>CM076689.1:81819197-83249197 GCA_038501925.1 Xenopus petersii
TAAAAATGTTGAAAAAGTCACAGATGTAACAGAGAGGAATGTGCAAAGAAATACAGAGAATATTATAAGAATAAAAAATACCTAATAATAATAGTAAGTGACTGATAGAGCTGCTCAGTTTCACACACAGTCCCCCTACACTCACTAACAAACAGGATTTGCTCTATTTTACATTCACTTCAGCTAGTTTTCCCCCACAGAATATAACAAATTAAGAGAAATAATTAGAAAAATGTAGGTAAACAGTGTTTTTGTGTGAGGCCAGAAAGAGCAGTAGTTATGCCAGGCCCAGCCTGATACACACACTGCCTCAGGGAGCTGGAGAAAAAGAAAATGGCGCAGAGACTAAGTCCCCACCGACTGGAAGGCGACTTTCAAGCGGGGAACACTGGCGATAGGCAGCTCGGTTCGGGCTGAAGGGAATCAGGTGTTCGAGGCCGGATGGGAACCCCGGAACAGAGAGATAAATAGTGCTGGAGGTGAACAAAGGGGCCGGTTAGTGAGCAAAAGGGACTTAGTCTCTGGACGCCATGTCTGCCCTTTCCTAGAGGAGGAAGGAGAATGGGGCAAAGGATAACAGGGGCCGGGCCCTACACCTCCCACACATCACGCTCCAAAACAAACAGCACAATCCCAGCTATACCCCAGTACCAAAATTACTCACAGTTTTCCCAAAAATCTGCCTCGATCTTTGGGGAAAAAGGGGTAAGAGAAAAAAAAATCAGTTGGGGGTCCCCTGGTTTAGAAATACATATCACCTGGGAGGAGGGTTAATGGGGGTAACAGTATGTAGAGAATACAGATTATAAAATGGTGGGGTGCAGGGAGGAAGTACACCCCTACTTTTAGCATTCCTCAGCTCGCCCCTTTAAAACAAAGCAAGTCCCTGGAACAACTGAGACCTCAAGGCAGCGGCACAAAAGCCAAACGGGTCATTTATCAGGGGAACGGAGTCACCCCTTCAGTAACTGGGGTTCAACACTTTAAGACATTATTTGGGGGCTCGGGGGAAAGCGTTGGAAACTTTACTAAGACAATACTAATAGTAAGTGAGTGATTGGGGGCTGCGTATTGTTTGGGGCCGAGTTCTGCCAGGTCTAAGGGAAGTTGTTGAACGGCTGGCGCCTTCTGATTCAGTTGTAGTGGATCTGTGGTACAAGAGAAGGCCAAGTTTAGGGCTCCCTCCCCAGATCATCGAGTGGCCCCAGAAGTGTACAGCTCGGGGGGGGGGGTGTAGGAATAAATGTTCACACTTAAGGACACTCTAAGGCGGAACTAGTGATTTAACCCTTTAAGTGCTACAGAACGTAGAATCTACGTTCTGTGGAAAAGTAACTTGAAATGCCACAGAACGTAGATTCTACGTTCTGCAGCACTTCCGGGTTCTGGAGCAGATGTTAGAGCTGCTCGCTCCATTCCTCTTCGATCCCCTGCCCCTAGGCAACGAGCAGAGCAGGGGATCGAGTGGCCCCTGGGGCGCGATCACCCAGGGGCCCCAAAGCAGTAGCAGGCACGTGTTACTTACGTGTCCTGCTGCTGCAGCCTGCACTGCGCCGTCCAGCTCCGCCCCCACAGCACAGGGACATGGATGACATTGCAGATCTCTTCCTGGGGCCCTTCCAGATCGCCTGCAACAGTCTCCAGCGACTTTTTTCAGGTTAGTGCAACAATTACACACACAAACACACCAACACACACTTATTACAGTAATACACACTTAGATTCACACTTACACACAGTTACACATATATTTTTGGGGATTGGGGGGGTCACTTACAATCACTGCAGTCACACACACATGCACACGCACACACGCGCACATAACATGTAATTTACCAATTGTGCACACGCACATACATGGCATTGTGGCTTTTGTTTTTTTCTTATCGCATCGTCTCATTTTTTGGCTGAAAAAAATGTTTTATTGCCATTACGAACAGCGTATTCGCTAACCGTACTGTGCAATACCTTTTGTATGTTATTTCGGTGATTATATTGCAATTTTGCGTATTTTGGTGCATTTTTAGCCAGTTTATTGATTTTGTAGCCATTTTATTGCATTTTCAGCTCTGCATATGTTGTGTTCACTTGTTTCTAGCCGTATAACCTATTTGGCCCAGCTAAAATATTCAAACTGTGATTCTGACAGCCGATAACACTAGTCTGGAAAAAAAACCCATTGATTTTTGTGGTTTTATTTGCATTTCACTCTTTACTGCCTTATTTTGTTTTGCCTTGTAAATTTTATCTACTATATATCCATTTGGGGGTCTCTGTGCGCCACATAGTTTTGTATATATATGCATATTGGGCATCGTGTTCAGTAGACCCCTGTTTTATGCTGATACGTTACGAAATGTGGGGCATATAATGGGGTAAAATTCAAGCTTTCTGACGATTTTGAGAAATTTGATAAAAACCGTTATGTTCAGCATTGCTTTGCAGTTTGGCAGTTTGCAGTAGAAACACATATTTACACATATTGGATTCGTCAGAATGTGTACTTTCTGAAAATATATGGTTTTCTGGGTTCTCTGTACTGTTAGGGGGGTCTAATGTCGCATAATACACATACCAGGTGCTTATATTGCAGCAGCCAGCGCGTCAGCCGTGATACATGGGTGATATGGCGCTAGGAAGTTGAAGCTTTGAGGCAATTTTCAGATATTTCACCAAAACTGACAATTTTGGTAAAGCCTTGCGACTCAGTAGTTTGGAGCAGAAAGGTATGGGTACCCATTTAAGATTCGGTAGAATGTGTACTTTCCAAAAATATATGGTTTTGTGGGGTAAACCTATTTTTCTGTGTTTTTACCCCACAAAAAAAGCAGTCAATGTGTTGATTTTTGAGTAGCTGAAGTAAGTCCTGGACAATTTGGATGTACTAACTTCATATTTGGGTCTCTAAATGCCAGGTACTTTGGTAAACCTATGCACAATGGGGATCAAACTGTTCAGTGGACCCCTGGCAATCATATTCAGGGTGCTTTTTCTTGGTATCTTATATAGTGTGTGATATGCAGAGCAGCAAATTAAAACATTTGAAATGATTTTTCAACATTTTGATAAATTTTTATAAAGACCGCTACGTTCAGACAAGCTTTGATGTTTGGTAATTAGGAGTATAGAGACATAGGGGCAAATTCACTAAGCGCCGAACCGCCAAACGATAGCGTCAATTCGCTAGCGTTGGGCATTTTCTTTACTTTGCAAATTCACTAACGAACGCTGGCCTAGATTCGCTAGTGTTACCTCGCACCCTTACGCCTGGCGAATTTTTGCTACGGACGTAACTACGCAAATTCACTAACGCGCGCAGTGTACTGAACGCTACCTTTTACGCTAGACTTCCTTCGCCACCTCAGACCAGGCGAAGCGCAATAGAGTAGAAAGGGATTGCTTAAAAAAAAGTCAAAATTTTTTCTAAGTCCCAAAAAACGCTGGCGTGTGGTGATAGGCTGAAAAAGATCGAAAAAATTTTTGGGGCTCCCCTCCTTCCCCCCTACATTTCCTGACTCATGGCAACTTACCTATACAGTGTGCACATGTGTAGAGCAAAATATCATTTTAATTTGATGTTTTGAAGGTTTTCTAGGCATTTGTAGTGCTGATAGGTATTCCTCCATTGAAATTTGAATTTGGCACTGTATGCAAATGAACCATCGCCAACGCTAGCGCAACTTTGCAAACTTACGATACCCCTGTGCGCAACTTCGGATTTTAGTGAATTTGCGGAGCGTTAGCGAAACTACGCCTGGCGAAGCGCGGGCAAATTTGCGCCCGGCGCAACTTCAAATCTTAGTGAATTTGCCACATAGTTACCCATTTTGGAATCAGCAGAATGTGTTCTTTCCAAAAATATATGGTTTTCTGGGGTAAACCCACTGTTTCAGGATTTTGTGGCCTTGGAATCTAAAGTATGCCGTTTTCTGCCTCCTGCTTTCAAGATTCGGTAATATACTGCTGGGAGTGTTTGCTGTACAGATGCGTAAAACTATACATATCTGGTATTGGCATGGTTGAGAGACATGAGGCCTTTCAAATCAGTTGGATTTACATGCGTAAAACGAAATATTTTTCTGGTATAAGTTCATATATTGTGAAAAATAGTAATTTTTCATTTTTTTTTGTATTTAGCACTGTAAATCTTTTTGCAGAGGTGGAAATACATGAAAACTCAGACAGATTTAGAAAGCTCAGTTTCTTCCGAAAAAAACAATGTCCCTAAAATTAGAGAGCACAAAATGTTTCAAAAACGTCTGGCATTTCGCGTAACTAAAATGGTCAATTCTGCTGGCACTTAAAGGGTTAATTATAAGCATACAAATTTGCTGCCATCCTTAAGCTGGCCATAGACGCAAAGATCCGATCATACGAATCAACCTACAATCGGACTTTCCCATCTCCCGACCCGCACTAACCATTCAGATCAAAGTCTTACCATTCAGATCAAATAAAGTAGTTAAAGAACAGATCAGCCGATGTTCTACCTCTGACAGCAATCGTATGATAGTTATGACAAAGCTAGTGACAGTCTCCCACTGAAAAGTGGCAATACATGCAGAGATATTATTGGCAGCTGACAGAAATTTTCTAACACGTCCGAACGACCGATCTCCGCTGGACAAAAAATGTCGGGACTCTCCACACAGGGTCTGAAAATTGTACAAATCCACGATTTGTACGATCGGATTGTTGCGTCTATGGCCAGCTTAATTCTAATAACTCATAAAACCACATATTGTTTAGCATATAGGGTCTGCTTTGGCTTCCCTCAGCCACCTAGAATATACAATTAAATGCTTTAGCAGGGGGAAAAAGGCATAGCTTCATAAAGAACAGGATGAGAAGAGAAGGAAAAACATATATATATATATATATATATATATATATATATATATATATATATATATATATATATATATAAAGGAGAGATAAGAAAAAAGAGAAAGTCACTTGGTCACAAACCTGCCCAACATTACAATTCTATCACATTTTAAGAATGCCAAATCTGACATACCCATTTATCTTCATTTATTCATGCTCCTAGTACACATGTGGCTACTAATACTGTTGGCCCTGTTCCAAAAACACTACCCACGGAGACCAGGTCTTTATGAACACCTCCTGCTTCTCATGTATATAACTAAGTAGTTCCTCCATTCTCATAACATTCCCCATTTCAATTATCCATTCTGAAATAGTTGGAGGGTTAGTGGATCTCCAGTGGCGGGGGATTACTGTTCTAGCCGCCCCTAAACAAAATCCTACCAGTGATATTTTGTGGGGCCCCCATTGAGCATTGATAGTAAACCTATGGACGGGGTCAGTTGACATTTCAGTCCTGTTACCTGTTCCATTGTTTGGAATACCAAGGACCAGAAAGGTTGTATTTTATCACATGACCACCATATATGTAGAGAGGATCCAGTTTCTTTCTTGCATCTCCAACAGAAATTTGACACATTAGGATATACTTTGTGTAGAAGGTCTGGACATCTATACCATCTGGATAAGATTTCATAGTTTGTATCTTGAGCTGTGCATGCAATAGAGAATTTGTGAGTCAGCAGAAAGCTATTAAGCTGGCCACAGACGCAAAGATCCGATCGTACGAATCAACGTACGATCGGACTTTCCCATCTCCCGACCTGCCACTAACCATTAAGATCAAAGTCTTACCATTCCGATCAGATAAAGTACAAAAGAACAGATCAGCCAATGTTCTGCCCCTGACAGCAATCGTACGATAGTTATGTCCGACAAAGCTAGTGACCTAGAGCAGTCTCCCACTGAAAATCGTACGATCGGCAATTAGGGATGGGCAAATTTGAGCAGCTTCGTTTTGCCAAAAATTTGCCACTGCCGAATTGTCGCCGACGCCCATTAAAGTCTATGGGCGTCAAAAAAATTTTGTCGCACACCACCATACAAGTCTATGGGCGTCATTTCCGCGGCGACACAAGGCGAAAGAATTCGCCCATCCCTATCGGCAATACACGCAGAGATATTATCGGCAGCCGACAGAAATTTTCTAACCTGTCCGATCGACCAAACCACTGATCTCCCCCTGACGAAAAATGTCGGGACACTCCACACACGGTCCGAAAATCGTACGAATCCGATTTGTACGATCGGATCTTTGCGTCTATGGCCAGCTTTATTCCACTATTCTTTTGTAAACTGCATTTGTAGTTCTTTCTCCCATCTATCAGTATATTTGGGTAGCAATTTGTCCTTTTCAGGGTCTGGCAAATTATACAGTATTGAGATTGCGTGTCTCACTGGTGCAGTCTGTGATCACAATTCTTCAAAAGCGGAAAGAGGCTTATCTAGAGTTTCTTTATTTTTTTATTAACCAGTGCTGCAATTGAGTGTATTTTAATCGCAGGAGAAATGTTTGTTTCCAGAGGGCAGATGGTTGTTAAAGGTAGAAGCTGTTGTTTCTGAGTGTATGTGAGGATTTCATCCTATCGTCTCCCAAGAAAAGTGCCTTTTGTCATTCCGGGGGGAACTCAGGATTTCCTATTATTGGGGAAAGCGGGCCATTCCGTGTGATTGAAAAAGGGGCCATTTTTTTAATTTGCTTGTAGAAGAGTGTCTCTGCATATTTTTGGAAGCGTACTAATATCAGGTCTGTGCAGGGGATTTAGCCACCATAATGCTTGCAGTGGTCTGTCTAGTAATGCTTGCTCAATTTGAATCCATTGTTTGCTCCTTCTGTGTTGAAACCATTCTAAAATCCTATTCAATATTGTTGCCCTAAAATATTTTCTTAAACAAAGTAGACTTAGACCGCCATGAGATTTATGTTTGGGTAGGGTTTTTAAAAAAATCGTGGAGAAAATGTGCTTAAAAATGTCATTTTCTTCTCCATTTTTTTTTTTTTTATAGACATATTCACAAAAGTAGTAAAAGAAATAAAAGCACAGACACAAAGGATCTTTTCTAAGTGCAGTATTTAGTTGTAGTTCAACATATCCCTGCATAAAAAGTTACACTCACAGGATAAAAAAATTCAATATCGCATATAAATTTCTTATCTGTCCATATGTGTCCTTCTCAATCTGTGTGTGTCCAGCACTCGGAACCAGTCCTGTGCCCGGCAAATAATCTTTCTATGGTCAGGATCTCGACCTCTCCTGTTTAACACTCATTTGCGGAGGGACTTCAGACAGATAAACAGACTCGTCGCTCTTGTCCAACGCGTTTCACGGAATTAGATCCACTTTCTCAAGGACTGCATGTCTTCTACATCACTTCCTTCCCCCTTATACTGGTCATCATTAACCCTTACCATTGTTAACCCATCCCTAAAATATTTTCATACATTTCATTGAATATCATAACCCCATCATAAATTAATTTAAAATCGGTTTTGAATTAATTTATGATGGGGTTATGATATTCAATAAAATGTATAAAAATATTTTAGGGAAGGGTTAACAATGGTAAGGGTTAATGATGAATTTAATCGGTTTTAAATTAATTTATGATGGGGTTATGATATTCAATAAAATGTATAAAAATATTTTAGGGATGGGTTAACAATGGTAAGGGTTAATGATGACCCGTATAAGGGGGAAGGAAGTGATGTAGAAGACATGCAGTCCTTGAGAAATCGGATCGAATTCCGTGAAACGCGTTGGACAAGAGAGTCTGTTTATCTGTCTGAAGTCCTTCCGCAAATGAGTGTTAAACAGGAGAGCTTGAGATCCTGACCATAGAAAGATTATTACAAACAAGGGAAAGTTGTGCTCACCACTAATTTTTAAAAACCATTAGGCTGGGGTGCAAAGAGTCCTCTGCACTCAACCCATTATCATTATATTTAAGACAGAGACATTTTGTGCATACTGCTACTGAAAAATGCCTTACCCTTTAAACAAAACAGGGATTGATTGTCCATATATTGCAATATATTTAAGCTGGCCAACTACGTCAAAGTCATCCCATATCTGGCCAGTGCTACGCTCAATTTTCATCTGGTTCATTAAGAATTCTATTGCTTTATTATACATTTTACAAATTTTACAGATAAAAATTGAGCGTGCAGAGCTGGGAAACTAACATTATTGAAACAAACAGTGATTCCCAGTAACCTCATCTCCAGGAGCGCCGCAGGTGGTAAATTGGTGTTTTTTTATATTCACAAAAGTGTCTGTAATTTGTTCTTACGTTCACCAGAATATGGAAAGTGGAAGCTGAGTCACTATTTTGTCATATTTCTGTTTGTGAATATGGAGATTTTATTTAAACCAGTTTTAACGCCATTGCTGCACTTGAAGAGGGACAAATGGAATACATAGAGACTTATTATAGAACGTGACAAACAGATTGTATGTATCAAAACTATTGTATATAAAAACAGGATTTTGGGGCCAGTACTCGGGGCAGTTTAGGAAGGGTGTTCCAAAAGCCTCGATTTCTTACCCCAAACTTAGTATCCACTCATATGTTCATGTGTTTTCAAATTCATACACTGTGTTATTTCCTTGTGTGCAGAAAGATCAGTGTTTCAAACACCTCTGTGTGCTTCTTATGGTCTTAATCAGAGATGTAACTATAATGTCGATTTGGGAAGCACTCACAACAGCAGGATGACTGTAATTAAGCTTGAAAAAGGGCCTGTGAGCCCCGAAACATGTCATGTCGATGCACAATAAAAGCTTAATTGAAGTTATCCTGCTGTTGTGCTTCCAAAATCGACATTATATTGTATGAACATCCTCCCGGGCCCAAACATTTAAGGGAAATTAGAGGCCAATGGATGCTTTTATGGTCACTAACTAGCCCAGGCTTCAAAACGTGTTTGTTGAAGACTTTATATAAGGGGGAGATGTTTTCAGCTTTGTACTTAATTTCTAGAATTGTCTTAGTTGGTATACTTTACTATTGTGTAATATAGTTGTAGATCAATGTAATAATGCAGTCTATACCCATTTTATACAGTGCTGGCTGCAACAAGCTCATTTTCATAGGCCACTCATTGAAGTAGAGATTCTTTACTTTCATCCTGGGGCTGCTTCACTTGGGGCCAGCTGGGAACTTCTGCTTTAGCTACCAGGTCACTTCACAGGGGCGCTCATCTCAGCACACTCTTCCATTTGGATTAAACGCTATATAGTTCAGGGTACGCTCACCTGGTCTAGCCCGCTTCTCCCTGCTATTAAAGGTGATTGGTCCATGTAGCTATCTCTACCCTGTGTACCTAAGGTACCACCTCTTAAAGGTACAGAAACAGTGTATCACTCAAGCTCTGCTAGAGCTCATTCAAGGTACTGTATGCCTACTGAAGTGAAGGAAAATTAGCTCAGGACCTTCTTTGGGTAAAGAGAGCTGAGGATACGGGCTTGCCTCTTTCCTTAAACCCAGTGCCTACTTCACGCACCTCTGGCACAGGGCAGCTAAGGTGCAAACAGACTCAATACCAACAAGTAGAAGAAGTTTAACTTAAAACACATACTGCACACCTTTCATATTTACAAAGTCTCCTATGACAGCTATTTGTTTTGAACTCTACCCATTCTTTCCAATGACAACTTTCAAACCCTGCATTTGACATGGTGAGCCGGCCAATCAGGGTAGGTTATGGGAGAAGGGGCTGGTGGTAGAGACGACGCCTGCCAAAAGCCTGATCATCCCCTATCAGACATTGAAGCATTACACAAATCCTAAGAACTAATCAGTAAATGTTTCCCTGCCTGGTCGATGTGAACCCCACAATATGAACCCCCATGTTTTTTTAAAGGGGAGTGGATTTGACACATAGAAATTCATTACCTGTGTGCCACAAATCCAAAGGATTTCCCTATACCTCTGTAATGCAAATCGATTCTATGCATTACTGCTCACCTAACAGAATTTTGTGTTAATTGGAGAAACAACGGCATAGTAACCCTACAGGGATAGATTTAGGCTTTGTACCATAGGCATCTTCACATCTGACAATGAATATTTTGTTGTGCATGTTAACCTTCACTGATTTGGGCTCAGGTCTGGAGAGTGAGGAAAGGTGAGAGCCAGTTTGCTCATCTGCATTATATTCCCTATGGAGATGGCACCTGATCAGCTATGAAAGGGAGAGTGGGATCCATTCCTTATTCTTAATACGGCTGCAGCAATTCACAATTTAGATAACCTTAGGGCCTTAAATACATTCACAATTTTGTCTTGTGCTTTTATAAGGATTTACTCTTACTGTGATACATTCAAGTGTCACTAAACCCTGAGTTTATTATTTTTTTTTCTCTTCCCCAGCTTTTTGATGCGTGTATGTACCAGCAGGTGCACTGAGCATTCAGCCTTCATACCATGATGATGAATGGTGGGAGAATGCAAAGAATAACTATTCTCCGGCCCAGTGTGATAATGCTTGGTGGAGCAGCCATACCTGCAGTAGGACTGGTGTCACTCACAGGTACTGAACCTTTCAGTGTTTCTTTATTGCAAGCCATTTTCTTACTCCCTCCCCCTCTCTAGTAACATAGACAGAGCAATACCCGGAATAAAGATACACACAGCGACATGAAAGTTAATTAAATATGTAAGAATTTATTTATTATTGATAAAAATTTAAAAACTACGCTTTTTGATCCTGAGGAAGGCAAAAAACCTCTGAGAAACTAGAGGAAAAAATTCCTTCCTGACTCCTTAATGGCAATCGGATTCGCTCCCAGGATCAACGCGTCATATTTAATTAAGGGAAATAGGGTAAGGGAAACAGAAAGGAATATGGCAACATACACATGAGCACCTTTTAGGCTGCTAGGTGAACGCTGCATTCTGTTCCATTCCATTGGAAACCACACAGCCTGCAGACCCGGCTTCTACAGTCTGATGGATGGAGTGAAAAAGAATGCAGGGTTTACTGAGTGGCTTAAGGGGGCTTATGTCTATGAAACCATATTTTATATGGAAAGGGGAGGCACCGCTGGTGTAACTGATTTAACCGCTGGTGGTATTAGGTTGGAACGAAAAGAAATAGAAAGCAATATGGCAGCATACACATGAGCGTCATTAAGCTGCTTGGTGAATGCTGCATTCTATTTCATTCCATTAAACCCCAGCCAGCCCACAGACCCCGGCGTCTGCACACTGAGGGATGGAGTGAAAAGTAATGTAGGGTCTACCAAGTAGCTTAATGGTGTTCCAGTTTATGATACCATATTTTATAGGGGAGGCAATGCTGGTGTAACTATTATTTAAAGGGGGGGTCACCGCTGGTGGTATTATGGTGGAAGGATAAGAAATAGAAAGCAATATGGCAGCATACACATGAGCGTCATTAAGCTGCTAGGTGAATGCTGCATTCTATTCCATTCCATTAAACCTCAGGCAGCCTACAGACCCCGGCGTCTGCACACTGAGGAATGGAGTGAAAAAGAATGCAGGGTCTTCCGAGTGGCTTAAGGGGGCTTCTGTCTATGAAACCATATTTTATATGGAAAGGGTAGGCATTGCTGGTGTAACTGATTTAAAGGGGGGGTCAGCACTGGTGGTATTAGGGTGGAAGGAAAAAAAATACAAAGCAATATGGCAGCATACACATGAGCATCATTAAGCTGCATGGTGAATGCTGCATTCTATTCCATTCCATTAAACCCCAGGCAGCCCACAGACCCCGGCGTCTGCACACTGAGGGATGGAGTGAAAAGTAATGTAGTATCTTCCGAGTGGCTTAATGGTGTTCCAGTTTATGATACCATATTTTATATGGAAAGGGAAGGCAACTCTGGTGTAACTATTATTGAAAGGGGGTGGTCACTGCTGGTGGTATGGAGGAAGGATAAGATATAGAAAGCAATATGGTAGCATACATATGAGCATCATTAAGCTGCTTGGTGAATTCTGCATTCTATTCCATTCCATTAAACCCCAGCCAGCCCACAGACCCCGGCGTCTGCACACTGAGGGATGGAGTGAAAAGGAATGCTGGGTCTACCGAGTAGCTTAAGTGCGCTCCTGTTTATGATACCATATTTAGTTTGAAGTGGGGGAGCACCGCTGGGGGAGCTATGGTGGTAAAAGGAGGGTCAACTCTGGTGGAGCTGTGGTGGAAGGAGGAGGAGCACCACTGGTGGAGGTGGAAGGAGGAGGGGCACTGCTGGTTGAGCTGTGGTGCAAGTGGGGGCACCGCTAGTCCTACTGCAGAGGAAGGAAGGGAAAGACAAATCAAGATCTCACGCTGGTGGTTTTGGCATTGCAGGTTGATCCTGGAGCTCTACATTGCGGTATAATCAAAGTCCCTAAAGGCTTCCGCAATCTCCTTTTCCATTTCCAAGGAACCCTCAGAGGGAGGAGTTAGAACTAGATGTTGATCTCCATCCTCGGAAAGTTTAACATCCTCAGGTATGAATGGGGGCTGCATTCTTCTCTCTAGCAAAGCCATCCAGTCAATGCTCTGGTTAATAGACAATATAAAAACATTTATTATTAATTGTTACTTAGCATACTTACACATACTTCATCTGTACCTTTAGGGCTAGTCCACACGAGGAGATTCCGCGAGATTTTTTCACCTGGCGACTAATCCCCTCGTCTTTTGAGCGACTATCTCCCCGAACTGCCTCAGCGGGTTTCCCCATAGGCTACAATGAAAAGTCGCCTGCGCTAATGAACACACGACAATTGCGTTTTTAATAGTTGCCCAAAGTTGCCTCAGTGCCGAATCTCCACGTGTGGCCTTACCCTTAGTTCATTTCTGTAGCTACCAAAAGTTGACTGAAAGATGAACTTACTCGAAAGAAATAATGATGCATAACATCACATGCATCTTCTTCACTTGAGCCCAGCCGCTTCAATGGGTCCCGCTGTAAGAGCTACAAAGAAAGAGAATGATTGACCTTAGAAACATTAGCAGATAAGCTATGTTGCAGCGCTGTGTGACAGTTAATGGCTATAAAGGCTAATACACAGTTAGACTGCACAAATTGGAAGGAAATGATTTAAGGGATGCAAGGATAGTGCTAGCTGTTCATGAATTACTGGTTAGACCACAGCTTGCGCCCTTAACTTACTGAGTAACTTACCCCTGATATTAAGTTGACTGCATCTCCTGCCAGGAACGTCGGGCAGACTAAACCAGTAGATGGTCTCAGCATTGGTTTCTGCAATGTGGAACATAAGAAAGTTCTCTGTTACTATAGTTTATAGAACTAATCAGTTGTAAGTGGCTAAGAAGGCTTCAAAACCTGTTGCTACATACATTAAGAGGGTTTGTAAGGGTAGATTGTAGTGGGCATATCTTAGCATACCATTTATATTCCCTACAAATGCAATCAATGCAAAAATGCTGCCACACAAACAACTTCTTGCTCTGTGGCCATATGTAACTAATATAGCTGCTGCTTGATGTTATTTCCAAGTTAATAAACAGTGGCCTATTCCATCCAGTTATTAAGCTTTCTACTTACCTCCCCAACTAGCATCTCATATATTACAATGCCCAGAGACCACCAGTCGACAGATCTCGAGTATGGCTCCCTAGCGAGGACTTCTGGCGCCATGTAGCCAAACGATCCTTTCAGGCTACTTGTTCGGCCTTCGTAGCCAATTCCTGAAAAAAATAGTTATTGTAAGTAAACGGATGATCATTTGGGGCTTATTTATCTGTATCGACTCAGTTTAACAATGTTTAGTTTGATAATGAAACTGGGTAAAATATTGTCTGTGAAAAAAATGTTTTCAATATAGTCAGCCAAAAAATGTAATCCATAATAGCTGGAGTAAACAGATGTCTAACGTAACAGCCAGAACACAAATCACTATGTTGCGTCTCTCTCTAACCTTTTAGCCAGTTGGCCACTAGTTGCTGGGCCACATTAGACACATAAAGTAACTGTTCAGTTTTCTTTTCATCCTGACCTGCATGCTCAGCAAACAAACTGAACATTAAGTGATACTAATCAATGGGGGATATGCCTAACAGTTGGCACCCTCCAGTGATTTCACCTTTTCTTTCCTCCTTTAATCTGCTCTGCTAAAGCATAACTTAGTAGGAAAAGTTCACTCTCACTTTCTCATAATATGAAACTACAAATGTCAGTCACTTCATGAACCTCAATAACATTATGTGAAACTGAACCTTATGTTGATGTGTTAGTTTATTAGAATCCTTACCGTCTTTGCTCAGCCCAAAATCAGCCAGTTTAACATATCCGCTGCTGTCTAAGAGCAGGTTTTCCGGCTTGAGATCTCTGTGGTAAAACAACAGCAAAAGTTAGCAAAGTACAACATATCTGGGACACTGTGACAAAAGGGGAAATAATTAGTGATGTAACGTGAATAATACAATTGATTTTGTCAAATATAAGGATATTATAAGTCACTGAGTAGATCCATGGCCTTTTAAAAGCACAAGGCTGAAGTTCTCTTGCTCTCGTGGACATGCTCTACAGGGGATATTAATATTGGCTTCTATTCCTTTGTCTGATATGTTTAGCAGTAATGCTCCCTTACATTTTATATTGCAAAATGTTTCATATACATGAAAATAATAAATATACTTACCGGTGTATGATGTCATTTTCATGTAAATACGAAATGGCCATCAGCGTGCAAGCAGCATAGAACCTGCAAAGAGACTCCCATCATTAGGTTATTGAATACATAGTCATATATTTGTTAGTGTAGTGTATCTCTGTCTAAATATTACTGGCTCGCTGTAAGTCAAGAGACCCACTTACTATCATGGTATGTTCTGCATGCAGCTCCGCTTAAATAAATGTGTTATGTATTTCCAAATAATGATGTTTTCTTACATCCTCTTGCCTTTGTTAGATGAACAAGGAGCCAGACCCCATATACTACTTACTTTGAATGAATGGCACCTGCATGACTCTAGGTAAAGGTTAATTTGTACTTACATAGCTCTTGGTTGTTCAAATGCACCTTCCCTCTGCAGGTAACTCTTTAAGCAGCCGCCAGCAACGTACTCCATCAGAAAGAATAGATGGTATTCTGACGCGAAGGTGGCGTGGATATCCACAATGAAAGGGTGGTCAGCAACGGCGAAAGCAACCCGTTTCTCTAGCAAGATCCTGAATATTAAAAACATTCATTGTCAAAACAAGGGACATGGGTAAGTAACAAAGCCAACCATGCTAAAATGATCATTTCCATAAACTCACCTTTCAATGCCCCTTGAGGAGGTGATGCTCTCCTTTTTCAAGATTTTTAGGGCATAGGATCTTTTGGTTGCCGCGTGTTCAACAAGGAGAACCTGGAATAAGAGAGAATCTCAGGAAATGCAGGAAGATACATGCAGAACATCCATACCCCTTTCAGAGAACTGCAAGAATCGATCCATTGCAAGGTAACAGAACTAACTGTTTAGCCTCTGTTCTTGCATGTGTCAATAGTCATCCTAATTATGGATTAAGTTTAATATTACCTTGGCAAATCCGCCCTCGCCTAGGAAACCACGTTGATTGAAGTCTTGCAGTGTGTAGTTGGTCAACTGCAAAGCCCTGAAAAAGAAATACCCAAAGTGAAACTCATTTTTATTTCAAATGAAATGTTAATAGTATCATCATGTGCAGGTTGCATCTTACTGTGGGTCCTTTGTCACTGCCAGTGGACATCCTTCTGCTGCATCAGGTGGAGTTGGGCTGATGTTTTCTTCATCCACAGATATCTCACTATAAGGAAAAGTAAGTTTGTTATTTTGCGTTTCTTTTTACCTTAGCCGATTCATTCTCCATAATCCTCAATAGCACAGCACCCCATATCCATAATTCATAGGTGGCTTTGTGCTATTGAATTATGTATTGTGTAATCTCCCAGCCAAAGTGCAGGTGCATATTACCATCTGTCCTCTTCTGTGCCAATCTAATACTTTACTTTAATCAGAAGTCTGTTCTTCTGAAGATTTTATTTGATAAAAGTATGGGGTAGGGATTTCATCTGGACTCTAATAAACTCCACAATATCCTCACCTCTCCGATGGCTCTTCAGGCACCTCGTCTACCTCTGGCACTGGTTCTTCAGTGGATTCGTCATGTTGATGCTGCAAACAAGGGACAATTGTGCAATGAATGAATGTGGAATCACATGGATATGATAAAAGCAATGTTTATGTTCTGGCCAAGAAATGAATGGCATCAGTATAAAATACTCACTTGGAAAGAATCACTGGCAGGTTCTGAAACAACCTGAACCTCAGGTGCGCTGACCTCTTCTGCTGGGAGGTTTACACCAGTGTCACTAGCAGTCTCCACTGCTGCATCTAAAGAGACAGTAAACAAACATAGTGAATGCATTTTCAAATATAAAAACTTTCTTGAACCTAAGGCTTAAGGATGTTTCTTGATTTAGTAAGATGCTATTAATAATCAGTGGTTTGAAAAGTACATGCAAAAGCCTAAAATTAATCTATAGATCTGTGGGGCTTAGTTTAATGTCCATGAAGGGGTAGTGGATGGGATGTTTGGATGACACACGTTACCCCATATAATGCCAATAGAAAATAGGCTAGAGCCTGTTGTGACTCACCTGGAACATGCTCTGCTTCCCTCCGAGCTATCTCCTCATTGAGCTTGAGGAGAGAGGAGTAAAGGGCTTTCAGCCTCTTCTCACTGCTCTTCCTCAGCTCCTTCATCAGGGCTCTGGTCTTTCTGTCCTTGGTGGCATGGTACAGATTATCGGCCCCTGCTGCTATCCTCATCTCCTTCTGGATGACTCTCACCAACTCCTGCTTCATTTCTGAAAGAGAGACACCTACCTGGGGCTCACAAGCATCAAGAGACTGTTTGATGTCGACAGTCTGTAGAGAATGGGAAACAATTAAGAAACAATGGTTAAGTGCTTGTCACCCATTCCAATCAGAAGAAACGAGTTTCCTCCTAACGGTTTGAAAGGTTTTTTTTTACAGTTGAATTCTCTCCTTGAATCAGTGGTACAGGCTGATACATCAGATAGCTTTAAAGGAGAAGGAAAGTTAAAAAAAATAACCTCCCTCTTTCTCTTTGCCATTATCCCCCCTCCTGAAGCGCCGCATTGAGAATTGCAATGGCTTTACAGTTTTGTGCACTTCCATTCCAAAATTTTTCTATAGTGTAAGCTTTGGCGCCGCCATTTTCGAATTGCCTCCCTGCGCTTTGTCTCTAGTGCGCATGCGCCTCTTCCGTGACCCTGTGGTGTAACCAAACAAGCACGCATACGTCACTACACAGTGATAAGCATTGGTGTCGCATCTATAGTGCACATTCTTTGAATAAGCCTGTAAGTGCCACAATATGTTTTACAGACCCGAACGCTGGGTATATTTGTGTGTCCTCTGTTCCTGTGCTCACTTCAAAGCTTCCCTTTGTTACCAGGCAAAGGGGAACATCAATCAAGGTGGAGTAAATGCAGGCAGAGAGAGAGAGTTTAGGGATGACGAATGGGTCTTCTCGGGAAGACAGGAGATCATAGTGCGATTGCGCAGGGCTACTCTTAGACGGATTGCGCGTGCGTGTGCCCTGATTAGAAGGATTTATGGACTGGAGCAAAGGCATCCGTTTCTGTGCAGCTTGCCACTTATTTGAAAAACGATTACAGCGCAAGAATGAACGAAAAACGGAATGAAGAAATGCTTGCTGGTAATAATATTTACATTTTATGGGCAATAATTAAAGCTTTATTTTATTTTAGACTTTTCTTCTTTAAGAAGGGGTTGGATGGCTTTTTAGCAAGTGAATGAATACAGGGTTATGGGAGATAGCTCATAGTTGATCCAGGAACTAGACCAATCACCATTTTGGAGTCAGGAAGGAATTTTTTCCCCCTCTGAGGCAAATTGGAGAAGCTTCAAATGGGTTTTTTTGCCTTCCTCTTCCTCTGGATCAACTGGCGAAAAAAGTCAAAAGGTTGAACTTGATGAATGTGTGTCTTTTTTCAACCTAACTTACTATGAAACATGATATTTGTCATGAACATCAGAAAAAACTGTTTGTCAAATGGGTTTATGAAATATTTCTTATAATCTGAGGAATTTTCTTTTCTATCTGTTGGTAAGGTCTCTAATCGTCAGGCATGAAGCGACAGCTTGATATTTCCATCTGCCTTACCTCAGAATGCCGGTGCCGACGCAAGATGTTAGAATGTCCGGCACCCATCTTTGACGCTCCTGTATGAGAAAAAAAAGGTTGGTGTAAGTGGCTGCTACAGTGGAGATAAAGAATACAACTGTTTGTAGCTGCTGGTAAACTACAAGCTCAAGACAAGCACCTCTCTGTAACCTCACTGCTACACATCTGAGCAGGTAGCGAAAGGGAAGTTGATATGGGCAAAGTAGTCATTTTATGACATTTTCACACTTCTTATCCCCATTGGTTTAAACCAGTACTAGTATTATTTCTTTTCAGCCTATCTATTCATGTACTAATTTTATTTCCAAACTGGTGTGTGGTTGTTATGGTAATTAAACTATAGCAACTAGACAGCAGCTGCAAAAGTCTTTGAGTGGCCAAACAAAACATTTCAACTCTTCCTTTTTCCTGTTTAAATTTTTCCTTATTCTCATTTATAATTACACATTGTAATAATGCCACCTACATGGCCAGTTAGTGTTATTTGGGGTATGTGCTTATTTGCTGCAGGTTTACCCTTGGAATTGTGGAAAGCTAAGTCATGCCCTGGGGTCTCTAAGCCCCTGGCTCACAAATGTATGGGAATATTGAATAATGTCTGGATCTAAAACTATATTGAGCAACATGGCAATGTCTATAGCCAAGAGTGATACCTTACACATATTATAGGGGGAATAATGCTGCTAAGAAAATGTAGTTAGAATTGTATTGTATAATGTCATGATCTGGGCTGGCTTGTGATAAGACTACAGATCCCATCATGCATTGAGATTCATTTGTCCTATTAATGCAGAGATCGCTGCATGTACCTGCTTCCCATGACCAGCTGTGCTATGATTCGTGCTCCTGCACCATAACACAATAATTCCTAATGCTAGGCATTTTTTTCTTCTGCCATTTGCTACTTTTGTTTCTATTGCAGCCCTTTCTTATATACAGTAGAACCCCCATTTTACATTTTTCAGGGAACCAGAAAAAAATTATGTAAAATCAAGTAAAATGTAAAATCAGGGAAATGTATTATGCATAAAATACAGGTGGGACCACACAATAACAATGTAAAATAAGGGAAAACTTAAAATCAGGGCATTTAAAGTGGGGTTCTACTGTATCATCCACACTAGTGCTGATGCTAGTGACAGTTGCTTTAAACAGTTGCTTTTGACAGTTGGTAGGATTAGTGGGACGCCCAGACGTCAAATCACAGTTGGCATTTAGAACTAAAGAGAGGCTTAATAAAAGTTCAAAAGTAGCAATAAATATACAAGGAACATGAAATACACATTGCCTTAGAGTTACAACTCATAGGGGATGCTGGGAATTGTAGTTCAGCTGTATCTAGAGAAGCACAGGTTTAGCTTTAGGGTCAGTGAGGTTTTGCTAGCAGTTACACAAAAAGGTTGAGCTTGATGGACGTGTGTCTTTTTTCAGCCTCATCTACTTTGTAAAACATTTTACAGAAGGAAAATGCAGGATCCTTACCTTCCTCCAGATGATCCTCAATGGGTTGGGCAGGTTGTTGTTATCCTTCTGCCTTTGATGTTATTGATCAGTTAAAAAAAGATCTTCTTCTGTGAATTTGATCAAAATCTCTCTAAAATATCTTGAAAAAATCTCGAAAAATCGCTTTATGGGGAGAGAAAAATAGAGAGGAGAAGTTGTGAGCTGAGCCCTCTCTGCCATATATATCTGTATATACTGGGTTTTCCCTTTCGCTATTTTTCCCAATTGTACTGCACTACTGAATATGCTTGCCCCTCTATAAATAACCAGTCACACAAATCAGTAGCAGATTTAATAGAATGAAGCTGATTAGGAGAGATACAAAAGGTTGGTGCAATCAAGGACCCTGGACACCCCTGCCACTCAAGTGTGAGTGGTCCTGGTTACCAAATGCACATGTAGGGGGGACTTTACAGAGTAGTAGCTAAAACCCCTTTTTGGGTGTGGGTGATTGACATAGTAATGAATTGTTGTGATTGGGATTCTTATGTTGGCCATACACAGGCAGGCATACATACAACAGCAGGCAATGGGGGTCAATTTTGAGAGCTTTGGTACCAGGGGTAGTTTTGGGTGGTTTGTCCTCACTCCCCTAAGCTTCCATAAATCATGTGGGGCAAACCATCCCTAATTCCCCTTTTGTAATATGTCATCTCCCCCCCCAGATTCTGTAGTAGTTCCACTTACCTCTGAATCCTGAACGGAAATAACTGCCATCCATACCTGAGCCCTCAAGTTAACTTCCCTGGCAACTTTCATCCAATCAGAGCTTCCCTGGGAGTGATGTCATACTGAGCTAAGTCATGGCACCCCAGTTACTGGCAGCCAATCACTTGCTCAGGTACATATGTGACATGTGACCAGTCAAACTTGTGCTTAATGAAACAGAATCATCCCCAAACCTAAGCAGCTTTAGAACCAGGGCCATCATCAAAACTCATGGGGCCCCTGACTAGATTCCCCAATCTCCACTGATGGTTGTCCTGCTTAGATCTCCTCTGTCTGGTGACCCACCAGCTGTTAAATGAACTACAACTCAGCTACTGCTTGTCACAGGGAATGCTGGGACTTGTAGTCTGGCAATGACCGGACAACTATAAGTATCAACACCAAGTTAGTCAGAAGTATTCTATTAGGAATTAGATTTTTTATTTGACAGCTCTGTATGTTTGACTTTTAATAGGCTTCATGTTGCTAAGGCTCTCACCTCCTAGCAACCAGGGAATGGCTTTAATAGTCATAGCTAGACATAGTATCCTTGGAAGTTTGCAGGTTTCCAGTTTATATGCAGCTGTGATCACATGGCTAGAGACTGGGATTAGACTTGTAGCCACTGCATTTGCATTTTGATTCTCAGAGTCACTGGCCCCCAGTTTCCCTCAGTGCACTCTCATGTCTATATTTAGGGCTGTTGGTATTTGATGGGCTGTACACTGGGCCATCTTTTCTCCTGGGACTCCCGAGGGTCTGTTTCCCTATTAACCCCCCTGCCAGTAACATACAGCTTTGGGGTAATGACACAGAGGGTGGTTCTGTATCAGCCAATCACATGTGAGCTACATGTGACACAGAACCAAGGCCACCATCATATCTCATGGGGTCCCTGATTGGACTTCCCCCATTCCTACTCATGATGGCCTTGCTGAGATCTCCCTGGTGGCCTGCCAGCCGTGAAATGAGCTACACCTCAGCTACTGGTTATTATAAAGAATGCTGGGAATTGTAGTTTAGCAATGGCCAGTGAGACACAGCTATAAGATCACTGAGGCAGATAGAAGTATTCTATTGGGAAAATAATTTTTTAGTTGACTACAGATCTTCATTTCACTTTAATAGTTCTATGGTTTCTAAGGTCTCTCTCCCTAGCAACCAGGCAGTGGCTTTAATAGGCTTTGCACGGTGCAGTGTCCCTGGAAGCTTGCAGCCAATTGCTAGTTCTGTATCTGGTGCTGCTACCTGGCCTGTAAAGTTGGTATTTGATGCCAATGTTATAAATAGAAAAGGCAATGTCTATAGGAAGGATTTTTCCACCAAAATGATCCACAGAGCGAGGATTATGATTCAGTTCTATACTTAAGCTTATTTTGTTAGAGGTTCACTCCTTTTGGCCTGCTATTCTCCTGACGACGGTTCAGAGAGAACCGAAACGCGTTGATGTGGGAGAGTTTGTAATACTCCAATAAAAGATACTTCTTTATCACTACACCTGTGAGTGCTCCTAACTGCATTTATTTATATATATATATATATATATATATATATATATATATATACTCTCATATCATGTAGCACTATTTGCCTATCCTTTATGTCTCTTTTTTTGCCAACTAAGTCCCTTTTTGAGGCCCCATATTAGACCTTTTGAACAGTACACCCTCTTTCAACTCACATTCACCTTGCTGCACCCCTGTTTCTCCCTAATTGTCGGTCTCAATAACCTAGGTGGCTTTAACTCAGTCTCACTAGGCTCTAAACCCTGAATCGTGACTCTGCCCTGCAAGTGGTTTATCTCCTCCTGTGGTTTGAGTGTCAGCAGCTCACTAGATTATTTTTTGGCCACCGTGACTGCCACAGAGGTAATTGGGCTTCTTTGCGGTGGTGGAGAGTTGTTGTTTTCAGTGGCTCCCCACCCCTCAGTGCCCCACACCTCTTCTGCCTTATAGCGGTGCAGACTTTGATTCCTGAAGGGGGGTTATCGCCTGGACGCTGGGCTTTGTGCAGCTGTTCACGGGTTACTTAGCAACATTCATATACGCCCCTCACAGAGGAGTTTAGGCACAGAATTCTGCATACAGGTAATCGGGCTTCGTCGCGGTAGTGGGGAGCGGTTGGTCTCAGTGGCTCCCCACTCCGTGCCCCCACACCTCTTCTACCCTGAAAGCGCTACTGTCGCTGGTACCTGTTTGGGTTGCCATCGGCTGCGTGCTGGGTAACGAGCAGTTCTTCACGCGTTGC
Organism: Xenopus petersii; assembly: GCA_038501925.1. Lineage (NCBI taxonomy): Eukaryota > Metazoa > Chordata > Amphibia > Anura > Pipidae > Xenopus > Xenopus petersii. Next base: position 81,841,727 of record CM076689.1, read on the forward strand.
CTAGCAACGCCTGCGACGCTCCTCACTGAGGAGTTCAGTGCACTTCCGGTCCACCAATACAGGGCGAAGGACGGGTCGATCACAGGGTTCTGAGATACAGGTGTTTTGGCGCCATTTGTAACCTATTTAAGTTTTATTTCACTTGTGCACTGTTCTTCCCTGACGAAGGCTCCTGTGTGGAGCCGAAACGTTGGACCACAAATAAAATCTCCATTTTATTTGCTATATTGACCCGCTGTGAATTATTGCCTTGGAGTGCTGTCAATCCATGCAGCTTTGTACATATCCTTCGGACTAGCACCCAGGCTGTGGATGAACTTTTGGTTGTGCACTCCATTCTGCCATTTTATATATACATATACGTATACATATACGTATACATATACAGTATATCAGGGATGCCCATTTTATAGTCCCACAACTGTTTCTTAACTACAGTTTCTTGTGATAATCACCCAAGGTCTCTGCCTGATGGATATTACAGTGCTGGAGTTAAAGGGCACCTGTTAGGTGAAAATGTTATCTCCAACAAAAGGTGCGAGCTAATAGAGCCTGCATTCCGGTTGGGGATAACAGTAATTTTTGTTTAAAAAAAAAAATACCCCCGTTAGCGCTAGTCAACCCGCACTGGGAGGGAGCTCGGCAGCATCCTCTGTTCAAACATGATCACGTCCGACCTCTCCAGCCCAAAGTAGTTGTGTTCCTCAAAGAACTTCTGTGGGAACCAAAGTGAACTTGGTCGTCATGATATACCTAGGGGGAGAAGAGGTCTCATCCCTTCATAAAACTGAGAGCAAACCCACTAAGGCCCTGCTGTCTTTCACCTTAGCCCAGAGGCCATGAGCAGCTTTCTGTGCTGCAGAGCTGACAGTATCCCACCCAGCTTACCAAGGCACGGTGCAGGTGATGTCATGCTACTCATTGGCCAACTGCTGCACCCAGGGGATCCGCTCTGCCTGCATGTGGTACAGGGTTTTAGCACTTGGCTGACTGACGATGGGGTACGTCATAGAAACAGTGTGAGCGCACACACTAGCCTTCCTCACTCGATTGCCTGGTGCAATTGGGGAAACTGTTTTCTGTCCCTCCTATTTTTTCTTATAGAAGGGGTAGAAATATAGGGGATATGATCAGAAATGCCCACAAGAAACCCCTCTACGCTAAAGCAACCGCAGGTACTTACCCTTGCCATAACTGTGGGCATTATAATGGCATTACTAAAGGGGATACTGTCACTCACCCCTGTAAATGAACAAAACATCACACAAAAGGTTTTCATACTTGTAACTCTTTTAATGTAAAACTTGAACGCTTGAACGAACATAAATCCATGATTCGAAAAAATTGTTACAGCGTGAAAGTTACTGGATTTGGCTACTTCAAACGCAAGTGCCAAGGGGACTAAATGAAGACTTCAATTTAACTTGCTATTTATAATATACTAACTTGTTGCCATGTACCTAAGCTGTGAACAAATATGATACATTGTTTATAGTAGTCCTGATATGTAACTAGGTATCTCTCTACTTTGCAGATAACAGCTGAATTGAATTTTCTGCAGTAGGTAATAGCCTATAATTTGTACCCTGTTAAAATTCGTAATATTTTATACGATTGTTAAATTTCCTAATGTAAATTACCATTTTTGGTTCACTTTATTGGACTTTTTTTTGACTAATTTTGGACTTTTGTGTGATTTTCTACTTTTTTGATACTTTTGTATTTTTTCTACACGGTGGGAGGGCCAAGCAGGCTATTTAAGGGTTGTATAGATTGTCTGCTACATCACCTGACGAAGGGGCGTGCCCCCCGAAACGTTGTGCATCATTTGATGCAATAATCACATAGGTGTTTACCCCATATTGCATATGTTCCTGTGTGCTGATTACTCCTTTCGCTTTGTTTTAATGGGGTACGTCACCCACAGACGTAGGACACCTTTTTCTGGGCAATCTGATGGAACCCTGGGGGGGCAAAGAATGTATTTACCTTGGATATCCTTACAACATTCCCTATGGGGGCACACAGTATGTATACAGCGGCCTTTTGCTCCCCCCATAATATGAAAATGTAACAATACAAGGCAATGGGGGGGGTGCCAGGTGTTGTGTATTGGGGTGCTGCCTACAGACAGGGCTGGATTGTGCATTATATAGAGCCGTGTCCCGCCAGGTTTGCCAGCTCTCCCACCCTTCATCAATTAACCCTTTCCTAACTAGGACAATTCTCTCTTTGTTAATGGTGTTTGTAACTGCCCAATGCCACTCTGTGACAGCTGTGGAGGAGCCGTTTTTCCAATTGCTAGTTATTAGGCGTCTGGCATGAAATAGAGCTTTAGCCACCAGCCTCCTTTAGGGTGCTGTCCCCAGTCCTTTAACCGCTATGTTTAGTAGGCATAGTCCCGGCTGGGGAATTCTTTCCAGTAACCCTGTAGCTCTGGGCATTGCCATACTGTGTGCAACTAGGGTTGCCATCTGGCCGTTATTTTACCGGCCTGGCCGGTAAAAATGATGGCTGATCCCAATGTTAATAATAGGGAAAAAAGATAAATATATATGAAGGCCGGTATTTTTTTCCTAGAAAAGGTGGCAACCCTATGTTCAACAGATCAGCTTTTAGAGCCCCACATCTAAGACATGTTGGTGATACACTGGGGTACATCTTATTTAACTTCTCTCTGGTGAGATATGCCCTGTGAACCAAATATAATTGTAGTATTCTGTCTTTATAACTAATGGATATATGTGTTGGAGCCTGTATTGCCTCAGCCCATTGGGTGTCCGTTATATACCCCAGGTCATTTTCCCACTCCTCACTACTCTTAATGATGTTGCTGGCTGTATCGGATTTTACTAACCTCCTATACAGGTGGGATAATACACCTTTCTGCTTAGGTTTCACTAGATTCTGCAGTAGTAGTGATGGAGCTAACCTGATAGGTTTGCCTCTGTCCCGTTGTTTTATTGCACTCCTGACTTGCATATATATTGTGCCTTGAGCTCAGTATATGTTTTTGGGGAGTCATCCACCCATATATCTGATATAGTTGTAATCCCTAGGGTAATCCAACAGTTTGGTGGTTGAATTTTCTCGATTTGGGGGAATTGGGCATTGTGCCATAGAGGAGTTTGTGGGACCATGTGGGAGAAGTTCATTACTGAATTAGCCTTTCGCAGCGCTCTCAGTTGAGTGGTGAGGATTAGGTTTGCATCTTTCATCTTAGCTCCAATAAGAGCATCCCATGTGAAGTTTGGGGTATTTGCCACTACAGCCCATAATTTATATAGTGGGGGTAGTGGGTTGGTTGTAGTATTAAAGCTACATGTGTAAGTTGCGCTGCCAAGAAATAGTATAACATATTAGGCAGGGCTAATCCTCCTTCATTTTTACGTCTCATAAGCGTCTGGAGACTAAGCCTAGGCCTGAACTGTCCCCATATAAAGCTTCTCAGTATTAATTGTCACAAAAGTTTTACCTGAGACCCATACCAGGGAATTCCACAATGGATAAAGCAGTTTAGGCATGACAAACATTTTTATCAGCTGTATCTTTCTTACCAGCCCCAGTGGTAAGCTTTTCCAAATGTAATTTTTTTTCTCCTAACCAGCTGATTTGATTATCTACATTGTGTTTGAGGTATTGGCTAAGGTCCTTTGTTACCGCTAACCCTATTTACAGTAGGTGAATTTGTCTACAACCTGCAGCCTACAGATAGCTGGTACCCAGTCAGGTCCAGGGGGTCTAGTAGGAACAACACCGATTTGGAAGGGCTAACTTTCAGGCCAGATATTTCCCCAAAGTTTTGGGTTATATACAGCAGTGCTGTTAGATATGGCCCCCTATCTCCTCCGTACACAAGAGTATTGCCCGCATAGAGTTGGATCTTTTCCTCTAAGCCTCGGATATTGAAACCCACTATGCTAGTTGCTTGCCTAACTGCTTGGGCGAATGGGGGGGGGCAGAGGAGAGCCCTGTCTGGTCCCCCTCGCAATCTTAAAAGGGGTTGTCAAGTTAAGGTTCACTCTCAACGAGGCTTGGGGGAGTGGTAAAGTAGTTGAACCATTTTTTGATAGATTGGACCTATGCCAAAATGAGTGAGAGTTTTCCATAAATATGGCCACTCGACGGTGTCAAAGGCTTTAGCTATATCCAGGGATGCTATAGCCCTTTGACCCCGGTTATCATGGTTGGCTGTGAGATTCAGGAATAGCCGTCTAGTACTGAGTGCTACTGTTTTGCCTGGAATAAATCCAGTTTGGTCAGGGTTGATTAGCATGGTGATTACTTTATGAAGTCGCTTGGCAGTTATTTTGGCCAGAATTTTGACATCTGCTGTGTGGAGGAAGATGGGTCTATATGACTCACACAGCTTCTGGTCCTTTCCTGACTTTGGCAGCAAAGCTATCGCTGCTTCATACATTGAGCCTGGCAACCTCCCCTCTGCCAGTGCTGCGTTAAAGGTCTCCAGGAGATGCAGTGACAGGGTTTTTACATGCCTTTTGTTTACCTCTATGGGAATCCCATCCACCCCTGGAGCCTTACCATTAGGGAAGGACTCAATTGCCGTTACAATTTCAGCTACTGTGATCTTTTCATCCAGAAAAACCCTATATTGGGGAGCCAGTTTAGGGGTGTTCAACCCGTCTAGAAAGGTGTCAATCTCAGAAAGTGGTTTTTGCAGCTTCGAGGAGTAAAGGTCTGTATAAAATTACACCAGTGTTTGTATAATGCCCTCAACATGAGTGATGGTATTGCCTGACATGTCCTGCAGCGCCAAAATTGCAGGTGGGGATGAATTCTGTTTTGCTAAGTGAGCCAGCATTTTCCAGCTCTTTCCCCTTGTTTATATATTTGGGCCTTAGTAAACAACTGGTGCCTTTGAGCCTTTTGGGTCATATACTGATTGTACTCTTGCTGTTTTAATATTAAGAGTATTAAAGTTATTCCCTGTAGGGTGGAGGGCAACTTGCCTTGTTTTTTAAATGCAGATATCTCTGCCCCTAGATGGCCTCTTATAAAGGCATCCCAGACTGTGAGGGCGTCTGCGGACCCAACGTTAATGTTAAAGAAGTCGTGTATAGTAGCATCTAGTGTGGTTTCATTGTCTAATATTTTTAGCCAGAGCGGGTTCAAAGACCATCTTGGCTTTGAACCACAAACTGGAGCACTATTTCTAAGGGTGCATGGTCAGAAATCCCCCTGAGGAGATACTGCGCTTTTGTAATTAATGGCAAGGTTGGGCTGTCCACCAGGCAAGTGAAATGCAGGGTTCCCCCTTGCTTTTATTTCTTGTGCAGACGTCTGCACAAGAAATAAAAGCAAGGGGGAACCCTGCATTTCACTTGCCTCGAGTGCCAGAGTTTCTTTCGTTCGATTATACATTGGGGACTGCCGTACCTCTACCCTGTGCACCAGGCGTTCTCTGGTAAGCCATTTGAGTGTGCTCTGCTTCACCCAAGTTCCTGTCCACCAGGGCAACACATCTTGAGCAGTAACTTAAACCATTGAACTTCCCACAAAACGTAACACTGCATTGTCTTTTTCAGTGTCCCATAGCCAGTCCCACCCCTTCCACCCCAACCCCAACTGGGGGTAGAATTAATCTCGGAATTAACGCAATTGTTTAGGTGTGGCGCTAAAACCAGGTCCCATCTGTGGACTGTGAACAGGTGGGGCAAGACTCCTCACTTCAGGGCCAGTTGTGGGAAGTGTGCAGGGCCCAAATAGGGGAAAGGGGGCCTCGCCGTGATTGGCCTGCTTGGGGCAAGACATATGGACAGCTATTAGTTGGCATCTCCATGAAGAAAAAACTGTGGGGCAATTGGATACAACTGTTCGGAGCTCCATTGGATTAGGATAAAGTACAGGCTGGGGATACTGTATTCAAAACATAGTTACATCATGGCCACAAGGATGCTTACTGTAGTGTTATTTGCGTCCATCCAGTTGCTCGCCTCCTGCGGGGACACAAAAAATGTGCTGCTCCATTCAGAGTGATTCTCAATCTCGCTGGGTACAACATAGCGTAGTTCATCTTTACAGACCGTAGCCTCTTCTTCACCTCCAGAAATTTGGCCCTCTGCTTCTGTACCTCTGCAGAATAATCAGCATAGATTGAGCTGGTTGCTCCTTGATGCTTTAAGGCCGTCTGGTTACGTGCCAAGGAGAGGATGGTGTCTCTGGCGTTTAGGAGCCTGACAATGAACGGCCGAGGGGTTGCCCCCCGTGGCCCAGGTCTTGTTGGGATCAGGTGTGCTCTTTCTGCAGCAAGGGTGGAGGAAAGGTTCGGAAAGGTTCGCCAGGTCAAAGGTTGCAGCCAGCCAGTCCTCTATGAAGTGCTCTGTCCCTTTCGTTCTCTCCGGAAAGCCCACAAACCGCAGGATTTTGCGGCCATACGTTGTAGTTCCTGGATGCGCTGTGGTAGTGGGCGGCATGTATCCTCCAGGTCTCCTATGTGCTGCAGCGGTACGCTCCCTCAGGTTTTGGCGATCCTGTTTAATTATAGACAGGTCAAGTTTTTATTTCATCAGTCTTAGCACTTATTAAGCTAGTGCATGTTTCTTACTCAAAACATTAGAATTTACATATTTGATGTTACTGACTAGTGATGGGAGAATAAATTCGCACGTCGGAAAAGTCGATTGCGTTAAAACCAGCAAGCGTCAAAATTATTTGGATGCCCGTTGACTAACACCGGCGTCAAAATTGACACGAGCATCAGAGTTGACGCGGGAATCAAATTTGACAAGGGCGTCGAAATTCATTTTTCACCATTTCACTGAAAATTCTTGAATTTTTCGGCAAAGTGAAACGGGACAAATTCGCACATCACTATTACTGACATCCGCTGCATATTCTCCTGTGATTTGATTTTTCATGAATTGTTGTAACCCTATTATTTGGCATATGTGGGGTATTCTCCTTTGTTGTGCGTTTAATATAATAAATGACTTGAAATGACTAATTTCCGGTTTTCCCTGGCTGGTTCTAAACAGATATTTGCTGTAATTACCATTAAGCTTTAGCATTCTTCACGGTGGTCAAAATGTCTAAACTGAATTCCTTTCCAGTAAGGGACATGTAACACCCTCACATAGCTGGGGAAATTTGTAGAATCTTTAGAATATTCCACACTTGACCTCTAGATGGAGACACAGGTCTTAAATCAGAATCATTTTCAATTAACTGCAACTTCTGTCACAGTTTGATATTTCTGTGCATCGGATTTATTGTCCGGTACAGAAAGGCTGTTCATTTATACCCCCCTTCTCTCTCTTGGTGATACTTTGCATTTGCTGGATATGCCTGTTCTGTGCTGTCGCCCCTGCAAATTATAACAACAGGTAAAAGAGAGAAATAAATAGATGTAATTGGACTTCCCAGCTCTTCATTAAATCTGATGTCACTGAGACAAGTGTTGTGTGCACCCCCCCCCCCCCCCCATAAACCCCAAAGATCAATAAAAGACATTTAAAGGGTTTTATATCCCATGATCCCCGGTGCAGATATTATTTCAAGTATGGGATTCATTACAGTGCAGTGTCTGACTGCCCTCCATAGCTGAAATGGGGTCACGGGGGGGGGTAATTTCTTTTATTACTGAAAAACATTTAAATAGTGATACATACTTATTCAGGTGGGGTTTTAATCACTGCAGCTATGACTTACATTAAATATCTTGCGCTACTTTCCTGTAGTGTCACAATTAGTGTTTGGCAGACTAAAGACTAGAATACATATTTGAAAGATAAAACTCTGGACTAGTGATTGTGCAGGTCTGCCCAGAACCCCGGGGACCTGCGGATTGGATGGTTTTGGCATGACCAATTGCCTTCAGAGACAGGGGACGATCCATATTCACATGTTCACAAACTCTTTACACTGTCACAGCCCTACTAGTGATTGGAAGGTCTCATTTTTATACTCACTCTCCCACTGCCCCCTCTGATGACATTAGTTCCTGCCTTTTTGGGGTGATGGATCGCCACAACTTATATGGTGGTTGATCGGCTTGGTCTTGCAACATTGTGGTAGTTTGGGCCAGCAGGGCAGCCAAGTAGTATGTTTGCCTGTCTGGGAGAGCCATCCCCCCTTTTCCCCCCTTTCTCGTCAGCGTTGACAGGGATAGTCTGGGTCTCCCCTTACCCCCAAATGAAGGTTTTGAAAATGGATTGTAGTTAAGTGAAGAAGGTGCCTTCGATCCACACTGGGTACTGCGAAAGGATGTAAAGTATTTTTGGGGCTAGGATCATTTACATCAATTGGATCTTTCCGGCTGGGCCTACCTTAGATTGTCCCATGCTCTGTACCTCTCTCTGACCATCTGAAGCAGAGGAGTGACATTTACCACCTCGAATGGGCAGTCTGTGAGATTTTCCCTCGGGAGTAAAGGGTCTACCAGAAACAGCACTGATTTAGTTAATCTAGTCTTTAATCGTGCCACCTCCCTGAATTTCTGAGTGACTGCAACCAACTGCTGTAGAGAGTTCCCCCTGTCCCCTAGGTATATTAAGGTATCATCAGCATATAGTTGTATCTTTTCGTGTACTCCGCCCACCTGGAAGCCCCGTCGTTTACTCTAATGTAGGTGGAGGGAGCAGCATATAACAGGCGAACCAACGTAGTGAAGTGGGGGCCTAAATAGAACCTCTGCAGGGTCTTCCATAGGTAAGGCCATTCAACCGTATCGAAGGCCTTGGTTATGTCGAGTGCCGCCACCGCCTTGGTTGCTGGCCCATCCGTTTTTAGTGTCAGATTAATAAATAGCCGTCTGATATTGTGGCCTCATACATCGAAGCAGGCAACCGTTGCTGTGTCGTAGCAGCCTGATACACCGATAAGCATTCAGGGGCTATTACCTTAATATGTCTCTTGTAGATTTCTATGGGTAGCCCATCTGCACCTGCTGCTTTACTGGGGAAGGAATTAATTGCTTCCGTAATTTCCTCCACCATTATGTCCTCATCCAGGAATTGACTATATTCCAGCGGAAGTGCTGGAAGTATTATACTATCTAAGAAGGTGTCTATAAAACTTAGTGCCTCAGGCAGTTGGGAGGAGTATAATGAGGAATAAAATTGCACAAGTGTCTGCTGATCTCATCTGTCTGTGGTTATTGCCCCATGTGCAGCCTTTAAGGGCGTAATTGCAGTAGGTGGGTTTTGCGCAGAGGCCACATAGGCAAGTAGTTTTCCTGCCCTTTCCCCTTGCTCAAATGCCCTAGCTTTTGAAAACAATGTAATTCTCCTACCGCACACCTGTAGTTCACCACTCCTGCAAGCTGGTGGTGCGTTCCTTCCGTTGACCCGGCCGGGTCCCTTAGCAACCAATGTGTAAAAGAAAACGGATCCGCACACACACCGATTAGTGCAGTCGGGGATTATCCCCTTATATTCAGCCACCAAACATCAACGTTTCGGGGGGGAACATCAACGTTTCGGGGGGGGGAACACCCACCCTTCATCAGGATACAATTATTTGTGCAGTCACCCATTTAAACCCAACTTCCCACGCCTTCTTTTCCCATCATGCAGTTTGCTTTGGAAAACAAACGCTTATGCAGAGCTCTGCCATGCATTAACTTAGAGTACTGCTCTTGTGTAATTTTCAGTTGTTCTATTGATGCATCTATGGGATGCTCCACCACCTCTCTCTCCATATCGAACATCTTTTGCTCCATTTGGATTTGCGCCCTTTTAGTTTGTGTTTTGAGAGCCACAACCTCTGCATTTAGGATACCTCTGATATAGGCTTTGAAGGTATCCCAAATAGTGAGCTGATCTGCACTCAGTTGGTTCAGCTGGAAGAATTGTGCTATTGTCTGTTCTAGCTGTGTTTGGTTATCCAACAGATATAGCCATATAGGGTTAAGTGACCATCTTGATGGTTGTGGGGTTCTGGCTAAGTCTAATTTTAAAACTAGTGGTGAATGATCAGATACCCCTCTTGCTCCATAGGCAATATGACTTAGTAGGGGTAACGATTTGTGAGTCACTAGGGCCATGTCTATTCTGGACATGGTTACGTGTAAGGCTGAGAAACAGGAGAACTGTTGGGTTGCACGGAGCATATGCCTCCACCATCCTCAGGGAGCTCACCAGGTTATGAAAGTTTGTGGGGGTTTCCCTAGTTGTTTTCCCTGCTTTGTGCCATCTGTCCATCTCCGGATCCAGCACAGTGTTAGAATCCCCCATTGTTAGCAAGTATGCTCTGGGGTGGGACCCTTGGAACTCTGCTAGTTGAGTCACTATGTCATGTTTATACGGAGGAGGGATGTACTCAGATGCCTCACATTTAGCAATGTACCCATGAACAAATAGAAATCAACCCAGCGGCTCCGTACGCACATCCAGCAGTTGAAAGTGGACTGTCTTTGCTATAAGTATCGCTGCCCCTGAGGAGTGGGTTGTGTGTTTGGCATGGTAGTGCCAGCCCACCCATGGTTTTTTGATGGATAAGATCCTGCTCCCTTCTAGGTGGGTTTCCTGTAGGCACACCAGCTTGGCATTTTCCCTTTTTACATAATCCATTACTAGTCGCCTCTTAATCAGGTCTTTAGCCCCCTAACGTTCCAGCTTAACCTTTTCCCTGCCAAAAACGTAGGTACTACATTCTGGCAGGAAAATGCTCTGACTGCCAAGCACGTAGTACCTATGTGCTGCACAGTTCAAGGTCTTTCGTTGCACTGGTGGCTGTAGCTGCCGTGCAGGCGAGTCTGCGGCGTCCCCAAACCCTTAGGCAACGAGCTTAGGGGTCCTGTGACGGATCGTCGCAGGGCCTGACCTCAATCTATTTCCTTATTGAGCAGAGACGCAGGCACGTCGCAGACCTCGTGGAACACGATCCAGTGCCGCCCACTCACTTCCTGTGAACGATCATGGGCCCTCCAACGCTGCCAAGGACTCCCACAGAAACGGTAAGTGGCGTTTCTTTACTGGTTTACACACATTTACACACCCACATGTATGTACATACACACTACACATGTAACTAAATGTAGGTGTTTTTTTTTGCTTTTTTGGATTTTTTTTGTCTTTTATACACTTACATACTTTTGCTCATATTTACACACTTACATACACATATCGACATATGTGCTGATTTTACAGTATCTAGAATTACAGAACAGTCTTTATTCTGGGGGCACTATATGCCACATACTTAGGTGTACCTATGCATATTGGGCATCAAAATGTTCAGCGGACCCCGGGCTTTCAGATAAATTGTGTTTTATTTTGGTATGTATTGATATGTAGGAGATTTGATGCTTCAGATTTGGAGTGTTGAGGTGATTTTCAGAAATGTCAAAAAAAATTGCCAAATTTGCGGCTTGGTATTTTGGAGTACAAAGACATGCATACCCATTTTAGATTCACAGGAATGTGTACTTTCCAAAAATATATGGTTTTCTGGGGTGAACATAAATTGTTTTACTTTTGCCCCTTGAAAAATGCTGTAAATGTGTTGATTTTCCAGTATTTGGCATTACAGAACTCGTTTGGGGTGTCATCATTCTGGGGCCCCTATACGCCACATACTTAGGTGTACCTATGCATATTGGGCATTGAACTGTTCAGCAGATGCAGGGCTTTCAGGTTTAGAGTGGTTTATCTTGGTATGTATTAATATGTAGGAGATATGATGCTTCAGAGTTGGAGTGTAGAGGTGATTTTTGGAAATGTCATAAAAATTTCCAAATTTAGTAAAGCTTTGCAGATTGGTAATTCAGAGTAAAAAGGTATGCATACTCATTTTAGATTCGTCAGAATGTGTACTTTCCAAAAAGATATGGTTTTCTGGGGTGAACATACATTTTGGTACTTTTGCCCCTTGAAAAATGCTGTAAATGTGCTGATTTTGCAGTATTTGGAAATACAGAACTGATAACTCGTATGGGTGTCTTTGTTCAGGGGCCCCTATACACCACATCCTTAGGTGTACCTATGCATATTGGGCATCAAACTGTTCAGCAGACCCTGGGCTTTCAAATTTAGGGTGTTTTATCTTGGTATGTAATGATATGTGCGAGATACGATGCTTCAGAGTTGGAGTATTGAGGTGATTTTTGGAAATGTCAAAAATATTGCCAAATGTAAAAAAGCCTTGAGGCTTGGTACTTTGGAGTAGAAAGACATGCATAACCATTGTAGATTCGTCAGAATGTGTACTTTAAAAAAAGATATGGTTTTCTGGGGTGAACATACATTTTTGTACTTTTGGCCCTTGCAAAATGCTGTAAATATGATTTTCCAGGATTTGGAATTACAGAACTGATAACTTGTTTGGGGTGTCTTCTTTCTGGGTCCCCTATACGCCACATACTTAGGTGCACCTATGCATATTGGGCTTTAAACTGTTCAGCGGACCCCTGGCTTTCAGATTTAGGGTGTTTTATCTTGGTATGTATTGACATTTAGGAGATACGATGCTTCAGATTTGGAGTATTGAGGTGATTTTCGGAAATGTCATAAAAATTTCCAAATTTAGGAAAGCTTTGCGGCTTGATACTTTAGAGTAGAAAGACATGCATACCCATTTTAGATTCGTCAGAATGTGTACTTTCCAAAAATATATAGTTTTCTGTGGTGAACATACATTTTGGTACTTTTGCCCCTTGAAAAATGCTGTAAATGTGCTAATTTTGCAGTTCCCTGGAATTACAGAACTGATAACTCGTATGGGGTGTCATCATTCTGGGGCCCCTATACATCACATTCTTAGGTGTACCTATGCATATCGGGCATCAAACTGTTCAGCGGACCCCGGGCTTTCATGTTTAGGGGGTTTTATCTTATCTATTGATATGTTGGAGATACAATGCTCTAGACTTGACAGTTTGAGGTAATTTTTCAAAAATGTAACACATTTTTATAAAAACTGCTAATTTTAGGAAAGAATTGCAACTTGGTAGTTTTGAGTACAAATATATATTTACCCACTTTGAACTCGTTAGAATCTGTTCTTTCCAATAATATGCAGTTTTTTAGGGTAAACCTACTGTTAGTGGAATGTTTGGCATTGAAATCAGATGTATGCAGTTTTGTGGAGCGGTGCTGTCGAAATTCTAGTTTTTGATCTATAGAAGTGCGAAATCTCCATAAAACTATATATATTTGGTATTGGCGCGTTTGGGAGACACATGACTTTCCAAATCTGCTGTGTTCTCCTACATAAAATAAATTATGTTTCTGATATTTGCGTTTGTATCATGCAAAACTATTTTTTTGTTGTTTTTTTTATACACTAAGAAGCCCATATCTTTTTACAGGAGTGGAGTTACAACAAAATTCTAGCATATTTTGAAATCTTATGTTGTCCTGAAAAAAACAATATCTTGTTTTCCTGGGTAAACTAAAAGACCCCCCCAGGAAAGGCCCCTAACGTGAAAGAGCACAAAATGTTCAAAAATGGTCTGGCAATTAAAGTATCAACTTGGCCAAATCGGCTGGCAGTGAAAAGGTTAAATAAATTCAGCAGTCTATTAATCAAGTCTTTACAAACCTAAATCTGATGTAGTGTCCCCTCTTTATTCCTCAGATCAAAGAGAAGATATGATACAATGTCAGTGCCCAGCTTCCTCCATGTGTTGGGCATTTAAGCAGGGCTATGTAACCATGTACCCCTTCAATATTGAGTACAGCCTAATCTGTGTGTCACTGCTCTTTATTATGTGGGAAAATGTTGGAAGGAGAGAAATGCCTCATTCCAAACCACACCAGACTAGGTTCCAGGTGCATGGAGTAATATATGGACCCCTGACAGGCGGTGCTGCTCTTCTGGTTGGGATCTGTATATTTGTTCACTATCAGATTGAGGCATCTTCTGAGTTGGTGTCTTCTCTGTCATTTCAAATGTATTACGGCTACAAGCTCATTATCCTGCCTCCCATGATAATCTGCAGTGTGGTGGGTATCCTGGTATACAGCCTCAGAGAGAAGGAAAAGAGGGATCAAGAGAAATTAGCAAGAGTGACCAGGACCAGCTTCAAATGGAAGATATGGGAAGTCAAATCCAAGACAATGACTATAGCTCAAGGCACTTTCAAAGCAGTCAGGAGCGGGGGAAAAAAGGAAAGAATATAGCATGGCACAATTTCACTATACAAAACATGGGCAGGCACAGAGGACAGACCATAAACTGGAACAGGGGGAGAAATTAGAACATAGTCAGGAGAACATAAACAAACACAATACCCACCATCGGAAGATTTAAAAAAACTACACCCGTAGATTGGATGTAACCCTGCTGCTTATTTCAGCAGTGGGCCAGGTCGGCATCTCTTACTTTTCAATAATAGCCACAGTGGTCACCAATCCATGGACCATGATGAGTGTCCTCAGCTTGTCAATCTCACTGCTCATGATCCTCCAGTATTTGTCTCAAACAATATTCATTATTGAGAGCATGAGGGGCATACAAGAGGAAGAGAAGGAGAGACCAGGACATTGTGAAGAATACAAGAGATGAGCAGTGTGTCACTTTCCTCCAGAGAGAATACTGGTCATCTCAGTCTAAGCCAAAGGCTGGTGAAGGAGACTGCAATGTTCCTAATGACCTGTAATATCATGGTAACTTAATTTTCGCAGTCAGCTTTTTTAACAAATTTTATATGATTTTTTGAGTTCTGGTCAACAGAATTTCTGCTCATCAGTTCTGGAATTGTCTGTGATTGGTCAAAAATTAACACAGCCAAATGGCATGCATAAAATGTTTGTACCGTGTATATAAATTATGCATCAATATAGTTTGCTACAAGAGCTTACAAAATACAGGCAAAGGTAGCTTTGCAGTTAGCATCAGCCAGCCAATCACCAGTGAGCTTTTAATGGCATGCAGCCTGTATTAATAATGAAACTAAACCTCTGATTGGGTTACAAAAGCTCATATCATTTTTTCCATATATCTTTAATCATTTAGCACCAAACATTATAAAGTTATGTTCAGAATAATAGCAGTGTGTTTAAAAAAAAGTGAATAAAGCTCAATATTCTTAGAACAGCTTTTATTTCCATACACGCAAATGCATTGGGAACACTGTACATTCTATTCCAAATCAAAACATGAAGAAAAATGTATCAAATTTGTGTTAATCCTTTACAGAAAGTGAAGAAAAGGGAATATTAGGCTGTTCCAAAAAATAGCAATGTCTGCATTCTTCTTTACAAACTCACACATTCACTGTATAAACATGGTTCAAGATTTTGCTTTCCTTTGAATCACTGAATTAATATTTAGTTGTATAATCAGTGTTTCTGAGAACTGCTGCACATCTGTGTTGTATGGAGTCCAGCAACTTCTGGCACCTGTTACATTCCACAATTCTTCTGCATTTCTTGCTTTTGCCTCAGAATCAGCATTTTTGATGTCACCCCACAAGTTTTCTATTGGATTAAGGTCCTGGGGATTGGGCCACTCCATAACGTCAATCTTGTTGGAACCAAGATGTTGCTCATTTACTGGTGTGTTTGGGGTCGTTGTCTTGTTGAAACCCCCATAAGGCAACATGACCTCTTCAAGTATTTTGATGGATTGCAACTGACCTATGATCCCTGGTATGTGATAAATAGGCCCAACACCATAGTATGAGACACATCCCCATATCATGATGCTTGTGCCACCATGTTTCACTGTCTTCACACTGTACTGTGACTTGAATTCAGTGTTTGGGGGTCCTCTGACAAACTGTCTGTGGCCCCTAGACCTAAAAAGTCCAATCTTGCTTTCATCAGACCACAAAATGTTGATTTCTTTTTAGGTCAGTCAATGTGTTCTTTGGCAAATTGTAAGCTCTTTAACACGTCTTTTTTTCAACAATGGGACTTTGCGGGGGCTTCTTGCCGATAGCTTGGCTTCACATAGTCGTCTTCTAATTGTAACAGTATCACAGGGAACTTTAGATCTTCCTGGAGCTGATTGGCAGAGTCTTTGCCATTTTGGCTATTCTTCTATCCATTCGAATGATAGTTTTTGGTTTTCTTCCATGACTTTCAGGTTTTGGTTGCCATTTGAAAGCATTTGATATCATTATAGCTGGACAGCCTATTATTTTCTGCACTTCTTTATTTGTTTTCCTCTCTCCAATTAACTTTTTATTCAAAGTACACAGTTCTTCTGAACAATGTCTGGAACGAGCCATTTTACTCAGATTATCAGAGAGAAATACACTATAACCAGCATGCACAACATTTGCTCTTTCCTTCCTTAAATAAGGGCTGTTTTTTCACAAACCTCACTAATTGAATTCCACACTGCTTTTATTTGGAACAAGCCTCAATTAATGATTCAATTACACAGAATCAGCAGCATTAACTATATATTTAAGACATTGAGACACTTTGGCGCAAATTCACTAAGCGCCGAAAGCTAGCGTTAATTCGCTAGTGTTACTTCGCACCCTTACGCCAGGCGAATTTTTGCTAGCGACGTAACTACGCAAATTCACTAACTTGTGCAGTGTACTGAACGCTACCTTTTACGCTAGACTTCCTTCGCCACCTCAGACCTGGCGAAGCGCAATAGAGTAGATAGGGATTGTTTCAAAAAAAGTCAAAAAATTTTCTAAGTCCCAAAAAACACTGGCGTGTTTTCTACATGATGGGTGATGAAAAAGATCGAAAATATTTTTGGGGCTCCCCTCCTTCCCCCCTACATTTCCAGACTCATGGCAACTTACCTAGACAGTGGGCACATGTGTAGGGCAAAATAAAATTTATATTTGCTGATTTGAAGGTTTTCTAGGCATTTGAAGTGGTGATACATGTTCCTCCATTGAAATTTGAATTTCGCGCTGTATGTAAATGAACCATCGCTAGCGAAACTTCGCTTCGCTTGGCGAATTAACGCTAGCGCAACTTTGAAAACTTACGCTACCCCTGTGCGCAACTTCGGATTTTAGTGAATTTGCGGAGCGCTGGCGAAAATACGCCTGGCGAAGTTGCGCCTGACGCAACTTCGCATCTTAGTGAATTTGCCCCTTTGTGCCTTACCCTTTAAACAAAACATGGATTGTTTGTTCATATAGTATCAGACGCTGCGATCAGATGAGATTTTTTACCCTGCCCGGACAGCATCTAGCCGACTTTTGCACAGATATCGATCGGGGACGCCAGTCAGATGGCCCTACACACGGGCCAATGAGCTGCCGACTCGGTCTGTTGGCAGCTTTTATCGGCCCGTGTATAAGCGACTTAATGCGCAGCCA
Source organism: Xenopus petersii (assembly GCA_038501925.1). Taxonomy (NCBI): domain Eukaryota; kingdom Metazoa; phylum Chordata; class Amphibia; order Anura; family Pipidae; genus Xenopus; species Xenopus petersii. Next base: position 81,858,927 of record CM076689.1, read on the forward strand.
CGAGAAGAGAGAAGAAGCCAGAAGAGAAGTGATCAGTGGTGCTCGCTATGATACCCCCGGGCCGGTGCAGTTTTCTGCTGTTAAGAGCACCGGCCCGGTGTTTCACTACTAACATTTGGCACCCCAAGTGCTAAACGACTTTCCTTCTCCTTTAATAACATTGGGCTCAAGCTTAATTTTTACGGGCCAGGCCAATAAAATACCGGGCAGGTGGCAACCTTTTTTGCAGGTAAAACTTAGTCTCTGTGTAAAAAGTATAATGAAGCAATAAAATTCCTAATGAATCAGATGCAAGTTGAGTGTAGGACTGGCCATGCGAGGAATGACTTTCACATGGATGGCCAGATTAAATATATTGAAATATAGACATAAACAATCCCGGTTTTATTTAAAGGGTAAGGCATTTTTTGGTAGTTTAAGGCACAAAATATCTCAATGTCTTATACATTGTTAATGAGTTGAGTGCAGAGGACTCGTTGTACCCCCACTTAATGGTTTAAAAATGAGCGGTGAGCACAACTTTCCCTTGTTTGTTATGGTCATTACTTTTTGGGTCGGTTGCTTTTCTATCACTCTACTACACCTACTAGTAAATCATTTGCCGCGTAGAAATAGAGTTTCTACCAGAAACAGTGATTTATTAAGTTAGTGATGTCAGATTGTGGTGTGCTATACAATTCAGAATAATAGCAATGCTTTAATATCTAAATCGGACACCTGCACACCATACATTCCCTTTCGCCCATAATCAATCTGCTCCATTCAGTCAGCGTATCCCAAATATCAGGATTATAACATTTATACAGCCTGCTATTTTTGCTGGTTTATCAAACACACACTCATACGAGATGTCACTGCAGCATTATAATATGTTCCCATCTTGTTCCTGCAGTGTTGGATCATGGGAGCCTTCGGAGCACATCCTTTGTATATGAATGGCTTACTACAGAATACACAGTGTGGGAATCCTACTAGAAGTCTATCTCCATGCATGAGGCGACATCCCTCCCTGAGCACTGAAATAAAGCAGTTGGGGGATTTGTAAATATGAATCTGATAAAGAATGAATCATATCGTTTGTGTGTAATTAGCTGCTGAATTCATCAAAAGAAAAATGGCAGGGGTACCAAATCATTGCTACAAACTAAAGAGATACAATACTTTCTTGGTGACAATGTTTAATGGTCACACTTTGTTGTCTCTGTAGTCTGGACAGTATATGTAGCTCCCTTATGAAACTCCCCGTTCATTGTTACCACAGTGACACTCACATGCTCAGTGGGCTCTGAGCAGCTGTTGAGAAGCTAAGCTTAGGGGTCGTCACTAATTATCAAGCAGAAAATAAGGTTGGCCTGTAATATAAGCTGATGCTACAGGGCTGATTATTAAATTCTGATGCTAGTTGCACTGATTTCTGTGCTGCCATGTTGTAATTATCCATATTAATTACTAATCAGCCTTCTATTGTGACATTTATATTCTATGTGTATTGTATATTGTGAGTCGGTCCCTAAGCTCAGTAAGTGACAGCAGCACAGAGCATGTGCAGTGAATCAGCAGAAAAGAAGATGGGGAGCTACTGGGGCATCTTTGGAGACACAGATCTTTACTGCTACAGGGCTGGGGTTGGTACAAAAGTCCAAAACATAATGTACAACATTTCTAGTTTACTTCTTTAGTTTAACTTTCCTTATCCTTTAAGCACTCATGTACACAGATCCAATACCTATCATGTATTAACATTCAATACACATTTCAGTGGATTAGGCACTAAAATCACAACTGCAAACACCATTTTTTGGAAAGCAAAGCTCACATGGAATTTAAGCCTGGTGTGTCACATGAAGAATGCAAAATGACTAAAAAGATCAGGTAATACCCGAATACCCCATCCACCATGCTGCTGAACCCATTTTCCCATTGGATGGATCAGGAACACACACAGGCAAACATTTACTGTATTGTATATTGGGCCAATAACACCATCGTGAAGCTATATATATATATATATATCAGGTAATTATCAGAACAAGTAACATATGGCTTTATAGAGCAAAAACTGTAACAATGCTCAACCTTCGCTCCCCATAAGTGGTCATTAAACTTGCTCGATACACATGAGGTTACTAGTTATCGATTTATTCATATAATTTAATAGTTTACATATGATTGTAGAGAGACTTGTAGTGGTACAGAGGCACTGTCATCACAAAAAGGGCTCCCACCACTAAGGGTGGATAGACAGAAGGATAGGGGCAAAGGAGGATTTATGATTGGTCACAACATAGAACATTAAAAAATATATATATAAAGTTAAATGAGGAGCTGGGAAAGGACTGTAACAGGCTGGGGTTGTGGGGGTATCCGAGACTCTGCTGAAGAAATCCAGTGTATAAGACCAGCTGTGGGACTGACAAATGGGTTTTGGTGGCTAAAGACTAAACTCTCTGAATCTCAAACAACTTGACGTCTGTGTCATACCAAATAGGCGGGTCCATGTTTCTACAAAACAAAAAAAAAATCCACATTCATTAGCTCAACAGTTTGGAAAACAGCTCTCCCTTCATCTGCCGCCTACTTAAAACACAGTCCAAAGCTAAAAAAAAAACTTGCCTTCAATGTATAATTAAGGGTTGATATGTGTGTTGGTGTAAAGTATGTATCAAAATGATTTAGCCCAAAATATACCATTGGAGGTCACTCTGGTTAAAAGAGTTATTGCAGCAGGCTGCAGATGTATCATGCCTGACGCGTTTCGGGAATCACTAACCCAATCATTTGACTAAGGGAGTGATACATCTGCAGCCTGCTGCAATAAATCTTTTAACCAGAGTGCTGTCCAATCGTATGTTTTGTGCTATATTGCTACAGTGGGGATGCTGTGGACTAACACCTGGCCTCAAGGAGCTGCTTTGAACAAGGGGGGGGGGCTGCTTGGAGTGGTCTCTTTCATCTGTTTGCAGCTAGTATACAAAAAGATAATCACCAGTCAGCAGCCCCCCTTCCCTACAGCACCCCTACATCCCACAGGTTACACAACTCAGTAGTTGGCCGTTAAAATGTTCAAGATACATTGTGTTCAAAAGCACTACACTTTATATGGGGGTGGAGTTTGGGTGCATGATAATGTGCACTGAACGCACTTGTCTATTGCAAGAGACATGTAAATGTGTGCAGGTGCAGTGTTTTATGGTGTTTCCCAACCTCTGACCCCCAATGACCTGCTGAACACATGCAGCGCACCTTCAATGCAGGCACCACTAAGCTTATGTCTGTTATCATACTGTTTGCTGTCCATGGCTGACTGCAAAAATACAACCGCCCACCACTTTGCAATGCTGATTTACACCCAAACGTGTCCTGGCTCACCTCAGATAGATGACTCCCCACATGTAAGTGCGAAACCACATTGCAGTGCCGGCATTGGCTTGATATTTGCGGATCAGGATTGGGTGTGGGACTGGCAGCAACCCCACCAAGGTGCCATGTTGCAGGAACTTCAGGATTTCCGATTCATCCGTCAGCCCCCTGTAGGAGGCAAACAAAGTAATGCGTAATAAGAAGAGAAAAAAAAGTACAGGTGCCATACACATAGGTTTATATATTTCCTTAAGGCACATGTCTGCCTTTTTCTTTTCATTTTTTTGTTATTTTTTTTTTTTGAGGAAGTCCAATATTGTCGAAAGACGTTGGGCTCATTTTAGTTTTTTTGTAATTCTTGTAAATCTTTTTTTTTCCCCTTTTTTTCTTATGTAATAAATATACTATAATTTTTTAAAATAATGAGCGTGCAATCCTTTCTTGATTAGATACATGTTAGATTTGGAGATCCACATGGGGAGTCTCCCGATGGATTAGCACCTCATTATACTTTTACGGGTGTGCGCCCTCTTCTCTAACTTTTATGCCTATGAGAACCACAGATTGGTTTGTGGTCTGGATAGTAATGCTCCAACTGATGATAATGGAAACATCAATTTAGCATTTAACCCTTGTTTAATTTTAGAGCAGTTTTCCCATTTCTAAACTCTGATCTATCTGAACAACAGAAAGGTTGTATTGTAACAGTTGTATTGTACCAGTCTGTTTGATACCAGAGTTATTGGCCAGTGTATGGTTACCACAAACGGTTGGCATTTTTTTCGACTACCATCAGCTCTTAATTCAGCAATGATTCTTAGCAAATTGATATTATTAAATGAAAATGAAAGGTTAGAATCTATGTTGTAATGTACCCCTCCCCCCCATCAGTGATACTAGTTGCTTGCTCTCTACTGCAGGCTGATGCTCACATCTGCGGGTACTACTGTATGTCTGCAATATTTTCCTGCTTTCCCCAAACACCCCTGTGCCTATTAATGCTTGGCTCATGCACAATACAGATATTGCCAAAGAAATCCGGTACGGTACATGTATTTGCTGAGGGTGTTGCAGGGTATGCCTGAGAAAAGGGAAGAATATGGTATAGGCACTTGAGAAACAATAGGGTAGGAAATAATTGACTATGTTACTTGAGGTGCCTAACAACCTGACCATCAAGTTACACAATTTGGTACGTACTAACAATACACAAGCAGAATGCACATGAAAGGTTCTCACCTGACACCTGCTGGTGGAGCTAGGCGGCTACCATAGGTTGGGCTCTACATAGCACATTCCCATGGTTTATAAGAGCACATAACTGTAGCCATCTGCTGATTGTACATTGACAAACACATGTTCCCCAGTAGCTTTTACTGCTATTCATTCAGCAGCATCCAGTGTAGGGTAAACTGGTTGTAAAATATATACAGGGATAGGCAGCTAAGAGCACGGCTTCTATTTTGAATTAACAGATCATTGCATGGTAACTAAAGGTTCCAGGGTCACAAAAAAACTTGCACCCCCCCCCCCACCATTGGATAAAGGATACCGGTTTCACAAATATTGATTAAATGACCAGAGGGCCCTCTGTACTCCTGGGTGCCTTAATGGCCTAGAGGTCATATATTGTTATATTCCTGGACCAAGGCCAGGAAAGAGGCTCATTAGATCTTAAATTCCTAGATGGGTGGGAGTCAATGAAGACATTCAACAAGGAGTGCTGAAAACTCAAGCAATGTGCATTTTGGGAAAAGTAGACACATACAATCAAAACAAGGTGCAGTCATAAAATATAGAATAATCGAACAGCAATGTCCGGACTGCTAGCACTCTAGCCTTTATGAAAGTGATATCTAACAGTGCTCTCACTTGTCAATGCAAATCTTCTCCACTTGTGGCACAAGGACTTGAAGGAGCCGCATAATGGTCTGAAGGGGCAACTTCACTTTCCACGACATGACCTGAGGAAAAAATAGTAATGAAACCACCATACATACTCTATCCAAAGCATGTCCAACACTGAAGTAGGTTTAGAACTGCACAGCAGAAGAGTGTAGAATTAAGGGAACAGCAACACCAACAAATGCAAGTGTATTAAATTAATGAAAATATAATGAACTGTTAGCCTGCACTGGTAAAACTGGTGTGTTTGCTTTAAAAAGACTACTATTGTTTATACAAAAAAAGCTGCTCTATGGCTATGGGGGCAGCTATTCAAAGCTGAAAAAGTAAAAAAAGACACAGCTGATAACAGATAAGCCCTATAGTACACAATGAGATTCTACATAGTTTATCTGTTATCTAACATTTGTGTTGTGCTTGAATGGCTGCGCCCATGGCTACACAGCAGTTTGTTTATATAAACTAGAATAATCTTTCTGAAGCAAACACACCAGTTTTACCAGTGCAGGGCAACACTACATTATTTATTCATTACTTAAAAAAAAAAAAAATTGTCACTTTTCCTTTAAGGTTATTTTTGCAGCCATAATTCAATGACAGCCTGTTAAATAGTATAGGCAGGGCCGGATTTACCCTTCCTGCCCCCCTAGGCCCAGCTACTGTGGTGATAAAAAAAAGAATGTCACTAGGAGTTCCTTCACCATATTAGGCAATTTATGCAAAAGCCCAAGAAGTTTTTTTTGTTATTCATCTCAAAAGTGACTTCTTAAATCCCTACTGTTTCGAGGAGTCATGTGACATGACTAAGTACTGTCTAGAAGGAAATATTCTATACAGTGTGTTCGTGGCTCGTTTGTTCCTAGATCTATGGCCCCACAACTGACATCTCTGCCTATAGCCACAATTAAAAAGCATCCCCTCTTACCCAGTCTGTAGTTGGATTCCATTGAGATAAAGAGGAGCTGGAGCGCCGTCTGTTCTGCACAACTTCCTATAAGAACCAATCACATTCAGAGGTTAGGAGCAGTGCAATATAGACCTCGAACAAGCTACACAAATGGAACAATTCCAGTTACACCAACCACACACCCCACTATGGGACTCCGTGTCGCTCTGTGGCCGGGAAGGGCTGACTTCTCCTGGAGACAAAGGAACTTCAGGATCCAATGCTCGTAAAGTGCCATCCTCCGAAACCTGGGCTTTTTCTGTCAGTTTCTCAATTCCTGTTGGATGGAGGAAACTGATGTTATAGGAATTCAAAATCTTAGTTGATTATATATATATATATATATATATATATATATATATTTTTTTTTTTTTCTTCTTTAGTACTGTTACTAACACCTAGGAATTTCCTGGAGAGGTTGCAGTACTTACTACTAGCAAGTACTTACTTGTGGACTGATCTATATCCACTGTTTAGTCAATGTTTTGGAATGTGTCAGTGACATCTTTGTTCAGCTATGCACCTGAGATGCCTGCTTTGCAGAAGTTGGGACATAGTAGGTTCAGAGAACCAGTAAAATGGCAGCTACTAAAAATGACAGGTGTTACATTTACATCTGCCTGACACACACACACACAGACTAACCAGGGGTGGCCACCAGGCTAGTCTTCAGAGTGCCAGGTTCAGCAGGGGCAGCAGGGCGAGAACCTTCCATGGAATTGCCATCTTGCGAGTTAGTGCGGGAAATGGGCTCAACTGTTTTTTTCTTGCGTTGCAGGGCACGCTGTATGGAAGGAGTGTCCGAAGGGAGGTTTGCAAGCAGGTGAAAGACAGCCCTCTTGCGGATGATAGCATATACCAGGCTTGAATTTCCTAAAGGAGAAAACGGTGGGATGAAGCAGAAATGGGTGGCAAAAATGGAAGTATGAGGAGAAAGGGATACTTTAAGGATGAAATAAAGAAGGTCAGTACAGGAAAGAGACAGTTCCAGAACGAACTCTTCATATTAAGGGGGAAGGTAAATAAGCTCAAGGTATTACTGACCATCAAACTGGTACTGGATGATGTTGTTAAACACTTCAAGCAGGAAAAACGCAAGGTGATGATTCTGTGGAGAGGAGAAAAGGAACCAGGTGCTGGAGAAAGCTTCCAGTAGGTGCAGCAGCTTGTTAGAGGCCACCATTGACAGGGACTTCAAGTACGGGGAGACTGCCAGAAGAACAAAAACAGGTATGTGTAGCAGACAGGAATAACACATTGAGGGTCATTTATCAACACTGGGCAAATTTGCCCATGGGCAGTAACCCATGGCAACCAATCAGATTGCTGCATTCATTGTTCTACTTGCAGCTGGCTTTAACATGCTAATCACTGATTGGTTGCTATAGGTAACTGCCCATGGGCAAATTTGCCCAGTGTTGATAAATGAGCCCCAGTAAGAGCAAACACATAAGGTAAAAAATAAATATGGAGGACAGGCTAATCCTGCAGCTCACAGGGCCTGTCTTAGACAACTGGAGTGCAATTCATGAGTACAGCCAAAACTATTGCAAAGTTCTATATATAATACGAATTACAAATCAGACACACTATTACACAAGAAACTCTGAGCATCACTCATATATTATAAGAGATAATGTACCCCCTACTGTAAATTATAAGGCTATTTAAAGTCACTGAATAGTTCGTGACCATATAAAGGCACAAGGCTGTTAGGTTATCCACCTCAGGGAACACTTCTATTCCTATAAAGGGGATCTGTAACCAATAATTACTCCCCATGATATTTTGCTAAGGTCTACACAATCCTGTTTAACATGGTGAAAATAGTTCCTACAATAGATAGGAGTTATTAAAGGAGTTGCATAATTCATTTTAAACCAAATACAGGATCAGAAAACTTAACTGACTCACAGACTTACTTTGGATCCCTTGAATTGGTGTGGGGAATCTTTGCAAAGCAAGGTAATCTACAAAAATACTTCTAGAAGTTCTACAGCTCCACCTGCTGGACACACTCCTTTAATTTCAATTATCACACCACTAGATTGCAAGTATTACAGTTGTTTTAAACATTTGCATGTGTTATTTTCAACCCCTGCATTAGGTATGTACCATTTACAATGATGGTTAGGAGACAGTCATATAAAGGCTGCAGTCTCTGGTGCCCACTGGTGATAATCTTGTGGAATACCTAGGAATAAGAAAGATAGAGTAAGGTAAAAGGGTTGTTGTTCCTAGCTTTGGATTGGTACAGTACCTCCACTGGGCATTTAATCTAAACCTGTTGGGAACTGCAATTCCCAACAATGCAAAACAGATGTAGTACACAACAACACAAGCACAGTGAGTCTGAGAAGCCTGCGGGTGACACAGCACAATGATATGCGGACGTAGGGGCACTTACCACAATAAGGAGATCAGCATGTGTCCCTGTGAACACTGGGATATCCATAGGGACTCGCACCGAGTATGGCTTGTTTAAACGAACCCCAAAATTCCTCTCTCCACTAAGCAGCAAGAGGATGAACACCCCAATGTGCATGAGGCCAACACGAGCTGGGGAAGAAGAGAGAACATAGTGACACAGTAGCTGGAGGAAGCAGGGGAATTAGCAATATCAACAAGAGCAGCCAACACATTAAGAGAAGGGAGGCTGAATTAAACCTACACTGATCTGCCCGTGTATCATTCAGGAAGAAGAGAATGGGAACTAGAATGTCCAACACATCGCTGCTCTTCAACACGAAGAAAAGGAATTTCTGCAAAAGTAAAAATTGGTGATTGGTTGGATACCGTACACTTTGGCAACACTTCTAGATTAGAGAATTACGCCCATCAATTTGTTCAGCCAATAAGGCATACGAATAGATCTTAAAGACAGCAAGTGTCTGCCATTTCTAGGATCAGCAATGTCCCAATGCAAGCGTTAATGTGTGGAATTTCAGGAGAGACCAGCTGTGATGGGTGAGATTGGTTGACAGTCGGTCAGAACGGTCTTCTGTGGAGCGTCAAGGGCCGCCATCAGGGGGGCCCGCAGGAGTTTGTTAGCAGGGCCCCCCTGCTTTCAGCGTGCTGCATAACAGCTCTGCTCTGTGCATGGAAGATTTTCTCCTATTAAGATTTGCTGTAACCTCATTGGTCCTTTAAGAAAAAGTCCCAGTAAATCTGCATTGAGATTGGATCCCCTTATCCAATCTCTGTACAGCTTTACCGGGACTTATTCTTAAAGGACCAATGAGGTTACAGCAAATCTTAATAGGAGAAAATCTTCTGTGCACAGAGCTGCTGTGCAGCACGCTGAAAGCAGGGGGGCCCGGATAATCAAGTTAGTGAAGCATGGCCGGGCCTCCCTTTAGACACTAAACCCTGGCAGGGGGGGCAGGCCATCAATTTTTTTGTACTTGCAGGGGGGCCCCTGATCACCGTTTTTAAAAAAAAAAAAAAAAAAACTTTTATGGGGGGCCCTGGTCGCAAATGTTTTTTTTTTTTTAACTTATAGGGGGGCCCCGACCACCAATTTTTTTTTTTAACTTGTAGGGGGCCCCGACCACCAATTTTTTTTTAACTTGTAGGGGGCCCCGACCACCAATTTTTTTTTAACTTATAGGGGGGCCCTGACCACCAATTTTTTTTTAACTTGTAGGGGGCCCCGACCACCAATTTTTTTTAACTTATAAGGCGGCCTGATCATCAGTAGCTTTTTATAACGCGTGTATGTGGGGGGGGGTTACCTTTTTAGTGCTGATGTCTGTGTGGTTAACTGTAGTGTGGAGTGGGCGGGATCCTGAACATATTGTTGTACGGGGCCCCCGTGATTTCTAATGGCGGCCCTGGGAGTGACACACACATTATAGGTAGGAACAATCGGCCTACCCAACAAAGATGGTACTGAAAAACTGACAGATCACAAATATCTGCACACAGGCAATTTAAGGAGTACGCAACTGGCAATTTGGGGTAAGTATCTAAGTCCTTGTCTGTCCACAAATATGAATGCATTTGTTGTAAGAAAACAAGGCCAGAGAATGGAGAGAAACAGTTATCTGGCCACCTTGTTGTAGTCACAGAGCTTCCAGAAGAGAACAAGTAATTCCTGGTGGAAATTGATTTTTTTGGTGGAGTTTGGCAGGTAAGTCTGATTGAGTGGATTGAGAAGCAGTCGGGCAAGGCCTTTTAGAATAAACTGAAAATCCTAGGAGGGAAAAGGAAAGAGACTGTGAGTACGTAAAACACAACATAACAAAAGGATAAATAAAATGTGTGTTGCTTGGGTCAACTGTTCACTGACACACCTGAATCTGATACTTTTAAATCACCCTATATCTGACAGTATCCAGAACTTCTAGGTCTTCTAGTTCATCCTCAATAAAGAGTGCTGGAAGTTCTGTTACTGCCTGCTTCCCCATATTGTGAACAGCCACATAACTCCTTAGTGAGTTGGCCAGGGATTTTAGCTGTACCATAAAAAGTGCATAATGCACATGCTTCTATGCTTTTTCCTACCTCCTCCCGGTGGATCCGAGAAAGATAATTGACGAAAAGATTGTCTGGTGTTGGGCTCTGCAAGGAAACACAGTAATGATCAGTTCTTATAGAGAACTTGGCATAACAGGGACATCTCATGGACTCTGGTGATTCACCTCTGTTTCATCCATCGCAGTGCTAGTGGTGGTACCATCCATGCTAGGGCTGGTAGACACAGTGGGGTCAGAATCCAACGTAACAATGAGCAGCTGAGCAGAGACTTCGACCAACGGTTCCCGCAAATCCCAGAACAGCAGGTGGTTATAGGGGATCCCATATCCAACAGGGTCATAGGCACACACCACATTTAGGAGTGAGGTAAAAAGAGGGAGAGCGTGTCTGCAGGGTGTGTGGGAAAGAAAGGAGATAAAATGAGGAAACAGAAACACAGAACTCAATAAACTCTAAAATCAAAAGAAAAAAAAAGAGTGATGGAGAAGATTTAGCAGAGAGGAACAGACTAAAAGGCTAGATAACTGTTGCCCCTCCCTTTACCTGTTCTCTGTAGAGCAGAAGAACTGTACCCAGGGGTTAGATGTGTTGCTGCTCTCAGAGGAGGGTGGCAGGTACATAGCCTCAGAGAAACATGTCAGTAACAGCTTCAGCAGTTCAGTCCTGAAAAAGAAGGGCCACCATTTCACCATAACAGCTTCCCTGTTAATTTCCCTCTAATACATTCCCACCATACATTCATTCAGTGTAGTACATTAGTATAGATACATTTCTTAGTATAAATACATATCTTTGCTACTTACGCCATCATATGTTAGCAACTACTGCATGAAAACTATTAGCATGAAATGGAGGTAAGATAGGGAGGCAACCTCTACTTTATTTATGCACACTGTATTCAACATTAGTGCGATGAATAGGGCTTGCACTAAATATGGTTTTTGCCTATTGTTTTCATTACAAAATATGTACTTTTTTTTATTATTTCTTCCAGAGCAAAAAATTAAACAGTAAAGTCACATTCTACATTCTGGTCTCAACTTGCACAATCAAAACAAATCAGCAATCGTCAGAGAAGCCAATGTATAATAAGCCGGTAATTATTTAAAAGCCTAACATGCTCCAGTGGGACAGGGATATGTTTATTCATACAGTGGTCTGATAATTTGTTTTGATTACTCGTTGGGACCAAGAAAAAAAAAAAAAATGTGACTTCGGGCACAAGCCCCACTCATTAAGCTACTGTTAAGAAGGAGTGTTTACTGTCATTAATATGCATTCTTTATAAGTGGAGTATATTAATAATCAAGTGTGTATCAACACCGCACCTGCTTTCCGGTTACTGACAAAAGAACACAGTATGAGATGGATTTATTAAACCTGTGCCAAGGTTGAGCCCTGCACATGTATAGGACAGCTGTGGTGGACTGACCTGTAGAATATTCTCTTACTCACCTATTGAGGTCATGAGTGTGGTTAAGAGGTGGGGAGTGAGCGAAGCCCACACCAGCCTCCCAGATGTATTCACAGCTGTCCAGTGTATGGATATCCTCTGTAGTATCCTAGGAAGGCAAAAAACATGAACAATTTACCTTATAAAAGGAGAGATATTACATTGACAAATAGGACAAGCTGCAATAGAGAAATAATTAGGTTCATAAATACTTTATTGATATGAGATATGTCAAAAGATGATGACAGTTTTCTTACCGTTCCACTTTTCCTGTGACTCTGAACTGTGAAGTCTGGACAGAAAAGAAGATCTGCTATTGCGAGTAGCAGAGACTCGGCCAGGGGCTTTGAACTATCTTCTTCCTCGTCATCTTCCTAAAAAAAAAAAAAAAAACAGACAAGTTAGACAAGGAATTAATGCAGAAACAAATCAACAACAACCATAGGGAAGACTGTAAGGCAGAAAAATACTAATGAACGGCGTATGTTCAAAAGTGTATGTTCAAAAGTTACAAATAAAGTCCAAGGCACCTCGCCTTGTATTTTAGACAATTTGTTTTTAAAGAAATAGTCCAAGGGAATTCCACTTTTCATCCCAGTCCATGGGTGTATATGACAATTAGAAAATAAAGGTATTTGGTGTTTTTTCCCAAGAAAATCAGACAAAAAATGTCTAAAAAATGTAAAGCCATTTTTTAGAACAAAAAAAGGTTCCGGCCTATTTATTAGGAAAAAAGGTTCTGTCCAGAACCATTTTTGTCCTAATAAATGGCTTTTACATTTTTTGTCTTTAATTTGAAAAACCTTTAGTTTTAAGACTAAAAGGCAACTGGACAATCTAGGATAGAGTCATCATGTGGTTGCTGTTACTTTCCAAGTATCATAAGGCTGTATCAGACAAACTGTAGGTCAAGGGGTGCTAAAAGGAAAGCACTATTATATTTGGGGCCAAGCAGAGTCCTGGCAGGCTCTAGTTTATGTGATAAAGGAAGTGGCCAAGCCTAGACATTCTCTGAGAAGAGGAAGTACTATACAGAGCCCTGGAACCAGTTGGCCAGAAAACAGAGTGTTGGCAAGTTGTATAGGACGTCACTGGAGACAGTTTTGCCAGATGATAATGTAAGTGCTAGAGAAAAAGTATGTGTCTAGTAACAGACTAGAGCTATGGGGAGAGCCCAGAGAAAACCCTTGGTGATGCAAGCAGATCAAAGCAAGCAGAAACCCCTACAGGCACAAGAAGATAAAGATAGAGGTGCACCATAACAAATGACATAATAATGCAGAAGGATCAGTGAATGACCTGACTACGTCCTGCTCCAGGAACCGAAGACCAAAAGAATCCCCTCCAATCTGGATCTTCAAATATGTACGGCAGAACACGGGTCAGCAAACGCGCACAGTTCAAAACCTCCTGCTTCTGCTTATCTGAATGGCACCCACTGTCCGAACCCGCAACAAGCTTCTCCACCGCCTGCAGAAACAGTTATATCAGCAAGCTGCTCCATAGAGGACCAGGGAGCCCTTCGACAATTCCAGACTGTTAAGGACTAATTAGTGCCAAGTTGCTGTTTCCAAATTTACATGGACCACAACCACCATCAATATCAATTCCCCACCTTATAGCAGAGTGTGGCGAGGTTTGATGGAGATTCTTCGCGCACTGCTCGGATCTCTGCTGCTGGGATTAGTGCAAACACGTCCTGCACTGAGGTGGAGGAGTCGGACCAGAACTGGTCCCAGAAGACATCATCTGTGGCTTCCACAGGCTGCAGGACAATCAGAAGAAGGTGACAAAAAATAAATGGATAAACAAGAAAAGGGGAAAAAGGGAGGCTAAAAAAGGAAAAGTAGGAGAGAGAGTGAGAGAAGACAAATTAGTGACAGCGAGTGGAGAGTTAGGAAGATGTTAAGAAGAAATTGAGTAGGAGGAGGAATGGAGTTGGAGATTTTAGGTAGAAGGTGGAGGGGAAATGGAGAGTGAGGGGTAATTTGGTAGAAAGAAGTTGGAAAGAAAAGGAAATTATTATCCATGGTAATAGAATCATGATGTCTACCTTTCAGGATACAGACCTGCATAAAGTTTATTACACAGCTCTCACACAGAATCTATACGTATTGTAATGTCTCATTTTCTACACCGCCCTTTGCCTGCTATGGAGAGTACAAAGGAACAAACAACTTCTATGTCCAGCTATAAAAAGGACCTGTAACCATACACCTTGTACTGCTGCCTGTGATTGTGCAACTCAATGGGTGCCAGGCAGCAAAGGGGATTTGCTTTTATTAGCAACCAGCGGGGAAACAAAGAGCAGGTGTCAGTGAGTAGCAGAACCAAAGGTACGACGCTTTGGAAATAATATAATCCAATTTCCTAAGAAAGAAAAAATTTTGTTCCTGAAACCTGTTCCTGTAACCTTTCTCCACTATATGAGTCAGAAATGGAGTAAAAGACAGTAGCCCGAGGCATCTCCAACTAGGGCAGGACTAACTGCTAATCCTGTCCTTCAACACAAGAGGGCAAATATACATCTACAAGTGCTGTTCTGGCCCCCGCAATTTCACTTCTGCTCTCCATTCTGATTTGAATGCAGTTGTGCCTATTGAACCCTTGAGCTTCTGGTACTTCTGGACAAGGCTGTAGCTCCAGGATTCCATCAGCACCTTGTGTCAATCACTGCACTTCAGTTACACTGAAAGAATAGGGCACACACTTGCGATGAAACTGGAATTCTGGGAATAAACTCATTAAGCATTGTGGGAAAAGAAAAACATGGCAATTTCACTTAAAATTGCACTTCGCTCACTGCACTTGCAGACGTACATGTGCCCTAAGATGTAATACGACACATGACTCCCACAGTGTGTTTAGCCCAACTATGATAATGACCTTGAGTTGCTACAGGGAAGCTGCAAACACCTTAAAGGATCAGTAACATCAACTTTTTTTTTATTAAAAAAATGAGTTAGTGTAGAATGAATATATATATATATATATATATATATATATATATATATATATATATATTACAATGCTCAGCACGCTGAGCCTGGCCCCTCTGTGTCTGAAGATCTGTTTCTGTGTCACTCTAGGGGGTTGTTACTTTTATTCTCCCAATTATTTCTAGTATTAATAGCTTGGTCATGTCAATCTCAGTGCACCTGAATAGCCGCCCCCAAGTACACAGACTGTATCAATGCACCTGTATAGCGATACCCCTTCTCCCAAACACTATCCGTGCACCTGTTTGGTCAAATCCCTTCCCCCAAACAACAATCCCCACCACCACCGCTGTACATGTCAAATGTCAAAGTACCTGCATAGGTGAACAATAGGAAGAGCACTTACATGGAAATCCTGGCACCTTGCCTTTTCAAATCTGTCTGTGGCTTAAAGTAAAGGGCACAATTCCAGGATTTTCATTTTTGAGTATTGTTCCTAGTGATCTCGGATACTGTTTTGGTGATGTTGAGCCTGGCATCCAGGAAAGCACCCAATTCATAATCCCAATGATTGTCCCTGTAGATAGACCAATCAGTGCACCTGTACACAGACCTTATATGAGTGCACCTGTATAACCAGCCCCCCGGTACACAGACCCTATATCAGTGCACCAGTTTAACCAGCCCCCAGAACGCAGGCCCTATATCAGTGCATCTGTATAACCAGCCCCCAGTACACAGACCCTATATGAGTGCACCTGTATAACCAGCCCCCAGTACACAGACCCTATGAGTGCAGCTGTATAACCAGCCCCCCTGTACAAAGACCCTAGATAAGTACATTTGTATAACCAGTCCCCCAGTACACAAACTATATATCAGTGCAACTGTATAACCAGCCCAAAGTACACAGACCCTAGATCAGTGCACCTAAATAACCAGCCCCCCAGTACATAGACCCTAGATCATTACATTTGTATAAGAAGCACCCTATTACACAGAGACAGACAGTGCGTCTATATAAACAGCCCCCAGAACACAGACCCTATATGAGTGCACCTGTATAACCAGCCCCCCAATACACAGACCCTAGTTCAGTGCACCTGTATAACCAGTTCCCCAGTACACAGAGTCAGACAGTACCCTATATAACCAGCTCTCCCAGTACACAGACCCTATATGAGTGCACCTGTATAACCAGTCCCCCCAGGACACAGACCATATATGATTGCACCTGTATAACCAGCCCTCCCAGTACACAGACCCTATATGAGTGCACCTGTATAACCAGCCCCCAGTACACAGACCCTGTATGAGTGCACCTGTATAACCAGTCCCCCCAGTACACAGAGACAGAGTCATATTCAGTGCACCTGTACATATATATGACGTGCCACAAGGTGCTGGGCGCTGCAGCAGGTACCTGAGTCTTGGTTGTCAACTGGATCACGGCCTTTCTGAAGTTCAGCTTCGTGTCCGTGTTCCCCATCCCTTTACCGGCTGGAACCCTGACCTGGCCCGTCCACTCCCACCTCCCCCGATCAGGAAGGATTTAATCCGCCTAAAACAGCTGGAAAACCGGATCCGTCAATCACCCGCGGTGATCCCTCCCACTGAACGTCTGAATGCACGCCCACGGATTCACGCCTCTCTTCCGTCACCAACACCAAGGGACAAAACCACGCCCCTTTGTCCTGCAGGCCCAGCCCATAAAGTTACAGGAAGTAGAAGAGATGACGTATCATGTGTGTGTAGGTGGCAGTGGTTAGACTGTGACAGAGTTAAAGCTGTGGGATACTGGATCCTGCAGTGGTATGAGGTATTGAGGCACTTTTAAACTTAATAGAAGAGGCAGAAGATCTGCTAATTGCTCTGCTCAGTATAAGTAGGACAATGAGCTCTCACACCCTTATGGTAGATGTGATTGCTGCCCTACCAAAAATAAATCATTAGAAGTGTTGCTAAGCTTTGCTTGACTAGCAACACAGTTTCACAAAAAAATAAAACATTTTAGATGGTATCAGTTTGGCGTTCACTTTAAATCTCCCCCTTACTGGCCTTCAGGCTGGGCCCCCTTGGCTTATGTAGACATTGCCTGTGAAACCCATCTGCAGAGAGAACATGAGCACAGGAAGGGTTAAAGATGCAGGCTCTGCTATGACGACAGGGAGGAGGGGCCAGACGTAACCAATCAGCCGGTGCTTTGCTGTTACTGGTAGGATAATGAATGTAGCCGGTCCAGGCCCGGGGATGCTGCGGGGAACTGACTGAGAGAGCCGGGGAGACCGGAAGGGCTGAGCTTACTGGTACATCGCAAAGGAAGTAGCAAGACACCGGCGGGACTGACGGCACAGGGATTTGCAGATACACGTTGTGCCATTAGAGGGCGCAGGCATTAAGGGACCTCAGCGACTTCATGTGGGGCTTATTTACATTGGGTCGGGATAAGGGTTATTTATTGGTAAAAATCGACAAAGCCTAAGGGGCAACTCAGCAACAGAAGTGTAAGGGCGGCTGTAGTTTCGTAACAAACGGGCTAGGGATATTGGAGGCCAGTGACAAAAGGTTAGGGACCAATAGAGCCCAGTAACATGAATAGGGGCTACAGGAGCTCAATAACAGACGAATAGGGGCTACTGGAGCAAAATAACAGATGAATAGGGGCTACTGGAGCTCAATTATAGAAGGTAAGGGGCTACTGGAGCTCATTGATAGAAATCTGGGGACTATTGGAGATCATTAAAAAAGTAATATTGGCTTCTAGAGCTCAACAGACAGGGGCTACTTGAGCTCAGTTTTAGATGGTTATGGGTTTCCGGAGCTCACTAACAGAGCAATAGGGGTCATTGGATCTTATAAACTCATTTTAGGGGCTACAGGAGCTTGGTGCAAAAGGAGTTACAGGCCACCCAAGCTCTGTGGCAGAGAATTGGGGGCTGAGGGACGTAGGTTACTGAATCTCAGTGACAGAAGGTCAGGTGATGTTGGACCGCAGTGACAGAAGGTTCTACTGAAGCTCAGTGATAGAAGGTTACAATTCTACTGGAGCTCAGTGATTGAAGGTTAGGAGCAACTGGAGCGCAATTGCAGAGAGATAGGCGACACTAGAGATCAGTGACAAAGGGTTAAGGGCTTCAGGAGTTTGGTGACAGAGGAATAGGGCAAGTCTGGACTAGGATTCAAACTAGGCCCTGGCATTTCAAGTACACAGAGGCCCATATAGCCCCCCAATAAATAGTGACTGTCTATGGCATCTTACAGCAGCCCCTCTAGCATCTGCCAGAACCCACAGATTGCCTGCCAGGGCCTTGATAGGGGCCACTAGTTCTCAGTGAAAGAGGGTTTGGGGATACTGGTGACAGGGTCTTCTGTAGCTTAATAATAGGGTTAGGGGATACTGGATCTCTGACAGTGCAGTAGACATTATAGGCTTCAGTGACAAATTTAGGTATTTGTGGGGCACAGTCATTCATTGACTGGATACTGGGACACAGGAGTAATTTCCTGACGGAATATATATATATATATATAGTGGAGCCAATCTCTGTAGAAGTGGTACAACAAATAAGGTAATAACCAGGGGCACTCACACAGCCAGATAAATCATTGACGCAATCTAATGGAGGGTCAGAGGTCACCAGAGTCAATCACTGTCACTGAAGCAATCTGACTGATTGGTAGTGGCTACTACTGGTGGTTATTACTTAACTACAGACTAGTAGCCAACTGACAGCAGTGACTCCTTGACAGATACACAGGTTATTAGCGCACACACAGACATAGATAGAGTGATAACTGTTGGGACTATTAGCGGCAACTCCCAACCACCAGGACAAATGCTGGGAACAGGAAGGATGGAAGAGTTTCACAGCGAGGAGGAGGAGCCATGGTATGACCAGCATGACTTGGAGCAAGGTGAGTGATCACTGCAATGCTTGAATGGATTTTTAAAGGAATAATGAGCAACATAGGCAAAATAGTTAAATTTAAAAGGATGATATACACCTATATTGAACCTGATCCCAAAAATAGGGTTGGTGTTGGATATACATGGTGTCTAGTTCTATAAATATATTATTTTCATGGTGTACTAAACAATACATACATGTGAAATGTAGAATAACTTTCCCTTTAGTCTCAGATTTCAACCCCTTGTACCATGAAATCATCTGTAGGCCCAAGAGAAAGGCAGCATTGTTGGGAAGTAAGAGACTACAAGTCCAGAGTTACATTTGTTTATACCTTTTTAAGGCCATTCATGCTTGGGCAGTAAAACTATTGGATATGTGGCAAGATTAAGGTGCCAAATACAAGGGGTTGTCACACCTGGGTTACTTTGTTAGGTGCATGTGCCTGATGCTCTCTTCAGCGCAACTCTTTGCTAGATAGTGAATGGGCAGAGCTTCTGGGAATTCTTTGGGAAATGACGAGACAGCAGTAAGGGCTTCTAGCAGAAAACTTTGATTGGCCAATGAGTAGGTAATGAATTACATAGTGTGACAAGGTGTCTGGGAACCTATAGTAGAGTCCTGCGCGGAACCAATTTTGTAAGACCCGAATTGCAACCCGCGTATTTACCCACTTTGATCCGCTACCCGACCTGGACCCGTCATCAAAAGTGAGCAGGGACAGAAACAAGTTTTGCAAACTTTAAAAGGAGTAAAATATAGACAATATTACATAAGATAAGAAATTTATTTGAGACCCGCAACCCAACCCGCAGACCTGTGGGTATACCCGCACCTGAAAATCCTCCTCTCATTCCGCAGGGTGCCCGCTTTTTTGGCGGGTAAACCGACCCGCTGCAGGACTCTAACCTAAAGGCTTAGAAATCTGCCCCAAGGCACTCAGGAAGGAGGAAAAAAAATAATGCAGCAGCTGTAGGGGCAGGTTTACATAAGTCAGATAGATTACAAAAGAAGTAGGAATTGGGTGGGCGTTGTAGTTTCACATAAAAACAGAAGAACAGAGCCAATCTATTCATTTCTAGCTGCTGGATGGAGCGTGAGACAACAGTTAGAGGCTACACATTTGCCAGTCTTATACAGTTATACTGAGTGAAATTCATGATAAGCTACATCTGTTAGTAGGGTTGCCACCTTTTTTGGAAAAAAAAACTGGCCTTGCTTTATATTTATCTTTTTTCCCTATTAAAAACATTGGGATCAACCATCATTTTTACCGGCCAGGCCTGTAAAATACCGGCCAGGTGGCAACCCTATCTGTAAGGGACTGCCCTAGCT
The DNA here is from genome assembly GCA_038501925.1 of Xenopus petersii. Classification (NCBI taxonomy): domain Eukaryota; kingdom Metazoa; phylum Chordata; class Amphibia; order Anura; family Pipidae; genus Xenopus; species Xenopus petersii. The sequence continues at coordinate 81,879,252 of CM076689.1, forward strand.
AACAGGCAGGGACAGCATGGATGTGACAGGGAGCCCTTGGTGCCTGGAGGAGATGCAGTACAAGGGGCGTGGGTAGACATCAAGTCTAGGTGCATGTGCAGAGCAGATGGTAATGGTATAATGTGTGTGCAGTGCAGATGGGATGTTTTTGACACAAGTCCTGCATACACAAATGCAGTATGACAGTTTAATTAGGTCTCTGTGCAGGAAAGGGCTGCTGTTGGGGAGGAGAGGCCCAGCAGCATATAGTAACAAGTTGCACTGAACAAACAGCATTTTTCTCCAGTGTATAAACAGCTGCAGGGTGCAAAAGTCCAAATTAGTCATTGCAAGCCAAATAATTGTAGGGGCAATATAATATGACTTTTCAGTCAATTTTAAAGGACACACTAACTTTATATTACGTTTAGCATGTATAAATAATCCAGCTTTTTGGTAGACCTGCTACCATAAATGCTAGAGGTGCTGCTGTAAGCTGTCATAGAACAGTGCTTAAGGTTTGGCCTTTGAGAGTCTGCTTTGTACTGAAATGCAGGGGCCAATTTTCAGTCCAGATGGTGCATTTGAGGGAGGTGTAGAGTAAGCCCCCGAAGGCAAGTTACAGTGTCACACTGATAGCCTTCCTGCATTTTATAGACTTGCATCTGGCAGCCGAGCTGGGTAAGACTCTCCTGGAGCGCAACAAGGAACTGGAGGTCTCACTGCAACAGATGTACCTGAGTAACGAGGACCAAGTACAGGAGATTGAGGTAATGGGGCAGTGAGGTGACTCAGAGGAGCAAAAATTACTTCCCTAGATAACCCAGGTATCCCCTTGAGTAATACTGTACATAAAGTTAGGTTGAAATAAGACACGCGTCCATCAAGTTCAACCTTTTAACTCTATTTTAACTTGCCTAATTGCTAGCTGAACCAGAGGAGGAAGGAAAAGCCATCCTAACCCTTCTTAAAGGAGAATTCAACCTGTAATAAAAAAAAACCCTCCCCCTACCCTGGGTAGACCCCCTCCCTCCTCCCGTGACTGAACTGTGGGGCAAATATCCCTATATCCTCACCTGCTGTTAGAAAATTCCCCTGTGTTAACTGATCTGGAGTCTAGCAAAGGAATAATGGATACCCACAAAGAAGTGGGGATACAACTTAATTTCCACATACGTACATTATTATGTAGAATTGACTCCCTGGCTAAATGTGCTGAGCCAGTTGTTTCTGTTCTTAGATCATTATGGAATTCTGAATTCCCTTTAGAGGGAGCTGTCCAAGTGCAGAGAGGAGGAATATGCCTTTTAGTTACCCCTTTGCATACTCTCTTCCCAGTATCTCAGCAAACAAATGGAGATGCTCAGGCAGGTGAATGAACAGCATGCCAAGGTCTATGAGCAGTTGGACACAGTGGCGCGGGATTTGGAAATGACCAATCAGAGGCTGGTACAGGAGAACAAGGCAGCCCAGCACAAAATAATGAGGTGAGTGCAAACACAGGCATAATTGTGCCTGGAGGGCTAGTGAGGTCCTCAGAATGTGTCATCATTGCCAAATCTGTCTCCGGCAGTCTCACAGACACTATTGATGGGCTTCAGAAGCAGGTGGAGTCTCTTCAGAAACAGGTGGAGGATCTACGCAGCATGGAGCAGGTGCGCATAAAGAGGGATAAACGAGAAAGGCGCCGCACTATCCACACCTTTCCCTGCATGCGGGAGCTGTGTGCCAACTCCAGGTGAGTTCACTTCAAGTTTGGGAGCACATGAAGAATAGGTAGTATTCAGATGGCGGGACTGATATTTACATCAAGGGACAAGAAGATGCACCATTCACCCGGTTTTAAGGCACAAATAAACCTCTGTTCTCTCTAGCTTATTCATTTTTGTCTCTATTCCCTCATAGGCATGAAGAGACCCTGTACATGCACAGCTCCTGTTTAGATCTGTCCCAGAAGCCCTTGCTAAGGGAAAATGAACGCCTGCAGAGTGCTGTGAACTCTCTGCGAGCCCAGGTAGCTGAGGAAAGGCAGCACAAAGAGAGAGCTGAGCGGGAGTACCAGGCTGTGGTGCAAGAGTATTCCGATCTGGAGCAGAGAGTGTGTGAGATGGAAAACTGCAAGCTGCGAATGCGGGAGCTGGAGGCAGAGCTGGTGGAACTGCAGCAGATGAAGCAGGTGAGTGATAGTGTGGCATTTAGCAGTAAGTTTCAGAGCACTGCAAATGAACATTACAGAATAACAAAAAACATTAAGAGAAAACTGAAATATTTAGCTTTGTGGGTGGGTTACGTAAGCATTACATTCCATGTACTTAGTTTGCTGTGTGCATTTGTATGGTTTTATACATTAGATGTTTCGCATCCTTCTCTGTTTACAGGTGAAACAATACCTGCTGGGCCGAAGTGACAGCCTTTCCCAGGCTCTTTTAGAGCCCCTTAATAAGACCCCAGAGACAGATGATCCAGAACCCCCTGAAGAAGGTCAAGTAGATGTGAGCAGGGGCCCCGTGATTCCAAACTTAGTGGTCAGGAAAAGCTGCAGTGACACAGCCTTGAGTGACATTGTGGGAAGGGATGCAGTCAGCCGGCATGAGGGTAATTATACCCTACATGCCAACAGCACCCGGCGCCGAGGCATGTCCATACTGCGAGAGGTAGATGAACAGTACCACGCTCTCCTGGATCGCTACGAGGAGCTGCTGGCCAAATGCAGGAGGCACGAGGACAATCTTTGTCATGCTGGAGTGCAAACATCCCGTCCAGTTTCACGGGACAGCTCCAGCCGAGACCTTCCGGCGGAGGAGGCCGAGCCTGAGAGAGCACTGACCTTGCAATTGGAAGCGGCAGACCGGAGACTGGAGCAGAGTCAGCCAGAATACAAGGCTCTCTTCAAAGAGATATTTAACCGCATACAGAGAACCAAGCAAGATATCAATGCCGGGGGCAAGTAAAAGACATTGTGCCTTCTTCTGCCTCCCCTCTGCAATGAATGCTGCCATGCGATGCCTACTTATAGGCCAATCATTATTTAAATACCTTTGTATTAATCTTTCTGCCTTGCTGTAGCAAGACTCTGCACCATGGACTCTGCTATGCATATATATTTATATCCTATGCCTAGAAAGTCAACCTTGCCTCCCTTGAACTACAACTTCCATCATACTCTGACAGCCATAGATGAGGGACTCAGGATGTATATTACCGAAATGCTGGGCACACTTAACTTATTTATACTCACACTATGGTACACAGAATGTCACACAGTTTTATATAGATACACACACTACCAAGCACATGTGCACGTGCAGATATGTAGGTGCCTAATTGGCACACAAGGCACCAGTGCAATATACACACTATGAATACACTCTTACAGTGCTATACAATTACACTACACAGACAGTGTTATGCTGTCATGAACGTTTCTACTTTTCCTTACTAGTATAGTAATAGTAAGTAATAATATATTCTGTGCACTGGATCTCAGGGGCTAACCATTTTCATCCTTTACCCAGCTCAGAGGAGTCAGAAGTCCTGTATTAATGCCTCTGCAAATGAACAAAGGCTTCTATACGTTTTTGGAATGATCCCAAATGAAGTCTGGCCAGGCCTGTTTATATATTTATCTGGCTGAGCAGAGAGTGCAAAGACTCTAGGCCTCCACATGTTCTAAGAGTCTTGGTTTGGTCTGATAGATCAGAACCAGTCATTGTAGGACCACCATATGGGCAGCTTTATATTGGCTGACTTTCATTTTGGAAGGTCAGAGGTAGAAAAGGTCAGTCTAGTTTCTAACATAGATCTTTGCGGAATGGGCCATTGCATTTTGGGTTACAGACTAAAAGAGAAAGGATCATGTGACTGTACAAATTCCAAGTAACCCATGTGCTTGCTGTCTGCCTTTTGTTTTGAGAATGATCATACCATTTTCTTTTACTGCACAATCTGGGAGTAAGGACAAAGCCATTCTAGTTGGCACCTGAGATATACAGTGGGAGCCAAGCTCTTATGCAAGAGTCTATACAATATAATTCATCAACCCTCAGTGGATCACATTATCTGCTGCCACATGTAGGTCACATGAACTGGGTAATGATTAACCACAATCATGGAACCTCTCAAACACAAGTGTGTTGATGGGTGTGTTGCACTGATAGTTCCATCACCTTGTTTTTCAGGGGTCACCCCCCTCCCACTGTTAAAATACAGTTGCCAGAAACCCTCATGTTGATGTCCTGCCCAGAGGATTTGCTGGCTTACTGTACCAGGGTCATAATTACAGTGGGAGCAGACCCTGCAGTAGCAGAGAGTCTGAGTAGTGTAGAGAACCCAAATGAGGCTCTAATAAATAAGCAATTTCAATATATCTTGGTAAAATAGGTCAACTTACAAATGTTTTGGAGCCCTAAATTGCTTTTGCCGTGGGCCACTGCTCTTTACCTCTCACATAGACCTGCTCAGAATTTTTATGAAAACAAATCAAGGTTTCAGGACAGTTGTAGAGCCTCTGCCCTCAAAACAAGCTGTAGTCAAATGAGGGGCAACAGTGACCCCTTTTGTAAAACTACTACTGCTATTACTATGCTAGGGCCATAGCTAACCCTATGTATTCCATGCATTCCATATGTGAAGACCTTTCCATTTTAAAACCCTGCTGGTTTGACTAAACTGACAAAGTATTAGCTCTGAAAGGCCATCCTGGTGTAACATGGTCTGGATGAGCCTTATATGTCTATTTAAATGCCTTTTCTCCCATGTCAGTAAAGATTCTGGATTATTCTAATGGCCTGGTGTGATGAGTCTGTCTAATCTACCTTGTATATTTATATATACATCAGTACATCATGTACAACTGAGCACAATACGATAGAATCAGTGAGCTTCCATGCTGAAGTGCGTTCGATCCTGTGTCTCAAATGTGATTCAAACACATAAAAAACTTGTGTGTTTAAGGATCCAGAAGCAGGCTGGGAGAAACCCCAAACATTGCAAAAATGACAGGTGATATTCATTGTCCCTTGTATTTCAAGTACACAACTGCCTCACATAGAGCTAATATAAACTGTCAGTCTATGGCAGTGAGCAACATGTTGCTCTACACTCCCATTGATGTTGCTCCCAGTAGCCTCATAGTAAGTGTCAGTTTTTAAATTTTTGAAGGCATAAAGCACAGATTTACTCAAACAAAGACTCCTACAGGTTAGCACATGGAGCTATCAGTTAGCATACCACAGCCCTTATTTGGCATCACCAAGAATGTTTTTATTGCTTGTGTGTTTCCCCAACCATTTTTACATTTGAGCGTGGCTCAGGGGTAAAAAAAAGGTTGGTGACCCCTGGTCTATGGTATCTAATGTTTGCCAAGCTTTTACTGATTGCCTTGGCCTGGCTGTGAAGACTGAATTGGACCATAATGTTTGTGAATGTGTGTAAAATATATTAGCAAGAGGATTTCTGGAGAATCTAACAAATCATGTAGATCTTTTCTAGAGATGCACTAAATTAGAAATCAATCCATCAATGTGGTTTAGCCAAATCTAGGCACATGGGAGTTTTGAGTAGGAAAGACTCACATAATCAGAGCTATACTATAGCTTGGCAGAACTAATCAGTAGCACAAATGGCAACAAATCTAATATCCATATACCCAGGGGTACTGGGACTGCAGCACATTCGGTATGCCTATACAGACACGTGGGATGCATCGGGTATGTACAAATAGTGCTTGTGGTGCCTAAATGAAATAGGGTGCAGTTCCAATAATACAGCACTTAAGTTGATGTCTGTGACTTGGCATTAGGGCCTAAATGGTTCTGGATCAGCACTGAAAATCAATTCATACCCACGAGATGTTCTTTTCCTGAACTGAAGCATGGCAGTGGACACTAAAGGGTTATACAGGACAGGAAATTAACTAATTAATGAATTTAGAGTCGTCGTCCCCTCACCTCCATTCAATACACTGTACAAGACATAATTCCCCAATTAGGGAAGGAAACCCGTGCCTACTGCCATGCTTCAGTCCAGGAAAAAAAGAATCTTGGTGAGTATGAATTGATTTCCCTTTTTCCTTTACTTCACATGGCAGTGGGCACTAAAGGGAAATCGAGGGCTAAACAATCTTTATTTAGGACACAAAGCAGCCTGAAGGACAGAATGTCCAAAAGAAGCTCTGTCAGCTGAACATAAATCCAGCTTGTAGAATTTGACAAAAGTAGAAGACCAAACAGCCTTGGCTTGGCATGCCCAAGATGCCACTGCAGCCCTAGTAGAGTGAGTCTTAATTGATTGAGGACAAGGAGCTGCACTGACCCTGTAAACTTCAGAAATAGAGGATTAAATCCAGGTTGAAACTGTACACTTAGCCACGTGGGAGCCCACTCTCGGTCCTCAAGACATCATCAGCAGATTATCTAATTTCCTTATAGATTCAGTTCTTTCCAGATAGGTTTTAACACAATGAACTACATAGAGAGTATGCCATGTTCTCTCCTCAGAATTAGTAGACGGATAAAAGGCAGGTAAGATAATCTCCTGATTGATGTGGAATTCAGACCCAAAGTCCTGAGGTAATCTAAATATCAATTTATCTTGACAAAAAATCATAATCTTGATTAATCCTCAAATCTAGGATTTCTCCAACTCTGCGGGCTGACGTGATAGCCAATAAAAATACAATTTTCAATGAAAGAAACTTAAATTAAATAGTTTCCAGAGGCTCAAAAGAGGTCTTAGTAAAGGCTAGCAACACCAAATTAAGATCCCAAGGAGAGACTCTTGACTTGATCCTAGGCTTTAACTTCTTTAGGGCCAGAAAAAAACTGGCTACCAATGGAAGATGCCCAAGAAACTGGCTGGACTGACCTTCTCAAATTCTGCTTCTGTAGTTACGCCCCTGGGGCTCTGCAACCGGCTTATTGCTCATGCGCCTTTTGGCTTTGCATCTTGCAGCAGCTATGGGCAACAGCAGGCCATTATTCCCTAAAGGAGGTGCACAGAAGCCCAGATTCGGTTTGGGATTCAGCCATATCTGAGCTTTTTTTCAGCTGGTAGGCTACATCCAACAGCCTGGCCAAACCAAATCTGAAACCTTTAAATCATTCGACTTTTGGTTAAGTGAAGGCAAAAGTAGCAAAAATTTCAGTTTATTATTAACCCGTCAACAGATTTAATGCAGGATTCTGCCATTTCCATCATGAGTCAGGATTTGGCCAAATCCCAAAGGCAAAAGTAGCAAAAATTTGAGTTTATTATTAACCTGTCAACAGATTTAATGCAGGATTCTGACAAATCTATCTATCTAACCCAAAATAGAGGGTTAGGTGCCTTCCTATTTATCTTTTTTCCCTATCAATAACATTGGGAGCAACCATAATTTTTACCGGCCAGGCGAGGTGGCAACCCTATGCCTCTCTCCAGGGTCGGACTGGGTCGGCGGCCACCGGGAAAAAAACGGTGGGCCCCTCCGGCCCAGTCCTGTTCCCTGCAGTAGTCTTTTTGCCGCAAGTCACGGCAAATACAAGTGCATGCATGCGCGTGTTTGGCGAGGGGGGTGCGGCTCGACGTGGGAACCCAGCAGCAGGGGACCTGCCTGCCTCCCTCTCTGCTCAATTGGCTCTACAAAGTATAGATTACAGTCAGGGATGTAACTACAGAGGAAGCAGACCCTGCGGCTGCAGGGGGCCCCAGGAGCCAGTGATGTAACTACCGGGGGAGCAGGGGGTGAGATTGGGCCAGGGCTAGGGTATCCACCTGGCCAGTATTTTACAAGCCGGGCCGGTGAAAATTATGACTGATCCCAATGTTATTGATAGGGAAAAAAGATAAATATATAGGAAGGCTGGTATTTTTTCCAGAAAAGGTGGCAACCCTAGCCAGGGCCCTCACCACTCTGGGCCCCCGGGCGCTTGCGCGCAATGAATCCCGTGCAGTTCCGGGCATACAGAGGGGCCCTGCTGCGCGTCCTGCGCCCCACCCTCCCTCTGCCAGGAGCTATAAGGACCCATGAGGCCCTAATTCATATACAATTTCAATAAATATTAGTAAAACAGGTCAACAGTCTGGACATTTTGAGAGAGTGAAAAATAATTTGCTGTGGGGTTACAGTGGCTGCCCTTAAGAGTTTGGGGGGGGGGGCAGAACAAATAGCACCAATTTGTTGGCCACCTTCTTCAATTGCAGAACGGGTTTCTCGAAAATCTCAGCGCTTTCAGACAAGAGCTTAGTTATATGAATGTGATTTCCCGGAACCTTCGCTTTGTGGTTTGTGTTTCTCTTACGGATTCTTCTGGCCGAACACCGCGACTAAAGTAAACCTACCAAGATGGCGGCGCCGAGTGTCCTTGTGCTGAGTAGGGCGCTGCAAGGGATTCGGGGCTCCCGTTTCTCTTCCACTTACCGCAGCGCTTACAGCTTGGATCGTCTGTACCCAGGCAGCGATCTCCCGACTGTAGCGGTGAGTGGGGCCCACTAATAGGTACATATTGTGTGTGACAGGTGCGAAAAGCATTGAGAGCAACTTGTGCAGGTAGGATCGATGTGGCAGCAGTTGTTCTGTTTACACATAGATCACAGCCAACTAGTTGGTTCGCTCTAATCACTAAGGGATATGATTAGCCCAGGTAACCAATCAACAGTTAGCTAGTAATGTCAAATAGGGCGAGTAATCAAACTGTGCTCTTTATTCCAGCAGGGAGACCAGGGAAAGCCTGACATTCCAGTAGGTGAGTAACAAGAGGCAAGGTAGAAGTACTGCTCATGTATATATAATACAGATATGGTCCAAATAAGCCTTTCCTAATCTCTTTTTGCTTCTACAGATCGCCTGACGATCTCCTATTGCAAAACTAGTGGCCCTGGAGGACAGAATGTCAACAAAGGTCAGCATGGTGCAAGATGGATAAAATAGCATTATGTTAATTCTGGCTCACCAATAATATTGCTGGAACTGTCTGATAGAATAATTGAGATTCTCCCTGTTCCAGCTAGTGCCATTGTTCACACTGAAGCACATTAGTGCCATAGAAGGGTAGGATGACGCCACCGCATTCCAGTAGGGAACTGCCTGCCATGGGAACATTACTGACACTTTGCACGGAGTCTCACCTGCTGCAGGTTCCTCTGTTACTTTAAGCAGTGGTGCTGCTGTGCAGATGGCTAGTAGTACTGGATAACCGTGTAAGTCCACAGCCTTTATATCAAAGAGGAGTTAAATCCTAATTGTTTTTTAAAGGCGAAGGAAGGGCTTTTTTTTTTTCTTTACTTTTGGGTGACAAATTGTTAGGCACCCCCAAGTGATTGTAGTTACTTACCTGAAACCCCGGGCCAGTGCTCCTATCAGCAGAAAACTGTACCGGCCCAGTGAGCACCACAGATCGATCTTCTTCCGTCTTCCTCCTTCTCCGCGTGGCTGCGCATGCGCAGTAGAACGAAAAGTTGAACTTTAACTGAAAAACCGGCTATTTCGTTCAACTGCGCATGCGTCTGCCCCGGGAAATTCGAAGACAGAAGAAGACGGAAGTGGATTGCTACATGGTGCTCACTGGTATAACCACGGGCCGGTACAGTTTTCTGCTGATAGGAGCACCAGCCAGGCTTTCAAGGAAAGTCATTACAATCACTTGGGGTTGTCTAACATTTGGCATCCCCAAGTGCTGCAAGCCTTTCCTTCTCCTTTAACATGCATATTATATGTGCAAATTTGTATGTGGAGCTGTTGCTATTCTGATATACAAGACAATTTTGTGTTATATTTATAGCTGTGTGTCTTGTTGAAGAATAAAGTTCGTATTGTGCTTTTCTCACACAGTTAACACCAAAGCTGAAGTCAGGTTCCACTTGGCCTCTGCTGACTGGATTCCAGATGATGCCAGGCAGAAGATCTCTGTACAGGTATTCAATCCAGGCCCTTCCCAAGTTTAGGAAGGGGTTAGCTTTTGGGAGCCAACTCAAAGTAGTGGCCAGTTTTTCAGCCCAAGAGATGGGTTAATTGAAGTATTCAGGCCATCCTGCATATAATTAATTCCTGACTTCTTAATTCTGCATTCATTCTTTTTCTTTTCTATGCATTGCTTATCCTCACCTCAGTCCCCTTCATTCCTTCTCTGTTAACTGTCACAAAGTACCCTTATTTCACTAACCCCATCAGATGCTCGTGTTTTTTTCTGTCCTGAACTCTCACTCACAGCTCACACCTGCACATTGGTTATCTGTCCCTCTATTATGTTCTCGCCATCTCTTCTGTTTTCCTCTGTTTCTTTTTCCTGGCTCTACTTGTTTACTAAATGTTTCTTAATTCTCCTCCATTTCCCATGATCTTTATAGCTAACTCTTCATGTGTTAAACTGATGTCCTGTCTAGCTATATTATTACTTGTCCATGGCAAATGAATGTTTTTCTCTAGTGTAAGAACCGGATCAACAGAAGTGGGGAGTTGATTGTGGTTTCTGAGCAAAGCCGTTACCAGATGGAAAACTTGTCTGTGTGTCTGGAAAAAATACGAAGTATTGTGTCAGATGCCATGAAAAGGCCAAAAATGCAGACCAAAGAGGATGTAGATGTCCGCAGGGCAAGGTACGCCACTTAGTCTGAGGACTCTTAGAATGTAAAATCTGAGTGTCAGGGTTTCTTCAGTGACTAACAATTAGTAGAGAGCTGTGTGACTTCATAGAAGATTACTGGATCACCACTAGTATGTTTGGGCCAACTCCTGCACAAAATCTTCGGGTTGCGAGGGGGTCCAGGTTGCGCTCTTCTCCTGCTCTCCCCGCCCTCGACCTAGCAGTTTCGGCTTCCCGCGCCGGAATTTATAGATTTCCGCCAGCCCCCGCCCCTTTTGTGGCGTCACGGCGGGGCAGGCACGGGTCTATAAATAGAAGGCATCAGCGGGCCAGGGTCGGGTGCGGGTCAAGAGATTCTTGACCCGCACCTCACTAATCACCACATATCCATGTTGATGAAAATAATGTACACAGCAGAATACTGTGATGCTTATCTGGGTGGAAGCATAAAGGGTTAAATACAGCCCACTAAGTCTATAGACAAGTAAACTGATATTCACTGTGGGGTTGCCATTGTGCTAGCTGCATCTAGGGTTGCCACCTTTTAAAAAAAAAAAAATACCGGCCAGTGGTGGGGGCGGGAACTAAAGGGACGGACCGTGGCGCAAAAAGGGGCAGAGCCGGCGAGTCGTGACGCAAAAAGGGGCAGAGCCACGGGGTAGTGCTGCAAAAGGGGTGGGGCCACATTGCCGAAGCAAATTTAAGTTTTCACCGGCGGGCAAGGGATTTTGTAAATGGTATTACAAATTACTGGCAGCTACATTGCCAGTAAATTTGTAATACCGGCCCCGGCAGGTGTTTTACTGGCTAGGCCAGTAAAATACCGGCTGGGTGGCAACCCTAGCTGCATCCCTCTCATATATAATCATTAACCTTAAACACCAGGGTTGGTGCACCTGTCCACTGAAAAGTGCATTAACCCAGGGTTATATCTCCTCTCCGTCGTCTGTGCCAATTCATTAGCGATATTCTCCTGTGTCCTGGACATTGTGCATGCACAGTAGAGTGAGGGGTTATGTAATTAAGTATACTAAACATTGTATACTAAAAGTTGCGACCTTTAAGTTAAGGTTATGACTTTTCCCCCCATGTGTAATAAAAGTCACTAAGTTTGCCCAGGAGCAGTAACGCAAAGCAACCAGTCAGCAGGTAGCATTTACTGGTCACCTGTTTAAAAGCAAACCTGTTATTGGTTGCTTTGGGTTACTGCTCCTGGGCAAACTTAGTGCCTTTTATTACATATGGGGGTAAAAGTCATAACTTTAAATTTAAGTCGCAATTTTTAGTATACTGTGCATGTGCGCTATACTGAATAGGGCAGAGGATCTCTGGAGCATCAGAAAATATTGGCATCATGCCGTTCAGGGTATGGTACACCAGGCCTGTGCACTTTTTAGCAGATCCAGGGGTTGGTTAACGATTATATATATTCTGGGGAGATACCGAACATATTGACACCACTTGGTAGAGATCAATTTACCTGTCCTGTGAATAATACTATAAAAATAATGCATCAAATGATAGGTCCCCATAATAACTGTACCTGCAATTATTATTTTTTAATTAACTCATTGGTTTTTGTAGATAAGGATAGATCTGTTGCTGATAAAGTGATTTTTGGTTACTACCGTCTTTGACCCCAGCAGTCTGTTGTAGATCTCTCCATAAAGAGCAGGGACAGTTGCTGGTAACCTACTACATCTAGTTATAGAACCGTGGAGCAAAAAAACTAATACTAATCATAAGCATATATTCCCTCTGGTAGTTAGCAAGGAAATATCAGGTTTTACTTTGGGAGGGGGGGGTTAGCCCAACTCTTGAGCTGAGCTTTTAGGAAGTCTGCTGCTGACTAATTCTTTTCATTTTACAGAGTAGAAAAAAGTAACCGGGAGCGACTGCGTCAGAAGAAGATTGAGTCTCCCTTAAAACAGAGCCGGCAAGTGAGCGTGGACTGAGAGAGAGTGTTGTTAGAGATGTTAGGACTGCAGGCTGGACATGCCTGATCAAAGTAGTATTTCCTTCTTATGCTCTGGACCCAACTCTTCTATTGACCATGATTTTGGCTAGCAAAGGATATTATACACAGCATAATTTGGAACATATTAAAGAGATACTATCAACATATTAAAAAAGAATGTATTTGTACCTGAAAAGAATGTATAATATTGTTTAATATAGTATGGGGAAATGCATTTCCTTTCCTACTGAAGATGTTGTTGGCAGTGGGTCATATTGATACCTGAGTAGCTGAGGCTAGATGTGATATGTTGGAAAGTGGTGAGTAAGGGGTGCTTGCTGATATCTACACCCCAAAAATTCCTGAAAGCACAGCAAAATAAACTCATTGTGAACTTAATTGGTTTTGTTTGTTCATTTATATCTCAGCATCTGGGATAAATATCTATTTGTGGGTTTGTACCTGTTGTAATATACAAGTATAAGATCTGTTATCCAGGAACGTGTTATCCAGAAAGTTCCGGAAAGGCTGCCTCCCATAGACTCCATTATAATCAAAACCAGCCTATTTGTTTTTTGTTTTTTTTCATGTTTACATGATTTTCTAGTAGACTTAAGGTATGATGATTCAAATTATGGAAAGATCCATTTTCTGGAAAACCCCAGGTCCCGAGCATTCTATGTAACAGGTCCAATACCTGTACACTATTTTATTTATAATAATCTGATTATGTTGATTTTAGATTGGCAGATCCAGTAATCATGATAACATGAAGACTATACAGAATTCTACTGCTGTGCTGTCGGTTCATGTAAATGGAATGGATAGAAACTGAAGTCTACTTCTGCTGATTAACATCATTATTCTATTCTATCACACATTATGTATACCTTCCAACATCTGAAAAGCAAAATTAGGTCAGGCCATAATCCAAATCTGCTACACCCAGTTACTTGGAATTTATGCAGCACTCCTCTCCCAGCTTTGTAATTTGGGACTGTCCCAGGGAAAGCAGGACCATTTGCACCATGGGCTATCTAAGCTAGTGGTGGGCAGGATAGGTCAATCATTCCACAACTACATACTCAACTTCAGGTAACATCTGATCTTCTACTTCCTATCTGCATTAATTGCTTACACATAATCCTCTTTACCAGGCAATGTCATTATTTCAGTGCCCTCAGTCTGTCATTTCTGCTCTGATGTATCAGTAATCTGCATCACATACACTGGGGTGTAGTTCAGTAACAGCTGGACAGACTGCACTGCTGGGCACACATGCACTTATATACTGTATATTTACACACACACATAGATAGATTGGGTTGACAAAAAGACCAAAGTCCATCAAGATCAACCTCCAAATTAAACCCAGCATCCATCCATCCATACACACACTGACTCCTCCCTACTTTCACATAAATTAAATATACCCATACCTATACTAACTATAGATTTTAGTATCACAATAGCGTTTGATATTATGTCTGTCCAAAAAATCACCCAAGCCATTCTTAAAGGCATTAACTGAATCAGCCATCACAACATCACCCGGCAGTGCATTCCACAACCTCACTGTCCTGACTGTGAAGAACTCCCTACGTTGCTTCAAATGAAAGTTCTTTTCTTCTAGTCTAAAGGGGTGGCCTCTGGTACGGTGATCCTCTTTATGGGTAAAAAGGTCCCCTGCTATTTGTCTATAATGTCCTCTAATGTACTTGTAAAGTATAATCATGTCCCCTCACAAGCCCCTTTTTTCCAGAGAAAACAACCCCAACCTTGACAGTCTACCCTCATAATTTAAGTCTTCCGACCCTCTAACCAATTTAGTTGCACTTAGTCTCTGCACTCTCTCCAGCTCATTTATATCCCTCTAAAGGACTGGAGTCCAAAACTGCACTGCATACTCCAGATGAGGCCTTACCAGTGACCTATAAAGAGGCATAATTATGTTTTCATCCCTTGAGTTAATGCCCTTTTTTATGCAAGACAGAACTTTATTTGCTTTAGTAGCCACAGAATGACACTGCCCAGAATTTGACAACTTGCTATCTACAAAAAAAATTCCTAGATCCTTCTAATTTAAGGAAACTCCCAACACACCATTTAGTGTACAACTTGTATTTATATGTTTTTGCCAAAGTGCATAACCTTATATTTACCAACACTCTATAATAATGTAGTCTATCTTTTAGCCAGTTCTCTATCCAGGTACAAATATGTTCCATGCCAACATTCTTTAGGGTCAGTCGACACGAGGAAACTTCGAGCGACTTTGGAAAACAAAGCTCCGCAGGTGATTTTCATTTAAGCCGGCGGAGGGCAGGGGGAAGGCAGTTCGGGGAGATTGCCGCCCTGAAGATGAGGCGATTTGTCGCTGGGGCGACTAATCTCCCCAAATCTGCTCATGTGAACTGACCCTTAATGTAACCAGTAAACTTCTGTGTGGTACTGTGTCGAATTCTTTAGCAAAGTCTAAGTAGATCACATCCACTGCCATCCAAGAATCAAGGTCCCTGCTCACCTTTTCATAAAAGGCTGGGAACAGGATCCCTTTTTGAATAGCAGCACCACATATTAGCAATTTGCCAGTCTACAATAGACTACAGCTAACAAAACACTCATTACAAAAGGTAAAGGAAGTGTGTTGTGTACTGGTGATCTAATTTATACCTTACATCAACTTCCCTCAACCCCATAGCTCAATAAATAACAAAAACTAAATGGTTTCAAGGTTCCCATTAGTACCCAACCTTTGGAACCCATCCTGCTTTCCAGATCAATAAACACTATAATTACCAATTAGAACAAAGCAACTAAAGCAAATAAAGTTGTGCAATATCACAGTGAACAATCTGGTTCCTGGCAGGTTAAGCAGTGAATCCTGCATGGGGAGGTTGGCAGCCAATAGGGCACTGTATCCGGGAGGAGTCAATTGCATCACAAAGTGGTCACGCTTCATACTCGCCTGTAGATTGACTGGAGCGAGAATAAAAGGCAGCCGCAAGAGTGGCTTTGGTCATTACCTCCTGCCAGGGTCGGAACAGGGCCAGACACACTCCCTAATGCTGCGCTCCTTACCTCTCTCCATTACCCTCAGTCACTGCCCCGACCTCTCTCCCTGACCCGTTCTCTGCAGTAAATTATATAGGTAAGCGCAGCGGGGCCAAGGGAGGGTTGCGACTTGGATGGGGAGCCCGGAGGGGTCCCCAAAAAGGTATCCAATTCATACCATCCTTTACATAATTTATATACCCAATTGGCCTGTCTATCGATGGAATTGATAAAGAACTATGTTCTATAACATATACGTCATTTGAATCTGCATTGATCATGCTCAATAAATGTGGTCCACGTGCACTAATGTCAAAAATTGCTATTGAATCAGCCTTTTGGTTCCTGTTTTAAGGGTCATTGAAGCTATTTCATCAAAATGCAGAACAGGGGGTTTAAGCAGCACCTCAGTTAGCACTATTAAGTCTTAGAATCATCATCATCATCACTTATTTATATAGCACTGTCAAGATACGCAGTGCTTTACTGCAGTTATAGCAAACAGGGAATAAATGGTGGATAACAGACAAGGATTACAGAGTACAATAGGGTTAGAAGGACCTAGAGATTAGAGTTTACAAACTGAAAGGTTAGGGTACAATTGAGACATTAGGATTGTATAAACACTTTGTCATTTTTGATTCAGCAATGATTAATTAAGGTACATCGAATAAGCCTCTTTAAACAGGTGGGTCTTTAAGGAGCGCTTGAAAGTTTGGAAAGAAGGAGAAAGTCTGACAGCTTGTGGCAGAGAGTTCCAGAGAAAAGCAGAAGCCCGAGAGAAGTCTTGTAGACGAGAATGGGCAGAAGTGACCAGAGGAGAAGTGAGGCGAAGATCAGAAGCAGAGCGTAGGTTTCGTGAAGGAGTGTATTTGGAGATTAGAGATGAAATATAGGGAGGGGTTTCATTATTAAGGGCCTTGAATTTGATTCTAGAAGAGATTGGGAGCCAGTGAAGGGACATACATATGGAAGCAGCTGATGTTGAGCTAGATGAATGAGTCTAGTGGCCGCGTTTAGAACAGATTGGAGTTGTGAAAGGTGACTTGTTGGAATACCAGTGAGGAGTAAGTTGCAGTAATCAAGGCAGGAGATGATGAGAGACTGAATCAGTGTTGTAGTTGATTCTGAACTGAGATAGGGTCGTATTCGAGCAATGTTGCGCAGTTGAATACGGCAAGATTTTGCAATATCATTCCAATAATTGGCTAGGCCAGTTTGGTAATATTAAACTAGGCCTGTTAAGACTGTTCCAGACTGTAAGAATTCCAGGGCCGTTGTTTGGATGGAACATTCTTATCTGTGTTCTAGCGCAACATGGTCCTGGCACAAGGCAAATGGTCACCGGCTGAGATGGTAACAGAGGCGGGCCTAGTTTACTGCTTATGAACTGGATTATAATGGTTTAAATTAGTGACCGGCAGTTTTGCTTGGCAGCATTGTTACTATTGCTAAGCTGATTATAATAAAGACGCTATGGCCTATTTTCTCCAATGAAGTCTTAAGGTATGTGTTTTATAGGGTACAAAAACAAAATGTTGTCTACCTTCCCCATGTCATCAGTCATTCTGTAGCCTGATTTAAGGTGGGCCAACAACAAGATATGGCTGCCTTTCTTGGGTATGTTAGCTGTGTCACTTGCAGAAACCATATTGTTCTGTTTTTAGCACATCCACATTGTAGTGCATTGGCCTTGTGTCTACATGAATGCTGACCACAACTTTACCCTTGTGCTTAAAGGAATAGTTCAGTGTGAAAAGAAAAACTGGATAAATACATAGGCTGTGCAAAATAAAAAATGTTTCTAATATAGTTAGTTAGGCAAAAATGTAATATATAAAGGCTGGAGTGACTGGATGTCTAATAAAACAGCCAGAATCCAACTTCCTGCTTTTCAGCTCTATAACTCTGAGTTAGTCAGCGACTTGAAGGGGGGCCACATGGTACATTTCTGTTCAGTGAGTTTGTAATTGATCCTCAGCATTCAGCTCAGATTCAAAAGCAACAGATATGACCCATGTGGCACCCCCTCAAGTCTCTGATTGGTTACTGCCTGGTAACCAGGGTAACCAGTCAGTGTAAACCAAGAGAGCTGAAAAGCAGGAAGTAGTGTCTGACTGACAAGTTATACATCAAATCACTCCAGCCTTAATACATTACATTTTTGGCTAACTAACTATATTAGAAACATTTTTTATGTTGCACAGCCTATGTATTTACCCAGTTTTTATTTTTACACTGAACAATTCCTTTAACATGCCTTTACTGATGGACCAGCCTTACTTACGGGCATGTCTTTCATTCCAATGCAAAAAAATCCAATGGCACACAGGTCTGCTGAAGCACATCAAGTGTTTATTGCGGAGTGCATTGCAATGTCCAATCTTGATCAACCCTCCTGCCGTCATAAACAAGAGAGTTGATCAAGATTGGACAGTTTACACTAGGTTTCTCTAAGTGTTCTAGCTCGTAATGGAGGGTGTCCCCCTCTGAAAGGTGCACCTTAGCGTTTGGTGGATCAATTATGACATGTTAATCAGATCATTGTTAGTCTATTTATAGGCACTTCTTTGGATGGTTCCGTATGCTTGACAAAGGGGTCCGTCCCGAAAAGCTGCACTGCACTCCGCAATAAACACTTGAAGTGTTTCAGCAGACCTGTGTGCCATTGGATTTCTTTGCATTGGATTACTGTTGGGAGGTGGCCGAGTCTCCACCTGTGTGCACCAGGCATCTTTGTACCGCCTATAGGCAGGGTGTGCGAGGTCCTACAGCTATTGTATTACATGGCTTTCATTCCAACATCTGCAAAAAAAGGCAGAATATGAACATTCTTAGTAACTACATCAGATTAATTTGGGCATATTGAAATATGGGTGGGTAGAGATTGTGAGCCAGTGTATGCAGCAGGCAAAGCTGTTTGGGCGGTATAAGTCAGAGCTGGGCAAGACCACCCATTGTCAACCTCTGGCCCTTTTGCCCAACACAGAGCCAGGTCAAGTATTATTTCTGCCTAAGGCAATGCTACCTGCCCCAATACCTTTTCTTACTGCCTGCAATACCCCCCCTCGGCTCATGTGCAAATTCCCTACATCTGTCTCCCCTCTGCCAGTCGTTCATCCACCCACCATTCCACCCAAGACACATGTCCAGACCTGGACTGGTAATCTGTGGGTTCTGGCAAATGGCAGAGGTGGCATAGACAGTCACTTTTTATTAGACTTTTGGGGGACTATTTGGGCCTCTGTGTACCTTAACATGCCCGGGCCTATTTTGAATCTCATTCCAGACCTACATGTGCCCCTTCTGTCTGCCCCTTGTTCTGGCCGTAACCTCACTACACCATCTGCCTTCACCTCTTGCCCACTCGGCTCTCTGCCAACCGCGGCCTCATTTGCCTGTCCCTCGGACTTGCTGTCAGGTGTCCATACCAAGCACTAGTGAATCAAGTCCAGTTTTATGGTACATGAAAAAATATTTTAACAGTTGTAATTGTTATTATTATCAATAATAATAATAACATGCATTTAAAAAGCACCAACATATTCCACAGCGGTGAACAATGGAATGCACTTAAACATGGAACATAGAGATAAGAGAACCAATACACAGTAGCGTAACTACAGAGGAAGCAGACCCTGCGGCTGTTGTGGTACCCAGGAGGTATAGGGAGCCCACGAGGCCAGTGGCGTAACTAGTTGTTACTGGGCCCCATAGCAAATTCAATTTAGGGCCCCAAAATATTTATAAGTTGGCCTATTTTACCAAGATATATTAAAATTGCTAATTAATTAGGGTCTCACTGGGCCCCCTACACTCCTGAGCCCCCCTGCAACCGCAGGGTCTGCTTCCTCTATAGTTACGCCCCTGCACGAGGCCCTAATTAATCAGTGTTTTTAATGTATTTTGCTATAACAGAACAACCACTGGATATGTTGGGGGCCTTAAAATGTATTTAATAATAATCCCTTTTAACATCTATTTATGACACTGCAAATACAAGCGGTAAAGAGGGACTTGCTCAATAGGGCTTAAAATCTATTAATAAATAAAGCATATGTAACTTTCATATTGATGTTTAACAACAAGTTTATCATAATAATAATAAAAAAAATTATGATGATGAATAGAAATTGCTCACGTTCTGGTAAGGGTTAAAAAAAATTTTGCTTCCCACCCCAGATGGGACTCGAACCCACAATCCCTGGCTTAGGAGGCCAGTGCCTTATCCATTAGGCCACTGGGGCTGTACGCACTAACACGTAGCTGGAAGTGTATATAAAGATATCAGTCTTCCGGTAACATTACAGTACCTGACCTCAGCAGTGCTTGAGTGTGTGAAGTTAGGAGAGCCTTGATATAATGACAGCTTGCTTGGTGGGTAAGGAGCAGCACAGGCCTCTGCTTCTAATGTGCTAAGCAGGAAATCCTGGTAATGCGTTCCATGCCTGCGTTCCAAGCCCCTCCCACAATGCCTGACAGGGCTGTAGTAACAGTGACTGCGTCCTTACTGCTCGGGTTAGGGCTGCATACCTTTAGCAGCACATATACATGAAATCACTATGTAAGGAGTCACAATAAAAAAGTGAGATTGAACAAAAGGCAGAAAATGTAATTAAAAAAAAAACAAAAAACACAAAGGAAGAAAAAAGTCGACCACGAAGGGACTCGAACCCTCAATCTTCTGATCCGAAGTCAGACGCCTTATCCATTAGGCCACGCGGTCAGGTTACAATTCCTGCGCACGTGGCACAGCCCTGATTTAAAGTACAACTCCCGTAGATCGAACTGGTGTAGCAGTTGTTGCCTACTCGGATTCATCACATTTAATAGGCACCTGCCTTGTTTTTACTCACATACAGATACAGTGGTACAGCTACAACAAGCCCCAGTCCCCAACAGGAAAAATCTTCAAAGAAGCCAGCGTTCTGAGTGAAAAGCAACTTAGTAACGTGACACTTAACCTGTACATTCCTTCCTCTATACTTACACCAGTGTACAGATAAATGGCTATTTATTGAAATACCCGTGCTACTGTCTCTACATCTCAGTTAATGATTTACAGATACTTCTGGGGCACCTACATATCATTCACTGACACATACCAGGGCACCTACCTAATCTTATTATTCACTGACAGATATCAGGGCACCTACCTATTTTATAATGAACGATAACAGGGCACCTACCTAATCCTATCATTCACTGGCAGACAGGGCAGCCATCAGGGGGGGACAGGGGGGAGAGTTGTAGGGGGCCCCGAGGGTAAGGGGGGCCCGGCCACGCCACACTTCTGACTGACTTCAGGAAGGCATGGACATTTAAGGGGCCCTGGCCACCAATTTTCTCATAATGTGGGGGGGGGGGGCCCTGGCCACTAACTTTGGCCACCAATTTTTTTTTCTCATGTGGGGTCCTAGCCACCAATATTTTTTAATGGGGGGACAATGGCCTCAAATGTTTTTCTATGGGGGGGCCCTGACCGCCAATATCTTTTTATTTTTTATTAACATGTGCGAACCCTAGCCACCAATATTTTTTTGTTTTTTTACTGCGTGGTGGGGGGCTGACCTGTAGGTGGGGCTTGCGGTGGGTGCAGCCCAGGGGGCCCAGGAAATTTTGTCGTATGGGGCCCTGCGATTTCTAATGGCAGTCCTGCTGGCAGATACCAGGGCACCTATCTATCATTCAGTGACACATACCAGGACACCTACCTAATATTATTATTATTCACTGATAGATATCAGAGCACCAACCTACCATTCATTGACAGATGTTAGGGCACCTACCTATTTTATACTGAAAGATATCAGGGCACCTACCTATCCTTTACTAACAGATGTCAGGGCAACCACCTACCATTCACTGACAAGGGGCATTGTATGGTATTAAATCACTGGGGCATTGTATGGTATTAAATCACTGGGGCACCTACCCTGCAACCACTGATTCACAGATACCTACTTACAAATTAATACTGGGGCACCACCTACCATTTTCTGATACAGAGGGAGCAGGGCTCCTATTGCAACACAAATACTGGGTCACTGCCTTTTTAAAATGCATATTTACTCAGGCAATTACCTCCCATTTACAGGTTCTGGGGCAGCTAATTGACCCTTACCTAAATGGGGGCACCTACCTAGCATTTTAATGAACACCCCTGTAATTTACTGATAAACAGCTACCTGGGCACTTACAGAGACCTGGGTACTGAATTAACGACATGTACCTGCCATTTTTTCTGATACTAGGAGACATATCGGCTATTTAATAACTTTCAGGCACAGAGGCAGCATTATGGAGATAGTGCTTTCAGCCATTTACTGATGTACAGATACCTGGGTACCTACCTGCCATATACTGACATGGATGTATGTGGGCAGCTACCCAGCATTTACTGTTAGATGCTGAAGGACCTGCCATTAACTTATTTACAGTTACTAGGGCAGCCTTTTAGTCATACACAGATACTGAATACCTACCTACCATTTATAGACAAAAAGACTCAAACCCTCAGTCTACTGAACTAAGGTCAGGCATCTCATTCATTAGTCAGATAGACAGCGTTCTGCTCAATGCACCAAAGCATAATCATGACTGTTAAAGTAACTACCATCCAGTTCTAAGAATCAGGGAACTCACCTGAGGAAGCACCTATTGGCCATTTACAGGTACCCTGACTGCAGCTCACCTACATAGTTTTATGGAAATAGAGACAGTGGGCACCTGCTTTTACATGTCACTTACCTGGTGCTAACACCTTCAGGTAATTACCAGGGAACACTGTATGGCAATGTGGTATATTTTGGTCCTGCATGTTCCACTTCTCCCAAGCATGTGATTACCACCATCGTGTTTGATTGTATGCAAAAGTCAGTGCATGTCAGTATTGATCAGCCATCAATACACCCCAAAACTTAAGGTATGATCTTTACAATCAATGCCCTGTTCCATCTCATTGACTTAACTCCAGCTGGCCAAACATAAGACATACTAAATAATGTACATTATTAAAGTACTGCCCTGTCTGTACTGATGCTAATGTTATCCTAGACTCTGCCCTGTCATTCACTCCTCATATCCAGTCACTTATTAAATCATGCCACTTCCACCCAAAATACGATCATTTATCACCCAAGACGCTGCCAAAATTCTTATTCACTCTCTCATCATATCGCGTCTAGACTACTGTAACTCTCTCTTAATTGGCCTCCCCCTCCAGAGACTGTCAACTCTCCAGTCCATAATGAACACTGCTGCGAGGCTCATACACCTCAGCAACCGCTCCTCCTCTGCCTCGCCATTCTGTCAATCACTGCACTGGCTTCTGTTACCTTTCAGAATCAAATTTAAATTAATGACACTGACTTTCAAAGCACTTCATAACTCTGCCCCACCCTACATCTCTGAACTCATCTCTATATACTTACCCACTCGCTTACTACGCTCCTCTACTGACCTGCTACTCAACTCTTCTCTCATTAAATCCTCACATGCTCGCATTCAAGACTTTGCAAGGGCTGCACCCCTCCTCTGAAACGCTCTCCCACGGTCTGTCCGACTTTCTCCCAACCTTTCTGCTTTCATAAAATCTCTGAAAACGCACTTCTTTCGAGAAGCCTACCCTCACTCTGCTTAACTACCAAATGCAACACCACATACAATACCACATTTGTCACCCACTTAATTCGATCTTGCCCACTCCCACACATTGTGTATTACTCCCTTCCCTTTAGACTGTATGCCTATGCATAGGGCCTTCCTCACCTTTTTGTACCTGTATTGATTGTGATGTTTGTTACTCCATATATTCTATATATGTAATTCATGTGATGTAGTTGTATAATCACATTTACTTTACAGTGCTACGCAATATGTTGGCGCTATATAAATACGTTAATAATAATAATGTTACTGGCGTGTGCCTGTGCCACTAAGAAGCAAAATATATGTGTGTTCATTGGCTTGAAAGATCTGAAGGGCAGCATTTGAGATCAAAGCTGCAGATCTGACTGAAAACAGGACCTCAAGAAGGTTCACTTTGATAACTGATACAGTCTTTATCTGACAGTCGCTGCAGACCCATTGTTGGCTGAGCATGTGTTTAGCCAAATTGATCAAAGATTTGATTTGGTAACCTCGACAAATAAATGGATCACTGGATGTGGAGGAGGATCTGGTGAGGGTCAGGTTATTCCTTGCATGCAATTACAAGTATTGGATACCTTACCTGGAAACCTGTTATGCAGAAAACTCCAAATTACAGAAAGCCAATTCTCACAGAGCCCATTATAAGCAAATAATGCTCATTTTTAAAAGTTCTTCATTTTCTCAGTAATAGGATCAAGTACAGGAGACTGCTTCATTATCTAAAGCTATATGAATCCATATTGGTGGCAAAACCAGTGGTGTAACTAGAGTGCACCTTGCCCCCTTGTAAAAAAAAATCTTCAGAGGGGCCCAGCACACTCCACCAGGCCCAGATTTGTGGTGAGGCCACATAGGCCCGGGCTTAGGGCGGCAAAAAATAGGGGCAGCATGCCAACCAGCCGCATTGTGGGGACGTTTGCGTCCCCATTCAATGACACCAGCTGCGCCAGCACTTTTTCGCCGGCACGCTGGGAAGGGGAAGTGTAGGCGGACGCTAGTATCCCTGCTTCCCCGCCGCAGGTAAGAGAGTGGCTGGGGAAAGGGGGTTTCAAAGAAAAAATAGAGGAAGCAGACCCGGCAGTCCGCGCCCTTTTCCCTGGGACCCCCTGCAATTGAGGGGTCTGCTTCCTCTATAGTTACGCCACTGGGCAAAACAATCCTTTTGTGTTTATTTCATGGTTAAATAAGTTTAGCAGACATAAGGTATGGTGATTCAAATTGCATACAGGTCCCTTATAAGGAAAACCCCAGTTATACCTGTAATCTCTTCCCCAAACCAGAACAAATTAAGGACTTACAGAACCGTACATGTATTTATAATTTGGCACACAATCACAGTGCCCTGAATCAAAAGAAACAGGAGAATAAGCGTACTAAAATGTTTTAATGCAAGCATTGACAAGAAGGAAAAGCAAGAGAGTAATACGCTCTCTGTTTTATTAACTAGAAGGACAGTTAGTTAAGTGGTCAAACATGTTACAGTTCACTGATTGGCTTGTGTGGCCAGTATGGATGCTTCTCCTTGTCCAGTCTGGTTTCGGGGAAAGCTTCATGTAGATCCTCAAAGGTCATCTGGTCAAAAGGTATCATGTTTACGTACCTCTCTAGCTGCAGGAGGACAGGAAGTTGCATCAGCAAAAACATACACGAATAACATCAGGATTTTGTTGAGGTATACTAACGCCAAAATGACAATACATGATAGCTACTGAAGTATGTAGCAGACACTTATAGGCCTACAGCAATTGAGGGCAAAGTAAGCAAGTTGTAAAATCTAGGACTTGTGATGATCACTTGGTGGACTTACCTCTTTTTCATACTGAGACACCCGAGTCTTGGATTCATGAATGTAGGTTTGAGCATGCTTAACCTAAGATCAATACAAAGTAGCAATCTATGAGCAATTTATAATGAAGTCTGGACAGTAACCTAAGTTTAAATTTTTAATGGGACTACTCTTCTCTGTATGTTTACTAATAGGTGGAAGCCGCCATACTGCACACCATTAGTACGGGCTAAAACTGTTATATGGAGAGGAAAGAACATTCCTTTTCTATCTGCATCTATAGTTATGACTACGTTTCATATTGTCAGTCTCTCCACTCCGTGGCTTATTTGACACAGAATGTAATAATACATTGCAAATGATTATGAAGCTAGTCCCAGCTGTCAAATGAGACAGCCATAACGAATACTGTAGCAGCATGGCAGCTCCACTTGTGTATGCATTAAAATATACAGCGCTTTCTGTGGACAGAATACCCACTGTTTATGTATTAACACATAAATGAAAGTTAAACCCAATTATTTCTCTCTGAATCCCATCATGAGATCAATTTTGGACTCACAGACTCTTGTTCCTGTGCGTTAATCTTCTCAGTCTGGGTATCCTTTGGAACAGGGACAGTGATGGAGCTAAACTGGAAGTTCGAAGAGAAAGGAAAGAATGCCATTAAAACCAAACAGCCCATCCCAATGAATGAAGGGAGGGGGGATTTAGGGACCAGCAGAGGATACAAATGGCTTCACCCACCTTCTTCTCAAATTCATCGACCATACCAGCTTTCTGAACTGCAGCACGGTAGAAGGCCCAGTCGATGGTTGGAGGCTTTTCTGGAAGGGAGGCTAACCTGGACAGACAAGAGTTCCCAAGAGTAAAGGTCTGCTTACATATTCCAGCCAGACATATATTGGGTGTTCGCTATATTGAAACAAACCATTAATCCCCAGCCGTGACAGCCATAGTAACTGGTTAGTAACCCTCTTATTTAAAAACCTGCACTTATTCAAGTAAGGCTGTCTTGCTACACAGGACTCTGGTATTTCCCATCCATGTGAAGGCCTAGATTTGCAATCTGTAGGCAGCTGCCATAAGACGCCACAGACAATCTCTATATATTGGGCCTGCAGGAGTCTCTTCGGGCCTCTGTGTAGTGAAAGGTCAGGTCTTATTCTGTGTCTCAGTCCGGACTGGCTGTTCTCTTCCCACATACCAAGTATCACGATGGGCTTGGCGGTGTATGTTATTATTTTATCTCAATGAGACAGTTGTAGTAAGGCAAAGAAGTTGCCACCTGCATAGGTCTGGACTGGGTTTCAAAAAAGGCCCACTATATAGTGACTGTTTGTGGCATCTTACAGCAGCCACTCTGGCATTTGCCAAAACTCACAGACTGCCAGTCCGGGCCTGCAGGATACACACACTTGAGCAATCTGCTTTGCAATGCTTCTGTGCCAGCCAGTTTTTAAAGGGGTTGTTCACCACTACATAAACTTTAAGTTTAATCTAAAGAGTCATATTCTGAGAGAATTTGCAAGTTTTCACTTGTGGTTTTTGAGTTATTTAGCTTTTTATTCAGAGGCTCTACAGTTCTAGCAATCTGGATACTAGTCCAAATTACCCATGAACTGATATGAATAAGAGACTGGTATATGAATAGGAGAGGGTCTGAATAGAAAGATGACTAATAAAAAGAAGCAATAACAATTTGTAGCCTTATAGAGCATTTGTTTTTTTAATGACCCCCTGTTTGAAAGCTGGAAAGAGTCAGAAGGCAAATCATTAAAAACTATAAAAAAGAAATAACAAAAACCAATTGAGAATTCCTTAGAATTGGCCATTTTTTTTAATAACATTAAAATTGAACACAAAGGTGAAATCACCCATTTCGTATGTTCTACAAAACACAGGGTAGTTGAGCCAAAAATAAAATGCTTTATAGGCAATGACCGGCATATATACAGTGGTTTGTTACGAATTAACAGGAACAGCGAAAAAAGTGTGGAGATGTTGTTAAACTATAACAACTAGTATAAGTTAACTATTCGTGAATTACTTCAGCGCACTGCCAAACTTTGAGATAAACTGGTGCTTCTTTCCTCAAAAGACTGAAATGGTTCAATCAGATGAATGAGGAGAGCAATCCAAACAGCAGAATACCTGCTACAATGAGATTTATTTGCAACTACAAAAACAACATGTTTCAGGCCAAACACTCCCTTTAACAAACAAATCTCATTGTAGCAGGTACTCTGCTGTTTGGATTGCTCTCCTCATTCATCTGAACTAGTATAAAGGAGAAGGAAACCCAGTCGGCGCAAAAACCCTCCCCTGTGTTGCTTCCCCTCCCTCCTCCCCCCTGGTCTACCTGTCCCGCTGGGCAAATGCCCCTAACTTGTTACTTACCCTTCTGCGCAGGTCCAGTCTACGGAGTTCACCGACACCATCTTCTTCCAAGTGATCTTCTTCCTGCTTTGACCGGCGTTTTGGCGCATGCACAGTAAAAGCATTTAGCCGGTACAGATCTGCTTCGCATGCGCCAAAAGTCACAACATTTTCGTGACTTTTGGCGCATGCGCAGTAGATCCGTACCGGCTAAATGCTCCTACTGCGTATGCGCAGGTCAAAGCAGGAAGAAGATCGCGTGGAAGAAGATGGTGTCGGTGAACTCCGTAGACTGGACCTGCGCAGAAGGGTAAGTAACAAGTTAGGGGCATTTGCCCAGCGGGACAGGTAGGCCAAGGGGGAGGAGGGAGGGGAAGCAACACAGGGGGAGGGTTTTTGCGCCGACTGGGTTTCCTTCTCCTATAAGTTGGCTGGCTGAGGAAAGCAAGAAATGTTATTTTCAAAAGATATTGTAGGAGCTCCCTATTACAGAAATGCATATAACGTTAAAACTGGAACATGCTGGTCCTGATGGTTTTATTTTAATATATTAGGGTTGCACCGAATCCAGGATTTGGTTCGGGATTCAGCCTTTTTCAGCAGGATTTGGATTCGGCCGAATCCTTTTGCCAGGTCGAACTGAATCCTAATTTGCATATTCAATTAGGGGCAGGGAGGGAGATAGTGTGACTTTTTGTCACAAAACAAGGTAAGTGTAAAAAATGCTTTCCTCTTCGCACCGCAAATTTGCATATGCTAATTAGGATTCGGTTCAGTATTCGGCCGAATCTTTTGCAAAAGATTTGAGGTTAGGCCGAATCTAAAATAGTGGATTTGGTGCATCCCTACTATATATATCACCACCTATTATGATACGTACTTTCCAGCGATGGCGTCGCTTCTGGTCTTGAGGGCGTTGAACATTGCCTTTTGATTTGGTGGGACCCTCTCGGCGAACGCCATCCAGTCGATTGCTTTGAGTGCAGCTCTGCGTCCGGCCATGGTTACGTTCTGCAATAAGGAGGAATTATAATAGGGAGCAAATTAGATTACGGTTAGAGAAATAAATATCTACTCTTTGGATTCAACAAAATTGATTCGATTTTATCCTCCCAAGACTCAAGGTCCCTTTAGTTGTTGTTGTTGTTGTTGAACTACAATGTGCATTCCTTATAAGTCCTATATTCAGAGCAAGGGGCTAATAAACGTGGCACAAGTGAACGTGAATTCATATCATGATATAAAATGTTACGGAGTAGCTCAACTCGCAGTTGCATTGAAAGGTCGAACGTTTTAGCGATGATTAAATCAATTTTAAACAGGTCACACCAGCAGATTTGCCTAGAATTTACAATGATTAAAAGGAATGTGCACATAGTTTGAGGCAGCAGAGAGTCATTTACCTTTTCTTCAGTTCCGACCTCCACTCACACTCCCGGGACACTGCAATGGCTGCCTCAAAGCGGGGGGGGGGAAACTCTCCCCTTGCATTCCTAAGCAGCCAATCACAATGCGAAGCTCACTAGCTTTCTAACTAATCGCCGAGCGCTACTGACACAAATTAACAGCTATTGGCTTGTACAAATCACGTGGTGAGGGCTAATGTCATCCACGGGTTGTGAGCCGGTGTTCTGACCTTGGGCGGCTGCGCAGAGAAAACCAAGTGGTGTAGGAAGATGGCGGTCCAGAGCTTATTTTTTTTTGTTCGGTGTAGCAAGATGGATCGCATGTTGACAGCACGGATCTCAGCTCAGGCAGCTGTCGGAAGTGACGCCACCCACTCCCGGAAGCTTCTCTTTCCTTGGTGTTATGGCTCCTCCGTTGTCCCGGTGCTGCCCGGTGTGATCCAAACATGGAAGAATTGCATCGGGAAACCCTGGAGCCACGAGGGGCTCCCGCTACCCTGAATATCCCCAGCCCCAGGAGCGGCCCTCCTAGCCCTGGACTCGCCTGCTCCGGCTCCCGTTCTCCTCGCAGCCCAGGACCCCAGGAATCTTCAGGTCGAACAGGAAGCAAATGGGTCCGGTTGAATGTTGGCGGCACGTACTTCCTGAGCACCAAGCAGACCCTTTGTCGGGATCCCAAATCCTTCTTATACCGCCTGTGCCAGGAGGACCCGGACCTGGATTCGGACAAGGTGTGTGTGGGTCTTATACCGCCTGTGCCAGGAGGACCTGGACAAAATAAATGAATATATATGGAAAAAATGCTATTCTAACTGATTTGCAAATTTTTCCATGAAGCAAAATGGGACAAATGAACCCATCACCAGGGGTGTAATGTAACTACAAAGGGGGCCCAATAAAGCCTTAATACAAATACAATTCCAATAAAGATTGGTAAAACGGGTCAACCTGTAGAAATTTTGGTGGCCAGTATATTTTTGCCCCAACATTGACAAAGTAAAGAATGCTTATGAGGGACGGGAGACTAAAATCTTGTAATTACACACGTGAGTCCCATTGCATGCTGGATATTGTAGTCTTACAATAAACTTGATAGTCTGCAAATTAAACAAAAACTACATTACCCAACATGCACTGGGAGACACAGGCTTGGCACATTAGGGCAAGAAAACTTTAGCTGGTTTCCAAAGTAACAAACCAGCCAAAAGCCCAAGAAGTTGCCCAAATCTGTACCTTGGCTAGTTTGTACTTTCAAAACCTGCCTGGGCTTTAAATTAGTAGCCCAGTTTGGCTGGAACCAGGCAACCCTGGTCATTGGCCCCATTCTACCCTCACTCTGTACATGTGTCTCATCAGTACCAGTGGTAGGCAGGCAGCACTCGACCTCTATTACCAATAGCTTTACTAGATCTTTGATACTGTGAGCACTTTTAAGTAGGGATGCACCGAATCCAGGATTCGGTTCGGGATTCGGCCAGGATTCGGCCTTTTTCAGCAGGATTCGGATTCGGCTGAATCCTTCTGCCCGGCCGAACCGAATCTGAATCCTAATTTGCATATGCAAATTAGGGGCAGGGAGGGAAATTGCGTGACTTTTTGTCAGAAAACAAGGAAGTAAAAAATGTTTTCCCCTTCCCACCCCTAATTTGCATATGCAAATTAGGGTTCGGGTTCGGTATTCGGCCGAATCCTTTGTGAAGGATTCGGGGGTTCGGCCGAATCCAAAAAAGTGGATTCGGTGCATCCCTACTTTTAAGCAGGGCCCTCTGTACCTCTTGTATTGGACCTTTTTGTGAGTATTCTGTATGTTCAATGTATATATCTATTCAATCTTAATGTGCTAAGAAATATGTTTGTTTTTAAAAATACATAATGATAATGTTACTGGAAAGTACACCAAAAAAATAATAATTAAAAAAAAAAAATATATATATATATATATATATATATATCGGGTGCTCCTCAGAGGGAAACAAATAGATACAGTTAGGAGCACTCACGGGTATAGTGATAAAGAAATATTTTTTATTGGAGTGTTACAAACTACCCCACATCAACGCGTTTCGGTTCTCTCTGATAATACAAATATAGGGCCCCACTGGCCTTCTACATTGCTGACACTCCTTGCCAGGCATGTTACTATAGAAGAAGTAGACTATATTGTCTCGGGGGGTGCCTGGACGGCGGCATCTGCTGCAGAAAAAAAAGCCTCACTTCCCACCCATTTACTAATTTTAAATGTACATGGCTGCCAAATCAGCAAGGCGCACATGCAGACAGGCAGGATACTGTGTGCTGCGTTTTTCCAAAGATTTTTTGGGGGGCAACCCACACACCTGCAAACAATGTGCGGAAGTTGGCCCAAACCCACCTGACCTGCAGGTAAACGGGGTGTGTAAGGCCAACCCGTACAATTGTACATCACTAGTGTGTATGGGCACAAAACTCATTGTGCAAAGAGTGTTATACTCCCCTACACTCCCATAAACCCCTCCACATCATTCTTGATATAATGACAAGATCAGTTTCGTAAAACTGGATGATGGATTTTAGGTCAGAAGTATTTATAAAATGAGGTTCCACTGAAACTAATTGAATGCAGATTGACATTTACTGCTAAAACTAGTCATTCTTGTTCACATATAAGTTTAGGAAAAAGAAAAAGCTAAAAGTTTTATGTTTTCTGTGGCAAAGCATGACCATACAAGTCATACTGTGCTAAATGTAAAGGTCAAAACAATATACCCATATCCCTTTTACAAGTCCCCCCTCCTTTCCCAGCTGTATCAAGTGCCTTCAATGGCCTGAGAATAAAGCTTAGCAACATTCATGTCTGGTCGCATCATATCTGGGGCTCCTCAGTGAGAAACAGCACTGAAAGGAAAATTGATCATGGTTTCTATAATAACATCTTTTTTAAAGTCTTCCCTACATCTTTTTCAGTGCAAATTTGAAACCCTCAAACATCAGAGCTGGAGCCAACAACCAGAGATGCACAAACATCTCACACTCTGCACATTTACATGTTATGGACTGTGAGCAGCATGATTCTCAGTCATGTGAGCACTGAAGTAAAGTAAATTCACACATTCTAAAACTTGTGGACCTGTTTCTTTACAATATTGTCTACTATAAGCTCAGTTACACTGACATTTTTTTTATCTTTGGTCTATACTTTTAATTCTGGTGAAATAAATATCACCATTGCTCCATGGACACACTTCCCTTTGGTTTTGCTTAGGATTCTGTCTGTTTTGTTGCCTGCTCAGGATGAGACGGGGGCATATCTCATTGATCGAGACCCCACCTACTTTGGGCCCATCCTGAATTATCTCCGGCATGGGAAGTTGATCCTTAATAAAGAGCTAGCAGAGGAAGGTAAGCTGATGAACTAATTGATAATAACATGACCAGCGTGTACTGGCAGATCTTCTTCCACAGCAATGGCTGCAAGTGAAAGGTGCGGAGGGTTTTTCTCTATATAGACACAGTTTTGATTTATATCAGCTGAGGTAGATATGAAGAGAATATACACCCTGCTCCTGTCCAAGATGAAATATAATTTAATGTGTAGTTTAACAAACATTCAGCATATCATTCTTCATTTAAAATCTGTGTGTAGAGGGGGGGACTGTTTAAATATAGTTTTATATATATATATTTTTTTTTTTTTAAAAAAAAAGACAATGTACACTGACAATATAGCAGGGTTGTTCACCTTTAAATTAACTTATAGTAATTGGTTTTCATTTTTTATTATTTGTGTTTTTTTGAGTTACTGCTTTTTCTATTCAGCAGCTCTCCAGTTTGCAGTTTCAGCAACCCAGTTGCTAGGGTCCAAATTTCACTAGCAACCATGCACTAATTTGAAAATGAGACTTGAACATGAATGGAAGAGTGCCTGAGTAAAAAAGTAGCAATAACAATACATTTGTAGCCTTACAGAGCATTTGCTTTTATATGGGATCAGTGACCCCCATTTGAAAGCTGTGACAAGTTAGAAGTAGGCAAATCATTTCAAAACTCTACAAAAAGGAAAATGAAGGCCAATTGAAAAGTGGAACATCCCTTTAATGTTTATTCATTCTCATTGCGGGTTTGTGTCTTCCCAGGTGTCCTAGAGGAAGCAGAGTTTTATAACATTGCCTCTCTGGTCCGGTTAGTTAAGGAGCGGATCCGAGAGAATGAGAATAGAACTTCGCAGGTACAGTGGGTGGCAATTAATGTACAAAGATGACCGGGGTCATAACTATGAACTTATTACATTGCCTATTTCTAAACGTGGTTACATTTATAAGGTAGCAGTTACACCTAAAGGACATGCAGAAAATAAATCCATTTTATTTAAAGCTCTGTGCTTTCCTTGAACTTAAATTTTATATGTGAGACAAGGTATATTTGTATGACTGGGCGGGAACTACAAAATTTTATTTTATAATATATATATATATATATATATATATATATATATATATATATATATATCTATCTATCTATATTATATAACTCTGATCAGGCATCAGCCTGGGTGCTGGTCATAAAACATTTTGCATACAATTACCAAAAGGCTGCGCTCCAAGGACTACCCAATTAGAGGTGCTGAAACGTTGAAATAAATCACTGTATTTTCATCAACAAAGTCCTTGGAGTGTGGTCTGTTGGTAATTGTGTGCATATGTGTATATATATATATATATATATATATATATATATATATATATATATATATATATATATATATATATATATATATATATATATATATATATATAAATCTGTGACTGTGTGTCTCTATAATTGCTTGCCTAGCCAACTGGGAGGAGACACAGCGTAGCTATGACTTTGTAAGTGATTTGCTCAGCCAATCAAAGAGCAGTTTGCAGTTCTCTAAACACTATGCAGACATAGGCAGTTTGCTTATTCTTGCACTATGGGGGGGGGTTAATATTGAGAACACATTTGAAGCCCTCCTGCATGTTAACTGAACAGCTGAACTCTTTTTTTTATCCCCTCAGGGTCCTGTGAAACACGTTTACAGAGTATTACAATGTCAAGAGGAGGAGCTTACGCAGATGGTGTCGACCATGTCCGATGGATGGAAATTTGAGCAGGTGACCGTAACCGAGAATCGAGGGAGTTGCAGGGACTCTGCCTCCTTATCTTGCTGTGGCAGGAATCACCCCTGTGCTAATAAGTTATACACACTCTTCATCCTCCTCTTTTCTCTCATCTTACCATGACCATACAAGTCATGTTCTTGTATCTGGGCACATTGCACCTGTTTTGTTTTTTTTTTTTCACTTGGACTTTACTGTTGAAGATAAATAAGCAACTCCCACCTAATGAGAAGTTAATGTCTTGTGGCACAAGCATGGTGTTTCTCTGATCTCTTGTGGTGTACTGTGTATCCATACATCGTGTCCATGATTTCTATGCCTGCATGACCCTTTCTCAACAACGCCATAGTGATGGGTAGAGCGTCTTGTTCCATCCGTTGGCATAATTATGCATGCTCACACACCTGTCATCTCCCTGTTAATGAGTTAGGTTGTGTCTGCCATTGGAAGTCTCTCTTTGCTGCTGTTCAAAAGGACACTGGATCCCACAGGTTCATTACACAAAACTACCATTTTCCCCTCAGCTCATAAGTATTGGATCTTCCTACAACTATGGAAATGAGGACCAGGCAGAGTTCCTGTGCGTGGTGTCCCGGGAGCTCAATAACTCCACTAACGGCCTGGTCATTGAGCCCAGTGAGAAGGCTAAGGTGAGGATTTCCTTATTTACACAGCAGTTCATGTATGACATGTTTTTGTGTTGATCCCTGTTATATAAAGGCTGTATTGGAATGTTATGACAGATGTATCACAACGGCATAACAGTGATTTGTCCAAGGAAGTGGTTTTTGGACTTTTTCAGTTCAAGCTGCTTTTGGAGGCCCATCCTTGGGCCACAGCCTCTTCTTTTTAATCCATTCAGCTGTAGTTCCAACAATATCTAGGACAGCATTTAGGATTTGTCTTCAAATTTCAATCTGGGCTCTTAGTTGTCTCTAGGAAAGCAAATTGACATTGTTCATAAATAAACGGTAGCTATCATGCAGGCTCTTGCTACTGGGCCAGCTCCACTGTTCTAATGAAATTGCTTTTATAGTTTTTAGTTTAAAGAAAATGTATAGGATAAATCAAAAAAACATAATTTTGTAGGCAATTATGAATAATATACATGGTGGTGTTTTCACATTGTTGTAAAATGAATACTATCTTTAAAAAAAACAGCCCCTTTATTAGAGCTCCCATTAGATGTTCACTGGTCCCTGTTGTGTTTCAAATGAGAGGTGGGCGTGTCCGAACCGTCCCTGACAGAAGCACAGTAGGAGAGGGACGGCCAGTCACACAAGTAAAGACAGGCTTCAGTTCCCTATCAGGTCAGCCTAGGTTAGGGTTGGCACCCGGCCGGTATTTTACCAGCCTATCCGCTAAAACACCTGCCAGGGCCGGTATTACAAATTTACCGTCAATGTAGCTGCCGGTAAATTTGTAATACCACTAACAAAAGCCCTTGGCCCTCCTCCAATCTGCTCAAAACGTACCTTTTTGCTGCCTTCTGGCCATCGTGTGTGGTGGCTCCGCCCTCTCTTACATCACGTCCTGCCCGTTTTTACATCACGGACTGCCCTTTTGTTCCTGCCCCCACCACCAGCTTGTGGGAATTTTATTAAAAGGTGGCAACCCTAGCCTAGGTGCTGATTGGCTCCTATCCTACAGTGCAGTGCTGCCTGCTCCCCTGCAAAGCCAGACAATTCAGCGGGCAGGAAGTAAAACAGATGGACGGGACTAGTTGGATTTTGGGGTAATTTTTTAATGAATCAGCCCCAAACACACATTTTTTTTAACATATTCCTTCTACAGTTAGAAGAGTATAATTCACTGGGAAATTTTAGTTTTTACACGTCTCCTTTAAGTTCCCTTTGTGGTTCTGCATTGGGTCAGAAGTACTCATAGATCAGACAAAGGTAACATTTATAGATATGTAAAATTATCATTCTAACACTCAACCAGAACTATCCAGCAAAGCAAAAGTGCATTCAGTTCAGCTTTCATGCTAAATGTCCTTAGACTGATTGCCCTGAAAGTGGGCCAGAACTTGTGGCCCACTTTTCTGGTGTACTGGGCCAATGATCTGCTATAGCATTTTCTGACTGCTATATCATGGTAAAAATAAGGAGTCATAGTTGTGAAGTCAGATTGGGGTCCATTAAAATCTCTTGGAGGGCAACATGCTAACCTGTGGTCTATGACTGGACAGCCTTTATCAAAGGTAACGAAGATTAAAGGAGAACAAAACTCTACAATTAGCATCGCCGAGCACATATACTTAAAAAGATTAGCCATTCCATTTTATCTGAAAAATCATAACTTCACAGTCACCTTGTTGCTTTCTGTTTGTCTTTTTCCCACATTAGCCAGAGCTTCATGCCAAGTGCAGCAATTCTTACTCTTCTCCCAGACCTGTGAAATGACAGGCATAAAGTACAGTTTGTTACTATCTGCGCTCACAAAGCAGTTTGAATAGGGTCAGGGAAGTACTGCAAGGTCAGCATTCTTGTGATTGGCCAGGTTGCCTATCATGAGACTAGAGGATGCTGGGGGGAGGTAATTTGCATAAACATTAAGGGTCTGGCCACACAAGCAGATTCGGGGAGATTAGTTGCCCCAGCAACAAATCTCCTCTTCTTCGGGGCAACAATCTCCCCAAACTGCCTTCCCCCAGCTAAAATGAAAATCGTCTGCGGCAATGCACACTCGAGGAAACTTCGGGCGAGTTCGGAAAATGAATCGCCGCGTGTGCGATTTTCATTTTAGCCGGTGGAAGGCAGTTCTGAAATATTGTCGCCCTAAAGAAGAGGCGATTTGTCACTGGGGCGACTAATCACCCCGAATCTGCTTGTGTGGCCTGACCCTAAAAGAGGCATTTGAGGAAGGAGGAGGACTAATGCACATGCACCTACTTCTTATTGGAATCTATTCTGCATCTCTGCGTCACCGCTGTGAGCAAGCAAAGGGGGGGGGGGGAGAGCTGTTCAGCATCAGCGCTGTTCTTTTAAATCCACGGGCTAAAGGTGGCCATAGACATAACAATTACAATCTTTCTTGGAAAAGATCTTTCCAAGAAAGATCGTTTGTTTCAATACACACGTGTAGAGCTGAATCATCAGATATACAGGTAGAAATAATAGAATTCTACCTGTATCTGACAATTCAGCACTAACCATTGGGTAATGTTTGGGTTCCGCCTGGGTCGATTGTCGAGCCAACCGATATCCAAAGTGTCTGCTGATATTGGTCGGCTCGTCTCCCGCCATACACTCACCGAACATCGTACGAAAATGTATTCAGTATGATAAGATCTGTGCGTCTATGGCCACCTTAAGGCTGAGTTATTTTAGGGTTGGGATGGGTCAAATGTAATTATATGTAGCTTGCTATGTCAGTGCTACAAAAATCCAGAAGGGTTTAATTCCCCTTTATATAATATTTTTTATATATATATATATATATGTGTGTGTATATGTGTGTGTGTGTGTATATATATGTGTGTGTGTGTGTGTATATATATATATATATATATATATATATATATATATATATATAGTCATGTTTTTATATGGTCATGAAACTCCCGGGTAACTTATAATATCCTCATATTTTACAAGAGGGGCTACTTTATTCACTATAGCTATAGTCAGGTGATCCCACTGGTGTCTAATAAAAGGGCAGCCAAGTATGGAGGTTTACTTTGAAAGCAGCAAGTAAGTTGCAGGTAAAACTTAGTCCCTTTGTAAAATGTATAATTAAGCAATTGAATTCTTAATGAATCAGATGAAAATTAAGCGTAGGACTGGCCAGATATGGGATGACTTTGACGTAGTTGGCCAGCTTAAATATATTGCAATATATGGACAAACAATCCCTGTGTTGTTTAAAGGGTAAGGCATTTTTTAGTAGCAGTATGCACAAAATGTCGCTGTCTTAAATATATTGATAATGGGTTGAGTGCAGAGGACCTCTTGTAGTTGACTATATATATATATATATATATATATATAAAACCTTGCAATTTATTACTTTTTTTTTTACTATACATAAGTCTTCACTGATATTTTCTTTCCTCCTTTCTCCAGATACTGCAGGAGCGCGGATCCCGCATGTGAGAAGATGTTGGGAATGTGATCCAAGGCTGGGCCAAACCCACAGTTGTGGACTGTGGAATTTAAGCGCTGTATTGCTTTGTTTCCCCACTC
Source organism: Xenopus petersii (assembly GCA_038501925.1). Classification (NCBI taxonomy): domain Eukaryota; kingdom Metazoa; phylum Chordata; class Amphibia; order Anura; family Pipidae; genus Xenopus; species Xenopus petersii. The sequence goes on from CM076689.1 coordinate 81,917,329, forward strand.
CCTCTGCAGGCCTTAATGTCCCTCGTGCTGAAGGGAAGCAAAGTGTGTGTTGTGTGTGTAGTAAAGAGGACTATGCCCTGTCACTGTTACCTCACCCCTATGGGCTTGTGCTGTTTTAGTTGTTAGGTTGTGTATGTATAATGTCCGATATGGGGAGTTAATAATGAATTGAGGGCTGTTCCCTTCTAGGTTTGGGGTTTGCTGTGTTCCTGTCTGTAATGTTCTTTATGTGGAGCCTGTCCTAAAGAAGGAAACAAACCCTGCTCTACTGTCAGAACCTGGAAAGGATTTCAGAGCCTCAATGGAGAAACTCTGGACATTCCCTGGGATATATTTTTCTTCTGACAGTTGCCAAACATCTTGCTTTGTTTTCTGTTCAAAGTGCTATGTCCTGAGCTGTCCTTTCATACTAAGTTGGGGGATAAATATTTTCTAATAGCCTTGTGCACTGGCCTATAACGACCTCAATCTATGTTGTTGGGATCACAAACTGTAAACTGAATAAAGGCAAAAAAAATGCTGCCTACTTCATTGTTTTCTGTGAAGATTGCACAAAGCAGCACCCCGGATATTTGCATGCTTACCCAACCTTGCACCCTGTTCTGGAGGCATTGTTACCTTTTTTGGTTGTCTATTCCCATCCATTAAATCAATGTATGCGGGACGCACTGTTCATTGCAAGGCTACGGTGAAGACCTCTTTTATATTGTCATCCTATGGGAGGAATATTAACAGTCTTCCCACTAAAGTGGTCTATTGCCAAAGCTAATGTGAATTATATTGCGAATGCCTGATTGGAATACCCCACAGTTACCAGCTTGTTGACTGTATAGTATAAACTATTAGTTAGACTTCATGGCAATGCCTACCCCTACTGTGTAATTAAATTATTTGTAAAGTGTCTATTAAATTGCACGAGCATATTAGAATCCGAAAAAGATGCCTTTGGAAGCAACTGAACAGGAGCGATAGACAACTAAGCAAGTGGCTGTGCTGTTAGAGATGTGTGAACATTTGTCTCTGATTGTAAAACTTCTGCAATCCTTGGCCATCCTGAATTTTCAGTTCTTTATTCCACTGGTCAGAGCTACAACAATCCCTGTGGTTGTTCCCCCTCTGAAGTCCCATCTAGTGCATTCCAAACTGTTCCTATGCAGTTTCCTCTTATTTGCCTGTATTAAATATAATATCTTATATATTCATGTCTATTGCCTGGTATGATTTCAGTGTTACCTATGATTAGAGAAGACCAGTCTCCATGGCAATGTAGGCAACAATATCTGGCCAATGTTTGACTTACCAAGCCCAAAAAAGGGCTCCTGAGAGCCTTACACTAACACAGTTTGCGCAGGGGTTAGGCAGAAGAATAATGTCCAGGTCAGGGTAGGCAGCAGTATTCAGGAGCAAAATGTATCCTTGTTAGTAAATGAAGCCCAGGGCTTTGAACACTGCTTTATCACACAGGGCTCCAGAATTTACTATTGCGAGAGAAAAGGCTAATCGGGGATATAGTCTGTATGATATCAGCATCAGAGTATAATGTGAATGACTGATGTTGGTATATCTTGCTTATGCATAGCTGATAATTGGTATTGTGGGTGGGTTAGTGGATAATCATAACTAGTTAGTCATGTAGGCAAGTCATATAACATACATTCATACTTCCCTGAAATGCATGATTATTAAAAGAGATTAATTTAAGAAGGCACTTCGAAATTGATCATTTTGGTACTTACACAATTTAGGGTCTGGCCACACGGGCAGATTCGGGGAGATTAGTCGCCAGGCATGGGCGATTTTAATGGAGGCTAAGCCTCTCCAAACCCGCAGGGTAAATGTCTTTGAACTGGGGGATTTGAAAGACACGTCCATACCGTGCAATAGAAACTTAGCAGTGACTTTATTTCACTTGCAGCTCTGTAGTCTGTCACAGGCAGCAGGCTGAGAGATCAGCTGACTGAGGAACAGAAGGGGAGGGTGCGGGACCTGCAGAGCTCACAGCTGATCTCCCTGGAAGAAGCACTACATGCTGAATGAAACCTCAGGTTTAGCCCACGTGTGCAGCATCTACAGGACTACAGTGAGGGAAAGAAATTCCAAGTAGTTATAGATATTCATTTATTCCACAAGCCAGTTTCTCATTTAGATTTATTTATGATGTCACTGAAACATTTGACATACATTCAGGCAATTTAAGATGGAACAATGATTTGCTGTGTGTATAACACGTATTTGGAACTCCTGCTTAGAATTTATTTAATCAAAGTCATCTTGCTGCAGTTTTACCCCTTCCATGCCAGGATATGTGCTTGTGACAATACTAGAGGACGGTCAGGTGAAATAAAGCAAGGAAACAGTTGACACTTGAATCACATGACTTTATATTTTGGGGAAAATATATTTTTTGTAGGTGAAGGTTTCCTCTAGGTTCACAAAAGAAATTTCTGACATATACTATGCTATACTTGATGTTTACTCTGCATTTATTTTTCAGTTTTTGTCAGGAGTGTTATACACGGAACTAGTTTATTTTATCATGGCTGTCACTGGATTTTATAGAAAAGCTGGAATACAAAACATATATAAAGAGAGAGAGATAATTCATGAAGGGTTACTATTAACCATAGCTTTGGTTTAAAGGATGCCTATAATCTAAAAAATATTTCACAAACCAGAGATACATTCCAGATGGGGCACACAATAATATTTGTTTTAAATGAGAACTAAAGCCTAACTTAAAGGGATACTGTCATGGGAAAAACTTTTTTTTTTCACAATGAATCAGTTAATAGTGCTGCTCCAGCAGAATTCTGCACTGAAATCCATTTCTCAAAAGAGCAAACAGATTTTTTTATATTCAATTTTGAAATCTGACATGGGGCTAGACATATTGTCAATTTCCCAGCTGCCCCAAGTCATGTGACTTGTGCTCTGATAAACTTTAATCACTCTTTACTGCTGTACTACAAGTTGGAGTGATATCACCCCCAACTGTCCCCCCCCCCCAGCAGCCAAACAAAAGAACAATGGGAAGGTAACCAGATAGCAGCTCCCTAACACAAGATAACAGCTGCCTGGTAGATCTAAGAACAACACTCAATAGTAAAAACCCATGTCCCGCTGAGACACATTCAGTTACATTGAGAAGGAAAAACAGCAGCCTGCCAAAAAGCATCTCTCTCCTAAAGTGCAGGCACAAGTCACACAGGGCCGGAACTAGGGGTAGGCAGCGTAGGCACGAGCCTAGGGTGCAAAGCCGAGGGGGGCGCCAGACACGTACCTTCTCTGCCTCCTCTTACTAGTCCGGTGCCCTTTTGCCGACTGTGAGCACGTCCATTTGCGCTGGTCTTCACATGCATTTATCTGCGCTGGTGCGCACAGTCATCTATCCATGCTGGTGCGCACGCACGTCTACTGGCGCTAGTGCGCATGTGCATCTTTTGGCGCTGGTGCGCACGCGCGTCTACATGCGCTGGTGTCAATGTATGCGGCTATTTGGCGCAGCTGCCGGCCAGCTTGCCTAGGGCGCCTGGCTGCCGAGGCCCGGCACTGAAGTCACATGACCAGGGGCAGCTGGGAAATTGACAAAATGTCTAGCCCCATGTCAGATTTCAAAATTGAATATAAAAAAAATCTGTTTGCTCTTTTGAGAAATGGATTTCAGTGCAGAATTTTGCTGGAGCAGCGCTATTAACTGATGCATTTTGAAAAAAACACGTTTTATGATGACAGGATCCATTTAATAAATAAGCTAAAAGTGTTGTATATTATGTTTTTGGCTTCTGTACCAGCCCAAGGCAACCACAGCCATTTAGCAGTAAAGATCTGTGTCTCCAAAGATGCCCCAATAGCTCCCCAGCAGTTCCCAATCTCAGAGAGAGACTGATAAGTACATAATTCAGATTATTAGTACAAACCAGCACAATTAGCATCAGAATTTAATCATCAGTCCTGTAGTACCAGCTTATTTAATAGGCCAACCTTATTTTCTGATTTGCAACAACCCCTAAGCTTAGCTTCTAAACAGCTGCTCAAAGCCCACTGAGCATGTGAGTGTTGATGACACTCTTAACAAATCCAAGATAGGGAGTTCCTGTGACAACATTGAAGTCCTAGATCATTACTATTTACGGTTAGGGTTCAGTTTTGTTTTAAGAAAAGACCCCTATCAAGTACTATGGCCTGTGCACTGGGGGGATTCGCCTGGTGCGGATGACCACATTGGGGCACACATATTTGCTTAATGAGTGAGATGGCTATAGCACTCTATAGGGGACTTATCTTAAAAAAATACTATTGTTTCCCCTTTCTGCACTGATGGCACTGTTAAGCTGGCCATAGACGCAAAGATCTGATCGTACGAATCGAGGATTCATACGATTTTCGGACCGTGTGTGGAGAGTCCCGACATTTTTCGTCTGGCGGAGATCGGTCGTTTGGTCGATCAGACAGGTTAAAAGATTTCTTTCGGCTGCCGATAATATCTCTGTGTGTATTGCCGATCGTGCGAATTTCAGTGGGAGACTGTCACTAGCTTTGGTCGGACATAACTTTGATACGATTACTGTCAGGGGCAGAACATCGACTGATCTGTTCTTTTACTACTTTATTTGATCTGAATGGTTAGTGGCGGGTCGGGAGATGGGAAAGTCTGATCGTATGATGATTCGTACGATCGGATCTTTGTGTCCATGACCAGCTTTAGCCTGCACCTCTGGTTGGGGAAAATCTTTTTTGGTTATAGGCGATCTTTAATTAGCCTTCCCAAACTCAAAAGTCACCCTCCGCCTATGTCACCAGGCAACAAATCTTCTCTTCTTTGCGGCGACTAATCTCCCTGATCTGCCTTCTGCCGGCTAAAATGTAAATCGCCTGGGGGATATTTATCAATGGAGGTTTGATGAATAGAAAGTGAGTTTTTCTGTGGTGAGGAATTCTAATCTCACTTTTTGATAAATCTGCCCCTAAATGTTTTACCACTGGTGATTTACACTAACACCAATGCAAGGGTGTTTTTATGCAAGGGTGTTTTATTTTGCAGGAAATTAAGCACGTACAAGAAAATATACAGTTGCGTACGCAGAGACAAATACATGGTCATAGACCTCCAAAATGACTTATACCCATATGGGGATACACTATCTCTTAGAGATAAATGTGAAACATAATACTGTCTTTGGTTGTGCCTTTATATGGGTAGAGATACATCGTATAAAATATACTTGAGGATTTAGACATTGTCTCAAGGGACCCAAGTGATGTTACAGAATCAACTCAATGAACCATCCATTTTTTATTGCAGAAATTTCATATGAAAAGGAACAACGTTCCAATCACAAAAATATCAGGAACACTTACAGAAATCTACTGCAAAGGATTTGTTTTAATTTTCAGTTTTTCCAGGTCTTTTTCATTTTCCTGTGTGTTTGCAATTAGCACACAGTGCACCCTAGATTAATGAGAACATGGAAGATTAGAATTTCTTACCTGTAAATTGTATTTTCTTCAGGTTCCCTCAGGCTGTACCACAAGAGAGTTGGTCCCTCCTCCTAAGACAGGAAACAAGAACAAAACACCCCCTGCCTGCTATACATTGTTTTAGTTAACAAGACCAAGACATACACACACAGGCAGTTTTGTACAGAATTTATTCAGGGGGAGGGATAAATGGTGTTGCCTGAGGGGACCTGAAGATGACACAGTGGTCCCTGGTGAAGCCCGAGTCCTGCTGGAGCCCAAGAATAGTGGATCCTCCTCCACCATTTCCAGCAGAAGAGAAAACCAAGCCCTCCTGGGCCAATATGGAACCACCATAATTATTCTGACTTTGTCCAGCTTGATCTTCCTCAGCACTCTGGTTATCATTGGAAGCGGAGGGAATGCCTTTCCAGCACTGAAGCATAGCATCTATCACTGTTGGTCTGTCTTGAGGAAAGGGGGAATAAAGTCTAGCTTGGCATTTTCTCTTGTAGCCATGAGATCCGTGTTTAGAAGACCCCACCGATGAACCAGGAGTTGCAAGACTGACTGACTGACCATTCCCCTGCTACCACCGGTCTGCGGCTAAAAAAAACTTCTCTGATGTGGTCAGAACCCTTTATATATACCGCCTGCAGCGTCTACAAATGCATCTCTGCCCAACACAAAATCTTGAGTGTCAGTTCCAGTAATTTCTGGCTGTGAGTTCCTCCGTGTCTGTTTAGATGCGCCACTCCTGTAGTGTTGTCTGTCCTGATTTTTATTACTTGACCTGTGGTCAGGTGCATTGTCGCTTTCAAAACCCTCCAAACAGCCAGGAGCTCCCAGTGATTGGAGGAGAGAGACGCATCTTGCGGAAACCATATGCCTTGCCAGACATTTGGCCAGAGTTGCTTCCCACCCTTGCCTGCTTGCATCGGTGGTGAGAATGAGCCACCGCTCTATGACCCATGGAATTCCTTTGGACAAGTTTGGGTCCTTCGACCAACTGAGCGAGTGCCTCGCATGAAGAGGTAGCGTCATGGGATTGTCCAGAGTGCGCTCTGTGCCATCCCAAGCTCTCAATATTGCTCTCTAAAAAAGCCTCATGTGCAGTCTGGCCCAAGGCACCACTTCTTTAGTTGCCGTCATTGCTCTCAGAGCTGACATGGCCTGCCTGATCGAGACTACCCTCTACTGAGAGAGACTCGTTAAGGAACTGCACAGATTGACCTTCCTCAGCTGAGGAAGTTAGGTACGACAGTTTTCCGAGTCCAGCAGGACCTCCAAAAACTGCTTCCTCTGAGACGGAACGAGATCCGACTTTTGATAATTGATCTTCCAACGTACAGTCTCTAGAAAGGAAATTGTTCACTGTAGATGACTTAAGCTCCCCATAGACGCAAAGATTTTACCGAAGCCCGACCAAACCTTGGGGGGATTCGAACAATCGTACATCTTGCGATTTTTCGGCCAAAAGAGTTTTGGTCAAGAGGCCAACTCGGCCTGTACCCTTTCCTGATAATGCTCAGGACCCAAGGATCGCTGGTGATACGTGTCCATTTGTGAAAAAAATAATGAAGTCTTTACCGAAAAGAAAAGGACCTTCAAAAGGCATGGCACAAAGCTTGTTCTTCGATTCTATGTCTGCTGCCCAATGTTTAAGACACATCTACCAGCTACAGCCAGAGCAGATCTAGCTACCATTCAAATGCTTTCCAATGAAGCATCACACAAGTAGTCTGCCGCTAGCTTAATAGTTTCCATAGAAGATTTTATATCCTCACGGGAGATACCATCTTCCATATCTTGATCCACCTGAGTGAGCCAAAGCCTAATAGACTGGATGACACAAGCTGTAGCCACCCCTGGCCTGAAGCTTGCCGCAGAGGATACAAAGAGTCTTTAGAAAGCAGCATCCACCTTGCGATCCATTGGATCTCTCAAGCTGGCTCCACCGTCCACTGAAATAGTTGTCTTCTTTGCTAATCTGGCTACTTCCACATCAGGCTGAAGGTCCCAAGCGGCCGCCACATTATCCTCAAACGGAAATAACGCCTTAAATTTTTTAGGCAGTGTTACCCACAGCTAGGGTTGCCACCTGGCCGGTATTTTACCGGCCTGTCCGGTAAAAATAATTCTTGATGCAATGTTATTAATAGGAAAAACAGCAAGAATATAAGAAGGCCGATATTTTTTTTCAACCTGCATGCAGCTAGGGGTGAGTTGAAAGGGTCGGACCACCTGTCCTGCCGACACTATGATCCTAGGAATCCTGCTGGACCCCCAAAAAAACTTACCTTGTCCTTGGAGGACAGGAAACAAGAACACAGGGGATAGCAGGGGGGGGGGTTTGGTTTTTTGTCCAAGGAGGAGGGGACATCTCTTGTGCTGCTGCCTGGGGACCTGAAGAAAACAAAGATTCTGAACAGCTGTTGCAGCCCTGCCAAGTTGTCCATAACGTTTTAAGTGATCCATTAAACTTACTGCACAAGTTAAAGTAGAACTAAAAATGTTTGCGCCTAGGGGGTTGAATTCTCCTTAAACCAATTCTGATGCCAAAAAATGTATCAGATGATTAATATTTCTCATTAGGAGATTCATTATCCTGTATATGTTTGTGTGGATATATACTAATGTGTATTAACAGAGCAGTGAAACATGACTAGCTGAATTTATTAATTTTTAACTTTACTACTAATAAATATATTTTTTAACTGAATATCTCTGGTTCTGTGGATCTGTTCGAGTGCCGGTCAGCTCTGCTTCCTTATTCTCTGCTGTACCGCTCCCTAAAGCTGGGGGTCTGGGGCTGGTGCACTCGAACCACTTTCACTATTTGGTGAGTTACTTTACATTTAATTCTGGAGCACCTTGTTCTCCCCTAACCATTGGAATTGAATTTATTAACATCGGTGCTAAATTTCACTAGTGCAGTTGCCCTAACAACTATTCAGGAGACAGTTCTGACTAATATAATTAGAAACTGGAAGCTAAGATCTGATTGGTTGCTTTCTGCAACTGAACTGGTGCAGTTTTGAACCTATGCTAGTAAATCAGACTAGCTTTGGTACCTCCGTCTAACGTTACATTTCCTTTCTTCTGACCCAGTGGTTTAACTAAAAGCATTTGGACCTCAGGGGCCTCACTTTTATTGTTGCTTCCCCCCCATAACATCAGCTACCTGCTGCAACCCTGCAGCTCTTCAGGGTTCATGGTACTTTTCCCAAATTTCTACATCACAGCAAACACCCAGTGGGGGTGACACATCTTGCCCCTCCGTTAATTACACAACTGCTCTGACCGTGGATACCACTTTATATTTCCTTTCCCGCAAGCTGCCAATTGTGCTATTCACTGTCATTTTATGCCAGAAGTCTCCCAAATTCAGGTAAAGTTGGTCTAAGCACAATAGTGTTGGTCAGAAAAGTATGAGACACATACGGTTAATATGGTTAAATATATCTGTCATTCTTCCAGCAACAGAGGTTCCTCCCATTCAAGTATTATGCAGAAATGGCAACTCTAATGACAATTTAAAAAAAAAAAAAAAAACAAGAAGAGAGCAAAGACCTTTATCCCTTAGCATACAGGAAGAAGTGAGTGGTGTCACGGGGTTATAGTGGTGCAAGACTGTAAGTACAAACTCGCTATATCTTTATGGATTAGCACCTGTGTATTTATACTGCAACTGTAAAAGGACAAGGCAAGTAAATAGTTCTGTGGAGTGCCCACTTCTTAAGCATGGGCTTAATATCTATCTCATTTTAGGCTATCCATGACTGTTTTTGTGCAACAGATACTAGTTTAGTATAGTGTATGTGTAAATTGTATCTTTATCTTTTAACTTTGTGTTAAAGTTCAATGATTACCAACTACCTGAAACTCAAACAGAGCAAACTAAATTAAGAAGTAACCAGGAGCTGGAGTGGCTGGGGTGTCCTCTAACAATTAATGAAATATAAATAGGCCAAAATTGGGACTTAACCCACAAAGACTCCTGTTGCTGGGTAATGCAATATGACAAAAGATATATCAATATAGTATTAAAAGGCAATATTTATTCACAACCATGCCATGAAAATATATATCAAATCATGTTAAAAACAAGCAGTACTGCATCTGAAAGGAGGGATCCCCCCCCTTTTTTGAGGTTCCTAGACTCCACCACCTAATGAATGAAACCAGATGTAAGAAAAAGTGAATGGTGTGGACTTGAACTTAACGCTGTATTGGTAGCTCGATAAAGTTCATGCTACAGTGCGTTAGTGAGCATAATAGCCACTTTTTTAATGAGCATAACAAAGTTAGTAAGCCAACATGAATCCAGTTAGGCCGGTTGGCCTCAGCTTCTGAATATATTTTACGGAACAAGCTACATTAATTATTGAGCACCACAAGGAATCTACAACTTAGGAATTAACCCCTGCACACCAACATCAGACTAACTGGATTCACATTGGCTTACTAACTTTGTTATGCTCATTATAAAAAGGTTTAAATTACTGACCCTGTATTGAATGTATTCATATTTGTATTCATTAATATTAATCAAATTATTAATATTTATAAAGGTTCACCCCTTTATTACAACGTAAACATGTAATAAGTTCCTGGAGGTACCAAATATGAGCTGTGATTGGCTATTGGTAGCCCCTATGGGGACTGTGAGCCTACAGGTGGCTCTGTTTTTTCTTTCAATAGTTTTTATTGAAATGGTTTCCAACAAATGGAGGGGGGGATACAGAAGAAAGAATGCAATTAGATTCGTACATCTAATTGCATGGGCATCACAGGAAATGTGTGTATTGATCTCTGGGCTAAATAGTTGGGTTCTATGTATGTTTAATGTGTGTCGAGCACTTCAGCTTGTGCCCCAGCTATGTTGTTTGTATGTTTCTGAATCTCTAAATATGGACCACCGTAGCCATGTGTCTCTAAAAGATTGGTTTTGTCTTTCAGTTCTTGCTGAGAATTCTTCAAACTTTGCCAGTTCGTTTACCTTACCTAGCCATTCTGAAAAGGAGGGTGAAGTCGTCGTCTTCCACTTATTTGGTATAAGCATTTTAGCTGCGTTAAGCAGAAATCTTTCTAAGGTAGAATCTGGTGGTATCTCAGAATAATCTATTGCAAAGTTCAGTAAGGAATGGGCTGGGGTACATACTACCTCTTGACCTAGTATCTGAGAGCAAGCATCTGGGATCGATTCCCAGTAGGGTCGTAGTAAATTGCAGTCCCAGAAAATATGTAGAAGTGTGCCGACGTCTGTTTTACACCTCCAGCATATGTTGTTGGCTGTTGGGTAAAGCTGCTTCAATTTCTGAGGTGTGTAATACCACCTGGATAGGAGTTTGTAATTCATCTCTTGAATTGTGAGCTGAAAAGCAATGCCTTTATTCCGGTCCCGATGTCTTCTTCTGTGAGGTGTACAGACAATTCCCGTTCCCAGGCTTTAACAAAGTTTAAGTGTTTCTTTAGGTCTCGCTGTGTTTGAATACCATACAATGTTGAAATAGGGTGTGTAATGGAATCTGAGCTGGGTGACCAAGATGGCGTCCAAGATGGTGGCTCCCTGGTTCCTCACGGACGCAGACGGATGATGCCGACCTCTTCCCGCACTCAGATTGGTCGCCGGCGACGGAATGGGCGTCGGCGTCAATAATGGGCGCCGGCGTCGGTCGCACACGTCAGCGCGTCAGTCGCTGACGTCAGCGCACACGTCATGACGCCGATGCGTCCAAAATTGGCGCCAAACCTGGGCCTATATAAGGGAACTCCAGATAATCATCAGTGCCCAATTATAGGTTTAGTTTACTACTCCTGGGTGTGATTCATTTGCGAACTTCTTGTCTATTGTGTACCGACCCTTGCCTGGAATCCTCGACCTTGAACCTCTTCTGCCTGGACTGATCTTATTGCCTGTTTGACCATTCTTCTGTCTCATCCTCTTCTGTACTACGAACTTGGACATTGTTATTTCCTCCCTTGGTCCTCACTACTCCTGAGGCCTTTGGCCTTACAGGGTGTTTGGGAGGATCTGAGGCTAAACATAGTTGTTCAAAAGATGTAAGGGTCCTGCCCAAGCATGGGTTTCCACCCAGATAGTGATAGAAATGTTTAATCTGGTAGTATTGGTATTCAGGCAAGCGACTGGTCGGTCTGTCTTGTCTCAGTTTCTCAAGGTCTGCTAATTGATTATCTATCATGAGGCGTACCATTTGAAGGTGACCATCAACTAGCCACTCCTGGAATGAATTAGAATTTAAGGCGGGTGGAAATGCCGGATTATTGGTCACTGGAGTGAGAGGAGAAGGTGAGGTTGAGAGTTGCATCTGAGTCTTTAGTGCGTCCCAGACCTCCATTGTATAAATTAGAGCTGGGTGGGATGTGTGGATTATTTGACGATGTATCTTATAAACCCAAGGTAGGTGGATGAGATGCGTGCACGTAGACTGTTGTTCAATTTCAATCCACGCTTTGTCATCCAGGTGATATGACCAATCAATAATTCTGTTCAGGATCGCTGCTCTGTGGTATCGTAGGCAGTCTGGCATAGCAAGTCCACCTTCTGTCTTCTTTCTGTAAAGTGTGCTCCTTCTGATCCTGGGTGGCTTATTATTCCATACAAATTTAGTGATAGTAGCACATCGCGGGGTTTACCGGCTCTGGCTGCCGCGACTCGGTGGAATCTGTCGAAACGCTGCATCTTTGTCTAGGCTCAATAATCGTCGAAACAGATCTTCCAGGAGATGACGCGCCTCTGGTGTCTCCACATGCTCTGGTATCCCTCTGATCCGAATATTGCAGCGTCGGCTCCTGTTTTCGGCATCTTCAGCTGCTTTTTTCAGGAAAAGGATCTGCCGGTCGTGTGAATCGAGCCTGTCAGACAGTTCCAGCGAAGTAGCTTGCAGGTCAGCTTGTGTCTTTTCCAGGGAGGAAAATTTATTGGTAAGAGTGGTTAGTTCAGTTTGTATAACGGACACCTCTTGTTTAAGAGTGGACCGTATGTCCATGAGGAGTCTGGCCAAGTCAGCTTTATTCGGTAAGTCCAAAAAGAGGGCTTGTAAGGCCTTGGGGTCTGTTATCTCCTCCGCTTGTGTCAATGACGCAGTTTGTAATTCCTCGTCAGCCATATTTGTTTCAGCAGGTTCGGCCATGTCGTCTTGCGATTTCCCGAAAAATTCCTCGATGTCTTTGTTTCTTTTGACACTCGCTTGTTTAAGAGTGGGTCCAGGTGTTGGGGCTTTATTAGTTTTGCCCATTTTGCTGTTTCTGGTCGTCATAAGCTGTAGTTTAGGCAAGAAGCAACCGGAGCTCAGAAGGTGTGTGACCTGCTCAGTGCGCCATCAAACCACGCCCCCGGCTGTTTTTTTATGGAACCAAAACTTGCCTTCAAGCAGGCCCGGACTGATAATCTGTGGACTCGGGCAAATGCCTGAGGGGCCGTTCTGCTTTGTGTATAAGTGGGCTGCCGCTGTCTGTTTAGATGGGGAGCAGCACTTCACTTGTTTACTTTTAATCACAGCCAGGCAGCAGCATCTGTACCTGTCCTGAACAGAACGGCGGGTCCACCTAATTAGTTTATCTTAAAGATAATCCCTGCCTTCTGCTTTTGTGTACTCATTTCATCCCTCGATGGCAGGATGAACTCGAGCGATCGCAGCCCCCTCCCACCTCCATATAGCAGAGTAATGTGAGGAGAGCAGAGAGAGGAAGGGGGGAGGAGTGCAGGAAAACTTTGAATTTGTGGGCGGGACAGCTGCGTGTCTTCATTACAAGCTGCTTTATTTACAATTAAACTGGGGAGCTGACAACCCGCAGTCCCTCATTTTTACTGGAAAGTCCCTCTTTTCTCTGCACTGAACAGCCAGAAAAAGAAACAAAGTTTCTCACTTAATTGGCTTTTAGCAGAGAGCCCAGAACAGCTAACAGGTGCAAATAAGATACTTTGTAACAATTTTGAGACACAAAAACACAGTTTAGATGAGGAGAAATATTTTCAAACTTTCATAACCTGCCAAATTTTGTAAAACAAACATGGTAATTAGGGGGTGTGGCCACAGAAAGGGGTGTGGTCAAAAATTAGCTGCGCTACATGCGGAAACATTTTTTTTGTCCCTCTTTTTACTTCCAAAATGTTGGGAGGTATGCATTTCTACTTTACATTGTGAGCTGTGTGGCACTTTTGAATGATTTTTAACCTGCTTCAGCCACAACTTTTCCCATACAGACAACCCTTGATTTTACATGTTCAAGTGGAAAAGGAAAAAAAGCAAGAAATGTAAAGGAATTATGTCAAATGATGGTTTAACTGCAATTTAGAAGGGGAGGCAGGGAGCAGTGTTTTTTTTTTTCATCGGGAAGACAGAAGCTGTGACAAACATATTAAGCTGGCCATAGATGTTGAGATTTTTAAAAGATCAGATCCTGAGACCACGATCTTCTCAGAACGATCGTACGAATTTACCATCAACTCAAAAGACCAATTTGCCAGGAAAACAAAGGGGAGCTGCCTGCTTGGCCCTGCAAACATGGGACCGACAATGATTTTTTGACCTGGCCTATCAATTTCCTGACAGATGTCGGCTGAAAAGTTGTAAGATGTACGATCGTTCGAATCCCATTAACCACACGATAATTTCGAAGGATTGGTCGGACTTCCCTAAAATCGGTCGTTCAGCAAGAAGAATCGTCGCGTCTATGGGGGGCTTTAGCCTAATGTTCTACTCATAAGTGTGACATGGAGGCTGCACAGTTTTAGTGGAGTGGGTTATAAAATGTCCTATTTATAGCAACCTTGCAATTGGTCTTCATATTTTAACTTTTTATTAATTATTTGCTACCTATCTCTGCTTTCAAATGGTGTTTACTTACTATTGCTCTGAAAGGCTACACATTTATTATTATTATTAAGTAACTCATGTATTCCTATTCATGGGGGCATAAATATCAAAAAGTGAAGTTAGAGATCACCAAAGTTCTCTAGAGTGAAATTCCGCTACTCTCCATTCATTTCTATGGGATTCTTATTCATCAAAGGGTGAAACTTCACCCTTTGATAAATATGCCTTTAAAAAATCATATAGAAATGAATGGAAAGCGGAGGAATATCACTCTAGAGGTTGTGGTGGTGATCTCTAACTTCACTTTTAAAAAACTTTGACTCTAAATATGCCCCAAGTCTCTCATTCAAGCCACTTCCTGGTTTCTAGGCTAAATAAGACCCTAGCAACCAGATAGCTGAAAAACCACAAATAATGAATAATGACCAGTTGATTTTGTTAAACAAATTATTATATATAATTATATATAATTTATATATTAAATTATTATTATTATATTATTATTATAACTAATGCTGAATTGCAGTAAAAATTAGAAGTCAGCACCCACAAAATTCAGTAGAAGAAGGTGCTGGTCTATGGTAGCCACTTCCACCTGTTCTGTATACACAATCAGCAAGTAGACAGCAGCACACATGAAGTATTTTCTATTAAAGGCCTTTATTGAAAAGAGCTTTTTTTCGGTCGGCGTTAAAGTTTTGGTCGCTGGTGCAAAATTTTGGGCGTGCCAAGATTTGTTTCAAAGCGACCTCCCTGCCCTCTTCCTTCCCTCCTTTTCCAAACCAAAGTGGCATAAAATATAAAAAGAGCAGGTACTATTACAAAAAACACACAAGGCCGCAAACCGTTACAAAATAAAAAGGGATACAAATACAGAAACCTACATCTCACCTACAGAAGGATTTTATAGGATTTCAGGTAGGAAATGGAATTATCTTTCCAAAGAGACCAAACACCCCAGGAATAACATATTAATCTGGCCTTATCAGAATAATACACTGAGAGGAATTGTCATAATGTGGGAGTGTTTGGACTCATTGAGAACTGCTAGCTATAAGGTAATTAATGGGTGCAATGATTTTTATCTGTATTAGAGGACATTTAAGTTATGAGCCTAAAACAAAATTACATTTAAATCTGCCCTGAGACAGACAACTCCACTATAGCATTGGGATGATAATCGTGTTTTCAGTCCCCTAGCCAGACAGTCTGTCCTTTTGTCATTTAGGGATTATTTGTGAATTACCCCCTTCTGTGAGGTTTCCTCAGAATGTGGATACTAGAATGTTTATTGAATTGGGACAAAGTGGAAAGTCGAACCCTTTCTATGCTGGAAATTACGGTTCCATCATGACACCAACACAAACTGAAGGGAGGAGCTTGAAGGGGCTTATGGGTATAGAAGTTCAAGCACCATTTTGTTTGTTGTCCACTTGATAAAGGAAGGTATCTCGTAACTTGTTGTGATCCACCCAGTAAAGGTCAAATTGATTTGAAATTCGAATTTTATTCATTCGAAAATCCACCTTGACCTTTGGTTGATAAATCTGCCCCTCAGTGTAAGTGCACAAAAAGTGGTATGCAAAAAATGTAAAGTATTTGTATCTGTATATATATCTATATATATATATATATATATATATATATATATATATACACACATACATACATATTTTTTTTATTTTTTTTCTCAGATATGTATGTGCAAGTTCAAACAAGGGCATAACAGAAATTGAGAGGAAACACAAAAACAAGGAATCAGAATGGAGGCACCAGATGGACCATGGGCATGGGTGGTCCTGGCAGCCGTTATGGTGACACAGGGGTTGGTCTTGGGCTTCCCCTCTTGTATTGGGGTCTTTTACACAGATATTCAGTCTTCTTTTCAAGCCTCCAACACAGAAACATCCTGGTTTCCTTCAATTATCATGACTGTCCTGCATGCAGGAGGTTAGTTATTGCTGGTGTCACTGTCAGATGGTAGACACCAGGCCTTTTCTCATTTTGCCTTATTTCCTACTGCAACTCTTCATTACATCATTTTTTGTCTTCTTTGAGCACAACATATTCATTCTCACCTTTTGCTCAGGTCCACTTTGCACTATCATGGTAGAGAGGTTTGGCTGCAGAGTAACAGTCATGGCTGGAGGACTACTGTGTGGGGTGGGTTTGGCCACCAGCTCCTTCTCTCAGAACATCATTCATCTGTACTTGAGTGCTGGGCTTGTTGGAGGTACATCATCTTGTTTCTAGCCTGTATTTTTGGGATTGTCCATTTTCTGTTTAAGAAGCTTGCCATTCCATTGATGTTTCTAGATTTTGTGTTCAGTGTACAAAATCAGCCGTCAGAATGCCTTTACCAGAGGCTGATATTAAATGAGAGTTTATCAGTAGCAAGACTTTATGGGCATGAAGCCTGGATCTTCTTTATCCGAGTTACCTTTTACCGCCTGGCAATCAAATAGATAAAATAAATATATTTCTATACTGTATATAGTACATTGCTGGGCTATAGCCATGCATAATAATCTTCTCCTCATCTAAGTATTCTGATTTATGGCATAGGAAATGTTCTACCTAGTGGTCACCTCACTCTCTGCAGCGCTGGATACTGACACTAAACAAATAAAACTGCTTACACTTATAACAATAACTTATAAAAACCTCCAGCAAAAGGAATATACAGTATATGAAATATTTGTCTAGGCACCAGGCCCAGACTGGCAATTTGTGGAATCTGGCAAATGGTAGAAGGGCTGTTATTAGATGCCATAGACAGTCACAATTTATTGAGCTCGTGGGGAGGCTGTTTGGGTATCTGTAATTGAAATGCCAGGGCCTTTTTTAATCTCAGTCCAATCCTGCTAGGTGCTTTTGGCATTTTAAGGCAGAAGAGGGACATTGCCAGAGCACATGGCATCAGAATGTATTAGCTACATACTTTGTTACGGATGAATACATTTATCATAACCCCCTCTTTGTTTTGTCCTTTACAGGTTTGGGGTTTTGCTTTGGTTTCCAGGCCACTGTTACTGTTTTGGGATACTACTTCATCCGACATCGCACTTTGGCAAATTCCCTTGCTGCCACAGGTGCATCTATTGGGATGGCATTGTGGCCTCTGGCAGCTCAGTCTCTTCTAGAGCCACTAGGCTGGAGAGGTTCCTTTCTCCTCTTTGGGGCAATTCTACTCAACTGCTCTGTTTGTGGTGCCATCATGAGACCTGTCCAAGTCCCAAAAGCTGCTCATGAACAGGAGGCACTTGATCCAAAGACAAGCAGTGAGCCTGACCAAAGGGAGGATGAAATGAAACACGGCAAAGGTCTGAACAGATACATTGCTTTTGACCTCCTACTTAAACACAGGCGCTACCAAATCTTCACAATAGGAGTCACCTGGCTGGTACTTGCATTTGTATTACCACTCTTTTATTTGGTGCCATATGCAACCAGCAGAGGTATGGAAGAGGCCAAAGCAGCACTACTGTTAGCTATCATTGGCTTCATTAATATATTTGTTCGCCCTGTGGCTGGGTTGGTATCTCAACAGAGGATGTTTAAAGGACGGCTTATTTATCTGTTCAGTGTAGCAGTGATTTTAAATGGACTCAGTAACTTGGTTTGTGCAACATGGGTGTCTTTCCCAGCCTTGTTGGCTTACTGTGTCTTGTACAGCATAACCATGAGTTTTATTGGATCACTGGTCTTCCAACTGCTGATGGATACTGTTGGGATGAAGAGGTTTCCTGGAGCTTTTGGCCTCTTCACCATCCTTCAGAGTATCACCATTATGGCGGGACCGCCTCTGGCAGGTTAGTAATAATCGTAGACTATATAAATGTATTAAGAAGTGCATACGGAATGTTATGGTAGCGTCACCTCTGTGATGAAATCTTGTCATGAATTTGTCATTTAAAGCAATGGAAATATGATAATGCGCCAGCTGTTTGCATCTTGCTGTACCCCGAGTACAGTTTGTGGTTCACCAACTAGTTTAAGAATGCAAGGCTACACTAATATAAAATATAATATAAAATAATTTAAAAGGTAATATTATCTTTGCAATATAATGGAGTAATGTTCTATAACCCTCTTCTGTCCATAATAAAGGGTCACTATAACCTCACACCACAAGGACAATATAAAAGAGTAAAAGTACCAGCTGCCTGTGAGATGGGAAAACAGCCATGATAAGAACTAGGAGGAGTAAAAGCATAATATTTTTAATTTAGCCTACATCTCAGAGCAATCATTAGCTTGGCACAGGGGATACAACAGTTAGGGGCTCTGTGGCAGAGGGGCCCCATGAGACAGGAAGTTGTGTTTAACAAATGGGAAGGGGGGCTTGTGGGAAAGGTTTGGGTGCATCATGTATGGGGTTTGGACAAATAATTGCCAGTGTGGATCAAAGATATGGATATGTCTACAACAGAAATTATTTTAAAGTTGGGCCCCATCCAAAGGTGACCAGTGGGCTAATAATTGGGGAATGGACCCTGCTAACTTGGTAGTATGGGGCCTCATGATTACTGATTGCAGACCTGTTCAGACATATTTATTTGACATTTGCTAGTTAAATATGGAAAGCCAAAATCATTCACACAGTCTCTCCTGCTTTATCCCAAACATTGAGAACAATTTTTTACAGATTTTTTTTCTGTTTAATCAGGATTGCTGGTTGATATTACACATCAATATGGCTTGGTTTTCTATGCCTGCTGCATTGCTGTCACCTCATCTGGACTCTTCATGGGTTTGGCCTCCTTTGCAATAAACAGGAAGGAAGCAAAAGTAAAAGGGAACATGAGCATGAAAAATACTAAAGAGGCCACAGCTTGTGAAGGGCTTTAAGATACAGAGGAGGACCACAGAAGATTGTTTCCAAATATGTTTGTATTATCACCACTGTTTAGGATGCCAACAATGGGAAACAGACTAATGTTACTAAGACACTATTCCTAAATGGTTTGGAAGAAATATTTCTGATGTTAGTTGAGATGAGCATAAATGATGCATCAGCTTGTGAGAGAGATTTCATTTACAGCCCTTGATGGATGAAAATATCTCAGTAGGGATTCAATCAATCTAGGTGTGTGAGGTTCTTGAGTTCAGAAGAACATATCAATTATCTCTGTAGGATTTAAAAGGTTGTTGTAATATTTTTCTAGATGATGTTTTATAAGCCTTTGAGCACAGGATAGTAAATTAGCTCCTCTATTAATGGAAGGCATACCGTCCATAAAATAAAAACTCAACTGCTAGCTAAATAATTGCATACTGTAATGTTTCACATCATTAAAGAACTACATTAGCTTTTAAAAATTCTCTCTCCCTATGTGTTCACTTTTTCAGTTCAAGTTTTTTTTTTTAACGCTATAAACATATATTGTATTGTACAAATATATGAAAACCTATTTTACCAAGACAATAGTCCTTACATAAACTCAGGTATAGCAGAAGAGAATGAACCTGGATGGAGAGGATGAAGCAGGATAGACTGGAGGTGTAGGGTCAGAACAGACTTTAGAAGGGTGCAGAAGCAGAACATACTGCAAACTAGATCAAGAGCCAGGAGAACTGGAGAAGCAACAGCTAGGGACAATGCTCAGGTTAGGGACTTGTGTTGGGGAAAAGTTTAATTATGTCACATTCAGCTATGATTGGCTGGTCCTTACTAACCAATAATGCTGCTGAGATGCATTAGACAATATTGATGGCAGGTGAAAATACCAAATTCAAAGACCAAGCCAGGGAAGTCCTACGTTCAAAGCAGAGCCTTGCAATATCTGATGCACCTTGAAAGCAGGCAAAACAAAGCAAAGCGAAATTAATATGCCTCCAGGAAACACATTTAGCTGCTAGTCAGCCAAATAGACTAGAGAATATGGAATATCCTACGCCAGTGGTCCATCACAAAAGAGTGGAGTAGCACTATGGTTCCACAGATCATGCATGCCACAAATATTCAAACAGCAAGCAGATCCAGGAGGAAGATCATATTAACAGTTCAAATATTTCAAAAAATCTTTACCATTGCATCAGTGTATGTCCCAAATATCAAACAATCAGCTGATTGATTATAGATTTTTTTTTTAAGCTTTAGATAAGCAAAAAAAGAGGGACATATATTAATAGGAGGCAACTATCATCCCATTGAATCAAAACTTAGATGTACAACTTTATCATCCCATTGAATCAAAACTTAGATGTACAAACATAAGGAACTACTGTCCTTATGACACATGTGACAAATTTACAACTTTGACACATGTGACAAATTTACAACGTTTATTGAAACTTCATTCCCTCTATGATGTAGGGAGAGAAACACATGCAACGGAAATAGACTTTTCCTACTATTCCCACCCACATGCAAAATATACAATAATCGACTATATATTAGCAGATAAACATCTACTCCAGCAAATCTCCAAAAAATATTGGACTCAGAACGTGGTCAGACCACGCTCCAGTAACAGCAATAATAGCAACTAAGTCAAATACGGCATATTGGAGATTAAATGAATCTCTCCTGCTTAAACAATAACTCAGCAATGTCAACAGGCATTAAAATAATACTTCAAATTAAATGCAAATGGGGAGGTGACAATAGGAATTATAAGGTAGTGATTTTGGAGCAGATGGCAATGTGGAACTTTCCCACAATCCAAAAACATTGGCTCTATATAGAACAAGAAGCAATTTATCCACTTACACTACAACAAATGATGTGGGCCAATAATATAAAAATTTCTCAAATAAAGGCAAAACCCTATCACAATACAACAACAGCATTGAGAATATGGAATCACACTAAAAGTGAAAAGAGCATTCATCTTTTCCCAGCTAGACAAACCCCTATAGGGGTATTAGAAGCAATGATTCCAGGATTATCAACAAGAAATTGGAATTTAAATGGACTAACGAAAATTGAACAACTGATCCACTTGAATACACTAAGATCATTTGAGGACCTCCAAATCCAATATAACTTACCTAAACATGACCTATATACATTTCTACAAATAAGGCATTTATTATTCCCTTACTTGAAGGACTTTCCAGCACAGCCAACATTTGAGCAGCTGTGCTTTAAAAGAAAGGATTACCCAAAGTATATAATATACTAGCGAATCAACCATTAACGGAAAAGCCACAACAGATCATTAAATGGGAACAAGACCTGCAAATATCAAAAACACTTCTGCAGCCAATTTACCTCTTAAATACTCCAGATGTACGAACCATATGGAGAACCAGAGAAAAATAATGTACAGATGTTATATAACGCCAAAGGCACTACATCAAATGTACCCAGAATAACCTACAACATGCTGGAGATGTAACAAAGCGGAAGGTACACTACTTCACATATGGTGGGTATGTCCAAAAATAGTATCTTTCTGGAATGAGGTATCACTTTTACTGAAAAAATTAACAACAACATCCATTAAACTAATACCAAGCTTAGCTCTGTTTAACCTTGAAATACAAGATTACCATGCGAATGTCAGAAGATTAGTGTTCCACATACTTACCTCAGCTAGTCTATTGATACCAAGAAGGTGGAAGACAACGGAAGTACCAACAATGGAGGAATTAATAAGTCTTACAGACTCAAACCTCACCTATGAGAACATGGCAATTACAAATAATTTTACGAACAAAATAGATACCACGCACATGAGATCTGGAAACGGAATGAACAGTCCAACCAGCAAACTTAAATGACTAGATAGACAATTAACCAATGCTAATGTAACTACAAGAAGTAATGCGGCAAAACATAAACTTTTATAGCAAACCAAAGATATGCAATCCCTTCTCCTAATCTTCTCCCCCTTTTCTTTCCTTGTTTCCTCTCCATATATTCCTGCAAGCAATGAGTACATGTTGATTCTTTAGAGATCTGAAATTTTTTTTCAAGCACTGGCACCAATTCCTTAAAATAACACTGACACTTGTCCTTTAAAATAACACAGGTATTGGTTCCCTATAAGATCACTGACACTGGATTGCCAATATAATACGGTCACTTGTTTCCATAATATTATGGATACTTGTTTTTAAAAAGAACACTGGCACTGGGACGTTAGTATAACACAGGCACTCGTTCCCCATAATAAGACGCGGCCCTTAAAATTAAAATAACAATATTGATACAAGCCCTCTAAATAACACGGACACTTAATCTCCACAATAACACCAGTATTTACCCCCAAAAACCGCACGGGCACCTACCTTACATAGTTTCACGGGCACCTGTTCCTTATAATAACATTGGTATTTGGCTTCTATAACAACACTAGCACCTGTCTTTTAATAACACCACATTAGGGAAGGGGAAATATATAAGTTGATGGACTTGAATCTTATAGGATGTAATGTTCTTTTTCTTAATGGTCTCTTTTTTCTTAAATAAATTTACAGTCTACAGGAATCTTTATTTTTCTTCTTTTGTTTTGTAACTTGAAAATTAATAAAAGAAAACAAGTTAAAAAAAAATAAAAAAAAGATATCTGAAGATATGTATGTGTGACTGTCACAACTATTTCAGGGACATTACTTTTCTACGACTGCTGTCTGTCAATCAATGGCCATTGATTTTTTTGTCTGATTTTTCCTATAAGTGGTTAGTTTAAGATCAGGGCATTGAAACAAACAATTTATATCTGAATGTTCATTGGTCAAAGAATAAAACCTGAACGTCTATGGACAGCGTAAGGCAGTCAAACTATTACTACAATATTTGCTTCCATTTCAAACAGTTCTCACATGAGAAGATAGTTCACTTTATGGTTGACTTCCGCAATACTGGTGTTGAATGCACTAAAGCATGTGTATAAGATGAAGGCAGGCTACCTGGGATCTATCGTATTGCTTCAGTGTCATATGATATTTGTGTATGATATTTGTGCCTACTGCATGTCTCCTCAAACCAAATGAAAAGGTAGTACAAACAAAGTTCCAACCTTGTAGGGATTCCAAACTCTCTCTGTGCTCACATAGACAGCTTCCTTGTGTCTTTCTTTCTCAGACTGCAGCTCTCCCACTCTGGGGAGCTGCCTTTTTAATTATTCACCTGAGATGCCTCAGGATAACACAAAAAACCCGGGCTGGATTAACAGTCCCAGAACCACTCTGTTAGGAACCTGGGGCATAAATAAACTCCGTCCTGGATTTTCCCAGGTATCCTAGTGGTGACCTTACCACAATATATAGAGATAGATATAACTGAACCCTAAAAATGAATGGCTATAAATGCCATATTTTTTTTTGTGTATTCACTTTTATTAGTCAGAAGCATCTCCATACATTATAAAAAGAAAAAAAAGCAACATTGTACATAGTGGGTGGTAAAATTACAAAGATTTTTCTATAATACATGCACAATGCCAACAATCACAATACATAAAGCTTAAGACTTCCGCAAAACTTGTTACACAGTTTAATCAACAGAATAAAACAACCAAAACTGTTGCTGCCTGATTACCTACTGAATGAGTAAAGGAAATTTGCTCCCCACCTAATTCTAGCTCCCTCTCGTCTAGCTGTATAATTCAAAGATGAGTGTTCGTGAGGTAACAATGGACGTACCCAAAACAATCCCCCACCCGCCCCCTCGTGATCCCACACCTAAGAGGCCCCCCTACCCTACTCCCAAGGGGCCTCCTACAGTATAGGAGGTAAACTGGACAAATAATCCTTCCAGGGTAACCATTTAGCTATAAATGACTCATGACTATTCGATAGGTAAGCCGTTAGCTCCTCCATAGCGTAAATATCAGTTACCATTCGGAACCATTCAGCTTTAGTAGGGACAACTGTACTCCTCCAAAGCAGGGGTATTTGAGCTTTTGCAGCAATAAGTAATTGTAACAGTAACTCTTTCTTCCCACATGTAATAGGTGCAAAATTATGGAACAATAGAACCGATGTGGAAGTGAGCTGCACTTGTTCCCCCATTATGTCTGAGCTAACCCCCGAGACTGTAGACCAATAAGTTTGTAAGATGGGGCAGGTGAACCAAATGTGTTCCAAGGTCCCCGAATCCATTTCACACCTCCAACAGTTATCGCTATCCAATAGCCCCATTTTCTTGAGAATCACCGGTGTCCTATACCATCGAGACAGCAGCTTATAAGATGATTCCTGTAATTTGTTACTAATAGAACATTTATTAACTCGAAGAAATATCCTCTCCCATTCATCCCCCGGAAGTGTAACGTTAAGATCCCTTTCCCATAATTTAGTAAAGGACGGATAGTCCGGGTACTTCCCATCAATAAGTATTTTGTAAAGAAATGACAATTTATGTCGCATCGATATCGGGAGTGTATAAAGTCGCTCAAAACTAGTGAGGGGAGGACTATGAACGTGCTCCAAATGTAAAATGCCATATTTTTTATACTGAACTTATTGCACCAGCCTAAAGTTCCAGCTTGTCAATAGCAGCAATGATCCAGGACTTCAAAGCTTAGGGGTCGTCACAAATTATCCAGCAGAAAATGTTTGTTAGTCTGTAATATAAGCTGATGCTACAGGGCTGTTTATTAAATTCTGATGCTAATTGCACTGGTTTCTGTGCTGACGTACTAATTATCTGTATTATTTTCTAATCATACATTTCTATTCTATGTGTCCTGTATATTGTGAGTGGGTCCCTAAACTCAGTAAATGACAGCAGCACAGAGCATGTGCAGTTAATCAGCAGAAAAGAAGATCGGGAGCTAGTTTTTAGTTCTCCTTTAAACAGTGAGTTCTGAGGGCCAGTTGTAATGCTCTTAAAGGAAAACTATACCCCCAAAATGAACACTTAAGCAACAGATAGTTCATATCATATTAAGTGGCATATTAAAGAATCTCACCAAACTGGAATATATATTTAAGTAAATATTGCCCTTTTACTTCTTTTCCCTTGAGTCACCATTTCGTGATGGTCTGTGTGCTGTCTCAGAGATCACCTGACCAGAAATACTTAAACTCTAACTGTAACAGGAAGAAGCGTTGAAGCAAAAGACACAAGTCTGTCTGTTAATTGGCTCATGTGACCTTACATGTGGTTTGTTTGTGTGCACAGTGAATCCTACGATCCCAGGGGGCGGCCCTTATTTTTTAAAATGGCAATTTTCTATTTATGATTACCCAATGGCACATACTACTAGAAAAGAGTATTATTATGAAAATGGTTTATTTACATGAAGCAGGGTTTTAGATATGAGCTGTTTTATGCAATATCTTTTTATAGAGACCTACATTGTTTGGGGGGTATAGTTTTTCTTTAATCTCTTTATACTGCAGGATTATGGCAAATCACAAAATGTCACTTACTTTGCTTATCAGTGGCGCTCCACCAATGAGGCGTGTTGAGACACATGGCTCAGATGTTTGTCAGGGGCAGTTAAGATGCTGCTCCTGGCATTGGCAACTAAGAGCAGAATTTCTGTTTTTCAACCTGGAAATTCGGCTCTTCTAGTGCAGAGTAGTGTCTGGACCGCCCACTACCCCCTCCGGCGCTGGGGGCAGCAAAATGGACAAGATCGCCCCTGTTACTAATAGAGTGTTCTACATAAAGCAAGTTGAAATTAGGCAATTTACACAATGCTGCGAATCCCAGAGCAGTAAGCTACACAATTATTGAATATAATAAATGGTCTATATATGGAAAAGGTCCCCCCAAAGCCTTAGCAGCTGTAAAGTGCCACTAAAGTCCCGAACAATCTGTGTAGAGTGATTTGCTTCCATTAGGCTGCTGTACACATGACCTTGTAGAGCAGCACTATACATATTTCTTTAGGACTCCAGTTGAACTTAAGTAGACAAGACTCTCCTGTCCATCACCCTCCTAGGAACTGTCTTGACCTCCTCAGCTGTCACACACCACCGCCTCAACACTTTCAGGCCCATCGCAACATTAGGCGGAAGAGCACCATGGGGAGCACGCAATCTCTTTACCAAGCTGCCTCTTAGGCAGTCTTTTTGGTAAGGCGAGACCCATACCCTAAAGATCTCTACCCATAAACAATTCAGACCAGGAAAGCCCTCCTTCAGACAACCCTGGAGGGCCAGAGGCCAGGGTCAACCCTGGGCCAGGAGAAAGGATTTTAAATCTGATAAGAAATCGGCATGAAGGTGCGCGAGCCCCCCTGTCTTGCCTTGAAGGAAGAATAAAACTATTCAAGACAGTGTGTGCTCAGCTCATATCGGATTCTTGGGTGCTGAAGATCCTCAGCGAAGGTTACAGGCTAGACCTCTACACTTATCCAACAAGTACCTTCGTATCCTCAGAGAAACCCAGATCTCCAGAAGCAGTACTAAACCTGAAGAGCATACTCTCAGACCTCTTACACAGAGGGATAATCTCAGAAGTCCCCCAAAGAGACTTATTCAAGGGCATTTATTCAAACCTCTTCCTGAAAAGAAAGACGAATGGGACCTTCAGGGTCATACTCAACCTCAGACATCTGAACAAGTTTCTCAAAACAAAGAACTTCAAGATGGAAACACTGAGGTCAATATGTCAACTTATAAACCCTGGAGACTGGATGGCAAAAATAGACATCCAGGATGTCTATCTACACATTCCAATTTTGGAAGCACACAAAAAATTCCTGAGGTTCATGATCCTGGGCAAACACTACGAATCTACGAATACCAAGACCTCCCATTTGGAATAGCAGCCGCCCCAAGGGTCTTTACAAAGATTCTAGCCCCTATTCCTGGGAGTCCTTATCAACTCCAAAAAACTCCAAGTCAGACTACCAGAGGAAAGAGTCTCAAACATAATCCACCAAGTGAAACAATTGTCTTACCATCCCATCACAATTGCCAGGATATGCCAACAAATCATAGGGAAACTAACGTCTACTATAGACTCCGTAAAATGAGCCAGAATCCATGCGAGACCTCTCTAGGCAGAATTCCTTGATCAATGGGACAGGAACCACCAGAAAGACTCTCAATTGATACACATCTCCCCAACCACAATATCTCAAATATCCTAGTGGTTCAAGAGAAGGAACCTGGAAACTCCAGTGTCCTTAGCTCCCCCAAACTGGGAAATCATAACAACAGATGCAAGCCACACAGGCTGGGGAGCCCACTACAAACAATTCCAGATTCAGGGAAAATGGACATCCCTAGAAAGCAAGAAATCCTCCAACTGGAGAGAACTGAAGGCGGTCCGTCTAGCCATATGTCGCCTCCAAAAACACCTAAAGAACAAATCCATCCTGATCAAATCGGACAATCTTACAATGGTAAGCTACATAAACAGGGAGGAACCAAGTCCAGACAGCTGTCTTCCTTGACCACAACTATTTTTGAATGGGCACAAAAGAATGTGGAAGCCATTAAAGCTTCCTACATCCCAGGGCCCTCAAACTCCTTAGCGGACCACCTCAGCAGAGAGTTTCCAGCAATAGGGGAATGGGAACTGAACCAGGAGGTGTACAACTTGATCTGCTAAAAATGGGGACACATGTCTATAGAACTAATGGCGACTTTTCAGAACAAGAAAAACAGAGTGTTCTGCTCCTGGCAGAAGGACCACAGAGCAACATTCTGGGATGTGTTTTCCTTCTGATGGAACTTCCACCAAGCTTATATCTTTCCTCCAATCTCCATGATAGCGAGAAGAAAATCCAGGAGGACAAAGCCCATGTGATCCTCATCACACCATGGTGGCAAAGGAGACCCTGGTTCCCTCTCCTCTTCCATCTATCTCAAAAGGAGCCATTCCAACAACCAGTAGCTCCAAACCTGCTTCACCAGGGAGTCACACTACCCCCAGATCCAGGAAGCCTGGCTCTGACTGCTTGGAACCAGAAAGGAAAAAACTGAAGGAAATGGGTCTCTCTGAAGAAGCTATCAAGACCCTTACAGCATCTAGGAAAATATCCACATTTTCCAAGTACAGCAAGATCTGGGAGAAATTCTCAAGCTGGGGCTCAGAGAAGTATGGAGCCTCCTTCTCCATCTCCGAAATATCGATCATAGAGTTTCTCCAATCAGGTCTAGAGGCTAACCTTAGTACCTCCACCCTGAAAGGCCAGATATCCGCTATATCGGCCTACACAGATGAACAGTGGGCCACTTCCCCCCTGATTAAAAAGTTTTTCAAGGCTCTCATCAGAATCCGTCCTCAAGTAAGAGACACTGTCCCCCCATGGGACCTCTCCCTAGTTCTGGAGGCTTTGACCAAAGCACCCATTGAACCAATTGAGGTTATTCCTCTGAAAATCCTCACACTAAAAACTGTATTTCTACTTGGCATATCCTCAGCCAGAAGAGTGGGGGAACTCCATGCACTCTCTGCCAAAGAGAACGAGATAATATTTCTTCTCAACAAAGTCATCTTAAAAACTCAGGACAACTTCGTTCCTAAGGTGGCCTCCAAATTCCACATGTCCCAGGACATAGTACTTCTGACATTCTTTGACAATCCAAAAAATGAAGAAGAAAATAGACTCCGTCTCTTAGATGTCATAAGATGCCTAAAGGTCTACCATCAAATAGTAGCAAGCTTCAGAAAATCAGACAACCTTCTTGTACTCCACAGAGGCCCCAGAAGAGGCCATGAAGCCTCCAAAAAAGTAATCTCATACCTCCCAACTGTCCGTTTTTCGGAGGGACAGTCCCTCTTTTGACAGCTCAACCCGCAGTCCCTCATTTGTACTGGAAAGTCCCTATTTTCTCTGCACTGAACAGCCAGAAAAAGAAACAAAGTTTCTAACTTAATTGGCTTTTAGCAGAGAACTAAGGTAACAGGTGCAAATAAGATACTTTGTAACAATTTTGAGACACAAAAAAACAGTTTAGATACCGTAAGTAGAAATATTTTCAAACTTTCATAACCTGCAAAATTTTGTAAAATGAACATGGTACTTAGGGGGTGTGGCCACAGAAAGGAGCGTGATCGCGTGGAAGAAGATGTCGTCGGTGAACTCCCTGGACTGGACTTGCGCAGAAGGGTAAGTAACAAGTTAGGGGCATCTGCCCAGCGGGATGGGTAGGCCAGGAGGGAGGGTGGGCAACAAACGGGAGGGGGGTGGAGGGTTTGCGCCGGCTAGGTTTCCTTCCCCTTTAAGTACAGGCACTAGGTGCCTTAGCCAGACAGGGCTAGTTAGTATGGGTAGCTGGCACCCCAAAGAGGAGAGAGTGGCTTAGTAGCCGTGGTTCAGCTTCAGTCAGGGAGAAGTGTGAGAGAGTTAGGACATTGTGGACAATCCAGGTCAAGGTGAGGAAAATTCTGACACTGACATGGTGTCAATCTGACTAAAGGAGGGAGGTGGCACAATGACACAAGTAAAAGTGCTAGCTGGGGCGAAGCGGAGGGTCATAGGTCATACAACAGACTACTTGACCAGTAGGTGGTGCAATTGAAAGGCCTAGTCTGGGTTCCCAAGTCCAGTGTGCTGTGGGGCAGTATTGAATACCTGATCACCTGTGGAAAGGACGGAGTGACCAAGTGGTGTTGTGAATAACACTTTGCTACTGTTCAAATAAAAGGTTTTTTTCAACTAGTTTTAGTATACTATGCCTTTAAAATCAGAAGAGGCCCTTACAAATGTGCTCTGGATGGCATGGCAATTCTCATGAAGACTTTGAGAAAAGGACATTATGGAGAATAGAGCTGCCATCAGAAAGTCCGAGGTGTTACCCAACTGCCCATTCCGGTCCCCTTGAAATAGTCCTGCCAGCTAAGCAGAATGACGCCCCATTTAAAAAAGAAAAAACCTTAAATGAGAGGGAAAGCAGTTTATTGCCAATAGATTAGCCACAATTGTACAAGTTATAACACTGTATTCATTCTGCAGAATGCTTTACCGGGGGTGCAATTAGGCCAGGGACCGAAACCCCTCAGGGCCCCCCGGCAGCTCATGCACCACTGATTCCGGGTGGAAAATCGTGTACGGAGGGGGGGTCAGCTGCACGTCCCGCACCAGGGCCCACCCTCCTAGTTACGTTACTGTGCTTGACCATACCTGAGTAAATAGCTCTAGAAGCTCTCTCTGTTTGTTTAGGATAACAGCTGCCATATTAGCTTGGTGTGACATCACTTCCTGTCTGAGTGTCTCCCTGCTCACTCATAACTCTGGGCTCAGATTACAGCAGGGAGGGGGAGAGAGGAGCAAACTGAGCATGCTCAAGCCCTACTCCTGGAAGTTTAAGCTGAAAACAGGAAGTCTGATACAGAAGACCATGTGTAATTGATAGAAGGAAAGAAATGCAGTGTTTCTTCTCAGAGCAACATTACTGGTGTATTAATATGGACTTTCTTATAAAGCTTAATTACTTTTAGCCTTTCCTGCTCCTTTAAACCAGACAAGCTGCCCCGGCTAATGCTGTCATTCTGGTTTCATCTGGTTTTGAAAGTAATGTATTCTATGTCATTTGATCACATGGTCTTGAATATCAACAATTTATGTCTTGTTGGTTTGGCAGTGCTTTTACTTTACAAGGAATGTTGCTTACCATTTTTGTACAAGATCTATTGCCATTCAGTATTAATTACCCCATTATGTCTACCTTGTGTTGTTCCCTTACAAATTTACCTAAATATATTACAATACATTCATCTTTTATGTTAGAAATACATGTATGAATTTAAATTTTATGGGGCAGTGGTATTTGGACTTTTTAGGGCCTTGCCCCTTTTTGAGGCCCAACATTTTGTCCCCAAATTTCAGTCTAATCGACCTTCATCATGGCTTTCCCATATCGGAAGAAAACAGATATTCTCCACAAATCTATCTATAACTGGCATTTGGTCCAGGTCAACCTGGAGACCTCATTTTCCTGGACTCTGCAAATACAGGACTATATAACTATAGTGATATAGCCCATACCAACTGATTTTGACAGCTCAGCCTGCACTCCTGGATTGTTACTGAAATGTCCCAACTTTCTCCTTGATCTCCTGCACTGAACAGCCAGAAAAAGAAAAGTTTCTAAAACTTAATTGGCTTTTCTCAGAGTCCAGAATACGTGGCAGGTGCACTTACATACGTTTTTACAATTTCTTTGGGAAACTGAAGACTTCAGCAAAACTGTAGTAACACATAAAAACCACAGAAATGTGTTCAAACTTTCATAACCTGCCAAATTTTGTAAAATGAACATGTTAATTAGGGGTGTGGCCACACAAATGGGCGTGGTCAAAAGTGTCCCTCTTTCTGTTTCAAAAATGTTGGGAGGTATGTGCCAGTGGCCAATCCCAACCTCACAGAGTTCCTCCAGTGATTTATTCTAACGTCACAGGGTCCTATTGTCACAGTTTCACTTTTTAAAATGTTGTTCTGTCAAGTGTAAAATGAATTGTCACCACTAGATGTCATTATATGGAACAGTATTGCCAATCCAAAAGGACTTGGATATTTATACTCTTAAGAAAAGGCAGAAGTGACCTCAAATGTCAGAACACTCTTTGCAATTCAATATTTCAATTTACTTCTTCTTATAAGAATACCTAAGGCTTCATTTATGACATTTTATCAGTGTTACTATACATTTATACTGTGAATCTGGGAAAAAACACTACATTGTGGTTAAAAAAGGTGATTTTCATTTTAAAATTGTATTTTGCACATTATGCTGCATTTGTAAATGTACCATTTAGTAATAAAGCAATATCTTCTTAAAACTCCACTCAATATGCTGTGAACATTGTGCCACCGATGTGCAAAGCAATAGGATCCAAGACCACAGATATCAATCAGTCTTATTTCCAAGTGGCATTATTTTGGAATAAAGAGACCTTTGTGGTCCTTTTCTGATTAGGTTTGATTTAAAGGCAGTTATGAATATGCTAGCAAGACCCAGGAGGGGGACACAGTTAACACTAAAAATGAGGTGGTAGTTTGTGAAGACTTTCAACTCAGGTCATGAAAGCAGAGGGGGTAGAAACACATTAATGTATTTGATAAGATTAATTATAAAATAACATGAATATCAGTCACATTAACAGGCACAGAAATTATATCAGCATATTCTTGGCAGACAAGAGCTGAATTTATATCTGGTGCAGCCCTAGGCACCAGATCTACAAGCACCTGCTCTTCTTGCCATTGGCACATGGGTAGGACATCCAGTGCCTTTGACAATCACAAAAGATAGGGGTATCCCCCTTCTCCCCTCAACTACTCTGCTGGCTTTAATGGTTTGACCTGGAGGCCACCCCTAAAGCTGCCATATGCACTGTTCCTTGGGTGCCTGTATAACAGGAGTGTCCATACTTTACTAATGTGAGGTCTACTTTTAGTGATGTTGTCCCATTATGATCTACATCCATAACAGTATTGTTAGCATTTTATATTACTTAAATATTATTTTGATTTATGGGAAAAGTTATATTGCTATAGTTAAGAATTTAATAATTTATATTGTATTATTATTATTATATTATGATATTAGGATATCTGAATGAAAAGCATAAATTAGGAGGGTGATTTAGGCAAGCTGTTTGGTGAAAGAGTCTTGTTCACCAGCTAAAGGTCTACTGGCAGATCCCAATCTACTTTTTGGTCGACCTTGCTATATAGCAATACATTCCTTGGGGCAAGCTGAAAAATGAATGCCTTAGTGGCTCATACAAGTTTGTGGCGCAAACAAACAAAACAAACGTAGACATCCAAGATATAAGGGCTGAGAATGCAAAAAACCGAAGGCCAGAATTTCAGTGTAACACATTTGCTACAAACAAGTGCGAAAGAGTTAGCTGTGTAACATTTTCCAAGTGGAGATGGTGTCTCATCTAGCGCCAAAGTGCATGCACCATGAATAGCAGCATTTGTATGCAGATCCGGGCCAACCCGACCAGGTGCCCTAGGCAGGCCAATTGTGCCGGCTGAGTGCGTGCTCGAGTGCGCATGCGCGAAACTATGCTCAGGTGCACATGTGCAAAACTGCACTCGAGCGCGCGTGTGCAAATCTGCATGCGCGCATGTGCTGAAGCGCAATTAGGGAAAAAATATCAGCGGCAGTCGGGGAGAGATGGGACCAGACAATGGGGTAGGCGACAGAGCAGGTACGTGCCTGGTGCCCCCCCCAGCTTTGCGCCCTAGGCACGTGCCTACTCTGCCTACTCCTAGTTCTGGTCCTGTTTGTATGTAACTTGACTTTGGCAATTTACATAACCCTATAGTGAAAAAGTATTATTTTCTTTATTGAGTGCGCATCACCTCTCTATTCTTATTTCTGATCTTGCCCACTCCTAAACTGTGTGTCTCATTCCTTTCCCCTTTAGATTGTAAGTTTTTTTGCACAGGGCCCGTCTCACCTTCTGTACCGGTACTTTTTGTATGACTATGAAGATTTTCATTCATCCAGGTCATAGTATATCTAAATATAGAAAATTAATGCACACTAGAATGGCGCAAATTTGCAGTGAATTTCCACATTTCGCTGATAGCGATTAAATGAACGAAATAGCAGTGCAAAATTCGCCAGTGAGAAATCCGCCACGTCAGAAAAATGATTTGGACCCCATTGACCTTAATGCATTTGGACAAAATAGGCGCGCATATAAAAAATCATGGGCAACAAAATAATTTTTCTCAAATTTTCCGACTAAGTGCTCAGTGCAGTATATTTTCATCAATCCATGGGGCTTAGATACCCTTTAGGTTATGCCTACAAAGAAAGGACACAATTGCATCACTTTGCTGCATGTGATACAGAGGCTCAAGGGCTGCTGCCGCCTGTAGCAGAACCCCCGATGCCGCCCCCTTCCTGCTATGAACTTCTAGCGTCAGAGCAGGTCGAGGGGGGCCGCATCTCTAGTGTAGGGAGCTCTATTGCGATCGCTGCACTAGCATAGCCAAATTTCAATTTTAAAAAACGGAAATACAGCTCTTAAAGTTACTAGAGGGGGCTATTTGACGCCCCCGGTAACTGGCCGCACCGTGCCGTCTGAGGCAAGGTTCTCACTTTGCATCATGGCAGGGGCGGCCCTGCCACGACTTTAATTCACATGTTAAAATGCCCTTTTGGCAAAACCAACGTGGGTAGGAAAAGACAAAAGTTATTTCACAAACATATATATGTTACTTCAGGCAGCCCCCGGGTTACATATGAGATAGGGTCTGTAGGTTTGTTCTTGAGTTGAATTTGTATGCAAGTTGAAACATAAACATTTATTTACTCTGTCTTAACATAGTAATTATTTTTACCTTTATTTGTATATTTATTTTTACCTTTCTGTGCTCTACAGTAGATAACACATCCCAGAGGGGATTGGGGCAGGTGGTTTATTAAAGCTAAACAGTGGCGGAACTACCGGGGGAGCAGGGGGTGCGAGCGGGCCAGGGCCCGCACCCCCTCAGGGCCCCCCGGCAGTCCGTACGCCACTGAGAAATGCGGGCAAATGTGGCCGTACGGAGGGGGGGGGCCCAGGTGCGTGTCGCGCACCAGGGCCCGCCCCCCTCTAGGATCGCTACTGAAGCTAAATGCTAATACAGGCCAAGCAAAACACAGTATGTTACTGTAATAGCCCCTGTCTGTAAGTGTGAGTTGTATGTAAGTCGGGTGTATGTAACTCGAGGACTCCCTGTATATATTTATTTAACATTTTTAAGCAAGAAGCCGAATGTGCACTTCCCCTTTAAATCATCTTCTTGTACAAAGAAAAAAAGATGTTGGCTCAGCAAGGAGAAGAAAAATACAACCAGCTCTTCTGATTGGCTAATGCAGGGCCTCTGTGTGATCATGTGTAGCAGACACAGAAGCACAGAGAGAGGTAAGAGCATGTTATTAGAGAAGCTGACGGGCAAGTGTGCAAGCTTCACGTTGCTGAAGTACATATATATATATATATATCGAAAGGCTTTGTGACTGATGTTGCACTAGAACTTACAGGATCTAAAAGTAGCCACTCTGGGGCCCCTGGAGAATTAGCAGTTCAGCCATAGGCTGCATATACTTGTTATTCACTGTAAGCCCTATAATGAGCAGAATTCATGTTTGCCCCTTAGTGATTATAATGCACCGTCTATGTGTCCTTCCCTTCATCAAGATGGCTGGCTAGTTAAAAGCAAGGGGTAGCCTCTTAACTATGATACATGAACCCCAGAGTTGCTGCAAAATAACACAGCGGAGCCCTGAAGATTTTCAAGTTTCTGGTTAGCTCCTTGCAGTGCGTTTGTTGACAATAGAGTGTTGGCACTAAAAGGGTTAAAAGTGAATGATACCCTATTTACAAAAAAAGTTAACATTTCTTGATTTAATTGACATTTTGCTGTCTTTTATGTGCGAATCCATTTGTATAGTTTAGGTGTGTGTGTGTGAAGAGGTGGGTTCAAGATGACTGGAAGCAGCCATGATTGCTCTTGTTCAAAAGACTGTTAATGAGATGGTGCCTTTAAGTCATCAAGTTTGAATGAAAAATGGTAAAATGGTTGAAAAATAATTTAATGCAGATGTTTGTACTGCATTTTGTTTGTACTCCATTCTATGTAACCATACCACGTTTTATGGCTGTGCTCCTGTTTGGCATACTGCCCCCTCTTTAATGACTTCAATTAATTCACTGATCTTTGCCAGCAGGTTATTGTCTATCAAGGATCCATCTCAACTAACAAATAAAGGAGAGTCAGAAGACAGATGTTTTTCATCTCACAGGGTGGGGGTAATCAGCCGTCATCAGGTGTTTAGTTTACCAGCTAAAATCTAGTTTTTTTGGTTGTGATCATGGCCTATCTGGCATTTAATCTGTCCACTACAACTGGGACCTTCTTTAAACCTAGAAGAAGCGCTCCAACATGCTCCCATCACCTCTGGGGCTAAAGCAGTTTCAAGGAGACGATTTGTCTTTATTTGCCAAAGACACACACACTGCCTCCTACAAGAAACAGCAATCAACATTGCAGCATTGAACGTCTGTAGATGAAACCCCAGTTGTATGTAAGAGCGTAAGTAATGCTTGAAACAAAGTGCTAAAGCAGATACTTCTGTTTTGACCTTTATGAAAAATAAAATGTAAATTTTTAACTTTTACTATCTGGCTCCTGCTTTTCTACCTGTTATGGTTTGGCTTGTCCCAGCCTCTTCTGCTGTTTCCTGGTGTTTGCTCCCTCTGCTGAAGGTCTGGGGCGAGTGCATGAAGTACGAGAAAACTTCACATCCCAGCAAAGCCACCAAATGTTGCAGTCACAGTGGGAATTGGCCCGTTACTTGCCATGGCAACTAACACAGCAAGACTTACGGACATATTTATTAACATTAGCGATAAACATCACCTGTGCTGTTGCCCATAGCAACTAATCAGGTCTTTGCTTTTTTTTTCCTAACTTGTAGGTGACTCTTCAAATCTAATTGCTGATTGGTTGTTATCAGCAACATCACAGGTGATGTTTGCCTCCAGTGTACCCCCCTAAGTCTGAGTAACTGGCATGTACAATATTTGCCAGGTGTATTGGCCCTAAAGAGTGCACTCTAATGTTAGCCTCCACTCAGAGGTGAATTTAGTGGGTGGGCGCCTCAAGGTCGCGCTATTCTAGCGCCCGCCTGTATGCCCCCAGTGCGAGAACATATGCGTGCCTGCACCAGAGCGCTGGGGAGCTGTGCTCCCCGGTAAACTGCTGGCAACATGCCTCCCCTATTATTCTGCCACCCTAGGCCCAGGCCTTTGTGGCCTCGCCACAAATCCGGGCCTGCCTCCACTAAACTGTAAGGGGGTTATTTACTGAAATCCGAATTTTTCTGTTGGAGTTTTTAAGGGGAAATACAAATTTTTAAGAATAAAACCCAAAAGCTTTTCGAGATTAGATAAACCCTGAAGCTGAAAAGTCTGAATAAAAAAGTACACCTTCTCAAACCTGCTGAGTTCATATAGAAGTCAATGGAAGATGTCCCTTTTATAATTGGAAGATATCATGATCTGCGCTGGGTTTTGTATGATAATCTGAAAATTTTTTGGTTTTCAGACGATAAGTTTACAGGCATCAAATACGACAAAATCATACATTTCAAATTTTTTATGGATTTTATCAAGATTGTATAGAGACTTTTCCCACAATTAATTTTTCAAATTATTTTATAGATAAATAAGGTAAAATTGTGGATGGTAGCACGTGCGTATTTATATTAAGGCCCTGAGGGCCTGTGCCTAGGGCGGCACGGTTTTGGGGGCGGCCCTCGGGGTGATTATTTTTTACATCTTTTTTTTTAAATCCCCCAACCCTCTGCCACAGATTTCCATAGGAAATCCAATGACGGAGCTGGGGGCAGTGGCGTAATTACCGGGGGAGCAGGGGGTGCGATTGGGCCAGGGCCCGCACCCCCTCAGGGCCCCCCCGGCAGCTCACGCCCCACGATTCCCGGGGAGGTTTCAGGTGTCCAGGGCCCGCCCACCTCTAGTTACGTCACTGTTAAAAAAGTAGTGTTTCAGACTGAGTTATTGAATATTTCTGCAAAAACCCTAATAATCTCTCCATTCTCTTCCACTTCCTGCACCTTGAATTCCCAGGCTGTGCAGGGGAGCTGGCAGCTCTCAGCTCACTGCACTGTAGGACAGGAACCAATC
The DNA here is from genome assembly GCA_038501925.1 of Xenopus petersii. Classification (NCBI taxonomy): domain Eukaryota; kingdom Metazoa; phylum Chordata; class Amphibia; order Anura; family Pipidae; genus Xenopus; species Xenopus petersii. The sequence goes on from CM076689.1 coordinate 81,955,150, forward strand.
AGCAGCTAGCAGGACCTGATAGGGAACTGGAGCATATCTGTGCTTGTGTAACTGCAGGGCTGTGATTGGCTGTCCCCCTCCTACTGTGCTACTGGCCGGGACCGTTAGGACACACCCACTCCTCATTTGAAAAATGATCAGGGACCAGTGAACATCTATAGGGAGCTCCAATAAAGGGGCTATTTTTAAAAATAATATTAATTTTTAGCACGATGTAAAAGCAACACCATATATTACCGTTCTCATAACTGCGTATCCTAAAGGTCTCCTTTAAAGTATGACACCTGTACTTTCCATCTCTGCTTACCTTGTCCCCTGCAAGGGGCTGACTGATGAATTGGAAATCCTGAAGTTCCTTCAGCATGGCACCTAGGTGGGGATGCTGCCGGTCCTGATCCACAAATATCAAGCCAACGTCAGTATTGCCATGTGGTTTTGCACTTACATGTGCGGAGTCATCTATCTGAGATGAGCCTGGGCATATTTGGGTGTAGGGGCTTAGAAAATCTGGCATTATGTGTGCAAGTGCTTGGTAGCAGTTGAGGTGGTGGAGCAATATCAGAGGGCTGTATTGTGCAGTCACTGATGGAGAGCAAACAAAGTTTGATTACATACCCAGCTGAACAGCAATTGTAACATGCATTCCACCAAAACAGTCTTTATCCCAAACCTAGTCTTATACAATGGATTTCCTCACCAGCTTCACCCCAGAATACCTTTTAGGTCACCCCAACCAGTTCCACCCCTTTTCTCTATCTCTTTGTGTAACACAGGGCTACCATTAGAAATCACGGGGCCCGTACAGCAAAATTTTCTGGGCCCCCTGGTCCCCGCCCACCCCAGCCCGGCCCCCAAGCCCCACCCCAGATCCCGCCCACACCACAGTAAAACGTCCATATATACATCACCGGTGGTCAGGGCCGACCTTCAAGTTAAAAAAAAGATCATTGGTAGTCAGGGCACCCTATTAGTTAAAAAAAAAACATTGGTGCCAGGGCCCCCCATAAAAGTTTTTAAAAAAACATTGAGGTCAGGGCCCCATAGAATATTAAAAAAAAACATTGGTGGTCAGGGGCCCCCTACCAGTTAGAAAAAAAATCATTGGTGGTTGGGGCCCCCCTATAAGTTAAAAAAAAAAACACTGGCGCCAGGGCCCCCATAAAAGTTTTTAAAAAACATCGGCAATCAGAGCCCCAAAGAAAAAGAGTGTCCACGTAGTCGCTGCTGTATTAGTTGAACGGCTTTTATTAAACAATACTCTGTGACATTGGCAATGGGTGAGTGGGTGTCCCCGCTGTGCAGTGTCGGACTGGCCCGGCTGGAAACCGTGAAAAAACCCGAGGCTGCGCCTCTGGACATACATATGAGCCGTGTGCTCCCCACTGTGTTCCACCATATGACCGTCACTGTGTTTTATTTCTTCTTTACATTGACCAAGTTCTGCCCAGTCTACCACTATGTGTTCTGATTTTTTCCATTGAAGGTCATTGTCTGTTTGCTCCCCCTGCCCCAAACCCAGCTCTATATGGTAAATTTCTACATGGTTATAGTCATTATTTTCATTTTGCCCCTGGCTGCACTGATTATTATTCTGCTGCCCTGGGTTGTGTTCGGTCTCTTGATAATACACTTGGATACTGTAATTTTTATGGTTTTGCCATCCCATGTCATCCAGTTTATGCCAGTGCTGATCACACACTACAGGTTCCTCAGTATGTAAGTCCTCTTCTTTCCTGTTTTCCTCAATGATTGCACTGTGATTCTGGAAGTGTTCTCCTTTTTCCTGAACCTTTAGTTCACACTTCCCACCCCTCCTGTTGTCTGTCTTCCCATCATATTTTCCATCATTCCCATGACTCCTCTTGTCCTTCTCTCTAAGGCTGTAGACAAGGATACCCACCACACTGCAAATTATCGTGGCTGGCAAGATAGTCAAATTGTAGCCATATTAAACTTGGAATGATAGAGAAGGCACCAACCCAGTAGATGCTTGGACCTGATACTGGACAAAAATGATGATCCCAACCAGAAGAGCAGCCCCTCCCCATAAAGGGCCATATACCACTCCACGAAGATGGAACCTCGGATGTGGAGGTTTAGCTTGTGGCTCTTCTTTCCTTCCAACATTCTTCCACATGACAAAGAGCATTGATGCACAGATCAGGCTGTACTCAAGATTGAAGGGGTACAAAGTCACAAATCCTTTCTTAAAGGTCCAGCATATGGAGAAAGTTGGGCATTGACAGTGTGCATTTTCTTCTGTGTTCTTTATAGCTGTGAAATAAAGAGAAGATTCTGCATAGATTTGGGTTTGCATTAACAAAATACAATTTGCCTCAACATAATCCCCTTCCCAAAAGATTTAGCAAAATACTGAGGGAATGGTTCAACATTCAGGATCATATGCTGATGAAACGTCTCCCTAACATTCTTAGAATTTCAACAATCCTGAGAAAAGCAGATTTGATGGCTTAAGTTATGGTTCTCCACCCAAGCATTTGGAGGGCTTGTGCTTTTGGGGTACAAAGTACATCAGCAATGGGCAACCATTCCTTTTGCAGAAGTGCGGCATGATATGTCTTGCACTGTTAGGAGTATGGCTGAAAGAGAGCTTTGGGGTGTGAGGAGGAATAGCCTACCTTGTGTTGCATTTGACTGTAAACTTTCCAGATCTCGTTCCAGAGAGTCATCAATTACAGCTGTAAGCCACAGCAGCATATTTGTGGTCAATGTCAACATGATGCCATACCTAGAATGGTTGTATTAAAAAGGTTTAATGAAGAAAATATTACCAGTCTATATTCTCCTCCACTGACCACTTATGTAACTCCAACCTTACCTGGTAATATTGTGCTGCACCTGAACGCAATCCTTGCAGCAAACCCACAAGAGAATGGTCTGTGGATGAGATAGAACATTATATTTACCCATTTGTAATTTAAAGGACCAGTAACATCAAAATTTTTTTTTAAAAAATCGTTAGTACACATCTAAAAAAAAAAACACCACCACAAATTATAATTTAAAATAACAAAGCCTTTATTAAGAAATAATTTACAGAAACTGCACTTCCTGTCCTGTACAGAAATGGCGAAAGGGCGACCATCGATGCTGCTGGGCTCGATTTCTCCTCCCTGGCTACTCTACTGACAGCATGTGAAGGAGCAAGATGGATGCCTCATGCCTGCAATGCAGTGACTGCTCGGGCCCCCTCCTCCTCCTGCACTATAGATGAGAAGCGCCCACCTGGACACTGGAGGAAGCGGTGGTAGTGGAGGGAGCTGTAAATCAATGTTGGCAGCGGCAGCTGCTTCTCATCATCAGTCACTGGCCAGGCCCCCTCCTCCTCCACCGCTCCCTGCCTCGGTCGCTCCTGCTCCATTCCCTGCACATGAGTGATTGTTTCGATAGCGTTTGTATCTGCCTGCATTTCGTTTAGCTAACAGACCTACGTGTGCCTTGTAGCTGTACTGTGCGCTGGATTAGCACTGGGCGCAGGAGCAGAGGAGGTGCAGCGGAGCGGGGAAAAGGAAAGCTGTATCGCATCCAGCTACAAGGCACACGTAGGTCTGTTAGCTGCAGGCAGATACAAACGCTATCGAAACAATCACTCATGTGCAGGGAACGGAGCAGGAGCGACTGGGGCAGAGAGCGGTGGAGGAGGAGGGGGCCTGGCCAGTGACTGATGATGAGAAGCGGCTGCTGCTGCCAACATTGATTTACAGCTCCCTCCACTACCACCGCTTCCTCCAGTGTCCAGGTGGGTGCTTCTCATCTATAGTGCAGAAGGGGGAGGGGGCCCGAGCAGTCACTGCATCGCAGGCATGAGGCACCCATCTTGCGTTTTCACACGCTGTCAGTAGAGTAGCCAGGGAGGAGAAATCGAGCCCAGCAGCATCGATGGTCGCCTTTCTGTACAGGACAGGAAGTGAGTTTCTGTAAGTTATTTCTTAATAAAGGCTTTGTGATTTTAAATTATAATTTGTGGTGGTGTTTTTTTTTTTTTGATGTGTACTAACGATTTTTTTTAAATTTTTTTTTGATGTTACTGGTCCTTTAACACTGCTTCCCATGCTTTTCATGAGTCTGACTGCCTTACTCCTAGATGTTAATATCTTATCCTGCTTGCCACTCCTCCTGTTCTGGAGTCAATGTTAGACTGAAGGGGGGTGACTATGTGCCACCCCGGCACAACATGCCATCTGAGATGCTCGCACCTTAGGCTAGGAACTTTCCTGTTTACAGCACTGTACACCCGTTGCACGGGGAGTTTATGGGGAAAAGTACTAGTTATAGGATTATGGGTTCCAGGCACAGGGGTGGGTCTAGGGTGTGATTCTGACCTGGGTACCATGTATGTGTGCTATATGGTTGCAACTTACAAGGGTTACTATTGTGCTCTGGTAGACTAATTTGCTTCTGTTGAAAGTGATGCTAGTGTTGTGTGTGCCAGGGTTAGAAGAATTATTGTTCCACTGGGGCAGGAGAGCAATTGCCATGTTTTTTCCGCCCATAACGGAGCATACTTCTCCCAGAATTCCAGCACCATTGGGTGTGCTAGGGGATGTTCTGTCTGGCACAAATGTGGCCAATACATTTGAAAATCAGACTCACTTGCACAAATTCTGGTTGACTTCTTTTCCTGTGTTCAGTGGGTGAGTGAAGTGCATTGAGCCCATTGATGCAGGGCACTGAGGGAAACCCTGGAGCAACCGCCTGGTCTAGAGTGGCACCAACCTCATTTATTTACTTGCACCTGCTTTCCTCAAATAAAGTACATGCAATAAGAGCTGTGTTTGCATTGACGTTAGACTTGTTAGGTGCCAGGACCAGGCTAGAATGCATGTTTACACAAGCGCATGGCTGGGGCCACACTGAGCTGAAACTTGGCCTGATGAAAATGTGAAATCTGCTGGGTGTGTCTGCACCCAAGCCAACGCAATGGTTCAGAGTGCTGGCCATGGGAATGATTACTACTTAGAGGCTTATTCTGGGTCTGTGTTTTTCAGCAGCCACATTTTAGCCCCATGTTTCTTTGGCCTTAAAGAATGAGGTTTTATGTTCAACTGACTGCAAAAAAATTTGCGTAAACCACAGCTGCACTTGAAGTTGTAAATGACTCCTACCATGTCTGGGTTAAATAGTATTTGTCTAATGATAACAAAGCTTAAAGTAATCATACAGTACCGCAAATTAACATTTAAAGAAAATCATGTTTGTCCAGCAACAATGTGCAATCAGCGATGGTCCGTTTGCTTAATGGTGATAAGCACTGGGTTATAAAGCCATCGTAAAGCAGAGCAAATACCACAAGGATAAAACTATCTTCCAAAGGGCACACAAAAAATGCTAAGCAATGTGATAAGGAAAGAATCAATTTCAATTTTAGCCCAAGGATCTCCTTCTTATTTGGGAAACAAACTGCAGTCTTGTCTTGCTTTATGGTGGGATTTGGAACAGAAGTACAAAACCTTTTACCTCCAAAATTCTCTACTTTATGAAACATTACAAATCACTTAAAATTAATGCAAAACTATGCATTCAGAAAGGTACTTGCATCCATACATTTACTTTTAGATTTTTTAGATACATTTAGGGTACCTTTGGAATTATTACCAGCCTGGTCCTGGCACCCAACAAGTTGAACGTCAATGCAGACACAGCTCTATTTCCTGCACTTTATTTAAGAAAAGCAGGTGCAATTTGCAGAGTATGGTACTTAGAAGACCCTGTAATCAGACTAGTGCCCTTTTCACTTGTTTTATAAATATTTTTTTTTATGCAAAAGTTCAATGACTGCTAGATCCTTGCTTATTACCTGTATGCTGACAAACAGTATCTCAATGAAGGAGAAGATGATATCCATTGGGAACTTGCAGTGCAGCAGGAGCACAATGTGGCCAATCTTAAAGGTGGACAGCAGAATGCTGCACAGCCCAAAAAGAGCAAGAGAGGCTGCAGAGAGGGAATCAGATATGTTAAAGGCACATAACAGCGGCAATGAAATTTTCCTACGTTCAGAAACAACACATGTGTCAAAAAGCTTCTTCATACAACTGACCTTTTAGCCATAGCGCCCCGGTATGGTGGTCTCTGAGAATTACAGCGTATTTCTTCTTACGAACATACAGCAGGTGATAGAGAGCCCAGACTGAGCTGAAAATCATGAAGACAGTGAGGAAGATTTGTGCGTCTCTTTCTGGCACTGCCCCGCTACTCAGTATCACACTGCTAACTAGAGTCGCCCCCATAAACATGAGATTCAAAGCAATGAGGCCTGAGAACAGTCGCCCTGTTTTTTGTGCCCGTCGATGATGAATTGGGGGTGACGTACAGTGACGATGAAACCATGAATATTCATAATTCTCCCTGGGGTCCTCAAGGTCCACAGAATGGTCTGCATGTGTAACTTGTGTACCTAGATGGGGTAAAAGAGATAGCAATGTGTATAAAATCCCATCAAGCAAAACAAATAGCTTATTTTTAGGTAATCACAAGTGGCCATGTTTAGGAACTTCCTACTAACTGGCTCACCTAATGTCCTACCCAAAGGGGAGTCTAAATGCAGTCTGAATTAGTTAATTGGTTGGTTGCTTTTAACATTTTGGTTAAGTAAATTGGTGCACCAGAGTTTTATCAGCCAAATGGATTATTTGAGCGGCAACACATACCCTTCCAAGGTTTCAATGTGCTTTTTTTTCCAAACCATTATTTCATTGGTGACCTGACATCATCTGACGCTGAAATCCTGATAGCTTGAATGCAAATCCAATGCAAGTGGAAATTAAGTATTTGCTGAAGGCTGTGGTTGGAACAATGTGTGTGAATTCACTTGCGACATTCTGATTCCGATTATCTCGGAACGATTGTACGATCGTACGAATTGTCCATCAACTAAAAAGACCAATTTGCCAGGAATACAAAGGGGAGCTGCCTGCTTGGCCCTGCAAACATAGATAGATTACACTGGGACCGACAAAGATTTTTTAACCTGCCGATCAATTTCCTGACAGATGTCGGCCGAAAAATAGTAAGATGTTTGATCGTTCGAATCCCAGTAACCGCACGATAATTTCGAAGGATTGGTCGGACTTCTCTAAAATCGGTTGTTCGGCAAGAGAAATCTTTGCGTCTATAGGGACCTTTAGTCTGACCAGGTGACTGACATCAGGAAGCAGGATATGAGTATCAGGATGGTCTGCTGCCATAGTGTCTATGTGCAACATGCTCGGCTATCTATAGAAGCCTCATTCTAGTGTGCATGTTGAAAGGTAGCCATTATGGTATTAGACAGGATCCCCAAAAAGTTCAAGCCAAGGGCAAGTCCCATTACCCCATTCCACCGTAGCTACACAACTTTAAACACTATACGCATCTAATTGAGAGAGTATTTGTATCCAGTTTGGCCACCAATACACCAGGTCAAATTTGGATGAGCTGATTTGTCCTCCGGAGAAATGATCAGATCATAATAGGGTAATAAGTAGATCTGTGGAGGAAAGATGCTGAAAAAGCAGCCAATGAAATATTCAAGCCTGTTTGATAGATACTGTATCTGGCTGATTTGGCCTCATACACAGGCCAGTAAGCTGCTCACTTGGTTTGTATGGAGTCACCAGCTTTTATTATCCCTCATATGGCCATCTTAAAAGGGTGGTTCACCTTTAAAAAAACAACAACTCACCACTAAGGATCTCAGATAATGTAATTATAAAGGTACCTTAGGAACTTTGTTCCAACAGAAAGTTAATTGATTAAAATGAGAGGTCTGCCAAGTTTGGGGGATGCTTCATGCAAAGGAAAAGTCTGATTGTCATCCCCCTATCCTGGGGGCTGTGGGCGAATTTATTAAAACAGTCCTCTCCAAAAATTGAAGGGCAATCCACCCAATAAATGTCAGCTGAAACATTTACTCTGGTATCCAAACTTGGGAAAGTCTGAATGACATAATTACTTTAGTGAGTATAAGTAGCTGATATGGATTGTACAAGATTTACTTAAGCTTACACTAGAAGATCTGCTCATTTGGCAAGGTCACTAGACAAGTGGATCTTTCCCCTGATATACTCACCTAAAGTGAGGGATATCACGCTTAATCTGATTGTTGGCCGTAGGACCAAATGATTGGATTACAACAGGGGAAATAGGAGCCATCAGAGCTAGTTAATGCGGTCCTTGATCCAACAGGAAAGTCAAAGCTGCTTGATCGAGAGCTGGATGATATTTGGCCATCAGTCGGATGGGTACATTGGAGGGCCCCATACACGGGCAGCTAAGCTGCCAAATCGGTATAAAGGACTCCAATCGGCAGCTTAAATCTGCCCATTTATGGCCACCTTTAGCCAGCATGCACTCTCTTTAAATAATATCACACTAGGGGACTGTTTTAGGGACATTCTAAAACACTGTCTGGTATAGAGACTGAATCATTTCCTTCATCCTTGATCCAAACACTTCTGCACCCCTGTCAGTTTATGCCGGCCGCATGTAGATAGTTCCATTAGCCAACATTAGTTGCCCACAATAGACACCCAGTACTCTCTATACAAAAGTCATAATTAAAGAGAGGTGATTGTGTCCAATTCTGAGAGGTGACCATGCAGTTTTAATTTTCAACAGCATAAATCCTCTTTGCTTCTGGGCAGGTGAGTTGCATCGGGAATAGCATACTTCACCTCACCCCATGTTACAAACTCTGTCTGATGCCTGTGCTGATTGCTTTCCCTTTGTGCTTTTTAAGTACCTTCTCTCAATAAATATATCTTGCAGAGGCGCTGAGGATTGCTTTCTGCTCATGGATTAGTATTTGAATTTGCAGCAGCGAAACTAATTGTTAGCACACAGAAACCCATGTTATTTGGATTGAGTAATCCTGTAACGTACATTGCACCTTATAATAATGTACAACATATTTATATGTCAACTGAACCTAACACAATATTCTAAAAATACTATATATACTTTTATAAATAGAAGAACAAATATTCAGGGACATGAAACAAACGTTATGCAGCAAAAACATATTGGGGTGTTCCTGCACAAGAGTTTCTAAAGTGCATGGGTGGTCTGTAGCATTTTCTGGCCAATTTATGCAAGGGGATCATAATTATATTAGAGAAAGTTGCTACAGATAAAATGAATAATGAATCTAAGTATAGAAGATATCAAAATGGCTTACAAAGAAAACCATTTGGACCTTTAATCCTGCTGCATTAATTGGCAAGAAAGTTTTTGTTTGTTTATGCAGTTAATATTTTCCTGTTCATTTATGTTACTTAAAAGTAAAAGAGTACAGGCATGGAAATTATTATCTTATAAGCAGAAGTTATAGCTGAACCTTCATTTTGATCTTCCAGATCAATAAGAGAATGAAACATGAGGCTTTTACTGTAATTCTGAATCTATAAATCAGCAGAGCAAATAGACTGAAGATGGACACATAGGCAGGTGACTGAATCCACTGGTCGCATTGCTGGGCGCAACTCGGTCACAGGCAGGTCTGCTTTTCCATTTTTTCTCAGAGCGCCAGTGGCTGATCTGACAATTGGGTTGTTTTAAGGGACAAGTACAGACAGTTACTAATTACCCAAACTGTACAAAGAAACCTCTGCTTTCTTCCTTAATTCATAAATATCAAATATCCTAAACAAGCATGTGTGTTTCCACCTCTTGCCAAACTCCAATGCCCAATGGTCGTCATACAGAATATATCAGACACCTCTATCCTGAGTATTTTGCATATAGAACGGTCTTAATTCTGGGAAAGGATAGATTTGTGAGTATATTATTCTACCCTTTATGATTGCCTACCTTTATTTGCTGATGTCATTATAACTGTGATGTATGATGTCTCCGTGCTGGCACCCCTGGGATATAGCAGGCTCCTTCTGACTGCTCCAAGTGGTTTCTTCTCTTTAAATCAGCAACTTTCCTTTATTGATTTTTTTCTACTTATTGTTTGCTTTCGTCATTGCATTAATTGCCTCATCAGGCTGCCCATTTGCTCCCTCCGATGCGATTGCCCGTTAGCTTGCCCCTCCTTTCTCTGCATACATTAGGGATTAGGGATTTTTAAAGGCTGTGTCCAACTAGATATCAATAAGACAAAAAGAAATAGCAAATACAGGTTCCTTTACGATTTTTTTTCCATTTTTCTGAAAGAAAATCAGAGCACTTAGACCATCAAATAGGCAAAAATTATATAATTTCCAGGAAATATTTTGACAAACAATTCCTTTATTTAGATGATCTTATGAATCCCAATTTAGTCAGCAATTGCTTCTTGGGTTTAAATAAATCCAGATATCTGGACCATAGAAAATAAAAAGAATAGGCAGACATTTCTTTCTCAAATTTGTATTTAAAAGCTTCTTGCAAGCATAACTGGCTTACAGAAAAAAGAATTTCCTTTAATTTGGGGATTTCTTTCTGTATCCAATATAAGTTTCCTCATGGCACTCATGAAAAGGTGTAATCAATTCAATACCTCCTTCTCTCATTTCAAAGTTGGGTTGTCAAAAACAATATAAACCTCAATTAAATCCAATAAAGCAACGTTGGGTATAATCTGATTTTACTGCCCAGAATCCCCTTTTGTGAATGGCTGATTTTGCCTTTAAATAATACATTCATCATAAAGTAAGTATTTTGTAGACATGAACATTGCAAACAATCTCTAATTGGACTTAAAGGGGTGCTTCACCTTTAAGTTAACCTTTAGTATTTTGTAGAATGGCTAATTCTAAACAACGTTTCAATTGTTTTTCATTATTTCTTGTTTATAGTTTTTGAATTATTTGCCTTTTTCTTCTGACTCTTTCCAGATTTCAAATGGGGGTCACTTACGAATTTTTCAGAATTTCCACCCGAAAACTCAGATTTTTGGCAGAAAACCCTGAAAACTTTGGATTGTTGCAGGAAACCAAGCGCAGATCAAAAAAATCTTTGGGACTTCTCCCATTGACTAGTGTTGTTGAATTTGGGGTGTTTCGCGTTTGCAAATTTCCAGCGAAATTCGCAAAATGGCGAAAAATTTGTGAAACAAAAAATTTCGCTGGCAAAAATGCACCAGTGTCCAAAAAAACAGCATATACAGATTTTACACATCATATTAATATAGACGTATATTTTGGTAGGATGTCAAAAGAGCATTTTACTGGCTAAATATCTGATAATTTGTTTGAATCATCTGTAACGCATTTTTACACATTAAATATAATTAAATATTACCTTGGTGATTGGTGTGTTGACCATAGAACTTACACAAATTATTTAAAAGAGAAAATATTTTCTACAGGTTGCTATGGTAATTTGGACCCCAGCACCAAATTGCTGAAAGCAGATAAATAAAAAGCAAAATAACCAAATAATAAAAAATAAAAACCAATTGCAAATTGTTTTAGAATATCACTCTCTACATCATACTAAAAGAGAATATAAAGGGGAACTCTCTCTTTAATGTCTCTCATACAGATTAATTATGTCAGGGTTCCCAGGCTCCTGAAAAAGAAAAGGGGGACACAATGCACCTATGAAAATGTTACCAGACCACACCCATTTTTTTGATAAAGGATGTGGAGTACCGGACACCAACATGACTGAAAGAAATGGCAAATAAGGGTTTACTTTAGGAACTTTCTGTACACTGGGACGCGGTGTTAGAAAAGGGGATAAGGTGATTTACAAGTAAGGTACAAAGGCACAGCTTACTGCATGCCCATAACCCCCTTTCCCTGAATATCAAATTTAAAGTGTGTTAACCTTAAAGTAAGAATTTTGCAAACAATAACATTGCAACAAAATCTATAGTTGGAGTTAACTGACAAATGGCTGTTAAAATTTGTTATAATTTGTAGTTTTGTTGTGTATCAGAATATTACATAAATTCCTAGGATCTTTGGCTTTAAATCTGTGGTGCTTCAGTGGCCACTCTTGACTCTCTTTAATCTGAAGAAAATTTGATCTAGATGTATCAACCATCTCCTTTGTACAGGTACAATTAAAGGACCTAGATGAGCTCCCCCTTTGGTTCAAATAATGTCATATCTGTGTTCAGGCTCTGGTGAAACCTTTTCCCAAGCACCTGAAAAACGTATAAACCTCCAATTTGGGCTATCAGATTGCGTTTTGAAGACCTTCGTTGAGATCTTGAATTCTGACCTGTATTCAATGAGGTTCCTCCAACAAACTTTATAAGAGGTCTCTTCATTGAAATACATACTGTATCTCCATCTGATATATACACACACATACATACTGTATATACTGTATATTATATTACAAGCAAAGCCTATCTTCCTCCATTATTTTAATCTTTTTAAGCAGTGGAGTAACTAGATATTACTGGGCCCCACCGCCAATTATTTTTCAGACCCCCAAAATGTTATGAGGTTGACTTGTTTTACCATCTTTTTGGTGGTTCTGTAGCCCCTGTAATCTCTCCTTATCTGTACAAGATGTATCTATTGCAATTCTTTACTTAGGATAGGAATAGGCTTTCTAAACATTAAACATTGGGGCATGTTTACTAACATTGGAGATTAATATCTGGAGAGATTTCTGGATATGTTGCCCATGGCAACCAATCAGCAATTAGATTTAAGCAGCCACCTATAAGCAAAGATCTGACTGGTTGCTATGGGCAACATCTCCAAAAATCTCTCCAGATATTTATTTCCAATGTCTCTTCTTGTTGTTGAACCAATAGGCAACTGCAGCCTGGGTACACATGCTTCAAATCAGAAAATCCATTTGAGAGGCCCCTTGTCTGGGGTTTTTATTCAACAGCCAGAATGGCTGGACAAATCATGGCCCTGGTAGAAAGAAAAAAACAAGACATTGGCTAGAGGGCAGAACTCCTTTAATTACTTAGGGGAAAGGTCTGGTTTTAACTCAGCATGACCAGGGAGAATCAGGACATGGCCTAAAATATTTGGATTTCTGGTATTCAAAATGTTGGAAGTTATTAAAATTATAAAGAGCAGGGATGCTGAATGTGTAAATCAATACTGTGGCTCTGTGTAATATTACTGACATTTTAAGGCCATATATATTGCTAGAGCATTCATTTCCCACTAAAGGGGATTTAAACCAAGGATGTACATCTGATGCTTTTCATTCCACATTAGTGATGTGCAGGTCGACAAAAAGTCAACCCACTCCCGACCCTAAACCAACCCGACCCTAAACCAACCCAACCCAGCATGGCCCCTTTATTTACAGAATCGCACCCAACCCGCCCATCTCTGACATCACAAAAGGGGGCAGGATATGCATACTCCTATAAATACTCCTATAAATACTCCTATAAATAGAGGCTGTTGGAGGCTGAAGCCAGTAGAGTATAGTTGGCCATAGATGCACATATAATTACATAAGAAAAAATGTTCCTATGATATTCTGTGCGTGTATGGTGGGAAAGGAGACGACAAGCCGGCTGGACGGTAACCATTTTGATCTGGTGCCTTTGAAGGTACCCAAACATCGGGCATCTTTAGTGCTGAATCGTCAGATACAGGTAGAATTCTATTGTTTCTGCTTGTATATCTGATGATTCAGCTCTTCACGTGTATATTGAAATAAACAATATTTTCAACCACTGCCTGGTTGCTAGGGAGAGAGACCTTAGAAACCAGAGAACTATTAAAGTGAAATGAAGATCTGTAGTCAACTAAAAATATATATTCCCAATAGAATACTTCTATCTGCCTCAGTGATCTTATAGCTGTGTCATTGCTAAACTACAATTCCCAGCATTCTTTATAATAACCAGTAGCTGAGGTGTAGCTCATTTCACGGCTGGCAGGCCACCAGGGAGATCTCAGCAAGGCCATCATGAGTAGGAATGGGGGAAGTCCAATCAGGGACCCCATAAGATATGATGGTGGCCTTGGTTCTGTATCACATGTAGCTCACATGTGATTGGCTGATACAGAACCACCCTCTGTGTCATTACCCCAAAGCTGTATGTTATTGGCAGGGGGGTTAATAGGGAAACAGACCCTCGGGAGTCCCAGGAGAAAAGAGGACCCAGTGTACATCCCATCAAATACCAACAGCCCTAAATATAGACATGAGAGTGCACTGAGGGAAACTGGGGGCCAGTGACTCTGAGAATCAAAATGCAAATGCAGTGGCTGCAAGTCTAATCAAAGTCTCTAGCCATGTGATCACAGCTGCATATAAACTGGAAACCTGCCAACTTCCAAGGATACTATGTCTAACTATGACTATTAAAGCCATTCTCTGGTTGCTAGGAGGTGAGAGCCTTAACAACATGAAGCCTATTAAAAGTCAAACATACAGAGCTGTCAAATAAAAAATCTAATTCCTAATAGAATACTTCTGGCTCACTTGGTGTTGATACTTGTAGTTGTCCAGCCATTGCCAGACTACAAGTCCCAGCATTCCCTGTGACAAGCAGTAGCTGAGTTGTAGTTCAGTTAACAGCTGGTGGGTCACCTGACAGAGGAGATCTAAACAGGACAACCATCAGTGGAGATTGGGGAGTCTAGTCAGGGGCCCCATGAGTTTTGATGATGGCCCTGGTTATAAAGCTGCTTAGGTTTGGGGTTGATTCTGTTTCATTAAGCACAAGTCTGACTGGTCACATGTCACATATGTACCTGAGCAAGTGATTGGCTGCCAGTGACTGGGGTGCCATGACTTAGCTCAGTATGACATCACTCCCAGGGAAGCTCTGATTGGATGAAAGTTGCCAGGGAAGTTAACTTGAGGGCTCAGGTATGGATGGCAGTTATTTCCGTTCAGGATTCAGAGGTAAGTGGAACTACTACAGAAACTGGGGGGGGGGAGATGACATATTACAAAAGGGGAATTAGGGATGGTTTGCCCCACATGATTTATGGAAGCTTAGGGGAGTGAGGACAAACCACCCAAAACTACCCCTGGTACCAAAGCTCTCAAAATTGACCCCCATTGCCTGCTGTTGTATGTATGCCTGCCTGTGTATGGCCAACATAAGAATCCCAATCACAACAATTCATTGCTATGTCAATCACCCACACCCAAAAAGGGGTTTTAGCTACTACTCTGTAAAGTCCCCCCTACATGTGCATTTGGTAACCAGGACCCACACTTGGGTGGCAGGGGTGTCCAGGTTCCTTGATTGCACCAACCTTTTGTATCTCTCCTAATCAGCTTCATTCTATTAAATCTGCTACTGATTTGTGTGACTGGTTATTTATAGAGGGGCAAGCATATTCAGTAGTGCAGTACAATTGGGAATTGGAATAGTGAAAGGGAAACCCCAGTAAATACAGATATATATGGCAGAGAGGGCTCAGCTCACTACTTCTCTATATTTTTCTCTCCCCATAAAGCGATTTGCGATTTTTCGAGATTTTTTCGAGATTTTTATAGAGAGTTTCATCGAATTTTAAGAAGAAGATAGTCTTTTTAAACTAATCACTAACATCAAAGGCAGAAGAATAACAACAACCTGCCCAACCCATTGAGGATCATCTGGAGGAAGGTAAGGATCCTGCATTTTCCTTCTGGAAAATGTTTTACAAAGTAGATGAGTCTGAAAAAAGACACACGTCCATCAAGCTCAACCTTTTTGTGTAACTGCTAGCAAAACTTCACTGACCCTAAAGCTAAACCTGTGCTTCTCTAGATACAGCTGAACTACAATTCCCAGCATCCCCTATGAGTTGTAACTCTAAGGCAATGTGTATTTCATGTTCCTTGTATATTTATTGCTACTTTTGAAATTTTATTAAGCCTCTCTTTAGTTCTAAATGCCAACTGTGATTTGACGTCTAGGGTCCCACTCATCCTACCAACTGTCAAAAGCAACTGATAAAAGCAACTGTCACTAGCATCAGCACTAGTGTGGATGATACAGTAGAACACCCACTTTAAATGCCCTGATTTTGAGTTTTCCCTTATTTTACATTGTTATTGTGTGGTCCCACCTGTATTTTATGCATAATACATTTCCCTGATTTTACATTTTACTTGATTTTACATAATGTTTTTCTGGTTCCCTGAAAAATGTAAAATGGGGGTTCTACTGTATATAAGAAAGGGCTGCAATAGAAACAAAAGTAGCAAATGGCAGAAGAAAAAAATGCCTAGCATTAGGAATTATTGTGTTATGGTGCAGGAGCACGAATCATAGCACAGCTGGTTATGGGAAGCAGGCACATTGGGTACATGCAGCGATCTCTGCATTAATAGGACAAATGAATCTCAATGCATGATGGGATCTGTAGTCTTATCACAAGCCAGCCCAGATCATGACATTATACAATACAATTCTACAAAACTACCTTTTCTTTGCAGCATTATTCCCCCTATAATATGTGTAAGGTATCACTCTTGGCTGTAGACATTGCCATGTTGCTCAATATAGTTTTAGATCCAGACATTATTCAATATTCCCATACATTTGTGAGCCAGGGGCTTAGAGACCCCAGGGCAGGACTTAGCTTTCCACATTTCCATGGGTAAACCTGCAGCAAATAAGTACATACCCCAAATAACACTAACTGGCCATGTAGGTGGCATTATTACAATGTGTAATTATAAATGAGAATAAGGAAAAATTTAAACAGGAAAAAGGAAGAGTTGAAATGTTTTGTTTGGCCACCCAAAGACTTTTGCAGCCACTGTTTAGTTGCTATAGTTTAATTACCATAACAACCACACACCAGTTTGGAAATAAAATTAGTACATGAATAGAAGGGCTGAAAAGAAATAATACTAGTACTGGTTTAAACCAATGGGGATAAGAAGTGTGAAAATGTCATAAAATGACTACTTTGCCCATATCAACTTCCCTTTCCCTACCTGCTCAGATGTGTAGCAGTGAGGTTACAGAGAGGTGCTTGTCTTGAGCTTGTAGTTTACCAGCAGCTACAAACAGTTGTATTCTTTATCTCCACTGTAGCAGCCACTTACACCAACCTTTTTTTTCTCATACAGGAGCGTCAAGATGGGTGCCGGACATTCTAACATCTTGCGTCGGCACCGGCATTCTGAGGTAAGGCAGATAGAAATATCAAGCTGTCGCTTCATGCCTGACGATTAGAGACCTTACCAACAGATAGAAAAGAAAATTCCTCAGATTATAAGAAATATTTCATAAACCCATTTGACAAACAGTTTTTTCTGATGTTCATGACAAATATCATGTTTCATAGTAAGTTAGGTTGAAAAAAGACACACATCCATCAAGTTCAACCTTTTGACTTTTTTCGCCAGTTGATCCAGAGGAAGGCAAAAAAAAAAACCATTTGAAGCCTCTCCAATTTGCCTCAGAGGGGGAAAAAATTCCTTCCTGACACCATCCTGCCATCCAACCCCTTCTTAAATAAGGAAAGTCTAAAATAAAATAAAGCTTTAATTATTGGCCATAAAATATAAATATTATTACCAACAAGCATTTCTTCATTCTGTTTTTCATTCACTCTTGCGCTGTAATCGTGGCAAGCTGCACAGAAACGGATGTCTTTGCTCCAGTCCATAAATCCTTCTAATCAGGGCACACGCATGCGCAATCGGTCTAAGAGTCTTCCCGAGAAGACCCATTCATCATCCCTAAACTCTCTCTCTCTGCATGCCTGCATTTACTCCACCTTGATTGATGTTCCCCTTTGCCTGGTAACAAAGGGAAGCTTTGAAGCGAGCACAGGAACAGAGGACACGCAAATATACCCAAACATATTGTGGCACTTACAGGCTTATTCAAAGAATGTGCACTATAGATGCGACACCAATGCTTATCACTGTGTAGCGACGTATGCGCGCTTGTTTGGTTACACCACAGGGTCACGGAAGAGGCGCATGCGTACTAGAGACAAAGCGCAGGGAGGCAATTTGAAAATGGCGACGCGAAAGCTTACACTATAGAAAAATTTTGTAATGGAAGTGCACAAAACTGTAAAGCCATTGCAATTTTCAATGCGGCGTTTCAGGAGGGGGGATAATGGCAAAGAGAAAGAGGGAGGTTTTTTATTTTAACTTTACTTCTCCTTTAAAGCTATCTAATGTATCAGCCTGTACCACTGATACAGGGAGAGAATTTGACTGTAAAAAAACCCTTCCAAACAATTAGGAGGAAACTCTTTTCTTCTAATTGGAATGGGTGACATCATTGTTCAATATTCAATATCATTTGCAAGCAACCATTGTTTCTTAATTGTTTCCCATTCTCTATAGACTGTCGACATCAAACAGTCTCTTGATGCTTGTGAGCCCCAGGTAGGTGTCTCTCTTTCAGAAATGAAGGAGGAGCTGGTGAGAGTCATCCAGAAAGAGATGAAGATAGCAGCAGGGGCCAAAAATCTGTACCATGCCACCAAGGACAGAAAGACCAGAGCCCTGATGAAGGAGCTGAGGAAGAGCAGTGAGAAGAGGCTGAAAGCCCTTTACTCCTCTCTCCTCAAGCTCAATGAGGAGATAGCTCGGAGGGAAGCAGAGCATGTTCCAGGTGAGTCAAAACAGGCTCTAGACTCTTTTCTATTGGCATTATATGGGGTAACAAGTGTCATCCTAACATCCAATCCACTATCCCTTCATGAACATTAGACTAAGCCCCAGAGAACTATAGATGACTTTTATGGCTTTTGCATGTACTTTTCAAACCACTGATTATTAATAGCATCTTACCAAATCAAGAAACATCCTTAAGCCTTGGGTTCAAGAAAGTTTTTATATTTGAAAATTCATTCACTATGTTTATTTACTGTCTCTTTAGATGCAGCAGTGGAGACTGCTAGTGACACTGGTGTAAACCTCCCAGCAGAAGAGGTCAGCGCACCTGAGGTTCAGGTTGTTTCAGAACCTGCCAGTGATTCTTTCCAAGTGAGTATTTTATACTGATGCCATTCATTTCTTGGCCAGAGCATAAACATTGCTTTTATCATATCCATGTGATGCCACATTTATTCATTGCACAATTGTCCCTTGTTTGCAGCATCAACATGACGAATCCACTGAAGAACCAGTGCCAGAAATAGACGAGGTGCCTGAAGAGCCATCGGAGAGGTGAGGATATTGTGGAGTTTATTAGAGACCAGATTAAATCCATACCCCATACTTTCATCAAATAAAATCTTCACAATAACAGGATTATTCTTCTGATTAAAGTAAAGTATTAGATTGGCACAGAAGAGGACAGATGGTAATATGCACCTGCACTTTGGCTGGGAGATTACACAATACATAATTCAACAGCACAAAGCCACCTATGAATTATGGCTATGGGGTGCTGTGCTATTGAGGATTGTGGAGAATGAATCTGCTAAGGGTAAAAAGAAACGCAAAATAAGCAAACTTACTTTTCCTTATAGTGAGATATCTGTGGATGAAGAAAACATCAGCCCAACTCCACCTGATGCAGCAGAAGGATGTCCACTGGCAGTGACAAAGGACCCACAGTAAGATGCAACCTGCACATGATGATACTATTAACATTTCATTTGAAATAAAAATGAGTTTCACTTTGGGTATTTCTTTTTCAGGGCTTTGCAGTTGACCAACTACAAACTGCAAGATTTCAACCAATGTGGTTTCCTAGGCGAGGGCGGATTTGCCAAGGTAATATTAAACTTAATCCATAATTAAGATGACTATTGGTACATGCAAGAACAGTGGCTAAACAGTTAGTTCTGTTACCTTGGAATGCTGGGGGCAAGTATGGATCGATTCTTGTAGTTCTCTGAAAGGGGTATGGATGTTCTGCATGTATCTTCCTGCATTTCCTGAGATTCTCTCTTATTCCAGGTTCTCCTTGTTGAACACGCGGCAACCAAAAGATCCTATGCCCTGAAAATCTTGAAAAAGGAGAGCATCACCTCCTCAAGGGGCATTGAAAGGTCAGTTTATGGAAATGATCATTTTAGCATGGTTGGCTTTGTTACTTACCCATGTCCCTTATTCTGACAATGAATGCTTTTAATATTCAGGATCTTGCTAGAGAAACGGGTTGCTTTCGCCGTTGCTGACCACCCTTTCGTTGTGGATATCCACGCCACCTTCCAGTCAGAATACCATTTATTCTTTCTGATGGAGTACGTTGCTGGCGGCTGCTTAAAGAGTTACCTGCAGAGGGAAGGTGCATTTGAACAACCAAGAGCTATGTAAGTACAAATTAATCTTTACCTGGAGTCATGCAGGTGCCATTCATACAAAGTAAGTAGTATACGGGGTCTGGCTCCTTGTTTAACAAAGACAAGAGGATGTAAGAAAACATCATTATTTGGAAATACATAACATATTTATTTAAGCGGAGCTGCATGCAGAACATACCATGATAGTAAGTGGGTCTCTTGACTTACAGCGAGCCAGTAATATTTAGACAGAGATACACTACACTAACAAGTATATGACTATGTATTCAATAACCTAATGATGGGAGTCTCTTTGCAGGTTCTATGCTGCTTGCACGCTGATGGCCATTTCGTATTTACATGAAAATGACATCATACACCGGTAAGTATATTTATTATTTTCATGTATATGAAACATTTTGCAATATAAAATGTAAGGAAGCATTAACTGCTAAACATATCAGACAAAGGAATAGAAGCCAATATTAATATACCCTGTAGAGCATGTCCACAAGAGCAAGAGAACGTCAGCCTTGTGCTTTTAAAAGGCCATGGATCTACTCAGTGACTTATAATATATTTATATTGTACAAAATTAGTTGTATTATTCACGTTACATTACTAATTATTTCCCCTTTTGTCACATTGTCCCAGATATGTTGTACTTTGCTAACTTTTGCTGTTGTTTTACCACAGAGATCTCAAGCCGGAAAACCTGCTCTTAGACAGCAGCGGATACGTTAAACTGGCTGATTTTGGGCTGAGCAAAGACGGTAAGGATTCTCATAAACTGACACATCAAAAAAAGGTTCAGTTTCACATAATGTTATTGAGGTTCATGAAGTGACTGACATTTGTAGTTTCATATTATGAGAAAGTGAGAGTGAAGTTTTCCTACTAAGTTATGCTTTAGCAGAGCAGATTAAAGGAGGAAAGAAAAGGTGAAATCACTGGAGGGTGCCAACTGTTAGGCATATCCCCCATTGATAGTACCACTTAATGTTCAGTTTGTTTGCTGAGCATGCAGGTCAGGATGAAAAGAAAACTGAACAGTTACTGTATGTGTCTAATGTGGCCCAGCAACTAGTGGCCAACTGGCTAAAAGGTTAGAGAGAGACGCAACATAGTGATTTGTGTTCTGGCTCTTACGTTAGACATCTGTTTACTCCAGCTATTATGGATCACATTTTTTGGCTGACTCTATTGAAAAAAATATTTTCACAGACAATATATATGAGTCGATACAGATAAATAAGCCCCAAATGATCATCTGTTTACTTACAATAACTGTTTTTTTCAGGAATTGGCTACGAAGGCCGAACAAGTAGCCTGAAAGGATCGTTTGGCTACATGGCACCAGAAGTCCTCGCCAGGGAGCCATACTCAAGATCTGTCGACTGGTGGTCTCTGGGCATTGTAATATACGAGATGCTAGTTGGGGAGGTAAGTAGAAAGCTTAATAACTGGACGGAATAGGCAACTGTTTATTAACTTAGAAATAACATCAAGCATCAGCTATATTAGTTACATATGGCCACAGAGCAATAAGTTGTTTGTGTGGCAGCATTTTTGCATTGATTGCATTTGTAGGGAATATAAATGGTATGCTACGATATGCCCACTACAATCTATCCTTACAAACCCCCTTAATGTATGTAGCAATAGGTTTTGCAGCGTCCTTAGCCACTTACAACTGATTAGTTCTATAAACTATAGTAACAGAGAACTTTCTTATGTTCCACATTGCAGAAACCAATGCTGAGACCATCTGCTGGTTTAGTTGTCCCGACGTTCCTGGCAGGAGATTCCGTCAACTTAATATCAGGGGTAAGTTACTCAGTAAGTTAAGGGTGCAAGCTGTGATCTAACCAGTAATTCATGAACAGGTAGCACTATCATTGCATCCCTTAAATCATTTCCTTCCAATTTGTGCAGTCTAACTGTATATTAGCCTTTATAGCCATTAACTGTCACAGAGCGCTGCAACATAGCTTATCTGCTAATGTTTCTAAGGTCATTCTCTTTCTTTGTAGCTCTTACAGCGGGACCCATTGAAGCGGCTGGGCTCAAGTGAAGAAGATGCATGTGATGTTATGCATCATTATTTCTTTCGAGTAAGTTCATCTTTCAGTCAACTTTTGGTAGCTACAGAAATTAACTAAAGGTAAGGCCACACGTGGAGATTCGGCACTGAGGCAACTTTGGGCGACTATTGAAAACACAATTGCCGCGTGTGCATTAGCGCAGGCGACTTTTCATTGTAGCCTATGGGGAAACCCGCTGAGGCAGTTCGGGGAGATAGTCGCTCAAAAGACGAGGGGATTAGTCGCCAGGTGAAACAATCTCGCGGAATCTCCTAGTGTGGACTAGCCCTAAAGGTACAGATGAACTCCCAATGTTTATATGCTAATCAAACATATTTTAAATAAAATAAAAGTCTAAGTATGCTAAGTAACAATTAATAATAAATGTTTTCATATTGTCTATTAACCAGAGCATTGACTGGATGGCTTTGCTAGAGAGAAGAATGCAGCCCCCGTTCATACCTGAGGATGTTAGACTTTCCGAGGATGGAGATCAACATCTAGTTCTAACTCCTCCCTCCGAGGGTTCCTTGGCCATGGAAAAGGAGATTGCGGAAGCCTTTAGGGACTTCGATTATACCGCAATGTAGAGCTCCATGATCAACCTGCAATGCCAAAATCACCAGTGTGAGATCTTGATTTGTATTTCCCTTCCTTCCTCTGCAATAGGACCGGCGGTGCCCCCCACTTGCACCACAGCTCAACCAGCAGTGTCCCTCCTCCTTCCACCTCCACCAGCGGTGCCCCTCCTCCTTCCACCACAGCTCCACCAGAGTTGACCCTCCTTTTACCACCATAGCTCCCCCAGTGGTGCACCCCCACTTCAAACTAAATATGGTATCATAAACAGGAGCACACTTAAGCCACTCGGTAGACCCAGCATTCCTTTTCACTCCATCCCTCAGTGTGCAGACGCCGGGGTCTGTGGGCTGCCTGGGTTTAATGGAATGGAATAGAATGCAGCATTCACCAAGCAGCTTAATGATGCTCATGTGTATGCTACCATATTGCTTTCTATATCTTATCCTTCCTCCATAATACCACCAGCGGTGACCCCCCCTTTCAATAATGGTTACACCAGAGTTGCCTTCCCTTTCCATATAAAATATGGTATCATAAACTGGAACACCATTAAGCCACTCGGTAGACACTACATTACTTTTCACTCCATCCCTCAGTGTGCAGACGCCGGGGTCTGTGGGCTGCCTGGGGTTTATTGGAATGGAATAGAATGCAGCATTTACCAAGCAGCTTAATGATGCTCATGTGTATGCTGCCATATTGCTTTGTATTTTTTTTCCTTCCACCCTAATACCACCATCGGTGACCTCCCCCCCTTAAATCAGTTACACCAACTTTGCCTACCCTTTCCATATAAAATATGGTTTCATAGACAGAAGCCCCCTTAAGCCACTCGGTAGACCCTGCATTCTTTTTCACTCCATCCCTCAGTGTGCAGACGCCGGGGTCTATGAGCTGCCTGGGGTTTAATGGAATGGAATAGAATGCAGCATTCACCTAGCCGCTTAATGACGCTCATGTGTATGCAGACGTATTGCTTTCTATCTCTTATCCTTCCACCATAATACCACCAGCGGTGACCCCACCCCTTTAAATAATAGTTACAACAGCGTCGCCTCCCCTATAAAATATGGTATCATAAACTGGAACACCATTAAGCCACTCGGTAGACCCTACATTACTTTTCACTCCATCCCTCAGTGTGCAGACGCCGGGGTCTGTGGGCTGCTTGGGGTTTATTGGAATGGAATAGAATGCAGCATTCACCAAGCAGCTTAATGACGCTCATGTGTATGCTGCCATATTGCTTTCTATTTCTTTTCCTTCTAACCTAATACCACCAGCGGTGACCCCCCTTTAAATCAGTTACATCAGAAGTGCCTCCCCTTTCCATATAAAATATGGTTTCATAGACAGAAGCCCCCTTAAGCCACTCGGTAGACCCTGCATTCTTTTTCACTCCATCCCCCAGACTGTAGAAGCCGGGTCTGCAGGCTGTGTGGTTTCCAATGGAATGGAACAGAATGCAGCGTTCACCTAGCAGTCTAAAAGGTGCTCATGTGTATGTTGCCATAGTCCTTTCTGTTTCCCTTACCCTATTTCCCTTAATTAAATAAGACGCGTTGATCCTGGGAGCAAATCCGATTGCCATTAAGGAGTCAGGAAGGAATTTTTTCCTCTAGTTTCTCAGAGGTTTTTTGCCTTCCTCAGGATCAAAAAGCGTAGTTTTTTAATTGTTATCAATAATAAATAAATTATTACATATTTAATTAACTTCCATGTCACTGTGTGTATCTTTATTCCGGGTATTGGTCTATCTATTTTACTAGAGAGGGGGAGGGAGTAAGAAAACGGCTTGTAATAAAGTAACACTGAAAGGTTCAGTACCTGTGAGTGACACCAGTCCTACTGCAGGTATGGCTGCTCCACCAAGCATTATCACACTGGCCAGGAGAGTTTGTTTACAATAGTTATTCTTTGCATTCTCCCACCATTCATCATCATGGTATGAAGGCTGAATGCTCAGTGCACCTGCTGGTACATACACGCATCAAAAAGCTGGGGAAGAGAAGAAAAATAATTAATAAAATAAACTCAGGGTTTAGTAACACTTGAATGTATCACAGTAAGAGTAAAACCTTATAAAAGCACAAGACAAAATTATGAATGTATTTAAGGCCCTAAGAAAATGTAAATGAAATGTTGCAGCCGTATTCAGAATAAGGAATGGATCCCAATCTCCCTTTCATAGCTGGTCAGGTACCATCCCCATAGAGAATATAATGCACATGAGCAAAGTCTCCAGACCTGAGCCCAAATCAGTGAAGGTTAACATGCACAACAAAATCTTCATTGTCAGTGAAGATGCCTGTGGGTACAAAGCCTAAATCTATCCCTGTAGGGTTATTATGGAGTTGTTTCTCCTATTAACACAAAATATTGGTAGGTGAGCAGTAATACACAGAATACATATGCATTACAGAGGTATAGGTAAATCCTTCGGATTTGTGACACACAGGTAATACATTTCTATGTGTCAAATCCATTCCCCTTTTAAAATACATGGGGGTTCATATTGTGGGGTTCACATCGACCAGGCAGAGAAACATTTACTGATTTGTTCTTAGGATTTGTGTAATGCTTCAATGTCTGATAGGGGATGGCAGGCATCTACTCTACCACCAGCCCCTTCTCCCATAACCTACCTTTTTTTGGCCGGCTCACCATGTCACATGCAGGGATTGAAAGTTGTGGTTGGAAAGAATGGGTAGAGTTCAAAACAAATAGCTGTCATAGGAGACTTTGTAAACACGAAAGGTGTGCACTATGTGTTTTACGTTAAACTGCTTATACTTGTTGGTATTGAGTCTGTGTTTGTACCTTGGCTGGCCTGTGCCAGAGGAGAGTGA
Organism: Xenopus petersii; assembly: GCA_038501925.1. Lineage (NCBI taxonomy): Eukaryota > Metazoa > Chordata > Amphibia > Anura > Pipidae > Xenopus > Xenopus petersii. The sequence continues at coordinate 81,980,743 of CM076689.1, forward strand.
AGTAGGCACTGGGTTTAAGGAAAGAGGCAAGCCCGTCTCCTCAGCTCTCTTTACCCAAAGAAGGTCCTGAGCCAATTTTCCTTCACTTCAGTAGGCATACAGTACCTTGAATGAGCTCTAGCAGAGCTTGAGTGATACACTGTTTCTGTACCTTAAAGAGGTGGTTCCTGAGGTACACAGGGTATAGATAGCTACATTGACCAATCACCTTTAATAGCAGGGAGAAGTGGGCTAGACCAGGTGAGCATACCCTGAACTATATAGCGTGTAATCCAAATGGAAGAGAGTGCTGGGATGAGCGCCCCTGTGAAGTGACCTGGTAGCTGAAGCAGAAGTTCCCAGCTGGCCCCAAGTGAGGCAGCCCCAGGATGAAAGTGAAGAAGCACTACTTCAATGAGTGGCCTATGAAAATGCGCTTATTGTAGCTGGAACTGTATAAAGTGGTTATAGACTACATTATTACATTGCTCTACAACTATATAACACACACATTTTGAAGCCTGGGCTAGTTAGTGACCATAAAAGCACCCAGTGGTCTCTAATTTCTCTTAAATGTTTGGGAGGATGTTCATACAATATAATGTAGATTTTGGAAGCACTCACAACAACAGGATAACTGCAATTAAGCTTTTACTGTGCATCCACAGGACATGTTTCGGGCTCACAGGCCCTTTTTCAAGCTTAATTACAGTCATCCTGCTGTTGTGAGTGCTTCCCAAATCTACCTTATAGTTACAAGTTCTGTGCCCCTATAGCTACATCTCTGATTAAGACCATAGAAAAAACACAGAGGTGTTTGAAACACTGATCTTTCTGCACACAAGGAAATAATACAGCGTGAAGGAGAAAACACATGAAAATATGGGTGGATACTAAGTTTGGGGTAAGAAATTGAGGCTTTTGAAACACCCTTCCTAAACTGCCCCAAGTACTGGCCCCAAAATCCTGTTTTTATCTATAATAGTTTTGATAAATACAATCTGTTATATCAAAATAAATCATCGTGGAAAATATTCACTTTGTCACGTTCTATAATAAGGCTCTGTGTATTCCATTTGTCCCTCTTCAAGTGCAGCAATGGCATTAAAACTGGTGTAAATATAATCTCCATATTCACAAACAGAAATCTGACAAAATACTGACTCAGCCTCCACTTTCCATATTCTGGTGAAAGTAAGAACGGTTTACAGACACTTTTGTGAATATGTCTTTAAAATAAGAAAAAGGGAGAAGAAAACAAAATTTTTAACCACATTTTCTCCTTTAAATGGAGTTAAGGTCAGTGTAACTCTTCCGCTTAGCAGCCTATTGTCAGGGTACAGGCACTGTTTTCTGTGTAGTTAGAAATGCCACTTTAAGGGAGAAATCAACCCATAACATAAAAAACCCTACCCTACATAGACCTCATCCCCCCAGCCTAGCTGGTACCAGGGGCAAATGCCCATAATTTTTTACTTACCTTTAAGTGCAGATTCTGTCCTCGGGAGTTCACGGCCGCCATCTTTTTTTCTTCATTAAAATTCGGACGCAGACCGTTGTTTTGGGTGCATGGGCAGTTGGAGTAACTTTCCGGTCCAGAACAACTGCGCATTCGCCGAAAGTCATGAAAATTTCCAAAGTCACGGAAAATGTTAGAAAAAATTCAGAAAATTCTCATCACTCAGTTGTTCAGGACCGGCGTATTAGTTCGACTGCGTTTGCACCAAAAACAATGGTCTGTTTTCAAAGTTTAACGAAGAAAAGAAGATGGTGGCCATGAACTTCCGAGGACAGAATCTGCACCGAAGGGTAAGTAAAAACTTAGGCCCCGGGTACCAAGTAGGCTGGGGGGGAGGGGGGTCTATGTAGGGTAGGGTTTTTTTATGTTACGGATTGAATTCTCATTTAAAGTGGCAGGGCATCTCTTCTCTGAAGGGCACAACAATTATTATGAGGCAAATGTACAGCCGAGAGGCACCTAATGACAGACTGACAGACTGTTTAGGAAGAGCTAAAGACAAATTCAGAAAAAAATGTTGGTAAAATTAATTTAAAATGTTGCGTGGAAGACAAAATCTGGAAACTGTTCTGTTTATAAGACAAATTCACAGAAACCTTAATAGAGGTGCTCAGTCATAAGCATTAGCTGTAACTGCTGTAATCTGTGCACATGGCCCAGGGCAAGAGTACTTGAGCCCTACTTTCACCGTTTTGATTTTGCATATGTGATCTATGAAAGCATTCATTTTGTGCTTTTTTGAATTTATACTTCAGTTGGGGCTGCCACATGGCTTCCCTTAGGCAATACTATAGAGCAGTGCTGTCCAACTGATATGGTACAGAGGGCCGGAATTTTTCTAATCTACATAATGGAGGGCCAATAATGGAAGCCAATGTTAGCCACTCCCTGTTTTTAGACCACACCTACTTTAAACCACACTCATTTTACTGAAAGACCATGTCCACATTAATAGCACACCAAAAAAACAGATGGTTAGTGCTCACTGCAGGGATCAGGGCCAGAACTAGGGGTAGGCAGAGTAGGCGGCTGTCTAGGACAGGTACATAAATACTTGGGGGGCAATTTGTGATCAGATTTATTTTCTGCTGCTGCTGGCACAGGAAAAGATTGGGGGCAATATGATGGCTGCTTGAGGGTTGTATGATGGATGGCTGCTTAGCTTGAAGGGTACAGGTATGGGGGCAGTATAATGGTTGGTACTGGCACAGGTATGGGGGGCAGTATGATGGATGGCTACTGGCACAGGGGGGCTGTATTATGGATGGCTGCTGGGCTTGCTGGTACAGGTACAGTAATATAAATGAAAAAGTGTTGTACATTTTCGTACTTTCTTTATTAAAAAACCCTCATGGTAAGGAGGTAAATGGTAATGCAGGACAGGGGGGGCACTGATTGAAGCTCTTGCCTAGGGTGCCAAACTACCTTGGCCCGGCACGGATGCCACTCATATGGGAACAAAGTTAAGTCCTATTAAGACCCACCCTTAAATCCATATGCCTCCTCTTCCCCTGCATATAATACAGTTCCCCAGCATATGATTAAACACCTTAGGGACCCCTAACAATAATTTTCACATGTTAACAAACCCCCAGAACAAATACCAGGCTTATGTTCCATTTGGATCATAGGTCAGGCAGAATATGGCAAACACAGGGTGCAAAAAGTCGGCAAAGTATGACACACACAAGGAGCATAGGGAAGGAAGAACAGAGCAGGAGAAAGGAAAATCAGGTTGCATTAACGAGTTCCATGGATGGATTGGGCCGTATAGATGTCATATTTTGATGCACTCTACGTGATAGAGATATCCATTAGCTAAGGCCTTAATAAATAGCACCAACATTTGGTACCTACCACTGGCCATAGAAGGCTTAGTACTGTGATAATGGGTGGAGAAACATATGGCAATTTGGCCAAACCTACAGATTGGTAACTGCACTGGTCTGATGGGAAGATAAAGAATAACAGATTACAAAGACATGGGAGATCTTGATGTTTCCCAATTGGCCAATCGTCAAGCAGACAGTGTTCATATTTGTTCCAGCTCAGATTTTTCATTTTGGAAAGGGATAAACTAGCAAACAAGGCATTTGGGCACCTACACCTCTATGATGGCTGGTTATTCATTGACATGTATGCAAAACCTGTGATGCCATATATAGTTTAAATGTGGCAAAGTGGGAGGGGGCGTGGCCAGCAGCCGATGTGAGGAGACGCACTTGCTGAACGCTCCATTGCCCAAGCCTATACCCTTGTAAATACTGCACTATACCAGAGCAGCCACGGAACCGGTATTGCGACCAGAGAGCCCCTCTACCGCAGCGATCAATAAGGAGGCAAAACCGGGCTCAGAAACGAGCTTCAGAAGCAGCTAGCCGGTTTGATCGTTATGCGAGGGGGAGCCGGGACGTCCAAGATGGTGACGAGCCTGCAGAAGCAGTGCAGCATGGAGCGGGCTCCCAGTCACCATCGCCAGCAAAACCAACCATGCAGGACCTGTTACTCAAGATCCGAGCGTGTAATTAGGCATGTACCGCACTCATTACCTCAAAAACTAAAGAGATAAAGCTGGACCTGTCCATAATAAAGCAGGACATGCAGAAACTGCGCAAGCACATGGGAGAGCTGGAGACCAGGGTGAGCACAGTGGAGGAGACAGTGCGGCCTATGCCCGGCGCAGTCCTGGATCTGCACAAAGCTCTCATGGAGTGTCAGCATAAGGCGGACGACTCAGAGAATAGGTTGAGAATGAACTGAAGGCAGTAGGGGACAAGGCGAAGCAGCATACCCCCCCCCCCGTGACAACCCCACACAAGGTGATACTCTGAAAGAAAACGACTGGAAGACCTATTGGAAAGCCGCTGGAGAATACCAATGATCAGCTTATCAGACTTGCTGGGGCAGGAACCGACCCCTAAGTCTCACTATATAACCGTTCCAGGCAGAAGGCGGCCTTTGCTATGGATTACAAAACTTGACTACCCCAGTGGATGGCACCATTGGATTACAGATTTGGTTTATTTAACTGATGTTCAATTTCGGGCACCAAAGTTGATCTAGAACATTGGTCTGTACTGCTAGACTAATAAGGTGGACTATACCATCGGACTACAACATTGGACTCTAGCATGGGCTGAATGTACAGGACTGGGAGGCAGGGCTGAGGAAATGGAAAATACTGGGAGTTAGGCATGTTGTAGCCAAGCTGACGTTGGGAGATCAATCCACCCCAGCATGACTTGAAGGGGCAAGTATATATGACGGGAGTGCCAGGTTAACTAAATTAGGTAGATGGGGGGGGGGAGACGGATACCAGGAGGGGGGAACAAATAAAAATAATAACAGCAACAAAGCACTTAAACAGGTGAACGCACTCTTTCCGAATTTCAAAAAGGCCCCAATGTGGGCCGAAATGTTGGAAACATATTTCTTCACGATTACTAAGGAGTGCGGGTCCATTTGCTTTATTATATATTTATATATATATATATATATATATAAGTAATAGAGGATCCGCACTCTCATTTTCATTTCAAAGTGATAGCTTTTATTTCTTACATCACAATCTGACGTTTCGGTCCCTCGTGGGGACCTTTCTCAAGTGTGCCAAAATAAGGTGTGAAAATGTCTCAACCCTGTGAGTAATGTGTTTCTTTTATGTATATATTTTTGCATTTTTTGTTTCTTTTGTAACACCTTACACCTTGGAACAATGTTTCCTCTATAGAAATAATAGGAAATGTGGTTATATGGACAAGCACAACACTGACACCTAGTGGTGCAAGAAAATAAGGACACAGGTTTTTCAACAAAGAGAAGAAAATGTTTATTCAAATGACTATATATGGACTTATGACGTCAGGAGGGCGCCAAATTCACTGGAGGGGGAGGGTATTTAATTGGTTACACTGTTTGTGCACATTATCCTTGAGAAAGGTCCCCACGAGGGACCGAAACGTCGGATTGTGATGTAAGAAATAAAAGCGATCACTTTGAAATGAAAATGAGAGTGCGGATCCTCTATTACTTATTCCTTAAACATTGATCGGGCACCTCGAATCAACCATTGTCAGATAATAATGGTGGAGGAAATTACGGAAGCAATTAATTCCTTCCCCAGTGATAAAGCAGCAGGTGCAGATGAGCTTCCAATAGAAATTTACAAGAGACAAATTAAGGTAATAGCCACTGAACTCTTATTGGTGTATCAGGCTGCTATGACACAGCAACGGTTGCCAGCTTCGATGTATGAGGCCACTATAGTCCTGATAGGGAAACCAGGGAAAGAGCCCACGCTCCCAGAGTCATACCGACCCATCTCCCTATTGAACACAGATGCGAAAATACTAGCGAAAGTTCTAGCCCGCAGATTGGGGAAGGTCATTTCCATGTTGGTTAAGCCTGATCAAACAGGGTTCATACCCAACAAAACAACAGCCCACAATATCAGACGGCTATTTATTAATCTGACCTTAAAAACGGATGGGCCAGCAACCAGGGCGGTGGCGGCACTCGACATAAAGAAGGCCTTCGATACGGTAGAATGGCCTTACCTATGGAAGACCCTGCAGAGGTTCAACACAGGCCCCCACTTCACTACGTTGGTTGCCTGTTATATGCTGCTCCCTCCTCCTCCATTAGAGTAAATGATGGGGCTTCCAGGTGGGCGGAGTACACGAAAAGATACAACTATATGCTGATGATACCTTAATATACCTAGGGGACAGGGGGAACTCTCTACAGCAGTTGGTTGCAGTCACTCAGAAATTCAGGGAGGTGGCACGATTAAGACTAGATTAACTAAATCAGTGCTGTTTCTGGTAGACCCTTTACTCCCGGGGGGAATTCTCGAAGACTGCCCATTCGAGGTGGTGGATAGGTTTACATATCTTGGTGTTACGGTAGCACTGCCCCTGCAGAGATACCTGGACCTAAATGTCACTCCTCTGCTTCAGATGGTCAGAGAGAAGTGCAGAGCATGGGACAATCTAAGGTAGGCCCAGCCGGAAAGATCCAATTGATCAAAATGGTCCTAGCCCCAAAAATACTTTACATCCTTTGGCAGGCCCCAGTGTGGAAGAAGGCACCTTCTTCACTAAACTACAATCCATTTTCAAAACCTTCATTTGGGGGCAGAGCCGGACTGGGAGCAAAAAGCAGCCCGGGCAAAAAACAAACAAAGCAGCCCAGATGAAAACACACACACACAAAGAGACACACAAACACAGAGAGACACACAGACACACAAAAAGATACACAAACAGAGACACACACACACAGACAAACAGAGACAGAGAGACACACAGTGAGAGACACACAAACACAGAGAGACACACAAACACAGAGAGACACAGAGACACACACACACACAAAAAGACACAAACACAGAGATACACAAACACAGACACAAACACACACACAGAGACAAACAGACACAGAGAGACACAAACACACACACGCACAGACACCCCTACCTCTCTTAGGAGCTTCCTGAAACAGCACGGGAACTCTCTGACACCTCCCAACCCGTCTGCTGGCCAATCACCTTTGCCTTTCTCTGACTGATCTTAGGAGGAGGGAGGAGGAACACGCAGCTGCTTGGTGTAAGTGGAGAAGCACAGCGTGCATGCTGTAAGTCTCTCTCCCCACTGCCCAGACGCCGCAAATCAGAAGCGGCCCATTTGAAAGATAAATGGAGCGGCCCTTCGGGAAATTGCCCGAACTGACAGATTGTCAGTCCGGGCCTGTTTGGGGGTAAGGGGAGACCCAGACTATCCCTGTCAACGCTGATGAGAAAGGTGGGAAAGTGGCAGATGGCTCTACAAGACAGGCAAACATACTACTTGGCTGCCCAGCTGGCCCAAACTACCACAATGTTGCAAGACCAAGCCGATCCACCACTATGTAAGTTGTGGCGAGCCATCACCCCAAAATGGCCGGAACTAATGTCATCAGAGGGGGCAGTGGGAGAGTGAGTATAAAAATGAGACCTTCCAATCACTAGTAGGGCTGTGACAGTGTAAAGAGTTTGTGAACATGTGAATATGGATCATTCCCTGTCTCTGAAGGCAATTGGTCATGCCAAAACCATCCAATCCGCAGGTCCCAGGGGTTCTTGGCAGACCTGCACAATCACTAGTCCAGAGTTTTATCTTTCACATATGTATTCTAGTCTTTAGTCTGCCAAACACTAATTGTTGCGATTGCCATTACACTACTCAGGGCTGTCTTTAATTGCAATGGGGCCCATTCATTTCTTTTAAGTAAAGCTGTCCAACCCATCTACAATTGAACTACAATTCTCACACCCTTGGTAACACGGATATAAAATATCACTGTTGGGTGAACTTGCCTTTTAAACCACCAAATAATATGTCTGTCCTGTATGTATTACTCTTTAGTGAAAGGCAAATATTCCCAGAGTGACACTACAGGAAAGTAGCGCAAGATATTTAGTGTATTTAGCTGCAGTGATTAAAACCCCACCCGAATAAGTATGTATCACTATTTAAATCTTTTTCAGTAATAAAAGAAATTAACCTCCCCCCGTGACCCCATTTCAGCTATGGAGGGCAGTCAGACACTGCACTGTAATGAATCCCATACTTGAAATAATATCTGCGCCGGGGATCATGGGAAATAAAACCCTTTAAAAGTCTTTTATTCATCTTTGGGGTTTATAGGGGGGTGTGCACAGAACACTTGTTTCAGTGATTTCAGATTTAATGAGGAGCTGGGAAGTCCAATTCTCTATATATTTTCTCTCTCTTTTACCTGTTGTTATAATTTGCAGGGGCGACAGCTAGGGTTGCCACCCGGCCGGTATTTTACCGGCCTAGCCGGTAAAACACCTGCCAGGGCTGGGGCTGGTATTACAAATTTACCGGCAATGTAGCTGCCGGTAATTTGTAATACCATTTACAAAATCCCCTGCCCGCCGATGAAAACTTACATTTTCGACGGCTTCGGGCGGTGGCCCCGCCCTTTTGTGACACTGTCCGCCGTGCCCCCTCCTCAGCTCCGCCCCTTTTTGTGTCACATACCGCCCCCTTTATTTTCGGGCCCCACCAGTGGCCGGTAATTCTTTTAAAAGATGGCAACCCTAGCGACAGCACAGAACAGGCATATCCAGCAAATGCAAAGTATCGCAGAGAGAGAGAAGGGGGGTATAAATGAACAGCCTTTCTGTACCGGACAATAAATCCGATGCACAGAAATATCAAACTGTGACAGAAGCATGGGTGTCCGCAGAAAATTTTCCAGGGTGGGGCAAGGAGGCATCTGTGGGCGGGCCTGTGAGATAGGTGGGTGTGTCACTGCCATCAGGGGGTGGAGCTATGCCACGGCGATCAGCCGATCGCCGGGTCAATCAAGGGAGTCCTGCACAGTTTCCCTAATTTGAAAAACCATCCAGGAAGTTTTGACCCGGGCAACCCTTCAAAATACCGGTTGTCTGACAAGTGGCAACCCTAGTTCACACAAAGATGGCAAAGTGGCAAGTTCATGTATAAATACCCCCAGAACTCACAAATAGATGGTACAGGGGCAAGTACATACATAAATACCAGCAGAACACACAAACAGATGGCACAGGGGCAAGTAATTGTATAAATACCCCCAGAACTCACAAGTACAAGACTGCAGACTGCAATAGATAGGGCTTTCCTTCCTTCGTTTTCTCCCGCGCTGCAATCTGTGCTACTGGCCAATCAGATGCTCCCTGGCTGCTCTCTCTCTGTCACAGCTGAAGTAATACTATCCGGCAGCACCATGACAAGGGAGGGGGGAGCGAGCACCTAGGGAAGGAACTAAAAGAAAACTCTGCTGCACAGAAGAAAAATCTTCGAGGGATCGCGACAGAAACCACAGTAAGCTGGGGCCAATGCAGGAACAGGTGGAAACTTATGTGCACAGTCCCAGGGGGGGCACTGCCCCCTCTTGCCCCCCTCTGTGGACGCCCATGGACAGAAGTTGCAGTTAATTGAAAATGATTCTGATTTAAGACCCGTGTCTCTATCTAGAGGCCGAGCGTGGAATATTCTAAAGATTCTACAGATTTACCCCAGTTATGAGGGTGTTACATGTCCCTTACTGGAAAGGAATTCAGTTTAGACATTTTGACCACCGTGAAGAATGCTAAAGCTTAATGGTAATTACGTCAAATATCTGTTTAGAACCAGCCAGGGAAAACCGGAAATTAGTCATTTCAAGTCATTTATTATATTAAACGCACAGCAAAGGAGAATACCCCACATATGGCAAATAATAGGGTTACAACAATTCATGAAAAATTAAATCAAATCACAGGACAATATGCAGCGGATGTCAGTAATAGTGATGTGCGAATTTGTCCCGTTTCGCTTTGCTGAAAAATTCAAGAATTTTCAGTGAAATGGTGAAAAATGAATTTCGACGCCCTTGTCAATTTTGATTCCCGCATCAATTCTGATGCTCGTGTCAATTTTGACGCTGGTAGTATAGTCAACGGGCATCCAAATAATTATGCGCGCCGGATTTAACGCAATCGACTTTTCCAACGTGCGAATCACTAGTCCGTAACAGCAAATATGTAAATTCTAATGTTACACACAACAGCCACATATAAACCTATACATCTCTATAAACTGTTCCTAGTGATGTCAATAAATAGAATTTGTTATTAGTGATGTTACTAGTGTCACATGACTGTATATTGGCATTGGCCAGAGGTTTATTTTGGGCCTTTGTGTATTTAAAATGCCAGGGTTTGTTATGAATCTCAGTCCATTCATGGAGATGAAATGTAATATCCTTATCATTTACAATGCATGGATGGATGACAGTGGGGGTAAAACACACCTGGGCATGAGAATAGGAGAAAGTTGTTCTGGTTTAAACTGATGATACAGTTGATTGCTAACCTTAAAGGAGAACTAAACCTTAAAAATGAATGTGGCTATAAATGACATATTTTTTATATACTGAACTTATTGCACCAGCCTAACGTTTCAGCTTGTCTATAGCAACAACGATCCAGGACTTCAAACTTGTCACTGGGGGGTCACCATCTTGGAAAATGTCTGTGACACTCACATGCTCAGTGGGCTCTGAACAGCTGTTGAGAAGCTAAGCTTAGGGGTCGTCGCAAATTATCAAGCAAAAAATGAGGTTGACCTGTAATATAAGCTAATGTTAGAAAGCTGATTATTAAATTCTGATGTTAGTTGCACTGGTTTCTGTGCTGCCATGTAGTAATTATCTGTATTAATTACTAACCAGCCTTATATTGTGACATTTAGATTCTATATGTACTGTATATTGTGAGTCAGTAACTAAGCTCAGTAAGTGACAGCAGCACAGAGCATGTGCAGTGAATCAGCAGAAAAGAAGATGGGGAGCTACTGGGGCATCTTTGAGACACAGATCTTTACTGCTAAAGGGCCGTGGTTGCCTTGGGCTGGTACAGAAGCACAAAACATAATGTACAATGATTCTAGCCTACTTGTTTAGTTAAGCTTTAGTTCTCCTTTAATGACAATGCTGCCCATAGTGAACAATGCAACCAATGGACCCTTAAAGATACACTTCTAGGCTTTTTATGTTAAGGAATAAAGCTGCATGTCTGGCACTAGCAGCAGTGGCGTAACTAGACCCCTAAGGGCCCTGGTACGTACATTTACAACTGGGCACCCCTACCACCCCTCGGGACCCCCGTGCATTGGGCTAGAACACAGCATTACTGACCTAATGTCATAGTAGCAATTACATTTGGAAACCCCCAGGCCCTAAGCATTCTCAATAACAGCTCCCATACCTGTACTCAAAGGATATAAGCACAGGAGTCTGAAATACATTTTTTACTGTGTTAATGGCAAGGGTTAATCAGTGCAGCATTAAAGTGATGGTTCACCTTTACATTAACTTTAATATGGCGCAGACAGAGATTTTCTGAGAAACTTTGCAATTGTTTTTTTTTTTCAATTGTGGTTTGCTTTATTAGCATTATTATTTTATTCAGCAGCTCTCCCGTTTGCAATTTCAGAAGTCTGGTTGCTATGGTCCAAATTACCCTAGCAACTATAAATTCATTTGAATGAAAGACTGGGAGATAAATTGCAGTGAGCCTGAATGAAAACGTAGCAATACCAATAAATGTTTAGCCTTACAAAGCATTGTTGTTTAGAGGAGGTCTGTGGCCTCTATTTGAAAGTTGTAAAAAATAACTAAAAATTGAAAAGTTGGTTAGAATTTACCATTCTCTAACATACTAAAAGTGAACCTGAAGTTGAACCACCCATTTAATGTTACACTATGGGGGGCATGTGCAAGGCCTCTCTGCCAGTTACATTACATACACAACCTAAAGCAATAGGTGAATTGGTGCATGACTGTAGCTGCTCACGTTATCTTATTGAAATCCTCAAGACTCAACTTCTGCATTTAGAAAAGCCTAAGATCCGACCTGCAGTCTAATGCTTTCTATTACCTCAGATTTAGCAGGCAGACAGGGAGACACAACACAGATAAGCACCCATTGCAACAGCACTAAAATAATTCTATTTCGGGCAGGTTTATTTATGTAATGGCGTGACATTTGGCCCCTGTAATCACGAAGGATCATTAATTACAAATCGCTGCGATCTCTTTTTTTAAGAACGGAGGGAATGGGTGCAGGAGAAAAAGCAAACATCACAGAAAGAAATAAAGTGAAGCCGATGCAATCAGAGAGAAGGTGCGGGAGGGACACCAGGGGCACAGGGTCTGATTGGATGCAATCAGTCCAATCGGACTAAAGCCTGCAGAACTGTGATATCATGGGCAACGCTCTATTAAACGGAGCACATGAATACATGCAATTACTTACGGGATGTGGGCCCCATTGGTTCCGCCACTGCCTAGCAGAGACGTTAAAGGATCATTGGCACCTGAAACATGCAGAGCATTTATATATAGAATATATCTATTTATATCCTTTGCTGGGCAGAAGAATCTCAGAGCAGCAGGCTGGGTATTTGGTTGCTTATAATCGATGAATGCTTACCATGGATTCAGAGAGTTCTGTACGTCTAAATTGACATAAGAAAATCTAGGGACAGAGGGATAGTATTTTTACTATATTATATAAATATACATTGCTGTGTTTACAAGTAGCTCTATATAAAAAGTTATCTGTACATATGCCCCTTTCAACTTTCTCTGCTGGGAAATAGCAAAGTGAAATCATTATTCAGATATGAGGCATTAAGCGTTCAACAAATCTTAGCCCAACATACAAATCTAATTTGTAATTACCCATACATGTGCATTCATCTTAATTACAATTCTCGTAATGAAAGCAAATGTGTGAGTTACTAGTCTGGTAAGAACTTCAACTACATGAGGTGACGGCTCACATTAACCTGATTTTTGAACCAAAAAGTAAAAAATGCAATTTCCAGCACTGACATGGAGAAGTAAGGGCTGGACTTCACAAGTGTTTTTGGTTGGATTGAAGCTCGCCGACAAAACGCATGTGACAAGTCAGATGGAGTTACATGTGTGAAGCTATAATTGGACAGAATGAAAAGTCGGAGGTAACAACCACATTACATCCGACGTGACTGTCGGATGTGGATGCAGAAAGCAGCGTCTTTATCCGACAGTTGGACCGTGTAGTTATTAACTCTGACTTTTTATTCAGTTCAATTATTTCTTTACATGTGTGACTCCATCCGACTTGTCGTGTGCGTTTTGCGGCGGGCGTCGATCCAACCAAAAACGCTTGTGGAGTCCAGCCTTTACTTCTCCATGTCAATGCTGGAAATTGCATTTTTTTCCTACTTTTTGGTTCAAAAATCAGCTATAGGTTAATGTGAGCCATCTGACTGATAGGTAGAAGGAGTGGGACTAAGAGATTAGGGGCAGCCAGAGATTCTCAAACACATTAGCAGATCAGACATACAGAGCAGACATAACACTGAATGGGGTTTGAGGCTACTTTGGCCACAGCCTGGTATATTTTGGGCACAGGGTTGGTGCCAGGATTGGGTGGTATCAGAACAGTGGCACATTTATCTCTAACCAGAAAAAAAGTTCATAGGGAAAATGAAGAAAACGGCCTCTGGAGGTAAAGGTTAATTCAGAGCCCAGGTAGATCTTGCATATATAGAAAACAGGCAAGGAAGGGGTAAATACTATGGCATGCAGAGCCCTGATAAGACAATGGAGACTCCAAGTACATGCATGGCCAGTCCATCCCAGTACCCTCTCCCTACACATTGCATACCAGAGATCCAGTTGCAGGATAAGGGTAATCTGCCCAGACCTATGTTACCTAGTGTTAATGTCCCATAGAGAGAAAAGTAATTGGTATTATGTGTGCATGAGAGAATTAGAGTGAAAAGGAGATTTTGTGTACTCACCGTTAAACCTCTCTCTCTTCAGTCGCTTGGGGGAGTTTGTACCAAACCAGAACTGTAACGTTACATTAACCACGTCTGAATTGCAGCAATAGCCCCTATCCAGGGAGGGAAGCACTGTGTCCCCCAAGCGACTGAAGAGAAAGAGATTTAACGGTGAGTACACAAAATCTCCTTTTCTCTATTGTCTGCTCGGGGGACACAGGGACAATAGGGACTACCAAAGCTGTCCCTTGAGATAGGGTGGGAAGGATAGGCCTATGTGGAAAATACCACCGCGGCTTGAAGTATGACTCAGAAGCAGCAAGAGCATCAATATGGTAGAATTTGAAATAAGTGGCCGACACACACACCCGAGGCTTTGGTTTCGGAATGCCCACGAGGTGCGCATTCCATTGGTGGAACGCTCCTTGAGTGTAGACAGAGGGGTCTTTCCCCTTGCAATGTAAGACCCTTTTGTATGACTTGTTTGATCCATCGTGATATGGTAGCTTTGGAAGCTGGTGTGCCTCGATGGGCCCCCCCCGTAACCCGAACTGGGTATCCAACCTGCTTATGACTTGGATCCTGTGTAGCTAACCTTGACAGCCCTGACTGGGTCTAGTGAATGCAGTGCCACCTTCTTAGCATTGGAAGGCGATAGACAGAAGGTTGGAATGGTGATGTCCTGATTTAGGTGGAACACCTTGGGTAGAATGACGGTACTGTTTGCAGTACTACTCTGTCACAAAGGAATATGAAAAATTAAGAGTCTTGTACAATAAGGTAGTGAGTTCGGGAACTCTCTTTGCCGATTAGATGTCTGTCAGGAAGACAGTTTTCAAAGTGAGAAAACTGCAGCAAGATGAAAATCATGAGTTGAAATGGTGTCTCTTGTTCGCAGCACAAAGGAGAGATCCCATGTAGGAGTGGGTGCTCGAATGTGGTGAAGTTATATGAGTTAGTCCCTAAAGGAATGCTCTTACATCTGGTAGATTAACCAGCCGCTTCTGGAAGAAAACTGACAAGGCAGAACCTGTGACTTAAGAAGTCCAAAGGATAACCCCATGGATAGTATGGATAGTTGGTAATGCATGGCTTTTCAGAACCCTGGTTCTTCTGGGTATGTGTGCCAAACCCTGTAGTAAGCCCTTGCAGAGAAAGGTTTGCGGGCTGCTTGCATTATTTCAACCACTGCATCGGAGAACCCTTACGTCTTAGGATCTGAAAGAAGAAATTGACTTTGTGGAGCGTCGCTCTGCTCCTCCTTGGTGTTTTATGTAGGCTATAGTCGTGGAGCGGTCAGACTGACCTCTTAGTTCCCGTTGCCAGAACCTTATGCCAAAAAATGGATTGCCTCGATTTCTAGCAGGTTGAAGGATATTTTGCTCTGTTCCAGGTCCCACCGATCCCGCTGTGTCGTGCCTGCAGTACTGCACCCCAACTGGATAGGCTTGCATTCGAGAACACAAAAAAATTCTGATAGGAAGGAAGAATAGGTACATGAAGGTACGCAACCTTTATGTCGAGGAAGATTGGGAATTCGGCAGAAGACCTCGTTGCGGTGACTGAGTGGACTGACTCCCTCTTGAATTTTCGTGGTCAGATGAACCTGAGGTCTAGGACAAGTCGAATCGTTCCTCCCTTTAAGGGGACTAGAACAGGTTTGAGTAGTAACCCTTGAAGCGTTTTGGCGATGGGACTGGAGCGAGTGGTCAGATGGTGTGGGTAGACAAACCTGCTGAGGAGGGCTTGTCTGTGGTCTTGGGGAAGGGTTTGCGACCTTGCCATGCCAACCTGGTCTTACCTGCCTGTCGGCCTCTTCCCGAGGATGAGTGGGGTAGAGATGAAGATCTGTTGATCTTGTTTGTGGGCCCCAAAAAGCTTTCCTCTGCGAAAGGAGGGGTGCATATTTGGTTGCGGAAGTAAAGAGCCTTCTTCTCCTGTAGCTTGACTGATAATCTGGTCAATGCCAAACAGTGTTTTTCCCTTAAGTAAGTGGATTTCTGCAGACCGAAGTTTGAGTCAGAGAGACCTGTGATCCGTCACCACCCTTGCTGATGCTCGCATTATACTTTGGTCGGTATCCAGTGATGCTTCGCAAAAGCCATTGTTTGCCTCCATAATATGTGATGCTAAATGTTATAATTACTGAATTACATCAGGTAGCAACTCTGAGCAGGATCTACTGAACCATGCTGTGTCCAGGCTGGGGGCGAAATGAGATGCCTGAGACTGAACATCTAGAAAGTAGTAACCCCTCCATTTCTTGTCCATAGCATCGTAGAAATGAGGCATCTGGAACCGGTGGAGCTGTGTTCTAGGAAGGCGGGATACCGGGTAGCCACTGAGGGTGGAATAAACCACCTTGCTATAGTCTCGGCCGAGAACGGGTAGGCTTTTTTTTTTAGCCTTGAAACACCCCTCGGGCATATATCATTCTAATTGACAAACCTGAAGGTCCGGGAATCCGGGAGCTGAACTCTGAATTCCATGGGCAAACACCCAGCTCTTTAGCCGCAAGGCTTGTTTGCTGTGTCTCTTAATTAGACAACTAGATTATGTGGCAGAGTTCTCAGACTCCTGAGGGTAGAATGTATCTACAAGATAGGCTTAGGGAGTCTTTTGTCTCTAAACATGTGGCATGGATTCCTCCTCCCTCTCATCTAAAAGTGACACTACTCCTTCTAAGAGAGCCGTGTCTGACGGAGGAAGGAACTGATCACTGAAAAAAACACCATCACTCTCCTCTTCAGAGGGAGAGGGGCCCTCCATATGCGTGGCTTGCCCCTTGTAGGAGTTTAATTATTTTACTCTCCGCCTCCTTGTGCTAGATGAGACCAATCAGGAGTGGCCTGTACATCAGAGAGTAATATGTCTGTGGGTGCTGTGCCTGTACCCATCATAGTAGTTGGCTTACAATTAGCACAATGGTATTGTTATGCCCATAGGGCAAACGTTTTTGGGCTTGTGGCAAACGACAATTTTATGAAGTTGAGTAGGCTCCCTTGGGGAAGGCCATCACTGGGGGCCATGGCATGGCAATGTTTGTAGGTCAGAGGGACATATGTGAAAAAAACATTGTTTGCATTTACCGCATAAAAAATATTGGCGGTAGGTACCTGTGCAGTAACCAAGAAGGCCTACTCTAGCTGAGCACTGCAGTGGCTATGTGCCAGTGGAAGAAAGGGAGCAGGTTTTTCCTGTAGTGTCTGCTGCTGATAGCAGCACAAACTACCCTTCTTTCTGCCTGTGTGCTCGATTTGATGAACGCTGGCACTAACTGCACTATGTGTGCATTAGACAGTGCCCTGGAGGCTTCAGACCAATTTCCAAAATGGCTGCCGTGTGTAGGGGGCGCGCCGATGTTCGCGTTAGAACAGGGCACGTGACAGTAGAGAATGGCACTGGTGAGACTGAGTTGCAGTAACAAACCTTCTCCACTAGTGTCTAAGCCGGTGTTGTTTCCTACACCTTTCAGCTGTACTTGCCGTTCCTCCCGGGATCCCAGTGCAAGACTCGAGAGGCGTCACTAGTTCACTGAAGGGAGCGGAGCAGTGTGAGGAAAAAATGGCGCCAAAAGCGAAAAGCACAAGTAACAAACCTTCTCCCCTTGTGTCTAAGATGGTGTTTCCTACACCTTCCGGCTGTTCCCACCGGCTCCCAGTGCAAGACACGAGTAGCTTCACTAGTTCACTAAAGCGGAGCAGTGGGAGGAAAAATGGCGCCACATGAGAGGAGTCACTAGTTCACTGAGGGAAAAGAGCAGTGGGAGTAAAATGGTGCCAATTTTGAATGACCTGACTCAGGAGAAGGGTATTCTTAGGAGCGGGGAACCTCGGGTGTAGAGAAATGTCAATACTCACAATACGTGTCCTGACCGCTCTCCTCTGTCATCCGGCCAGCTTCCTCTCCATTTGAGGGTTGTGCTTAAGCTGGATGGTCTGTGTCACAAAAACACCATTGGTTGGATGGGTGCCAACAGGGGCCCTGCTGAAGTAAGTCTGGGAAGTGGCCACGGGGGAGCGATCGACAGTCACTTTAGATCCAAAAACCAAGCTCTCCTGGGCCAAAAGGGTGCTATTACTATCGCTCTTGTTCGAAACAGATATAGACGACGGAGAACAGGGTGAATCATTGGTATGGGTGAAAAATGTAGACAAGTTGAAAGACCCAATCTGATGTCATTGCATCCACTGACCAAGCTTTTGGGTTGTGCTATCTGGAACAATAGTCCGGTATTTGGTGATTGAACTTGCTGGCCATCAGGTCTATCTGTGGGGTCCCCCACCTGATTGTAAGCTGTTGAAACACTTCCTTGTGTAGTGCCCACTCTCCTGGATCGAGAGTGGTTCTGCTTAGGAAATCTGCTTCCCAACTCAACTGGCCCGGAATGTAAACGGCCGTTAGTCTGCAAGAATTGTTTTCTGCCCATTGTAGAATGTGGGACACTTCCTTCCATGCTGCACTGCTGTGAGTGCCTCCCTGGTGGTTTATATACGCCACCGCTGTCGCGTTGTCCGATCTGACTTTTACGGGGTATCCTTTTAGTAGATCCGACCAGTGTCTTAGCGCCAGGTAAACTGCCCGTAGTTCTAGCACATTTATGTGAAGTGAGGTTTCCTTCTGTGACCACCGACATTGTACAAACCTGTGGTCGAATACACCTCCCCAGCCTGTGAGATTTGCGTCTGTGGTGATTAGTGCCCAGTTGGCAATGGAACAAAGTTTTCCCTTCATGATGTTTTCTCTTTGAATCCACCACTGAAGGGAAGTTTTGGTTGCCCCTGATAGATAAAATTGAATAGTCTAAATTGTTGTAATCTTCTCGCCATTTTTGGGAAAGTCTAGCTGGAGGCTCCTCATGTGGGCGTGAACAAAAGGTACAACCTCTATGGCTGAGGTCATGAGTCCTAGTAGACGCATGCAGTCCCTGGCTGAGATTGACCTTTGGGATATTGCTTGTCTTGACGCAGCTTTTAGGTAGAGTTGCTTTTGAGTCGTTAGAAAAACCTTGTGCTGCCGAGAGTCGAACTTGACTCCCAAAAAAATGAGGGCACATACAGAAACTTGTTGAGAAATTTTAGATCTAGTACAGGACGCTGTGAACCATCTTTTTGGGTATTAGAAAAAGGTTTGAATAAAACCCTAGTCCCCATTGATCTGTGGGAACGGTTATTATGGACTTGAGTTTGAGCATAGTTTGAATTGCCAAGTTCAAAGCTCTCTTTTTGCTTGGTAGGGATGGCAGGATTGACCGAATGAATCGTTGGGGGGGGGTCTCTGAGATTGAAGCTTGAAGCCCATTGAAATTATGTTGTGGACCCAGGCTTCTGAAGTTGTGGTTAGCCAGGTTTCCCTGAACTTTAAGAGGCGACCCTATCGCCTCTGTAAAATTGGGGGAGGCTGCCTGTGTTTTGTCTGGCATTCCCCTGGTAGTGTGTCTCTGAAAGTTCCATGAGGGCTTCTTGGGGGGACGAAAATTACCTTTGGGTTGGTTTGAGTATGTTTGTTGTCTGGAATGTTGTGGGGAAGGTCTCCCAAAATTCGATGACCTAAATGGTCTCCTTGACTGTGTGTTTGGAGGTCTAGATTTTTTGTCTTGAGGTAAAAAGTTGCTTTTTCCTCCAGTGATCTTATTTATCAGAGAATCTAGCTCTGGTCCGAAGCCCCCTGAAAATGGTAGAGTAACTAGATTTTTCTTGGAGGCTGGATCCACACTCCAAGACTTGAGCCATAGTGCCCTTCTGGCACCTACTGAAAAGGCAGAGGCCCTGGCCTGTAATTGAAGCGTGTCGATAGAGGCATCGCATAAAAAGTGTGCTGCATTAAGCACCTTTGAAAGATGACCATGCATGTCAAAAGAATCCTCAGAACAGCCTGATAATTCTTCTTCCAGCCATAGCGTCATGGTTCAAGCAACACATGCTGCTGTGATTGACGGTTTAAATGCTGCTGTAGATGACGCAAAAGAGCTTTTTAAAAGATTTTCAGCCTATCTGTCCATGGGATCTCTAAACGCCGTTCCGTCTTAGAGGTATAGTTGTACGTTTAGCTAATCTAGCTATCGGGGCATCCACTTTGGGTATGGTTTCCCATTTATCTCTATGAGCTTGGCTGAAAGGATACAGCATATCCATTTTTTTATCTTTGACTGCTCTGCGGTCTGGGGCTTTCCATTCATTATTAATGAACTCTCATGTACAGGAAAAAACTTTTGAATCCTTAGAGTGGGACTAAACAGCTTTGTGCTCCTCTTGAATGCCTAGTGTGTGGAACATGTCAGCTAACAGTGAGTGAATAGATTCCAATTGGGATTTGTGGGAGCTTTCTAAATGAGTCGTCCTCTGAGGAATGGAAATCCACCTCTGCTTGAGAGGGGTTGTGAGGTGCTACTTGTGTAGTTTGTCGCCTGGTTGGCTGCTATTTTTTCAATAGTGGATGACATTGTCAACAGTGATGCTTGGAATGGCTGAAACCAATCTGGAATCTGTGAAGCAGAGGGTGCTGCTGAGTCAGCTCTCACTTCTGTGGGTTTGCGTTTTTTTTGGTACTGTTGTACCTCCTTATCCTTATGTCTCTTTTTTACAGTTACTGAGGTTGTATCTGAGCCTGACCTGAGTGTCTAACTCATCTTGTGTGGATAAGTTTGCTTTATTAAGGTCAGACACCATATTAGTCTATGTAACCTGTTAGTAATGAGGTGCATGACAGCAATAAAAGATGGGGAAAAAGATTAGTACAGAGAATAGGAAGATAATATAAGCTGTACCACTAGTAACCGGATGATAACCGGGCAGCGCTGCAGCTTGCCTCTATGTCATGAGTTGCCAAGCAACCAGGGCAGCGCTAAAGCTTACCCTCTTTCTTATCCTGATGGATAACTCCTTTAACTGAAAATTGTGTTCCTGAAATCCAAAAACCAAATATAAAAAACTTGTTGGTAATGAATGGGAGCTCAGCTCCCAAAAAACTTCCCTCCTTGATGCAGGATAGAAAAAAACTAAAGTAGGCGGGGTTAATACAGGGAAGAGGAGGATCCCTCAGAGGGATTGAAAGTTTAGTTCCATCCTGCCTCCTAAAGGGAATGGTGTATTAACCCACGAGTGCGCTGTGCTGCCTAGGGACGACCGAGAAATAAGATTATAAGCAGCACTTAGTGGAACAATCTCTATAGAGCAGGTGCACTGAAATCGCTTTTCCACAAGTGATACCATTTCTATAACATAGGGCAGCGCTCCATAACTGTCCAGAGTTGTGGGAGAATTAGTGAAGCTCAAACAAACAGGTGAGATTTTAAAGAATTGGTAGGGACACAGGCGTGTTTGAATAAACATCTGAATATCCCAGAAGCTGTGCAGAAATTGAATCATTCACTGTAACGCTGCATTCATTTTCTGTAGGCTTCTCTTAATAACAACTAGGATCAAACACAATAAATACCTTTTCTCTGAGTGACCTCTGGTGGTTGTTTTGTGGTAGACACTTTACTACATTTCCCATTATTTCTTCTTTCCATCTTCAGCTTGGGATGATGCGTCAATTCTGTATCCGCAGAAGCCTGGTTGAAATTGTTCATTGGTGAGAAATGATTCAGACAGGGCACAGAAAAATAGCAGGACAGCCTGAGTTTCCTTTTATCCATATGATGCACATTTAATCCCTCAACCACTGGGGCCCAGATTCTGCCTAAATTGCTCGGGAATGGGATGATGTAAGGATCCGTATATTTATTAAATCATATCTTGCTAAGCTGGAAGCCCCCCTGCATCCAACAGGCTACTGCAACTCCCAGAAACCCTATGCAGGAGAAGGAACGTTTTGGAATTAACACAAAATCAGGTGGTTAAATCCCTTCTGCTTTTAAACTCCTGATATAAATCTCTAATTAAACAGACATCTGTGTGGCCACACCAGCTGGAACTAATATAAAGGCCACTATATGGGGTATATGAGAGGGAGTCTTTCAGGCTCAAAATGCGATAGCTGACAAGAAAATGGGACATTTGGGGAGCCATCTGGGGCCCCAGGCTGGGCACTTAAAAGCAGGAATGAACTTGGGTATGGGCTCAGATAAAGGAACCCTGCAGCCAAACAAGACATTAGAATCTTTGTGATTGCATGTTTAAAGGGAATATAAACCCAAATATAAACTTGTAAATGTGCTCATCTGGAAACTTGGACTCTTGAACCAAAAGCCTTCTGATTATATAAAAAACCTTTAAAGGTACCATACATTATATTTGTTTATATTTAAAGGTCCTTATGTTTGCAAACAAATCCTACATCATACAGCATGTGCTCCCTTTCTCTAAGGTGCACTGTATGTATTATGAGAGTTTTAATACAGCCACAAGATGAAATGCAGCACATGCCAATGTAAACAATTCTGGGGTCATTTACGAAAAGAAAATCCAATGTGCAACTATATTTGGTGCAATGTGTCATGTTCTTTTATCCACACAATGCAACATTTTCCCCAAAATAGCAGTATAATTGTGCTCAATGACTTTATCTTTTTGGAAAAGGCCATGGGCTATTGGGGGTGGTAGAGGTTTAATTCTTAAGAAAAAGAGTTGATTATTAATAAGGTTGGATTTTAAATAATGGAGCTCCTTAGTCCCTAAGGACAGGCCTCTATACATGTAGAGGTAATAACATTGGAAAGGGGAAATCTAAATGTTCATGCTGTAAATAGGATATTGAACATTGAAATCAAGGGGACTAATGATAAAGCACAATTTGTTTTTATAGCTCCTCCTTAAAGGGGTTTATTAGAGGCTAATATAAAGGAAAACATCAGGATGCCTGTGTTAAGAATCACCAAGGAGTTCGCTGACAATATCAAGGCCATTACTAACCTTATATTTTACTACAGGGGGCACATTATTTTTATATTATGTGAGACACGTAGCGCAACTGAGATCACTTTAATCAACATTTATAGATACGTTACAGGTCATTTGAAACTTTTGAGTAAAGGTATGGGACCCGTTATCCAGAAACCTGTTATGCAGAAAACTGAATTATGTAAAGGCCTTCTCCCATAGATCCAATTTTTTCCACATAATCCAAATTTTTTTAAATGATTTCCTTTTTTCTCTATAATAAAAAAAAACAGTACCTTGTACTTAATCACAGTTAAGATATTAGTCCTTATTGGAAGCAAAGTCAGCTTATTGGGTTTATCTAATGTTTACATGATTTACTAGTAGACTTAAGGTATGAAGAGCCAAATTATGGAAAGATCTATTAGCTGGAAAACCCCAGGTCCTAAGCATTCTGGATGACAGGTCCCATACCTGTAGTAAAAAGAAATTATTGTTGTCAGAATTCAGAATTAGCCAGACACTTATTTGAAGAATTGGATCCCTTTGCCCCTTGCTGGTATGGCTATATATTTTTGTATGTAGAAGAGTTTATTCCTTAGTGTGATGATGCCAAATAGAGCTTTGCTACTGTTTTTGAACTACATATCTCAGAATTCTTTTCCAACCATCACACTTGAATACATTTTTCAGGATGAACCAAATGGCCATACCCTTTGTTTAACAATTCTAACCATAATACCATCAGTATCAGTTTATCTAGTTAATTATTTATCCATATTATCAATTACATTTATTCTTACCATAGACACTTATTATTACTACTCATTTTATCCATGATGTCTGTTATCTTCTAAGTCTCTACTTCACTTTTAAAGTACATTTTTATTACTAGTCTGTTTATCTAACGCTACGACTATCTTACAACAACTATGCCATCCTTATTAACTTTAATCTTATTGACCTATTCTATTTATGAATATATTTGAATATAAGTCCAACAAGTTCAACCCCTCCAAATGAAAACCCAGCATCCATACACACACCCCTCCCTACTTTCACATAAATTATATATACCCATATCTACACTAACTATAGAGTTTTGTATCACAATAGCCTTTGTATTATTATATTATGTCTGTCCAATAAAACATCCAAGTCACTCTTAAAGGCATTAACTGAATCAGCCATCATAACATCACCAGGCAGTGCATTCCACAACCTCACTGTCCTCACTGTAAAGAACAACCTACGTTGCCTCAAATAAAAGATCTTTTCTTCTAGTCAGAAGGGGTGGCCTCTGGTACGGTGATCCTCTTTACGGATAAAAAAGTCCCCTGCTATTTGTCTATAATGTCCTCTAATGTACTTGTAAAGTGTAATCATGTCCCCCTCACAAGCACCCTTTTCCAGAGAAAACCTTGACAGTCTACCCTCATAATTTGACCAGTTTAGTTGCACGTCTCTGCACTTTCTCAAACTCATTGATATCCCCCTTAAGGACTGGGAGTCCAAAACGGCACCGCATACTCCAGATGAGGCCTCACCAGGGACATAATTATGTTTTCATCCCTTGAGTCCTTTTTTATGCAAGACAGAACTTTATCTGCTTTAGTGGCCACAGAATGACACTGCCAAGAATTAGACAACTTATCTACAAAAAACCCTAGATCCTTCTTATTTAAGGAAACTCACAACACTCTGCCGTTTAGTGTATAACTTGTATTTATATTATTTTTGCCAAAGTGCATAACCTTGCATTGAACAACATTGAACCTCATTTTCTAGTTTGCTGCCCAGTTTCCCAAAATAGACAAATCACTCTGCAAACTGGTAGCATCCTGCATGGAACCTATAGTTCTGCACAGTTTAGTATCATCTGCAAAAATAGAAACAGTATTTTTAATGCCCACCTCCAGGTCATGATGACGAAGGATTTTCCTGCTTGCTGTTGCTCATACAGGAAAATTCCTGAAGACTTTCGATGACATCTGAATCAATGTTGAGATTAAGTTCTTCTAATATTGAGTGACTGTCATGGATTCTAGTGCTAATACCAAAAGAACAGCATTCCTTTTT
The DNA here is from genome assembly GCA_038501925.1 of Xenopus petersii. Classification (NCBI taxonomy): domain Eukaryota; kingdom Metazoa; phylum Chordata; class Amphibia; order Anura; family Pipidae; genus Xenopus; species Xenopus petersii. The sequence continues at coordinate 82,005,507 of CM076689.1, forward strand.
GTTGGATTGTAACGTTTTAATCAGAATGCTGTGCGCCCAATTCCACATGTTAAGGCCCAGGTTGCACCTGAGCAGAGTAGGTCTTGATTCAAAGCCAGAGGTGACAATGGGGAGGGGGTAGTAATAACACATAATGTAATCTGAGGAAGAAAAGGGGAAGAATGCTAAACCAAAAGGTTAAATGGAGCTACAGTGAGGGGCAGATTTATCAAGGGTCGAATTTGAAGTGGTAAATACTTCAAAATTCGACAGTCTAATTGAAATACTTTGACTTCAAATATCGAAGTTGAAGGATTTTTCATTGAATTTCACAATCCTGCAATTGAAGTAAAATTGTTTGATGCAAAGATTAAATTCTTCGAATCAAATGATTTTACCGTCCTTCGACTTTAAAAAAACGTAGAAAAATGCTCTAGAAGGTCCCCATAGGCTAACATAGCACTTCGGCAGCTTTAATTTGGCAAAGTATTGAAGAGACAGTACTTCAATTATCGTATGGTCGAACAATTTTACTTCGATTCAAAGTCGCCTATTCAATGGTCGAAGTATCCAAAAAATTACCTCGAAATTCAAACTTTTTGAACTTCAAAAATTCCCTCGAATCCACTTCGACCCTTGATAAATCTGGGTTGGATACCTTTTTAGCAAGGGAGAAAATAACTCTAAATAAAAAATCAATCCAGGGAATGGTCACATTGCCACCTTTAATGTCAGGAAGGGCTTTATCTCCTCCTCTAAGGTGAATTGGAGAGGCTTCAGGTGGGCTCATCGTCTTCATCACCAAGCAGTTAGGCAGGTTTTAGTTAGTAGAAAAAGGATGTCAAGTTTTCAGCCTCTCTTATTTGACAGAAGAACCTATACAAAGAAGAAAAAAAAAAAAGAAAACCGTAAACACCGACAACTAAGTATTGCTGTTTACATGAAAGAACTGTGCCAAGCCAACCATTTAGCCTGTTTAACAACTGTTCTACCAATGTCACTACTTTAAGTCTGTTACTGTGATTCTTATGACATATGACTATATGATTTACATGTAAATACACTTAGCCCTGCTGTCTGGTGAAGGCCATTTATTTGAGAGGCCCAGTTTGGAGGAACCAAATTAATGTCTTAATGTCTTTCTGTTGCAGGAGATACAACCCTTGGAATCAGTTCGCTATCCTTACAGGAGTACAGGGGGGTGGGAGCAGAATAAAATGAATATGGGTTTCCCCTATATTTAAACAACAAATACACCAATTAGACCGCTCCCAGCTTACCCCTCCTGCACTGCTCCATGTATTCCTTGCTGGGTGCTCTGGCTTCAGCATCCCCACCGTTTGTCACACACCAAACCAAAGGAAAGACGGCACTCCATTCAAGGATAAGACAGGTTTATTACAGACCCCACAGGGATCTCAAGCCCTACGTGTTTCGGGACTCAATCCCTTAATCATAGGCATCATATTTCCCCTATATTTGCTTTCTGGGCACTGGAGTTGGGGCAGACTTCCTACTAAATGTACAGTTTCTTTTGTGCTCTCTTTTTAATTTGTATGCACTTTGTACTAACAGAAGAAAAGCAAGTAATAAATTACATCTGCTTTGTTGTGTGTACTTGTGCAATTACCTGCATAGACACAGTATTAGAGAACATTGGGGGTGAACATCAAGCAAATTCCGGGGGCCACAAGGCACCTTGATGCAGGCGTCAAATGCGCAAACGTCCTAAGAGTCCCCTGGAATCCCTTATCCTGTGAAAAGTGAAGGAAAAATTATTATGCAGAGGTGCCCGATCAGTACACCCCCACCCACTGTTGATAGGGCAGGGTCCAAAGAAAATAAATAGGATTTTGGTCACTTGGGAAATACCTCACCCTGTTTATGAAGGAGTTTTCACCCTGGTCTTAAACAAGGCAAGAGTTCTTAAAAAAAACAGTAATGGGGATTAGTGCTTGGGAAAAAGCACACAAGAGAGTGGAATATGGCACTTTATTAGTACATGAATGGGCCCTCTTATCCAGTATGCTTGGAACCTGGGGTTTTCTGGAAAATGGGTCTTTCCATAATTTGGATCTTCAGATCTTTAGTCTACTAGAAAATCATGTAAGGGGCACATTTACTAAGGGTTCAATATTGAGGGTTAATAAACCCACGAATTCGACCCTCAAATTTGAATTCATAGCATTTACCGCAAATCCTACTATCAAATGATCTAAGGAAAAATCGTTCAAAGGATTTTAATCGATCGATCGAAGGATTTTCCTTCAATCAAAAAAACCTTAGAAAACTGATGGGGAAGGTCCCAAATAGGCTAACATTGTAGCTAGGTAGGTTTAAAGTGGCGAAGTATGTAGTCAAAGATTTTCTAAAGAGACAGTACTTCGACTTTCGAATGGTCAAATAGTCAAACAATTTTTAGTTTGAATCGTTCGAATCGAAGGTCGTAGTATCCAAAAAAAACGTTGAAATTCAACATTTTTTTACTTTGAATCCTTTACTCGAGCTTAGTAAATGTGCCCCCAAATGAACCCAACAGGCTGGTTCTGCTTTCAATAATGATTACTTATATCTTAGTTTGGCTCAAGTACAAGGTACTGTTTTAATACAGAGAAAAGGGAATTCATTTTAAAATTTGGATTATTTGATTCCAATGGAGTCTATGGGAGACGGCATTTTCTTTATGGATAACGGGTTTTGGGTTTCCAGATAACGGATCATGGGGGTGACCATTCAAAGGAGAAAAGGCTCAAGTTACACAGCAGATAAGCTCTGTAGAACATAATAGTATCTGTTATCCATTAATTATTCTGTGCCATAGAGCCTTTTTTTCAATTTCCGCCATTGCTACACAGCAGCTTGTTTATATGAACTATAGTAGTGTTTCTAGAGCAAACAGTAGTTTTACCAGTGCAGGGCAACAGTACATGATATTTTCATTAAAACACTTTCATTTTTTGGTGTTACTGTTCCTTTAAGGACACTTTTAGTGTAGTACAACTCTCAAGCACTTTTTCCATTGAAAGGGAACACAGAGTCTCTACAAGGTAATCCCCTGTGGGCTCCCCCTGGGCCACTAATAGCCAAACTACTGAATGTGTGAGACCATGAAGAACTTGAAGTTGTAAGTGATATTCAGAAACAATCTGCATTGGTTTTCATTTTTTATTATTTGTTGTCTTAAGTTAGTTTTTTTATTAAGCAGCTCTCCAGTTTGTAATTTCAGCAATCTGATTGCTAGGATCCACATTACCCTAGCAACCATGCAGTGATTTGAATAAGAACCTGGAATATGAATAGACGCCTGAATAGAAAGATGAGTAATAAAAAGTAGCAATAACAATACATTTGTCGCCTTACAGAGCATTTGTTTTATAAGGTGTCAGTGATCCCGATTTGAAATTAGCAAAATAATAAAGAAATGATCAAGTGCTCGATGTGAGCAGACGCCTGGAGTAGAGCTCCTCTCTCAGGGCCGCTATAATTCTGTTTTTACAGGGCACTTAACATTGCTACAACGGCAGGGCGGCTGAATAAAATTTGCACGTGAGGAAAATCAAGATGGCGACCGCAACTCTGCTAGCAGGCCTCCCTCTCCTCCCTCCCCACAACAGGCATCTGAACCCACGTTGCAGGAAATACTGCAGGAGATCAGGGAGTCAAAGGAAACATGCACTAGCTTAATAAGTGCTAAGACTAATGAAATAAAAACTCAACCTGTCTATAATTAAACAGGATCGCCAAAACCTGAGGGAGCGTACCGCCGCAACTGAGCAGCACATAGGAGACCTGGAGGATACACGTGGCCCACTACCACAGCGCATCCAGGAACTACAACATATGGCAGCAACAACCTGTGGTTTGTGGGCTTTCCGGAGAGAACGAAAGGGACAAGCCGGAGCACTTCATAGAGGACTGGCTGGCTGCAACCTTTGACCGGGGCGAACCTTTCCTCCACCTTTGCTGTAGAAAAAGCACACCGGATCCCAACAAGACCTGGGCCACCAGGGCAACTCCTTGGTCATTCATTGCGAGGCTCCTAAATGTCAGAGACAGAGACACCATCCTCTCCTTGGCACGTAACCAGGCGGCATTAAAGCATCAAGGAGCAACCAGCTCAATCTATGCTGATTATTCTGCAGAGGTACAGAAGCAGAGGGCCACATTTCTGGAGGTGAAGAAGAGGCTACGGTCTGCAAAGATGATCTACACTATGTTGTACCCAGCGAGATTGAGAATCACTCTGAATGGAGCAGCACATTTTTTGTGTCCCCGCAGGAGGCAAGCAACTGGATGGACGCAAATAACACTATAGTAAGCATCCTTGTGGCCATGATGTAACTATGTTTTGAATACAGTATCCCCAGCCTGTACTTTATCCTAATCCAATGGAGCTCTGAACAGTTGTATCCAATTGCCCCACAGGTTTTTCTTCATGGAGATGCAAACTAATAGCTGTCCATATGTCTTGCCCCAAGCAGGCCAATCACGACGAGGCCCCCTTTCCCCTATTTGGGCCCTGCACACTTCCCACAACTGGCCCTGAAGAGAGGAAGTTGAGTCTTACCCCACCGAGACTACCTGTTCACAGTCCACAGATGGGACCTGGTTTTAGCGCCACACCTAAACAATTGCGTTAATTCCGAGATTAATTCTACCCCCAGTTGGGGTTGGGGTGGGACTGGCTATGGGACACTGAAAAAGCCAATGCAGTGTTACGTTTTGTGGGAAGTTCAATGGTTTAAATTACTGCTCAAGATGTGTTGCCCTGGTGGACAGCCCAACCTTGCCATTAATTACAAAAGCGCAGTATCTCCTCAGGGGGATTTCTGACCATGCACCCTTAGAAATAGTGCTCCAATTGGAGTGTGTGGTTCAAAAGCCAAGATGGTCTTTGAACCCGCTCTGGCTAAAAATATTAGACAATGAAACCACACTAGATGCTACTATACACGACTTCTTTAACATTAATGTTGGGTCCGCAGACGCCCTCACAGTCTGGGATGCCTTTATAAGAGGCCATCTAGGGGCAGAGATATCTGCATTTAAAAAGCAAGGCTATGCATATCAAAGTAGTCTAGAAAATGCAATAGTGGCAGCAGAAAGGCAAGTTGCCCTCCACCCTACAGGGAATAACCTTAATACTCTTAATATTAAAACAGCAAGAGTACAATCAGTATATGACCCAAAAGGCTCAAAGGCACCAGTTCTTTACTAAAGCCCAAATATGTGAACAAGGTGAAAGAGCTGGAAAAATGCTGGCTCACTTAGCAAAACAGAATTCATCCCCACTTGCAATTTCGGCGCTGCAGGACATGTCAGGCAATACCATCACTCATGTTGAGGGAATTAAACAAACACTGGTGCAATTTTATACAGACCTTTACTCCTAGAAGCTGCAAAAACCGCTTTCTGAGATTGACACCTTTCTAGACGGTTTGAACACCCCTAAACTGGCTCCCCAATATAGGGTTTTTCTGGATGAAAAGATCACAGTAGATGAAATTGTAACGGCAATTGTGTCCTTCCCTAATGGTAAGGCTCAAGAACGGATGGGATTCCCATAGATGTATACAAAAGACATGTAAAAACCACATCTCCTGGAAACCTTTAACGCAGCACTGGCAGAGGGGAGGTTACCAGGCTCAATGTATGAAGCAGCGATAGCCTTGCTGCCAAAGTCAGGAAAGGACCAGAAGCTGTGTGAGTCATATAGACCCATCACCCTCCTTACAACACATGTCAAAATTATGGCCAAAATACCTGCCAAGCGACTTAGTAAAGTAATCACCATGCTATTCAACCCTGACCAAACCGGATTTATTCCAGGCAAAACAGTAGCACTCAATACTAGATGGCTATTCCTGAATCTCACAGCCAACAATGATAACCGGGGTCAAAGGGCTATAGCATCCCTGGATAAAGCTAAAGCCTTTGACACCGTCGAGTGGCCATATTTATGGAAAACTCTCACTCATTTTGGCATAGGCCCAATCTATCAAAAAATGCTTCAACTACTTTACCACTCCCCCAAGCCTCGTTGAGAGTGAACCTTAACTTGATAACCCCTTTTAAGATTGCGAGGGGGACCAGACAGGGCTCTCCTCTGTCCCCCCCATTCGCTCAAGCTGTTAGGCAAGCAACTAGCATAGTGGGTTTCAAAATCCGAGGCTTAGAGGAAGAGATCTAACTCTATGTGGACGATACTCTTGTGTACCGAGGACATAGGGGGCCATCTCTACATCTCTAACAGCACTGCTGAATATAACGCAAAACTTTGGGGAAATATCTGGCCTGAAAGTTAGCCCTTCCAAATCGATGTTGTTCCTACTAGACCCCCCTGGACCTGACTGGGTACCAGCTATCTGTAGGCTGCAGGTTGTGGACAAATTCACCTACCTAGGGGTGAGGTAACAAAGGACCATAGCCAATACCTCAAACACAATGTAGACAATCAAATCAGCTGGTTAGGAGAAAAAAAAAATTACATTTGGAAAAGCTTACCAATGGTGCCGGTAGGAAAGATACAGCTGAAAAAATGTTTGTCATGCCTAAACTGCTTTATCCATTGTGGAATTCCCTGGTATGGGTCTCAGCTAAAACTTCTGTGACAATTAACACAACACTGAGAAGCTTTATATGGGGACAGTTCAGGCCTAGGCTAAGTCTCAAGACACTTATGAGACTTAAAAATGAAGGAGGATTAGCCCTGCCTAATATGTTATACTATTTCTTGGCAGCGCAACTTACACATGTAGCTGTAATACTACAACCAACCCGCTACCCCCTCCCTCGCTGTATAAATTATGGGCTGTAGTGGCAAATACCCCAAACCTCCCGTGGGATGCTCTTATTGGAGCTAAGACGAAAGATGCAAACCTAATCCTTACCACTCAACTGAGAGTGCTGCAAAAGGCTCATTCAGTAATGAACTTCTCCCACATAGTCCCACAAACTCCTCTATGGCACAATGTCCAATTCCTCCAAATCGAAAAAATTCAACCACCAAACTGTTGGATTACCCTAGGGATTACAGCTATATCGGAAAAAACATATACTTCAGAGCTAAATGCGTGGCTGGATTCTAGAGGAATCTGCATAAAGAGCACAGTTCATATAAAAGATAGATTGACCATCACAAGATAACCGTCAGTGAGTTACTACCACCCCATGTCAAACAACACCCAGCATTATCAGCTAAGCCCCCTAACTTCTAATTGAGACACTGATTCTCAAGCACAAGCACTCTAGTAGCAATGCCCAGTATCACTGTCTGTCATTTAGCAGGTTCTGAATATACTAATATTAGAGTTCAGGCAGTGCACTGACACTTTTAATAACTTCACCACTTATGTTCCAGCGTACACTGGGCACAGGGGGCAGTGCAACACCCACACTCTGGTCGACTCTTAATATGAAATACCCATCTGGCAGGACACATGGCAACCTCAAGGGGGTCTATAGGGGAATTGCTCTACTCGCCTAAATTAACTGCAACAGGCCCGGCCTGGCAATCTGTCTGGCCGGGCAAATGCCAGAGGGGCCACTATATATTGTGTTCATGTGGCCTGCAGGCTCCTGAGAAACTGCGTCTCTCTCACACCACTGACTCACTGTTTCAGTGCCCCCTGAAGCCTGGGAGGTGAAGTTACAGACTAAAGCTGATACCTTCCGATACTCATCGCGTGAAAGTCCCCGCCCTCAGCCAATTAGATTTGGCACTTCCTGGCTGGTCTCGATAGTAAAGGGTACCGCTGGCTCGGACAAGTACCATTCGGGAAGCGCTGAAAGTTGGAGTCCGCGCAGGAGCAGCTGTTTCACTTTTGCTATGAACTAGTCTCGCTGGAAAAAGACACTGCTAGAGCAGCTCCAATCCTAGGAGCACTGCCAGCGGGTGGAGGAGGTGTATGTGCGGGAGAGCAGCAGTGGCTGGATGATAGAATGCAACCTGTACCCCCTGAGTTCCTGGGCAGCATTGGGCACAGCTGCCCCGGGGAGTTGGAAAGATGGCAGCACCAGGGTCATAAATATATACTGACTTATATAATGCAAAATCCAACCCTGTCTGCAGGCAGCACCCCAATACAAAACAACTGGCACATCCCCCCCATTTCCTTGTATTGTTACATTTTCATATTGTGGGGGGGAGCAGAAGGCGGCTGTATATACTGTGTGCCCCATAGGGCATAGAATAAGGATATCCAAGGGAAATACATTCTTTGCCCCCCCAGGGCTCGATCAGATTTCCCAGAAAAAGGTGTCCTACGTCTGTGGGTCAGCCAGCCAAGTGCTAAAACCCTGTACCAGATGCAGGCAGAGCGGATCTGCTGGGTGCAGCAATTGGCCAATGAGTAGCATGACATCACCTGCACCGTGCCTTGGTAAGCTGGGTGGGATACTGTCAGCTCTGCAGCGCAGAAAGCTAGTCATTGCCTCTGGGCTAAGGTGAAAGCCAGCAGGGCCTTGGTGGGTTTGCTCTCAGTCCTATGAAGGGATGAGACTTCATTTCCCCCTAGGTATATCATGACGACCAAGTTCACTTTGGGTCCCACAGAAGTTCTTTGAGGAACACAACTACTTTGGGCTGGAGAGGTCGGACGTGATCATGTTTGAGCAGGGGATGCTGCCGAGCTCCCTCCCAGTGCGGGTTGACTAGCGCTAACGGGGGTATTTTTTTTTTTTTAAACAAAAATTACTGTTATCCCCAACCGGAATGCAGGCTCTATTAGCTCGCACCTTTTGTTGGAGATAACATTTTTACCTAACAGGTGCCGTTTAACTCCAGCACTGTAATATCCATCAGGCAGAGACCTTGGGTGATTATCACAAGAAACTGTAGTTAAGAAACATACACTGTATATGTGTGTGTGTGTGTGTATATATATACATATATATATATATATATATATATATATATATATAGCTATGAAATCTGCACCATAAGATACAGATTGACATGTCCCGCTACAGCGCCGCGTCCATACAATGGCGCGTGAGTATTCTAATTTCTGTAGTCGGTGATCATTGGTGGTCTTGGGCGTGTCATATATACCGGGTCCCGGTTTTGTTCTGTGTGGTGGGGCCGCAGTTGACATCTGTTCCCTGGTCGGGAGGCGGCGGTCGAATTGATGGGGCGGTGCTGCCCATACACTGCGGGAGGCCCACCATTTGCTCCGTGTGATGGGAGTCGAGGAGTGTGCACTGTCCGATCTGCTAATATGTAATGGATCGAAAAGTTAATACTCACTTTTGCAACTACTACAGTCTCGACGCCCACAAGTGCAAGCCACAAACTATAACAACCCAGATGAAAATATCTACTTCTACTTGATGGTTGTTTGATTATACGAACATTTGGACTGAATAACATGTCCCGCATTTTTTAGTTATTTTTTACACAGTATGGTGTATTTTTATTTTTAATTTTTTATTTTTGGGGTATAATTTTATGTATTTTGGATGTATTATTTTTATTTTTCCTTACACTATTGAATATCTAACTAGATATATATTTTGTCTGAGTATCGCGATATTTTAATTGTATGCACATTTTCAGTATATATGGTTGTTCATAAAATCCATGGGACAGATTGGCAAACATTCCCAACACAAGGGGTTATATAACATATTGGTAGTCACATTATATACACAGCACACTTTCAACGATGGGAAGAGGTGATTTTATAGACACTCACATTATATATTAACAATGGGCAAACTTAAAAATATAACTACATACTGCAGTGAGAAGGCTTGCGCTGTATTGATTAGGCTCTAGCACCGACACCTGACCTGTATGAGAACTTGCACTTATGTTTTAGACTTTATGGATCTTTGTTACTGCAATCGGGGGATCTTGAAAACCAGACCTTTCACCTACACTCTAATTTTATACTTTGTAACATTAACAATATAGCCAGATTGACTGTGCGTTACATAAAAAGAAGTTACAAATTATATTGTTACTTAGTATGTTTTTATTTCCTTATTCAGTGGAATTGGGGTTTTAGTATAAAAGTGTTTTTAATTTGAATGTGGTTCATATGTGAATTTTCACATCTCTAGTACCTGACGCTTAGTGATGATGATGATGATGAGAATGATGTCAGCTAATTAACCTTTCCCGCCATCTAGGGTATTTAAAGCTTTCATTGTATACCTATCTGTACTTTGAGAAAGGCCTCGGAGAGGCCGAAACGTTAGTCTTTTTTAATAAACCGTCCGCACAGGGACCTTTATCAATAATCTATCTTGATAAAGGTCCCTGTGCGGACCGAAACGTCGATCCAATAAATTAAGTTTTATTTTGACAAATCACAGTGTGCTTCAGCTTTCTATATGGATATACATTTTTTTCTCTGAATAGCACCTGGGTCCTTGCTCCAGTAAGTGTGTCCCACAGCCTTTCTACATATATGAGGGGTGCCTTAAGGCTTTGGGTATGCTGGTGTGATTAAGGTTTTGGTTCTTGTTAATCCAGCAAGCTCAATGGAAGGCAGAAACATACAACTGGGTGAAAATAGCACAATGCTTTATTCACCAGTAGATCCTTCCAGAAGGTTTAAGGGATAAATTCAGATTAGAAAGGGAGTTCCATCTTAAAGTAAGAAAATAGCTTATTAAAGTGTGAAGTTATGGGATTCTCTCTCCCTGAAGCAGCTGTTCTGGCACATATTAGGCAGCTTCAAGAAAGGGTTCATTGAATTTTAGCAATGGGAGAACTACAAGGTTCAGATGGGGGTTTCATTTTCCTCTAGATCAGCCAGCAGGTAGGTAGGTATCATTTAGACAAAGAGACTGAACACTTACCTGCATCAAGAAACCGAAAAATTAAATTGGATGGTTGCTGTTTATTTCTAGACGTCAGTCTCAGTTCTTCTTCTTTGTCGCCGAGGATTATTGGGAAAATTTAACTTTCTATGGAGACAATAAAACAGAGAAAAGACACTCATGAGTTGGACCCTGAATAGAATATAAAGCAGTTCCCTTTTTGTATCTCTCCCAAAATGTACTGCGCTACTGAACATGTTTGCTTCCTTATACATAACCAGAAATAACCAGTAACAGGTTTACCAACTGACACATTACACATTGTCCCTGGATCAACTTGTACTATGAGCTATCTTCCATAACCCTGTATTCTCTCACTTGCTAAAAAGCCATCCAACCCCTTCTTAAAGCTATCTAATGTATCAGCCTGTACCACTGATTCAGGGAGAGAATTCAGCATCTTCACAGCTCTCACTGTAAAAATCCCCTTCCAAATACTAAGGCGGAAACTCCTTTCTTCTACTCTGAATGGGTAACCTTGCACCACCTACTAGTATATAAAGCATTAGAGTCATTATTATATGATCCCATTTATATATTTACATATAGTTATCATATCACCCCTTAAGTGAAGATCCCCGATTTTGGGCGTTCTCTTCCTCATAGCTACGATTTTACATACCAGCTTAATTGCCCTTCTGTACCCTCTCTAATTCAATAATATCCCGTTTGAGAACTGGAGATAAAAACTTTACGGCAAAATCTAGATAGGACCTTACCAGTGCTCTATACAGCGAAAGAATAACTCCCTCCTCCTGCAAATCTATGCCCTTGCCCTTGCGTGCTCATAAGCAAGACAAGACTCTAGAGGAGAATGTGATACAGTGGCATTTACCTGCATATGTGGTTATAAAACAAAATGAGCAGGTAAATGAAAAACAGTGAGAGTTTTCTGCTTGTGGCATGCAGCTGGTATGTTCCCATGAGATCAACAGCTCCTTATATATATTCTAGCTCAAGGATATAGGATATACATGGAGCCATAAGGCTGAATCAGGCATAAGCAACATATGACCCACTTGGATATCAGTGAATGCCCAATATGTCCCCAAATGCCTATTACCAATAGTAAGATACAGAAAGCTGTAGTTCACCATCTGGTCAGCCACAGGTTGCCCATCCCTACATTACTCCAGCACATCTCTAATAGAAGGTAACAGCTCCGTAATTTCACTACTCGCAAATCACACTTTTCCTCTTGGGGGTGCCCTCTGCCATACCTGCAACCAGAGTGAACTCTCATTTAATGGGCCAGTGTGTTATTCCAGCATCAACTGCCGACCATTAGCAATGGGAGAAATACAAGGTTCAGGTAGGTAGGTATCATTTAGAAAAAGAGGCGGAATACTTACCTGCATCAAGATACCCAAAAATGAAATTGGATGGTTGCTGTTTATTTCTAGACGTCAGTCTCAGTTCTTAATTAATCGTCTTCTTTATCGCCGAGGATTATGGGGAAAATGTGACTTTCTATGGAGACAATAAAACAGAGAAAAGAAACTCATGAGCTGGACCCTGAATAGAATACAGTATAAAGCAGTTCCCTTTCTGTATCGCTCCCAAATTGTACTGCGCTACTGAACATGTTTGCTTCCTTATAAATAACCAGATATAATCAGTAACAGGTTTAATACAATGAATGTGTCGATTGGCAGGGTCCCTGCTACCTCAAGAGGCCCAGGAGAATAGCGGGCCAAAGGGAGTGAACCTCTAACAAAATAAGCTTAAGTATAGAACTGAATCATAATCCTCGCTCTGTGGATCATTTTGGTGGAAAAATCCTTCCTATAGACATTGCCTTTTCTATTAATAACATTGGCATCAAATACCAACTTTACAGGCCAGGTGGGCAGCACCAGATACAGAACTAGCAATTGGCTGCAAGCTTCCAGGGACACTGCACCATGCAAAGCCTATTAAAGCCACTGCCTGGTTGCTAGGGAGAGAGACCTTAGAAACCAGAGAACTATTAAAGTGAAATGAAGATCTGTAGTCAATTATTTTCCCAATAGAATACTTCTATCTGCCTCAGTGATCTTATAGCGGTGTCATAGCTAAACTACAATTCCCAGCATTCTTTATAATAACCAGTAGCTGAGGTGTAGCTCATTTCATGGCTGGCAGGCCACCAGAGGAGATCTCAGCAAGGCCATCATGAGTAGGAATGGGGGAAGTCCAATCAGGGACCCCATGAGATATGATGGTAGCTTTGGTTCTTTGTCACATGTAGCTCACATGTGATTGGCTGATACAGAACCACCCTCTGTGTCATTACCCCAAAGCTGTATGTTACTGGCAGGGGGGTTAATAGGGAAACAGACCCTCGGGAGTCCCAGGAGAAAAGAGAGCCCAGTGTACATCCCATCAAATACCTACAGCCCTAAATATAGACATGAGAGTGCACTGAGGGAAACTGGGGGCCAGTGACTCTGAGAATCAAAATGCAAATGCAGTGGCTGCAAGTCTAATCCCAGTCTCTAGCCATGTGATCACAGCTGCATATAAACTGGAAACCTGCCAACTTCCAAGGATACTATGCCTAGCTATGACTATTAAAGCCATTCCCCTGGTTGCTATGAGGCGAGAGCCTTAGCAACATGAAGCCTATTAAAAGTCAAACATCAAAGTGCAGTTTTGGAATCCAGTCCTTAAGAGGGATATAAATGAGCTGGAGAGAGTGCAGAGACTAAGTGCAACTAAATTGGTTAGAGGGACGGAAGACTTAAATTATGAGGGTAGACTGTCAAGGTTGGGGTTGTTTTCTCTGGAAAAAAGGCGCTTGCGAGGGGACATGATTACACTTTACAAGTACATTAGAGGACATTATAGACAAATGGCAGGGGACCTTTTTACCCATAAAGTGGATCACCGTACCAGAGGCCACCCCTTTAGACTAGAAGAAAAGAACTTTCATTTGAAGCAACGTAGGGGGTTCTTCACAGTCAGGACAGTGAGGTTGTGGAATGCACTGCCGGGTGATGTTGTGATGGCTGATTCAGTTAATGCCTTTAAGAATGGCTTGGATGATTTTTTGGACAGACATAATATCAAAGGCTATTGTGATACTAAGCTCTATAGTTAGTATGGGTATATAGAATTTAATTAAAAGTAGAGGGGTGTATGTATGGATGCTGGGTTTTCATTTGGAGGGGTTGAACTTGATGGACTTTGTCTTTTTTCAACCCAATTTAACTATGTAACTATGTAACTATACAGAGCTGTCAAATAAAAAATCTAATTCCTAATAGAATACTTCTGACTAACTTGGTGATGATACTTGTAGTTGTCCAGTCATTGCCAGACTACAAGTCCCAGCATTCCCTGTGACAAGCAGTAGCTGAGTTGTAGTTCAGTTAACAGCTGGTGGGTCACCAGACAGAGGAGATCTAAGCAGGACAACCATCAATGGAGATTGGGGAGTCTAGTCAGGGGCCCCATGAGTTTTGATGATGGCCCTGGTTCTAAAGCTGCTTAGGTTTGGGGTTGATTCTGTTTCATTAAGCACAAGTTTGACTGGTCACATGTCACATATGTACCTGAGCAAGTGATTGGCTGCCAGTGACTGGGGTGCTATGACTTAGCTCAGTATGACATCACTGCCAGGGAAGCTCTGATTGGATGAAAGTTGCCAGGGAAGTTAACTTGAGGGCTCAGGTATGGATGGCAGTTATTTCCGTTCAGGATTCAGAGGTAAGTGGAACTACTACAGAATCTGGGGGGGGAGATGACATATTACAAAAGGGGAATTAGGGATGGTTTGCCCCACATAATTTATGGAAGTTTAGGGGATTGAGGACAAACCACCCAAAACTACCCCTGGTACCAAAGCTCTCAAAATTGACCCCCATTGCCTGCTATTGTATGTATGCCTGCCTGTGTATGGCCAACATAAGAATCCCAATCACAACAATTCATTGCTATGTCAATCACCCACACCCAAAAAGGGTTTTTAGCTATTACTCTGTAAAGTCCCCCCTACATGTACATTTGGTAACCAGGACCCACACTTGGGTGGCAGGGGTGTCCAGGGTCCTTGATTGCACCAACCTTTTGTATCTCTCCTAATCAGCTTCATTCTATTAAATCTGCTACTGATTTGTGTGACTGGTTATTTATAGAGGGGCAAGCATATTCAGTAGTGCAGTACAATTGGAATTGGAATAGTGAAAGGGAATACCCAGTATATACAGATATATATGGCAGAGAGGGCTCAGCTCACTACTTCTCCTCTCTATTTTTCTCTCCCCATAAAGCGATTTGCGATTTTTTTGAGATTTTTTTCGAGATTTTTATAGAGTTTCATCGAATTTTCAGAAGAAGATAGTCTTTTTAAACTAATCACTAACATCAAAGGCAGAAGAATAACAACAACCTGCCCAACCCATTGAGGATCATCTGGAGGAAGGTAAGGATCCTGCATTTTCCTTCTGTAAAATGTTTTACAAAGTAGATGAGTCTGAAAAAGGACACACGTCCATCAAGCTCAACCTTTTTGTGTAACTGCTAGCAAAACCTCAATGACCCTAAAGCTAAACCTGTGCTTCTCTAGATACAGCTGAACTACAATTCCCAGCATCCCCTATGAGTTGTAACTCTAAGGCAATGTGTATTTCATGTTCCTTGTATATTTATTGCTACTTTTGAACTTTTATTAAGCCTCTCTTTAGTTCTAAATGCCAACTGTGATTTGACGTCTAGGGTCCCACTCATCCTACCAACTGTCAAAAGCAACTGTCACTTGCATCACCACTAGTGTGGATGATACAGTAGAACCCCCACTTTAAATGCCCTGATTTTAAGTTTTCCCTTATTTTACATTGTTATTGTGTGGTCCCACCTGCATTTTATGCATAATACATTTCCCTGATTTTACATAATTTTTTCTGGTTCCCTGAAAAATGTAAAATGGGGGTTCTACTGTATATAAGAAAGGGCTGCAATAGAAACAAAAGTAGCAAATGGCAGAAGAAAAAAATGCCTAGTTTTAGGAATTATTGTGTTATGGTGCAAGAGCACGAATCATAGCACAGCTGGTTATGGGAAGCAGGCACATTGGGTACATGCAGCGATCTCTGCATTAATAGGACAAATGAATCTCAATGCATGATGGAATCTGTAGTCTTATCACAAGCCAGCCCAGATCATGACATTATACAATACAATTCTACAAAACTACCTTTTCTTGGCAGCATTATTCCCCCTATAATATGTGTAAGGTATCACTCTTGGCTGTAGACATTGCCATGTTGCTCAATATAGTTTTAGATCCAGACATTATTCAATATTAACATACATTTGTGAGCCAGGGGCTTAGAGACCCCAGGGCAGGACTTAGTTTGCTTTCCACATTTCCATGGGTAAACCTGCAGCAAATAAGCACATACCCCAAATAACACTAACTGGCCATGTAGGTGGCATTATTACAATGTGTAATTATAAATGAGAATAAGGAAAAATTTAAACAGGAAAAAGGAAGAGTCGAAATGTTTTGTTTGGCCACCCAAAGACTTTTGCAGCCGCTGTTTAGTTGCTATAGTTTAATTACCATAACAACCACACACCAGTTTGGAAATAGAATTAGTACATGAATAGATGGGCTGAAAAGAAATAATACTAGTACTGGTTTAAACCAATGGGGTAAGAAGTGTGAAAATGTCATAAAATGACTACTTTGCCCATATCAACTTCCCTTTCCCTACCTGCTCAGATGTGTAGCAGTGAGGTTACAGAGAGGTGCTTGTCTTGAGCTTGTAGTTTACCAGCAGCTACAAACAGTTGTATTCTTTATCTCCACTGTAGCAGCCACTTACACCAACCTTTTTTTTCTCATACAGGAGCGTCAAGATGGGTGCCGGACATTCTAACATCTTGCGTCGGCACCGGCATTCTGAGGTAAGACAGATGGAAATATCAAGCTGTCGCTTCATGCCTGACGATTAGAGACCTTACCAACAGATAGAAAAGAAAATTCCTAAGATTATAAGAAATATTTCATAAACCCATTTGACAAACAGTTTTTTTCTGATGTTCATGACAAATATCATGTTTCATAGTAAGTTAGGTTGAAAAAAGACACACATCCATCAAGTTCAACCTTTTGACTTTTTTCGCCAGTTGATCCAGAGGAAGAGGAGGGCAAAAAACCCCATTTGAAGCCTCTCCAATTTGCCTCAGAGGGGGAAAAAATTCCTTCCTGACACCAAAATGGTGATTGGTTTAGTTCCTGGATCAACTATGAGCTATCTCCCATAACCCTGTATTCATTCACTTGCTAAAAAGCCATCCAACCCCTTCTTAAAGAAGGAAAGTCTAAAATAAAATAAAGCTTTAATTATTGGCCATAAAATATAAATATTATTACCAACAAGCATTTCTTCATTCCGTTTTTCATTCAATCTTGCCCTGTAATCGTGGCAAGCTGCACAGAAACGGATGTCTTTGCTCCAGTCCATAAATCCTTCTAATCAGGGCACACGCATGCGCAATCCGTCTAAGAGCAGCCCTGCGCAATCGCACTATGATCTCCTGTCTTCCCGAGAAGACCCATTCGTCATCCCTAAACTCTCTCTCTCTGCCTGCATTTACTCCACCTTGATTGATGTTCCCCTTTGCCTGGTAACAAAGGGAAGCTTTGAAGGGAGCACAGGAACAGAGGACACGCAAATATACCCAGCGTTCGGGTCTGTAAAACATATTGTGGCACTTACAGGCTTATTCAAAGAATGTGCACTATAGATGCGACACCAATGCTTATGACTGTGTAGCGACGTATGCGCGCTTGTTTAGTTACACTACAGGGTCATGGAAGAGGCGCATGCGCACTAGAGACAAAGCGCAGGGAGGCAATTCGAAAATGGCGGCGCCAAAGCTTACACTATAGAAAAATTTTGGAATGGAAGTGCACAAAACTGTAAGGCCATTGCAATTCTCAATGCAGCGTTTCAGGAGGGGGATAATGGCAAAGAGAAAGAGGGAGGTTATTTTTTTTAACTTTCCTTCTCCTTTAAAGCTATCTAATGTATCAGCCTGTACCACTGATTCAGGGAGAGAATTCAACTGTAAAAAAAAAACCTTCCAAACCGTTAGGAGGAAACTCTTTTCTTCTAATTGGAATGGGTGACAAGCACTTAACAATTGTTTCTTAATTGTTTCCCATTCTCTATAGACTGTCGACATCAAACAGTCTCTTGATGCTTGTGAGCCCCAGGTAGGTGTCTCTCTTTCAGAAATGAAGCAGGAGTTGGTTAGAGTCATCCAGAAGGAGATGAGGATAGCAGCAGGGGCCGAAAGTCTGTACCATGCCACCAAGGACAGAAAGACCAGAGCCCTGATGAAGGAGCTGAGGAAGAGCAGTGAGAAGAGGCTCAAAGCCCTTTACTCCTCTCTCCTCAAGCTCAATGAGGAGATAGCTCGGAGGGAAGCAGAGCATGTTCCAGGTGAGTCACAACAGGCTCTAGCCTCTTTTCTATTGGCATTATATGTGGTAACGTGTGTCATCCTAACATCCCATCCACTACCCCTTCATGGACATTAAACTAAGCCCCACAGAACTATAGATGAATTTTATGGCTTTTGCATGTACTTTTCAAACCACTGATTATTAATAGCATCTTACTAAATCAAGAAACATCCTTAAGCCTTAGGTTCAAGAAAGTTTTTATATTTGAAAATTCATTCACTATGTTTATTTACTGTCTCTTTAGATGCAGCAGTGGAGACTGCTAATGACACTGGTGTAAACCTCCCAGCAGAAGAGGTCAGCGCACCTAAGGTTCAGGTCACTTCAGAACCTGACAGTGATTCTTTCCAAGTGAGTATTTTATACTGATGCCATTCATTTCTTGGCCAGAACATAAACATTGCTTTTATCATATCCATGTGATTACACATTCATTCATTCATTGCACAATTGTCCCTTGTTTGCAGCATCAACATGACGAATCCACTGAAGAACCAGTGCCAGAGGTAGATGAGGTGCCTGAAGAGCCATCGGAGAGGTGAGGATATTGTGGAGATTATTAGAGACCAGATTAAATCCCTACCCCATACTTTCATCAAATAAAATCTTCACAATAACAGGATTATTCTTCTAATTAGTAAAGTATTAGATTGGCACAGAAGAGGACAGATGGTAATATGCACCTGCACTTTGGCTGGGAGATTACACAATACATAATTCAATAGCACAAAGCCACCTATGAATTATGGATATGGGGTGCTGTGCTATTGAGGATTATGGAGAATGAATCGGCTAAGGTAAAAAGAAATGCAAAACAACAAACTTACTTTTCCTTATAGTGAGATATCTGTGGATGAAGAAAACATCAGCCCAACTCCACCTGATGCAGCAGAAGGATGTCCACTGGCAGTGACAAAGGACCCACAGTAAGATGCAACCTGCACATGATGATACTATTAACATTTAATTTGAAATAAAAATGAGTTTCACTTTGGGTATTTCTTTTTCAGGGCTTTGCAGTTGACCAACTACACACTGCAAGACTTCAATCAACGTGGTTTCCTAGGCGAGGGCGGATTTGCCAAGGTAATATTAAACTTAATCCATAATTAGGATGACTATTGACAAATACAAGAATAGTGGCTAAACAGTTAGTTCTGTTACCTTGCAATGCTGGGGGCAAGTATGGATCGATTCTTGTAGTTCTCTGAAAGGGGTATGGATGTTCTGCATGTATCCTGCATTTCCTGAGATTCTCTCTTATTCCAGGTTCTCCTTGTTGAACACGCGGCAACCAAAAGATCCTATGCCCTGAAAATCTTGAAAAAGGAGAGCATCACCTCCTCAAGGGGCATTGAAAGGTGAGTTTATGGAAATGATCATTTTAGCATGGTTGGCTTTGTTACTTACCCATGTCCCTTGTTTTGACAATGAATGTTTTTAATATTCAGGATCTTGCTAGAGAAACGGGTTGCTTTCGCCGTTGCTGACCACCCTTTCATTGTGGATATCCACGCCACCTTCGCGTCAGAATACCATCTATTCTTTCTGATGGAGTACGTTGCTGGCGGCTGCTTAAAGAGTTACCTGCAGAGGGAAGGTGCATTTGAACAGCCAAGAGCTATGTAAGTACAAATTAACCTTTACCTAGAGTCATGCAGGTGCCATTCATACAAAGTAAGTAGTATATGGGGTCTGGCTCCTTGTTCATCTAACAAAGGCAAGAGGATGTAAGAAAACATCATTATTTGGAAATACATAACACATTTATTTAAAGGAGAAGGAAATGTCCTCGGCGCTAACCCCCCTCCCCCCCTCCCGTGTATTGCCCCCCCTCCCTCCTCCCCCCTGGCCTACCCCTCCCGCTGGGCAAATGCCCCTAACTTGTTACTTACCCTTCTGAGCAGGTCCAGTCCACGGAGTTCACAGGCGACATCTTCTTCCACGCGATCTTCTTCCTCCTTTGACCGGCGCATGCGCAGTAGGATCATTTCGCCGGTACGATCTACTGTGCATGCGCGTGACGTTTGGCGCATGCGCAGTAGATCCGTACCGGCGAAATGATCCTACTGCGCATGCGCCAAAACGCCGGTCAAAGGAGGAAGAAGATCGCGTGGAAGAAGATGTCGCCTGTGAACTCCGTGGACTGGACCTGCGCAGAAGGGTAAGTAACAAGTTAGGGGCATTTGCCCAGCGAGAGGGGTAGGCCAGGGGGGAGGAGGGAGGGGGGGCAATACATGGGAGGGGGGGAGGGGGGTTAGCGCCGAGGACATTTCCTTCCCCTTTAAGCGGAGCTGCATGCAGAACATACCACGAGAGTAAGTAGGTCTCTTGACTTACAGCGAGCCAGTAATATTTAGACAGAGATACACTACACTAACAAATATATGACTATGTATTCAATAACCTAATGATGGGAGTCTCTTTGCAGGTTCTATGCTGCTTGCACGCTGATGGCCATTTCGTATTTACATGAAAATGACATCATACACCGGTAAGTATATTTATTATTTTCATGTATATGAAACATTTTGCAATATAAAATGTAAGGGAGCATTACTGCTAAACATATCAGACAAAGGAATAGAAGCCAATATTAATATCCCCTGTAGAGCATGTCCACAAGAGCAAGAGAACTTCAGCCTTGTGCTTTTAAAAGGCCATGGATCTACTCAGTGACTTATAATATCCTTATATTTGACAAAATTAATTGTATTATTCACGTTACATCACTAATTATTTCCCCTTTTGTCACATTGTCCCAGATATGTTGTACTTTGCTAACTTTTGCTGTTGTTTTACCACAGAGATCTCAAGCCTGAAAACCTGCTCTTAGACAGCAGCGGATATGTTAAACTGGCTGATTTTGGGCTGAGCAAAGACG
The DNA here is from genome assembly GCA_038501925.1 of Xenopus petersii. Lineage (NCBI taxonomy): Eukaryota > Metazoa > Chordata > Amphibia > Anura > Pipidae > Xenopus > Xenopus petersii. Next base: position 82,026,659 of record CM076689.1, read on the forward strand.
GTAAGGATTCTAATAAACTAACACATCAACAAAAGGTTCAGTTTCACATAATGTTATTGAGGTTCATGAAGTGACTGACATTTGTAGTTTCATATTATGAGAAAGTGAGAGTGAACTTTTCCTACTAAGTTATGCTTTAGCAGAGCAGATTAAAGGAGGAAAGAAAAGGTGAAATCACTGGAGGGTGCCATATCCCCCATTGATTAGTATCACTTAATGTTCAGTTTGTTTGCTGAGCATGCAGGTCAGGATGAAAAGAAAACTGAACAGTTACTTTATGTGTCTAATGTGGCCCAGCAACTAGTGGCTAACTGGCTAAAAGGTTAGAGAGAGACTCAACATAGTGATTTGTGTTCTGGCTGTTACGTTAGTCATCTGTTTACTCCAGCTATTATGGATTACATTTTTTGGCTGACTATATTGAAAACATTTTTTTCACAGACAATATTTTACCCAGTTTCATTATCAAACTAAACATTGTTAAACTGAGTCGATACAGATAAATAAGCCCCAAATGATCATCCGTTTACTTACAATAACTGTTTTTTTCAGGAATTGGCTACGAAGGCCGAACAAGTAGCCTGAAAGGATCGTTTGGCTACATGGCGCCAGAAGTCCTCGCCAGGGAGCCATACTCGAGATCTGTCGACTGGTGGTCTCTGGGCATTGTAATATATGAGATGCTAGTTGGGGAGGTAAGTAGAAACCTTAATAACTGGACGGAATAGGCCACTGTTTATTAACTTGGAAATAACATCAAGCAGCAGCTATATTAGTTACATATGGCCACAGAGCAAGAAGTTATTTGTGTGGCAGCATTTTTGCATTGATTGCATTTGTAGGGAATATAAATGGTATGCTAAGATATGCCCACTACAATCTATCCTTAAAACCCTCTTAATGTATATAGCAACAGGTTTTGAAGCCTTCTTAGCCACTTACAACTGATTAGTTCTATAAACTATAGTAACAGAGAACTTTCTTATGTTCCACATTGCAGAAACCAATGCTGAGACCATCTACTGGTTTAGTCGTCCCGACGTTCCTGGCAGGAGATGCAGTCAACTTAATATCAGGGGTAAGTTACTCAGTAAGTTAAGGGCGCACGCTGTGGTCTAACCAATAATTCATGAACAGCTACCACTATCCTTGCATCCCTTAAATCATTTCCTTTCAATTTGTGCAGTCTAACTGTGCATTAGCCTTTATAGCCATTAACTGTCACACAGCACTGCAACATAGCTTATCTGCTAATGTTTCTAAGGTCAATCATTCTCTTTCTTTGTAGCTCTTACAGCGGGACCCATTGAAGCGGCTGGGCTCAAGTGAAGAAGATGCATGTGATGTTATGCATCATTATTTCTTTCGAGTAAGTTCATCTTTCAGTCAACTTTTGGTAGCTACAGAAATGAACTAAGGGTAAGGCCACACGTGGAGATTCGGCACTGAGGCAACTTTGGGCGACTATTGAAAACGCAATCGTCGCATGTGCATTAGCGCAGGCAACTTTTCATTGTAGCCTATGGGGAAACCCGCTGAGGCAGTTCGGGGAGATAGTCGCTCAAAAGACGAGGGGATTAGTCGCCAGGTGAACAAATCTTGCGGAATCTCCTCGTGTGGACTAGCCCTAAAGGTACAGATGAAGTATGTGTAAGTATGCTAAGTAACAATTAATAATAAATGTTTTTATATTGTCTTTTAACCAGAGCATTGACTGGATGGCTTTGCTAGAGAGAAGAATGCAGCCCCCATTCATACCTGAGGATGTTAGACTTTCCGAGGATGGAGATCAACATCTAGTTCTAACTCCTCCCTCTGAGGGTTCCTTGGAAATGGAAAAGGAGATTGCGGAAGCCTTTAGGGACTTTGATTATACCGCAATGTAGAGCTCCAGGATCAACCTGCAATGCCAAAATCACCAGCGTGAGATCTTGATTTGTATTTCCCTTCCTTCCTCTGCAGTAGGACTAGCGGTGCCCCCACTTGCACCACAGCTCAACCAGCAATGCCCCTCCTCCTTCCACCTCCACCAGTGGTGCTCCTCCTCCTTCCACCACAGCTCCACCAGAGTTGACCCTCCTTTTACCACGATAGCTCCCCCAGCGGTGCTCCCCCACTTCAAACTAAATATGGTATCATAAACAGGAGCGCACTTAAGCTATTTGGTAGACCCAGCATTCCTTTTCACTCCATCCCTCAGTGTGCAGACGCCGGGGTCTGTGGGCTGGCCGGGGTTTAATGGAATGGAATAGAATGCAGAATTCACCAAGCAGCTTAATGATGCTCATATGTATGCTACCATATTGCTTTCTATATCTTATCCTTCCTCCATACCACCAGCGGTGACCACCCCCTTTCAATAATAGTTACACCAGAGTTGCCTTCCCTTTCCATATAAAATATGGTATCATAAACTGGAACACCATTAAGCCACTCGGAAAATACTACATTACTTTTCACTCCATCCCTCAGTGTGCAGACGCCGGGGTCTGTGGGCTGCCTGGGGTTTAATGGAATGGAATAGAATGCAGCATTCACCATGCAGCTTAATGATGCTCATGTGTATGCTGCCATATTGCTTTGTATTTTTTTTCCTTCCACCCTAATACCACCAGTGGTGACCCCCCCTTTAAATCAGTTAAACCAGCGATGCCTACCCTTTCCATATAAAATATGGTTTCATAGACAGAAGCCCCCTTAAGCCACTCGGTAGACCCTGCATTCTTTTTCACTCCATTCCTCAGTGTGCAGACGCCGGGGTCTGTAGGCTGCCTGAGGTTTAATGGAATGGAATAGAATGCAGCATTCACCTAGCAGCTTAATGACGCTCATGTGTATGTTGCCATATTGCTTTCTATTTCTTATCCTTCCACCATAATACCACCAGCGGTGACCCCCCCTTTAAATAATAGTTACACCAGCATTGCCTCCCCTATAAAATATGGTATCATAAACTGGAATACCATTAAGCTACTTGGTAGACCCTACATTACTTTTCACTTCATCCCTCAGTGTGCAGACGCCGGGGTCTGTGGGCTGGCTGGGGTTTAATGGAATGAAATAGAATGCAGCATTCACCAAGCAGCTTAATGACGCTCATGTGTATGCTGCCATATTGCTTTCTATTTCTTTTCGTTCCGACCTAATACCACCAGCGGTTAAATCAGTTACACCAGCGGTGCCTCCCCTTTCCATATAAAATATGGTTTCATAGACATAAGCCCCCTTAAGCCACTCAGTAAACCCTGCATTCTTTTTCACTCCATCCATCAGACTGTAGAGGCCGGGTCTGCAGGCTGTGTGGTTTCCAATGGAATGGAACAGAATGCAGCGTTCACCTAGCAGCCTAAAAGGTGCTCATGTGTATGTTGCCATATTCCTTTCTGTTTCCCTTACCCTATTTCCCTTAATTAAATATGACGCGTTGATCCTGGGAGCGAATCCGATTGCCATTAAGGAGTCAGGAAGGAATTTTTTCCTCTAGTTTCTCAGAGGTTTTTTGCCTTCCTCAGGATCAAAAAGCGTAGTTTTTTAATTTTTATCAATAATAAATAAATTCTTACATATTTAATTAACTTTCATGTCGCTGTGTGTATCTTTATTCCGGGTATTGGTCTGTCTATGTTACTAGAGAGGGGGAGGGAGGAAGAAAATGGCTTGCAATAAAGAAACACTGAAAGGTTCAGTACCTGTGAGTGACACCAGTCCTACTGCAGGTATGGCTGCTCCACCAAGCATTATCACACTGGGCCGGAGATTTTTTTTATAATAGTTATTCTTTGCATTCTCCCACCATTCATCATCATGGTATGAAGGCTGAATGCTCAGTGCACCTGCTGGTACATACACGCATCAAAAAGCTGGGGAAGAGAAAAAAAAATCATAAACTCAGGGTTTAGTGACACTTGAATGTATCACAGTAAGAGTAAATCCTTATAAAAGCACAAGACAAAATTGTGAATGTATTTAAGGCCCTAAGGTTATCTAAATTGTGAATTACTGCAGCCGTATTAAGAATAAGGAATGGATCCCACTCTCCCTTTCATAGCTGATCAGGTGCCATCTCCATAGGGAATATAATGCACATGAGCAAACTGGCTCTCACCTTTCCTCACTCTCCAGACCTGAGCCCAAATCAGTGAAGGTTAACATGCACAACAAAATATTCATTGTCAGATGTGAAGATGCCTATGGGTACAAAGCCTAAATCTATCCCTGTAGGGTTACTATGCCGTTGTTTCTCCTATTAACACAAAATTCTGTTAGGTGAGCAGTAATGCATAGAATCGATTTGCATTACAGAGGTATAGGGAAATTCTTTGGATTTGTGGCACACAGGTAATGAATTTCTATGTGTTAAAGCGATACTGACAGGATGTGGCTTATACCTTATTTGCATAGTTTAGTCAGTGTTATAAATTAATTCCGTTTTTATTTTTTTAAAAAAAACGCTGTTTAAACAAGTTTGCGATGTTTTTGTTTTTTTGTGCCATTTCCGTCCGACTTCACGACCCTACTCTTCACAGTCCCTACTCACCTCTTGTGAGCCGTTGCTTGTCAGGTTTGTAGAAAGCCTGCCCTTACACTGCGTGCTGCTCGTTGTGGAGTCATGTGACTCCCTTATCTAACATGTGACTCACTTATCTAATCTGCCTCACTTCTCGCGATATCTTCTGCCTTTTGCTGACGGAGCAGGGAGACGTCTTTCCTTGGAGGAGGAGGTAGGAATGCACGGCTCAGCCATAAAACATACAGTTCAATAACAAGCAAATTTATCTTCAGGAGGGAGGAGGAGAAGGGAGGGGTTAGGTGGAGAAGGGAGGGGTTAGGTGGTGAAAGACAGGAGCTTCATTTACCATAGAGGAAAAGGGAGGGGGTGTTGTGAGATAAGGAGCGCCATTTTACAAAGCAGTCGCAGCATTCAATTTATTAGTAATGAACTCTCTGCTCTGAAGGCATTTTTTTTTATTAACCCTCAAACAAGGTTGTGTTTTAGCAAATGTGTGTATGTATATATATATATTTCTCTCTCCGTCTCCCTCTCTATCCCTCTCTCTTATTACCGTCTCCCTGTCTCTACCCACCTATCCCTCACTCTTTCTACCCCCTCTCTCTCCCTTTCTCTCTGTCTCTCTCTTTCTCTGTCCCTCTTTCTATCTTTCTCCCTCTCCCTCTCTCTCTATATCCTTCTCTAGCTCTCTCTCTAGCTCTCTATCCCCCTCTCTCTCTCTATTTCCATTTCCCTCTCTATCCCTCTACATCCCTCACTCTCTATCTCTCACTCTCTCTTTCTCTATCCCTCCCTCTCTTTTTATCTACCCCTCTCTCTAGCTCTATCTCTCTCTATCCCCCTTCTCTTTACCTCTATCCCTATCTGCCTTTCTATCTCTCTCTTTCTCTCTCTATCCCCCTTTCTCACTATCTCCTCTATCCCTCTTTCTATCTGTATCCCTCTCTCTCTATATCCCTCCCTCCATCTTCCTCTCTCTTTCTCTATCCTTCTCTCTCACACTCTATCCCTCTCCCTCTTTCTATCCCCCTCTCTCCCTCTCTCTCTATCCCCCTCTCTCTATCCCTCCCCCTCTTTCTCTATCCCTCCCCCTCTTTCTCTATCCCTCCCCCTCTTTCTCTATCCCTCCCCCTCCCTCTCTATCCCTCCCCCTCCCTCTCTATCCCCCTCCCTCCCTCTCTATCTCCCTCCCTCTCTCTCCCTCCCTCTCTATCCCTCCCTCTCTATCCCTCCCTCTCTCTCTATCCCTCTCTATCTCTCTTCCTCTCTCTATCTCTCTTCCTCTCTCTCTATCCCCCTCCCTCTCTCTCTATCCCTCTCTCTCTATCCCCCTCCCACCTCCCTCCCCCCCTCTATCCCCCTCCCTCCCCCCTCTATCCCCCTCCCTCCCCCCTCTCTCGCTCTATCCCTCTCTCTCTCGCTCTATCCCCCTCCTTCTCTCTCTCTATCCCTCTCTCTCTATCCCTCTCTCTATCCCCCTCCTTCTCTCTCTCTATCCCTCTCTCTCTATCCCCTCCCTCTATCCTCTCCCTCCCTCTCTATCCTCTCCCTTCCTCTCTCTCTATCCCCCTCCCTCTTTATCTTTCCCCCTTCTATCTCTATCCCTCTCTCTCTCTTTCTCTATCCCTCTCTTTTTATCTCTCTATCTCCATGCCTCTCTCTCTCTATGTCCATGTCTCTCTCTCTCTCTCTCTATTCCTCTCTCTCTCTCTCTCTCTCTCTATTCCTCTCTCTCTCTCTATATTCCTCTCTTTTTTTTCTTCCTCTCTCTTTCTCTATCCCTCGCTCTCCCTATCCCTCTCTCTCTCTATCCCTCTCTCTCCCTCTCTCGTTCTATCCCTCTCTCTCTCTATCCCCCTCTCTCTCTCCCCCTCTCTCTCTATCCATATCCCCCTCTCTCTCTTTATCCCTCTCTCTCTCTATCCCTCTCTCTCTCTATCCCTCTCTCTCTCTATCCCTCTCTCTTTCTATCCCTCTCTCTCCCTCTCTCTTTCTATCCCTCTCTCTCTCTATCCCCCTCTCTCTCTCTCTCTCTCTCTCTATCCCTCTCCCTCTTTCTATCCCCCTCTCTCCTTCTCTCTCTATCCCCCTCTCTCTCTCTATCCCCCTCTTTCTCTATCCCTCTCCCTCTCTCTATCCCTCTCCCTCTCTCTATCTCCCTCCTTCTCTCTCTATCCCTCTCTCTCTATCCCTCTCCCTCTCTCTATCTCCCTCCTTCTCTCTCTATCCCTCTCTCTCTCTCTCTCTATCCCTCTCCTTCTCTATCCCTCTCCCTCTCTCTATCCCTCTCTCTATCTCCCTCCTTCTCTCTCTATCCCTCTCTCTCTCTCTCTCTCTCTATCCCTCTCCTTCTCTCTCTCTATCCCCCTCCTTCTCTCTCTCTATCCCTCTCTCTCTCTATCCCTCTCTCTCTATCCCTCTCTCTCTCTATCCCTCTCTCTCTCTATCCCTCTCTCTCTCTATCCATATCCCCCTCTCTCTCTTTATCCCTCTCTCTCTCTATCCCTCTCTCTCTCTATCCCTCTCTCTCTCTATCCCTCTCTCTCTCTATCCCTCTCTCTCTCTATCCCTCTCTCTCTCTATCCCCCTCTCTCTCTATCCCTCTCTCTCTCTCTCTCTATCCCTCTCCCTCTTTATCTTTCCCCCTTCTATCTCTATCCCTCTCTCTCTCTTTCTCTATCCCTCTCTTTTTCTCTATCTCCATGCCTCTCTCTATCTCTCTATGTCCATGCCTCTCTCTCTTTCTCTCTCTCTATTCCTCTCTCTCTCTATATTCCTCTCTTTTTTTCTCTTCCTCTCTCTTTCTCTATCCCTCTCTCTTTCTCTATCCCTCTCTCTTTATCTGTCCCTCTCTCTTTATCTGTCCCTCTCTCTCTATCTTTCTCCATCTCTCTCTCTACCCCTTCTCTATTTCTCTATCACACACTCTCTATCTCTCTTTCTCTATCCCTATCTCTACCTTTTTCTATCTCTCTATGTTTCTCTATCTATATCTCTTTCTCTCTATGTATCTCTTACCCTCTATGTATGTATCACTATCTAAGGGAGTTTAACCCTTAGACTTGCACTTCTGGGTTAATTTAAAAAGACTATCCCTCTCTCTCTATCCCCCTCTCTCTATCCCCCTCTATCTCTATCCCCCTCTCTCTCTATCCCCCTCTCTCTCCCCCTCCTTCTCTCTCTATCCCTATCCCTCTTTATCTTTCCCCCTTCTATCTCTATCCCTCTTTTTCTCTATCCCTCTCTTTTTCTCTATGTCCATGCCTCTCTCTATCTCTCTATGTCCATGCCTCTCTCTCTCTTTCTCTCTCTCTATTCCTATCTCTCTCTATATTCCTCTCTTTTTTCTCTTCCTCTCTCTTTCTCTATCCCTCTCTCTTTCTCTATCCCTCTCTCTCTATCCCCCTCCTTCTCTCTCTATCCCTCTCTCTCTCTCTCTATCCCTCTCTCTCTCTCTATCCCTCTCTCTCTATCCCTCTCTCTCTCTCTCTATCCCTCTCTCTCTATCCCTCTCTCTCTCTCTCTCTATCCCTCTCTCTCTCTATCCCCCTCTCTCTCTATCCCCCTCTCTCTCTATCCCTCTCCTTCTCTCTCTATCCCCCTCTCTCTCTCTATCCCCCTATCCCCCTCTCTCTCTATCCCCCTCTCTCTATCCCCCTCTATCTCTATCCCCCTCTCTCTCTATCCCCCTCTCTCTCCCCCTCCTTCTCTCTCTATCCCTCTCCCTCTTTATCTTTCCCCCTTCTATCTCTATCCCTCTTTTTCTCTATCCCTCTCTTTTTCTCTATGTCCATGCCTCTCTCTCTCTTTCTCTCTCTCTTTCTCTCTCTCTATTCCTATCTCTCTCTATATTCCTCTCTTTTTTTCTCTTCCTCTCTCTTTCTCTATCCCTCTCTCTTTCTCTATCCCTCTCTCTCTATCCCCCTCCTTCTCTCTCTATCCCTCTCTCTCTATCCCTCTCTCTCTCTCTCTCTCTATCCCTCTCTCTCTATCCCTCTCTCTATCCCTCTCTCTCTCTATCCCCCTCTCTCTCTATCCCTCTCCTTCTCTCTCTCTATCCCCCTCTCTCTCTCTATCCCCCTCTCTCTCTCTATCCCCCTCTTTCTCTATCCCTCTCTCTCTATCCCTCTCCCTCTCTCTATCCCCCTCCCTCTTTCTCTATCCATCTCTCTCTATCCATCTCTCTCTATCCCTCTCCTTCTCTCTCTCTATCCCCCTCCTTCTCTCTCTCTATCCCTCTCTCTATCCCCCTCTCTCTCTCTATCCCTCTCTCTCTCTATCCCCCTCCTTCTCTCTCTATCCCTCTCTCTCTCTCTATCCCTCTCTCTCTCTATCCCTCTCTCTCTCTCTCTCTATCCCCCTCCTTCTCTCTCTATCCCTCTCCCTCTCTCTATCCCCCTCCCTCTTTCTATATCTATCTCTCTCTATCCCTCTCCTTCTCTCTCTCTATCCCCCTCCTTCTCTCTCTCTATCCCCCTATCTCTCTCTATCCCCCTATCTCTCTCTATCCCTCTCTCTCTCTCTATCCCTCTCTCTCTCTCTATCCCTCTCTCTATCCCTCTCTCTATCCCCCTCCTTGTCTCTCTATCCCTCTCTCTCTATCCCTCTCTCTATCCCTCCCTCTCTCTCTCTCTCTCCCTCTCTCTCTCTCTATCCCCCTCTCTCTCTATCCCTCTCTCTCTCTATCCCCCTCTCTCTCTATCCCCCTCTCTCTCTATCCCCCTCTCTCTCTCTATCCCTCTCCTTCTCTCTATCCCCCTATCCCCCTCTCTCTCTATCCCTCTCTCTCTATCCCCCTCTCTCTATCCCCCTCTCTCTCTCTATCCCTCTCCTTCTCTCTATCCCCCTCTCTCTCTATCCCCCTCTCTCTCTATCCCCCTCTCTCTCCCCCTCCTTCTCTCTATCCCTCTCCCTCTTTATCTTTCCCCCTTCTATCTCTATCCCTCTTTTTCTCTATCCCTCTCTTTTTCTCTATGTCCATGCCTCTCTCTATCTCTCTATGTCCATGCCTCTCTCTCTCTTTCTCTCTCTCTATTCCTATCTCTCTCTATATTCCTCTCTTTTTTTCTCTTCCTCTCTCTTTCTCTATCCCTCTCTCTTTCTCTATCCCTCTCTCTCTATCCCCCTCCTTCTCTCTCTATCCCTCTCTCTCTCTATCCCTATCTCTCTCACTCTATCCCTCTCTCTCTATCCCTCTCTCTCTCTATCCCTCTCTCTCTATCCCCCTCTCTATCCCCCTCTCTCTATCCCCCTCTCTCTCTATCCCCCTCTCTCTCTCTATCCCTCTCCTTCTCTCTCTCTATCCCCCTCTCTCTCTCTATCCCCCTATCCCCCTCTCTCTCTATCCCCCTCTCTCTATCCCCCTCTATCTCTATCCCCCTCTCTCTCTATCCCCCTCTCTCTCCCCCTCCTTCTCTCTCTATCCCTCTCCCTCTTTATCTTTCCCCCTTCTATCTCTATCCCTCTTTTTCTCTATCCCTCTCTTTTTCTCTATGTCCATGCCTCTCTCTCTCTTTCTTTCTCTCTATTCCTATCTCTCTCTATATTCCTCTCTTTTTTTCTCTTCCTCTCTCTTTCTCTATCCCTCTCTCTTTCTCTATCCCTCTCTCTCTATCCCCCTCCTTCTCTCTCTATCCCTCTCTCTCTATCCCTCTCTCTCTCTCTCTCTCTATCCCTCTCTCTCTATCCCTCTCTCTCTCTCTATCCCTCTCTCTCTCTATCCCTCTCTCTATCCCCCTCTCTCTATCCCCCTCTCTCTCTCTATCCCTCTCCTTCTCTCTCTCTATCCCCCTCTCTCTCTCTATCCCCCTATCCCCCTCTCTCTCTATCCCCCTCTATCTCTATCCCCCTCTCTCTCTATCCCCCTCTCTCTCCCCCTCCTTCTCTCTCTATCCCTCTCCCTCTTTATCTTTCCCCCTTCTATCTCTATTCCTCTTTTTCTCTATCCCTCTCTTTTTCTCTATCTCCATGCCTCTCTCTATCTCTCTATGTCCATGCCTCTCTCTCTCTTTCTCTCTCTCTATTCCTATCTCTCTCTATATTCCTCTCTTTTTTTCTCTTCCTCTCTCTTTCTCTATCCCTCTCTCTTTCTCTATCCCTCTCTCTTTCTCTATCCCTCTCTCTTTATCTGTCCCTCTCTCTCTATCTTTCTCCCTCTCTCTCTATCTTTCTCCATCTCTCTCTCTACCCCTTCTCTATTTCTCTATCACACACTCTCTATCTCTCTTTCTCTATCCCTATCTCTACCTTTTTCTATCTCTCTATGTTTCTCTATATATATCTCTTTCTCTCTATGTATCTCTTTCCCTCTATGTATCTCTTTCCCTCTATGTATGTATCACTATCTAAGGGAGTTTAACCCTTAGACTTGCACTTCTGGGTTAATTTAAAAAGACCCATAGTGTACAAGGGTTGGAATTGGACCGGATAACACACCATGTGACATTGGCTTAAGACAGAACAAATTCTACATAGTCAATGATGCATACAGGAAGCCAGACATTCAAGGATAAGGTTGGCAAGTTTGTGCAGTTTAAACCTTTCTCCATATTAAACCCAAGAGCATTTTCAGATTGTGAGACAATGTGATTTTGGGAGGACCATCTGGACAAAGAATCTGAACTGCCAGTTCTTCACTTCAATGCATGGATGTGATATGAATATGATATGAGTATGCAAAATGAAACAGGAAAGTCCTATCAATTTCCCTTCAGATGCACTTCTGAATGTAGGGATCCATGCTAATTGGTCATGCACGTGCTTCTCCAGATCATTGGTTTGTAAGTATATGGCTGCCCTACGGGAATGTATAAATAATTATTCCTTTAGATGACAAGAAAACCTCCCAGTATGAGTCAACATGATCCAATATTTACAGTATTTGACCAGTAACAAAATATAAACAAAGAACGCTGGATGCAAGAACAGTCATTTATATCCTCACATAAGTTATTACATGCCATAATCATAATATATCCCATGGTGAATAGCACTGTATCATCGAGATGATTCTTTCTAGATGTAACACTGTTTGACAAGCATTGGCAGCATTAAACTGTATGTACTGTATATAACAAACATGTAGAATATGATTCAAGAGTACTTAGGGAAAAAAACCTACAAGCTTGTGTCTCAAGGCCCAGTTTGTTTGGAAACCATATGGGACTCAGACAATATCTAAGAAAACAAAAATTCCCTACAGTACTGCCCAACTTTATAAGGCCTATGCTAAAGTTGTCCTTTCCAAATTGTTGTAATAAGCGCATGTTTATGTGAGGACTAAAAGTTATAAAAAAAATAAATAAATTAAAAAAAAAAGCACCAAGCTCCTTCAAGGTCACTATTTTTGTTTAAGTAAATGTTGGATTGGGGATGATGTATAAAGACTGTCATTCTGTCTTTAATCTAAGTAATAAGGGCATGATGCAGTTGGTGTCCTAGGTCAAAATAAAGGTATAAATAATTTACTTTACTAAATTAGCAGGCTTATCTAATAGGAGCTTAAATATTCCTGGCGTGGGCAGCGGGACTGAAAGCAAAGTAAAAAACATATAAAATAAAACCTTAGCTTATTTGGCTTTGTGTTTGCATAGTCTGCATAGTAATTGTTGTTTTTATGGTTCAATCCTCAGCAAGCCTTGGGCAAGGCTTCCAGCTCCAGTCAACTGCTCCAATGAGTCACTATCACAATAACATATCTCTAACATTTTCCATTGAATTATCTGCATAAAATGTAAAGTCACTCCACTGTGGCATGTCTCTGCTTTGAGAAGTTAATAAAAATACTTCCACACTTGACATTTTACCATCTAACAACATTGAATGGTTAGAAGCAAAAGGGGCCCACTGATACAGGGCCCACAGGAGTTTTCCTGGTATCCCGTGGGCCAGTCCAACACTGTGCAATTGCAGTTTAAAATTCCCCCCGTTGCAGCTGCCATTGCAGTGGAATTATTGGGGAAAACTCCCCATTCTGGGTCAAGAAAAGGGTCAATTGTGCAAAGTTGCACTCTGCATCCGTGTTTATGAATGAGCCCTATAATGTTCAGGGCCTCTGTGGTGATGGGATGTGCTTTTTACAGGATTGTGTGCCTTTAAACAGATGAAACAAGTGTATAAATGAGAATCTAGGGAAGCTGGTTACAGCAGAGAAATTAAATGAAGAATGAATTGTTTGCAGGCATATGCACCTGTGCTTTAGCTTATAAAGCAACATGCAATTCAACGCCAGCCCTAGCAGCCTGATAATCATCCATAATCCCACGTCTGCAGTAGATGTTCATTAGCAAAAGATAAACAGGCTTTTTTTCACAGAACAAAATGAAATAAGTTGATGTAAGACCAATCAAACCCCAGCAGAAAGAGGAAAAGCCCTTATTTCATTCTTCAGCAATTCCACCCGCAGTGAGAGATAATGGCAGAAAAGACAGCATATCATTTCATTAATCTAGCTCACAATTGGATTTATAGAAAGAGCAGTTATGTGTAACAAGCTTTAGCCTCTAAATATAAAGTTTTGTGGCATGTATGGCACTGCCTTTTTCATTTACATGAATGTAACATTTATGATAGCTGTTGAAGGTGAGAATTGCCATAGTGCATTTTCCATTCGTTTCAGTGGTAGTGCAATTTATGCGTATTTACGCTTTTTTAAAAACGCAACGTAAAAACGCCATGTATGGCCTTGCCCTTACTGCAATAAAAATAATCTTAACGGGTTTAATATGTTTAAATTATTTTTTAGTAGATTATGGGGCACATTTACTAAGGGTCGAATATCGAGGGTTAATTAACCCTCGATATTCGACCCTCGAAGTAAAATCTTTACCGCAAATACTTTGATCGATCGAAGGAAAAATCTGTCAAAGGATTTCCCTTAGAAAAGTAATGGGGAAGGTCCCCATAGGCTAACATTGTAGCTCGGTAGGTTTAAAGTGGTGAAGTAAGCAGTCAATGTTTTTTTTAAAGAGACAGTACTTCGACTATTTTTTTTTGTTTTTTTGTTTTTAGTTTGAATCGTTCGAATCTAGTTGAAGTTGAAGGTCAAAGTAGCCTATTCGATGGTCGAAGTACCCAAAAAAATACTTCGAAATTTGAAGTTTTTTATATTCTAATCCTTCTCTCAAGCTTAGTAAATGTGCTTCTTAAGGTATGGAGATCCAAATTACGGAAAAGTCTCTTATCCACAAAATCCAGAGTCACAAGCAGTCTGAATAACAGGTCCCATACCAGTACTAGCATGCTTCCTGCAGCTGCCAGGATCTTTTCCGCCTCACATTTACCAGCCTGCTACACACCTACACTATGATACAGAGGTGGTTACTGTATATAAAAGCTATACTGTTACAGTCATGGGAGTAGTATGCTGTTCTTTGTGTCAGGGTTGGACTCTGGCTCAAACTGGGCAATAACTATTCAGTCTGAAAAAGGAGAAAAGGTGCAGGTCATATAGCAGATAAGCGCTGTAGAATGCAATGGCTTTAGGTTCCTGTGTAAGAGCTAAACCAATCGTATTCAAGAAAGTTTACTTGATATCTTTAGTATCATGTATCCCAGAAATATCACTGGTCAATAAAGACCAGCTAATCATGGCTGATCGCTGTCACAATGGATATTTGGAAAACAAATCATTTATGGCAGGATGACACTCGCATAGACGGTACCTGAGCTGATGTATTTAAGTTTAGCCAATATATACACTGGGAGTGTCCCTTTAGTCAAATTGATTCTTTTTGTCCTCCAAATGTACGTAGTCCCCCAGTTTCAGGGTGTTACGTGTGCATATCACTGTTTAGTTTTAAATGCCTTAATTATGCTATATTTATGTATTTGTATATAAAACCAAATCTCATTACCATTTTCAGTGAGATTATTTTATGCACTTTGCCGCTCAATTTACATTGTTGATAAATAATCCGACAGTTTAACCTAACGATATGAAGCCTGTGGCTGCGTGCCTGTACTTTAACTATAGAGACAGAGTAAACCAACAGAACGCAAGCTGGCTTCTGTTCATCTTGGGTTCTTTTTTTGGCTTTGGAATGGAAGTTATTTTTTTATTGGGAGCAGCCAGAGGGCTGTGATCAGATGCACCACAACACAAAACACATGGAAAACTAAACATATATCACTGGCCAGAGCAAGTTTTTAGCAATGGCAGAGCTGCTCCATCTGCAAAGATATTTTTACAGAGAGAGAAAAAACATTTGCTGTTTAATGTTCCTGGCTATATTTTACAGTTTTGCCCAAGTATGATGGGAAACGCAGGCAACAGCGACACTTAATTACTTTTCCCTCCTGTCTGTGTTCATTAGAAGTCTCTTATTAATTCCCCGGGGAATGTCAATCTCTCTTCATCAGGTATCGTTACAAGTCATTTCTCAACATTACGCAGGGATTTGATCAAATCTAGCTGTCTCTTTTTTTTTTCCATTAACTTGCCTAAAAATATTGTTGAAATGGATGAAATGACATTTGCATGATAACACATCCAGCCTGTTAAAACTGGAAAAAAAACAACAACTCCATTGTACCTAAAGCTGATCACAAACAGGCTTTAGGGCCATGTTTTATATGTTATAATGTGAAGGTGAAATTTCCCTTTAAGCTATGAGTCACAGTCCTCCCAAGACACTTGCTTATCTTAAATATTTACAATTGTATCTTTGCTTATCTTACATTGTTACAAATGTATCTGAGTGCTGAGTGTTCTGGGCTCTCTGCCTGTAAGCCTCTTATATAATTAAGTCTCAGAAACTTTTGGGGAATATAATATAGGTTGTTAAAGGGGTTGTTCGCCTTCCAACACTTTTTTCAGTTCAATTGGTTTCAGACAGTTCCCCAGAAATAAAGACTTTTTCCAATTACTTTCAATTTTCTATTAGCAACGATTTTTCTAATATTGAAGCTTAAAGATGAATTTTTCACCTTCTTATGTCTTTCTAAAGCTGCTCTGGGGGGGAAGGGGTCGCCAACTCTGTAACTGTTCTAAACTAATCAACTAAATGTAGCAAACTGTAGCTTCCTCTATAGCTGCAAATTAATCCCTTCTACAACTCTCCAACCACCAAGCTGAGAGTGAAGACATAGGTGGCGGGGAGTGGGCCGGTTGGAAGGCGGGAAACTTGCAGGAGGCGGGCGTTATTTAGGTATCGCTATGCACCAGCCCTCTTTGAAGATTTTTGGGGGGGAAGCTGGCCCACACTAGTAACACCACTGTCTATGTTTAAATTGCCCCCCAAGACTGCTTCCCATTCAAATTATTTGGAAACACTATAGCTATGACAGTCACTGACGCCATCAGATAGTGATTACTCCACAAGCGTTTTCCATTGGATTGCGTCAGAACGCCAAAACGCAGGCGACAAAACAGATGTAGTGGCATGCGTGAATATGTAATGGGACTGAACAAAAAATCTCAGGCATGAACTACACACGATAAGACTGTGATGAAGATACAGCTTGCTGCGTTCACATCCAACAGTCATGTCGTGTCGAATGGAATAAAGTCTATACCTACTATTTTTTGTTCAGTCCCATTATATATTCATGTGTGCCACTACATCCCATTCCAACACTACATAATTCAGTCCTTAGAGTTCACCATTTAATAAAAACTCACACTTTGATAAATATGCCCCTAAAAGTCATAGGCATCAAAACCCCTGTATCTCCTCCTAGGTACTGTATGTACAGCATTTGTACTGGATTTGTGAACCACAAAAGAAAAGTCTAAAGAGACCGGCTAATGAAACAAACTGGGTTTGGTATACTAATAGCTATGAAATGATTTTCATCACTACTACTTAGAAATGCAACAAATAAACCAGAGTCAAGGACCAGTTATATGGTTGCGAAGGGAGGTTATACCCTTAATGATAGAGATTTTATTGTCCTAGTGCAATAACCCCTAGCAACCAATAAGATGCCTGCTATTAAATAGGTGGCCAGTAAATGCTATTTTCTGGTTGCTATAGGTGGCTAGACATGCAGCAAACTTTGTACCTTTTATTACATAACCCTCACAGTGACCTATAGCCCTAAAAACCTTCACTGTTTTCTGTAGTCTCAATATTCATGGACCAGGTATGTTCTTGTAGGTTTTTGCCGTCATGCACATTTCCGTCTAGGGGATGGATCCAGTTTCAGACCCACAGATCTCAATTGCATCTGGAATAATGGAATTTGGAAGATATTGTTTGATGGCAACGGATGCTGCATAAATAAGATTACTTTTATAGCTCTTTGTAATATTAGTCCAACAGATAGTCCATGCCAGAAATATATCAGCACATTTGAAAAGACTGTAAGCAAGATCATTCAGTGCAGTGGGCCGCATTTAAGAATGGGTCTATTTTCAGCCTGTAACTGGGAGCACACAAAGCACCGTGCTTAATTTACTGTGTAAACAGCAACAGCAGTTAGAATTAGTACTGGACTTCAACCCAGGCATGTGTGAATAGACCCAAGCACAGCTAAACCACATTTATGCTGAGGATACATATTTCGTGATTAAGACTCAGACTGAAGTAACAGGTGTCTTCTGTGGTGGTTGTTATTCAAGACATACACATGAAATAAAATAATCACAAGACTTTTGCCTTCCAATATCTCTACATATTTTTTTTAGCAAGTCAACATTTTAATCAATTCATTTAAAGGGAAAAGATAAATCACTGTGGGTGCTAAATGTTAGACCCCTCCACCCCCAGTGATTATAATCAATTATCTAATAAACGGAGATGGTGCTCCTGTTAGCAGAAAACTGCACCAGCCTCAGGCACAACAAGTGATTGTCTTCTTCTGCTTCTTTTTAATTCTGTTGCTCTCGGGCCAAAGCATGTACAGTAAAGTGAAAAAGCACACCCACCATGAATAAGAAAGAAGCAGCAGGAAGATTGTTAGAAATTCATCGGGCTGGTGGAGTTTTCCAGCCTGGGATATCAGGTAAGCGATTATACTCAGTGGGGGTGCCTAACATCAGGGGCGTTTCAGCCATTAAAGCCACCTGAGACGCGCTCGCAATGCCGCCTCCCAGCAGACAGGCAGACCATAAATACAAACTCATACACCTAATTACAATTAATTCAGATCCTAGAAATGCTATCTCACTAAGGGTCATGTTTACTAACATTGGAGATAAATATCTGGAGAGATTTCTGCAGATGTTGCCCATAGCAACCAATCAGATCTTTGCTTTTGTTTTCTAATTTGGCTGTGGCTATTTTAATGTAATTGCTGATTGGTTGCCATGGGCAACATCTCCAGAAATCTCTCCAGATATTTATCTCCAATGGTAGTAAACATGCCCCTTAGGCGCAAATTCACTAAGCGCCGAAGGCTAGCGTTAATTCGCTAGCGTTTGGCATTTTTCGCTACTGCGCAAATTCACTAACGAACGCTGGCGTAGTTTCGCTAGTGTTACTTCGCACCCTTACGCCAGGCGAATTTTCGCTAGCGACGTAACTACGCAAATTCACTAACTTGCGCAGTGTACTGAACGCTACCTTTTACGCTAGACTTCCTTCTCCACTTCAGACCTGGCGAAGCGCAATAGAGTAGATAGGGATTGTTTCAAAAAAAGTAAAAATTTTTTCTAAGTCCCAAAAAACGCTGGCGTGTTTTCTACATGATGGGTGATAGGCTGAAAAATATCCCCTCCTTCCCCCCTACATTTCCTGACTCATGGCAACTTACCTAGACAGTGGGCACATGTGTAGGGCAAAATAAAAGTGTTATTTGCTGATTTGAAGGTTTTCTAGGCATTTGAAGTAGTGATACGTGTTCCTCCATTGAAATTTGAATTTCGCGCCGTTTGCAAATGAACCATCGCTAGCGCAACTTTGCTTCACTTGCCGAATTAACGCTATCGCAACTTCGAAAACTTACGCTACCCCTGTGCGCAACTTCGGATTTAAGTGAATTTGCGGAGCGCTGGCGAACTGGTGCAACTTCGCATCTTAGTGAATTTGCCCCTAAGCAACTAAGAGCACCATGACACAGCGCTTGCAGTTTCTGTTTGAATGTAGAGAAATTTGTCACAGCAAGCAGATTGGGAACCTGTAGTAATATTGTATTATAGTGTGATGCCTGCATAATGTAGGGAATTTTGTGCATCTTTTTTAGGGATAGGTATGTTCTTGTTAGTGCCAGCCCTTTTCTAGGGTACCTTGCCTGGCAAATCAATCACTGCTGTTTGTTCCAGTTTTAAAGATCTGCACTTTTAATTCTAATAATTATTAACGGTTACACCAAAAGAAGGCTTATGTACCATGAGAAACAGATATAGTTACCAGCTTGCACACCCTGGCTCTCCAAGTCGTATATTGCCCGGTGCCTGGCCAAGAGGGCTTCCGAAACCCACAAACTTCCAGAATGAATAATTCCACCGGCACACAGGTTTTTATTTGCATGCAGGGATATCCCTTGCTATATTTTTATTTGAGTGATGCATCACGCAAATAAAAATATAGCAAGGGTTATCCCTGCATGCAAATAAAGACCTGTGTGCCGGTGGAATTATTCGTTATGTACCATGAGAACAAAGGCAAGTGCTGGTGCACTAGGGGGTAAAAAAAATCACATTGTTTAGGCATCATACACAGAGCATGGCACCTGCATGCATGGGGGGTGCAAGGCAAGCTGTGCTCTGTGCCTTTCACTGAATTAAAAATCCAGTACAACATATGTTGGGAGGCACAGTGCTGGGAAGTGGAGGGACTTGAGCAAATATCCTTTATGCTGATTGAAGAGGAGAAATTATTGTGATTGATAGAAAAAGTCTGCAAGCCAGCCACTGTTCATAAATGTTTATTCCTACTCATGTGAAAAAGTGTGCTGTGCATGACTTTTGGGTGAAAACAGAGCACTTTGTGTGCTGCCCTGCCCCACCATGAACATAAGATTTTCCAGTTGTAAAAGAGAGATTTGGTAACATATCTGGGAACAGTTAGCAACTTCTTGCCCAGACTGGAAACAACAGGTAAGAGGAAACACGAGTCACACCACAGCCACATGATAGGGTCACTGGCTGAACAATATTGTGATGGCAAAAACAGCTAAAATCGGACACAGGGTTAGCTAAAGCATATATGAAAATTACCAGCGTTGGGCAACCCGTGGTCCTCCAAATGAAACACCCATCATGCTACCAACAGCAGAAAGTTTTTTTTTATTTTCAGATCCTCTCCCCAAAATTTGGGGTGTCTAAGATTTTAGTAAGCTCTGCAGTTATCAACACGTGGCAACACCTAATGGCTATTAAGATCTAATGAGAAAGTGGAAGGGTGTTCAAACTTTTGCACATGGCACTATTTTCTTTGTTCCTCTGTTTTAAAGTTTGTAATAATAATAATAAGAACATTTTTACAGTTTCAATTTAACACACTAATGCTAGCAGTATAATGCCGTGCTCTTACTATTATGATACGTACAAAGTTAGATTCCAGGTGACCCCAACAGTCAGTATATTACCTTTATAACACTGAAAGCCGGCATAGTAGTTTCCTATTGGCCGCCAAAGTCACATGGTGCGGCGCAATGCGTGATGACGTCACGCGCGACGCTGAAGCAGTAAGGGCAGAATCTGTAGCATAACTAAGACGCATCCGATTGGCTGTCGGCGGATTTACTTCAAACAGGACGCGTTGAGAAGCGGAAGCGCTGAATGGACTATCCAAAATGGATGCCCCAAAGGCTGCACTGAAGATCGCTTGGCAAAAGTAAGGGAAACTTCGTTTTAAAAAAAAAAAAACACAGCTAAGATCAATACACCATCAGAAAACCACAGGCAGTGTTAAAAAAAAAAAAAAAAAAGGTGTCAGAATCGCTTTAAATCCACTCCCCTTTAAAAATACATGGGGGTTCATATTGTGGGGTTCACATCGACCAGGCAGGGAAACGTTTACTGATTTGTTCTTAGCATTTGTGTAATGCTTCAATGTCTGATAGGGGATGCTCAGGGTTTTGGCAGGCGTCTTCTCTACCACCAGCCCCTTCTCGCATAACCTACCCTGATTGGCCGGCTCACCCTGTCAAATGCAGGGTTTGAAAGTTGTCATTGGAAAGAATGGGTAGAGTTCAAAACAAATAGCTGTCATAGGAGACTTTGTAAATATGAAAGGTGTGCAGTATGTGTTTTAAGTTAAACTTCTTGTTGGTATTGAGTCCTGAGCTAATTTTCCTTCACTTCAGTAGGCATACAGTACCTTGAATGAGCTCTAGCAGAGCTTGAGTGATACACTGTTTCTGTACCTTTAAGAGGTGGTACCTTAGGTACACAGGGTAGAGATAGCTACATTGACCAATCACCTTTACTAGCAGGGAGAAGCGGGCTAGACCAGGTGAGCGTACCCTGAACTATATAGCGTGTAATCCAAATGGAAGAGTGTGCTGAGATGAGCGCCCCTGTGAAGTGACCTGGTAGCTGAAGCAGAAGTTCCCAGCTGGCCCCAAGTGAAGCAGCCCCAGGATGAAAGTAAAGAATCTCTACTTCAATGAGTGGCCTATGAAAATGAGCTTGTTGCAGCCAGCACTGTATAAAATGTGTATAGACTGCATTATTACATTGATCTACAACTATATTACACAATAGTAAAGTATGCCAACTAAGACAATTCTAGAAATTAAGTACAAAGCTGAAAACATCTCCCCCTTATATAAAGTCTTCAACAAACATGTTTTGAAGCCTGGGCTAGTTAGTGACCATAAAAGCATCCATTGGCCTCTAATTTCCCTTAAATGTTTGGGCCCGGGAGGATGTTCATACAATATAATGTCGATTTTGGAAGCAAAACAGCAGGATAACTTCAATTAAGCTTTTATTGTGCATCGACATGACATGTTTCGGGGCTCACAGGCCCTTTTTCAAGCTTAATTACAGTCATCCTGCTGTTGTGAGTGCTTCCCAAATCGACATTATAGTAACATCTCTGATTAAGACCATAAGAAGCACACAGAAGTGTTTGAAACACTGATCTTTCTGCACACAAGGAAATAACAGTGTATGAAGTTGAAAACAAATTAACATATGAGTGGATACTAAGTTTGGGGTAAGAAATTGAGGCTTTTGGAACACCCTTCCTAAACTGCCCCGAGTACTGGCCCCAAAATCCTGTTTTTATATATAATAGTTTTGATACATACAATCTGTTTGTCACGTTCTATAAGTCTCTATGTATTCCATTTGTCCCTCTTCAAGTGCAGCAATGGCGTTAAAACTGGTGTAAATAAAATCTCCATATTCACAAACAGAAATATGACAAAATACTGACTCAGCTTCCACTTTCCATATTCTGGTGAACGTAAGAACAAATTACAGACACTTTTGTGAATATAAAAAAACACCAATTTACCACCTGCGGCGCTCCTGGAGATGAGGTTACTGGGAATCACTGTTTGTTTCAATAATGTTAGTTTCCCCGCTCTGCACGCTCAATTTTTATCTGTAAAATTTGTAAAATGTATAATAAAGCAATAGAATTCTTAATGAACCAGATGAAAATTGTGCGTAGCACTGGCCAGATATGGGATGACTTTGACGTAGTTGGCCAGCTTAAATATATTGCAATATATGGACAATCAATCCCTGTTTTGTTTAAAGGGTAAGGCATTTTTCAGTAGCAGTATGCACAAAATGTCTCTGTCTTAAATATATTGATAATGGGTTGAGTGCAGAGGACTCTTGTATGTGTCTATATGTATTTTGTGGTCACAGCCTCATTGCACCCCAGCCTAATGGTTTTTAAAAATTAGTGGTGAGCACAACTTTCCCTTGTTTGTAATAATCTTTCTATGGTCAGGATCTCAAGCTCTCCTGTTTAACACTCATTTGCGGAGGGACTTCAGACAGATAAACAGACTCTCTTGTCCAACGCATTTCACTGAATTCGATCCGATTTCTCAAGGACTGCATGTCTTCTACATCATTAACCCTTACCATTGTTAACCCATCCCTAAAATATTTTTATACATTTTATTGAATATCATAACCCCATCATAAATTAATTCAAAACCGATTTTAAATTAATTTATGATGGGGTTATGATATTCAATAAAATGTATAAAAATATTTTAGGGATGGGTTAACAATGATAAGGGTTAATGATGACCAGTATAAGGGGGAAGGAAGTGATGTAGAAGACATGCAGTCCTTGAGAAAGTGGATCTAATTCCGTGAAACGCTTCGGACAAGAGCAACGAGTCTGTTTATCTGTCTGAAGTCCCTCCGCAAATGAGTGTTAAACAGGAGAGGTCGAGATCCTGACCATAGAAAGATTATTTGCCGGCACAGGACTGGTTCCGAGTGCTGGACACACACAGATTGAGAAGGACACATATGGACAGATAAGAAATTTATATGCGATATTTAATTTTTTTATCCTGTGAGTGTAACTTTTTATGCAGGGATATGTTGAACTACAACTAAATACTGCACTTATAAAAGATCCTTTGTCTCTGTGCATTTATTTCTTTTACTACTTTTGTGAATATGTCTATAAAAAAAAATAAAAATGGAGAAGAAAATGACATTTTTAAGCACATTTTCTCCACGATTTTTTAAAAAACCCTACCCAAACATAAATCTCATGGCGGTCTAAGTCTACTTTGTTTAAGAAAATATTTTAGGGCAACAATATTGAATAGGATTTTAGAATGGTTTCAACACCGAAGGAGCAAAAAATGGATTCAAATTGAGCAAGCATTACTAGACAGACCACTGCAAGCATTATGGTGGCTAAATCCCCTGCACAGACCTGATATTAGTACGCTTCCAAAAATATGCAGAGACACTCTTCTACAAGCAAATTAAAAAAATGGCCCCTTTTTCAATCACACGGAATGGCCCGCTTTCCCCAATAATAGGAAATCCTGAGTTCCCCCCTGGAATGACAAAAGGCCCTTTTCTTGGGAGACGATAGGATGAAATCCTCACATACACTCAGAACCAACAGCTTCTACCTTTAACAACCATCTGCCCTCTGGAAACAAACATTTCTCCTGCGATTAAAATACACTCAATTGCAGCACTGGTTAATAAAAAATAAAGAAACTCTAGATAAGCCTCTTTCCGCTTTTGAAGAATTGTGTTCACAGACTGCACCAGTGAGACACGCAATCTCAATACTGTATAATTTGCCAGACCCTGAAAAGGACAAATTGCTACCCAAATATACTGATAGATGGGAGAAAGAACTAGAGAGAGAGAGTCCCGACATTTTTCGTCCGGCAGAGATCGGTGGTTTGGTCGATCGGACAGGTTAGAAAATTTCTGTCGGCTGCCGATAATATCTCTGCGTTTATTGCCGATAGGGATGGGCGAATTCTTTCGCTTTGTGTCGCTGCGGAAATGACGCCCATAGACTTGTATGGTGGTGTGCGACAAATTTTTTTTTGACGCCCATAGACAATTCGGCGGTGGCAAATTTTTGGCAAAACAAAGCGGCTCAAATTTGCCCATCCCTAATTGGCGATCGTACGCTTTTCAGTGGGAGACTGCTCTAGGTCACTAGCTTTGTCGGACATAACTATCGTACGATTGCTGTCAGGGGCAGAACATTGGCTGATCTGTTCTTTTGTATCGGAATGGTAAGACTTTGATCTTAATGGTTAGTGGCAGGTCGGGAGATGGGAAAGTCCGATCGTACGTTGATTCGTACGATCGGATCTTTGCGTCTGTGGCCAGCTTAATAGCTTTCTGCTGACTCACAAATTCTCTATTGCATGCACAGCTTAAGAGACAAACTATGAAATCTTACCCAGATGGTATAGATATCCAGACCTTCTACACAAAATATATCCTAATGTGTCAAATTTATGTTGGGGAAACTGGATCCCCTCTACATATATGGTGGTCATGTGATAAAATACAACCTTTCTGGTATTCCAAACAATGGAACAGGTAACAGGACTGAAATGTCAACTGACCCCGTCCATAGGTTTACTATCAATGCTCCCTGGATTTTGTTTAGGGGCGGCTAGAACAGTAATCCCCCGCCACTGGAGAGCCACTAACCCTCCAACTATTTCAGAATGGATAATTGAAATGGGGAATGTTATGAGAATGGAGGAACTACTTAGTTATATACATGAGAAGCAGGAGGTGTTCATAAAGACCTGGTCTCCGTAGGTAGTGTTTTTAGAACAGGGCCAACAGTAGTAGTAGCCACATGTGTACTAGGAGCATGAATAAATAAAGATAAATGGGTATGTCAGATTTGGCATTCTTAAAATGTGATAGAATAGTAATGTTGGGCAGGTTTGTGACCAAGCGACTTTCTCTTTTTTCTTATCTCTCCTATATATATATATATATATATATATATATATATATATATATATATATACTGTTCTTTAACTACTTTATTTGATCTGAATGGTAAGACTTTGATCTGAATGGTTAGTGGCGGGTCGGGAGATGGGAAAGTCCAATTGTAGGTTGATTCGTACGATCGGATCTTTGCGTCTATGGCCAGCTTAATGATGGCAGCAAATTTGTATGCTTATAATTAACCCTTTAAGTGCCAGCAGAATTGACCATTTTAGTTACGCGAAATTTCAGGCGTTTTTGAAACATTTTGTGCTCTCTCATTTTAGGGGCATTTCCTCAGTGGAAACCTATAGTTTACCTAGAAAAACGATACATTGTTTTTTTCGGGAGAAACTGAGCTTTCTAAATCTGTCTGAGTTTTCATGTATTGCTAAATACAAAAAAAATGAAAAATTACTATTTTTCACAATATATGAACTTATACCAGAAAAATATTTCATTTTACGCATGTAAATCCAACTGATTTGGAAAGCCTCATGTCTCTCAAACGTGCCAATACCAGATATGTATAGTTTTACGCATCTGTACAGCAAACACTCCCAGCAGTATATTACCGAATCTTGAAAGCAGGAGGCAGAAAACGGCATACTTTAGATTCTAAGGCCACAAAATCCTGAAACAGTGGGTTTACCCCAGAAAACCATATATTTTTTGGAAAGAACACATTTTGCTGATTCCAAAATGGGTAACTATGTCTCTATACTCCTAACTACCAAACATCAAAGCTTGTCTGAACGTAGCGGTCTTTATAAAATGTATCAAAATGTTGAAAAATCATTTCAAATGTTTTAATTTGCTGCTCTGCATATCACACACTATATAAGATACCAAGAAAAAGCAACCTGAATATGATTGCCAGGGGTCCACTGAACAGTTTGATCCCCATTGTGCATAGGTTTACCAAAGTACCTGGCATTTAGAGACCCTAATATGAAGTTAGCACATCCAAATTATCCAGGACTTACTTCAGCTACTGAAAAATCAACACATTGACTGCTTTTTTTGTGGGGTAAAACCACAGAAAAATAGGTTTACCCCCCAAAACCATATATTTTTGGAAAGTGCACATTCTACTGAATCTAAAATGGGTACCTATGCCTTTCTGCTCCAAACTACTGAGTCGCAAGGCTTTCCCAAAATTGTCAGTTTTAGTGAAATACCTGAAAATTGCCTCAAAGCTTCAACTTCCCAAAACCATATCACCCATGTATCATTACGTACCAAGAAAAAGCACCCTAAATATTATTGCCAGGGTTCCTCCAAACAGTTTGGTGCCCATTGTTCATAGGTTTACCAAAGTATCTGGCATTTAGAGGCCCCAAAATGAAGTTAGCGCATACAAATAGTCCTGTGGGTAACTTCAGCTAATGAAAAATCAACACATTGACAGCATTTTTTGTGGGGTAAAAACACAGAAATATATGTTTACCCCCTAAAACCATATATTTTTGGAAAGGACACATTCAACCGAATCTAAAATGGGTACCTATGCCTTTCTGCTCCAAACGACTGAGTTGCAAGGCTTTCCCAAAATTGTCGGTTTTGGTGAAATAGCTCAAAATCGCTTCTAGAGAATTCACTTTTACCATCTTGTCTCCCTCATAGCACAAGGTACCAAGAAAAAACATCCTAAATATAAATGCCAAGGCTCCACTGAACAGTTTGATGTGTATTGTGCATAGGATTACCAAAGTATCTGGTGTTTAGAGGCCCCAAAATGAAGTTAGTGCATACAAATTGTCCTGGAGGTCAGTTGAAACACATTTACTACAGTTTTTGCAGGGTAAAAACACAAAAAAATACGTTGACCCCCCAAAACCATATATTTTTGGAAAGTACACATTCTACTGAATCTACAATGGGTACCCATGCCTTTCTGCTCCAAACTACTGAGTCGCAAGGCTTTCCCAAAATTGTCGGTTTTGGTGAAATATCTGAAAATTTCCTCAAACCTTCAACTTCCCAGCACCATATCACCCATGTATCATTACGCACCAAGAAAAAGCACCCTAAATATGATTGCCAGGGTTCCTCCGAACAGTTTGGTGGCCATTGTTCATAGGTTTACCAAAGTATCTGGCATTTAGAGGCCCCAAAATGAAGTTAGCGCATACAAATAGTCCTGTGGGTAACTTCAGCTAATGAAAGATCAACACATTGACTGCATTTTTGTGGGGTAAAAACACAGAAATATATGTTTACACATTCTACAGAATCTAAAATGGGTACCCATGCCTTATTGCTCCAAACTACTGAGTAGCAAGGCTTTCCCAAAATTAACGATTTTTGTGAAATATCTGAAAATTTCCAGCATCATATCGCCCATGTATCATTACGTATCACAAAAAAGCACCCAAATTGTGATTGCCAGGGGTCCTCCAAACAGTTTGGTGCCCACTGTGCATAGGTTTACCGAAGTATATGGCATTTAGAGGCCCCAAAATGAAGCTAGCGCATACAAATTGTCCTGTGGGTAACTTCAGCTAATGAAAAATCAACACATTGACTGCATTTTTGTGGGGTAAAAACACAGAAATATATGTTTACCCCCCAAAACGATACATTTTTGGAAAGTACACATTCTACAGAATCTAAAATGGGTACCCATGCCTTTCTGCTCCAAACTACTGAGTTGCAAGGCTTTGGCAAATTTGGCGGTTTCTGACAATATGTATAGACATTTTCAGGGCTGACGCGCTGGCTGCTGCAATATAACCACCCAGTGTGTGTATTATGCGACATTAGACCCCCCTAACAGTACAGAGACCCCAGAAAACCATATATTTTCAGAAAGTACACATTCTCACTAATCCAATATGGGTGAATAAGTGTTTCTACTGCAAACTGCCAACTGCAAAGCAATGCTGAACGTAACGGTTTTTATCAAATTTCTGAAAATCGTCACAAAGCTTGAATTTTACCCCATTATATGCCCCACATTTCGTAACTTATCAGCATAAAACATCCTAAATATGAATGCCAGGGGTCTACTAAACACTTTGATGCCCAATATGCATAGATATACCAAACTATGTGGCGCACAGAGACCCCCAAATGACAATAGTGTATATACATTTTCACGGCTGACGCGCGCTGGCTGCTGCAATATAAGCACCTGGTGTGTGTAATATGCGACATTAGACCCTCCTAACAGTACAGAGACCCCAGAAAACCATATATTTTCAGAAAGCACACATTCTGACAAATCCAATATGGGTAAATATGTGTTCCTACTGCAAACTGCCAAACTGCAAAGCAATGCTGAACGTAACGGTTTTTATCAAATTTCTGAAAATCGTCACAAAGCTTGAATTTTACCCCATTATATGCCCAACATTTCGGAACTTATCAGCATAAAACATCCTAAATATGAACGCCAGGGGTCTACTGAACACTTTGATGCCCAATATACATAGATATACCAAACTATGTGGCACACAGAGACCCCCAAATGACAATAGTGTATATACATTTTCACGGCTGACGCGCTGGCTGCTGCAATATAAGCACATGGTGTGTGTATTATGCGACATTAGACCACCCAAACAGTACAGAGACCCAAGAAAACCATATATTTTCAGAAAGTACACATTCTGACGAATCCAAAATAAGGCAGTAAATAGTGAAATGCAAAAAAATCCAATAAAACCACAAAAATCAATGTTTTTTTTCCAGACTAGTGTTATCGGCTGTCAGAATCACAGTTTGAATATTTTAGCTGGGCCAAATAGGTTATACGGCTAGAAACAAGTGAACACAACATATGCAGAGATGAAAATGCAATAAAATGGCTAAAAAAGCACCAAAATACCCAAAATTGCAATATAATCACCGAAATAACATACAAAGGGTATTGTACAGTACGGTTAGCGAATACGCTATTCGTAATGGCAATAAAACATTTTTTTCA
This sequence comes from Xenopus petersii, assembly GCA_038501925.1. NCBI lineage: Eukaryota > Metazoa > Chordata > Amphibia > Anura > Pipidae > Xenopus > Xenopus petersii. The sequence goes on from CM076689.1 coordinate 82,055,405, forward strand.
GCCAAAAAAAGAGATGATGCGAAAAGAAAAAAAAAAAAAAAGCCACAATGCCATGTATGTGCGTGTGTACAATTGGTAAATTACATGTTATGTGCGCGTGTGCACGTGTGTGTGTGTGAGTGCAGTGAGTGTAAGTGACCCCCCCAATCCCCAAAAATGTATCTGTGAGTGAGTGTAAGTGTGAATCTAAGTGTGTATTACTGTAATAAGTGTGTGTTGGTGTGTTTGTGTGAAAAAGTCGCTGGAGACTGTTGCAGGCGATCTGGAAGGGCCCCAGGAAGAGATCTGCGATCCGTGTCCCTGTGCTGTGGGGGCGGAGCTGGATGGCGCAGTGCAGGCTGCAGCAGCAGGAAACGTAAGTAACACGTGCCTGCTACTGCTTTGGGGCCCCTGGGCGATCGCACCCCAGGGGCCACTCGATCCCCTGCTCTGCTCATTGCCTTGGGGCAGGGGATCGAAGAGGAACGGAGAGAGCGGCTCTAACAGCCGCTCCTCCGCTCCAGAACACGGAAGTGCTGCAGAATGTAGAATCTGCGTTCTGTGGCATTTCAAGTTACTTTTCCACAGAACGTAGATTCTACGTTCTGTGGCACTTAAAGGGTTAAATCACTAGTTCCACCTTAGAGTGTCATTAAGTGTGAACATTTATTCCTACCCCCCCCCCAGCTGTACACTTCTGGGGCCACTCGATGATCACTCCTGGGGAGGGAGCCCTAAACTTGGCCTTCTCTTGTACCACAGAACCACTACAACTGAATCAGAAGGCGCCAGCCGTTTAACAACTTCCATTAGACCGGGCAGAACTCGGCCCCAAACAATACGCAGCCCCCAATCACTCACTTACTATTAGTATTGTCTTAGTAAAGTTTCCAACGCTTTCCCCCGAGCCCCCAAATAATGTCTTAAAGTGTTGAACCCCAGTTACTGAAGGGGTGACTCCGTTCCCCTGATAAATGACCCATTTGACTTTTGTGCCACCTCGAGGTCTCAGTTGTCACTTAAAGGTTCCAGGGACTTGCTTTGTTTTGAAGGGGCGAGCTGAGGAATGTTAAAAGTAGGGGTGTACTTCCTCCCTGCACCCCACCATTTTATAATCTGTATTCTCTACATACTGTTACCCCCATTAACCCTCCTCCCAGGTGATATATATTTCTAAACCAGGGGACCCCCAACTGATTTGTTTTTTTTCTGACCCCTTTTTCCCCGCAGATCGAGGCAGATTTTTGGGAAAACTGTTGAGTAATTCTGGTACTGGGGTATAGCTGGGATTGTGCTGTTTGTTTTGGAGCATGATGTGTGGGAGGTGTAGGGCCCGGCCCCTGTTATCCTTTGCCCCATTCTCCTTCCTCCTATAGGCAAGGGCAGACATGGCGTCCAGAGACTAAGTCCCTTTTGCTCACTAACCGGCCCCTTTGTTCACCTACAGCACTATTTATCTCTCTGTTCCGGGGTTCCCATCCGGCCTCGAACACCTGATTCCCTTCAGCCCGAACCGAGCTGCCTATCGCCAGTGTTCCCCGGCCTTAGGCCTATTGGACCAATTGGGCCCCGCACCTCTGGGGGCCCCGGACCACAGGGCAGCACAGATAATATTTCCCTCAGCACATGATGCTGCCTGGCCTGCCCCCAACTTTGTCCAGCCCATCCCCAAATCCATAGGTCCAGCCCACCCCCAACTCTGATAAGCCAGCCTATCCCCCAACTCTCATAGGCCCAGCTTTCCTCCAACCTTGATAGGCCTTGCCTGCCCCCAATCCAACCAAGCCTGCTCCCAAGCTGAATCGGCCCAGCCTGCCCCAAACTAATTGGCCCAGTCCACTCTCCTATTTCCTCCCTCTCTCTCTTACCCTGTGTGCCCCTATAATGTGCCCCTATTTCAGCCCTCTCACTCCCTAGTCTGACCCTTTCCTTTCTATTTTGTGCCTGTATGCCCTTATTTTCCTAAATACTTGGTGTGTCAGTAGCCAGCAACAATTTGTCTAGGGGCCCTGCCAACATGGTCCCAATTGGGCCCCACATTTGATAGGATCAGCCCTGCCTGTAGGCCCGCGTTTTCCCTCTCCTTTCCTCGCTTGAAAGTCACCTTCCAGTTGGTGGGGACTTAGTCTCTGCGCCATTTTTCTCCAGCTCCCTGTGTGTGAGGCAGTGTGTGTCTCAGGCTGGGCCTGGCATAACTACTACTCGTTCTGGCCTCTCACACTGAAACACAGACTTTCCCTCACACAAAAACACTGTTTACCTACATTTTTCTAATTATTTCTCTTAATTTGTTATATTCTGTGGGGGAAAACTAGCTGAAATGAATGTAAAATAGAGCAAATCCTGTTTGTTAGTGAGTGTAGGGGGACCGAGTGTGAAACTGAGCAGCTGTGGTCTCATCAGTCACTCACTATTATTAGGTATTTTTTATTCTTATAATATTCTTTGTATTTCTTTGCACATTCCTCGGTTGCATCTGTGACTTTTTCAACATTTTTAAATACATTTTTATCAGGTTGAGAGTGGAGTCCTAGTGTATATAATTATATTTGTGTATAGCACCAGACAGTCTGTGCGTTTTATTACTAAGTTCAGTACTAATGTTGCTGCCATTTTGAACTAAACTGTTGATTTATAGGTATAACTTGATACAGGTACAGTTTTCAGGATCCAGGAACCTATTATCCAGAAAGCTCTTTGATTTCCTAAAAAAATCCTTTTTAAACTAGCATCAATCTATATTGTTGGCAGTAATTAATGTGTTTGTATGTGTTTAGTAGATTTACAGCAGTGTACTAGAAAAAATGTACTAGAAAAAAATACTCGGGATACCCCAAGGTTCCATATTTGTTACCCGAGTCATATCAGTTTTACCATATGACTGCAGGGATGCAACAGCTTTATTTTATCAGTGCCTTTTGGTAAAACAGACTACTTCATGCTCTTGTATAAAATATAAAGGATTTGGACTAGGAATGCACCAAATCCCCTATTTGAGATTCGGCTGAACCCCTGAATCCTTCATGAAAGATTTGGCCGAATACCGAACCGAATCCTAATTTGCATATACAAATTAGGGGTGGGAAGGGGAAACATTCTTTTTTTACTTCCTTGTTTTGTGACAAAAAGTCACACTATTCCCCTCCCACCCTAATTTGCATATGCAAATTTGGGTTCAGGTTCGTCTGGGAAGAAGGATTCAACCGAATCCTGCTGAAAAAGGCCGGATCCTGGCCGGATTCGGTGCATCCCTAGTTTGGACATATGAACTTTTTTTTTCCCCCAGATAAGTTGGTAGCCCTATTACTTACTGATGGTTATTTGATATTGAATATGCAAACCATGCAGCACTGTATTTACAATACAGTAAAAATAGGAGGGTAAACAGTATAATATAATGGACACCCACACTAAACAGTGTAGGGATCTGATTTGGGTCCCTCCTAGTGTCACCACCACCCGCCGTCTTGTATTTTTAACTTTGGCATTAAGCATCTTTTTAGACAATATGTTGGCATTAGTAGCCCTGACCCATAGGTTAAGAAACCCTGCTATAGATCATATTTAGTGTGTCCAACCTAAAGTTCTCTAACTGACCTGCAAAGAAATCATCCATACACACCTTTGGCTGTAAGGGGATTATGAGAATTGTAGTACAGCACCAGGCAGAATCATGTATGTATGTATATATATATATATATATATATATATATATATATATATATATAAATATAGATATTTATGATTTGTAACGGCATTATTGCTATTCCACACAATTGACAATCTGTATTCTCAAGGTGCATTTAGTTGTGGTCCTTCTGTACAAACATTACAATTTCTAAAAGTTGGTGACCTATTTAGTGTTAAAAAAAAAAAGGCAAAAAAAAAAAACCAGGTCCTGGAACAACTTGGCAGCTTCTAAATTCCAGTTGACTTGTAATACACATGCCATTAGCAGAAACTTGTAAAAAAGACAAGTTTGTTCAGAGCAAGTGCAGCTGGCCAGCATGCATTTCACCTTAGAATACTCCATATGAGTGATCCCCAACCAGTAGCTCGTGAGCAACATGTTGCTCTCCAACCCCTTGGATGTTGCTCCCAGTGACCTCAAAGCAGGTGCTTATTTTTGAATTCCAGGCTTGGAGGCAAGTTCGGTTGGATAAAAACCAGGTGTACTGCCAAATCAAGCCTCAATGTAGTCTGACAATCCACATAGGGGCTACCAAATGGCCAATCACAACACTTATTTGGCACCCCTGGAACAGTTTTCATGCTAGTGTTGCTCCCCAACTACTTTTACTTCTGAATGTTGCTCAAGGGTTCAAAAGGTTGGGGAGCCCTGCTCCATATCATGGGTTTCACTGTTAATTAAATCTATTTATAAAGCTCTAAATCTCTGTGTACAATGTAAATAAAACCTCTGTTTACAATAAACCACTAATGTACATTTTTATATTTCACTTCTAGTCAGTAGTGATTACTTACAATAAATATGCGGTGTTTATACTTGTGTTTGTGTGTGTGTTTTTGCTTAGTTGCCAATTAGACATCATACAAGTCCAAGTGTCTGGGGTGTGTGTAAAATTTATATCTTTTTTTAATACAGGTATGGGACCTGTTATCCAGAATGCTCGGGACCTGGGGTTTTCTGGATAACGGATCTTTCCGTAGTTTGGGTCTTCATGCCTTAAGTCTACTAGAAATTCATGTAAACATTAAATAAACTCAATAGGCTGGTTTTGATTCCAATAAGGATTAATTATATCTTAGTTGGGATCAAGTACAAGCTACTGTTTTATTATTACAGAGAAAAAGGAAATCATTTTTAAAAATTTGGATTATTTGGATAAAATAGAGTCTATGGGAGACAGCCATTCCGTAATTCGGAGCTTTCTGGATATCGGGTTTCTGGATAAGGGATCCTATATCTGTATATACAAAATGGAGTATTGGGTTGTTGTTTTTGGAATGCAATAAAAATAAATAAACATGGTCTTCTAGCTGTTTAACTATAAAGTGCAGGGCAATTTAGGCTTGTGGTTCCCTGGGGGGGGGGGCTCAAAGCATTAATTGCGACCACTTAGTTGTAGTTAAATGTTTGTCTGCTCCCCTAAATACTCCAAACAAACCCTACTTGAAGGTCATTAAGGTTTGGGGCTAAACCCTTATTTGCTGGCCTAGATACAGTTGAAATAGACACTAAATGGATGATACAGCAACTCCTGAAATATTATAGCAGTCCACCAAGAAATTTGGTGACTTGAGATGGAAGCCGCAATGGGGGTGGCAGATCCAAGTACAGGTATGGGACCTGTTATCCAGAAACCCGGTATCCAGAAAGTTCCAAATTACGGAAAGGCTGACTCCATTATAATCAAATAATCCAAATTTTTAAAAATGATATACCTTTTTCTCTATAATAATAAAACAGTAGCTTGCACTTGATCCAAACTAAGATATAATGAATCCTTCTTGGAAGCAAAACCAGCCTATTGGGTTCATTTCATGTTTACATGATTTTCTAGTAGACTTAAGGTGTGAAGATCCAAATTACAGAAAGACCTGTTATCCGGAAAGCCCCAGGTCCCAAGCATTCTGGATAACAGGTCCCATACCTTTACCTTTAGTACAAGGGGAAAATGCATTTTGTTCATTATATATATAAAAAAGCAGCCGTTTAGGTGGTGGTCAAAAAAAATGATAACTAGGCAACTTTCCAATATACAGTTTTGTGAGTGTAATTGCTATAAAAGAAAGTCTGATGCTTTTTGTATTCACTGCATTGATGATTCTGACTTTTCCACAAGGTAGCAGAAGCCAGCTGATTAAAAGATCATTGATAAAGCAAGAAATGCTTGCAATGTTTTATTTTTGGGTTTACACCCCATTTCCTTTGATTGTGCATGCAATTGGATTCAGGCTGGAATAAAAGGCTGCACTTTTGTACATAAACAGATTAAATGTAGCAGTCAAAGAGCATGCTGACAGAACTCTTTACTCCTGTGCAAAGTGGAGTTGGGGTATAAACTGTCCCAGAACCACATGGGCCCTCACATGACTGCATTTGCTGGCCAGTTCAGCTGCAGGTGTCAGTATAATGCTAATGCAGTCCCATCCGGCCTTCACAGTTGTCCACAGGAGCATCTTCAGACCTTGTGACCTGTTTTTGTGTCACGGACACTGCACATGTTCACTGTGCAAAAAAGTGGGATAGGTGGGAGCACTCCATCGCCAAATAAAAATACAATGGAAGTGCAGCTGATCTGGCCAAGATAGTTACAAACATACAAAATGGAAATATTGATCAACTTACATTCCCTGGTCCCCTTGTTACACAAATGAATTTAGCAGCTAATGCGCGTATTTTGCAAAACGTGGTTTTTAGTTACAAAATGATGATCATAAAATGAATGAGCCACCATGCCACTTCAACTTAAACTCGGTGGTCCTAACTTTGCCTCTGGTCAGATTTGTTTTCTGGGTTGGCATCTCCCTATATAACTGCATATCTTGGGGTCAGTGTCTGCAGACCGCGTGTGCTTTAGCGCAGGCGACTTTTCATTATAGACACGCAAAGACAGTTCGGGGGGATTGTCGCCCAGAAGAAGAGGCGATTAGTCGCCAGGTGACAAAATCTCCCCATGTTAATTAACCCTTAAAGAAAGTGATTGACCAGACCAGCACCAAAGTTCTGATCTAATTAGGCTTTATCCTCTCCTATGCCACAGCATTTATAGGGGAGAACTGCCTTGATTTAAGCAATGGTTTCATAGTAGTGATGTGTGGGCCGACCCGAGGCCCGTGGGTTTACCCGTGGGTCGGGCAGGTTCAGTCCGACCCCTGGACAAAATGCGCGGCCTAGTACTGCTGGCTTCCGGCGCCGGAATTTACAGACATCCACCTGCCCCGCCCCTTTTGTGACATCACAGCAGGACGGGCGCGGGTCTATAAATAAAGGGGAGCAGCGGGCCGGATGCGTGTAGGGAGCAGGTGGGTTAGGGTCGGGTGCAGGTCTTTATAAATGTATTTAGAAATGTGCCACTCCCTGCTCGTTTTGGTTCATTCCAGATCACAGCAGTACTGGGAGGGAGAGCTGGAAGACTTCTGTGATACTTCTAATGTACTGGAGCTAAACTAACGGCACTTTAGAATAAAATGCTTAGGTTTGTTATGCCGGATCTTGTAAAGAATAAAGTTTATTTTTTTGTTCAACTGTTTATTGAGTTGGATGAACTCATTAATGTGTCCCTTTTTTTATGTACGTTATGTACAAATATACCAGGCGTTATACCAGGCAAGTACAGTGGTGTAACTAGGCACTTAGGGGTCCCCCCTCCCCCGAGCAAATATGCTGCTAGTAACAATTACTGATCTAATGGCATAAGACTGAAGTTAACAAATTATTTTTACTTACTGAAACTGGTACACTTTTTTTAGGGCAAAGTACTGTACAACTAAAATGTAATTTTTATAACAGTCCAGGTATAGGATCCCTTATCCGGAAACTCGATATCCAGAAAGCTCCGAATTACAGAATGGCTGTCTCCTATAGACTCCATTTTATCCAAATAATCCAAATTTTTAACAATGATTTCCTTTTTCTCTGTAATAATAAAACAGTAGCTTGTACTTGATCCCAACTAAGATATAATTAATCCTTATTGGAAGCAAAACCAGCCTATTGGGTTTATTTCATGCTTAAATACATTTCTAGTAGACTTAAGGCATGAAGACCCAAATTACGGAAAGATCCATCATCCGGAAAACCCCAGGTCCCCAGCATTCTGGATAACAGGTCCCATACCTGTACCAGTATTGTGAAAATAATCTGCTGCCGACTGCAGTGATTAAAAATCAGAGAAGAAGGAACAGCATTGGTGGGCTTGGGACATCAACAACAGCGGCAATGTTCACCTTTGAGGTAACTTTTAGTATGTTATAGAATACCCAGTTCCTAGCAATTGGTCTTCATTATTTATATTTGATAGTTTTTGAGATATTGGCCTTTTTCTTTTGCCTCTTTCAAATGGGGGTCACTAACCCCATATAAAAACTGATGCATTGATATTTTTATTACTCATCTTACTATTCAGGCCTCTCCTATTCATATTCCAGTCTCTTATTCAAATCAATGCATGGTTGCTAGGGTAGTTTGGACCCTAGCAACCAGATTGCTTAAACTGCAAATTGGAGAGCTGCTGAATAAAAAGATAAATAACTCAAAAACCATAATTAAACATAAAAACCAATTGCAAGTTGTCTCAGAATTTCACTCTACATCAAACTAAAAGTTAATTTCAAGATGCACAACCCCTTTAAAGCAAGCTGAGCACAGTGGCATCTCGTGTGTAATACCCCCAGAATTTATAGCAAGAGGTACAGGCCCGGAATTGAGGCAAGGCCACAAAGGCCCGGGCCTAGGGCGGCATAAATTGAAGGGGACATTTCATATAATCTTTATATTCAGATAAAGTAGTCACCCAACACCCAAATGTGTAATGATGCAGGGAAAAAAGTGTTTTGATAGCAATTTACCTCTTAAAACTGTCACTATATCAGAGCTGCAGAGAGATCCTTACTGCTCAGAGTCTAAGCTGAAATGAGGTGTGGGAGTGTCTGTTCATTCTCTCACAACAGTGACTGACAGGCTGAAATCTGCTTTAGTCGGAGACCCCCTCCCCTCCCACTGCCTGTGTCTGTTCCCAGCTGCCCATGGCTGTCTTTGCTGCTGCCCGATCTTGTTGTAACAGAAAGAAATCCCCTGGAGTTGTGCTGAAATAAGTGGATGAAGGAAGTTGTTACAAAAAAATGTGGAATTCCACTACTTGATACCAATATAGATATATCTATATTGAGAGCAATATAGATAGGCATGCCATCCAGCCGCACGATTGATTTGTTTAATTCCGGAGCACTAGTGCTCCAGTTCGAAGAATGGATTCGCGTGCGATCTGGGAGGGAGGGGCGACGGAGGACGCTGGCCTTATTTTAGATCCGGCCCTGAAGAGGTATGTAGTGGCAATTTCATGTATCAGAGCAATATTTTCAGTGCCCCTTTTAACTTTTGGAATAATGTTTTTTAATGAAACTGTTCTTCTATAGTTACATCCCTGGTGGAATAAATTAAGTGATCTCTTTATGATTAACACCCCTGAAAGCGAGTAACATGTTGGTAGGCCACTAGTGTCAACTTGGATTTGACCAGGTGGTATAGCAGTCAAGTTAAGTTTGGTGGGGAAGGTGGAAGGGAATGTTGAAGGGAAAAGTGACCAGGGTGATATGGAATTGGTTTAGAGATTACTAAGAACATAGAGGAAGGTTAATTGAGATGCAAGTGTTTGGGAACAGAGGCAATAGCTGACTGAGATGTGGCAGAAGCAGCAAACCAAGGCAAATGGAACAAACCATTTTTCCTGCAGGTAAAGGCTTCCTTTGCAGCAGATGAGATGACCAGCTGATCATATGTTCAATAGGCTCCCACATCTGATGCATTTTACTAAGCCTAGAAGGTATGTCTTTTCTACAGTTTTAAAACGTGCGGCAAATACTCGATCTTCATCATTCCTCCCTAGCAGCGTTCTACCGCTGCTTTGCTTGCTGTGATAGGTTGATGCAGAAAGGGGATGGCTCTATAACTGAGGGTCGAGCAGGGATTGGACAAAGAAACTCCCCAGTGCTTGCGTTAAACCAATAGGACAGCAGCTCTCATGTGCTGGAAATGATGTATTGCTCTGGCTTTGTAATTTACAAGAGGCACTGTTGTCAGCCCGGGAAACTTGCCGACTGAACTTTACCGTTACGACTACTTAATTCCCTTTCTGGGATGCGGGCCCCATCAGGGGTGCAGGGACCCTGGGGCAGTTGCACCTTCTACACCCCTGGTAGTTATGCCACTGGCCAAGTACTAGAGTATGGTTATCAATATGAATAAAAATGTGTTCTTTTAAAATAAATGTGCAAACCCTTTTTGATAATGCAGTGAGTTATAGTTCTATCTCCTATAGAAGGCAGGGAAGACAAATCAAGGGCCACCCGATGGATCGTCACCATGTCGCCTTTTTAGAAGAGCGCAAGCGGAGTATCGTATTTCTTAATAAAGTCTTTGCGAATGTAAAGATAAATGTGTGTTGGTGTTTTTTCGTTCAGGGCAAATGAATTATTTATAAAAAACAAATTCATGTTACTGTTCCATTAAATTAGCATTTTGTTCTCCTGAACTGAAGTGCAAGACGGTCAGTCTTGCCTGGCTGTTGAAGTTGTAAATCATTATCAACTGTTCTATAGCATAGATGTATAGCAGATGAAATCTTCCAGCGGCAGTGTTAAGGTGAAAAAAGAAAGTGTTTTCTCTAGGTACAGTGCAATGAAGAAGCAAAGCAAATACAATATCACGGAATACACAAGCATCTTCTTATTGTATATCTGTTTCTTCTCTTTTAGTCCTGTACGAGTTAAAGATGAGCCAGAAGATGATGGCTTTCACATTTCCCCAAGGAAAACAAGGCAATGAAGAGGCCAAGAGATGATGAGTACGTGAGCAGGGAATGGTTAGAATAGGGGCTGTATCATTGCACTTGTATACCACTTGTATACCACCCATCCCAGTCTAATAGCACAAGGGTCACAGACTATCCTTGACAGAATAAGTTTAATCAACCTGCTCTGTCATAGTGTTTGCTTCAGATATTCCAGAGTTATTCCATTTGCTGATGTGTCAGGAAGAAATACACTTTACTGTCTAACCTTATCACAGGGCTTTCATGCTGGAGGCCAGATGTTCCTTTCAAAAGGCTGGATTGTCAAAATATATCTGAGGTTGTGCAATAAGTCTTTAAACTACACCCAAAAGCATTATGTATCTATTTATCTACAGGAAAAATAAAAGTTGTAATGCATGCATGGCAGTTTGTGTGATTGTGATATTACTCCTTGGCCATTTTTCAGTTTTGGGTCTCTAAACCAGAATTGTAGTCAAATTTGTTCAGGCCAAATATTACCATATCCAACCAGTAGCTCACATATAACTGATAACCGTGCGTGTGTATTTACCTCACCCTCTTATATTAGAATGAAACTCTGCCAACACACAATATTGTCATGCTGTAGCATATCCTAAAGCAGAACAGACCTTAGTTGTTTTTTTTTTGGTTTTTTTGTGGGTCCTGATTAAAAGATGTTGCCAACTGTGACATTCTGTTTTTAGTGAGGATTACAAACCTAAGAAGATCAAGTCTGAAGATGATAAAAAAGGGAAAAAGAGAAAGCAAGTGAAAGAGGTGAGGTATATTGTTGAGTACACTGAATGTGTGGCTTGTTGGTTATTAAGGAACATTGTTTTAAATAGGGATGCACCGAATCACAAATGAAGAATTTTTTTCTACTTTTTCCTTTCCTACCCCTAATTTGCATATGAAAATTAGGGTTCGGATTCGGTTCGTTATTTGGCCGAATCTTTCACAAAGGATTCGGCCGAATCCCAAATAGTGGATTCGGTGCATCCCTAGTTTTAAACCATTGTCTCCCTTCACAGGATATTAAGCCCAAGAAAAAAAAGTAAGGTCAAAGGCAATAAGGAAGTAGTGAAGAAGAAAAAAGTGAAAAAAGAGGAAAAGAAATGGAAATGTGTGCAGTATTGTTTACTTTGCAGTATGTCTTCCATTTCTAATAACTGTGCTCTTATAGGTGGGAGGAGCGACATGCCGATGGCATTAAGTGGAACATAAAGGTCCTGTGTTTGCTCCCCCCTCTGAACCTCTCCCAGACAATGTGAAATTTTATATGAAGGTAAGTCAGGTGTTTTCTGTGCCTTCTGTAACCAGCCTTTATCTCTTGTTCATGAAGTAACTCTAAAAATCCTCTACAAATAAGTTGGACCTGGGGTTCAACTATTCTACCAGTAAAAGGGTAGTGATTGTATGAATATATCCATAAGGGTCTTTATCTGCGTATCTTCTGTTTACTGCAGGTAATTTTGTGAAGCTCAGTCCTAAAGCTGAAGAAGTGGGCACATTCTTTACAAAAATGTTGGATCTCAAGTACACTACTAAGGACATCCTTCGCAAAAACTTTTTCAAAGACTGGAAGAAGGTATATTCTTTCTGCTATTTCTGCTATTGCACCATTTTTTTTTCTCTTAGCTTGAACATTTTATGAAACCTTTTCAACTGCCTCCCTGTCCACTTTCAAGAGATGACGACTAATGAAAGAAACTTAATCACCAACTTGAGCAAATGCGACTTCAGCATGATGAACCAGTACTTTAAAGACCAGAAGCAAGGAAGGATATGACAAAGGAAGAAAAGCTGTTACATAACCATGAGAATTTTAAGGCTATGACTAGAACCCGTAGCAGCCAAGTCTTTTTGCATAGCATAGAGCAAAGATAGAATAGATTTTTTTTTTCCTTAATGGATTCTGTCATGATTTTTATGATGTAGTTTTTATTTCTAAATTACACTGTTTACACTGAAAATAATTCACTCTACAATGTAAAATGTCATTCCCAAACCAGCAAGAGTATTTTTAGTTGTAATATTGGTGTGTAGGCAGCCATCTCAGGTCATTTTGCCTGGTCATGTGCTTTCAGAAACAGCCAGTACTTTAGGATGGAAATGCTTTCTGGCAGGTTGTTTTTTCTCCTACTCAATGTAACTGAATGTGTCTCAGTGGGACCTGGATTTTACCATTGAGTGCTGTTTTTATATCTACCAGGGAGTTATCTCGTGTTAGGGAGCTGCTATCTCGTTACCTTCACTCCAACGTGCAGTAAAGAGTGACTGAAGTTTATCAAAGCACAAGTCACATGACTGGGGGCAGCTGGGAAACTGACAATATGTCTAGCCCCATGTCAGATTTCAAAATTAAATATAAAAAAAAACTGTTTGCTCTCCTGAAAAACAGATTTCAGTGCAGAATTCGGCTGGAGCAGAATTATTAACTGATACGTTTTTTCCCATGACTGTATCCCTTTAGTATGTGTCTTGTTTTTTATTTCTGCTACAGAAAATAAAAGAAGAGAATGAGCGGTTACTGCAGGAGTATGGGTTCTATAACATGGACAACCACAGGGAATGCATTGCTAACTTTCGCATAGAACCACCCGGCCTGTTTAGGAACAGAGGGGATGACCATAAAATGGATAAACTTAAGAAGAGGATAATGCCTGAACACATTATAATCAACTGTAGCAAGTACGTCCTAACCCTGTAATCACAAACTGCGACTGATGTCCAGGATAAGTTGCATGTTTACAAAAGAAAATCTACATTCAAAACTTTTTTCCCACTCTGGTTTTAGAGACTCAAAAATTCCTGCTGCTCCTGTTGGTCACAAGTGGAAAGAAGTTCGGCATGACAACAAAGTCACATGGCTGGTGTCATGGACAGAAAATTCTGGGTTCTATCAAATACATCATGTTCAACCCTAGCTCCCGAATCAAGCTAAAAGCATACAGTGGCTTCTCGTAGTTTTGTGGCACTCCTATATCCCAATGGACCCTGACCTAGAAAACATTCTGGCATCTGCAGTGGCGGAACTACCAGAGGCGCAAAGGGTGCAGTTGCACCAAGGCCTGAACCCCTGCACCCTTTTTGGGGCCCATTGCGTCCCAGCAAATGAATGACATCAGTAGTGGCACAGACACATTGCATCCAATCGGGCCCTGCGATGGAAGGAACCACAAAGTCCTGTCGTTCCTCCTCCACCAATGTCTCTGCACGCAGTGCCCAAGTGCCCCAACCTTAGGCCGATTGGACCAATTGGGCCCTGCACCTGTGGGGGCCCCGCAGTCCTGCAACTTGGCAAGAGGAACTAGGACTCACTATTACTTCCTCCCCACCAATGATCACTTGCACACTTGACAGATCTGCTGGCTCCGTTCTGATTAGTTTCTTTAGTGTGACGCCCCCCCCTTCTGCTTGTGAATGGGATCTTCCTGTCTTCAGACTCAGCTGCCGTCAGGCAAGGATAAGCAGCAGCAGGAGCAGGACGAATACCTGAAGAGCTGCAGCCATCAAATTACTAGCTTGCTGTCAGTGATTTACATGCCCCCCCACATTGGGTCCTTATCAGGAGGGATGGGAAAGAATTTTCTTTGCCCTACGCTCTGGAGAAACTTGTTGGCTGCTGCTACTTTCCTAAAATCCCACTCCCCCACCCAACCTGTCAGTGCTAGGAGAACTACTACTGGTAAGAACTTCAGCTTAGATATGTTATAATATGTATTTTAATATAAATTCGGAGATTATTGTACAAAAAATAACTGTGCTCAGGGGGTATTATCTTTGAATCTGTCACTGTGCCACCTTACTATGAGTTATGTGGGTATTTGTCCACGAAATTGCTACTGTGCCACCTGATACATAATTGCCACTATGTTTATCCTGCTTTTAATTCTGGGGTATTATACATGGAATTGCAATTATGATCATTCTTCTAAATTTTTTGGGAGTTATAAATAAAAAACTTGCATCAGTGACTTTTTTCTCAGAATGATTTTTCTAAGATGAGATTTTGTGCTTTCAAAGAGGGCATGGTCTAAATTCTGCAGGAACAGTCCCCTACATTTGCTCATAGTCTGTACAGAGAGATCCCATAAAACTATGGCAGTATAGGTATTCCCTGTACTAAGCACAATTCAGCAGGAACATTCCCCTAAGTTTGCTCATAGTCTATACAGAGAGATCCCATAAAACTATGGCAGCATAGGCATTCTCCTGTACTAAGCACAATTCAACACAAACAGCCCCTAAATTTGGATCAACTGGCAGTTAGGCAGGTTAAAAAAATAATAATAACTTACTATGTTATTGTTTGCTCATAGCCTGTATATAGAGATACCATGAAACTATGGCAGCATAGGTATTCTCTGTACTAAGCACAATTCAGCAGGAACAGCCCTTAAATTTGCTCAAAGTCTGTACAGAGAGATCCCATAAAACTATGGCAGCATAGGCATTCCCTGTACTAAGCACAATTCAGCAGGAACAGCCCCCTAAGTTTGCTTATAGTCTGTACAGAGAGATCCCATAAAACTATGGCAGCATAAGTATTCCCCTGTACTAAGCACAATTCAGCAGGAACAGCCCCCTAAGTTTGCACATAGTCTGTACAGAGAGATTCCATAAAACTATGACAACATAGGTATTCCCTGTACTAAGCACAATTCAGCAGGAACAGTCTCCTAAGTTTGCTCATAGTCTATACAGAGATATCCCATAAAACTATGGCAGCATAGGCATTCTCCTGTACTAAGCACAATTCAGCAGGAACAGCCCCCTAAGTTTGCTCATAGTCTGTACAGAGAGATTCCATAAAACTATGACAGCATAAGTATTCCCTGTACTAAGCACAATTCAGCAGGAACAGTCTCCTAAGTTTGCTCATAGCCTGTACAGAGAGATCTCAAAAAACTATGGCACCATAGGTATTCCCCTGTACTAAGCACAATTCAGCAGGAACAGTCCTCTAGGTTTGCTCGTAGCCTGTACAGAGAGATTCCATAAAACGATGGCAGCATAGGTATTCCCTGTACTAAGCACAATTCAACACAAACAGCCCCTAAATTTGGATCAACTGGCAGTTAGGCAGGTTAAAAAAATAATAATAACTTACGATGTTATTGTTTGCTCATAGCCTGTATATAGAGATCCCATGAAACTATAGCAGCATAGATATTCCCTGTACTAAGCACAATTCAGCAGGAACAGCCCCTAAATTTGCTCATAGTCTGTACAGAGAGATTCCATAAAACTATGACAGCATAAGTATTCCCTGTACTAAGCACAATTCAGCAGGAACAGTCTCCTAAGTTTGCTCATAGCCTGTACAGAGAGATCTCAAAAAACTATGGCACCATAGGAATTCCCCTGTACTAAGCACAATTCAGCAGGAACAGTCCTCTAGGTTTGCTCGTAGCCTGTACAGAGAGATTCCATAAAACTATGGCAGCATAGGTATTCCCTGTACTAAGCACAATTCAACACAAACATAAAACATTTGAGAAATCTATGATGAACCTACAGGTCAAGGTAAAGTTTGTGGATTTTTGGGGGCAACATCCTCTGAACTGGTGTTCTAGTGCCATAAGTTTTACAGACTGTTAAATAATTACCCACAACTTATTATATTAACTTTTAATTTTTAAAAAAAAAAAAAAAAAAAAAAAGGCGCTTGCGAGGGGACATGATTACACTTTACAAGTACATTAGAGGACATTATAGACAAATGGCAGGGGACCTTTTTTACCCATAAAGTGGATCACCGTACCAGAGGCCACCCCTTTAGACTAGAAGAAAAGAACTTTCATTTGAAGCAACGTAGAGGGTTCTTCACAGTCAGGACAGTGAGGTTGTGGAATGCACTGCCGGGTGATGTTGTGATGGCTGATTCAGTTAATGCCTTTAAGAATGGCTTGGATGATTTTTTGGACAGACATAATATCCAAGGCTATTGTGATACTAAACTCTATAGTTAGTATAGGTATGGGTATAAAGAATTTTAATTAAAAGTAGGGAGGGGTGTGTGTATGGATGATGGGTTTTCATTTGGAGGGGTTGAACTTGATGGACTTTGTCTTTTTTCAACCCAATTTAACTATGTAACTCTTTATATTAACTCTTACATGCAAATAAGGCCAGATACATATTTGTGAAATTGCCTCATTGTTTTCCCATGACACTCTCTTAGAGATGAATGGATATGGTGTGATTTGTCTTGCTGAAATAAAGTTGCAGCTATATCTGATTATTGACAAATTTTGTGTGTGTGTGTGTGTGTGTGTGCGCACATAGATGCACACAGCACCTTAGCAATTCATTGCTGCATTACAAACAGAGCAATTGCAGCTCTGAATATACAAATGCACCTTTAATGATTTTTTGTCCTTCCCTTTTGATTTTTAGATAGATGCGAAGAAGGATCAGTTGGCAGATGCCAGGAGGGAGTTAAAGTGCGCAAAAGCAGATACTAAGGTCAAGCGGGATGAAAGAGTAAGAGCAACCAAAGTATCCATAATGTGGTTTGTTAGCTCAATACCTTCAAAAATATATTATTATGAAAATGGTTTATTTACATATGAGCTGTTTATGCAATATCTTTTTATAGAGATCTACATTGTTTGGGGGTATAGTTTTCCTTTAAACAAGCATTGCGGTTCTAACGTGTCTTTTAATAGCTAAGGTTTACACTTTTGTTGTTGTATTTACACATTGGGTACAGATTACTGAACATGTTTTATCCACAGGCTTGCGGAAAGCAAAAAGAGAGCCATACAGAGGAAAGAGGAAAAACTGATGAAGTTGGAGGTTCAAACAACAAACAGGGAAGAAAACAAACAGATTGCTCTCGGAACCTCCAAACTCAACTACCTGGATCCCAGAATCTATGTGGCATGGTACGCCTCCTCCAAAAAGCTCACTATAAACATGTAGCTCAAATTATGCTGGGAAGCCATGGTCAACTTATGTTTATATTATTTAATATATTTCTATCTGTGTTTGGCCCAGACAAAACAGGAGGAGGCACTTTTGTTACATGTTTTAGCAGTGCAGAAACTGCTAAACTCATGAAATCTAAAGAAAAAAATCTTATTTATAAACATTGCTATGGGAATCTCTGGTTAGAGTCTAGAAAATTAAGTTTTGATTGGACACTCCACGTGCAGTTTAAAGCAGATTTTTTCCTATGGAAAAACAGCAAAAAAAATAATTCATGGGAATAACTTGGTTTTTTTCCCTCCTCCACCACATGTGTAATAAATATGGTTTTCCTATTAAAAAAATCCCAAGGGAAAAGTTTGCTTGGGCCCTTGATATGGCAGATGATGACTTCACATTTTAATGCAGGACCGGATTGTTTGTCTTAAATTTTATTTTATTGTTCTTTTAAGCCTGGATGTCACCTCAGAAAGGGGACTTTTAGGGAACTGTGAGCCTTACTTTTTTTTTTTTGTAACTTATATTTTTATTTCACAGAAAAAAGAAAATACAAGGCAGTAGCACGGTCGGTACAGTCATTTCAGAAGAAGCATATTGAACAGTCGAAGGTCACAAAAATAAGTTCACATCCACTGCTTGTTATCACAGACCACACTAGATATGGTAAACAGTATCTGTACCGATTAACATTAAAGCCATTGTACAAAATAATACAGAAGAAGAGAAGACAGAAAGAGACCAACTAGAGAAAGAGGGTCAGAGGTCAGTAGGGGGGGAGCCTTACTTTTTATCAGCTGAATTTTAATTATGGAAAGTAGATATGTACATATTGAGAAAAGATGCCTAAGAAATCAACCCACCTGAACAAAAAATTTAATTGGGTGGGACTAAACAATCTTCCCAAACTACCTATTGTATTGTCCCATGGACATTTAGGGGCAGATTTATCAAGGGTCGAATTTCGAGGGTAAAAAAACCCTCGAATTCGACCCTTGAAGTAAAATCCTTCGAATTGGAATATCGAATTCGAAGGATTTTAGCGCAAAAGGTTCGATCTAATAAAAATCTTTCGAACTAACGATTTTAAGCGATCGATCGAATGATTTTTATTCGATCATAAAAAGTGCCCAAAACCTATCTACAGTCTACCCATAGGCTAACGTTCAATTCGGTAGCTTTTATTTGGCGAAGTATTGAGTCGAAGGATTTTATAAAGAGACAGTACTTTGATTATCGAATGGTCGAACAAATTTTACTTCGAATCATTCGATTCAATCAAATTCGATCGAATTTGACCAATTCGATGGTGGAAGAACCAAAAAATTACTTCAAAATGCGAATATTTTTGGATTCCAACTATTCACTCGAGCTAAGTAAATCTGCCCCTAGTATATAAACGTTTCACGTAAAATGTGTCAACTTTTAAAATCTTGGTGGTGGAAGAGAAGATTGTATGTAAGAAAGCTCACAAAAAAAACCATTGCAGATTGTGTTCTAGAGGCTGTACAGAATTTTATTTTTAATTTCATGCATTTCCTTTTCCCCCTGTTTTCAATGGCATCTATTTTAATGGGGGTCTCTTTTTTTAAGATTTTTTTTTAGTTATTTTAACTATTTAAGCCTTTTACTATGTTTGGTAGCATAAAAAAGCAAATGGAAAGACATCACAAACATAAAAAGTCATGCTTACAATGAGCATTATGAACTGAATATGGGTCAAAGAGGGATTATCATAGAAGTGCAATGGACAACAAAAATATAAACCTTTACTGTGCCAGAAGTATGTGCAAGGGAAACTCCTGCTGCATGCTGGGTAAAACCCCACAACTGACACCAGTTCTGTTCCTGCAGTGGCCTACATGGACCTCAAGAAACTGTTTAGAAGTGTGAGACCCCCTCATTTGCTAAGGGAAATATAGTTAGATGAATAACCCCATTTTAAAGGTCAAAATAACGACTGGTGGATTTGTCTTGAACATGAAGAACTTAAAATCAGCTCTGAACATGATTCTCTACTGTATACCTATAAGGCACTAGTGCAAATGTAATTGGGATGGAAGACCTTTTTTTTTTCTCTGGAACTTGTCTGGAAATATAATACGGCAGGGGAAAAAACGTGTAAAAAAAATTTTTTTTAATGTGAATTATTTTTTTGCCTAGAATGCTCTTTGGTTTTGATTCTTGGATCAATTCCAAAGTGTTCAGAGCAGTCTTTTTTTTTTTTTTTTTCCTTGTACCCCTTTTATCTTCTATTTTTATCATGAATTTGCCATTAATGGAGTGTAGGTTATTTAAATTAAAATCCTACAAATTGCAAATCTGGTGTTGTCTTGTTTACTTTTTATTTGTTACCAACGATGGAGAAGGTGAGCTGCTGAGGGACACTTCATCCAACTCTACTAAAGGACCGACTAGGGGGCAGATTTACTAAGGGTCGAATTTCAAAGTGCTACATACTTCGAAATTCGACCCTCAAAGGATTTTTAAAAAAATGTAGCTATCCTGCGGCCCAATAAAAATCGTTTGATCAAACCATTTATTTGTTCGATCGAACGATTCGAACAATTTTTAGCATACGATCGAACGATTTTTATTCGATGTGCAAAGACTTAGAGAGTGCACTAGAAGGTCCCCACAGGGTAACATAGCACTTAGGCAGGTTTAATTTGGCGAAATATTGAAGTCGAAGTTTTTTTAAAGAGACTTGATCATCGAATAGTCAAACGATTTTTTTACTTCGAAACATTCGAATCGTAGTCGAAGTCGGATATGGCCTATTCGATGGTCGAAGTACCCAAAAATTTACTTTGAAATTCGAACTTTTTTAACTTCGAAAATTCACTCAAACCTTAGTAAATCTACCCCTTGGTGTGATGCTCATAGATGTACAGGCCAATCTACTACCAGATAGTCCATGTATGGTCTGTATCTGGCTACTGACACATAAGGCTGTTGAATCACGGTTGACTGCAAAGGTTCACAGTCTCCTGTGGGCACAGATATCCAGTTCCAATTGGAGTGTGCTAAGGAGCTTGCTTTGTTTAATTGAGAAAAGAAACCGTTTAAGTGTCATGTAGTCAAAATAGGCCCTACCTGGAGCAACACTGCTTTGGATTCAGCCCATAAACAGGAGGTTCTAACAGGCAATATATTCTTTATAGAACTGATGGATAAAATATAATGCAATAGGTTAGCCTGCTCATAAAACATTAGGTTTCTGAATTCATACCTCCAATTTGGAGGACCAATTTGGATCTGAGCATTAAGCTGGCCATAGACGTGCAGATTTACCTTCCTATCTGACCAACGATTGGTGCCATCTCCTGACCTGCCACAAACATTCAGATCAAATAAAGTAGTAAAAGAACAGATCAGCTGATGTTCTGCCCCTGACAGCAATAGTAAGAAAGTTATGTCTGACAAAAGCTGTGAACAGCAATACATGCAGAGATATTATCGGTAGCCGACAAATTTTCTAGCCTGTCCGATCGTCTGAACAACCAATCACCGTGAAACGAAAAATGTCAGGACACTCCACACATTGGCTGAAAATCATATGAAACGGAAATTTATATTATCAAATCTATGTCTATGGCCAGTGTTAGACAATACATTGTTTATTCCAGCTCCAGTCTTGGATTAAGATACAGGACTGATGATACTGTATTTAATTTTCAGGCCTTTCCAGCCACTACCAAGCCCTGAGCAAACAGCAATGTAAATTTCTACTGATGCTTTATCAGTACTTGCTAACAATAATAGTACATAAATGATTTTATTATTGCAGATTGTAGCTGTTTAGCTGCAGAAGAAATGCATTAATAAGAGCATGCCACAAGAAGGCGCTATGCAATAAAAAACATCCTGTGTGGGGTTCAAAGAGACCAGTAATCGGACAGACTGGCTTTTAGTGCAAGGAGCCACAAAGAAGACGGCAAAAAAAAGGTTAATTGTGTCATGGATAATATTCACTTTATGCAACTGGATGTGCAAAGTCATCATGGACTGAGATTCGGCCGAATACCAAACTGAATCTGAAAGGGAGGGAAAGGAAAAAGTAGGGGAAGAATATTTTACTTGAAAAGAGTACTCACGTTCTGAGCGCTGACCAAAGGATTTCAAAGGACGCCTTATGTATTGTGAATGCGGCTTTATTACAGCATACAGTGCTTTACATGCAGTGGGTGTGCAGACGATTCATAAGGCGTCCTTTGAAATCCTTTGGTCAGCGCTCAGAACGTGAGTACATTGTCTTTTCTGATAGAAACTTCGGGCGAGTTGCCGAAATCTCGCGAGACCTTGCAACCAGCATTGAGACGCCGCACCGGAGTGGGCTCCACCATCGGCGCCACGGAATACCGAGAAGTGCTAAGAATATTTTACTTCTTTGTTTTGTGATGAAAAGTCATGTGATTTGCCTTTCTGCCCCTAATTTGCATATGCAAATTAGGATTCGGTTCTGCCAGGCTGAAACAATACCAACATTCAGGGCCGGATTTACATAGTGGGCGCCCCTAGGCCCACTGCCGTTTGTCGCCCCTGTCCCCTCCCCTTTATTCGTGCAAATATTCATCATCTGGACCGGAGCAATGGGGATTGGCGCACAGGAAATTTTAAAAATTATTGTAACTCCGGCCCATCCCCAGTGTTTTTGAACCAATGCGGGTGTGGTTGAGCAGCATGCCAGCCCCCCTAAAATTCTGCCGTCCTCGGCCCAGGCCTAGGTGGCCTTTCCACAAATCCCGGCCTGCCAACATTCTGTAAAAGTCAATAAAAACAGTTCCAGCACTCAGAGGGTTAAAGTTGGGGGCATGGCTAGCCTATTTTGAAAGGCAGTGACAAAAGCAGTGGCAGCTTTTCCAAGCATCCCACACAAGCGGAAGGAGACAGGATTTTTTTCCCTCTCTCTCTCTATATGTCGTAGGCCAGGTTGCACCATGGAGTCATTGTCCACCGTCAATTGATAGGGAAGCGCATTGCTCAGGGCAGTCGGAAAGGGAAAGCTCACTTTAGTGTTTCCGAATGACCCGACTGCCTGCAACAAGCACCGTCTGTTTGCCAATCATAAGAATGCAGCTACAGGTGGGGAAGAGTATTTTGACTTTAGCTATTATCAGAATTGTCAACTCCTCTGTATTAGTGAGAAGACTCCCGGATTTAATCCCCTCTCCCCTGGTCTCCTACAGTGAAAGGTCCTTCCACTGTCAATCATTTCCCCCCGAAACTTACTTTACTCACTCCATTAAAATAGGGATGCAACGAATCCAAGATTCGGTTTGGGATTCGGCCTTTTTCAGCAGGATTTGGATTCAGACAAATCCTTCTGCCCGGCCAAACCAAATCCTAATTTGCATATGCAGAGGTGGGGAGGGAAATTGCGTGACTTTTTGTCACAAAACAAGGAAATAAAAAATGTTTTCCCCTTCGCACCCCTAATTTGCATGGGCAAATTAGGATTCGGATTCAGTATTCGGCCGAATTGTACTCAAAGGATTCGGGTGTTTGACCGATTTCATAATGGTGGATTCGGTGGATCCCTACATTAAAATGCATTTCATTGCCAAAGTCCTGTAATGTTCATTCCCTAACATCATTGTTCTTCTTAAAAAACAGCAAATACAATATTTATGTACCTCAGATCATTTCAACAGACTTGAGTGTATATTACAAGGATTAAAACTCCAATTTTTGACATGAGCTCCTTCAGGTGGGCTTGTAGAAATGGTGCAGAAACACTATTTGAACTTTTTTTTACACATACACACCTGATTCCACATACTTGTATAAACAATTTCCCACCCCTTCTTAGACTGAAAGTGTTATGCAAACTCTCCCTCACCTTGTTCCATTTTGAAGTGATGGATTCTGGGATTGAAGTCCCTCTGCTAGTGGGTGCTGCACAAACATCCTAGAAAGTAGAAAGACCAGAATCAATCACTACAAAATGGAACACATGCATGACACTGTGAGCCTAAAGGGGCGGGAAATGACCCTGTAATCCCATACAAATGATTGTGGTTTCTCTCCAGTATATTTTCCCTGGCTGGCATTTTACTGACCTGGCTTGTAAAACCTATGTTTTATGTCAATTATATTAATAGCAAATAAGAAAAAACTATAATAATATGGCCTAACTGAAGAACTGCGAACCCTCAGGCTGCATACATACTAATTGGCCATAATAATGGCCTGAACACCAATAAATGGAAAGTTTACACTGGAACAGAATTATCTCTGACTATCTAGAAAATCTAGAGAAATTCAATTATGTTTTGTTATGGACCTGATGGTCCCCAACCTTGTTTACCCTCGAGCAACATAGAGATTTAAAAAGAGTCGAGAAGCAACACAAACATGAAAAATGTTCCTGGGTAGTGCAAAATAAGTGCTGTGATTGGATATTGGTTGCCCTTATGTGGACTGGCGGCCTACTGAAGGCTTTGTTTGGCAATACACCTGGGTTTTATGCAACCAAAACTTGCCTGGAATTCAAAAATAAGCACCTGCTTTGAGGCCACTGGGAGCAACATTCAAGGGGCTGGTGAGCTACATATTGCTCCTGAGCCACTGGTTGGGGATCACTGGTCTAGTAAAGGAAAGAAGAAAGGGTGAAGTTCTTCACACCGGACAGTTTGTAAAAAGACAAAATCTTTATCAGTCCATATTAAAAACACACTTTTAACAAACAGTCTGGTGTGCGGAACTTCACCCTTTCTTCTTTCCTCTATAGCGTGCGGTGTGGGACGCCAAGAGTTCCTTGCACCCAGTTGTGTATTAAGTGCTGCAGGTTTCCAACTACACGATTGCGATGAGTCGGATCAGTTATCTATATCTTTTTTTTTCACTGGTCTAGTAAACCTACGGGATGGCTAAGCTGGTCATACACTTAACAAGCTACCAAAACAAACCACATTGGGCTGAACCAATCATTTGGTCCAGAAATTAAGAGCCACGTCATCGAAGGTCTGTATTTTTTGCTGGCACTTTCAGGCAGTGATCACTCAGGGATACAGAATAAAACTATAAACACTTCCCTGAAATGTCATCATTCAAACCCCGCCCTGTGCTATATTTGTAGCTTTATTCCAAAATATTTTCCTATAGCCCCCCTATGACCTTACCAAAAATAGGGGCTCACAAGCTCCACCACCTGTTCACCCAAACCCCTTCACTGGTTCCCCAGAACTACGCCACTCCGTCTGGAATATGTGTGTTCAGCATTCCTTTAGACTCTCATCCAGCTTTAAGGTGTTTGCCATGGTTAGTGTGTATGAAAGGGATAAAGTGTCTATTGTAATCACTCATCTTCCGGCACTGTAAGCTGCATATTTTATTTATATAAAATGACAGTAACACGCATTTATGTTGTACTTCTACTGACCTGGCCAATGCTGTTCCTACAACCCCTTAAAAATATCTCTTCAGGGAATACTTCTAAATGCACAATCCACACATTGTAAATAAGAGAAGGCAGCAGATGATCATGGAATGTTATGTGTATGCACATTATCATGGACCAATTTGAGTTTAACTTCACCACTTCATGACCCGTGTTTTTGTCAAGACACATGCTTCAGGTTTAAGCACACATTGTGCAGGCCTGTTCTGAAATCTCCTAACCCCCAAGGCTGTTTACTAAGTCTCTTTCCATTATACCGAATATGAGAAGAAATATATCTGTGCCCATTTACTAACATAGATATATATTGCACCAGTGCCCACACCAGCCCATGCCAAATACTTATTTTCTCACTTGTAATAAACTGATCAAATCAAATTGGCTGCTATAAGTAACTGAACAACTCCAGCTTAGCCCCTATGCAATCAGCCTCCTGATCTGGGGCAGCGGAGATTTCCTGCACTGTACATTTGCCACTATAAAACTATATAAATGGGATGGTTATATAGTTAAAATACAGTGAAAACCAGAAGGCAAAGCTGTCAACATAGACAGGTGCTGTACCTTGGGATTGCGGGCATGGCTCAAGGGGGTCTTCCGCATGCATAGTGACCTCACTGAATGCTCACTGCACATGTGCAGTGCAATACCCTGGGGGGTTGAGTGGGTTAATAAGGTGGCCCCGAAAAATTGATAGCTCTGTCATAGGACTCTTACATGCAATTGTTTTTTATTTACAAACTTATGGTAAAACAAAAAAGCATGTATTGCTTTTATATGTGTTTTTTTAATGCAGCCAAGTGTGTTTTGGTCAGTTCCAAAAGCAATTCTTCTATTGGCTTTTGAATGCATGTCAAGTGTATGAAAAATGCAACTCTCATGAGTACAACCAGGCAGAATATAATGGAATCAATTAGCTGATGTGTTTAGGTGCACTCAAACCTGAGTCTCAAAACACGCAACAAACACATAAAAAAAAACTTGTGTAAGAGCCTTAACGATGGTCATACAAAGACCAATGAGAGCTGCTGATTCTGTCCTTCTGGACCAAAATCCCTCGCAAACAATATCTGGACCTGGACCTGGTTCCAGGGCTAAACAATTGGATCATCCTGATATTGTCCTCCAAGGTGGGCATATTGGGGAAAATATGCTTGTTTGGTAACCTCCTCCAAAAAGTGGAAAAATATGAGTGGCCACCCCCAGTGTGTACCTATACAAATAAGGGTGGTGGCACATGCTAAGATTCCGGGGCAATTAGTTGCCAGAGACAAATCTCCTCTTCTTTGAGCAACTAATCTCCCTAAATTGCATACCTCCTAACATTTTGGATACAGAAAGAGGGCCAAAGGGTGCAAATTTTTGACTACACTCGTTTTTGTGGTCACCTCCCTAATTACCATGTCCATTTTACAAAATTCAGCAGGTTATGAAAGTTTGAACACATTTCTATGGTTTTTATATATTATTACAGTTTTGCTAAAGAAGGTGAATTGCCCTTTAAGCTGTGAGCCTTAGTTCTTATCTTATCTAAAACGGTCACAAAAGTATCTTAAGTATGTGTCCTGGGCTCTCTGCCAAGAGCCAATTAAGTTAGAAACGTTGTATCTTTTTCTGGCTGTTCAGTGCAGCAGATCAAAGAGAAACTCAGGACATTTCAGTACCAATCAGGGACTGCAGATTGAGCTGTCAAAAGCGGGACTGTCCTGCTCAAAAGGGAGGTATGCTGAAATGTGATTGTTCTGACCCTGGTGTTTAAGCAAGCAACATATGGCATGACTGCATCAATTCATAAATGAATGACGGGGGAGTTGTAGATGTAGGTTTAGCAAATTCTCTCTCTTCAACTAAAAGAGACAAAATTTCCAGTATATATATAAAAAAATAAATAAATAAAAAGCACCTAAAGGTGACTATCCATAGACAGATCTGTTTGGAGGGATCAAATGTGTGGCTCTCGGCTCAATTTGGCCACCCCGGAGTCAATGATTAGATCATCTATAGGAATATTTCACCTCTGAATTAACTTCTACTATGATCTAGGCTGCGGCATCATCTAACTGGCTGCTAGGGTCCAATTGTCCCTAGCCACCAAACAGTGGTTTGGATGAGAGAGGAACTGAATAGAAATATAAGTAGTAAATTGTAGCCTCACAGAGCAATAGCTGTTTGGCTGCTGGGGGACCACATAATTGTAAACTGGAGGCAGATGGTAAACAAAACAACAAAGTTGCTAAGAACAGGACATTATTTTGGTAAATATCCATATATATCATATTATGATAGTTATTAGGGCAATAACAGATGGGATGTTTTGTGTCCTACAATTAGTCTTGGCAACAAATTGTCCCTTGTTTCCTCTCAAGTAGGTAGCATAGAAATCGACACTTAGGAAACATACGCGGCGTGAAGTTGCCTGAAGTTTCCTCGCGAGGACAGTTTAGGCTACTTCAGAAAGTAGATGTTGCGTATGTTTTTACAGCAGCCATTCCTGGGTTAACCACTGGAGAAGAAACAAGGGACAATTTGTTGCCTGTGTATTAATACTTAAAAGCCTTTAATACTGGGAATATCTGTGGTTCCTCGCTACTGTTCTTCTACCCTTCACCAACTGCCTACAGTCCCAGTCCCTCATTTATAGTCCTGAAGTTCTTCAACATTCACTTTCACAAAATCTACCCTAATAATGGTAAGAGATTAGGAATAATTGTGCACTATACTCCATAACATAATGTCAGAAGTCAACCTGAACTTTGTCTGAGACCTTTATTTTTATAAAACCATGCAATGCCTCTGACTTTAAAGGGAAAGTAAAGTCTAAAATAGAATAAGGCTAGAAATGCTGTATTTTGTATACTAAACATAAACTAAACATGAATTTATTGCACCAGAAGCCTAATCAAACAAATGATTTATGCTTTCAAATTTGGTCACAGGGGGTCACCATCTTGTAACTTTGTTAAACATCTTTGCAAGACCAAGACTGTGCACATGCTCAGTGTGGTCTGGGCTGCTTAGGGACTGTAATAAATTATCAAAACAAGTCAAATAATATCTTCCAGAAACCGATACACCAAGACTGATTAATAATAAGAATAGGCAGACTGCTCCATGATCTTTGTCCCTGCAGCTGGAGTTGGAAACAGTAACGTGGATGTAAAGGTAAAAATAAAATCCAAAACACGGTCGCTGGCTGCTCTACAGGGAAACAAACAAAGCTGCTTGAGTTCTGCTTGGCTGGGAAGTAAGGCGGGGGCTCCCCCTGCTGTTAATAAGTATGATTGTTTCCCTGCACAGCAGTTAGGGACCGTCTGACAATTCCTATCCACAGCAGTAAATGAAGGGAGAATTTCACAGCATACAGTCAGGATTTCTTATAAAAATGATACACATTTTTTAATTAAAGTATATTGGAGATGGGTTTCTTTTTTATTAAAGAAAGTAAAAATGGGATTTTATTTTTTTGCCTTTACATGCCCTTTAAATATCCTTATCATTTACAGTAGGGGGGGTACATTATCCTTTATAATAAATGAATGATACTCGGAGTTCCCTGTATAGCTCAGCCTGCAAGTAGCGAATAATTTTACCTAATTTCCCCAAAGTCTCTCCTGGTAGTCGATGCCTGGTGTTGGCTGGAGGGGTCAGCGCCTCTCCCAATCCTGTCTGATGAAGGGGCACGCCCCCGAAACGTTACATCACTTGACTTAATAAACGTGCAGGGGAGATCCCCGCTACACCAGCTTGTGTTGTTCGGCTACTTTTCTGTCTATAGCTCAGCCTGCAGCCATGTGCGTTTATATGATCACAGAACTCCTCTGTGACTTCTAATATCCTTATCATTTACATTAGGGGGTAAATTATGCCTTAAATAAAATGCAAGCTGCTTAATGATCATTTTGTGCAGTCCTTATATTCTAGCCAAGGCTACAGTTCCCACCATCTGCCAAGAGCATGCTTCTTTAATGAGAGTTCTATTACTAGCATATAATAATCACATCCATGAAGCCCTGCTGTATATTGTTCTTTCTTTTTACACATGATGCATTTCCTGTAGTGCTGTACAGCTGAAATATGTGTAGAGCCATTCCAATAGATCATGGTATCTCCCCTGATGAAGGGAGGTTGTACCCCCTGAAATGTTGATATTGGTGGTGTAAACAAATAAAAAGAAGGGGCCCTTTCCCCACTGCAGAAAATTGTGTGTATGCAGATCCGTGAATAGAAAATTGCTGTTACTTTGTCACGCAAAACACAATACAAATTGCCTAGTTGCACCATTTGTAGCAGTTACAGTTGAACTCAAATTAAATCTAGTATAGGTCAATCTAAAAAAACTGGACTTGCTGAGTAATCACTGATTACTCAGCAAGTCCAGTTCTTTTTAGATTGACCTATACTAGATATACTATGACCTGGATGAATGAAAATCTTCATAGTCAACTCAAATTAAAGCCATGCTGGACAGTGTACAGTATATTGTGACATTCACAACTTGATGTTGTGCCGCTAGCATTTGCTGTCACAGGTCACAGTTGTCTCCTGATGGGTTTTAATGGGATCTTACAATTGGAGGTCAGAAGCGGCTTCCTGCAACCCATACACCTAGACCCAGTGATTTTTAATTGTTTACCTTCTACCCCAGGCCATCACATCACTCTTAATTGGCCCAGGGTAATTTATGCTGACTGCCACTGGATTTATCAGCAAGAATCCTGTAGCATCACATACTGGATCGCTTCGGAGCGCTGATCAAAGTACATTTAAGAGCCTGTTTTTTTAATAACAACTTGGCTTTATTCAGGCGCATATTCAAAATCCATTACATCGGTGGGTGTTCAATTCTAATGCGGTTCATGCCTACACGCCTGGCACTTCATCAGAAAGGAGACGGGACATACAGGGTGAGAGCCGCCATTGCCGCATCGTCGTGGTCTGTCTGTAGCAGACTGATTGAGGGAATTATTTTGCAGGTGTTGTAATTTTTGTATTTATGACATAGGCCTCTTTCCTAAAGTCGCAGCCCTAGGCATGGGCCCTTGGATGCTTATATGGTAGAGCTGCATAGCAGTGGTGATGGCTTCACTTTTGATTATGTAAAATCCATTCCAGGAATGAAAGAAAATGCAACTTTCCAATAAACATTCATTACAAGTGTTTAGTACTATTGCCGTTATCTGTAACTACTGAAAGCTGCATCTCTGCTCTTTTGCACTGGTGTTGTGAGGTCGAATGTATGATTACCCCCCGGCCCTTGCAGTCCAGCACAAGCGGTGAGACAGAAGCACAGGCACTCGGTATGGACTAAGGGCTCTTACTGATGAGCGGTTGAAGCTGCGCTGCCCTGCGTTCCGTTTTTCAGCGTTCAGCCGCAGGGGAGCGCAGGAATAGACGTATTTAACTTTTTTCAATGGGGCTGTACTCACACAGGCGCATGTAGGCACCGAACGCAGGAAAAATGCAGCATGTTGTGTCTCAACCTGCGTTCGGCGCCTACACGCACCTGTGTGAGTACAGCCCCATTGAAAAAAGCTAAATGCGTCTATTCCTGCGCTCCCCTGCGGCTGGATGCTGAAAAACGGAACACAGGGGAGCGCAGCTTCAACCGCTCATCAGTAAGAGCCCTTAAGCTGGCCATAGATGTTGAGATTTTTAAAAGATCAAATCCTCATCGTGAGACCATGATTTTTTCGGAACGATTGTAGGATCGTACGAATTGACCATCAACTAAAAAGACCAATTTGCCAGGAAAACAAAGGAGAGCTGCCTACTTGGCCCTGCAAACATAGATAGATTGCACTGGGACCAACAAAGATTTTTTGACCTGGCCGATCAATTTCCTGACAGATGTCAGCCAAAAAATCTAAGATGTAAGATCGTTCGAATCCCACTAACCGCACGATAATTTCGAAGGATTGGTAGGACTACCCTAAAATCGGTTGT
The DNA here is from genome assembly GCA_038501925.1 of Xenopus petersii. Classification (NCBI taxonomy): domain Eukaryota; kingdom Metazoa; phylum Chordata; class Amphibia; order Anura; family Pipidae; genus Xenopus; species Xenopus petersii. The sequence continues at coordinate 82,086,161 of CM076689.1, forward strand.
TCGGCAAGAAGAATCGTCGCGTCTATGGGGAGCTTAAGGGACAGCAGAAGATATGAGGAATGGTAGGATAGTTAAGGCAGTGCAGCAGGGGCCCTGTCCAGTATTGTTATGTCACTGCTCAATTGTATTCTCTGCCCTGGTGGTTCTGACTTTTGAAACAATGTAGCAAAAGGCAGCTGATAATGAGGAGTGTCCCAGCTCACTTATTATGCAAATATGGACAGACTTACTCATTATGCACATGCATTGGCCATGAGGGAGCTCCTGTCGGGGCCAGCATATCACTCACATATCAGTATTGTTTTCCCCAACCAAAGTATAGGCTCTATTAGCTGACACCTGCGGTGGGGAAACAATTGTGCTAAGATAGGTGACCTTTTACAGTCTTGTGATGAAGCATCTGCAAGGCTGGCTTCTGCTAAATTGTGTCAAGAGACAGAACCAGCAGTGCAAAAAGGCACAGACAGAATCTGTTTTCACTTTAAAATCCTGCACGTTGTTTAATGGCTGCATTTAGGAAAGTTGCTTACAAATTGCTTAAAATTACATTTTCTTCTATGAGGCAAAACTTTTATTTTTTGGTTTACACCCCCTTTCAAAAAATAGTGCTTTAGTCTTCATACCTCAACCACCCACACAACTTCTAAAAAACAGTGCTGACCAGCTGGATGCTGCCTCACAGGACATGGATAGGGTTTCTACCTTTTCTCATAAAAAATACTGGCCTTTCTATATATTTATCTTTTTTCCCAATTAATAACATTGGGATCAACCATCATTTTTACCGGCCAAGCCAGTAAAATACCGGCCAGGTGGCAACCCTAGACATGGATAAGGCTACACCAAGGGATTACAACCTGATCTGGGAACATATGGCATGGCAGATTATCAGTTTATTACATGGGAAAGCATTGGACGTTTGACTTGATGCTTTGTATAGGGATAGCAAGGGTCATAAAAAAAAAGTACGGCTGCTACTTTTGACAGGAAGGAATTAGCCAGAGATACATGTGTACCAGGATTTCCCCCGTCCCCATGGACATGGTCTGGCCTGTCAGGATCTCCTGGGGGGCCCAGTCAAGAACAATTTTCAGCAGCCCTTTTTATTTCCACCATATGTTTGCATGACACTGATCCATTCCAACTGTCCCATTTTTAAGCGGGACAGTCCTGATTTTGACAGCTCCGCCTGCAGTCCCAGATTGTTACTGACTTTCTCTTTGATTTCCTGCACAATCAGAAAATACGTTTCTAAAATGTAATTGGCTTTTGGCAGAGAGCCCAGGATACGCAGCAGGTACACTTAGATACATTAATTACAATTTAAGATAAGCAGGTCTCTTGGGGAAGCTGACTTGCAGCTTAAACGGCAATTCATCTTCATTAGCAAAACTGTAATAACACATAAAACCACAGAAATGTGTTCAAACTTTCATAACCATTTTGTAAATTGAACATGTTAATTAGGGGGGTGTGGTCACAAAAACAGACGTGGTCCAAAAAAATTCCGCCACTCTTTTCGTCCCTCTTTCTGTTTCCAAAATGTTGGGAGGTATGGACATATTACATTTGGCACTGTCTAATTCGAGACTGTGGGTCCTCCATGGTGATCGTTTCTACTAAACATTCCACATATAAGCCTAAATACAAGTTTTCATTTTGTTGATATTTCCCCTTTAAAAAAAACACATCTTCAACCAAAAGCTGCTTTTTCCTAATGAAAGGTAATGTAATTCTGAGCAACTTTCCAAAGCACATTCATTACGCTTTTCCTTGGTTATAAGGTTATTTGTAAGGGTAAGGGCACAGGGGCAGATTCGTGGAGATTAGTCGCCCTGGTGACAAATCTCCTCTTCTTCTCCGTAGCGACAATCTTTCCCTACGTTCTGGCTAGAATGAAAAATCGCCAGCGGGATGGCACTCACGGCGCTTCGTTTTCCGAATCTGCCCATGTGCCCTTACCCTAAAGGTAATTCCAACTGAAATCAGTATTCAAATGATCTCAAAGAAATTGTGGTTGAGAATTCTTGTTGTACATAAATCCGCAGGGGGTCCAAACAGCTGCCTGCCATAGATCGCTAGGGAAATAACTATGCATTCTGCAAGTGAGAAGGAAATGGCAGTATCTCCACCTCTTCTTTAGGTCCACGAGGCAAATATGTTGATGCATGTGCCAAGGAATCCCAATTTTCCATTAAGGAGCTCCAGTAAACAGCAGCCCCTCATCTGCCTCTACAGTCTGACCATTTATCTCGTTTCCTGCTTTAGAAGCTGAGGATTGATGGGAACTATAGTGCACAATGTAATAAACAAATGAAGCCCCCCCCCCCCTGATTTACACCACCTAATTGGCTCTAGTTTAAGCAGGCTGGGGAGGATGCCAAGAACAAATGGCAGGATAAATGCTGGGTACGTTTCTTGTATAATACCCCAGAACACAACAGGATAAATACAGTGCCAATGCTATTTATAGCGCATTCATTAACACAGGTCAGGATAAAGAAAGTGCCAATTTAGGGTTGCCACTTTTGCAGTGGAAGTTCTGCACAGGAGATGGCTGTGGCCGGTGCAGAGATGGTAACATCGGGGGGGGGGATAGGGTTGCCAAACAGCAATTAATTCACCAACGTAGCCAGTAAACGTCAAGCTAGGGCAGGTATTGCAAATATTGCCAGTACACTTGTAATTTACCTCCTCTTCCCTAAAGCTTTGCCCCCTGCGGCACTTCATTTTTGTAGTTGGACCTCTACATAAGCCCTGATCTGCCATACTCTGCCCCTGAACTGCCCATTCAATGCCCCCTGATGTCCATGTCTTACTCTCATGACATCACCACTGATCTCCCTCAAACACTGAAAGGTAAGTTTGGGGGGGGGTTTGCAACCCTAGACGGGGAGTGTTGATGTGTAGGCAGTGCTATGAAACGTCAGCTTTTTGAGCTGGCAAACCATTCCATCTCATATAATAATACTGCTGTCCTGTTGGGGTCTGGGCAAGCTATTCCTCCCTAAGCCTTCATTGAGGGGGCAGTATATCTTCCTGTTCAACATGAGTTCAATGAATAGGGTTGATGCCAAACAAATATATAAAGTTGAAACAGATTACTAGGACATAGGCAGTGCTTAAGGGTCAGGGCACACACTCAGATTTGGGGAGATTAGTCACCCGGCAACAAACCTCCTATTCTTCAGGTCGACTAATATCTCTGAACTGCGTCCCATCAGCTAGAATGTAAATCCCCAGCTGTATGGCACTTGGAGCACTTCGTTTTCCGAAGTTGCCTCACAAGGAAACTTGGATGACTTCGGAAAACAAAGTCGTCAGTCATCTCCCCAAATCTGAGCGTGTGCCCTGGCCCTTAAGGTGGCCATACATGGGCAGATTAAAGCTGCCGATATCGGTCCTTTAGACCGATTTGGCAGTTTATCTGCCCATGTGTGGGGGCCTCCCGATCGATATCAGGATAAAAATCGTGCAGATATCGATCGGTCATGTTTGATTTTTTTTCTACGATCCAGGACCGCATCAGCTAGTTGATGCGGTCCTGCAACACGTCGGAGCCCATTTGTAGCATTGTAATCTGATCATTCAGCCCCAGTGTATGGCCACTTTTTGTCTACAATCACCCTTTATTGGTGCTTAATCAGGACATGTTTTGGGAGCTAATCCCTTTTTCAAGTGATATAAAAAAAAAATTAGATACACATTAAGTAACCTGGAGACTACAGGTCTCCTTCCCTTAGTTACACATTTGATTGACAGCATATGTTCAACCTCCATTTCCACGTGTCCATAACCTTCTTACAAGGCAGTCCATTGTGTTTTAATATAAGTCCAAAAAATCCTGTTAATTAGTTCATTAGATATTGCACCAAGCCTATCTAAGTACAACAACAAAGCAATGCAATTTTATTGCCTGCCTAACATAATAAGTAATGAAAATAATGTCACTTACTTTAATCTTGCTTGCAATATTCAATCACTGTAAGATTGCTGCACTTAAATTTGTAGTATTCATTTTCTAATTTTGTGATCTGCATAAAGACAAGGGTATGTTAGATACTTATTATAAGAAACATTTGTAAATACGTTTTTGTAGCAACATTTTTAATCTATCACCACCTTTAGGGAGCAGTACCACTTTGTCCAACACTCTCCATCTTAATTGTGAAACATGATGTTTTGCTTCAAAAAAAATGATGCTAAACAATTTATTGTTTAATCACAAGAAATCTATGGTTTTTCTTGTGCTAAACAGGGGAACGCAAGCTACGCCATGATTTGTCTGCAAGGTGGACAATTTGTTTATAATTATACGATACCCTCCCTTTTCCATTTGCTGTGACTTTTTTTGTGAGCAGGAATTCGTGGTGTAGGGTATTTATCTGCTCAGTGGTAATCTATTTATCTACCTCACAAGGACCTAACATGGAGTAGCTTTAGTTCACCTGTTGCTTTGTTTGGCTCAAGAAATGGCAAGAAACAGAGGTTTCTGTTGTTAAAAAAAGGAAGTGTTTTCAGAACACTACTATATTACAGTCATGAAAAAGTTTGGAAACCCCTCTTAATTCTTTGGAGTTTTGTTTATCATTGGCTGAGCTTTCAAAGTAGCAATTTCCTTTTAATATAGAACATGCCATATGGAAACAGTAGTATTTCAGCAGTGACATTACGTTTATTGGATTAATAGAAAATATGCATCATACCAAAATTAGACTAGTGCATAAATTTGGGCACCCCAACAGAGATATGACATCAATACTTAGTTGAGTCTCCTTTTGCAAATATAACAGCCTCTAGATGCCTCCTATAGCCCTTGATGAGTGTCTGGATTCTGGATGGCGGTAATTTTGACCATTCGTCCATACAAAATCTCTCCAGTTTAGTTAAATTTGATGGCTACCGAGCATGGACAGTCTGCTTCACATCATCCCATAGATTTTCCATGATATTTAAGTTGGGGGACTGTGACAGCCATTCCAGAATATTGTACTTCTCCCTCTGCATAAATGCCTTTGTAGATTTCCAAGTGTGTTTAGGGTCATTGTTTTGTTGGAATATTCAACCCCTGCGTAACTTCAACTTTGTGACTGATGCTTGAACATTATCCTGGCAGCGGGGTTCAGCCTGAAGGCCAGTCAGTTAGGGTTACTTTTAAGGAGGATGTGTGTTTGCTTCCCTATTATACACATGAATGTTCAGCTTGAAGGTCTATTAGGATAAGTTTTTGGGTGACTTATTTGCTGCCCTTGATATTTTTGGAACTAGGGCTCAATAGTTGATACACTATATGTGTAACCTAAGGGGAGCTATGACAAAATGATGGGGACCTGAACTGAAAAAAGTCCAACAACCACTGCCTTAGATCTATGGCACACAGTGATTTTCGGGCACTTCGGGTGTCATCCAAAAACCATCTCCTGTAATCTCTTATTGTTGGTGAATGAAAATGCATAAAAACCCCAGGGTAGATCAGGGGCATGGTCTAAAAATGTCTTAGAATCATTCGAATGCTGGTAGTTATATGAACAGTAGTGCAATCCATGCTTGCAGGGTCACAGGTACCACAGCATTGGGGTTGCGCCTCCCCTAAAGCAGCTCTCCTGCATTTGCTACTACATACATGTGCTCTCGGGATGTGTGTGGGTTCATCTTAAAATTGCAGAAGAGTTTGATGCCCTCTCTCTGCAGTGTAGAAAGCAGCCTGTTGGCCATCTCATTTGGAAAATGCAAAATGACATTTTTGGATTATAATTACAGGCAATAATCATTAAGATATCAACTGTAATACATTGGGGTTTGACCAGCACATTCTAATATTTTTGTAATTCCATTCTCCAGTACATATAATTATATACAATTACACATATATATATATATATATATATATATATATATATATATAAGGAAATACTTGCCGTCACTGCACTCACCACTCATTAGCGCCAAGGCTGGGTGCTATCCGAAAATAATAAAGTCCAGCAAATGAAAGCACTCACAGCTCCATTGTAAAGTTAAAGTTTAAAAGGTTTCTTTATTAAACCCACATCAGATCAATGATGTGGGTTTAATAAAGAAACCTTTTAAACTTTAACTTTACAATGGAGCTGTGAGTGCTTTCATTTGCTGGACTATATATATATATATATATATATATATTTTATTGACTAAGAATGTTACAGTGTGGTGCAAGGCAACTGGCACTGCTCCTTTTCAATGGAAACAAAATCATGTTTAGTAATGTACTCAACATCCCTTGGACTGATTTACAAACATACTGTACGTGCTAAATAGCTCAAGTGCAGCTGCTCATAGCAAACTTTTTTAATAGTAGACTGATCAAATCTAAGAATTAATTGTGCACTTGTGCTATTTATCACTTATGCTTGTAAATTATCCCTCCCATGTGCCATTACCTTTAGTCTCTAAAATGATGGGAATCAATATGGCCCTATCAATTTGTTTCTGGTTTGCAAGTGCAATTGTGGTACAAACAATAGAAACCTTGAGATGTGCTACTCCTACTTTGCTGCTGTTTTTACAGGAAGGAAAGTATGACATTAATGCTAGGAAAAACAGTACTGCACTGCACGCACAAAAAGAGCCCCATAACATAGAGTATACAGGCCCCTGCCAGGCAAGTCTCACCTGATTATGTGGCAATAAAACCAATAAACTACATAAATTCAATCTGAACAACTAAAGGGTAAATCTACTAAAGGGTGAAGTGACTAACGCTGGTGAAAATTCGCCAGTGTGATGTCATTTTGGGACTTTTTTTTGGGCCGATTTACTAACAGGCACTGGCAGTGACGTAACTAGAGGGGGGCGGGCCGTGGCGCGGGACGCGATGCCGGGCCCCCCGCCCCATTGCGTACACCCAGAACCGCCCGGGAATCGTGACACGTGAGCTGCCGGGGGGGGGGCCCTGAGGGGGTGCGGGCCCTGGCCCAATCGCACCCCCTGCTCCATCGGTAGTTACGCCACTGGGCACTGGCGTAAATTCACTAGCGAAGGAGATAGACTCTAGCGGTACTTCACTCCCTAACACCAGACAAATTTCCTCTCTGGCGAATGGACGTAACTATGCAAATTCACTAAGATGCGGATTTTACTGAACATTGTGCCAGACTTGCATTTGCCACCTCAGACCAAGCGAAGTGCAATAGAGTAGATAGGACTTCCTCAACAAAAAAATGTAAAGTCCCAAAAAACGCTGGCGACTTTTCATTTTTCAGGGTGATAGGCTGCAAAAGATCGTCATTTTTTTTCAGGGTACCCGGCTTCCCCCCTACATTTCCTTACATATAGCACATAAACTATACACTGGGCTCATGCGTAGGGCAATATAACAACTCTATTTTATTTTATTAAGGTTTCCCGGGCTTGTGTAGTGTAATGTATTTGCTGCAACATATACATCCATTGAAATTTAACTTCCCGCCGTATGCAAATTAGCCAATGCTAGCGCAATTTCACTTTGCTTGCCGAATTAACACTAGTGAAAGTAATCTGATCATTCGGCCCTAGGAGCAATGGGCTCCGACGAGTCGGTTGCCGGAAAATTGAAACCTTCCTGATCAATATCGTGGCAAGATATTGATCGGGAAGATCCGTCTGAAGCCCTATAAATAGGCAGATAAGCTGCCAAATTGGTCTTTAGGCGATATAGGGTGAAGAACTGGAGGAAGGGTGTATGTAAGAAATGCAGGTGCAGGAACCTGGCACCAATTGAGGCCCAGCATGAACCACACTTGACATATATGAGCCACACATTGACATATCAGTGAGCAGCTTTGGCTCTGCTGGTGGGAACTCAATCAGAAGTTGTGGGTGATGCTTGGGGCCATAATTGATTGGGCATAATTGGCACCAGTGCTCATAATTTGTGCGTTATGTCAGTGACACTCTTTATTGCGTGTGAAACTGATCATGTTTCTCAAGGTTAGTGGGGCATGGGGGCCCAGTCAGCCTTGATATATCATAGACTTCTTGTACAAAATGAGTGAGGTGCTGAACTTGATGGATGTGTGTGTGGTTTTTCATGTTACCCTAGAAACAGGGACAAATGGAGGTGGTAGAATAAAAACACACACTACATCTGCTATATAGTATATAGATTCACCTATAACCACTTCCCGTGTCAGCTTAGCATGTCAGTCACAGTCAAACCACTCCCAACTGCCTAAGCTGCAAACATATAGGTTATTTATTTAGTGCAAGCAGAGCTGCTGGGAAAATGGCTTTATATAAATGGTTCTCCCTAAAATATGTGAATATTCTGAAAATATATGTTGGTGTTGCTTTGCACATATACTTGTATTAACCCTGCAGGATTTTATTTCGTACAAGTGAATACCTATGCTAATAGCTATAAAACTAAAATAGGTTTGCACCAAATCCAGGACTTGGCCTTTTTCAGCAGGATTCTGATTCTGACTTTTCATCACATATGGAAGAAAAAAAACACAAGCAGTTCTCTTTCCCCCTTTTCTGATTTGCTTATGCAAATTAGGATTTGGATTCGCCCAAAAATCTTAGGGAAATCTTTTGGGATTCGGTGCATCCCTAAAAAACAAAGACAACACATTTTGAATGTGAATTTTAGAATTTTTCTTCAGTTCAAATAAACCCAAACGTTTACCAGACTCAGATGTTTGATTATTTATTAAATAAATAAAAAAACCCTACAAAGAGTCTTATTCTCCACCCATCCCTCCAATAATAATCTTTTTTGTAACACTAATGGCAATGTAACTTGCAATAGCTGATCTATGTATAGAAGTAGGGATGCACCGAATCCACTTTTTTGGATTCGGCCGAACCCCCGAATCCTTAATGAAAGATTCGGCTGAATACCAAACGGAATCCTAATTTTGCATATGCATATTAGGGGTGCGAGGGGGAAAACATTTTTTACTTCCTAGTTTTGTGACAAAAAGTCACGCGATTTCCCTCCCGCCCCTAATTTGCATATGCAAATTAGGATTCGGTTCGGCCAGGCAGAAGGATTTGGGCGTATCAGAAACCTTCTGAAAAAGGCCGAATCCCGAACTGAATCCTGGATTCGGTGCATCGATATATAGAAGTAACAGATGATTCAATGTAATGTACAAAGTCCATTTTCTGCTGATAACACTGGTGGCAACTGTCTGCATTTAGTTCATCCACATTCCAGTTATGAAATATCAGAATGTATGTTAAGTCCTTTAAGGAAATTAGGGATGCAACAAATCCACTATTTGGGATTCGGCCGAAACCCTGAATCCTTTGTGAAAGATTCGGCCGAATACTGAACCTATGGAAAAACGTTTTTTACTTACTTGTTTTGTGATGAAATGCCAAGTGATTTTCCTTCCCGTCCCTAGTTTAAATATGCAAATTAGCATTTTGATTTGCTTTGGCCAGGCACAAGTTCTCAGCCGAATCCTGCTGTAAAAGGGCGAATCCTGGCCGAATCCCGAACCGAATCCTGGATTCAGTGCATCCCTAAAGGAAATGAAAAAAAACAGAAACATATTCCAGTTTGGTAGACTTCTGGTGTGCAGTGCCTCTATAGCTGTTAAGACTTTGGCAACAAAGGAGACCATATTGAATGTGGGTCCAGTAGAACCTGAGTTTCAGTGTCCAAATCATTTTTTAGGAGTCTTGATAATGGATAAACCACAGTTGCCTGTACAAAAAAAGGCGTCAGTTCTGGGAAAATGTAAAATCCTGAGAGTCATAGGCGCAAATTCACTAAGCGCCGAACGCTAGCGCCAATTCGCTAGCGTTTGCCATTTTCAGTACTTCGCAAATTCACTAACGAACGCTGGCGTAAATTCGCTAGTGTTACTTCGCACACTTACGACAGACGAATTTTCACTAGCGATGTAACTACGCAAATTCACTAACTCGCGCAGTGTACTGAACGCTACCTTTTACGCTAGACTTCCTTCGCCACCTCAGACCTGGCGAAGCGCAATAGAGTAGATAGGGATTGTTTCCAAAAAAGTCAAATTTTTTTCTAAGTCCCAAAAAACGCTGCCGTGTTTTCTACATGATGGGTGATAGGCTGAAAAAGATCGAAAATTTTTTTGGGGCTCCCCTCCTTCCCCCCTACATTTCCTGACTCATGGCAACTTACCTAGACAGTGGGCACATGTGTAGGGCAAAATAAAATTTATATTTGCTGATTTGAAGGTTTCCCAGGCATTTGTAGTGCTGATACGTATTCCTCCATTGAAATTTGAATTTCGCGCCGTATGCAAATTAACCATCGCTAGCGAAACTTCGCTTCGCGAATTAACGCTAGCGCAACTTCGCAAACTAACGCTACCCCTGTGCGCAACTTCGGATTTTAGTGAATTTGCGGAGCGCTGGCGAAAATACGCCTGGCAAAGTGCGGCGAAGTTGCGCCTGGCGCAACTTCGCATCTTAGTGAATTTGCCCCATAGTCTTACATATGCATTCTATTTGACTAGGCCTTTTTCAGCGGGATTCGGCCGAATCCTTCTGCCCAGAAGAAGCAAATCCAAATCCTAATTTGCATATGCAAATTAAGGGCAGGAAGGGAAATTGGATGACTTTTTGTCACAAAACAAGAAAATAAAAAATGTTTACCCTTCCCACTCCTAATTTGCATATGCAAATTAGGATTTGGATTCAGTATTCATCCAAATCTTTCTCGATGAATTTGGGGGTTCAGCCAAATCCAAAATAGTGGATTGGGTGCACCCTATAATTGACCTGTAAGGGTAATCTTCAGTGTGCATATAAACACCCCATCTTCTCATTCTGTTTTTTATTCCCTAGTGGATATCTGGGAAATTAAGGAGATTCGAGCTAGCAGGAACTCAAGAGATTTTGACCGGTACCAAGATGCACCCAGGGTCGGACTGGGGGGACCGGGGCCCACCGGGACTGTTGCCGAGGGCCCCCCTCCGGCCACCCGTCCCCCCACTGTGGCGCGCCGGCTCAGCTAGGAAGCCGCTCGGTGCGCATGCGCAACAGCGCCGCTTGGCGCGCATGCGGCGCTGCTCAGCGCTGATAATTTTTATTTATTTTTTTAAAATATAAATATTTAGAGAGGGGTTCTGGCCCGGCGGGGGCCCATGAGGGTAGGGGCCCACCGGGTATTTTCCCGGTGTCCCGCCGGGCCAGTCCGACACTGGATGCACCGACTGTGAGGTTGGAGCAGGCTCACTGCTTTGTTATATTGTACGGAACAGAGTTCAGACAAAAGACCTTGAGCCTACAAGGTATGTGACCCTCATACTAAGCTCATAATTATGCTAAATCAAAGGTAGGCTAAAGCAGAGGCAGGCTGCATCTGGCACTCAAACAGCTCAGGTGGCAGAAGTTCCTATACTATCTGCTATAAATATTGTTTTTTCCAGCCACCTCCGAGGAGGAAGTAAACATGTGGATTAAAGGGTTAACCTGGCTGCTTCAGGATACGCTGCAGGCTCCTACTCCTCTGCAGATTGAGAGGTAATGAGGAAATGTTGCTAAACATACAAGATAAATTGTGTTTACATGGACTCCCCACGTGCAATTAGAGGTTCTGAAGTTTTGCTGAGGGTTAGCCATAATGTGAGTTAAATAAATATTACGCATTTCTTCCAGGAGTAAATAACATGCAGTTGACGGCATGTCTGTAATGACTGTGGCCTGTCCTCTTTTGTGGGACTGCAGGTCCCAGAATCAGCCGACCCCTAGTCTGTGATGAGGGACATTGAAAGAATAAGTGCATTTTATTAGACATTACAACAGTTATGGGACCTGTTAGCCAGAATGCTCGGGACCTGGGGTTTTCTGAATAACGGATCTTGCTGTAATTTGGATCTTCATACCTTAAGTCTACTACAAATAACACATACACACCCTCTATAACACATACACACCCTATATAAGGCCTAAACACCCTCTGCAGCCTCATACCTTAAGTCTACTAGAAAGTTGTGTAAACATTAAATAAACCAAATAGATTGGTTTTCCTTCCAATAAGGATTAATTATATTGTCGTTGGGATCAAGTACAAGGTACTGTTTTATTAGTAAAGAGAAAACGGAGATTATTTATAAAGATTTGGATAATTTGATTATAATGTAGTCCATGGGAGATGGCCGTCCCCGTAATTTGGAACTTTCTGGATAACAAATTCCGGATAACTGATCCCATACCTGTACTCCATTACTAGCATCACTTTCTCTGTTTGTGGATGCCTCCATACTACAGCAAATTCATCCAAAACCTTGTCATACACACCTTCTATAACACATACACCCCCCTCTATAAGGCCTAAACACCCACTATAACATACACCCCCTCTATAACAAATACACACCCTCTGTAAGGCCTAAACACCTTCTATAACACATACATCCCCTCTATAAGACCAAAAATGCCCTCTATAACACATACACACCCTCTATAAGGCCTAAACACCGTATATATCACACACACGCCCTCTATATAACACACACACCCTCTATATAACACACACACACCCTCTCTATAACACACACACCCTCTATAACATACAACCACACACCCTCTATACCACATACACCCCCTCTATAAAGCCTAAACACCCGCTATAACATACATCCCCTCTATAACAAATACACACCCTCTGTAAGGCCTAAACACCCTCTATAACACATACACACCCTCTATAAGGCCTAAACACCCTCTATAACACATACACCCCCTGTATAAGGCCTAAACACCCTGTATAAGGCTTAAGCACAGGTTTAGTAGTCACATCACAGACACACATCATGCAGTTTACACAGACTGACAATCCCTGGGGACAGACTTGGCAGGTCTCCCACCTCTGCGACATATTCCCGTAGTGTCTCTGGATCAACCTCAGGGCAATCACTCTCTCCTGATTCCCTCTCCACTGGGATCCCTATACTACAGGCAATATGGCCTGGGAGAGATCCCTCCAATCTATCAGTCCTATGTTGGAGCTTCAGCTGCTCTTTCTCTCTAACCTCTCTGCCTTTCTCTCCTAGAGAGACTATGACAAGTCTGCCCTAGTGTATCTATTCCTCATTCACAGGGTTTCCTGCTCCCCGACTAGGACACATGACTTCTTCTGGGCCTTCTGTACCCAGCCCCTCTGAGCACATCCAGCTGGATCAGCATCCAGAGCGAAAGAGGAAGAGGCCACTCCTTACACACACTATAGTGCAGTGTAGCAGGAAGCTGTCACACCTCTCCTGGCAGATCACTCTAAGAAAAAGGTGGGAGCCTTAAAGCTGCAGGGCAGATTAACCCATAGGGGCCCCTACATTATTTTTAAAGATTTGGATAATTTGATTATAATGGAGTCCATGGGAGATGGCCTTTCTGTAATTTGGAACTTTCTGGATAACAAATTTCCGGATAACGGATCCCATACCTGTACTCCATTACTAGCATTATGGGTGCCTCCATACTACAGCAAATTCATCCAAAACCTTCTCATACACACCTTTTATAACACATACACCCCTCTATAAGGCCTAAACACCCTCTATAAGGCCTAAACACCCTTTATAACACATACAACCCCTCTATAACACATACTGTATAACCCCTCTATAACACATACACCCCCTCTGTAAGGCATAAACACCCTCTATAAGGTCTAAACACCCTCTATAAGGTCTTAACACCCTCTATAAGGCCTAAACACCCTATATAACATACACCTCCTCTATAACACATACACACCCTCTGTAAGGCCTAAACACCCTCTATAAGGTCTAAACACCCTCTATAAGGTCTTAACACCCTCTATAAGGCCTAAACACCCTCTATAACATACACCTCCTCTATAACAAATACACACCCTCAATAACACATACCACATACACACCTTCTATAACACATACACACCCTCTATAAGGACAAAAAACCCTCTATAAGGCCTAAACACTCTCTATAACACATACACACCCTACATAATGCCTAAATGCCCTCTATAACACATAAACACCCTCTATAACACATACACAAGCTCTATAAGGCCTAAACACCCTCTATAACGTCAAATCACCCTCTATAACACATACACACCCTCTATAATGCCTAAGCACCCTCTATAAGGTCTAAACACCCTCTATAAGGCCTAAACACCCTCTATAACACATACACCCCCTCTATAACACATACACCCCCTCTATAACACATACACACCATCTATAAGGACAAAGCACCCTCTATAAAACATACACCCTCTATAACAAATAAAGGAATGGGTGCGGCTCACCAAAAGTCTTTGTTGGTTTAATTCCACGGTTTATCCTGTGTTCGATATCCCAAATCAATGTATCAATAATGCAGTTAGTTGTGGAACAAACCCAAGGCAGCAAAGGGCTCACCCGAAACATGTTGTGTAACTCTACCTCCCAATAAAGAGTATTGCAGTCAACTTGCTGCCTTGGGTTTGTTCCACAACTAACTGCATTGTTGATACCCTCTATAACACACACAGACCCTCTATAAGGCCTAAATACCCTCTATAAGGGTTAAACACCCTCTATAACACATTGAGGGTGTGTATGTGTTATAGAGGGTACTGCATCTGTTCCAAAGACCAACAATTTGCATTATGTTTCCTTTTAGAGATAGCAGCCTATTACTTTTCAGTCATCGTTGTCTGAGATTAATGAGAACTTCCGTACAAGAAAACAATGTGCCCCGTTATTGACTTTACATTAAAGACTGGCTTGATAATGTGGCCTTTAAAAGTCACTCCCTCCCTATTTTATCCTTCCAGGTGGCTCCAGAAGCAGTTCTACACATTGGACCGGAACAGGGAAGACAAGTAAGATGGATTGACACTTATTTTAACACAGTGGGGTCATTTATCAACACTGATTGCCGATGGGCAATAACCCATGGCAACCAATCAGATTGTTGCATTCATTGTTCTACACACAGCTGGCTTTAAAAAGCTAATCACAGATTGGTTGCTATAGGTAACTTCCCATGGGCAAATGTGCCCAGTGTTAATAAATGAGCCCCACTGTGATAAATTGTACTAATTTAAGTTGTTTGTGGCTGTACAGGTGTCCTTAAAGATCAGCACACAGAAAGTGCTTTCCCCACAAAGCGTCAAACTGGATCTCTTGGGCTCACCCTCACAGCATTTAGACAAATATAATTTATAGTAATAAGTGGTGTAGGTTTTATGTGAGCCAATGCTAAAAAATAAAGATGGGATCATGGGAAATCTCTTAGACACAAAGGGGCAAATTTACTAAAGGATGAAGTGGCTAACGCTGGTGAGAATTCGCCAGCGTGACATAATTTCGGTGCTTGGCGTAACTTCGCTAGCGAAGGAGGTAGACTCTAGCGGTACTTCGCTCCCTAACGCCAGGCGAAATTTGCGCTCTGGTGAATGGACGTAACTAAACAAATTCACTAAGATGCGGATTTTACTGAACGTTAGCTCTTGTGCCAGACTTGCCTTCACCACCTCAGACCAGGCGAAGTGCAATAGAGTAGATAGGAGTTCCTCAAGAAATTGCTGAAATTTTTTCTAAATCCCAAAAAAATGCTAGCGTCTTTTCCTTTTTCAGGGTGATAGGCTGCAAAAGAGAGTAATTTTTTGGGGGTACCCGGCTTCCCCCCTACATTTCCTAACATATGGCACATAAACTATACACTGGGCTCATGTGTAGGGCAATTTTTTTTTTATTAAGGTTTCCCGGGCTTGCGTAGTGTAATGTATTTGCCGTATGCAAATTAGGCAACACTAGCGCAACTTCGCTTCGCGCAATAATGCTAGCGCAAATTCATCGGCGCCCTGGACGCAACTTCGGATTTTAGGGAAGTAGCGTTGTCCTAGCTTATCTACGCCTGCCGAAGTGTTTCGCTGTGAGCGAAGGCGTCGCTGGCGAATTTGCGGAGGTTATTAAATTTGCCCCAAAGTCTGGTATTCTAGTCTCAGTTGTCTCAGCGTATTGCCACCAATCCAATGTCCAAAGTTGCTGCTGTCTCTTGTTCATAAATGTTGATTTTCATCATGTGGTGGCACGTATTAGGAAATCAGGGAAGCCCCCCTTTGAGACTGGAGTACATTACCCCTTACATTATGGTGACTCCTTGTAACAGGCTAGAGTATTACTGACGATATCCTTTGAACATAACTTTGTTATCCTTCATAATCATATAAACACATTCAAGTTAAAGGAAGACCTTTTTGCAAAAATATTGCCACTACATGATCATTTTATTTGGCTTATTTGGTCACATTGTGTTGCTTTCTACAAAGTGAGCCATATATTTTATCTAGAAATTGAAAGGAAGGGCTCACTACAATATTGCTGTAATATTATATGGTGCTTTGAAGGGCTAACCACTTACTCCCTCCTGGTTATTTATCTTTTAGGATTTCTGTCAAAGACTTAAAGAATATGCTGTCCCAGGTTAATTACAGGGTCCCCAACATGAGGTTCCTGCGTGACCGACTAACGGTGAGATACTGAATTTTGCAAATCACCCATTATGATCTTACTGGGATGCACCTTATATGATCTAACTGGGATATCTACTCTTTGGGGGGAATTCACAAAAGTGTCGGAAACGAAAAATGTCTTTAAAATGTCGTAGAAAGTGTCATAGCAACAGCCGACAAATTCACAGAGCATTTCTCCGCCAATTTTCCGACATGTACGACACTTTTGAATTAGTGTCGTTTTCTGGCGCCACTTTTCCCGACATTTTTATGAATTACTCGTCAACTCATTTTTTTTACCGACGATTTTTCAGACACTTTAGGCTCTCCAAAATGAAAATGTCGGTCAAATTGTCTTTTGAAAAGTCTTGGTAAATGTCGTTTGTACAATGAAAAGATATACGACATTTTATAGAAAATTGTCGGACTTACGAGACATTCAGAGATGGTAACATCTGCCTTTGTGAATTTGCCGTTCGTGCGACATTTTACAAATTTGTCGACCGCCACTTCTGGGTTACTTATTTTACCGACACTTTGCCTTTTATCTGGCATTCATTTAAACCCAAAACCCTTGTCTCTTTTTGGCACACTCTCCCTTGGTGTTCCTATACTCACTGTAAAAGCATTCCTTTTCACATAGTCCTGTTCTTCTCAAAGTTTTTCTGTGGGATTTCTGTGAAATCAAACTCGTGTTTCCACAAACCAGCTACACATTCAGTCTGAAACCTTTCTCAGTTTGTTTTAACTGTTCTGCTTTTAAGGTCGTCACTTTAGTTGATGTAAATGTTTATTCATTTGTCCTTCAATTCTCTTTTCCTTATGCTGTTCTGAAAACGTAAATTCTTCAGGAACCGGAACAAAGGATCCGAGAGATTAACTATGCCCAGTTTGCCGTGCTCTACCGATCTCTTATGTATGATGCACAGAAAATGGTATGTGTAACATATTTGCAACTGCTAAACTTCAGTACACAACCTGTGACTAATTTACTGTGTTTTCTTCTCAGATACCAATTCCCTTCACAGAGACGTACGTTTCTTTTCATTGGGTATAGATTTATGGTAAGATTTGTGCCAAAATTGTAAAAGTCAAATTCCAGTTATGGATGCAGGTTAGAACTGTGTGGTTAGAAATAGGAGCTTAAAAATGCTTTCTTTTTCATCAGATTTGGAGAGCGTGAAAGGACCAAAATATCCTTAGAGGACTTTCAAAAGTTCCTGCTGGATTATCAAAAGGTGTGAGTTCTTCCCTAAAATATTCTCAGTGTTCTACCTCCTTCATTGCACTTGTCTCCTTTCCTTGTTGACAATGACAGTACCTAGTAATCTTTATCCTCTTTAGCTTTATATTCTTACATTTCTTTTGCTTAACTTTTGCCAACATTTATATCTGGTACTGTACCTTTTATCCCCCTGTTCCTGCAGGATATGTGGGCAACTGATCTGCACAAAGTGCGGGAGTTTATGTTCCACTTCTTACATGACCCTCTGAGGGAGATCGAAGAGCCATATTTCACTCTGGAAGAGGTTTGGTGCCATCCTGTTTAACCATATACTTGTTATATGGCTTAATGCCTTTATCTCGTTTCTCAAACTTTTTGTTTTCTCCTCTGCAGTTTGTCACTTTCCTGTTCTCTAAGGAGAATACAGTGTGGGATTTAGAACTGGACACAGTGTGTCCCCAAAATATGGACAACCCTTTGTCTCATTACTGGATATCCTCTTCCCACAACACGTAAGAGCTTCTCCTCCTTCATTATTTCATGTTTATTTCAACTCCATATTTTTAGAACAAGTTTCTTCTTTTCATTTTTTCTATTCTATCATAATCTCTTCTATGAACTCTCGTTTACTCCTTGCAAGGAACCCTGTGTTGATGTCCACTATTGACATTTATATTTACTTATTTTATGTTTTTTTTTGTTGTCCCCTCTTAGATCCACCTGTGTAATATTTCTTTGTATTAGTGATATTCACACTTTTTGGATCGAGGCCCCACTTCTGTGGTGTATAATAATATATATATAAATATAACGCCATAACAAGGTTACAGATATATTATAACATTGTGATTATAATTCTATAGATCCATTAAGAGGTGGAGGGTTCAATATTAAACCTGATCTGTGACTATAATCCAGAATAAGAATCTTTTAAGCATTCCTAGAACCAAGCCTCACAAACACATATTGGATTTTAAAGATAACGCCTGGGAAGAAAGCTTGACGTTTTCATTCAACCTAACTCTTTGGAGAACTTGTGCTTCTTTAAAGAGTAAAGTACATTAACACTGGCCTCCATTTTGGTCATGATTTCTAAGACAAGTCTAGTACTTGGCAGTTGCTTTAGGCGTGTTGTTGAGATAAACCAATATGAAAAGCTTGGGGATGTGAGGTGGAATGTCCTACCTTGTGTTGCGTTTCCTTGTAAGCTCGCCAGATCTTGCTCCAGAGAATCATCAATTACAGCTGTAAGACACAGCACCATATCTGTGGCTAGTGTCAACATGATGCCGTACCTAGAATGGTTCAATTAGACAATGCGAGAAAAGCAGACACTTCCACCATCTGCTCAATTTATCTTCTCCGATTTTTTTTTATCATCCACTCAATCCCTAATTACTTTTTCCTACTCCCAGTCATCTACAGTCTTTATCCCATTCCACAAGCTCCATGATTTCATGTCCCATCAGACATACCTGGTAACATTGTGCTGCACCTGAATACAATCCTTGCAGGAAATCCATAGCAGAACAGTCTGTGGAAGAGACACGATATTATATAGAACCTGCTGAACCTTTTGATCTGTAAGTGAACTCACAACATTTCCCAACTCCCATTTTGGGGGTTAGTTGGTGGACTCTGATTCAAGGTAAATTCAAGAAAGAATTATGCTGTATTTTAAAGCTGGCCATAGACGCAGATAGTTGTACAAATTTAAGTTTCGTATGATTCCCGACATTTTTCGTACCATATCGATCAGTCGTTTAGTCGATCAGACAAGTTAAAAGATTTCTGTCGGCTACCGGGACTAAGTTTTACCTGCAACTTACTTGCTTTGAAAGTTAAAACTCCCAAATATAGTAACATAGTAAGTTAGGTTAAAAAAAAAAAGACACACGTCCATCCAGTTCAATCGTTTAATTCTATTTTAACCTGCCTAACTGGCAAAAAAAAAAAAAGCTTCTAGTCCCCGGATCAACTTGTACTATGAGCTATCTCCCATAACCCTGTATTCCCTCACTTGCTAAAAAGCCATCCAACCCCTTCTTAAAGCTATCTAATGTATCAGCCTGTACCACTGATTCAGGGAGAGAATTCCACATCTTCACAGCTCTCACTGTAAAAATCCCCTTCTGATTATTTATGAGGAACCTCTTTTCTTCTAATCTGAATAAAGCATTAGAGAGAGATTATTATATGATTCCCTTATATATTTATACATAGTTATCATATCACCCCTTATCATATCACCCCCTAAGACCTCTTCTCCAGCTTGAATATCCCCAACAGCAATTTTTTCCTCATAGCTAAGATTTTCCATACCTTTTACCAGCTTAGTTGCCCTTCTCTGTACCCTCTCTAATACAATAATGTCCTGTTTGAGTGATGGAGACCAAAACTGTACGGCATATTCTAGATAGGGCCTTACCAGTGCTCTATAAAATGGAAGAATGACCCCTTCCTGCCATGAATCAATGCCCTTTTTAATACAGCTCAAGACCTTATTTGCCCTTGATGCTGCTGACTGCCATTGCTTGCTACAGCCAAGTTTATTATCTACAAGGACTCCAAGGTCCTTTTCCATTATGGATTTGCCTAGTGCAGTCCCATTAAGGGTATACGTGGCTTGGATATTTTTACATCCCAGGTGCATGACGTTACATTTATCAACATTGACTCCTTTGCCATTTAGCTGCCCAGATTGCCAGTTTGTTAAGTTTCTGTTGCAAGTGCCACATCCTGGATGGAATTAATTGGGCTGGATAGTTTTGTGTCATCTGCAAACACTGATACATTACTTACAATACCCTCCCCTAATGACCAAGTTAAATAAAAGTGGACCCAATACTGAGCCCTGGGGGACCCCCACTAAGAACCTTACTAAGTAGAGAATGTAGCATTAACAACCACCCTCTGTACCCGATCCTGTAGCCAGTTTCTGATCCAATTAAGCCCAACAGACCTTAGTTTAGAAGCATGGTTGCCCTTTTATTGGCCACCACCTGACTATATCTGGGAAGGGTGGGAGCTACCACATGGTGCTGGCCACTGCTCCTGTATAAACTATAACAAACAAGGGAAAGTTGTGCTCACCACTAATTTTTAAAAACCATTAAGCGGGGGTGCAATGAGGCTGTGACCACAAAATTCATAGGATACATCCACACAGGGATGGCTTCTAGGTTACTGCTGGGTCCAGATGCATGCAGATCCAGGCACATGTGCACTTCAGCTCTCTACGCTAGGTTGGGTTTGGCATGCGCCAGTTGCGTCACTGGATCTGCATGCATCTAGGCCAGGGGTGCCCAAAAGTTATATGATCTTAAGACACTATCTACAAACAGCTTGTCTAAATCACCCTCATATTTAATGCTTTTCATTGAGATAATTATTATGTTAAGGTTATATAAGAAATAGTTCTTTGTTAAATATAACAATCTATATTTTCCCATTAATCAGAGAAAACAAAAATACATTTTAAAAGGAAAAAAAATAGAAATGGGCCCTTGATCACTCTGGGCCCCTAGGCTATAGCTTCGGGTAGCCTGTGCATTAATCTGGCCCTGTTTGGACTCATGCATCTACATGCGACTTATAGGATGCAATTATGGCAATTTGGCACCATCCTACTGAATCTCCTGTGTAGTTTAGCTTATAAATGTAGTAGCTGAACATCTGCCATAAATAGTATTTATTTAAAAATAAATATCATTAATGTTACATGTTAGCATATAGTGGCTCAAATTAACAGAATTGTAAAATATGTTTTATTTGTCCAGTAGCATATCTTGATAATGTGCAGCTTGTCAAAGGTTAGTTTGCTTAAAAAGTGTTAAGTGCCAGGTTACAAACTGCCATAAAGCAAAGCAAATACCACAAAGATGGAACTATCTTCCAAAGGGCACAAACAATGGAAAGTGAGATGAGTTTGTGATTTCCAAAATAATCTTTTCTGTAAGTCACTTCCTGTCATATTGTAGTACTAAAGGAGAAGGAAAGCTACAGAGGCATTTTATTGCCAATAGATTATCTGCAATAGTGCAAGCTAGAATGCTATATTTATTATGTAGAATGCTTTCCCACCTGAGTAAAAAGCTCTAGAAGCTCTCTGTTTGTTTAAGATAGCAGCTGCAGTATTAGCTTGGTGTGACATCACTTCCTGCCTGAGTCTCTCCTTGCTCACTTATAGCTCTGAGCTCAGATTATAGCAGAGATGGGGGGGGAAGAGGAGCAAACTGAGCATGCTCACGCCCGGGGCAAGGAGGTTTAAGATGAAGATAGGAAGTCTGATACAGAAGCCCATGTGTACACAATAGAAAGAAATGCAGTGTTTCTTTTGGGAGAGGACTCAGAGCAGCACTACTTTGAGGGTTTACTGGTATATTTAGGTGGGCCTTTCTGATAAGGCTTACTTAGTTTTAACCTTTCCTTCTCCTTTAAAACACTAATATAAAGATAGCTAGATCTCAGCCATAAAGCAGGACAGGACTGCTGCTTGCAATGGTTATCAGATAGGATCTGTGCCACAATGATCTGTTATGAAGATAGCTAGAATCTCAGCAATAAAGTAAGGCAGAACTGTTGCTTAAACTGAGTATCAGATAGGATCTGTGACAGAATACATGGCATAAACTATTTTATTATAATATATGCAATTAATGACTGTTAGTTACACATGTTATTTTAGGAACCTCTGCTTATTACCTGGACACTGACAAATAGTATTTCCATGCGGTTGTAGATGATATCCATTGGAAATTGGCAGTGCAGCAGTAACACGACGTGGCCAATCTTAAAGATGGACAGCAGGATGTTGCATATCCCAAAAAGGCCAAGGGAGGCTGTGGAAATATTGACAGAGAAGCAGATGTAGAGATGGTGATAGAGGTTTAAATTGCAGCTGGGTATTTCAGGGTATTTTCTCCTAACTAACCTTTTAGCCATAGAGCTCCTGCATGGTGGTCCTGGTGAAGTGCAGCAGAATTAATCTTACGGACATACAGTAGATGGTAGAGCGACCAAATTGAGCTAAACAACATTAGGATGCAAAGGAAGATTTGTGAGTCTCCTTCTGGCACAGCATTGTTACTCAGTGCCACGCCGGTAACCAGAGTACCTCCCATAAACATGAGATTCATACCAAAGAGACCAGATAACTGTCCGTTTTTTTTGCCCGTCTGTGAAGAGTAGTGGATGACGTACAGTGACGATGAAGCCATGAACTCTCATAATTCCTCCCAGGGACATCAAGGCCCATATATTGGTCTCTACATGATGCTTGTTCACCTAGGTGGAAGATGCACATAAAAACACAGCAGGTTGAGATGAGACAATGACAGAACCACATTCTCTAATACTGCACTGACAGGTGGTACCAGAGTGTTGCTTTCATCTATAAATGTTGTAGAGACTCACACAAGGTCAACTTTAGGGATTGCAAACGACACCATTCCTTTTGGGCCCATTGTCTGACCTTGTTTTTGGGAAGATTAACAGATTAACTCTGTTCATGAGAGGACCCCAGAGATGACCCAATGGTGTATACTCTTCTGTTGGAAATGACCTCACCTGTTGTAACATAAGGTATCCCAACTCCAGAACAAACCTCTAAGTCCCGGCCTCAGCTCAAGTTTCCGCCTATAACTGTTGCTTTTTGTTTTGGGAGGAGCCTGCCCTGACCAATTGCCTAAACCTGGACTTTTTTTTTTTTGCCTGCTCCTTTACACGTCTGCATAGGTCTATGTGTTTTCTGTGTTCAAAAGCAGCTTGTGTGAAGCCTCTGTCATGTTAACAAGTGGTTACATAGCACGTTGGCTCTTTACCAACAGCAAACCCAGCAATACTAACACCATGTACTGTATGTGTGTCCAAGACTAGATTACCGGCCACACATGGGCAGAGTTACCTAATTTCCAACTGTCCTGTAGGGTGATCATCTGGGTATTAGAGCCACACACACAGATAGGAAAATTGCACGAATACAATGGAATATCCCATGAGGCAGTTTTACATGACTGTAGTGCAGTTCCTGGGCAGCCAATAATCTGACGTGCCATCTAATTTAGTGCTTGGGTAAGCCACGCGTTCATCTTGCAAAATCAATCACTTTTGGAGGGCAATGAACGTACTGTACTGCAGCCTAAATTCCATTTTATGGCAAAATAGCAAAGGTCACAGAGTGCTTTTTCAAGAGCAGGCTATGGATCATGACTTCACATGTGACCTTGTATCTACTGATATGACATGGAAACAAACCTGTAAGAGTATTTTTTTGTGAAAATTAGCTATTTACTAAAGGATGATGTGAAGAAAATGGGTGTAACATGACTTGGGATGTTGCCAAATTTGTTTGCTTAGACTGATGGACATTGCAGAGCAGGATATCCGTGATGTCAGCCTGTCCTGCACTAGTGTTTTATAGCAACATCCACAACCATTTGTAGAAGCATTACTGAGTGTCCTTGAGTAAATGTGGTCAAAGTGCATTATTCCCTAATTTCAGGCCAATGACGCTTATGACTGGGAGTGAAGGGAAGCTGTAGGTCCTTTCATTTGCCAGTGCTCCATCCACACACCAATAAGGGACATTGTCAGATGGAATGTTCTGTGTAGACAGACTGACTGAGTTAATAGGGTCACACAATGGTCTGTTAAAGCTGACATCTTATCAGCCAGATTGTTCAACCAATTTTCGGCCAAGTATGACCACCTTAACCTATAGTAATGTGTCTCAGACAAGCAGGACATTCTCCTTTAATGCAGACGTAGCACCTCCTTTTACTAGTTGTGTGCCAGTCTGACCCTGATTCCAGGAAAAATGAAATATTAATAAATTACTTTGACACAATAGTGCCCCCAGTGGATAAAGTAGCAATCCTCTCTCCATAATTTATATATTTTGCTAATATAATAATTTAATAACCTCTCTTTCCTAACGTAATCATTGATGGTTTCTTATTAATGATTGAATCATAAGAAGACTCAATGTATTATGTCATTTTAAGGATAATGTGAGCTTTCATCTGTTTCAGTTTTCAATCTGTTTTACTAGTAAGTCAGGTATGGCCGGGTATCTGCATAATGAAGGACTAGTCTACTACTTGATCTTCATGCCAAAAGCAGAAAGACTCTGCATGAACTATTTATGCTACACATATGCCCTATGGCAAAAAAAAGTATCCAGAGTTACAGACTTTCTTTGGAAGCAAAATCAGAACCATGGCTATTGATCGGGAACATGGAGTTTTATGGTCATCAGAGGCCAATAAACTGGAAATTGCACCTGGGAGTCTGGGCAAAAATTAATCCATATGTGATAAAATGTAGTAAATTACAAAATTTGCCAGTGTATAATATAAATAATAGCATTTGAAATTATGACCAGAGGTAAATAGTTAGGGACCGCCATATGGGTTTTACCTTGACGTGGTATGGTGGCTTATCAATCTTATGATCATAATTTTGTAACTAAAAAAAACCCTGTCTTTGTAAATACATGCATCTGCATAGATTACTGATATGATAGGGGACAAAGGAATGTGCATTGATCAATTTTTCTTTTTTTCTATGTCTGTAGTTAATCTGGCCAGATCAGTAGCACTTCCAATGTATTTTAGTACATTTTTATTAAGCCATGGAGTGCTCTCACAATTTTTCCTTTTTATAATATAAATAAACCACAGCAGGTATTTTTTTCCAGCGAAATTTTAAAAAACAGACTATCCAATATGGACCTGGACAGTCTGAAGTAGGGGTGCCACCTGCCCAGTGACAGGATTACAGCGACCAATCGCTGACCACCACATCATAGCCCTGGCCCTGATGTAATGGCCTGACACGTCTTTGACTCACCCCGCTACATCATCAATCTGCACTGTTACGTCATGGCCCCACCCGAAGTTACCCACGGGGAAAGCTGGCAACCCTAGTCTAGATTACCAGAGTATCTCCCAGTGGCTCCCAGCCAAGGAGAATTCCCTTCAAACCTTTCTTAAATTTTGGCAGTGGATGGTGTCACAAGTTCTTCCTGGTGTATCCCAGATGTCGGCACTCATAGCTGCAACATTATGCTGATGCACCACATAGTAACATCATCATGTCTTGTTTTGGAGTGAAATTTTAAATAAAAAGATGCAGAAGACCCAAGTTCAATGCCAGAATATAGGTCTTATTGGGAGCTTCTGCTCTATTCCTGACTTTGCTGTTTGCTGTCTGCCTTGACATTTGCCTGAATCTCAGCTTTGAGCCTCTTAACCCTTTGGAAACCACATTTTGGACTCCTCTGCCTGCATTGTTGCTTCCTCCTTAGAACTTATTTAACGTTGGTAAGAGTCGTTGGGCCTAGACAGGTGGGTCATATATGCAGGGGATATCTGGGTGGCCCTTAGTGGCCCAGTGGGACAATGATCCAATATAAAAGAGGGATATGGTTGGTGTGTCCACATGTCCTTGGTCTACTGTATCAGCAAACACAGTCTCCAGTGATATAAGTTTGGGGGCCAGTGCCCTCCATAATTTTTTCCAAGCCCCCACTTCATCCGGGTGAAACTGCTGGATACCTGCACTCCGAAAAAACCCAGGACATTCAAAAATTTAAAGATGGCCCTCCCTGCAATGGAACAGACCCCTGCTCCTGCGGAGTCTGCTTCCTCTGTAATTATACACCACTGACTAGCTCCTTCTCAAATAGACCCTCTGTGTAAAAATCATAATTATACACCTATCATGTTAGTAAGTTACCCAGACCACAGACAAAAGTGTAAGAGCACTAAAGCACAACCTACAGTGTTTATTAAAAAAGCACTTCTGTCCACAGTCCATTGGCTCTGGACCTTGCGTTCAAGAAAAATTTAGTGCAGACCGTAGCACTGGCAGGTACAAAGCCACCCTGTTCTTACCACTTGCTATAGGGCAGGTGAGCAAATACAGGGCCCCCTTGTGGACTGTGCCTAATTTGCATGTGTGAATGA
Organism: Xenopus petersii; assembly: GCA_038501925.1. NCBI lineage: Eukaryota > Metazoa > Chordata > Amphibia > Anura > Pipidae > Xenopus > Xenopus petersii. Next base: position 82,112,793 of record CM076689.1, read on the forward strand.
ATACAGAGACCTGCAGCAATTCTATGAGCAGAGCGCAAAGAAAAACATGGTGGATTGTGGACCTTTTTTGCACTTTACATTCTGCGCTGCGTCTACTAAATAACCCCTGTTTGATAAGGTGCATGAGGCTTGCTCTTTGCTGGCACAGGTTCTGCACCCCTCATCATGATACATAATATACTTGATGTGTGAAAATAATACTTTCCAATTGTGTTCTCCTCTTTCAACAAATATGACTTAGAGTGGCACCAAGCATTGTTTTCTGCTCATGGTAAATTACCATGTATTTGCACTAAGTAATCCTGTAGAGTATACATCAGCTTATAACATGTACTACTTATTTGTATGTGAATATTTTTGTCACGATCGCCGCCCGGAGCAGTTCCAGGAACTCCGGGCGGCGTGTCCTCCCCTGCCGGCATTGCTCCCAAAATGGCGGCGCCCATGGCCGCCACGTGGGTAGCGGCGCTGGCGCGATGACATCAGCGCGTTGACGTCGGCGCAAGGATGCCAATGACGTCACTATGGTGCCAAATTCAAATATAAAAACCCTACCAAGACGCCAGAATGGCGCCCAAGTATAGGATTCATTACAGTGTGTTTCCTGGGTTTCCTGTCTGCTAATTTGAGACCAAATCTTGTTCCTGTTTGTTGCCTGACCTCTTGCCTGGACTTTGGACTTTGCTTATTATTCTGCCTGCCCTTGAACTCTTGCCTGGACTCTGATAAATCTTCTGGTTAACCCCTTTTGGACACCGCAACCTTGATTCCCTTGTGGGCTTCCTCCTTGATCCTGACAACCTCCCTGGTGGGAGCATCCTGGCTCCCTGACAATTTTGAAATAATCACCCAGTCAACTTCTAGTTATCCCACTAATTGAACCTCAATTTTACATTTCATATTTTTCATATTTTTGCATGCAATTTGTTTTTTGTAGTTCCATGAACCCAAAACTCATCTTTGCCTTGATTGTTCATTTTCCTCCTTATGAAAATGAAGCAGGCTGTACTATAAAAATATGAGTGTATAAATTCCAGTTAAGACCCAGATACTGAAACATGGGACATGGAAGCAATTATTTGGTGCAAGTGCAGTTCCAAAAAGTGCCCACAGAAAACACACAGCCAGGTCAACGATCACTGGCAGCCAAAGCAAGTATGGCGGCAATCTGTGCATGCTAATACCATCCAATTACCTGCTCTCTGGCAGTGCTACTGGCAAATATCACACGACTTACATAAGGAAGGAGAGAACAAACAAGAAGCAGTAGTTATTGATACTTCAATGCTTTAAACTTTTTGTTCTGCAATTGCAACCTCCCCTTTTTCTCTAAAATGGGTTTGCCCAAAACTAGTGCCCCTAGTTGGGACCCTGGAATAACCAGGCAAATGCACCCAAGCAGGTTACTGGTTGCTCCAGTTTCCATATTAGTGATTATACATGAATATAGAATTTATAGAATTTTGCCTACCTGTATTTGTCGATTCCATTGTAACTGTAATGCACAGGCTCCCTCTGACTGCTCCCAGCGGTTTCCTCTCTTTATAGCAGCCACTTTTGATCACTGAAGTCTTTTTTCTTATTGTTTGCTTTCATCATGATTGTGCTGTATTGCATCAGCTATGCGTGATGTTGTCTACTGTTCTGTCCTGCTCACTGTCTGAAGTAAGATTGACAGGCAGATAACCCTTCTTCAAAGCACCACACTGTGTAAGTTGTTAACTTGTTTAATGGGTATTTAAAGATGAAAGGGTAAAACTGAAATACATACAAATAAAGAGGTATAAGTGGCTGGACTGGTAAAATGATATACATACAGTACACATGCATATACATTACACAGATGTAATAAATCTGCTACCAAACAGAAACAAACCTCTCTATCTAAAATGCAAAAGCTGAGTATATTAAGCAAATAAAACTGTATACACTCACCAACAATGCTGCATAGGGCCTGTTTAGCATGGAGAAAGCTGAAAGCACATGAGATGAACTGCACAGGCTGGAAACACCTACTTCCTGTGACCTGGAGTTACAACCTCAGAGGTCAATAACTAACTTTATTAAACAAATAACTTAACACCAGGAAATATCTACAAGTGTCCATTAGGTGGAGCTGAAGGACTGCTCATACCTGTAATCAAATGAAAAGACATATACCTGTCCTAACAGTACACTCCCCGCCTGGTGTCTGTAAGATCACCACAATAATTCTAGTCCAATCAGGCAGCAGGGTCTTCAGACTGAAGAAGAAGGATGAGCTCTGTCACTGGTCTGAAGAATAATGTAGAACTCCCATCTCTGGCAATCTTGATTTCCACTTTGCGAACTTTGCCATCTTTATCAGGGAAAGTCTTTGTTACACGACCCACAGGCCATTCATTCCTCTTGGTTTGTTGATCTTTTAGAAGGACGAGATCTCCTGTGTTGATGTTAGGTCTATCTGATTGCCATTTCCTTCTTACCTGCAGGGTAGATAGATACTGTTTGCGCCACCGGTCCCAGAAGACCTTGGCTAGGCTTTGAACCTGTCTCCATTGTCTTTTATAGAGATCTTTACCATCAAAGTTCCCAGAAGGTACAGGATAAGATGCAAACTTCTGAGTCAACAGTGTAGCTGGAGTAAGTATTTGTGGGTCCTCAGGATCTGATGAGACTGGGGTCAGAGGCCTTGAGTTCACTATTGCAGTCACTTCTGCCATTAGAGTAATGAGAACCTCATGAGAGAGTTTTGAAGGTAACTGTAGAAGCATGGAGTCTAATATTCTTCTTGCAACTCCTATCATTCTTTCCCACACACCTCCCATGTAGGAGGCATGAGGAGGATTAAAGATCCAACACACCTCTTGTTTGGAAAGGAAACTTTCTATCTCTTCATAGTTAAGGTTGGAAGAGATTCCAAGTTCACGGCATGCTCCAACGAAGTTGGTACCACGATCAGATCTGATAGTTTTGACTTGACCACGTATAGCAAAAAACCTTCTGAAAGAATTTATAAAGCTTGAAGTGTCCATGGATTCTATCACTTCAATATGAATGGCTCTAATATTTAGACAAGTAAAAAGAACTGCCCATCTTTTGCTGTCGGCAGAGCCTCCTCGTGTACGTCTTGAGCAGACTGTCCATGGCCCAAATACATCAAGGCCAATGTGAGTGAATGGTGGATCTGTTCTCAGTCTATCAGGTGGCAAATCTGCCATTTTTTGTGTTTCACAAGTATTTCTGAGCTTCTTGCATATGACACATTTAAAGATGAGACTACTCACACATCTCTTTCCTCCTGTTATCCAGTATCCTGCTGAGCGGACGGCTCCTTCTGTAATGTGGCGCCCTTGGTGTTGCGACTGGATGTGATAGTGACGAACAATGAGGGTAGCAATGTAGTGATGACCAGGCACAATAATTGGATTCTTTTCTTCTGGTCCTAGGTCTGCATTTCTCAAGCGACCACCTACTCTCAGTAGTCCATTTTCATCTATGAAAGGGTCCAATGCTCTGAGAGGACTATCATTTGGCATGCCTTCCTTTTCTAAAATGCTCTGTATTTCTTTTGCAAAAGTCTCTTTTTGAACATTCTGTATGATGACTGTTCTAGCTTTCTTAAAGTCATGCACCAAGTTTAGTTCTTTGCAAAGGTGCCAGCCCTTACAATGATCAAGTTGGCTGTCTCTTTTTTGTTTGAACAGATGTGCTACATGAATGAGGCGTGCTAATGCTCTCGTCAAAGTATTCCAGCTAGAGAACCTGCAAAAACTTTCAGACCCTAGTTCTTTACCTTTGGATGTTGTACTCAAGGTTGTAACTTGTGGACGAATCTCTGTATCTTGAGCCGGATCCACTAATGTAAAGGTTTCAGTCTCTAGTTTCAAGTGGTGAGAATGACTCAAGAAGGATGGACCTGTGAACCACATAGTATCTTTCAGGTGTGCTGCTGATACAGATCTTGTGGCCAGATCAGCTGGATTGCTCTCTGTTGACACATAGTGCCATTGTTCAGGGAGAGAGGATCTTCTTATTCGCTGAACTCTGTTGCTAACAAAGACATAAAATCTTCTTTTCTCATTGCAAATGTAGCCTAAAACTATTCTGCTGTCTGTGAAGTAGCTGACAGAGTCTATATTGGTGTCAATCTCTTTTGTTATGAATGCAGCTATATCCACTGCGAGGACTGCTGCACAGAGTTCGAGTCGTGGGACTGTAAGTTCTGGACATGGGGCTAACTTAGCTTTTCCTAGCACAAAACCTATGTGGACCTGACTTTCAGAATCTATCACCTTTAAGTAGGCCACTGCTGCAATTGCTTGCGTGGAAGCATCTGAAAACACACAAAGTTCTTTGTATTGAGCATTAGAACAAGAAACAGATACATAGGGTCTAGTTACCTGTATGTGCTTCAACTGGTGAAGGGACTCTTTCCAATCTTCCCATGACAGTCTCTTACCTTCAGGCAGGGGTGCATCCCAATCTTGAGTCTCGGAGGTGAGATCACGAAGAAGAACTTTCCCTTGAATGGTTACTGGTGCAGCTATCCCCAAAGGGTCATACAAACTGTTTATTGTAGAGAGGACTCCGCTTCGTGTGAAGGGTCTTTTCTCTGATGACACTTGGAAGGTCAGGGAATCGCTTTTAAGATCCCAGCAGATGCCTAAGCTTCTTTGCATGGGTAAATCATCATCATTGAAATTGAGATCTTTTAAGTCTCTTGCATGATCTTCAGAAGAAAAGGCAGCCATTACATCACTGCTATTGGATGCTATCTTATGTAAGCGGAGATTTGAACATGCTAGCATTTTTCTTGTCCTGTTCAAGAGGTCAATGGCTCCAGCTGCAGTGGGTACTGACTTCAGACCATCATCCACATAAAAGTCTCTTTTCACAAATCTTTTAGCGTCTGCGCCAAACTCCTTTTCTTCCTGACAAGCTGCTTGTCTAAGACCATATATGGCCACTGCTGGAGAAGGGCTGTTACCAAATATATGTACTTTCATTCTCCATTCTATGATGTCTTGTGCAGGGTCATTGTCTTTGTGCCAGAAGAACCTTAAGTAGTTTCTGTCTTCAGGTCTAACTAGAAAACAATGGAACATCTGTTGGATATCAGCCATGAATGCAATGGTGTCCTTGCGAAAGCGTAACAACACACCAAGGAGGTTATTATTTAGGTCTGGGCCTTTCAACAGAATGTCATTCAGGGATACTCCACAATACTGTGCACTTGAGTCAAAGACAACTCTGATTTGTTGGGGTTTCTTGGGGTGGTAGACTCCAAAGAGAGGCAGATACCAACACTCTTCCCTTGGATTGAGAGGTGGCGCTATCTCTGCGTGGCCATTTTGGATTACCTTTCCCATAAATGCAAAGAAATGCTGTCTCATCTCAGGTTTTACTTTAAGAGACCTCTGTAGGGACCTGAAACGTTGCAAGACTTGTTCTTTGTTATTTGGTAGCTGCTTTCTTTGTGGTTTGAAGGGTAGAGGAGCTACCCAGCTACTGTCTTCTGCTCTGTAGAAACCTTCCTTCATTGTTTTCATAAAGGCAAGATCTTCCAGAGAAGGAGCAACCGTCTCATCTTCTGTAGTTCTCTGAAAGATACTGTGGCTTACATGATCCTCAAACTCTTTGCAAGAGGATTTGTACGTAGACACTGAGGATTGCATAGTTACACATACATTCATGTCATAGTTTTCCCTCACATTGTAGAAATATGGACAAGGTGGAAAGAGGGATCTGCAGCTCTCTTCTGCGGTTCTGGTGTAAAGACAGTGTACTAAGTCTGGTCTATGGACTCCTTTCAGGCATACATTGCCCACTATGACCCATCCTGTGTCTAATCTGTGTGCATAGGGAGCGTTATGTGGTCCATTGATCTGTTGCCTCACTTTATGGACCCTAATTATGTCTCTTCCTAACAGCATAAGAATAGATGCTGATGGATCAAGCTTGGGTATCTCACTAGCAAGTGACTTTAGATGTTTGTGATGAAGAACCACCTCTGGGGTTGGGATTTCCGTCCTGTCGTTTGGTATCTCATTACATTCAATGAGTGTGGGTAATGGGATTGTGACTTTGCCATCAAGAGACTGTAGTTCAAACCCTTGCGCTCTTCTTCCTGAAGTGTTAATCACCCCTGCACAGGTTCTGAGAGAATATGGAAACTGCTGGCCTTTTGACCCGAAGATTTCAAAGAACTCTGACCTGACCAGGGACCTATTACTTTGGTCATCTAGAATAGCATAAAGTTTGATTGCCCTATCCTTTTGTCCGGTAGGATAGACACTGACTAAGCAGATTTTAGAGCATGATCTGTCTCGAAGATCTCCTCCACACACTTCAGTACATGTTGCAGTTACTATAGCCTCTGCACTGTTGTCCTTTCCCTCCCCGCCATGATCACTCCTTTCTAGAGGCCTGACTGACCATGGTGCAGGACCAGGATGAAGAGCAGACACATGTCTGTCACTGTTGCACTCTGTGCAGCTAACTGATTTGTCACAGTCTTTCGCAAGGTGTGCATTGGAGGCACAGCAACGGTAACAAATATTGTTTTGTTTTAAGAAAGTCTTTCTTTCATCAAGGGACTTACCTCTGAAGCCTCGGCATTTGTACAGAGGATGAGGTTTGTGATGAATCGGACATCCTTTAGTTAAGTCCATGGTCTTGGCATCAGTGAAAGCAAAAGAGTTCTCTGTAGTTTGAGATACTTCAGTCTTGTGCACCCTGATGGAACTTCTCTGAGGGGTGTTCTTGTAGCGATATTTCTCTGGCTTGTTGTCACCAAAGGTCTGGAAGGTCTGAGCAAACCCTGGGTCATTGTACATCTTTGCCTGTTGAGAGATAAATTGCACGAAATAAGAGAATGGTGGGAATAGTATATTATGTATTTCCTTGTACTTGGTCCCATGTGATGCCCATTTCCTTTTTAGAGAATCTGGCAGCTTTTTCACAAGGTCTTCTATTCCTCTAGCAGAATCAAGATTATCTAGACCTAGAAAGCAACCTTCATTTTTTGCTGCCAACAGTTCTATTAGCAGATCACTGAATTCTCTAAGTTTCTTGCTACAATCTCTTTCAAAGATATTCCCAAAGTTGTCAATCCTGTCCCACAGGGATTTTTCTATCTTTTCTGGAGCTCCATAATCTTCGTTCAACCTTTGCCATGACATCTGTAGTCCTTTACAAGAATCATTGACATATACTGCCCGAATGCCTTTCACTTGTCTGCTGGACTCTGGACCTAGCCACTTCACTAGGAGATCTGTTTCTTCTTTGTATGAAAGGTGTAGATCCTCTATAGCATTTTTAAATGACGCCTTCCAAGCCCTGTAGTTTTCTGGCTTCTCATCAAACTGAACAAGGCCTGATGTTATCATTTCTCTGCGTGCCATAAATCTCACTAAGTCTGACATCTGCTGATTGCCAGTAAGTTGGTCTGAATCAGGCTTAATAGGAAGCGTTGGTTTCACATCTGGTGTGTACTGGTATGCTCCCCCTGGGAAATGACTGCCTCTATCAGGAACCACTGGTTGTGTAACAGGAGGATAGCTGTATTTATTAGTAACAGGTAAAGTCCTCTGAATGTCATTATAGTCTCTGGCTGCAGGAGTTTTCACATCAACAGGATACAATTGTTTGAAATCCTTTTGTTCTTGTAACAGAGCACCATCTGGTGGTGAGGTAGATGTAACTACGGGCACATTGTAGTCACATTGTAAAGGAATGTTCTGGAGAGGTATACTATGATTTTGCACAAATGATGGGAGAACATCACTGTCTCTGTATTCACTAAGCTTTTCTAGGCTTGGCATTGATGGACTGTACTCCTGTGAATGTTTCAGCACATATTCTTTAGTACGTTGCATAGCAGTTTCTGGTTTTACATCAGGCTGCATAGTGAATTTCTGACTTGCTTGTTCTGTAGTGTCAAGAACTGCATCTAATGCATCTGCCTTGGCATTCGCAATTGCCACCGTCTTACGTAAATTAAGAATCTCTATTGAAGCTTCTAAGCGTGTCTTCTCTAATTTTAGCTCTGTTTCCTTCTCAGTAAATGTGAGTTGAGCTAGTGCAGCGGCAGCTTCTGCACGGAAAAGCGCAGCGTCAGACACCTGGGAGCGGTTTGAGAGTTTGGATGAATGTGACACCCTAGATCTGGTCTTGATTGATCGTTCGGACATTTTGCCGTCTAATCTTGATAAGAGTTAGCACGTGGTACTGTGTTAACTGAAGCTGTACTGTATCTCTGTGATATTTGCTAATCCACTCTGCGTGTGGGCCTCTTGATACCAGCTGTTGTTTTACTGTGCTGTATTGCATCAGCTATGCGTGATGTTGTCTACTGTTCTGTCCTGCTCACTGTCTGAAGTAAGATTGACAGGCAGATAACCCTTCTTCAAAGCACCACACTGTGTAAGTTGTTAACTTGTTTAATGGGTATTTAAAGATGAAAGGGTAAAACTGAAATACATACAAATAAAGAGGTATAAGTGGCTGGACTGGTAAAATGATATACATACAGTACACATGCATATACATTACACAGATGTAATAAATCTGCTACCAAACAGAAACAAACCTCTCTATCTAAGATGCAAAAGCTGAGTATATTAAGCAAATAAAACTGTATACACTCACCAACAATGCTGCATAGGGCCTGTTTAGCATGGAGAAAGCTGAAAGCACATGAGATGAACTGCACAGGCTGGAAACACCTACTTCCTGTGACCTGGAGTTACAACCTCAGAGGTCAATAACTAACTTTATTAAACAAATAACTTAACACCAGGAAATATCTACAAGTGTCCATTAGGTGGAGCTGAAGGACTGCTCATACCTGTAATCAAATGAAAAGACATATACCTGTCCTAACAGTACAATGATCTTCCCATTGCATTAATTGCCCATTTGCTCCCTACTGTGAAATTGCAGTTAGCTCACCCCTCCTTTCTCTGCATATATGAGGGATTATCCTCCCTTGGCGTGCCCCAGGGCAGGGCAGAGATCCATATATGTAATGTGGCATACAACCCAATCTCCTGTTTGGAAAAGGAAATGACAGGTCATACTTCAAGGAACCCTGTAACCTTTTCACAATAGCAAAGGAGTTCAAGGAAAAAGTCTTAGTTTTCACACGTGTATATAGAGAGCACAGGATCAGAAGGAGCTTAAAGTAAACAAATACACAGATGCTTGAGAATGCTTGAGATCACCATACCCAAAGCATGACAGTGATATTTTAAGACCAAATGCAGCTGGTCTTTGTTTTATGTTTTTTTTTAATTATTTTGTTTTGTGTTCAGCAGCTTTCCAGTTTGGAATTTCAGCAGCTATTGCCATGGTCCAATTTGCCCTAGAAATTAGGCAATGGTGGGAATAAGAGACTGGAAGATAAATAGGCGTGGACCAGAAAAGAATGTAACAATAACTATAAAATTGTGGCCCAAAGAGGAACAATTGTTCGGCTGTCGGCGTCAGTGACCAGCCCATTTGAAAGCTGGAAAGAAGCAGAAGAAGGCAAATAAATAAAAAAAAAGACAAATTGAAAAGTAGCTAAGAATAGGGTACTCTATAACATATTAGAAATTACCTTACAAGTGAACTACCCCTTTGTAATAGAAGCGTCTTAGCTGTGTTACCATCAAGTACCAGTTAGTGTCTAATGATAAGGCAAATCCATAAACCTACGGCTAATAGCAATGCCACGGTGCAGGGATTTTTGGATAATAGATCCCATACCTGTACCATATGTATAAACAGTTCATATCTTCCTTTTACTGCCTCTCTTACAGATTAATGATGATAGGGTGCTCAGATTTCTACAGTTCAAAAGGGGGACGCAAGGAACAGCACAGGTATTCTACTAAACCACTCCCAATATCAAAAGGCCACACCCAAGCTAAAATAAAAATAAATGACAGGTGATTTTAGGGTATTTATATATTTCTCAAAGAAGATTGGGAAATTGTACAAACAGCAAACTTTCAGCACACTGGGATGTGATGTTAAAGGAGAACTAAAATGTAATAATAAAGTAGGTTATACATGATGTTCCTTATATCTTGTCTGTGTATCAGCTCAGTTACCCTTTAAGACAAATGAATGTGAGTGAGTGGAGTGTTATAACTAAGAGGTATTAAAGAGTAAAGTAGAAATCAGGTAGAGGGAGGTTTACACACAATTACTCACCCATATGGTTTAGCGACCAGGACTCAGGGGTTACACCAGTCACCGTTAGATTCCTTAGAACCCTTAACTAAAGCTTTTCTATTAACCCCTTCCTCACAAAATCTGTTCTACTCCAAGGAAATTGATAAGGGTGAGATCCTACTTTCACTCATGGATACTTTTTACTTGATGTGTCATAAAATTTGAAAATTTATCTGTAAACTGGCAAGTTCAAATCAGTAGATTCTCTCTCTGAGCCATAGCTACTCGGAGACTCCCAGCACCTTTACCAGTGAGAAATGGAGTCCCACATCTGTGTTATCTGGAACAGAATAAATAAACATGGCACCCTCGACTCTACAAGGCTTTAAAAGGTTAATGTAATAGATCTGTTCAATCTCTGGAATCTGGTTTCATAATCTACTTTTCAAGTTAAGATGTTAAGCTTTATTGAACAGGGCCCTCTTAAAGTTTTGTATTGGTTATTGGCAATTTTTATTTGGTAATTAATCTGTATGTTTAAGGTCAGACTAGGGGGCCTGGGGCCCACTGGGGCTACTGCCTTAGAGCCCCCCACACCTCCCTCCCCTGGCACAAAACCCCCTACGGCCCCCACCAATATCGCAACTCTCCTCCAGAAGGAGGTCGGGGCAGCAGCGACAGATTGCCACAGGGACTGGGTCTTTGTCAGCGGGCCCACAAGAGCCAGCCCCAGGCGCCCCAAGGCCTTACTGTCCGAGTGCCCCCCCCGCACGTGTGAGCATAGAGCAGGAATGCTGAGTTCCTAATGTGGCTGGACGGCATGCCGCCTCTAAAATTTCACCGCCCTAGGCCCGGCCCTTTGTGGCCTTGCCATAAATTCAGGCCTGGCCAGCCCAGTCTGACATTATGTTTGTTCAGTGCATACACTCATTTATTAGACACCGCTATGGAATAAATTGGTACTTCATTAATACGTGTTAATAATAATTCTAACCATAATAACAATGCCCTGTGCAGCACTTTAAAGGGACCCTGTCACTTAGCCAAGAGCTTGCTCTCTGAGGAAGGGAGGCGGCAGAAGATTTATCAAATGTTTCAAGTGTTGTTCTGATTGTATTTCCTCTGGAAAAGTGACCAAACAGATCCAAATGACTCACTAAACAACATTTTTAGAAGGGCGAGGTTGTTCTTTAAAAGACTCCGTTAACAGATCCATTACTACACGTATCTCCCATATAGCAGCTCATATAGGGAAAAGTGTGTGGAGACCTGTGGGACTTCTTAAACCATAAAGAGCATCAAAGGCAGTCATTTATTTATTTATTTTTTTTAAATTCTTTATTTTATGTCACACATAAATCTGCATCAAACAGCCTTAATAGTAAACATCGTGTAAAACATTGCACAAATCAATATATAAAATTTGTATATGTTGAAATAGCACAATCCATTGAGTTGGCAGTTCAGCTGTTCAGAGGATGCAGTTTTCTTCAAGTCAAATCATGAAAAGTAAAACTACAGCATAAACATATTGTTAACATATTATATGTATATAGTGACAACAAAAAGGGTGTTCCATGATCTCCATTTAGAAGTGTGATAAAGTGTCCAACTTTATTGTTTATTTAAATTATGAGGATAGTTACGAGATGATAGCCTTTATGGTGGGAAAGAGGGAGAGAGAACTGCCGGATGTGCCTGTCTAAGTAAGAATTTGTAAAATGAGCAAGAGAGGGTTGTGCCTCCTCTATTTATGCTATCAACTAAATGTTACTGAAGCTCATGAGATTAGGGCTTCGTATTCAGGCGTTTCCGTAAAGAGATGCCAGTGAGACCATTTCTGCCTACGCCTGCTTTCTTGGGTTGGGTGTTCCCAGTTGGTCTTTCGATATTCAAATAGGTAAAGTTCCTGTACTTTAAGTGCCCATTCTTTTAATGTGGGAATTTTGTCTGATCTCCAATATTTGGGTATTAGGGCTTTCGCAGCATTAATCAAGGTGGAGATACTGGATTGCTTGTATTGAATCGTGGACATAGGATTATGGTGTAGTAAGAAGAAAGATGCAGAATCAGGTAATGTCAACTCTGTAAATTTAGGTAGAACTTGTTTGATTTCTGACCAAAACAGTTGAATCTTAGTGCATTGCCACATAATATGAGTAAGTGTCCCCTTTTCCTGATTGCATCTCCAACATATATCTGGGAGATTTGGGAATATTTTGGAGAGTTTTGTGGGGACTCTGTACCATTGCGAGAGAATCTTGTAGTTAAGTTCCTGCAGTTTTGTGCACTGTGCTGATTGAACCGTTTTTTCTTGAATGAGAGTCCATTCTTCATCTGTAAATGTAGTATTTAATTCTGCTTCCCATTCCGCTCTGTATTTGATTGTAGGTGACAATTGTGTCTCAGATAATATTTTGTATAGTAGCGATATTTCATGTGGAAGCCGAGTTGTCCCTGTGAACAGTTGTTCAAAGGGAGTATCCGGTGGTGCCTGTGGATTTAGAATTCCCTCTGTAGTAAGAAAATGTTGTATTTGATAAAATCGAAGGCGATCTATCGATGTGATCCTCTCTGTTCCGAGTATGTCCTCTAAGTTTTTGAGTTGTCTACCCTTCATCAGCTGGAATGCCCACAAAAAAGTCGAATGAGACCAGTCTTTAAAGTTCACTGTTCTAAGACCTGGGGGAAAGTTTGGGTTATGGAGAATTGGTATCATTCTTGAACATCTGTTTGTCAGTTTTAGCTTAAATTTTACTTTGTCCCAGATAGTAAGCATTGTGGAGGCAATAGGATTAGATGCTATTTGAGTCGGACGGCCTGATTTGGGTAACCAGGGAAGCAGTTCTAAAGGGATTGCCGAGTCGTGTTGTATAATTGCTACCCATAGTTTGGTGGCCTTGGCATATTTCAAGTCCAATAAACGTTGTAGAATTGTTGCTCTATGATATGTTTGTAGGTCAGGGAGGCCTGTACCGCCTCTTTGCTTTGCTTGTGTTAGAGACGTATATTTTTGTCTTGCCTTTTTTTTGAGCCAAATAAATTGCGCAATCATTGTTTGGAGTGTTTTAAAAATCTGTTTTGGTATTATGAACAGAATGGTTTGAAAAAGGTATAGGAAACGTGGCAGGATATCCATTTTGACAATGTTAATGCGACCAAACCACGAAAATCCAGGTCTGTCCCATTGTGTCAAGTCTTTCTGGGTGCGTTTGAGAAGGGAAAGGATATTGTCGCCTACACAATTCTCCATTCTAGCCGAAATCTTCAATCCAAGATATGTAAGTGATTTTTCTTCCACTGTGAATGTGAAGGAGTGTTTTATTCGGTCTAATTGATCAGTTGATAAGGATATGTTTAATAGACTCGATTTTTGGTAGTTGATTTTTAGGTTGCTGACGGTCCCATATTGTCTCAGCTCTTCCATTAAGTTGGGTAGAGATATGTGTGGCTTTGTGATAAAGAACAGCATATCGTCGGCATATGCCGCAGTTTTGTGCTGAAAGTCCGCAATATGTACTCCACTGATATCTGGATTAGCTCTTGTTCTGCGTAAGAAGGGTTCTAGAGTGATGATGAAAAGTAATGGCGATAAGGGGCACCCTTGCCGAGTCCCATTTTTAACTTCAAAGGATTCTGAGAGTAAGCCATTCACTCTAATGCATGCTTGAGGGCTATTATATAAGCTCTGAATGCTGCGTGTGATGTTTGGACCCAATCCCAACCATGATAGACATTTGAAGATAAAGGCCCACGACACTCGGTCGAAGGCCTTTTCTGCATCAGTTGATAATAGGGCGAGCGGAATTTTGTTCTTTCTGCAATAACTGATTACACTGTAAACCCTCAATGTGTTATCGCGAGCTTCCCTTTTATGAACAAAGCCAACTTGTTCTGGATGGATATTGTTCCTTACTAAATTTCGCAGTCGAGTAGTTAGAATTTTGGAATATAATTTTGTGTCCACATTAATAAGCGAAATTGGGCGATAGCTCTTTACATCTAATGGGTCTTTACCCTTCTTATGGATTAATGTGATATAAGCTGTGGTAGAGTCTGACGGTAGGGTACCCTGGATTTGAGTGGCCTGAAAACTTGCTGTAAGATGAGGCAGTAGGGTTGTCATGAATTTCTTGTAATATAGGCTCGTGAATCCATCTGGGCCCGGTGCTTTCCCGCTTGGCGTCTGTTTTATTGCTGCTGAAATTTCTTCTGGTGTTATTGAGGCTTCCAACTGCTCATATTCAGTGTCGTCCATCGGTGGTTGTGGGATGGACTGTAGATAGGTTTCTAGTGCTTCTATTTGCGGGCTCTGTGCTGTAGTGGGGGGGTGTAAATTATATAACGCCTTGTAAAAGTTCCGAAAGGAATGTGCTATATGCTGAGAGTCCGTTGTAATGTCTCCCTTAGGTAATCTGATTTTAGTGATCTGATTATTTCGTTGTTTGCATCTCAAAGCATTGGCTAGCATACGTCCACACTTGTTGCCATGTTCATGAAATCGTTGTTTCTGATAGAAAATAGCTTTCTCTGTATAGCTAGTTAGCGATGCTTTAATAAGTTTCCTCGTTTCTGTTATTTGGTTCAGCACTTCTGTAGATGGGGAGTGTTTGTGTTTTGTTTCTAGATTTCTTAATGTATCTATTAATTTGTTATAGTTTTCTGTTTTTTCTTTTTTCTTGATGGTGCCCAATCTGATAAGTTCTCCCCTAATTACACATTTGTGTGCTTCCCATATCATCTGTGGATTGATATCTGGTGTGCTATTTTCTTTAAAGTAAGTTTGGAGCATTGTTGTAAGATGTGTTATTGTATTGGGGTCTTCTAATAAGGTTTCATTAAGTTTCCAGTGCCATCTTTCCAGCTTAGGTCGGCTAGTCGAGAGTTGTAAAAATACAGGAGCGTGGTCTGACCACGTGATTGTGCCTATTGTTGCCTGACAGACTGATGGTAGGTCTGAGTGTGGGATGAGATAATGGTCTATGCGAGAATACTGTTGATGGGCATGCGAGTAATAAGAATAATCTTTACTGTCTGGATTGAGTACCCTCCATGGGTCCATAAGGTGGTGTGAGTTGAGAAGAGATCTTAATTGGGATAGGCCTCTAGCTGATAATGAAGATTTTTTTGTAGAGCAATCAATCGTTGGTTCCATGACAAAGTTAAGGTCGCCTCCAATCACTAGGGTACCCTCTGTACAGCGCTCTATGATGTGTAAGAAAGCCTTAAGAGTGTAATATTGTCTCACATTCGGTAGGTAAAGTGATGCCAAGGTATATGTCTTGCCTTGAATGATGCCTTTTGCAATATTAAAATGACCCTGTTGGTCTGAGATTTGTTCTAAAGGTATCCAATTAGTGTTATCCGCTATCAGAATTGCTGTACCTCGCACTTTTGTAGGTTGAGGTTTACTCGTGTAAATATTGGGAAAACCTTTATAGTAAAGCTTGGTTGTAGCATTGCTTTTAAAGTGGGTCTCTTGGAGCATGGCAATCTGAATATTGTGCCTTTTCAATTCTAGTTTAAGGCAGTTTCGTTTATAGAGGGTATTTAGGCCATTTACATTAAGGGACAGTAATTTTAGTTTCATGTTATCCATTGGATTGGTTAAGAATTCGAGCTTGTGGTACCCAGTCTGTGTCTGGCATTCCGGCAGTCTCCCCCCCCCCGTGTGTATCTACACAATCAATATCCTCAGTTATCATATCATAGAGCACCACAATAACATTATATAACAACCATAACATATATAATTCAAAAACATAAAAGTAGAAGCATAGACGGCTTTGTAGCCTAAAAGCAGTTTTGCTTGCTAGCATTAAACCTTCTAGGCTTTCCCGAACTAAAATATCGGGCATTCTTATTACCGCAGTCCCCTTTGATGTTTGGGGAGATATTAGATGCGGTACAGTAGTAGTACGTAGATTGAATCTCTATACCTGCTAGGGCGAGTATATGTCAGGATAAGCCCAGGATCGATCCCTGGTTTCCTGGGTTCTGGACACGGCACCTTGCCAGATGAGCCACCAGGGGCTCTTGGGGCTCATCATGAACTCTTGTTACCTATGTTATCTGCCTGTTCACAGTTTGTTCTTCTGTTCCTCCCTATTCTCCACCCACCTCATTTACCCTCATGTGTTCCCCATTCCCAATTACCTGCCCTTTATTAACCCCGCCCTGAGCTTTGCTCAGGGCTGAGTCATAAATGTTTCTGTGCTGTATCCTGGATCCTGTACCCTAAATGCTTTGGACTTTGAGTACCTTGTTCCTGAAATCCTTGTTCCTGTGTGAGTACCCCGTTACCTCTTATCCCGTGGAACCCCTGTTTTGACTTTGGCCTGACCCTATCTTCACCTTGCCCTTCTTGCCTTGTTTACCCTTTTGTTGCTATTAAATCATCATTTCAACCCTGCCCATGCCTCCTACCATCTTTGGCTACACCCCAGGGCTTCCCCCATATCCGCTCCCCAGGGAGTGGCTCTCCTCGATCACCCTGGTTCCCAGCGGTGATCATTACAGTATGACTCAGCCAAACAGGAAGCCCTTGGAAAAGCCCTCCACGCATTCCTTTACCGGTGTGGAACTACAACTCCCTTGGGGTGGGGAGAATGAGGCTAAAATCAGCTCCCATTTCTCTGATGATGTTTGGCAGGACTTTGTATCTGACGATGACTGGGAGGATTCTGTCTTTGATGAGGATTGGGAGGATTTAGACTTGGAGGTAGCTGAACTTCAAACTGCTATCAGGCCTGTGTCTGTTAAATCGCTTCCAGTCCTTTGGCCCTTGTCTCCCCCACAACCTTCTATTCCCGGGCCTGCTACCCCTCAACAACTGCTTCCCCAGCAGCGTCGGCTGCCCACTGTTCCTGAGGGGGTTTCCCAGCAGCCTCAGCTGCCCGAGGCTCCAACTAAGCTTCCCCATCGACTGGCTCCCCAGAGTCTGCCTCCTGTACTTGTGCCGGCTTATGTGACCCTAGAAGAGGGGCTTCTGCCTTGTCCTGTGCCTCCAGTAGTGGGGCTTCTGTCTTGTTCTGTGCCTCCAAAAATGGGTTTTCTGCCGTGCCTTGTACCCCCAAGAGAGGAGGCTTCGCAGCAGCATCGGCTGCCCACGGCTCCTGAGGTTTCCCAGCAGCCTCGGCTAACCAAATGTCCAGCTAGACCTTCCCGGCGACTGGCTCCCAACTGGCTGTCTGCTGTGCCGGCTTCCCAGCCTGTCCTGTCTGCTGTGCCGGCTTCCCAGCCTGTCCTGTCTGCTCTCCCGGCTTCCCAGCCTGTCCTGTCTGCTGTGCCGGCTTCCCAGCTTGTCCTGTCTCCAGTGCCGGTCCCCCAGCAGCTGCCTCCTGTTCCAGTGCCGGTCCCCCAGCAGCTGCCTCCTGTTCCAGTGCCGGTCCCCCAGCAGCTGCCTCCTGCTCCAGTGCCGGTCCCCCAGCAGCTGCCTCCTGTTCCAGTGCCGGTCCCCCAGCAGCTGCCTCCTGTTCCAGTGCCGGTCCCCCAGCAGCTGCCTCCTGTTCCAGTGCCGGTCCCCCAGCAGCTGCCTCCTGTTCCAGTGCTGGTCCCCCAGCAGCTGCCTCCTGTTCCAGTGCCGGTCCCCCAGCAGCTGCCTCCTGTTCCAGTGCTGGTCCCCCAGCAGCTGCCTCCTGTTCCAGTGCTGGTCCCCCAGCAGCTGCCTCCTGCTCCAGTGCCGGCTCCCCGAAAGCTGCCTCCTGCTCCAGTGCCGGCTCCCCGAAAGCTGCCTCCTGCTCCAGTGCCGGCTCCCCGAAAGCTGCCTCCTGCTCCAGTGCCGGCTCCCCGAAAGCTGCCTCCTGCTCCAGTGCCGGCTCCCCGAAAGCTGCCTCCTGCTCCAGTGCCGGCTCCCCGAAAGCTGCCTCCTGCTCCAGTGCCGGCTCCCCGAAAGCTGCCTCCTGCTCCAGTGCCGGCTCCCCGAAAGCTGCCTCCTGCTCCAGTGCCGGCTCCCCGAAAGCTGCCTCCTGCTCCAGTGCCGGCTCCCCGAAAGCTGCCTCCTGCTCCAGTGCCGGCTCCCCGAAAGCTGCCTCCTGCTCCAGTGCCGGCTCCCCGAAAGCTGCCTCCTGCTCCAGTGCCGGCTCCCCGAAAGCTGCCTCCTGCTCCAGTGCCGGCTCCCCGAAAGCTGCCTCCTGCTCCAGTGCCGGCTCCCCGAAAGCTGCCTCCTGCTCCAGTGCCGGCTCCCCGAAAGCTGCCTCCTGCTCCAGTGCCGGCTCCCCGAAAGCTGCCTCCTGCTCCAGTGCCGGCTCCCCGAAAGCTGCCTCCTGCTCCAGTGCCGGCTCCCCGAAAGCTGCCTCCTGCTCCAGTGCCGGCTCCCCGAAAGCTGCCTCCTGCTCCAGTGCCGGCTCCCCGAAAGCTGCCTCCTGCTCCAGTGCCGGCTCCCCGAAAGCTGCCTCCTGCTCCAGTGCCGGCTCCCCGAAAGCTGCCTCCTGCTCCAGTGCCGGCTCCCCGAAAGCTGCCTCCTGCTCCAGTGCCGGCTCCCCGAAAGCCGCCTCCTGCTCCAGTGCCGGCTCCCCGAAAGCCGCTTCCAGCCTGTGTGCCTGCAGCCCAGCCTGCGATTTTAAAAGAGGCGTTTGTGAGTGTATTTTATATTTTTATTAAACAGCTTTTTTAAACGATACTGCACATACTGCTCTATTTTCTGCCCAGCTAGAAGGTTGCCGGATGATTATTGGAAGGACACGGCTTGTTCTCTCAAAAGCGCAGATTCACTCACGTCTGTGAGTATAATATACCACCAGATCAGCACTGGGTGAAGATTTCAGTTAAAAGAAACTAATTAAGCAATTAAACCAAAACTCTCTGTGTTTGCTACCATTTGGTGTCTTTAGAATTAATTTGTTAATTATTAGTTATAAGAGGTGTTTGTGGGATAAGGATATTTTTACACATTAGTATCTAAAAAAATTTTTTTTGTTTTTATCTTTTATTTTATTCTTTATTTTTTATCTTCATTTTTAATTTTTCACTGGTAAAATATTTTTCTAGTCACTTTCTATTATTATTTACACTAATATATAAATCAACAGTGGTGTATATACATATATATAAAATAGACACACAGTCGCACAATCGAAGTGTTTTAATTTTGTCACATATTGTTTGCACTTTTATATACGTCTAATCACGCACAGTTAAAGGTGCATTTATACAAAAAATAGCAGAAAATACTGCACCATATTACGCATATCTGTTTTTTTTTTTGTTCCCTTTTTCCTTTGCTTTGTCAGAAAATACAGCGATTCCCCTTTACCTATATTTGAATTTTCTACGGGCCTGGGAGAGCCCTTGATAAGGACTCGCTGTAAGTTGGAACTTCACTGCCCAAAAGACTCAAAAACTTTTGCTGTAGCCCAGCCTGTGTGCCTGCAGCCCAGCCGCTTCCAGCCTGTGTGCCTGCAGCCCAGCCGCTTCCAGCCTGTGTGCCTGCAGCCCAGCCGCTTCCAGCCTGTGTGCCTGCAGCCCAGCCGCTTCCAGCCTGTGTGCCTGCAGCCCAGCCGCTTCCAGCCTGTGTGCCTGCAGCCCAGCCGCTTCCAGCCTGTGTGCCTGCAGCCCAGCCGCTTCCAGCCTGTGTGCCTGCAGCCCAGCCGCTTCCAGCCTGTGTGCCTGCAGCCCAGCCGCTTCCAGCCTGTGTGCCTGCAGCCCAGCCGCTTCCAGCCTGTGTGCCTGCAGCCCAGCCGCTTCCAGCCTGTGTGCCAGTGGTCCCGTCTGCAGTTCCTGTGCCAGTGGTTCCGTCTGCAGTTCCTGTGCCAGTGGTTCCGTCTGCAGTTCCTGTGCCAGTGGTTCCGTCTGCAGTTCCTGTGCCAGTGGTCCCGTCTGCAGTTCCTGTGCCAGTGGTCCCGTCTGCAGTTCCTGTGCCAGTGGTCCCGTCTGCAGTTCCTGTGCCAGTGGTCCCGTCTGCAGTTCCTGTGCCAGTGGTCCCGTCTGCAGTTCCTGTGCCAGTGGTTCCGTCTGCAGTTCCTGTGCCAGTGGTTCCGTCTGCAGTTCCTGTGCCAGTGGTCCCGTCTGCAGTTCCTGTGCCAGTGGTCCCGTCTGCAGTTCCTGTGCCAGTGGTCCCGTCTGCAGTTCCTGTGCCAGTGGTCCCGTCTGCAGTTCCTGTGCCAGTGGTCCCGTCTGCAGTTCCTGTGCCAGTGGTCCCGTCTGCAGTTCCTGTGCCAGTGGTCCCGTCTGCAGCAGCCTTTCCGGTCCCAGACGTGGCTCCAGGTGGTCCTCCGGTCCCAGACGTGGCTCCAGGTGGTCCTCCGGTCCCAGACGTGGCTCCAGGTGGTCCTCCGGTCCCAGACGTGGCTCCAGGTGGTCCTCCGGTCCCAGACGTGGCTCCAGGTGGTCCTCCGGTCCCAGACGTGGCTCCGGTCCCAGACGTGGCTCCGGTCCCAGACGTCTCTCCAGCCTTTGACCCTGGCGGCTCTCCAGCCTTTGACCCTGGCGGCTCTCCAGCCTTTGACCCTGGCGGCTCTCCAGCCTTTGACCCTGGCGGCTCTCCAGCCTTGGATCCTGATGGTCCTTCAGTCCCCATCTCCAGTCATTGGACTAAAAAGGATGGGGGTCTTTCGTTTGGGTCGCCCAGAGGTCGACCATTAAGGGGGGGGTACTGTCAGGATAAGCCCAGGATCGATCCCTGGTTTCCTGGGTTCTGGACACGGCACCTTGCCAGATGAGCCACCAGGGGCTCTTGGGGCTCATCATGAACTCTTGTTACCTATGTTATCTGCCTGTTCACAGTTTGTTCTTCTGTTCCTCCCTATTCTCCACCCACCTCATTTACCCTCATGTGTTCCCCATTCCCAATTACCTGCCCTTTATTAACCCCGCCCTGAGCTTTGCTCAGGGCTGAGTCATAAATGTTTCTGTGCTGTATCCTGGATCCTGTACCCTAAATGCTTTGGACTTTGAGTACCTTGTTCCTGAAATCCTTGTTCCTGTGTGAGTGCCCCGTTACCTCTTATCCCGTGGAACCCCTGTTTTGACTTTGGCCTGACCCTATCTTCACCTTGCCCTTCTTGCCTTGTTTACCCTTTTGTTGCTATTAAATCATCATTTCAACCCTGCCCATGCCTCCTACCATCTTTGGCTACACCCCAGGGCTTCCCCCATATCCGCTCCCCAGGGAGTGGCTCTCCTCGATCACCCTGGTTCCCAGCGGTGATCATTACAGTATATGTGAGAAAGTTCAGCTGCAAATCATTGCAATCTGGCTCCCGTATCTTTATGATATAGGATTGCATACGGGCCTATATAAGCTTGGTTATTGAAAGCTCTTTATCTAATATTAATGTTGGACATTGAATACTTATAGTGGCCAATTGGGAAAAGCTGGGGAAAGAGGAATGGAAATGAGAAACATCATAACAGTCTAGTCAACTAATATCTCCCTTCCCCATTCCCATTTTTCATACATCACCATCTTTAGCAGTTCGTGTTAGACAATGTCCAGCATGTATAAAAGTAAACCCAAGGTCTGTTCAACCGAAGTAAATCGAGGGAAGTCAGTGGTCTTGCCTGGGTGTGGGCTTGGAGCTTGTAATCCTTCTCTTTGTAGGGGTGGTCCAGCTCTGTGGTTCAGGTACGGGCAGGACATCTCCGCTGTAGGCTAAGTCCCTCCATTCTTTAAGTTCAATCGGCGGAATGCCTAGATCAAGGCAGAACTGGTGCGTTTCATCTGGTTCTTTCAGGCTGTGTGAACGACCATCTCTCTGTGCCAGTAAAGAAAATGGATATCCCCACCTGTATCTGATACCTCTCTCCTGGAGTACTGTGGTAAGCGGGCGAAGAGTACGTCTCTGCTGCAAAGTAAGCCATGCAAGGTCTTGAAATATCCCGATCTTGGCACCCGCATATGATAATTGCCCTGCTTGGCGGGTTTTCTGCATTATTAATTCCTTTAGCTTATGGCTATGTAGACAGCAGATGATGTCCCGAGGCTGTTCACTTCTTTGCAGCATTCCCAATGCCCTATGCGCTCTATCAAAGTCAATAACCGTTTCGTGGGGCCTATCAAGTACCGAGTTGAATATCTCCCGTAATGTCGACTCTATCTCCGCTGGCTTGACTGTTTCTGGTACTCCGCGTATGCGTATGTTATTCCTGCGCCCGCGATTATCTAAATCTTCCATCTGGCGCCGGAGGAGGTAAATATACTTATGGTGCTCGTTAATTCGTTCTGTGGATCGTTTGGTCGCTAGCGTGTTTGCGATTGTCTGTGCCTCCATCTCTCCAAGTTTCTCTCCGATGTCCTTCAGGGTGTCTCTGATATCAGCTAGTTCCGCTCTTTGTGCTGCTTTGATTGTACTTGCCATGGCATGTAAATCCGCTTTAGTCGGTAAGGCTGATAAGATGTCATGTATATCTGGTTGTGGAGGAGATCTTGAGGCAGAGTTTAATGATAGAGACGGACTTGGGCTCCGTGCCGGGGCCTCCGCCATTTTGTCGGGCTGTTGCGCAGCTTCACTGTCCTCTGTTTTTTCAAAAAATCTGGACACAGATGGGGTCTTAGACTGCGAGACACCTATTTGGCTCGAGGGTTGGTGCTTCTTTTTGGTATCCTTGCCCATGATGGCTATTTGCTGAGATTTTAGTTGTAAAATAAGCCGCTTATGATAGCTGCAATACGGGAGCTCTGAGACCGCACGTCCTATCAGGCCACCATTCAGCCACGCCCCAAGGCAGTCATTTATAACATGTTTTTTTCTTGTGTTAAGGAATATGTGACTATGACCGCTGTCAAAACATCAGGAGTGTGGCTCCAGCTTCTGACACCATGTGTAACGTGTCATCAAAGAGCAATTGTCGGGACACCAACAGGTTTTGAAAGAAAAAATGGCTGATTGGCTGAAATGACCAGCAGTTGCCTCATATTCATTATTTTAGTAGTATACAGTGTCGGACTGGCCCACAGGGATACCAGGAAAAGTCCCGGTGGGCCAAGGTGTCAGTGGGCCCTCATGCTGCTAGACATTTGGCCTATTTCATGGCCATTCCCTATTTCTATGAGAACAAATTGACTAAATAGATGGAATAATAGATTATAGTATGAAAAGAAAAGGAGAATAGATGAGCGAGGAAAGGAAGAATAATAGTACTAAGAGTGGGCCCCTGGTGTCCCAGTCCGACACTGGTAGTATAAACATTGCTAACATCTTGAGAGCCTAGGGGAGGCAGGGAACTACATTGCAAAAGTGCTTGAAGAGCGACGTGAGAATTTTTATCTTTATTTTTAGGGTTTCCATTTCTTTTAAGAACTCACATTTTTTCAGTTTCTCTCCTTAATCCTCTCTGTCTGACCTACCTGCCAAACTACTTCCATCAGGAATTACAGCTTCCCTTCTGGAAGCCAACAGGATTTCCGCATATGCAAAATTTGCAATTCAGTAATTTGAGAGACTTTTTTATGTCCAGCAGTTGGAGCTGTTGGATAAAATGTTACCGCAAGTAGCGGAAGGAAAACTAAGCAGTAAACATTCCTCTTCATGCAGGAGTTGGGTGTCAGATATTCATTGACAGTTAGATCCAATATATATATATATATATATATATATATATATATATATATATATATATATATATATATATATATATATATAAATAAATATATATATATATATATATATATATATATATATATATATATATATATATATAAAGCATCTTTCCTAGCAGATGAATTAGAGCTCATTCAAATAACTGTTTCCAGTACAAACAAAATCTAACAAAATAACTGTATTTTGCATAAATCCTGCATTTAGAGAGACATGATGTCTGGTGATTTAAATAGAGATCAGAATCAATCAGAAACATAGCAACCTCGCTACTAAATCAGCTGTGGTTATCTAGAACAGTATTGTCCAACTTCTTGACACAGGCAGCCAAATTCAGTTACTTAGAAGTTTGAGGGATAACCAGAAGAACTGGAAGCTGCTCTTACCTACTGGACCACTTAAACATGACAACAACATCAAGACACAGTTCATTCAAATTTCCATAGTCCCTCAAGTTCTACCCCTTTGGTTAGTTGTTGTTGTAATTAATAAGCCTCTAGCCCAGTGATTCCCAACCAATGGCTCGTAAGCAACATGTTGCGCATTAACCCCTTGGATGTTGCTCCCAGTGACCTCAAAACAGGTGCTTGTTTTTGAATCCCTAGCTTGGAGGCAAGTTTTAGTTGCATAAAAACAGGTGAACTGCCAAATACAGAAGCCTGTGTTGCTCCCCAATGTGAATAATTGTGGCTCATGGGTAATAAAAAGGTGGGGACCCCTGCTCTAGGCCATCAAAGTAGAAAAGCCCAACTGAAACCATTTCCAGTATAACACAGAAGAGAGTTAAATTACTTTCTGACTCCAAAGTAGAAATCAGTCCAGTTATGTCCAAGAATCAACATTATTTATATTAATATCAGCAAGCTTTTGGTAGTGGCCATCACACATATGGCTGCAGTAACGTCTCAACCAATTAGAATCAAGCTTTCTCTGCTCTGGGCATTTCTTTCTGCTGCTATTTCTTTATGCCACTTTTTACTCTTTTTTAATCTATTTAAAATAATCCATTCTTTCAAACACCCTTTTTTT
This sequence comes from Xenopus petersii, assembly GCA_038501925.1. Taxonomy (NCBI): domain Eukaryota; kingdom Metazoa; phylum Chordata; class Amphibia; order Anura; family Pipidae; genus Xenopus; species Xenopus petersii. The sequence goes on from CM076689.1 coordinate 82,137,500, forward strand.
TCATTTAAAATTGTCTATTTTCGATTATTATATGATCTGTGGCTTTTGCAGGATATGTGCATTGCTGCTGACAATGATGACATCATAACACAGACATTACAAAAACAGGGGGCTGGATAAGAAGCCATGTGTTGCCAAGGAGACCAATGGCATCACAATGCTCTGGCAACATTAGCTCAGATGTTTACTTGCTTAGATCTTCAGATCATTTTGATCATCTTGTTGATAGGAAGTGTTCTCGAGCTTTCCTGTATTTTGACATTTTATCTTGTTTTTTGTCGATTACAATTATGAGTGAAGACAAACTTTGTTCTAAAAAAAGGAAGATGGAAAAATCGAATGATTACATGTCACCCTCTCCAAAAAGGCAAATTAAATCAAGTAATGAAGGAAGTAGGGATAGCAGTGAGTTACAGAAGAGCAACAGCGTTAAAAAGCGAAGTAGATCAGATGCTAAAAGTAGCAAAAGACATACGGGTGAAGTAGAGATGAAACGAGTGGCCCCATATTCTGTAAAAAGGAAGATGACGGCACCTCCAGCTTTCATGTCACTCCCTTTAAAAAGGCTCAGGAGATATAGTCTACAAGGATCTTGCAACCAAGCAAGAAAACGCAGCAGGTCAGAAGTCAATGAGGGAGAAAGGAAAAAAATAAAGTTGAGCAACAAGAGCCAGGAACAAAACCCTAGCAGACTAGGAATTCTATGCACCTCAGGTGAGCAGGGTATTCAAGGTTTAATGTGAATAAACAGAACACCCTTTCCACCTACTACCTTTCTACCACTAACAAAGTGTCTTAGAATGATTTTGCTTTCATCATAGTAAAAGTGATCTCCAAGTTAAATTTCCCATGGCATATGGAACTTCCCTACAATCCTTTGCTCTCCTCAGTTTCAAACTCATGTTCAATGGACACCAACTGTCTTTGGTTTTCGTTTGAAATAATAAATAAAATAATACTGATAACATGAGTTTGATACGGGTTGTCTCTCTGTTTTTTTATACAGTATCACATGGCATAATAAGTAATGCATTCACTATGAAGACTCTGTCCAGGTGGGGTTGTCGTTCAGCAGCCAAGGTCTGAGACATGCTGGTTATTGAAGTTTAACCACAGTTGGGGAACCAAGACTTGTTTTTTTAGACTTGTGTACCCTTAGTTCTTTAAAGTGTGATATAACTATAACTTCCAGAACCTTTACATAACAGTATACATGAAACTGAGAGACGGGGGGAACATGTTTATTTACCCAGTGGCACTAAGGCAAAGTCAGTGCAATCCTCTAAAACTTCCCCCTCATTCCACTGAACCTAAAAGACTGGGCACCAGCACAACTGGCTACTTAACCCTGCTTTGCACAACTTTCTTTTATTGTTACCAATTAGTGATGTGCGGGCCAGCCCGCGTGTCGGTCGGGTTTCGGGCCGACCACACACCCCAATTTGCAGGTGGCGGGTCCTGGTTGAGCTCTTTCTCCTGCTCACCCCGCCCCTTTTGTGATGTCATCGGCTGGGCGGGTCGGCGCGGGTCTATAAAAGGAACCAGGAACTTGGGCTCGGGCAGGCACGGGTGGAGGGAGGCTGGGTGCGGGTTTTACCCAACCCGCACATCACTATTACCAATGTATCAGCTGAAGTGTTTTTTCTCTATGAAGCTAACACAGCCCTATACCATTTCAGAGATCACCTTAACAGAAGATGACTCCCGTCCTGGCTGCTCATCCAACAATGTCCTCTCCCGCCTGTCCCTAGAGAGGTTCTCATTCCTTAAAGAACTGGGCATTGGAGGCTTTGCCAAGGTAAGTGATGTTTTTCCTAAGTCCATTATAGGCTTTTTTGCTAATTTCTACAAATGTAAATTGTCCTGTTACAGTTCTGTGAGCTTGTGGGGTTAATGACATTAAAAAGGCTTTCCTTTATGGCTTATACTGTCCATGGTGCATCCCATTCTATTATTCCTATTCCTACATGTGACTGTTCCCCTAACCCAGGGGTCCCCAAACTTTTGTACCCATGAGCCACATTCAAATCTAAAAAGTGAGCAATATAAGCATGAAAAAAATTCCTGAGGTGCCCAAGAAGGGCTTTGATTGGCTACCTGGTAGCACCTATGTGAGCTGGAACATTACAGGAGGCTCTGTTTGGCAGCACAATTGCTTTTAGTGCAACCAAAACTTGCCTTCAAGTCTGGAATTCAAAAATAAGCATGCTTTGAGGCCACTGGGAGCAACATCCAAGGGGTTGAGGAGCAACATGTTGCTCACGAGCCACTGGTTGGGGATCATTGCCCTAACCTAATGGCCTGGGTTCTTTTTCATCTATTTCAGGTACTGCTGGCAAAAGACTGCACCACCCAGGGATTGGTGGCAGTGAAAATAGTGAAAAAAGGGAGAATGCTCAAAAATGCAAAAGACACAGACAGTTTTATGGTTGAGCGACGGGTGCTGCAAGAAGCCAAAAACTACCCCTTCCTCACGTGTGCTTATGGAGCATTCCAGACCCCGGTATGATTTGTCTACTTTCATATGTTCTAGGGTAGTGAGGCTGACAAGGGACAAACATCCAAGTGCTCTTGTTTTGCAAGACAGTCCAAATTCTCTCAATCAAATGGAGACAGTACTTATAGGCACAGTGGTTGTATGAACAAACAGTATATATTGGGGAAGGGAGTGTAGTCAAGCTCAACAGGGAGTTGAAATATATAGGGCTGCTGTACACAAGCCAATAAGCTATTACTGTAGAAAAGATAGTCAGATCATTCTATTCTGAACGAGCTTTGTATATTTGATCTAAAACCTCTGCCCCTGTTTCTGATTTCTTTCATAGAAACTCTTGTGTTTCGTTATGGAATACTTACCCGGAGGAGACCTGGCAAATTTTTTGGATAGATTTGCACCCCTGGACGAAAGAGATATACAGTAAGTTCTAGCAATAGAGAAGCAGATGTGCAGACAGAATTCTGTTCACTGGTGTGCAGGAAAAAAAATGTGATTTTAACTTTGTTTTTCTATCTTCAGATTCTTTGCTGCTGAAATAGTTTTGGGTCTAAAAATCTTACACCGGAAAGGCATTGTTCATCGGTAAGCTCCAGCACTTCCTTCCCCCTTATTAATTTGATCTGTCACATCAGGGCACTTTTATCAATGCTCTGTATCCTCTCTAAATGTACAGTACCAATGGCTCTCACAATCCCTCTCTCTACAGAGATTTGAAGCCCCAAAACATCCTCATGGACAGCCAAGGGCACCTAAAGATTGCCGATTTTGGACTGGCACTAGAAGGCATGTTTGAAGGAAAAACTGCAACTGGATATGCAGGGACTGAGGGCTACATAGCTCCAGAGGTAGGAGATCGAGTTATTTATGTCTATGGTCATAGGCCAACACTAAGTATTGTCCCTCTGTCCCAGGATCAGTTGAGCATTAACGTCTTATTGGTTTCAATAAGAGAATTGCTTATCATTATTTTAAATCTATCAGAATGCCTTTATTAGTACATACAGTATGGGCATTTCTGCTCCACCTACAGATGCTGTTTGCCATTGCTCCAACCTAGACTGACAACTACCAACTCTCCCTCTATATCTGGTATAAAGTGGCCCAGGAGCAATGTAAACATCCCCAAAAGGAATGAAGTGGTTCAGCTATACAGTAAATGTGTATTTAAATGGAAGTAGAAGTTCCTATTGGCCCTTTCTACAGTATTGACTGTATCTATGACTAAATTAAATTTTCTGGCTTTCGTTTGTCAGATGCTGCAGAATGAACCGTACAATGCCTCTGTGGACTGGTTTGCCTTTGGGGTAATACTGTATGAGATGGCGACTGGAGATTTCCCATTCCATGGCGAATCCTCCGGCGCTTTAGAAACATCAGTACTCGAGGACATACCGAAGATTCCATCCTATGTCAGCTGGAATACAGAGGCCTTAATTGACAAGGTGTGTATTGTTGTTGTTTTTCACAGAGACCTCGCCATGCAATTAACTCCCTCATTCCTCAGTCTCTACTCCCTAACAGTCAGTTTGATATAAAAGCCCTCCATCTGGGCTACAACCAGTAAGAGCCGTGCACAAACTTTTATCTCCAGCTTTTTAACCCCTAGCAATCGTAGGCTGACATACATAAGATGCAAGGGAAGACGTAATTAATATAGATACATAGGGTGTCCCTGGGACCAAAGATTAAGGGCAGAGACACACGTGGAGATTCGGCGACAAATTGCCTCTTCTTCGGGCGACTAATCTCCCTGAACTGCCTTCCTGCCGGCTAGAATGTAAATCGCCGGTGGGATGGCAGTTCGGGGAGATTAGTTGCCTGAAGAAGAGGTGATTTGTCACTCTGCGACTAAATCTCCCCGAATCTCCACGTGTGTCTCTGCCCTGATATAGCCATCTGCAACAGCAGAATCACCACACTTTTCATATCATACATTTTCATATCAAGATTCTTTTGCTTTTTCCGTGGCTCTCGCTCATTGCCAATGCGTGTTTTACCCCACGCTTTCTCAGGGCTATTGGAAGGGAGAAGATACATAAATATGTCTATAAGGATTTTATTATGGTGAATTACAGCTCTAGGATACAGAAGGCTTTGTACAGATAATTCTGACCATGTGAATATTAATTTTGTATATTTCTTTCCCTAGCTGCTGTGTAAAGATCCTCGCTATCGACTGGGCCTCGATAAAGAGATATTTAGGCAGCCTTTATTCCAAGACACTGACTGGGATGCAGTGGTTGCCCATGCAGTTCCACCACCATTCCCTCTAGTAAGTCATAAAGCAGAACTGAATATGGGTTCCAGTGGGTCTTGATGCTATAAAATTGCTGTTCCTTAATAAGATAATGAATTAAACTGAGCATTAAAGATTACAATAGGCAAATAAAAGCCAATTCTACCATGGATTAAAGCTGGCTAATTCCTGGCAATTGGATAGACTATGGGTAATATGACAAATGTATTGGTTGTGCAAGCTGCACTCATGTGATTGGTGGGCCTTTCTAGCCAAACAATGGCACTGGGGGAAGTGGTTGGGAGAAATCCAACAGATAAAATAGAATCACCATAGAACTAGGGACGCAGAACAGTCTTTGATTGAATGGTCTAAACAGGGTTGGACTGAGCCAGAAGGACATAGGAAAAAATGATGGGTGGGGGGCAAAAGCGGAATCAGCGGATGGGGTAGGGTGGTCAGTTGATGCAGACCCCCCTCCCCCAGTCTGATGCTGGGTCTGAATGTATTCTTTCATGGAAGTGGACAAATTCCATAACAAGTTTTATCTCGTTTTTAGGAAATAAAGGAAATAAACACATGCAACAACACCATAAAGGTGATATCTTCAGAGGAATCCCTTGGAAAGCCAATCACATCAAAGGATCAACGGAAATTCCAAGGCTTCTCCTTCAAGAACCCTGAGTACCAGTGAAGTCACTGGCCACGTGGTACCTACAGAGCCTACAGAGCCTGGGCTTAGCTCAATAACTAAGCAGTTTCATTTGAGGTATGAGAGTCTGGTGGAGAAAATTCATTGCAATATAAAATCAACCAAAGGAAATATGTTTTTAGCATGCATGCAATTTAATGAGTCTCACTGTCAAGGTGGAAGTAAGGGGACCTCTAAGCCTCCGTTCTATGGGAACAGTTCCCACAGGTCCCAATTTGGTTTCTTGTAGTTTGTAGAGTAAGCAGATCTTTGCATTTGAAAAGGGTTGTTAATTCCGGGATGTATAACTGAACTTAGTATAAATATCTACTTTGCTCAGGAACCAGTTGAGGACCAAAAACCCAAAGGAAGAACCAGAAAGTCCTGCAGCAGGATTAGGAGCTCCATCAGTGGCCCATTAACCTCCTGCATGATGCTCTTGACTGGTGCTTCTTAATATTCGGCCTGGAACAACGAAAGGTAATCCATAGTAACGGCAATCTTCATTGGATTAGCATCAGTAACTGAACATCTTTTGCTGATACATTGCCTAGGATAGGCAGCTCAAATGCACTACAAGAGAATGTGCAAATTTATTGTTTATCCTCTCCTCCCTGATACAGATCTTGCCTGATGACTGCAGCCATAAAATCGATTCTAACACCTGTGGACCTGATATGATGTTTGGGACACAAAGCCCTAATAAACAACCTAAATCATCACTTTCAGTATTGCCGGGTCCCAGAAGCAGAATTGTTACACACGCAATCAACACAGGCTGCATATTTGGTTCCAGGACCAGAACTGTTTTACACAGGCGCCTCTGGGTGCCCTCAGGGCAAATCTGGCCCTGGTTTTACATGCAATGTAAATAAATAAAATCTTATTCATTTACCATTTAGTGCCTGGTATGTCTTTTCATTTGGACCTGGGGGAGAGGAAAAAGATATAAAATATGGAGGGGAAGAAGTAGAAATGTGTATCTGTGCTCATTTATGACTGTGTGTGTGATTTATATGGATGTGCACTAGACTTGGCTTTACATCGCACCTTATGGCTATGGTAAAGCAGAGTGAGGACCGCACAAGCTCTCCGTTTTTTCCCCTTCGTTCAGGTGCACAGTCTCACAGTGTCCCCACTGTGGATACAGCAAAATTACAAGGAAGCAGACGGCACTTCTGAAGATGGGGTTTATTGGAGTACCTGCTGGTAACGCCTAACGCGTTTCGGGAGTTATCCCTTAATCATAGGTCCTATGATTAAGGGATAACTCCCGAAACGCGTTAGGCGTTACCAGCAGGTACTCCAATAAACCCCATCTTCAGAAGTGCCGTCTGCTTCCTTGTAATTTTGTTAGGCTATGGTAGTGTGGAGCTGGTCTTTACAATGGAGGGGTATTGTGGCGCTCACAAGATGTCAGTCTTTCTCTGAGCCCAGTGTTCCTGCAGTCGAGTCAGAAGAGGCAGTAGTTAGCTGTCTAATACAGCCTGTCCCTTCTAGGAGCAGCGGAGGCCTCTGTGGAGGAAACAGGACAGTTACACTGACAGTGAGTCATTCAGGATCAATTACTAACACTTGGCTCTGAGTTATACAGGGATCTCTGAGTGTCACTCATGTATTATAAGGGATAATATTCCCACATGTACCCACATCAGGGGCCCTTTATCTGATTGCTGTCACCTTTTACGGGTTTTTATCTCTTTCATTGTCTGGGTAATAAGGATTTTCCTTGAGAATGCCTTGGAGTGAACCTGGGTATATTTTGTCCAGATTAGAGGGCAAATAAAGCCTCCTTTTTTAATAAGCACCTTTCTATTTTGCTGTTTATCTGAGTGCTACCTTCTAGTGCTTGGAGGCCTAAACTGGCCATAGACACAAGGATATAGTGATATGAAACGAAGATCCTTCCGATTTTCAGAACATGTGTAGTAAAAATAATTATCCCAATATTTTTGTACCATGGCGATTGGACAGGTTAAAAGATTTCTGTCAGCTAACGACATTATCTCTGCATGTGTTGCCGCCCTAGCTGATAATATCAGTCACTACTATTTATACAATATAACTTTTGTACAATTGCTGTCTGTCAATTAATGGCCAGAACATCATTTGATTTGTTATGTCTCTGATTTATTTAATCTGAATTAGTTGTTGATTGTTACAGTGAAATCACTTGTTAGAATAAAATCTACACATCTATGGCCAGCTTTAGTGGCTTTGGCTTCTATGTCACTGATGGGTTTACTTGGGCGTGAAGCCAGAAATCCTGTAGAAGCCATAGGGTGTCTCTTACTGTTGATCTGCATTCAGTGCAGTATGGCGAGAAATACCTTCCCTGCTGATAAAAAATGCAGCGAAAATGATGCAGTTTAGGTGGAGGGACTATGCCCTATCCAAACACAGTTTAAAGCTGCCCATTGACGAAAAGTTACGATCGTACGAATCCTCGATACGTCCGATTTTCGGATCGTGTATGGAGTGTCCCGACATCTATCATGGCATGCCGACCGGTCATTCAGTCAACCAGACAGGTTAGAAAATTTCTGTTGGCTGCCGATGATATCTCTGCATATATTGCCAATCTGACGACCTTCAGAGGGAGACTGTCACCAGCTTTTGTCGGACGTAACTTTTGTACGATTGCTGCCAGGGGCAGAACATCATCTGATCTGTTATTTTTCTACTTTATTTGATCTGAAAGGTTAGTGGCAGGTCTGGAGATGGGGAAGTCTGATAAGTCCAATCGTTCGAGGATTTGAATGATCACATCTTTGCATCTATGGCCAGCTTAAGAGTATTTGATATTTCTTTATCCTTTAACAGGATATAGAAACTAAAGTCTCAGCTATCAGGTAGAATTGCAGAAGGGCAGCAGCAGAGCAAAGGATTCTCGGCCTGGGTCTCACCAAAGGCTGAGCTCTGACTCATATGGCCCTAACCTTAGGATGATTGAAAGGAGAATTGTAATTGTCTTTCATCTTGTGGGAAAATAAAGTTTGTTATTGTTCCAGAGAGAGTGATGTTTGCTTAGTAGGGACATTCTGGAGGTAAAGCCTGTTATATTGCTGCAAGAGCCTTTGTTATACACTATACATGTTCCTAGTGCAGCCCTTTGTTTGGGCAATACTTGAAAGAAAATTGATTAAGCACTGCAAATGTAACAAAGTAAAATAAGTACGCATTTGGTTACATAACTGTACAAACACACACACACAGGCTGACACACCCAGTCATAGGGCCTCTGTTGCCTGAATTGCAATGAGAAAATTCACCTGAAACATTGCCAACTATTTCTCATATTTATCTGCCCATTTTTACATAAGACAAAACCCTTGCAACAGGCATTAAAGATGTCATGTTGCTGACTTGGCACAAAAGAGAGCACAGTCATCAAATGTCAACCCTTAAAGTGGCCAAACACTCTGGGGAGTTGAGAAACTCGGCTCAGATGGCAACGTCAGGTCGGCAAAAAAAAGTTGCTACTGTTAACCTTAGGAGCTGAAATTCCAATTTTTAAAATGTAATTTTGGCAAATAATTCGTCTCAGGACAGCCCTGAGCACCAAAATGGCCCTGCATACACTGACTGATAACCAACCAATCCAACCAATCAAGAATGGGTCAAACAGAATGATCCTTATGAGTAGCCATTCATGGTATGGCCACCTTTCTCTCATTCCATTTGGCACTGCAGCTCCTCTCCCTCATCTGCCAATGCCCCATACACTCCTTATTATGGTCACTTCCGTTCCTGAACAGCCTGATCAGGTTTTTATGGCAGTGTTAGCAAACATGTTGCATAACAAAGCACACAGGGTGAGATCAAAAAATCTTTATCTGAGACTTGCAATACTCTGATAAGTGTTATTAGAATGAATTGGTTGTGTGGGTAAGAGATTAAAAATGGAAAATCTATTGGGAGGCAAACAAGGGTCAGATGTGACGGATAAACACAGCCTCACCTCTGCTCCATGATATGTCTGCATTAGCCTGGGTGCAGAGACATGGAGCAGATTTCAACACAAAAATGCATTCATTAGCGTTTCCATACTGAAATCTGCTCCATGTGTCTGAACCCAGACTGATACTGTGCCTGTAGGTGCAAACACAGTATGGTGCAGAGGTGAATAGCAGACATTTGTTTCTGCTCTATTATATGTGATAAAGGTTAAAGGAGACATATTGTGTAAAAAAATAAGAATTTACCAGTGCCTTATACTCATTTAGATATAGAAGAATTGTGCTTAAAAAAGTAGTGTTTCAGGCTGAATTATTGAATATTTCTGCAAAAACCCTAATAATTTCTCCATTCTCTTACACTTCCTGCTCCCTGAATTCCCAGGCTGTGCAGGGGAGCCGGCGGCTCTCCACTCCCTGCACTGTAGGACAGGAACCAATCAGCAGCTAGCAGGACCTGACAGGGAACTGGAGCATATCTGTGCTTGTGTAACTGCAGTGCTGTGATTGGCTGTCCCCCTACTACTGTGCTTCTGGCCGGGACCGTTAGGACACACCCACCCTTTCATTTGAAAAATGATCAGGGACCAGTGAATATCTATAGGGAGCTCCAATAAAGGGGCTATTTTTAAAAATAATATACATTTTTAGCACCATGTAAAAGCAACACCATATATTACTCATAACTGCCTAAAAATGTTTTTTCATGTATCCTATAGGTCTCCTTTAAAGTATGACACCTGTACTTTCCATCTCTGCTTATCTTGTCCCCTGCAGGGGGCTGACTGGTGAATTGGAAATCCTGAAGTTCCTGCAGCATGGCACCTAGGTGGGGATGCTGCCGGTCCTGCTCCACAAATATCAAGCCAACGTCAGTATTGCCATGTGGTTTTGCACTTACATGTGGGGAGTCTATCTGAGGTGATCCTGGGTATATTTGGGTGTAGGGGCTTAGAAAATCAAGTCAGGGCCCCATAGAATATTTTAAAAAAAACATTGGTGGTCAGGGGCCCCCTACCAGTTAGAAAAAAAATCATTGGTGGTCGGGGCCCCCCTAGAAGTTAAAAAAAAACATTGGCGCCAGGGCCCCCCATAAAAGTTTTTAAAAAAACATTGGCAATCAGAGCCCCAAAGAAAATTAAAAAAAACAAAACATTGGTGGTCAGGGGTCCCCCCTTACAAGTAAAACAAAAACGTTGGTAGTCAGGGGCCCCCATAGAAAATTTAAAAAAAGCAATGGTGGCCAGGCCCCCCCCCTTACAAGTTAAAAATGCCATAGGTGGTCAGGGGCCCCCATAGAAAATAAAAAAAAACATTGGTGGTCAGTGGCCCCATATACAATTTAAAAAAACATTGTTGCCAGGGGTTTAATTTAAAAAAACACTGGGGGGTCTTTCCGCTGCATCTTCCTTCGTTGCTTCGGCTCTTAAGGGGAGTCCGGCTTTTCAGAGAGTGCAGCACAGCCGGGCCGCCTTTCACCCACTTTGCCGGGCTTGGGAAAACTGTACTCTCAGAATAACTCGCAATTCGGATACACGGAGTCGCTGCTGTATTAGTTGAACGGCTTTTATTAAACAACACTCTGTGACATTGGCAATGGGTGAGTGGGTGTCCCCGCTGTGCAGTGTCGGACTGGCCTGGCGGGAAACTGTGAAAAAATCCGGTGGGCCCCGACTCTCATGGGCCCCCGCTGGGCCAGGCCCAGCGCATGTAAGTTGTGCCTTCATGCGTGCACGCCAAGTGCTCCTACAAGTGTGCGCGCAGAGTGACGCGTCACTGGCCCTGGTGCAACTTATATACAGTATATATTATATTTTATGTTGCAAATGACCACAAGTCCTCCCTCTCCCTGTCCTATCTGCCTGTTAGTGGTGGGATTCCATTGTGATTATAGCACCCATCTGAGTACCACAACAGGTCCCTAAATGATCATGTATAAACTATTAAATGATATGAATAAATGTATAACTAGCGACCTCTTGTGTATTGCGCAAGGTTAATGACCGCTTACAGGGAGCAAAGTTCCAGGATCAGTACAGTCCCTGCTCTATAAAGCCATCCATTACTTGTTCCGATAAACACCTGTCGTATTTACAGGCTTCAAGATAAATGGACTCAATATATAATCCAGTGAATGTTCCTGTGTGTACCTCAATGTACCTGATTAATCTCTCCCACGCCTTTTACAAGAAGAATTGGTTCTGTGGTAGGGCATAGCAAGCCTTTGGGTATTTGTAATAACTAAAGGTGGCCATACACGGGCCGATAAAAGCTGCCGACAGACCGTGTCGGCAGCTTATTGGCCCCTGTATGGGGGCCCCCGACGGGCTTCCCCGATCGAGATCTGGCCGAAAGTCGGCCAGATCTCGATCGGATGGGGTTAAAAATCCCGTCGGATCGCGGCCGCATCTGTTCGTTGATGCGGTCCCGCGATCCGACCGCCCGTTTGTGAGAGCTAGGATCCGATCGTTGGGCCCTAGGGCCCACGATCGGATCTGCCCGATATTGCCCACCTTGAAGGTGGGCATATCGGAGGGAGATCCGCTCGTTTGGCGACATCACCAAACGAGCGGATCTATCCGTGTATGGCCACCTTTAGTCATTCTGCAGCCATCATCAGTCAGGATGCCTAATTCAGTGTAATGGGTGTTGATATATAATAGAGACTGACTCTGTGCCCAGTTGTGCTGATGATTCGGTTGGCTCCTAGTTCAGCACACGACATGTCAATAATTACTGTCTGTGGGAAGTGGGATCAGTTTGTGACTCCAGCTGGGGTCACCATGATCTGTATCTTCAGCCTTGTATTTCTTGAGTTGGGAAATCTTTTCTTTTCTAGAGGGGAAAACATACTATCTTTCAGATATATTTTTCTTTCTGTTGTTAAGGTATATGGAAGGGAAGACCAAACAAATGTGGCAAAACACAAGTTTTTGTAGCCCCCTCTTACTCCATTTCTCTTCCCCTTCTATCGTTACCACTCATCCCTATATACCTTAAACACTGCAAAAATTCGGAGTACAGTTATGGAATCCATTATCCAGAAACCTATTATTGAGAAAGCTCCAATTTCCAATTCATAACAATGATTTCCTTTTTCATTGTAATAAAACAGTACCTTATACTTGGTGCCAACTGAGATATAATTAATCCTTATTGGAAGCAAGGCAATCCTATTGGGTTTATTTAATGTTTACATGATTTTTCAGTGACTTAAGGTATATCCTAAATCGCTTAATACCCTGTGCATTCTGGATAACAGGTCTCACTCTCTCTGCTCCCACTCTCCCATGCAGTGAGCACACATGTCCCATACAGACCTACTCATTAGTTTGGGTTTCTAGGGAACCTGGTATCCCCCAGACACCTTGCCCCTGTTTTGGGCAATGATTTCAGGAACAAATTGTACAAAAAATAAATCCTTTATTCACAGTCATAATATTTATATTTACAAATCCAGCACCAGATGTATTTCAGAGGACAGGGGGTAAGAAAGTGACGTAGTCTCATGCATTGATATAGACTTCCATTAAACTTCCCACACTGTGCATTCTATAGAAGACAGACAGCGGCAGTCCAATATTTAGGATGGCTAACCATATGGTGGATCCATAAAATTGCCTCTCCAAGCCATTCATATACAAAGGATGTGCTCCGAAGGCTCCCATGATCCAGCACTGCAGAAACAAGATGGAAAAATATTATAATGCTGCATGGACATCACTTATAAGTCACAAGAGACACTCATATGGACTAGTGAACACTAAAAGCTACTTGCTGATTGGCTCCTGAATGCTGACTGCAGCACTTACTTTGTACCCCTATAAGCTTCACAGCTCACTTTCTTGACCAGAAATGATGTTGCAGGTATGTCTGATGCAGGTAATAAGGGCCGGATTTATATAACGGGTGCCCCTAGGCCCGCTGCTGTTCGTCACCTCCCTTTTATTCATGCAAACTTTCATCATTGGGACCTGAGCAATGGGGATTGCTATTGTATCTCTTGCACATCCCCAATATTTCTGAACCAATGTGGGTGTGGATGGCAGGGCCGCCATCAGAAATCGCAGGGCCCCATACGAAAAAATTTCCTGGGCCCCCTGGGCTGCGCCCACCACAAGCCCCACCTACAGGTCCGCCCTCCTCACCCCACAGGTCCACCCCCACCACACACTAAAAAAAACATTGGTGGCTATGGTTCCCACATGTTAATAAAAAATATTGGTGGTCAGGGCCCCCCATTGAAAAAAACATTTGTGGTCAGGGCCCCCAATAAAAAATATTGGTGGCTAGGACCCCACATGGGGAAAAAAAGTGGTGGCCAGCCCCCCCCATGTTATAAGAAAATTGGTGGCCATGTAAAAAAACTTGTCGCCCCACTAGAAGTTTAAAAAAAATTTGGTGCCCAGGGCCCCACCACACAGGGTTACCTTTAGGGGGGCCCTGCTATGTAACACTTAATTCATTAGTGTGGCCCACCTGCTGTCAGTGAGCTGCCAACTACAGAAGGGAGGAGGGGAGCACAGGTGGCTGTATCTTCTTCCAATGACAGCATTTTCTTCCCTTATTGGTCACAGAATTTCAAGTTCTGGTAAAGCTGCATGGTGATTGGATGAGCTGGAGGAGAAGTTCAAACCTCAGCTATCCAATCCCTAAGCAGCTCAACCGGGACTTAAACTCAGTGACCAATAAGGGGAAGTAATGGACAGAAGATACCTCCCCTTGTGCTCCCACCCTGCCTTCCCGAATTCAGCAGCTCTCAGAAAGCAGGGGGCCCGACTAATCAAGAAAGTGCGGTGTGGCCGGGCCCTCCTTTCCCTCGGGCCCCCTACAACTCTTCCCCCTGTCCCCCCCTGATGGCTGCCTTGGTGGTTGGGCAGCTTGCTGCCTCCTAAAATCCTGCTGCCCTAGGCCCGGGCCTTGATGGCCTTTCCACAAATCCGGGCCCAGGTAACTGCTTAAACCTTGGGTGTTGTAGAGCAGGCAGTACAAGCAAACTCACCATTATATTACAGAGAATCAGGAACATTGCAGTCTCCTTCACCAGCCTACGGCTTAAGCTCAGACGCCCAGCATCCTGCAGGTAGGCAAGGGACGCCCTGCGGATTTCTTGCAGAGACATGCGACGAGGGTGTTCTTGAGGTTGTTGTTGTGGACTCTGTTTTTCTTCCTCCTGTCTGCCCTGTATCCCTTCAATGATGAACATTGTCTGAAACAAACACTGGAGGACCATAAGGAGTGACTGTGATAAGCTGAGGGCATTTAGCATGTCCCTTGGATTGGTGACCAGTATGGCTATTATAGAGAAATAAGAGATGCAAAACTGACCCACTGCTGATGCTAGTAGCAGAGTAACATCCAAGCTACGGGCATAATTCTTTGAAGTCCTGCCATTGTGGGTTTTGTGAAATTTTGAGATGTCTCCTGGTAAACTGTGCGCTTGTGCTGCCCGCCTCTGGACATACATATGAGCCGTGTGCTCCCCACTGTGTTCCACCATATGCCCGTCACTGTGTTTTATTTCTTCTTTACATTGACCAAGTTCTGCCCAGTCTACCACTATGTGTTCTGATTTTTTCCATTCAAGGTCATTGTCTGTTTGCTCCCCCTGCCCCAAACCCAGCTCTATATGGTAAATTTCTACATGGTTATAGTCATTATTTTCATTTTGCACCTGGCTGCACTGATTATGATTCTGCTGCCCTGGGTTGTGTTCGGTCTCTTGATAATGCACTTGAATACTGTCATTTTTATGGTTTTGCCATCCCATGTCATCCAGTTTATGCCAGTGCTGATCACACACTACAGGTTCCTCAGTATGTAAGTCTTCTTCTTTACTGTTTTCCTCAATGATTGCACTGTGATTCTGGAAGTGTTCTCCTTTTTCCTGAACCTTTAGTTCACACTTCCCACCCCTCCTGTTGTCTGTCTTCCCATCATCTTTTCCATCATTCCCATGACTCCTCTTGTCCTTCTCTCTAAGGCTGTAGACAAGGATACCCACCACACTGCAAATTATCATGGCTGGCAAGATAGTCAAATTGTAGCCATAGTAAACTTGGAATGATAGAGAAGGCACCAACCCAGTAGATGCATGGACCTGATACTGGACAAAAATGATGATCCCAACCAGAAGAGCAGCCCCTCCCAATAAAGGGCCATATACCACTCCATGGAGATGGAAACTCGGATGTGGAGGTTTAGCTTGTGGCTCTTCTTTCCTTCCAACATTCTTCCACATGACAAAGAGCATTGATGCACAGATCAGGCTGTACTCAAGATTGAAGGGGTACAAAGTCACAAATCCTTTCTTAAAGGTCCAGCATATGGAGAAAGTTGGGCATAGACAGTGTGCATTTTCTTCTGTGTTCTTTATAGCTGTGAAATAAAGAGAAGATTCTGCATAGATTTGGGTTTGCTTTAACAAAATACAATTTGCCTCAACATAATCCCCTTCCCAAAAGATTTAGCAAAATACTGAGGGAATGGTTCAACATTCAGGATCATATGCTGATAAAACGTCTTTCTAACATTCTTAGAATTTCAACAATCCTGAGAAAAGCAGATTTGATGGCTTAAGTTATGGTTCTCCACCCAAGCATTTGGAGGGCTTGTGCTTTCGGCGTACAAAGTACATCAGCAATGGGCAACCATTCCTTTTGCAGAAGTGTGGCATGATATGTCTTGCACTGTTAGGAGTATGGCTGAAAGAGAGCTTTGGGGTGTGAGGAGGAATGGCCTACCTTGTGTTGCATTTGACTGTAAACTTTCCAGATCTCGTTCCAGAGAGTCATCAATTACAGCTGTAAGCCACAGCAGCATATTTGTGGTCAATGTCAACATGATGCCGTACCTAGAATGGTTGTATTAAAAAGGTTTAATGAAGAAAATATTACCAGTCTATATTCTCCTCCACTGACCACTTATGTAACTCCAACCTTACCTGGTAATATTGTGCTGCACCTGAACGCAATCCTTGCAGCAAACCCACAAGAGAATGGTCTGTGGATGAGATATAACATTATATTTACCCATTTGTAATTTAACACTGCTCCCCATGCTTTTCATAAGTCCAACTGCCTTACTCCTAGATGTTAATATCTTATCCTGCTTGCCACTCCTCCTGTTCTGGAGTCAATGTTAGACTGAAGGGGGTGACTATGTACCACCCCGGCACGACATGCCATCTGAGAAGCTCGCACCGTAGGCTATGAACTTTCCTGTTTACAGCACTGTACACCCGTTGCACAGGGAGTTTATGGGAAAAAGTACTAGCTATAGGATTATGGGTTCCAGGCACAGGGGTGGGTCTGAGGTGTGATTCTGACCAGGGTACCATGTATGTGTGCAATATGGTTGCAACTTACAAGGGTTACTATTGTGCTCTGGTAGAAAAATTTACTTCTGTTAAAATTGATGCTAGTGTTTGTGTGTGCTAGGGTTAGAAGAACTATTGTTCCACTGGGGCAGGAGAGCAATTACGAGAGCAATTGCCATGTTTTTTCCGCCCATTACGGAGCATACTTTCCCCAGAATTCCAGCACCATTGGGTGTGCTAGGGGATGTTCTGTCTGGCACAAATGCGGCCAATATATTTGAAAATCAGACTCACTTGCACAAATTCTGGTTGACTTCTTTTCCTGTGTTCAGTGGGTGAGTGACATGTGCGCCCTATTCTTTAGGTACAAGTGCTTTGAGCCCATTGACGCAGGGCACTGAGGGAAACTCTGGAGCAACCGCCTGGTCTAGAGTGGCACCAACCTCATTTATTTACTTGCACCTGCTTTCCTCAAATAAAGTACATGCAATAAGAGCTGTGTTTGCATTGACGTTAGACTTGTTAGGTGCCAGGACCAGGCTAGAATGCATGTTTACACAAGCGCATGGCTGGGGCCACACTGAGCTGAAACTTGGCCTGATGAAAATGTGAAATCTGCTGGGTGTGTCTGCACCCAAGCCGACGCAATGGTTCAGAGTGCAGGCCAAGGGAATGATTACTACTTAGAGGCTTATTCTGGGTCTGCGTTTTTCAGCAGCCACATTTTAGCCCCATGTTTCTTTGGCCTCAATGAATGAGGTTTTAAGCTCAACTGACTGCAAAAAAATTTACGTAAACCAAAGCTGCACTTGAAGTTGTAAATGACTCCTACCATGTCTGGGTTAAATAGTATTTGTCTAATGATAACAAAGCTTAAAGTAATCATACAGTACCGCAAATTAACATTTAAAGAAAATCATGTTTGTCCAGCAACAATGTGCAATCAGCGATGGTCCGTTTGCTTAATGGTGATAAGCACTGGGTTATAAAGCCATCGTAAAGCAGAGCAAATACCACAAGGATAAAACTATCTTCCAAAGGGCACACAAAAAATGCTAAGCAATATGATAAGGAAAGAATCAATTTCATTTTTAGCACACAGATCTCCATCTTATTTGGGGAAAAAACTGCAGTCTTGTCTTGCTTTATGGTAGGATTTGGAACAGAAGTACAAAACCCTTTACCTCCAAAATTCTCTACTTTATGAAACATTACAAATCACTTAAACTGAATGCAAAACTATGCATTCAGAAAGGTACTTGCATTCATACATTTTCTAAACACCCATGCTCCGATGAACCTGGATGCTAGGGTACCCTTGCAACCATTGGCACCCAACAAGTTGAACGTCAATGCAGACATAGCTCCTTTTGCCTACACTTTGTTTGAGAAAAGCAGGTGCAATTTGCAGAGTATGGTACTTAGAAGACCCTGTAATCAGACTAGTGCACTTTTCACTTGTTTTATAAATATTTTTTTTTTATGCAAAAGTTCAATGACTGCTAGATCCTTGCTTATTACCTGTATGCTGACAAACAGTATCTCAATGAAGGAGAAGATGATATCCATTGGGAACTTGCAGTGCAGCAGGAGCACAATGTGGCCAATCTTAAAGGTGGACAGCAGAACGCTGCACAGCCCAAAAAGAGCAAGAGAGGCTGCAGAGAGGGAATCAGATATGTTAAAGGCACATAACAGCGGCAATGCAATTTTCCTACGTTCAGAAATAACACACGTGTCAAAAAGCTTCTTCATACAACTGACCTTTTAGCCATAGCGCCCCGGTATGGTGGTCTCTGAGAATTACAGCGTATTTCTTCTTACGAACATACAGCAGGTGATAGAGAGCCCAGACTGAGCTGAAAATCATGAAGACAGTGAGGAAGATTTGTGCGTCTCTTTCTGGCACAGCCCCGCTACTCAGTATCACACTGCTAACTAGAGTCGCCCCCATAAACATGAGATTCAAAGCAATGAGGCCTGAGAACAGTCGCCCTGTTTTTTGTGCCCGTCGATGATGAATTGGGGGTGACGTACAGTGACGATGAAACCATGAATATTCGTAATTCTCCCTGGGGTCCTCAAGGTCCACAGAATGGTCTGCATGTGTAACTTGTGTACCTAGATGGGGTAAAAGAGATAGCAATGTGTATAAAATCACATCAAGCAAAACAAACAGCTTATTTTAAGATAATCACAAGTGGCCATGTTTAGGGACTTCACCTAATGTCCTACCCAAAGGGGAGTCTAAATGCAGTCTGAATTAGTTAATTGGTTGGTTGCTTTTAACATTCTGGTTAAGTAAATTGGTGCACCAAAGTTTTATCAGCCAAATGGATTATTTGAGCGGCAACACATACCCTTCCAAGGTTTCAATGTGCTTTTTTTTTCAAACCATTATTTCATTGGTGACCTGACATCATCTGACGCTGAAATCCTGATAGCTTGAATGCAAATCCAATGCAAGTGGAAATTAAGTATTTGCTGAAGGCTGTGGTTGGAACAATGTGTGTGAATTCACTTGCGACATTGCTTAAGTTCTTTACTTAAGATGGCCATAGATGTTGAGATTTTTAAAAGATCATGATCATCATCGTGAGGCCACGATAATCTCGGAAAGATCGTACGAATGTACGAATTGTCCATCAACTAAAAAGACCAATTTGCCAGGAAAACAAAGGGGAGCTGCCTGCTTGGCCCTGCAAACATAGATAGATTGCACTGGGACCGACAAAGATTTTTTAACCTGCCGATCAATTTCCTGACAGATGTCGGCCGAAAAATCGTAAAATGTTGGATCGTTCGAATCCCACTAACCCCACGATAATTTCGAAGCATTGGTCGGACTTCGCTAAAATCGGTCGTTCGGCAAGAGAAATCTTTGCGTCTATAGGGACCTTTAGTCTGACCAGGTGACTGACATCAGGAAGCAGGATATGAGTATCAGGATGGTCTGCTGCCATAGTGTCTATGTGCAACATGCTCGGCTATCTATAGAAGCCTCATTCTAGTGTAGATCATACACAGGCCAGTAGCTGCTCACTTCGTTTGTATGGAGTCACCAGCTTTTATCATTCCTCATATGGCCATCTTAAAAGGGTGGTTCACCTTTTAAAAAACAAACTCACCACTAAGGATCTCAGATAATGTAATTAGAAAGGTACCTTAGGAACTTTGTTCCAACAGAAATTTAATTGATTAAAATGAGAGGTCTGCCAAGTTTGGGGGATGCTTCATGCAAATGTCGTGTCCCTACCCTGGGGGCTGTGGGTGAATTTATTAAAACAGTCCTCTCCAAAAATTGAGGGGCAATCCACCCAATAAATGTCAGCTGATACTCTGGTATCCAAACTAGGGAAAGTCTGAATGACATAATTACTTTAGTGAGTATACTGTAAGTAGCTGATATGGATTGTACAAGATTTACTTAAGCTTACACTAGAAGATCTGCTCGTTTGGCAAGGTCACTAGACAAGTGGATCTTCCCCTGATATGCTCACCTAAGGTGAGGGATATCACGCTTAATCTGATCATTGGCTGTAGGACCAAATGATCGAATTACAACAGGGGGAATAGGAGCCATCAGACTCCTATTGGAGGAAAGTCAAAGCTGCTTGATCGAGAGCTGGATGATATTTGGCCATATATCAGTCGGATGGGTACATTGAAGGGCCCCATACACGAGCAGATAAATTGCCAAATCGGTATAAAGGACACCAATCGGCAGCTTAAATCTGCCCGTTTATGGCCACCTTTAGCCAGCATGCACTCTATTTGAGTAATATCACACTAGGGGACTGTTTTAGGGACATTCTAAAAGAATGTCTAGTATAGAGACTGAATCATTTCCTTCATCCTTGATCCAAAAACTTCTGCACCCCTGTCAGTTTATGCCGGCCGCATGTAGATAGTTCCATTAGCCAACATTAGTTGCCCACAACAGACACCCAGTACTCTCTATACAAAAGTCATAATTAAAGAGAGGTGATTGTGTCCAATTCTGAGAGGTGACCATGCAGTTTTAATTTTCAACAGCATAAATCCTCTTTGCTTCTGGGCAGGTGAGTTGCATCGGGCATAGCATACTTCACCTCACCCCATGTTACAAACTCTGCCTGATGCCTGTGCTGATTGCTTTCCCATTGTGCATTTTAAGTACCTTCTCTCAATAAACATATCTTGCAGAGGCGCTGAGGATTGCTTTCTGCTCATGGATTAGTATTTGAATTTGCAGCAGTGAAACTAATTGTTAGCACACAGAAACCCATGTTATTTGGATTGAGTAATCCTGTAACGTACATTGCACCTTATAATAATGTACAACATATTTATATGTCAACTGAACCTAACACAATATTCTAAAAATACTATATATACTTTTATAAATAGAAGAACAAATATTCAGGGACATGAAACAAACGTTATGCAGCAAAAACATATTGGGGTGCTCCTGCACAAGAGTTTCTAAAGTGCATGGGTGGTCTGTAGAATTTTCTGGCCAATTTATGCAAGGGGATCATAATTATATTAGAGAAAGTTGCTACAGACAAAATGAATAATGAATCTGAGTATAGAAGATATCAAAATGACTTACAAAGAAAACCTTTGGACCTTTAATCCTGCTGCATTAATTGGCAAGAAAGTTTTTGTTTGTTTATGCAGTTAATATTTTCCTGTTCATTTATGTTACTTAAAAGTAAAAGAGTACAGGCATGGAAATTATTATCTTATAAGCAGAAGTTATAGCTGAACCTTCATTTTGATCTTCCAGATCAATAAGAGAATGAAACATGAGGCTTTTACTGTAATTCTGAATCTATAAATCAGCAGAGCAAATAGACTGAAGATGGACACATAGGCAGGTGACTGAATCCACTGGTCGCATTGCTGGGCGCAACTCGGTCACTGGCAGGTCTGCTTTTCCATTTTTTCTCAGAGCGCCAGTGGCTGATCTGACAATTGGGTTGTTTTAAGGGACAAGTACAGACAGTTACTAATTACCCAAACTGTACAAAGAAACCTCTGCTTTCTTCCTTAATTCATAAATATCAAATATCCTAAACAAGCATGTGTGTTTCCACTTCTTGCCAAACTCCAATGCCCAATATTCATCATACAGAATATATCAGACACCTCTATCCTGAGTATTTTGCATACAGAACGGTCTTAATTCTGGGAAAGGATAGATTTGTGAGTATATTTTTCTTTCCTTTATGATTGCCTACCTTTATTTGCTGATGTCATTATAACTGTGATGTATGATGTCTCCGTGCTGGCACCCCTGGGATATAGCAGGCTCCTTCTGACTGCTCCAAGTGGTTTCTTCTCTTTAAATCAGCAACTTTCCTTTATTGATTTTTTTTCTACTTATTGTTTGCTTTCGTCATTGCATTAATTGCCTCATCAGGCTGCCCATTTGCTCCCTCCGATGCAATTGCCCGTTAGCTTGCCCCTCCTTTCTCTGCATACATTAGGGATTATCCTCCCCTGGCGTGCCCCAGGGCATGGCAGATAACCATACGTATCATGTGGCATTCAGCCCGTGCTCTTGTTTGGTAAAGGAAAAAGGTCATACTTCAAGGCACCTTGCACTGACAGGTCTGACAACAGCAAGGGAGTTCAGGTGGTTCAGAGAAAAGTGTCTCACAATTCACAGGCAAGTAGATATAATGCAAATTAAAGAAGCACAGAGTCAAAAGGTCTAATAGTAAGAAAGATAATAATGGCAATACATTATATTTGAAAATGTTTTATGGATTCAATTTAATGTCTCTCATACAGATTAATTATGTTAGGGCTCCCATGTTCCTGATATTGAAAAGGGGAATGCAATGCGCTTTTGAAAATGTTACCAACCCATATCCATGTTTTTTTAAAGGCTGTGTCCAACTCGATATCAATAAGACAAAAAGAAATAGCAAATACAGGTTCCTTTTAGGATTTCTTTCCCATTTTTCTGAAAGAAGATCAGAGCACTTAGATCATCAAATAGGCAATAATTATATAATTTCCAGGAAATATTTTGACATACAATTCCTTTATTTAGATGACCTTATGAATCCCAATTTAGTCAGCAATTCCTTCTTGGGTTTATCAAATAAATCCAAATATCTGGACCATAGACAATAAAAAGAATAGGCAGACATTTCTTTCTCAAAATTGTATTTAAAAGCTTCTTGCAAGCATAACTGGCTTAGAGAAAAAAGAATTTCCTTTAAGGTGGGGATTTCTTTCTGTATCCAATATAAATTTCCTCATGGCACTCATGAAAAGGTGAAATCGATTCAATACCTCCTTCTCTCATTTCAAAGTTGGGTTGTCAAAAACAATATCAACCTCAATTAAATCCAATAAAGCAACGTTGGGTATAATCTGATTTTACTGCCCAGAATCCCCTTATGTGAATGGCTGAATTTGCCTTTAAATAGTACATTCATCATAAAGTAAGTATTTTGCAGACATGAACATTGCAAAAAATCTATAATTGGACTTAAAGGGGTGCTTCACCTTTACGTTAACCTTTAGTATGTTGAAGAATGGCTAATTCTAAACAACTTTTCAATTGGTTTTCATTATTTCTTGTTTATAGTTTTTGAATTATTTGCCTTTTCTTCTGACTCATTCCAGATTTCAAATGGGGGTCACTTACGTATTTTTCAGAATTCCCACCCGAAAACACAGATTTTTTCAGATTTTTGGCAGAAAACCCTTAAAATTTTGGATTATTGCACGAAACCAAGCGCAGGTCAAAAAAATCTTTGGGACTTCTCCCATTGACTAGTGATGAAAATGAAAAATTCGCGAAACAACGCCGGTATCCGTTTTTTTTATGCCGGCGCAAATTTGCTGGCAAAAATGCACCGGTGTCCAAAAAAACGGCATATACAGATTTTACAGATTTTACACATCATATTAATATAGACATATATTTTGGTAGGACGTCAAAAGAGCATTTTACTGGCTAAATAGCTGATGATTTGTATGAATCTTGGTGATTGGTGTTTGTTGACTATAGAAGTTACACAAATTATTTTAAAGAGAAAATATTTTCTACAGGTTGCTATGGTAATTTGGACCCCAGCAACGTTATTCCTGAAATTGCAGACCCGAGAGCAGCTAAATAAAAAGCAAAATAACCAAATAATAAAAAATTAAAACCAATTGCAAATTGTTTTAGAATATGACACTCTACATTATAGTAAAAGGGAATATAAAGGTGAACTATCTCTTTAATGTCTCTCATACAGATTGTGGAATATGACTAAATATTGTTTAATGTAAAACCAGACTTTCCCAATACAAATGCCATAAATGTTTTCTTTTGCTATATTTGTTATATATATAGGCTTGTAACTGCTTAAGGTTAACCTGACAGCTGGTGTTGTTACAAAGAATAGAAGAAGCTAGGAAAAGCACAAGGTTATTTTATCCATAGACCATTACAACCCGCTATTCCTGGTTAAACTTAGGTCACAGTATTGTCCATGTTTCAAACACCATATATGTTCATGTTTCAAATGTCATATGCTTGTGTAAGACTATATAAACCCAGTGTGGGGGACAATAAAGCTGAAACAAGTTTGAACTGTCACTTTGACTGTGTCTTTCTTGCTCCCGAGATCTCGTCTCCTGGCTGAAGTGCTCCCAGTTATCCTACACCCAGACACCAGTTGCGGTAGAACCCCCCAACTGTAACTAACACAGATTAATTATGTCAGGGTTCCCAGGTTCCTGAAAAAGAAAAGGGGACACAATGGACCTATGAAAATGTTACCAGACCACACCCTTTTTTATAAAGGCTGTGGACTACCGGACACCAACATGAATGAAAGAAATGGCAAATAAGGAACTTTCTGTACACTGGGACACGGTGTTAGAAAAGGGGATAAGGTGATTTACAAGTAAGGTACAAAGGCACAGCTTACTGCATGCCCATAACCCCCTTTCCCTGAATATCAAATTTAAAGTGTGTGAACCTTAAAGTAAGTATTTTGCAAACAATAACGTTGCAACAAAATCTATAATTTGAGTTAACTGACAAATGGCTGTTAAAAATTGTTATAATGTTTGTAGTTTTGTTGTGTATCAGAATCTATAATAATAAAATCCAAGTGTCTCTGCGTCCAGTCCGTCCCTGTGTCCGTGGAAATGCGCTACTGCGCATGTGTAGTGGAAATGCGCTACTGCGCATGTGCAGCACGGACCGTCTCCTAGCAACATAGCAACAGCAGACTCTCCACACTCCACACGACACCGCAGGTAGACTAGACGCATGGGAGAAACTATGACACTTCCCACTCTGTCCTGGGCCGTGGTGGAAGAGCTGCCTGGGTGTACTGTGGCCGCTCGGGCTATCCTTCAGCAGTGAGTAATCCGGCCCGGCGCGCCCACGTCATGGCTCCGCCCCCCTTTGCTCACAGATACTGTGCCGGTCCTGGAGATGGGAGCGAGCGCTGGAAGGTGAGATAGGAGGAGACGCTGTGTCCGTGGAAATGCGCTACTGCGCATGTGCCCCACGGCCTGTCTTCTTGCCGGTTCCTGCAAAGTCTAGCGGAGTCTGAGGATAGAGAATCTGTGGGGTCTCAGCCCAGAGCAACTTGGCCACAGATCTAATTGCCCCGAGCTGATCGGTGACCCCTGCAAAGTGAGAGATAATCGGGTGCCCAGTGTTCCCCGGGGTCGGGGGCAGAGATGTACGCCACTGGATTGGCCCCGTTTTACGCCTCTTACCACTTGAACCTGTGGCCGGCATATTGCATTGGCGCAGCTGCGAGTGGGGCCGTGGGATTCGCAACTCTGGACACTGCCAAGAAACCCTTCTTCTGTATCGCTGACATTTTACACGCTGGCGACCCCGACAGCCCCCCATGCTCCTCAGCCCTGACTGTGGGGGTCATGTACCCGGCCCAATACCAGTCTGCTGCTGGCTCCCCACTCAAACCCACCCCGGTCACCCCTGAGTCCGGCTTCCACCACAGACTGTCCCCTCTGCCCCACTACCAACCGCACCGGCCGCGGAGTCTCTGGCAGAGCGAGAATGCACGGGAGCAGCCAGCCAGCGCCCTCCAGCAAAGACCTCAAGTTCGGCATCCATCGGATCTTATCTGCTGAGTTTGACCCCGAAGTGAAGGAAGGCAACACGCTGAGAGGTAAATCCCACCACCAGAATGATCCCCATAACTCTCCCTCCCGTTCTACCCCCTTACACTGGCCACATACCATCCAACTGCCACTTCTTCCCCAGGCTTCACACTGACCATTCTAATCGCACGTCTGACAGTTGCACAAGCCACACAGTGGAAATCGCATCTACTCTGCTGGCATTCCGACTGAAAGGCACCGCCACCCAAATAAATAAAGAAAATGCAATTCTAAGCACCTCACCAATGTTAACACCCCCCTGGCCACCAATGTTAACACCCGCTGGGCACCAGCATTAACCCCCTGGCCACCAGTGCTACAAAGGGGGCCCTGCCTACTAATGTTACCCATTCTGAAATGTTGGGAGGTATGTGACGACATATGTTCTAGCGCCCGTTAATTTAACGGGCTTAATGTCTAGTATTACATAAATTCCTAGGATCTTTGGCTTTAAATCTGTGGTGCTTCAGTGGCCACTCTTGACTCTCTTTAATCTGAAGAAAATTTGAGCTAGATGTATCAACCATCTCCATTGTACAGGTACAATTAAAGGACCTAGATGAGCTCCCCTTCCCCATGTGGTACATCTGAGACTATGAGCTCCTTCCTGTCCTGTCTTCTTTAACAGTCTTCAAATAGGCAGTCCCAAGCACCTGAAAAAGGTATAAACCTCCAATTTGGGCTGTCAGATTGCGTTTTGAAGACCTTCGTTGAGATCTTGAATTCTGACCTGTATTCCATGAGGTTCCTCCAACAAACTTTATAAGAGGTCTCTTCATTGAAATACATACTGTATCTCCATCTGATACATACACACACATACATACTGTATATACTGTATATTATATTCCAAGCAAAGACTATCTTCCTCCATTATTTTAATATTTATCAGCAATGGCGTAACTAGATATTACTGGGCCCCACCGCCAATTATTTTTCAGACCCCCAAAATGTTAAGAGGATGACTTGTTTTACCATCTTTTTGGTAGTTTTGTAGCCCCTTTAATCTCTCCTTATCTGTACAAGATATATCTATCGCAATTCTTTGCTTAGGATAGGAATAGGCTTTCTACATATTAAACATTGATGCATGTTTAGTAACATTGGAGATAAATATCTGGAGAGATTTCTGGATATGTTGCCCATGGCAACCAATCAGCAATTAGATTTAAGCAGCCACCTATAAGCAAAGATCTGACTGATTGCTATGGGCAACATCTCCAAAAAGCTCTCCAGATATTTATCTCCAATGTTTCTTCTCATTGTTGAACCAATAGGCAGCTGCAGCCTGGGTACACATGCTGTAAATCAGAAAATCCATTTGAGAGGCCCCTTGTCTGGGGTTTTTATTCAACAGCCGGAATGGCTGGACAAATCATGGCCCTGGTAGAAAGAAAAAAACAAGACATTGGCTAGAGGGCAGAACTCCTTTAATTATTTAGGGGTAAGGTCTGGTTTTAACTCGGCATGACCAGGGAGAATCAGGACATGGCCTAAAAATTTAATATTTGGATTTCTGGTATTCAAAATGTTGGAAGTTATTAAAATTATAAAGAGCAGGGACGCTGAATGTGTAAATCAATACTGTGGCTCTGTGTAATATTACTGACATTTTAAGGCCATATATATTGCTAGAGCATTCATTTCCCACTAAAGGGGATTTAAACCAAGGATGTACATCTGATGCTTTTCATTCCACATTAGTGATGTGCAGGTCGACAAAAAGTCAACCCACACCCGACCTAAACCAACCCGACCCTAAACCAACCCAACCCAGCATGGCCCCTTTATTTACAGAATCGCACCCAACCCGCCCATCTCATCACAAAAGGGGGCAGGATATGCATACTCCTATAATCTGTATATCTGATGATTCAGCTCTTCACGTGTGTATTGAAACAAACGATATTTCTTGGGAAGATCTTTTCCAAGAAAGATTGGAATTGTTACATTTATGGCTACCTTTAGGAAGAGCTCAACCTGAACCCAGAAATCACGACATGCGGGTTTTGGGCCGGCCAGCACATCACTATTTCACATGCACCTTAGGAACATGAAAATTTCTGCTGTAAATAGGAAGCTGTACATCAGCCCAATGTATTGAAACTAATTCAGAAGAATTTGGTCTAGGGATTCCGTTCTCATTAAGTAAAGTTAAGTAAGTTTTTTTTTGTCTGTATTGCACAAGTAAATATGATTCTTCAGGGCATTGTTGTTTCCTGACGAATTAAGGAGTAAGCAATGTAGTAACAGCAATTAATCAGTTTATGATTGTGTTTGTAGATTGCAGCTCCCGTGATAACGAGGGTTACAGTTTGGGCAGAGTGCAAATTTCTGAGATTGTGCCGAAGCAATTGTGAGCAGGTGTTTACACAGAATGCGTCACTGCGTTTGTACTGAGGAATTTGTCAGGGTGGCTAGAGGCCTTATTTGAATATATGTTGGTCAGCAATATAATGCTTGCATATTAGTGTGTATACAAGAGTGCCAGGGACACCTTAGGCAAGTGCAAGCCATCACTCCACTCCCCCAGCTTCACCCACTTAATTCCAGTATCTCAGTATTTCTTTCTTGCTACTCTGACTCAGTGGTACCTTTGCCCTACAGTTGTTTGGCAGTCTCTCTTCTCTCCTTACTTATCACTTAAGTGCACCATTAAGCATCTATTACAACAGAATACCCTGTTGAAAGCAGGTTACTGCCCAGTCCTTCATATGTATGTGGCCTTAGGCTGACCTGTGATTTCATACTAATCCAAACTGCTCAGGAGCTGTGCCCACCTCCTCCCCTCAACCCATATTGTTTCCCTTAGACCAGGGATCCCTAACCTTTATTTGCCAGTGAACCACATTCATTTGTAAAAAAAAAGTTGGAGAGCAACACAAGTGTAGGGACCCTGAGATTTGGGTTAAATTACTCAGGCAGTTCCCCTTTAGTATTTGGACACCTAAGGGTCCTTTAGTTAACTCAGGCAGCTATGTCCCTTGCTGGGTCCAAATTAGTTCACGGAGATTGTCCACTAGATGGCACTGTTTGTCAATATAAAGGGGTTTCGCACCATGCGGTCTGGGTATGTCCTGGGACTTTGCCTCACTGATAGGTACTACAGGTCCAGGTCTGCCGGTGAAGTTAGTTAAGTGTGAGTTAGTGATAGTGAATACAGTAATAGTCACTCTAGGAGTGAGAGTCAGCACAGGGTAGCTAGTGAGCAGATGTGGCTCCAACGAGGAGAAATAGAGGGGTTAGGACCCCGTGGTATTTGAACCATTAGAGCAGGGACTACAGTGGGTGAGTTGAGGACCAGATAGGGTACCAAGACCCAAGACTGCAAGCTGAATACAGTGGGTGAGGTGAAGACCGAGACCAGTGCCAAGATACAAGACCCCAGGCAGAGAAACCCATGCCTTAGTGCTTCACCAGAGGGATAGTGCCCAGTGAGAGTGGTAACTATTCCCCAAGTCTATTGTTGCTGTGACTTTGATATTGAATATTAGCCCGTCTGCTGTACCTTGTACTCCCTGGAGGGAATATTGCTGTTTGAAGCTATTCTATGATTGCTGTGAACATCAAAGTGCTTGTGAACTACTACCTTGCCACTGTTCTCTGTAAATAAACCAGTTATAGTTTACTGCAAAGAAGATGTTTGGCTGAATATCCTCCTGCATTTATCAACACCAGGTACCGGGATTTGCAGGGAGTTGCACGGGTACACTGGGGGTCTGGGCACACTACAAGCAGTTTTAGCCTGGTCACACATCGCCTTAATACACAGCAAAAGTACACTCAAGGGTGTGCTACACGAGCATGACAAAGTTTCCTGGGGTACCAATTATGGGCTGTGATTGACTATTGTTAGCCCCTATGCGGACTGGCAGCCTACAGGCTCTGTTTGGCAGTACACTGGGGTTTTAAGCAACCAAAACTTGTCTCCAAACCTGGAAATGAAAAATAAGCATCTGCTTTGAGGCCACTGAGAACAACATCCATGGATTTGGAGCAACATGTTGCTTATGATCAACTGGTTGGGGATCACTGCCTTAGACAGTACAGTATGAGGGTATAGTTCATTGTGCACCCAGGATATTCCTTCTCTTTTTATTTATATATACTGTTCCCCCTACAAGTTAAAAAAAATAGGCTTAAAATAGGCTTATCTATATCATAGATAGAGCATTCCCAACATCTATAAATCTGTAAAATACACAATAATAGGTACATTTACTACATTTGTTTGAAGGTCATGGGGGGTTCCTCACACCTTACATACAAAGCTTTCTTGCACAACAAATCGATCTGTAGGGTGCCACACGTGTAATTATACATGAAGGTAGATAAAATATGCCCAGAGATAGTTTGTCACAGAGACAGTTTAATGGGGTTGTCCTTTAGAGGGCAGCACTAGTTCAATTAGGGACAACAGCTGTAAAACCATTTATGTCTGGTCTCATTTTTATATGTCTTTTATCATGTCAGGGTGGATTAGATTGCTATAATATGTATTGTCCTGTGTGTGCCTATTAAAATGAAACAATGTGCAGTAGAGCAGTCATATGCAGTACATTAATACAATAATACATTAAAGAACAGAATTAAAACACATCAAATGGACATTATATGCCATGGGGCTGCTCTTCCCTCATAAAAAGCCTGGTCCAATGGGATCCAAAAAGATCAAGTAAACCCCACTGATCCCCTGTAGTGATAACTTTGGGACTTGGGCAAATCCTTACAAAGCAGCAGCAATGGATAAAGCAGACAAGCACTCTGGGCCACCATCAGAAAGCACAGGGCCCTATATAATAACATTTTCTTGGAAAGGCCCACCCCCAAACCCATGCAACCCCACACCACAGTAAAAAAAAAGTCACACATGAGTGCTAAAACCCAATGGTGGACAGGGTCTTCTCTACAGGGTTAAACAAAAAAAACAAGTATAAAACAACTAAAACATTGGTGGCTAGTCCCCCTCCTTTAAGTTAAAAAGTTAAAAAACAATTGGTGGTCAGGTCGCCCCCTCCCCATAAAAGTTTAAAAAAAAAACATTGGTGGCAAACCTACCCTACAGGTTAGAAAGACCATTGGTGGTCAGGGGCGTCATTAAAAAAAAAAAAAAAAAACATTAGTGGCCAGGGGTTTAATAACAAGAAAAGACTATTGGTGTTCAGTGGAACTTACCTTTAAAGTTTGGTGGGTGACAGGGGGATGTCCTGAAACAATTTGCCCAGCTCAAAGATGAATTTGCTCTTCAGAATCATATGTTATTCCGATTTTTACAATTTAGACATGCCTTCCAGGCCCAATTTCCCACTGGCACTTCGACACTTGCAGCATCCACCCTGGAAAAATATCTCCATAGGACAGAACTCACCAAAGCGCTACACCATATTACTTCAGGACAGTTTTGATCCCGTAAAAGTCGTTGCCTTGAAATGGTCCCAAAATCTTCCCCAACTAGAGGAGGAAGCTTGGAAAGACATATTGGACCAAATACCGGACACCTCCATTGCAGTATGGGACAGGAATATTTGCAGAGTCTATCTGACTCCGCATAGGCTGGCACAGATTTACCCGGGGTGCCCGGATATTTGTGTGAAATGTAATCAAGATGTGGGCACTTACATGTATGTTTACATGTATGTTTTTTGGGACTGCCCCAAAATACAACGCTTTTGGTCTGAGGTGTTAGGGATTGTGGGTTCCTCTGCAGGCCTGCCGACCATACGGACTCCTGCCTTTTGGGATACGCTGAGGGACTAATGTTAAAGTCAAGTGAAAGACTGTGCTTGCTACAACTCTTGCACTATGCAAAAAAAGCCTTATTAATGACCTGGAAGGCTGCGGAAGCCCCTACGCAAGCATTCTGGAAGGCGTTGGTAAATGGGAGTCTCCCAGGACAAAAACTCACTTATACTGCATGGGGATGTCCAGACAAATTTGGTGAAATTTGGGATAAGTGGTTATTAAATGTATGAATATAATGGTGTCCGAGAATGCAATGTACACCGAATGGGATACTTACGATGTAACTGAATGCAGTGCTCAATCTGGCTAACTTTAGCTATTTCCTCCTTTTTTCTTCATCTTTTTCCCTGCTTTTACTCTCCTTCCTTTCCTTTTTATATATTTTTTTCTTATTGTTAATGTAAAAATTTACTCAACAAAAAGAATCTGATAAAAAAAAAAGTTTGGTGGGTGCTCTTCTTCCTTCTCCTTAGCTATGGCAGCTTCTTCTAATTCTTTTGCGGCTTTAGTGGCTTTGGCTCCCCTCACTAGATTTGGCTTTCTTCGGCTGTTTTTTCAGCTATGTCTTACTTTAAAGGAATTGTTTAGTATGTAAATAAAAACTGGGTAAATAGGCTGTGCAAAATAAAAAATGTTTAGAATATAGTTAGTTAGCCAAAAATGTAATGTATAAACTGACTGGATGTCTAACATTATAACCAGAACACTATTTCCTGCTTTTCAGCTTCCTTGGTTTCCACTGAGCTGAATGCTGATTATCAATTACAAACTCACTGAACAGATATGTACCATGTGCCCCCCTTAAAGTCGCTGACTAACTCAGAGTTAAAGAGCTGCAAAGCAGGAAGTAGTGTTCTGCTCTGTTATGTATAATGTATATTTATATTACATTTTTGGCTAACTAACTATATTAGAAACATTTTTTATTTTGCACAGCCTATCTATTTACCACGTTTTTATTTTTACACTGAACTGTACCATTAACACCTGCTCAAGGTGGGATTGGCTAATCCGGGAACTGCAGCACAGCTGGGCCCCCCCTTAAAACTTGAAATATACAGGGCCCGGGACGTCTGTCCCACTTGGCAACCCTACATGCAATGCATTGGCAAAACAATGGTGTAACTGTAAGTTATTGATCCCCATGCCAAAATCATCTAATGATCAGTCTTTACTTTGGCGATGAAGCTTGCCATAGATATGCAGAATTTATTCTTTGTGTGATGAACACTTGTTCATTTGTGTAGATCTACAATTAACCAGTCAGAAAAATCTGTCAAATCGACGATTTTCTGGCCACTAATTGACAGCAATCATCCAAAAGTCACGATCATCAAATAGTAGTGACAGTCACCCATTGATATCGTCAGATAGGCAATACATGCAGAGATCTTATCTGTAGCCGAGATAATTCTTCTAACCTCTTCAACTTAACGACCAATTGCCATGGTAAGAAAAATGTCAGGACGATCCACACGCAGTCTGAAAATCTTTGTTTCGTACGACTATATCTTTGCATTTATTGCAGCTTAAGACATTTTTCATAAACATTCATGAAATACAGCTTGTGTGTCTGGGATACATATAACTCATTAGCTGCCATGTAATCTCCTTTTAAAGTTATCTGACTTATTTTATTGCTGCATTAATCCTGCAACTGCAGTATATTACACATTGCTATCTCAGGGTCCGTATATCTGCTATGTATTCTGCATCTATGTTAGGGCCCCAACGCCTTGTATACTCTTGTCCATTGAGTTATTTGGGCCCACGTTTGCTTTAAGACCACCATATTTTCCATATCCATTTGCAACTGCCAGTTATTGCTGCCACACCGCACCTGTTTTACTGTATTTTAACCATAAACCCCTCCATTTCATTTCTCCCCCCCACTGTTATTTTACAAACATGGTACCTTCCATTTCTCTACTGTACCTTAATGTCATTAAGGGTTAACAACATCTACCCTGTTTCTGCTACTATTGCCTACTGCTGATTTGGACTTAAAGGAACAGTAACAGCAAAAAATTAAAGTGCTTTAAAGGAATGACAATATAATGTACTGTTGCTCCACACTGGTAAAAGTTATGTGTTTGCTTCAGAAAGACTGCTATAGTGTATATAAACAAGCTGCTATGCAGCCATGGGGGCAGCCATTCAAGCTGGAAAAGGAGAAAAGGCACAGGTTATATAGCACATAACAGATAAGCCTGGTAAAACACCATACTATTCTACAGAGTTTATCGCTTATCTGCTATATAACCTGTGCATTTTCTCTTTTTTTCCAGCTTGAGAATGTCAACATACCTCTCAAATCTTAAAAAGTCTTACATCTTTAAAGGGGTAGTTTACATTAAAGGGATACTGTCATGGGAAAAAAATTTTTTTCAAAATGAATCAGTTAATAGTGCTGCTCTAGCAGAATTCTGCACTGAAATCCATTTCTCAAAAGAGCAAACAAATTTTGTTATATTCAATTTTGAAATCTGACATGGGGCTAGACATATTGTCAATTTTCCCAGCTGCCCCAAGTCATGTGACTTGTGCTCTGATAAACTTCAGTCACTCTTTACTGCTGTACTGCAAGTTGGAGTGATATCACCCGCTCCCTTTTCCCCCCAGCAGCCAAACAAAAGAACAATGGGAAGGTAACCAGATAGGAGCTCCCTGATACAAGATAACAGCTGCCTGGTAGATCTAAGAACAACACTCAATAGTAAAAACCCATGTCCCACTGAGGCACATTCAGTTACATTGAGAAGGAAAAACAGCAGCCTGCCAGAAAGCATTTCTCTCCTAAAGTGCAGGCACAAGTCACATGACTGGGGGCAGCTGGGAAATTAAAAAAATATCTAGCCCCATGTCAGATTTCAAAATCGAATATAAAAAAATCTTTTTGCTCTTTTGAGAAATGGATTTCAGTGCAGAATTCTGCTAGAGTAGCACTATTAACTAATGTGTTTTGAAAAAAACATGTTTCCCAATGACAGGATCCCTTTAAAATTAGCTCTTAGTGTGTTGTACTCTTAATTTAAGACCATCTCTTTTTTGTGGGTATTTGAATGATTTCACTTTTTGTTCTGCAGTTCTCCGGTTTGGCATTTCAATGGCTTTCTGATTGCTATATTCCCATTGACCCTATTAACCAGGCAATGGTTTGGAAGGCAGAATATTAGATGGATAGGGGGCCTATATAAAAAAATAAAGCAACAAAAAGTAACAATACCAATCACAAAGTTTGGTTACAGGGGTCATTGAGTTTTTTAAATTGAATTCTGGAAAGAGACAGAACAACAAGGCAAATAATTGTTTTACCACTGAGATCAAAGCTTTTCTCGTATTTTGTCGCCATGTGCTTAATGTTCTCCAGCGCGGGAGACAAATGAACTGAGTGCCATTGCCCGTGATGTCCATTCCTTGCCTATAGAAACAACACACATTAATTGTTTGCTTTTATGTCTCAATATTTTCATAATGCTCTTGTTGGAAGGAGTTGCTGGGATCACATGTCACCTTCCATGGCCACTTATCTGGCCCCCCCCCCGCAGGTTCAATGATACAATCATTATCCTGTAAAAGGTTAGACATTAGTGTCCTTTTGTTAAGACAAATAGGGATATTATAGCTCCTTATTATTGATTACTAGGATTTAACTGTGCATTTCTTATTGTACAACATATAATGGGCAATGATTAGCAAATAGGCATTATAGCTCTGATACTCATGATAAAAAAAAGCAGGGCAAAAAAGTTCAAAGCCATTGAATTCTGCATTCCATTTCCTTCTGTATACATAAAGAAAACATTTGATTTTCCCCAGTCTAGAAGTAAATATACTTATTTTGTATTACTCACAGGTCAGGCACCTGTACTGCACAATGTATGACACTGCAAAATGGAAAGCTCAGTTACAGACTGACTGCTCATTTGATTCCTGCTAGTCATTGTTTTGCTGTATTTAGTGTTGCTTTAAATATAACAATTCTTTGTGACGGTGGCTTACCCCAAAAATATATGTCCATGGCATTTACACTGCTTTCCATGATTAAAGGGCACTACACAGGTATTTGCATCTTCCTGCGCCACAATCAGACTATAGAATTACTTATCCGACGCAGGGCCCGGAACTAGGGGTAGGCAGAAGAGGCACCTACCTAGGGCGCAACAAAAGGGAGGCACTGGGTACTTGTCTTCTGCCTACCCCTAGTCCAGGTTTGCTGCTTTCCCCTCCCTCTCAATAACCCTCCAGCGCTCTCCCCTCCACCTTCTTCACATCCCTCATCCCTCTCCCCTCCGGTTTTTTCCCCTCCCCTCCTCTCCAGTGATCTCCCCCCCTCTCCCTTCTGGAGCTCTCCCCTCCCTCTCCCCTGCCCTCCACTCCGTCGATCTGCGCATGTGTGCACACTCTCCCCTCCATTTTCCCCCTCCCTCTCCCCTCCCCTCTGGCAATCTCCCCTTCCCTCCAGGTATGCTCACAGAGGGAAGCGCGCGCACATGAGCACGGAGGGGAGCTTGGTGGCCGGCCTAGGGTGCCTGTTTGGCTTGGCCCGACACTGATCTGACGTGATGCCTGCGTTTTTGCGTAGCATGTTGGATCGCGGCGGAGCCATCCGTGGACACCTGTGCACACTAATATGACTAAATTCTCGATACTCCATGATAAAAGGCTAAGCCTGGGCTATTCTGCCTTTTATCGTGGTGTTTGGGGGAAGTAGGCATTGTTATAGTGCATGGGTGGTGCAGTTCAGGCCTTGAACAATGCCGAGGCTGCAAAGCCTCCAGACATTTCAGGAAGCAGAGCTCTTGCCAGTCCCTTCTGGATGAATGACTATACCAGGGTTGCCCAAAAGGTAAATTGGGAGCTACCAGTTGAACTTTAGCTGGTGATCAGTAGATCTTAAGACAGTGTCAACAAACAGCTCATGTTTCATGCTTTTCATTCAGATATTTATTGTGATCTAAGAAATAGTTGTTTTTAACAATATAAATGCCAGGTAACTCCTCCTTATATATAATTTTCTGCAGTGACCTTACTGGTATGTTTGCAGTTGATATGTTTATTGTCCATTTTTTTTGCAGTTTTCTTGTACATGTGCTCATAATGCATTTCTGCAGTGATATAACTGCCAATTTTGGGTAATTATGGCTAAAGAATGCAACAAGTCATAGTGCACTTTTTTTCCCAGGCTTTGTTTTCACTTTAGATCCCAAACTTGATTGAGACAACCATGCCCATCCATGTACAAAGCTGGGGAAGGGGGCAGTCGTGTTAAAATTACAGTATTTTCCCTGGTTCCTCTTTGACATGCATTGTAAATCCCTCTAAATATCTATATATATATGTAATTACAGCAATAACTCACAAGCTTTGTGTCTATATATATGTGTTTGCACATAAAAGAGGGTGTGGGATTCCTTGATGTAGGGGAGATTCTGTCTAGCTGATTGGCAGCCTCTAAACTATTTTCATAATCTGTTCTATCTTTAAACCTCTGATAACCTTCATACTAACAGTATCAGTAGAATCCTCTGATTTATAGTGTTTTATTTATATGTAGGTATATAATGTTCCTTCCTGATTTACACACTTCCAGCAATTACATTTACAGTCACCTTAATGTCATGTTGTTCTTAGAAATGAATTGTGCTCAAGAGAGAAGTCAGTAGAACTCCAGTGATTTTTCTGGCGTGGGCACATAGCCCACATGAGTGTAATGTCCCTCTACACCAGTTGCTTCCCTTTTATGCACACGCCCCAGGTGCCCCAGCAATAGGGTTGCCACCTTTATTCGCGTAGGAGTTCAGGCAGAGGGGCCGCTAGATAATGTGAAGGGTCAGATGGGAGGCCTATTGAGAGAAGGTCTATGACACCAGGGGGGCAGGGCTATGACGTGGGTATTCAATTCAAAGTCCTCTCTGAATTTTATTTTTGGAAATCTGGACAGCCTTTCTGAAAACCAGGCTATCTGGGTGTAAACCGGACAGGTGGCAACTTTACACAGCAATGTGAGTGGGATGTAAATATACAAATGTCAAAATTTGTTCTGCGGGTCTACCATATCTACCAGCTCCTAGAAAAGTGTCCATAACTATTGCCCGGTAGACAGAGACCAAGTACCAAGTCCACTGAGCCAGTTTGGTCAGATACCGTATGGTATTGGGAAAGCACCACTCCATTTTATCATTTTATCCTTTACCTTTTTATTATCTTCCTCTTCCACGTGTTACTAGTTTCCTGTATAACTCAGCCTGCAGCCTTGTGCCTTTATATGGTCACAGAACCCCTTAGTGACTTCTAATATCCTTGTAATTTACAGTAGGGGGTACATTATCCCTTATGATACATGAGTGATACTCAGAGTTCCCTGTATAACTCAGCCTGCAGCTTTGTGCCTTTATATGGCCACAGAACTCCTCAGTGGCTTCAAATATCCTTATAATTTACAGTAGGGGGTACATTATCCCTTATGATACATGAGTGATACTCAGAGTTCCCTGTATAAGTCAACCTGCAGTCATGTGCCTTTGTACGGTCACAGAACCCCTCAGTGAGGCTCATTATCCCTAAGGAATTCTACATAAATCCACATTGGTAAAATCCTTTAAAAAAATGTAACACTTATTTTATAGTATTAATAGTATTTATAGTATTAAATGCCCTTGTGGCCTCTTCTGTATAAACCAACCTTCTTAGAAGTTCAGGATTATGTGAAATGAACACAAACATACAATGAAAAAAGAAAAGCTATCACAACATTGCAATTTTGGTGAGTGCTGCTCTCCTCCTTTCTACAATCCAGGAGCCTTTCAGGGGTCTTCACTAGCAGAAATTCTGATTTAAAAATAGGAAATGTTTCTCTTTAAGTTACCAGGAGCTTTTCTTGCCATCCCTGATAACCTACGAGTTTCTCAACTTGCCTCATGGCAGCAGTGTCCTTGCTACAATTTCTGCATATATCCCTGGCCAAGATTATTTGAATGATATCAGAGAGTGATCTAATTAAACACCATCTTCACAATACTACCTATTAAACCCTTAATGACAGAAGGAACTTGTCATGGTCATACATGACTTTTTACTTAAAGGGATACTGTCATGGGAAAAAACATTTTTTTCAAAATTAATCAGTTAATAGTGCTGCTCCAGCAGGATTCTGCACTGAAATCCATTTCTCAAAAGAGCAAACAGATTTTTTTATATTCAATTTTGAAATCTGACACGGGGCTAGACATTTTGTCAATTTCCCAGCTGCCCCTGGTCATGTGACTTGTGCCTTCACTTTAGGAGAGAAATGCTTTCTGGCAGGCTGCTGTTTTTCCTTCTCAATGTAACTGAATGTGTCTCAGTGGGACATGGGTTTTTACTATTGAGTGTTGTTCTTAGATCTACCAGGCAGCAGTTATCTTGTGTTAGGGAGCTGCTATCTGGTTACCTTCCCATTGTTCTTTTGTTTGGCTGCTGGGGGGGGGGAATAGGGAGGGGGTGATATCACTCCAACTTGCAGTACAGTAGTTAAGAGTGATTGAAGTTAATCAGAGCACAAGTCACATGACTTGGGGCAGCTGGGAAATTGACAAAATGTCTAGCCCCATGTCAGATTTCAAAATTGAATATAAAAAAATCTGTTTGCTCTTTTGAGAAATGGATTTCAGTGCAGAATTCTGCTGGAGCAGCACTATTAACTGATTCATTTTGAAAAACATTTTTTTCCCATGACAGTATCCCTTTAAGGGAGCACTTATTAAAAATAGCCTTTGCATGAAAATACAACTCCCAGGCTCCCACCTCCCCAAAAAACACACATTGCCACCCATTCACCTTGTATAATGCCTATATGTTATACCAGGGGTCCCCAACTTTTTTTTACCCAAGAGCCACATTCCAATATATAATTCCTGTGGGTGCCAAATAACGGCTGTGTTTGACAAGAGGATCTGTTTGGCAGTACACCTGGTTTTTATGCAACCAAAACTTGCCTCTAAGCCAAGAATTCAAAAATAAGCACCTGATCTGAGGCCACTGGGAGCAACATTCAAGGGGTTGGTAATTTTCATTTTTTCTGTTCAATAATTCCAAGGGGCAAATTCGCCAGTGACGGCTTCACAGCCATCGCAACACTTCACCATGCGTTAATTCGCCAGGACAACACTAATTTACTAAAATGTGAAGTTGCGTCCAGGGCGCTGAATGCTGGTGAATTTGCTCTGGTGTTAATTCGGCAAGCAATGCGAAGTTGTTCTAGTGTTGGCTAATTTGCATACAACGGGAAGTGAATGTTGAATGGACGTATATGTTGCAGCAAATACATTACACTACACACGTCCAGGGAACCTTAATAAATAAAATAAAGTTATTATAATGCCCTACACATGTGCCCAGTGTATAGTTTATGTGCCATATGTTAGGAAATGTAGGGGGAACCCGGTTACCCAAAATAAAATGTTCGGTCTTTTGCAGCCTATCACCTTTCAACAAAAAATTGAGGAAGTCCTATCCACTCCATTGCGCTTCACCTGGTCTGAGCTGGCAAAGGCAAGTCTGGCGAATGAGGTAACCTTCAGTAAAATCTGCATCTTGGTGAATTTGCGGAGTTACGTCCGTTTGCCAGAGCGAAAATTCGCCAGGCGTTAGAGTGCGAAGCAACTCTAGTGTCTATCTCCTTCGCTAGCGAAGTGAGGCCTGCGCCTTTAAGGAATCAGCGTTGTTACGAAATTATGCCACTCTGGTGAATTTTCGCTAGCGTTAGTCACTTCACCCTTTAGGGAATCTGCCCCCAACTTGGGTAACTGTCTCCTTTTTGGTGGGGACTCTTACTCAATAATAAAGAGAGATATTCCATATACAAATGTAATACTTACTGTTTAATTATACTAGGTAACTGTATATTAGCCTAGGGGCAGATTTATTATAGTTGGTCAAAATTGGTCAAAACTGTCAAATTTGACTAGGGAATTATCCAAACTCAATTTGTATTTGATTTCCGAGATTTATCATACTCTGGCACTTTAAGAATTGAATTCAACTGTTCGCCACCTAAAACCTGCTGAATTACTGTATAAGACAATGGGAGAGGTGCAGTGACCAGTTTGGAGTTGTTTGTAGCCTTCCTGACATTCATGTTTGTTTCAGAGAAATAGAGTTTGGTCGAATTCGATTCGAGTTTTCAAGTCGGTAAAATTCGTATGATATTCGGTTTTATTAATAAATAGTCAAATTTTCGAATTTTGAGTAAAATCAAATTCATGTGAGTGAAAAAAACTCACATTAATTCGAAATTCGACCATTGATAAATGTGCCTCCCCATAAGAAAATTGCTGTGTGATAGTGTAGTTATAGCAAAGGACTAGTGTAGATAGAATTCTATGTTCTGCAAACGTTTCTTTTGTTATAGTTCACTTTGCTTATTTCTCTACCCTTATGACAATCATAATTAATTCTTTTAATAGCCAAGCTGCATTTACATTTTGACTTGGACTAAATGCTTCACTGCTTTTTGTTAATCCTTTGCCTCAGTATACTATAAAATTCTCTATACAATATTAGTTGGTGACTGTAGAATATCATGTACTGGCCTTCTGCCTGTTATTTTTAGCAACCAAAAATCTATCCTTTCTAAAAGATACAAAAAAAGCGCATTTAGGAAATTTCAGTATTTTTATACATTATAGAAACCATTCATGCTTTAAACACGAGAATGGTTTGCTTTATTAGGAATAATTTTGTCAGTGTTTATTGTTCCCAAATACTACTGTAAATATCAGGGCACATATTAAGAAGAACCAGTTTGCTGGATGTTTAAACAAAGATTTGTGTTTTCTGTGGACCTTTCTCTCTTTATTGATGATCTGTAAATAAGAGTGTATTAGAGATGATGGCACCGCTTTATTATAGGCTGCTTCTGGTAAGAACACAATCAGCAATATTTGCTGAACAAATTCACGCCCTTCCTGTGCCAACCCACTCCACTTTTTGTTTCTTTATGGCGTAACAAATGAGAGACACTCCCAAGAACCCAAGAAGTGTTCTTACTTACAGTACAATCAAAAGAACCAGATTGCCCAGTGTTGCAATTTACTAACTGTTTATGGCACCGGCACATTAACCCACAGTTACTGTCACTTCTTCCTGCACATGTCAGAGGCATCATACAGAATTAACTCTTTTCATGCATTTTAAATGCTTCTTTACAATTCTACATTTATCTAATATTAATTGTGAATTACAATAACCATATCAGTATTTCATTTAGCTTGAAAGCATAGGTTCATGCTGCCCAAAGGAGTGTGCAGAATGCAATTTACAGACACATTTTGCCATGCTTTATCCCCAACATGCAGATCTTTCTGTACTGAAATCAAAATGTCTAATTAAAATAAAGCTACTCCATGCTTAGTTCTTGCGAGAGAGAACTACCAGTATACAAACCCCTCCCTCCAGGGCCGCTTCTGCCATGAGGCAAGGTGAAACCCTTGCCTCAGGCGGCAGCGAGCGGCCAGTTACAAGGGGCGGCAAAAAGCCGCCTCTTGTAACTTTAAGAGCCGAACTTCTGGGTTTTAATCCGGAAATTCGGCTCAGCTAGTGCAAAGAGCGCTATAGCCCCCCCTGAAACCCGCTCCGACGCTAATTTTTAAGCGCGGAGCGGGAGAGGAGGGGGGCAGCATCTGGGCTGCTGCCTCAGGCGGCAGCAGCCCCAGGATCGGCGCTGCCTCCCTCCACCTTTTGTTGTATTTGTTCACTAAGGCCAGAATTACTTTCTGGCAGGCTGTTATTTCTCCTACTTAATGTAACTAAATCAGTCTCAGTGGGACTTGGCTTTTACTATTTAGTGCTGTTAGATCTACCAGGCAGCTGTTATCTTGTGTTAGGGAGCTGCTATCTGGTTACCTTCCCATTGCTTTGTTGTTAGGCTGCTGGGGGGGGGGGGGGGGTGATATCACTCCAACTTGCAGTACAGCAGTAAAGAGTGATTGAAGTCTATTAGAGCACAAGTCACATAACTGGAGGCAGCTGGGAAATTGACAATATGTCTAGCCCCATGTCAGATTTCAAAATTGAATATAACAAAATCTGTTTGCTCTTTTAAGAAATGGATTTCAGTGCAGAATTCTGCTGGAGCAGCACTATTAACTGATGCATTTTGAAAAACAACACATTTTCCCATGACAGTATCCCTTTAACCTTATCATGACGGGTGCTAATAAGGGATTGTGCAAGGAATCTATTTTAAAGGAAATTTTATGAAAATACTCAGAAAGTTTCTTTGCATTTAGCATTTATTTAAATAGGTAAGTGGAAAAGTGGATTAAAGACAGAACAAATTACATTTAAATTATATAAAAATATGAAATCTGAACATCAAATACAGTAGAAAACAATAGTATGCCTTTATAGCTTGTGTACAAAAAATAAAAGGATTGAGCAGTAAATATTATGGTAGTATACCTTTCAGTAAATGCAGAGTGCTGTACTGTGCTTTCATTTGTTCCCTTAACCCTGCACAAGAATGTACAAAGTAGTTGTGATTTGTCCATTGATAACTGAGAAAAGGTAGGTGCTCTGTTTGGCACAAAAAGGGGTGAGCTCAGGCCTATGGATTCAAATTTTGAGGCTCATCACGATGGCATTCCACAGGGTTGGTTAAGTCATGATATAGACTTCCACCAGGCTGGCAACAGAGTGCATCCTGTAGAAGATCCCAAAGGGAAGACCAATGTTGACAATTGCCACCCACATGCTGTACCCATAGAAATGAAGTTCCAAGCGGTTGTCAAACTGGGGTCTGGCACCAAAAGCGGGCATAATCCAAAACTGAGAAGAAAAAAAGGAAAAAACTATAATATTGCCTGGCACAAGGAAGTACTCATAGGTTTAAGAATGGTTCAAAGTTCAAGCTGCCTGCAATACCCAAATCAATACCCAATCATATCCAGGCCTCCCATCTCTATATTCTGGTTGTGATGCCCTCCATCCCATTTGTCATTATCAGATGTGTTTCAGGATTTTTACACCGCATTGCTAATGGTGAAATATTTTAGCTATACACATGAGCTAACATCATGGCAACCCTTTTTTCTCACTTTATAACAAGTTTTCTATTTGTATATTTACTGGCTCACAACCTGTCTAATTTCTGAGATCCTTACTAGTGATGGGTGAATAAATTTGCCAGGCGCGAGTTCCTGGCGAATTTCATAGTTTCATCATCAGTGAATACGTTTGCGGCAAAAATTTGATGGCGAAATATTTGGGCTTCTGTCAGAATAGTCACACGCATAAAAATTGTCATGCATAAAAATTATTTGGACTCCCATTGACGTTAGTGCATTTGGACAAAATAGGCGCGCGTATAAAAATTGTCGAGGGTGTCGAAATTGACACACTTCAAAATTATTTTGACGCCCAATGACTTCAATTTGTTTCGCAAATCTTTCGCTGTTTCACGGTAAATCTTTCAGCAAAGCAAAACAGGACAATTTCGCCCATCGCTAATCCTTACAGTTTTACCAGAGTGAAACAAGTGGAAAATTAGAGTTGTTCGTTCTCACTTTTGAAGGTTTACTTACTATGATGTTAGAAACAAGGAGGAACAAAGAGATCTCCTTCAGAATTTTCCTTCTCCAGTCAGCTTTAGATTTATATTCTGGGAAGCTGGTGGGAGTCCCATGTTGCTTTGTCTCTAGGTGAGATTCACTGGAAGGGGAGTGGTTGCTGTGGGAGATGGTGGCTGCTGGATTGATATAGACATGGGGGGAATGACCTTTTTCCTGTAGTTCTGTAGCGTGGTGGTTATTTATGCGGGGCTGCCGGTGCAACCCCTCAATAATGAAGGTGTTCTGCAGGGTGTGTTGCACAATCAAGAGTAAAGAATTTACCAAGATCAGAGTGTGCAACTGTTCTCCAGGTTGCAAGGCCACCATAGCCACTATGGAGAAATAGGAAATACAATATTGCCCAA
Source organism: Xenopus petersii (assembly GCA_038501925.1). NCBI lineage: Eukaryota > Metazoa > Chordata > Amphibia > Anura > Pipidae > Xenopus > Xenopus petersii. The sequence continues at coordinate 82,182,036 of CM076689.1, forward strand.
GGGCAGCCCCAAGAAGCAGGACCACATCAAGAGTCCTAGTGGGGTTCTTGTGGTTGTCCATGTCCCTTTTGTCAAACCGATAGATTATAGTTCCAGCGAGTGAACCAATGGACATTAGGCTAAGGGCTGTGATATTGAAAATGTAAAACATGGTAATTGCTTGTGATTTGCTGTCTTCTGTGTCCACCTCGATCTTATAAACAATGAAGACTCCAAGACCGGCAACAAGGACCCCGATACCGCAAATAAGTCCCATAAACAGATTTCGAGTTTTGAACTTGTGGCCAGTGTGGTGGTGGTCCTCGCTCATCACTCGACCCACATTCTTCCACATTACATAGGACATGGCTGAAGCAAAGAGGCTGTATTCGATATTAAAGGGGTACAGATAATAATAGCCATTCTGAAAGGTTTTACACACGTGGGTTTCACAATCACATCCATGTGATCCTCCACCTGCTGCTATGGAAACAAAAAACATATCGCTAATGTTACTTCTGGAATACCCATTTTCACATCCCAGAATTGCTGTTTAGAAACTTTATATAATGGATAGGGCAGGAGAAATGGGAAGACTGTAGTAGTTCTGTTGCTTAAGAATGAGAAGCCTTTTCTTCTACAAGGTTCTCCATGCTATGGAGAGTTCTCTTAGAGGTCTGTTCGGGTTACCAGTGACACCAGACTACACAACTGGCTTCTAGGTCACTCTAATTTCAGGATTCTTGTAAATGAATATAACACAATAGATGGGCTATGGGACATATCAAAAAGATGGCTGTGGACACTTATTTGTTTGAGATAAAAGTGAGTTAAAATAATTTTACATCTGACTCTTTTGGACAAATACAAACTATAAAAAATTAACATGTTGTGATCTGTTAACCATTCCTTTCTAGCCCCCCCTCGTCTTTTCCACTCTAGTTTATACATATTAAGATTTAAAATTTGGATCTGCTTCTTTGGAGGTGTGAAAGAACATGTTCAGCAGAACACTTACCTCTTACCCCAGCAGTGGCATTGAATGTATAGTTCACACCCATATTTAACTCATGTGTCTGATGCAAAGACTCATCTGTTACAGCCGCCATCCATACTGCCAGGTTAGTGCTGAGAGTTATCATGAGGCCAAAACTGAAAATACAGAGTCATGGTTATCTTGGCCTATGTCATGCTTAGAACATTGTGATTTTGTGGAATGTGCAAATGGTTTGGCAGGCGCTTCATAAACCTGTCAAGCTGATAAATTATAGAGATTTTATTTTCATGAGAAGAGACCCTAATAGACTTGCTTATTGCAAGCAAAGTTGTGCTTTGACTTGATTTTGACCAGAACTCAACAATAACCATATAGACAAAACAAGTCGCTCAATCCAAAATTAAGCAAAATCATTGTAAGGGCCCACCTAAATTTTGGAATAAATATTCTTAAGAAACATATGTTGAAACTGCTTCTCAGTCAGTGCCCCAATGAGCTCCCTGTTGTTACAGGACCTTCTTCCTATATGGTTAATTCCCTGCATATAGAGTATTTTGCACAATTAATAAAAATATAACACAGCACAAGCTTTAAGGTCTTATGATAATTTGTGTTTTTATTGCATAGGTACCTCAATGCACCAGCCCAATATATTGCAGCAGGTAAGTAAATTAACACTATGCTGGCTACTATTTGTTATTTTACATTTAAGTGAACATCTTTTTATATCAACCATACCTGGTGAGGTTCATGTGTAACTGTGCACAGTCCTTACAGCAGACCCAAAGAAAATAGGTCTGTGAAAAGAAATCAACATGTATTGGAATAAGACATAGGAAAAATGAGATGGTCGCATATCACAAGGGTGAATGGTGATATTAAAGTGCATTATGGGGACATACAGTATACACAGTACTTGAAGAAGGAGGGGGTTGGCAAAGACATTTAAAAGACTGCTAGGATGGAACTGGCAGGTGCAGTTATTAAGAGAACCTATAAAAATAGCTACAAACAGGGAAATAACTATTGGACAGACAAGTTGGAAGAACAGGATGAGGAAGAATGTAGGTTGCCCCATACTCCAAAATATAACAATAGAAATGAATTCATGAGAAACTGCATCTGTATGCCTTACATTGTAATTAACTTCCAGAATCATGTATGCAAAGGTTTTACAGTTGGGCTTGATGTTTACTGTCAGTGACACATTGGACCATATTCAGTTCAGTGAGTAAAATGTTTATCTTGTGAGATTCAATTTGTGATGCAACTCAATTCCGAAAAACGTATGGTTTTTCACATGAATGCACTATTGAAGTTTATTGAAAAAAAACTGGAACTGAATTTGTATTCAGTTCAGTGAAAAAAGCTATCTCATGGTTTCTCATATGAAAATTCATAGCCTAAATTGGATATGGAAGGGGGAGTGATTACTTTTCCCCAGTGAAGTGTGCCCTGGCAGTTCCAGATTTGGCCAGGAGGTGTTTAGGTTCCATGTGCTCTGCCTCCCTTTCCTTCCACTCCAAGTAGCTGTCTGTTAATGGATTCCTGTGAAAGAGGCTTTGGCGCGGTGCACTTTTCTGATAAGTGTTGGGAGCTCAAACTGAAGATAAAGAAAGAGGCTTTGTGTGCTCAGCTAGGAAGCCTGAAGATCCTGTGTGTGGTCCCCTGTGTGAGGACAGGTTTTGATCATGTGCCTGCTATTTGGGAGCTACTGCCTTGTCCAAAGAGAGAGTTACCTCTCTACCTGGGAAGGTTTAAGAGCTCTTGGGGGAAGGGACTGAACTGTGACTGACTTTGTTCACCCTGAGTGGAGTGTGGGACTTGTGCCCTGGTAAAACTGTGCCAGGTTTGGACTTAACACACAGGTTCCTCAGGGCAGGGGTGATATTGATAATCTTGATATTGTTATTGCATTTGTGCCTTTCTTCATTTTCCTGTAACGTTCTATTTGTTGCACATGTGTGATTTATTTGTCCTAGTGGAATTTTCCTGAGGTTTATTTCCTGTGTCCACTCGTTGGAAGGGGGCCCAATAAAGGACACATTTCATGTTGCATTATGACCCCCCCCCAGTGTGGGAGGTGGGGAGTTAAAGTGCACTACTGCTTGGCAGCTTTTCAATGCAGGGCATTGCACAAAAAGCCTAAACTATGGGGTTCCATCCTTACCTGTATTACCACAAACACAGCCTGTATAACAGGGTGGACAATTTTGACTGGTGATTCACAATGTATCAGAGTGATTGATTTGCCAATCTTCATAACGTCCAGAACCAGTGTGCACACTCCAAAGAGCACCAGACCTCCTGCCATACACAGAACAATAAACAATATCATGGAGGAACACTATTGCACTTATCAAGTACAAGAAGAAGAGGAGTAATTACATTTCTGTTGATAGTCTCAAGACAAGAAATGAGAGGCTCAGGGTAAATTCAGTAAATAGACAGATCCAGTGCTTAAGGCCATATAGCCTAGAAAGGAAAGCTAAAATATATTCGCAGAGACACATCAGCCAACAGAATATACTCAGGACCCTGTAACCTTTAGAGAAGAAAAATCAAAGTAAGGACCAAGAGGACAGAGGACTGAAGGATGTTACATAGTTAGTTACATAATTACATTGTTAAATCAGGTTGAAAAAAGACAGTCCATCAAGTTCAACCCCTCTAAATGAAAACCCAGCATCCATACACACACCCCTCCATAATTTCACAAAAATGATATATACCTATATCTATACTAACTATAGAGTTTAGTATCACATAAGCCTTTGATATTATGTCTGTCCAAGAAATCATCCAAGCCACTCTTAAAGGCGTTAATAGAATCAGCCACTTTCTTTCAGATCAGAAGATGAAAAGCTTCATTTTAAGGTTACATTTTTGAAGCACACAACTTCTGTTATCCAGAATGTGCGGGACCTGGTTCTTTCTGGATAACAGAGCTTTCCGTAATTTGGATCTTCATATCTTAAGTCTACTAGAAAATTAACATTAAATAAACCCAACAGGTTGGTTTTGCTTCCAATAAGTATTAATTTTATCCAAGTTGGGATCAAGTACAAGGTACTGTTTTATTATTACAGAGAAAAAGGAAAGTGCTTTTAAAAATTTGGATTATTTGGATAAAATGTCTATGGGAGACGGCCTTTCCGTAATTTGGAGCTTTCTGGATAATAGGTTTCCAGATAATTGATCCTATATCTCTTAAAATGTGGAAGTAGTGTTTTGAAAGACATTTTTACATTTGAAAGAATTTCTTTGTCTATTATAAGACAAATAGCTGATGGATTCAGATGGAGGTTTTCACCTTGGTCTGGATTAACTAGGCAGCCCTATAGGTAGAATCTATTTAGGGCACAGACACCATGCAGCCTCCAGAAGAAAGAGTATTACATTTAGATTCCAGATGACAGACAGAATTGTAGGGCATAACTGTAATTTTTCAGTACAGAAAGAATATGACAATGGAAGCCCCTGATGACAGGCAAGAATGTAAGAATCAAAATGAGAGGAAATAGTTTTTTCCTTCTCACCTCTCAGCCAGATAGGCCCAGCATGTGAATCTTTCAGTTTGAGGTTATTTTTGTGCCTTGATGTCCACAGGAGGTATGAGACCATCCAGATACTACAGACCCCCATGAGGACACTGAGGAAGGATAGCACCTCCCTTTCTGCCACTGAAACATCGGTAAAAGCACCGCTGCTAACCAGAGCGCACCCCAGCAGAACTATATTTATTCCCAGCAGCCCAGAGAGGAGGCGGCCTCCTTTCTTCCATATCTCCACTGGCTTGGCTGAAACTACTGTGGACAGCTCTCCTAAGCTAATCTTCTCAAAGATGGGATCTGGTGGAGAGACTTTAACAGCAGTAGAGGTTTCAGCCGGCGAGAGATCTTCCATGTTCAACCACTGCAGAAAGATTTGATTACAAGAAATTGCTGTCAGTGAGCAAAACAATAACCAGTTTACCATTTCATATTTCTGCTCTTATTCAGCTGAGGATGTAACCTCGTGTGAGCATTTTCTAGTTTTTAGGGTTTATTGTGGTTAACCTCTCATATCCCTACTCGGTGTGCACTCCTTTCTTAACAGTGGAATGAAGGGTAAAATGGCTATTTCATGGTGTGCAAATGTAAGATCATGTTTGGGAACGTGTACACAAATCACTCATCATTTTGTATTTGAAGGGTCACATGACCTAAGACCCAACATTTAATATTATTTGCTGTATGATCATTTTATAGTTGCACAATGCAAGATCTTTATGTCTACATCAGTGGCTTGATATGAATTTTTGCACTATTAAACCACAACAACAAAACTATGATCATGGACACTTCCCACCTGTGGGTGACAGTAGCTATAGCATCTTCTGGACTTTGTAGAGGAAGGTGTACACACATCATTATTTATATTGTTCCACTTGACAAAGGTTATTCTTGTCCAAAAATTGCTACAGTATGTGTGCCATAATGAAACAGCATCAAATCATTAAAGCAACAGCCGCCTACTTCCTTCTTCCTGTCTGCTGAGTGTTTCTTGTATGTTCTTGTATCTATTCCCTATATATAGTGATCCTTAATAATATGTGGTCACATAATACATATGTAAATAAAAATATACATACATAGATATATCTAAAATGACAGGTCTTCATTCTGTGTCCCTTGAGTTGTTGCTGACCTGCAACATCCAATATACTCTGATTTTTTTTGGTGATAAAAGAATTATGTGAGCTGATTTTTTTTAAAGGGTAAGTATAAGCTGTTAAAACTTTTTTTTTTCTTTTTTACAAACTTCCTAATGAATGCTTTGTTCAGAATATATGCCACATGCACAAAAGTGGGTTACATTTTACTTTTAGAAAGACTAATCATACCATTAACATAGATAACAAGCATTAAACCCAAAACTGTGTTCCTTTCAGGAAATGAGGAAGAATTCTGGATCCTTCTTGGTGGATCCTGTATGCATGTGAAGAACTAGAGGCTACAATAACAATGTCACAGACAAGAATGTGTCAACATTTTCTCATACATAATAAGAGAAAAAAACTATTCCTAATCCTCTATTTTAGAACAGCACTTAAAGAGGCTGTTCACCTTTGAGTTAATATTTAGTATGATGTAAAGAGAGATATTCTGAGACAAATGACAGATATTTTTTTAATATCTTTGTTTTTTTTTAGTTATTTAGGTTTTTACTCAGCAACTCTCCAGTTTGAAATTTCAGAAATCTGGTTACTAGGATCCAATATACCGGAATATGAATAGGAGAGGACCGGAATACAAAGATGAGTAATAAGTAGCCATGACAATACATTTGTAGCCTTACAGAGCATTTGTTTATAGATAGGGCAATTGACTCCTATTTGAAACTAGAAAGAGTCAGAGGAAGAAGGCAAATAATAAAAAAAAATTATAACTATATATAATGAAGACCAGTTGAAATGTTTCTTAGAATTGCCCATAACATACTGAAAGTTAACCTTAAGGTGAACCACCCCTTTAAAATCCATGTAGTATTTACACCTTCTACAACATGATGTAGTAAGATGTTTTGTGCGCTATATGACCAATCTACTAATAATTCTGACTGTAATGCAGTGTATGAGTATAATAAGGTGTGGGAGTAGATAACTCCTGATTATTTTGATATTTTCATTCCATTCTCGTGGCACAATGTGGATTATTGGCTATACAGAGTCTGCAGATGACTTTCTTTTTATTGTCTGGCAGACCAACACAGATTATGTAACTCTGGTGACACACTACTGGTGTAACATTTGCACTGGATTTATAAGCCCTTACCCCTTAAGGACCAAGCAGCAGGGAGCTGCCAGGCTGTGCCATCTAATGTCCCTAAAGGGCAGCAATTTATTTATTCCAACCCATTAGACATTATTTATAGATGATGCAATTTTTGCCTTACCTGTCTTCAAGCCTTAGTTTTATAGAGATAACTGTATGGATTTGGATTGCGCTTTTCTGAGACGTTTCCTCTCCAATCAATGGCTAATGTTAGTTTGGTTCCTGTTAACCGATTTATATATCTAAGAGGCTTTTTTGTGGTTCAGGCTGAGTATATACAATAATACAGGTTTGTGTGGCCTAGACTAGAACCCTTTGGTTATTCCAAAGATCAGAAGTTTAACATCTTTGAAAGTCTCTGCAGTCCCTTATATGAGTTTCTAATCTCAGCCTTTGTAATTTTAGACTGAGGTCTCCTTGGTTCTCCTTTCAGGTTGTGGATAGAGGTATATGAGTAAAAAGAAATCGGGAACTGTGTTAGTGTCTCTAGTATCTGGTTTGATCTGTAGATGATGGCATTTCTTGTTCTTGGTTGCAAGATGACTGCTACCTCTCCAGGTTTGCAGCCACTATCTGTGAGATCTTCAAAGGTTTGGTCTTCTCTGTTCTCTGTTCTCAGGATATTGTAGAAGGATGCAATGTTCTGCTCCAGGCACTGTAAGCCAGGGAAGAGCTTCCTCTTTCTTTAGTAAGCTACATTTATACTGTCCTACAGGGATTGATTTATGCTTCATGATAGCACAGCCATATAAACTCTTCTCACTAAGACAATACAGTATCATCTGTGATTTAGGGTTCTTAAGATACCAGGGGAAATTTGCCCAATGGGTTGGTGGGGGGGGGGTGGGGGGGTGACACTGAATAAATAAGTTACAGTCACTCTTTGTGTTATCAGGTTTAAACACCAACCAACTTTATGACCCATACATTAAATTTTTCCTCCATTCCAAAATCTTTTATTTTGTTCTCCGGTCGGCTTCCTTATCATCTACCGTGGACCTCGAAAGTATCTTTTTTTTATAATGTGCTCACTAGTGTTGTTGAAAAGGGCCTGGTATCATGTGAAACAGGGGGTGCCCAGTCAATGCAAATAGTTTAAAATCTTTCTGTGGCTTAAGGTCTCACTATGAAAAGTTACAGAAACTTCAGCCCAGCAAAGAGAATTACTGTGTGATTGCATTTTACTGAGAAACTTGCTAGTTCCAGTAACATGCTTTGAAGTAATACTATTATTCGAAAATTATATGCAAAAAAGCCTACATTGTACACTATTGTAAACAGCAGCTTTAAGATAGGAGCCATAAAGCAGGGCAGAATGAGGATCAAATAGGATCAGTACCACTGTGACAGAATGCTCTGTTATAAACATAGCTAAAATCTAAGCCATAAAGCAGGGCAGGACTGCTGCTTACAATAGGTATCAGATAGGATCTGTGTCACTATGACAGAATGATCTGTTATAAAGATAGCTAGAATCTCAGCCATAAAGCAGACCAGGACTGCTGCTCCTTATAAAACTGAAGTTACAAGAAACAAACTACAATAGTTTTGATACTATCATGCCATTGTCTCCTTTGCAACATATTTTCTTCATCTGTATAACATTTGTTGTCATTTTGATTTCATTTGTTTAATATGAAAATCAAATAAAATATTTTAAACATAAGAAACAAACTACAGGTATAGGTATGTGATCTGTTATCTGGAAACCCATGCTCCAGAAAGCTTCAAATTATGGGAAGGCCATCTCCCATAGACTCCATTTTAAAGAATTAATTCAAATCTAAAAAAAAAAAAAAGGATTTCCTTCTTCTTTGTAATAATAAAACAGTACCTTGAACTTGATCCCAACTAAGATTGAATTAATCCTTATTGGAAACAAATATAATCCTATTGGGCTTATTTAATGTTTTAATGATTTTAATGATTTTTTTTAGCAGACTTACGGTATGGTAATCCAAATTACGGAACGATCCCTTATCCTTTTTTTTTACAACCATTTGAGGGGCATGGCACATTTGTTTTAGGGTGGGCTCATGTCTAAGGCATTAGAGGATCACTTTTGCCTTTATTATGCTTCATTGGACATTTGTAATAACAAGTGGCCACTTCAAGCATTTGCACCAACATCTCTAATAAAGACATATATATAACCTATATGTACTTGCCCTATTCAAAATTACCTAAGCGTAAGTGTACTAACAAAGTTTCGCTACACAGAAATTAACACAGCAAAAGTTTGTTATGAAATGCTTGTGCTGATGAATTAACGCTAGTGAAACTTCGCCACGTTTAGCTGCCGAGAAGCAACTTCACATCTTAGTGAATTAGTGTAGTGGTACCAAATTTTCAGTGTCGCGGATCCTTCACTGGAGAAAATTCGCCCCTTAGTGAATTTGCCCCCATGACTTAAGAGGGTACACTAGCAAAACACTGATATATCATTTACTGTTAGTAGGACATGATATTAGGACTGATGGACAATGGAGAAAAGGAAAGTAGTGCTGGGATGTATTCCTTATTGTTTGATGGACACCTCACCTTCTTCCCATAGTCTTATTCTTCCTTGAAGATCTTCATTTTGCCTCCTCCTCAAGGATTTTGCCAGTAGTAAACGTGGACAAAGTGCAGTAGTAACCATGGACAAAGGAAAGGACACCTTTTCCTTGACACCATTTGCCCTAATTTCAGTTCAGTTCCTTCTGCTCTTTATTCCACCCACAGCCATGTTACATCTGTCCATACTTTTCCTAAATCTTATCCTCTAGAAGTCTTGGCGCAAAGTCTTTCAGAAGATCAGTTTATAGGGCTTGGGTTCTGACCCACTATTTGGACATGCTGTATAACTCCAACAGGCTGGCTGCTGCATGCATTCTATAGAAGATTCCAAAAGGCAGGCAGATGTTTGTGATCACGGCCCAGATAGTGAATCCATAAAACCCCACTTCCATCCCAGTGTCAAACATGATTCGGGCTCCAAAAGCAGACATGATCCAGAACTACGGGATAAAAATATACAAGATGTAGACATGAGAAACAACTTGTTCCTTCAAAGTGGCACCAAGAGAGAAAGTGTTATCCTGCCAGAGTCTATTCCTCCCTGCAGACTATGACTCATTACATTGATTTTGAACATCAATGCAGTGCACTCATTAGCTCCTCAACCTGACATTTAACCTCTGCTTAAGCAGGGGGTCTATGTCTACCCTGTGATGTCATGGTTTGTAAACAGGTCTAGGCATCATTGCAGAAGGTTTCACTCCAACAAACAACGGAACCCTCTGTGATTCCTCTTTTTGTTGTTCATTGAAGAAAAGTTTTCCTGGATTAATTAATAGTAGTTTTTAAAATCTGTTTGTATTGATTGGTATAAACTGTTGGTATTTCTAAAATATGTTAGTGTGAGGTCTGGAATACTTTGGTGTGAACCCTTTTCTTATGTTGGATTCACATGCATGTTCTATGTTTCTTTAATTTTGTTGTTCCTGTATCGTTTTCTCATTCGCTATCACCCTGTACCGTCTCTCCTACATTTCTCACGTTCCACTGTTCTGCTTCTCATTTACTGTTCTTTAAAATGCTCCCATTCTATGCCCCCCTTTCTTCTTTTGCTACCTTATTATTTGCCTTTACACAATTGCCATGGCCACAGAATAATTCCAGACCTGAGTTTTAATAGTTTTAATTTTATCCATCAAAAGTGATGGTTGGTTCAGGAACAGGGCAGGTCTGAAAATGTAATCTATGACTGGAACCACAGGCAGGTGGTTGATACTGTGTGTGGCCCCTCATATCCTCTCAGTCCACTTAAACCATAAGCCAATCTGGCAGAGCTCATGCCCAGTCAACCATGTATGATGGTCCTAGACCATTTCAGAAAACACAAGCAGGCACTCAATAAATCCAATGTGGCGGGCCACAATAAAGTAAAAAGTACATTTTATTTATTTTAAATGACCATTAAAAAGCCTTACGCGGTTTGTGCTGCATGTTTTCTGAAATGGTCTAATCCACTCCCTTTGGCTATAGGTTTAGGGCTTGGCACCCAAGCCCAATATTTCTACTGGTGGGTCTTTGGACTTTCGTTTCCTTTTATGACCATGTTTAACTATCTTAACTCATATCACACACAAGGACTTTGTGCACGGCTTTTCAAATTGAAGTTATAGCAACAAATCCCTTTGAGGGGACAAAAACAGAAAAATTTATATAGTGTAGTAGGCTTAATTAGTATGGTACCAAACATGCGTTTAGTGTTATTTGATTAGTGCACCCCAAAGAGTCTCATTAATTGTGATGACGAGTGAAGAAAAGGCACATCAATCATGTGGCTCGTTATGGGTGATAGAGAAGGTCTAGTCGATACCCACACTAAAATCTGCAGTGATCCTAGTGGTCTATTATACTCACAGACAGTAATTAGTTAAAAGCGCGTATCAAAGAGATATTCCGTCCGTATTCCAATTCTCCCTTTCTCCTTCATGTGCGATAAAAGATAGCATGTGTAGAAGCGTAAAATATCTTTTAATAAATAAATAAAATTTCACTCAGCATACGGTTTAGGTTCACATTAAAATCAATAAGTAGCGGCTCTGTGGCGGTTCAGTGTCTCTCTTGCATCTCTCCAGCGTTCACTCATGTTCACTGCGCATGTCTCTGCTTGTTGAGTACAATATACTATTAGGAGAAACTAATACATATAGAAAATTAGAGCACAATCCTATAGATACATTTCAAAGTAAATTGAAAAAAATCATTATAAAAGCTGAAAGAGAAAATGTTATAAATACAACAAAAAAAAAATACATATTGATAGAATTTCCGAAAGTCCCCTTATTTTAAATTTTACCAAAGATAAACAATAACCCCTGGATGACTGATAATTTCTGGGATTAACTCTCCAACTAGTAATCTCTCTCATTATATAGACACAAAATTACAACCCTATGTAAGCACAATACCGTCATATTTAAAAGATTCAACACTGATTTTAAAAATCCTTAAAGAATTGAAGTGGGATCCGGGTTGGATTATAGCCACCCTAGATGTCAAGTCACTTTACAACTGTATTGAACGCCAATTGGGTATCAAAGCAGTGGAATATTACCTAACACAAGATACAACTTTAGACTAAGGAGTTATTTTAATGGGAATAGAATTTATTTTAAATCATAACTTTTTTTGGTATAATGGGGGCTACTATCTGCAAGTCTATGGCACTGCCATGGATACACGGTTCACGCCCAGTTATGCTAATTTATTCATGGGTTTCTGGGAAAATTCATTTTAGAACCCATGGGACTGGGTGTGGGCCTGTTGCAATGGAAATGGTACATCGATGATGTTCTTATAATCTGGGATAAAGGGGAAGCAGAATTATTAAAGTTTATAAAACTTTAAAAACATTTTTGAAATTTGTTCTGAGAAGCCAATAGTGAAGCCAATACTGAAGCATATAGTAATGGATATCTCCCACCAAAACAGGACATCAGTATGGTAGACATAAAGACAATGTCAGGCATTCTGTTGCTGTGACTTTAGTGCAGAGAATGTAAAAAGATTTTACATTCTAACTGTGACAGATATCTAATAAAAATCCTTTTCATTACTGAATGGGAGGGAGTCGGAGCTACCATAAACAACCTGATGCAGACAGATATGGTGAGAGAATATAGGTGTATGTAATTCACTGGGGCAATGTATGAAACACAAGATGTTTGCCCCTCAGGTACAGACTATCTGGTACCTTGAATTTAATATTTTATGTCGCAAAAGCAGATGAGTCGGTGCTGCTCAGTGTCGGACTGGCCCAGCAGAAAACCGGGAAAAAACCCGGTGGGCCCCGACCATTAATGGGCCCCTGCCGGGCCAGACCCCTCTCCCAATCAGTTTGATCAAAAAAAAGTTTTCTTTAGGTGCCGTGCAGCGCTATCTGCCATGAGGGCAGTGCCATTCAAGCAGGAACGCCGAGCAGTGCCTTTCAAACGCTCTCAGATCTTCATGGTAGGGGGGCGGGGCGGAGGGGGCCCTGGACAGTAGTCCCGGTGGGCCCCTGGGCCCCCCAGTCCGACCCTGGTGCTGCTCGTCTCTGTATAGCTATTGGTCTATGAATAATATTAATAATTTCTACATTGTCCATCAGTCCCAAATAATGAAGCATATTTTTAAACAGTAACTAATCTCCCTGTGTCCCAGAAATTGTTTGTAATCCTCTTTTTTGAGAAATTCTATGATAGTCCATTCCTCTTGCTGTAACACAAAGTAGAATGCGATACTGTTCCTGGATTCTTGTTGCCTGCCTTATCCCCAGTTCCTAAATATTTTGCCCAGCTTTTTTCTGTATATCTTGCCTGCTCTTGGACTCCTGTGGTAAGACTCTTGCCTGTATGCTGCATTTAACTACCATCAGTAATGCCTTACCTGTCTGTTCCTCAGTTCTTGCTACCTTGTATGTCCTTACTACACTTATTCTGACAGCCATTGGCCTGAAAGTCTAATTGGGCATGCCTAAAGGCTACCAACCTGAAGTTGCAACAAACCAGCCATAATACATCAAAAGTGCTGCTCTGTTCTGGGCATCAGTGATGTTTTGGACATCTATTAACCAAGTTCATAATAGCACACAGATTGATTGCATTCCCTCTTAAGGTGCATATCAGCTTATACAATTATGTTATAATATTATCACTTTTAAATTAGAGAAATCGTATGGTTAAGATGCCCCATAACTTACAATGATGTTACTGAGGAAGAGAAAGAGGTAAATATCCTTCATTATTGTTCTCTTTTTTAGATGTGTCTTGAGCTGAGCTGCTAGGGTGGCTCTTCTGGACATTCTTGGAACTTGGGGATGGTCTTGAGGTTGAGGAACAGAAGTAATGGAGTGTGGGTCCTCGATCTCCTCAGTAGTGCCTTCCTGGATTGCTTCTGGGTACAATTTGCTGATCTCTGGTTGTCTATGTCCATGGATGGGTGGGAAAATGTATAGGCCCTCGATGATGAAAACATTCTGAAGGGGTTGTCTATGTCCATGGATGGGTGGGAGACGGTATAGGCCCTCGATGATGAAAACATTCTGAAGGGAGTGTTGGATAAATTAAAAGTGAATAGACAAGAGTGAGACAGTTCAGAACCATAAGGGTCTGGCCACTTAGGGTTTGGCCACACTGGCAGATTCAGGGAGATTTGTCACCAGGCGACAAATCTCCTCTTCTTCGTGGTGACTAATCTCCCCGATCTGCCTTCCCCTGCCTTCCGCCGGCTAAAATTAAAATTGCCTGGGGGCAGGCACTCAGAGTGCTTCATTTTCCGAAGTTGCCTGAAGTTTCCTCGTGAGGTAATTACGGGTGACTCCAAGTGCCTGCCCCCAGGCGATTTTCATTTTAGCCAGCGGAAGGCAGGGGAAGGCAGATCGGGGAGATTAGTCACCGCAAAGAAGAGGAGATTTGTCGCCTGGCGACTTATCTCTCTGAATCTGCCCTTGTGGCCAGACCCTAAATGGTGAGGTGGCAATCACGGCTATGATAGAGTAATATAAGATCCCATACTAAGCCAGCATGGCGCCTAGCTGCAGAACCATATTCAGGGTGTGGCTGGGGTTCTTCTAATTGTCCATACTCCTTTTGTACAACTTAAAGCAAATCACATGGAAAATATGAAAAGTAGTAAAGGACAGCCATCGCTTTGCCGCGATTTCTCTGGCCACTTCGTATAATATTAACATCACTAGGCCAGTGACTAGAACTGACACACCAGTGCCCAATCAAAAAGGGGGATATGTTTACGCACTCCAGAACCCAACCCAAAGTGTTGTGAACCACTGTCATCAAATTGACGGCACACATTTTTCCACATAATATATAACATGGCTGCAGCAAAGAGATTGTATTCAAAGTTGAAAGGGTACATGTAATAATACTCAGTGGGTAAGAACTTGCAGACAGACTGGCAGCTACAACTGTATTCATCATCATCATCTGGGTCAACCATTGTCTCTGCGGAGAGAAATAAGTCATAACCTGAGTGTTCCATGTACCTAAACCAAATCAATCAACGAAGGTTTATTTTGAATACATAGCACAGTTTTGGGCACCCAGTTATAAAACTATAAAAGGGGAAATTAACAGGTTTAGGTATGGGGACCTACATTATTTTAAGCATAGGATCACAAACTGGGGGGGCGGGGGGGTAGACCTAGAGTAAGCTATGAGCTGTAAGTGATTATTTTCTGGATTTCCTGGATTATTATAGAACTATATATAGAGACATTTTTAGAGCATTGGTTGTATTTTTATTCTGATGCCCTCAATGAAGGCAGGCCTTTGGTCAAGCACAGCTTAGAGAACAACAAGCCTACAGTACACAGTAGTTAAAAATATCTAAGACAGCTGATACAACATTGTCAACTATCTCCCCAGATATCAGCCCCACAGTTTGGGAACCACTAGATAATCTAATTTGTACATTGTTAATCCAAGAATTGATCAAGTTGCCCTTTAGAAATGGAGAATTTCTTTTGCCTTATGATCCCAAACAGAGATCGCTTCAGGTGCTTTTTTTCTGGTTTAGTTTGGTCTGGTTTTGGGGTATTTTTTTTTAGCTCTATGATGTTGCAGTTTACCTAACAAAAATCTATAGGTAAAGAAGGAAAAATGTTATGCTCCCTATTAAAGGCTGAACCTTGCTGAAGGAATACTCTGCCCTTTGTTATTATTATTATTAACATGTATTTATATAGCGCCAACATATTGCGTAGCACTGTAAAGTAAATGTGATTATACAACTACATCACATGAATTACATACATAGAATATATGGAGTAACAAACATCACAATAAATACAGGTACAAAAAGGTGAGGAAGGCCATATGCATAGACATACAGTCTAAAGGGAAGGGAGTAATACACAAGGTGTGGGAGTGGGCAATATCGAATTAAGTGGGTGAGAAATGTGGTATTGTATGTGGTGTTGCGTTTGGTAGTTAAGCAGAGTGAGGGTAGGCTGAAAATCGTTTTCAGAGATTTCTTGAAAGCAGAAAGGTTGGGAGAAAGTCGGACAGACCGTGGGAGAGCGTTTCAGAGGAGGGGTGCAGCCCTTGCAAAGTCTTGAATACGAGCATGTGAGGAGGTAATGAGAGAAGAGTTGAGTAGTAGGTCAGTAGAGGAGCATAGTAAGCGAGTGGGTGAGTATATAGAGATGAGTTCAGAGATGTAGGGTGTTAAACATCATTGTCGCAATTGATCATAGGGCAACATGACTAAAGGCCAATTTAACTAACTGATCTTTTGTTTCTTGCCAACTCATCTAGACTCATTACGACACCGGGTCTCAATCGTTGGCTGACGATTTCTCATTATTCTAAGGCAGATGTCCCCAATCTTAAATGTAAAAACAACATAATCATGCAAAAAATTCATAGGGGTGCAAAATATTGTATTTGATTGACTACTGGTAGCCCCTATGTGGACTTGCAGCCTACAGGAGGCTCTGTTAGGCAGTACACATGATTTTTATGCTTTAAGTAAAGCTTGTCTTTAAGTAAGAAATTTAAAAAGAAACACCTGTGTTCAGGCCACTGGGAGCATTATCCAAGGGGTCAGAGAGCAACATGTTGTTCACAAGCCACTGGTTGGGGATCACTGCTCTAAGGAATGGTCTTGCTGCTATCATGGGGGGTGGTCTGGCTTTTAGCAATGGTATTTCTTGTGGGAAAAGGTTAATGTACCTTCTGACTCATTGCTATTGTTCAGGGTAGCATTCCACTGTAGATATCGCTGGATTTCAATGGTGTGATACCGAGATTCTTCTGTCACTGCTATCACCCACAGGGTAAGATTTATGGACAGCAGAACCATCAAAAAGCATCTGGAAGCAGAAGTAAAGTCACAATGAGACAAATATAGTGCCTTGCACTTTAAATACAGTAACTCTTAGCAATAAAATCATATCAGAGGAATCATTTAATGAGGTCTAGACGTGCTTGAAAAAGATCATAAATGAATGTGGTGGTGGCATAGAAAAGGAATAATGAGAGGGAGCAGGGCTGACATCTTCTTTAGCTAGGAAGCCAAGACCAGGGATTATCTGTTAGGAATGTATTTCAATACCAGGAAGAGAATGAGTTAACGTTGGTCTGTAGCAAGAACCTGCTCTCTGACCCCATTGTGTAATAAGACAATGTTTACTTAAATTTGGGTATGACAGAATATGGGACTGATAGGTAGCGGAGATAATTCCTGCAATATTTAAAGGACATCTATTAAATGTTTGGCAGAACTGAATGTAAGGGCCCCTTCTGAGTATTAAAGGCACAGTACACTAGTTTTTTCTAAAATAAAAAATGTTTTTATTAACAGTTGTCAAGTATTACTCACGACACCAGTTGGTCAATCAGTTCCTTCCACAGATGTACAGATGATCCAATGTACCCCACAGCAATCTGGACTTGAGAACCAGGGTTTTGATACAGAGTTATGGTATGTTATGGTAGAGGCTATGGAGAATGGACACTGATAGCTGGATTTCTGAAGATCTAGGGGCAGATTTACTAAGCTCGAGTGAATAGTTAGAATGGAAAAATATTCGAATTTGAAGTATTTTTTAGGGTACTTTGACCATCGAATTAGTTCGAATGATTCGAACGATTCAAAGTAAAAATCGTTCAACTATTCGACCATTCGATAATCAAAGGATTTTATCGTTCGATCCAACGATTTTTGCGCTAAAATCCTTCGAATAGATATTCAAATTCGAAGGATTTTACTTTGAGGGTCGAATTCCAGGGTTTTTTAACCCTCGAAATTCGACCCTTGATAAATCTGCCCCATAGTGTCTTATATTCTTATATAACACAGTTGGAGGCTTAAAGGAGTATCTAAGGGAGGATGTGGTAAGAGAGACTATTGTTGCACTGACAAGGCCAAAACTCTAAGCTAAGCTACTAACAATTGCCCAGAAGCTTAGACAAACAAAGCATAGACAAAGATATACACATTGAACCCTAAATATTTCCATTAGTTAGATCGATTGTAAAATACTAAATGCAGATCTAATGGCCATGTAAAGTCACCCCGAGGCAGCTGGGAAATTGACAAAATGTCTAGCCCCATGTCAAATTTCAAAATTGAATATAAAAAAAATCTGTTTGCTCTTTTGAGAATTGGATTTCAGTGCAGAATCCCCCTGTGAGGAAAATTGGAGAATCTTCAAATGGGTTTTTTTTTCCTTCCTCTGGATCAACTAGCAGTTAGGCAGGTTATATATAGAATTAAAAGGTTGAACTTGATGGATGTGTATTTTTTTTCAACCTAACTTACAATGTTACATTAGCACAAAACTAAATAATTAGTATAATAATAGTCTAATCCTTTTTACCCTGCACCTTGGTTGGTAAAGTCTGTACTGAGACAATGTTAAACTATAGCTTATATGGACATTCCCTATGCAGGGCAGGATTTTGATGTTACTTCGCCTTTATTGGACCCCTTCTTGAGACTGTAGTTCCTTACTGGGTGGCATTCATGTAGATCTGGACACAGTGTTTGCAGGAGACCCAAAGGAAACATGTCTGTAAGGGAAAACATTGTCAATGGAAGTTGGTTGTGTGAAAGCAAAGGGAGTAAAACTGTACATAAGGGTTGGATTTTAGAACACGGTTTCCAATTATTGTGGCTTGTGGACCCCTTGTATTTCAGGCTGTTTTTGGAGTTATTAGCCTGTTGTCACTTTTTGCATTGTAGGGGGACCAACACACAGTAGAAAAAGACAACATTTTATCCAGACAATAATAGTTAATAACCATCAGCAGAAGAACTTGCCACCTTGATATTAGGAACTGGGAAAAAAAAGACAAAGGGCTTGGGGCTCACCTGTGTTATAACAAACACTGCCTGTATAACAGGGTAAATGATTTTCATAGAGGTTTCACAGTGAGATATTCCACAGCATGGCCAATCCTGAGTCATTATGAGGGTTCCCGTGCCAAAGAGAACAATGCCTCCGGGGAAAGGACAAAAACACATTCCTAACCTGTGCCAGGATGAAGGGGAAATAAACTTGAATAAGTTAAGACTAGGATAGAGAAATCATTGATAAAGAAGGACTAAGAAGTACATGTAGGATATACAATTAACTGCTTCAACAGCAGGAGGGGCCAACAGAGTTATATTAAAATGATTGCTAATTCTTTCATTTAAGATTTACTTAGGCATATGGGTTAACTTGATAGACATGGTGAATGGTACTGAAATACCCTAAAGGTAACTTCAGCAGTACAACCCCTATATTTGCTCATAGCCTGCCCAAGCATACACAATTATTGTGTATTCAGCTGAAGGAGAGGTATTTGTCACCAGGGTGGATTATCCCAGGGCCTGAGTTGGACAGTCTCTGAGTGCCCTCTAATGGCAGTCAGCAGACAAAACTTGTACTCTCAGCTAACAACAATTATGCAGTGAATACCAGTATATTACATTAAATATTGACAGATCTTCATGATAAGAGACTCTAAGGTGAATGTTAGAATTTCATGCTAAGACTCTTATGGGGGCTTAATAGAATCATAAAATACATTCAAGGTGCACTGCATTTAAGTGAGAGAGCTATCCTGTATAGGACTGAGTACGAATACATCTGTGGATGCTAGCTTCTTTATCTACTAATATCTGAGCAGTCATGTTCTTTATCTGATTTCTCATTATCAGACAGCAAACTTCATGCATTCTCCAGGGGGTTATAAGTAGAGGGTCCATTTAGGACTTTACTGATACACAGTTGTGTATGTGCCTTAAGAGACCTTAGGTTTTCAGAACAGGGGTACCCTATAAAATGTGGCTATGGGACCCTAAATATTTTTATCATTCAGTACTCCATATCTCTAACCCTCCTGGACTACTAACCTTTCATCCAGATTGGGCCTGCATTGCCATCTTTGTACAGAATGGCATTTTTTGTGCTTCCGGGATTAATACATCTGAAAGATCATCTATGCCGTGCACATAATCAACACAATGCATAGAAATATTAGCAAATCAGTTTCCCAGATTTCCACATCCTTCGTAAAGACACAGGCTACTAAGGTGCTGCTGAACAACAATACGTTGGAGCCTTCTAGTCCAGACAATAGCTGGTCTTCTTTCTTCCATTTTTCTTGGGTTTCCTTGCTCTCAGAATGGGTGACAGTTGCTGATGGGTTGTTGGGGTTGCCCTGCTCAGTCTCCATGATTGAAATCAAACTTTTTAATACTGTCCTTGAGATGTTGAGATTTAACTTATATCTAGTTATACTGCCATTGAGAACATGCCATGACAGCCTCTGGCAGGTTGGAGTCGATCAACTGCTGGTGGGTAGGGCATCTTTGTTAGAGATTCTGCTAAATGGGTGTCCTGAACTTAGAAGGATTGCCGCAGGTCTCCATGCTTTACTGTGTTTAGTAGTGGTGTATTCCTTGAGGAAAAGAGGAGGTATGTAGGTGTACCCCCAATTGGGGGGTCAAAGTAAATGACACGTGATTTTTTTCTGTACGTGTTCAACAAATAATATTATCATGGGTTATTATAATTTACTCAGGACAAAAAATCCTGCAAAACAAGTATATAGTAGTTTGTATATAACTCTATAATTAGATTAAGCTTTCAGGTGCTTAATTTTCTAGAACAAGTCAGCTGTACAATTATCCATGGAATTATACCCAAATTTTACATGCTGTATATTGTAAAACCTACATGCAAAAATAGCAGCAGCTAAAGATGGATAAGTCAGCAACAGGAGGGAGTGGCAGGTTAGGAATCATTTACCAATAAGGGACACTAATAGCCACTTTAAACTTTAACTGTTTTTTAATTCCAGTACACTACAATAGTTTATCCCCAGAGGCTGCTTGGCACCTAACCATGTCTTTCCTTGCCTTTCGTTTACCAGTTTTAGGGACAATCCCTCAAGGTGACAATACACGGAGAGTTCCACTCGTTGAGAAGATCTCTCCCTGATATGCCCACATTGAGGTGGCCCCACACATGGCCAATAAGCTGCTGACTTGGTCTGTCTGCAGATTTTATCGGCCTGTGTATGGCCAGTTTAAGACCAGACAGTATCTGCCCCACTAGTAACTAAACTTTGTGGGGTGTTTGGGTTTACTAGTCTAATAGCATCTGAAACCAGAGATCTGATTACACATACATAATTACAAAGAATTCCTATGCTGGCGTATGTGGGTTCTTGTGAGAAAGCAAAAAGAATTGTGTCCATTTTGACACATTGGGTGTAATTGCTACTGACAGTGTGGCCACAAATATGTTGGAATTATAGGAAAAAAACTGCATCATGGGAAACAAAAAAAAATACAGATTTGTACAGACTTGCACTTTGCACTCTGCATTTGTATGGACTGGCAACATGGTGCATTGACAGATGAAATGTTCAAACCTATCCAATTCCCAAACGGACCAATAACCAAAGTATATAGATATCAGTTGGATTTGGAGGTCCACCATACACATATAGACAGGGCAGCCATCAGGGGGGAGAGTTGTAGGGGGCCCTGAGGGTAAGGGGGGCCTGGCCACGCCACACTTACTTGATTATCCGGGCCCCCCATCTTTCTGAGAGCTGCTGACTTCGGGAAGGCATGGACGTTTAAGGGGCCCTGGCCACCAATTTTCTTAGCTGAGTTCAACCCAAATACGAGAAAGGCGGCATCTCTGGGCTGACCTCGACTTCGCTCTGCACACACAGGTTGATCTGATTAAAAATAAACAGAACAGTCAGCAGATCCACTTTTCTAATCACTGTAAGTAAATGAAGGCGACCATCATCTGAAGACCATAATAAGCTGGTAATGCAGATAGAGGCTGACAGCTCATGTGGTTTTTTTGTATATCAAGGTCCAGGAACCCTGGGCCTACTCTCAGCATTTATAGACAATGAGACCTTTACATTCTTGATGGACTGGACAGGAGCCAATAATGCAGATATATCAGGTGATGACATGAGAGTGAAAGATGATGATGTAAGGGAGAAGGACAGTAATGGGCAGTGATTGGTGCATTTAGGGCCTTCTATCAACAAAGTTATGTTCTGAACCAGACA
This sequence comes from Xenopus petersii, assembly GCA_038501925.1. NCBI lineage: Eukaryota > Metazoa > Chordata > Amphibia > Anura > Pipidae > Xenopus > Xenopus petersii. The sequence goes on from CM076689.1 coordinate 82,203,914, forward strand.
GCCTGTGTTAATACTGGATCAAAGAAAAACAAGTGGTAACATTAGCATCACTGTAGGTTTTGCTTTGTGCAAACTATACTAGAATACAGACACAAAACTGCTACTTATACTGGTGCCCTAGTTGCATCCATATTATGGGAGTCATGGAGGTGGGTGGATACTCTAACATGGCCTCCAATTGAACGTAACACCTGGTCTACAACACATGTAAAATAAGTGCAATTGGTGTATTGATGCCAAGTGCAATAAAAGCCTAGCAATGAGCCCACTTATAGTTAATGACGATGTATAGCTTTTTATGGCAGAACATATCTTCTAGAAAGAAATGCATTTTCAGATATCTGCTATTGCAACAATGAATTCTAATGTGCTAAACCTAGCTAGGGTGGTTACATATGTGTACGTCAGAGGTGTTATCTGTGCATTACATTCAGTAGAACATCTCCATGGAACACTTTCCCCTGTAGGATTAGTGGGAGGTATAGTGGGACACACTCCACTTTTTTCCTAGTTGCTGTTAGAGAACTGGAGCTAGGGATCAAGTTAAGCAGGGAGGTATTCTTAAGGCAGGTAAATAGGAGGAAAATGTGATTAAGTGGCTGGTGTTGTCAGAATAAAATGTGTATCTGTCAGAATAAATTGTGTATCTGTCAGAATAAAATGTGTATCTGTCAGAATAAATTGTGTATCTGTCAAAATAAAATGTGTACCTGAAAACAGCAGCATGTAATGTAATGTAGGGAAACGGTAAAGTCACTTTTTCCTCCTGGTCAGTGATCAAAGCAAACACACCATATATCAGAGATCCATTCAGTGGATTTGTGTTGGATTAACCTCGAACGCTGTTGTTAGTATCAAGATGTATTTAATAAAGTAACATTTTTTACCTAAAGAAAAACCTTTGAATTGAGCGATTCTTTGGACCCTTGAGTGCGCCGCCACGGGAATTGAGGTGTGCAGTGGATTAACCTTTAATACAACATCTCTCTTAATTAACCAATGGTGTATTTTAGAATTTATTAACACAGGGGTGAAATCTAAATCAGCCTGGCCTGGTTCACTACTTGATCAGCCACACTGGGCAAAGATCTCCTCACTTGATGACTTGAGTGGATCCATGGCCATCTTTGTGCACCTTTTCCTCAAACAGCCTATTCCTAAACCATGGGGATTAATATAAACTTGATCCTCTCTTTGCTGTTTTTCCTTTTAGAGGTTGATGGCACACGGTTTGTGAATGGAATGTATAAGAAGTGCTTTAGAGTGCTTCTCCCACAGTCTAATTGCGCATGATGCCTAAATGTTCCATGGCCATCTGTCTTACCCCTGAATTGCCATATGATATACATTATTGAACAAAACAGACTGACACATCAATTTTTTGGAAAATTTAAAGGGACCAGAAGTCACAGCTTTATTATCTGCCATTCAGTCCTCTCAATCAAAAATGCAGCACCACACAATTTTTTCCTCAAGAGTATCCACCAAGGAGGAGCCAGGATCCCCTGACCTCCCTGGTTTCTCTCTTCTCTGCGTGCCCCATGGGGTTCTATACAATGGGTTTCCATGCAAGCCTGAAGCAGCCTGCTAGCCTGAGCATAGTTCCACCCTCTGGCAATTTCTCTGATGTGCCGCATTCCATTCTGATGTTCTTGATCACCTTCACCTCAGAATTCTTTCCGCAACCAAGTCCATCTCCACAGCAACACCACCTGAAAAACAGCTTAAACAAGGGGGTTGGGAGTTGGGAAAAAGCACAGAAAAAGAAATGTTATCTGCCGACCCCTGCCCTGGCTGCTCCTTTTAACCCCCTGTAAACCCCCCTTTCGCACCTGCCCCCCAGCTAGGGGAGGGAGGGGACCTGCCGTTGAATACTTAGCTCTGAGATGGTGACTGGCGCCACTCCTGAGAACAATAGGCCTCATAGGCCTCAGTTCGAGTCACTGCAGCCTTTTTATGCAGTCATATACCTTTCAATCACAACAAGATTCATACCACTTATTCTGTGCAGATGTATTGAAAGGACTATGCTACACAGGCTACAGACTGAAGATGTATGGAAGAACTATACTAAACGAGGCTATAGATTGCAGATGTATGGAAGGTCTATGCTACATTGGGCTAGAGATTGCAGATGTATGGAAGAACTACATGAGGCTATTGATTACAGATATATGGAAGAAGTATGCTACATGGGGCTATTGATTGCAGATGTTTGGAAGGACTATGCTTCATGGGTCTATAGACATAGTCCTATAGTACATTTTATAGTTAGAGGCTTTTCTACTCTGATCCTCTGTTATACGATCTCCTATTTCCCCCCCTGCATGGTAATGATGGCTTTGTCTGCATTGTAATTGGATTAATAATTGAACTTGTAATTATCTTTATTTCACTCGTGTTCTTTAAAATAATCATGAAATTCATTGTAAGTAAATAGAAGACATGTTGCCTCCGAGTGGAAGAGAGACAACCTTAGATGAGTGAGTGTGGGGTATTTGTAATGAATAATGAAGCTGCCTTTAAACTCCTGAATCCATCAGCACAATGGGAAACAAGGGTCGGGGCTTTGGTGTAACTGCCAGTAACCACTTTAATTTTGCACATTCCCCCCAAAACTATAAATGTCTGTACTTCACTATGTAAAAGTTACATAGTTACATAGTTAAATTGGGTTGAAAAAAGACAAAGTCCATCAAGTTCAACCCCTCCTAAGAACAGCACTCAATAGTAAAAACCCATGTCCCACTGAGATACATTCAGTTACATGACTGGGGGCAGCTGGGAAATTGACAAAATGTCTAGCCCCATGTCATATTTCAAAATTGAACATAAAAAAATCTAGCACTATTAACGGATGCGTTTTGAAAAAAATATGTTTTCCGATGACAGTATCCCTTTAACCAAAGCTGTACAAAGGATCTCTCTATTATCCAATCAAATAAAACTCCACACTAGCTGGTAAAAACTTCGGACATCTTCCTGCTGTGCTGTACTCAGTGCCACCTGCAAGATGGCTCCATTATCAAGTATTTCACTAATTAACAGTCATTTTCTTGGGAATTCTTGCTCTGCAATCTTCTTCGGAGCACCTGTCACCAGAAATATTTGTACAGAGAGTAAACACTTGTATTTATTCCAAATCCACCTAGTAGCACCCAGTAAAAGTGGCTTATGGGGGTTTGCCCATTACCCCCCTAGCAAAATAAATTTCAAGGCCCCCCTCATGAATGCATGATGCTGCCACCACCACCACAAAAATATCCAGAGGCATGCAGAGTCAAGAGAGTGGCAGAGCAGGGGAAAATAATCCTTACTGTGTCCAACTCACACTCTAATGCACCCTCAGTCACTAGAGTATTGTAGTTATGCCCCTGCCCACTAACTTCAGGTTATGCTTCTGGCTGAACAATACCATTATAATATTAAATACTTGATTCAAGTACATGACTATGCTACCTATACCTATATGGAAGCTACCAGCTTCTACATCAACTCTGTCAATTGACTCAAACATGCATGGTTCTTGACAGACTGTAAAGATGGTTTTTATTCATCAGGATCATTGCACAGGAGCTATATAGATGATTCTGTAAATTCTGTCTTGTTGTACAGGACAGCAGGTTTTTCTAGGATAGCTTGGGGAGCCCAGCCTGAGGATTCAGTCACTGTGGATGCCTGACCCATCTGTGTGAGTACTTGAAAAGTGTTCTGCCAGGGGGGTGTTGAAAGGCTCCAATGTGTGTCCCCTGTTTGAGAACAGGCCATGTTCATGTGCCTGCTAGACCTAGAAAAGGTTAGGTATAGTAAGTGATAGACTAACTCACTTAAATAGATCACTCTAGGAGTGATAGACAGATAGTTCTATTTAGCCAAGTAGATAAGGCTCCTCCAAGGAGTGTTGAGTGGGATTAGGATCCCAGGTACTAATTGCCCAGAAGTGGGGACTCCTCTTAGGGTAAAAGCTGAAATCTGGGTGTACCTCCATAGACACTTTGTTCTCTCTTTATTACCCTGCAGGGTCTACACTGACCATTGGTGTAGTGAGTATATACCTATCCACTGATGTTACATGTTCATGTTAATCTCTGATTGAATTCTTATGTGGATGGTATTCTTTAATAAATATCTTTAATAAATAATCTTTATGGTTAAGTTGCAAGAACCACTGGCACCCAATTATTATGCACACAGTTACAGTAGCACAACACCCTACCTCCCCAACATTGTGAGGGCTCATCCCCTGAAACTCAATGTCTCCTCTGGGGCAATATTGTTATAAAGCTACTAGTTCTATCTATCCATTATCCATTATAGTCCATGCACATCAGGGGACACAGGTTACATATCCCGGCCATATTCCTGGTGACTTTCTGTATCTCCATTTCTCTGTGGTGTAACTTTATGGTGAGCAGGGGGTGCAACTGCAAAAGGACCTATATGTGGATTTAATGAAGGGTTAGAAAGGTGAAGCCTTCCCATACCAGCACCAGTGAATGTCCTATATACAGGATGGAGCTATTATACATGACGTTGGCAATGAATATATGCTGCCATGGGTATAATAACTGGAACTAGCATATTATTATAGGTACCCATATGATCATGGCCCCTATGGCTTCATTCCCTACCAGTACCTCATTTCCTTGTTGCTGGGTTAAACCCCATGTAACCATTTCTACTTAATTTGCATACCCAGTTAATTGGCCTGTAGGTTGTTGACCATTTCCTACCTCACTGTAACATAGTGCTTGGCAAGTGGAGGACCTTCTTCTTGAACTGCCTGCAGCAGTTGATCTGGGAGGATGGTCTTTTGAGCATGGAGACAACAAGACCCCAGAAGTGTTAGACCCTAAAAAAAACAACCCCTTTAGAGAAGTCAGGGAACAGGGACCCTGTGAACAAGATTAGCTAGTGTACAGGATAGAAACTGTTATAGTACTCTCTAGAAGAAGTAAGAGAGCATTAGTTGGCAAAAGCAGCATTTGAGCTCCAACAAGGAGGATAGAAGGGAATAGCTCTCCCCCAGGCTCTGCTTGTCTGTAGTGAAGGGACCGCAGTAATGACAATGGAATTAGGTTATAGTTCTATCCGTGGTCCACTTCTACTGAAGGGGTTGTGGGGTTTTTTTTTGCCTTTCTCTATGATCCGGACCACATGAGGTACTGACAACCTGGAAGGTGCAAACTTAAACTCCCCCTACTATTCCTTCAGTGGTGCCATTCTGTCTGTGTCTGCTACACCTGTGCTGTACCTGCCATTTATATACTGCCTCATTGTGTGAGTTATACAACCCTGTAGAGCTTTATATTGAATAAAGCCTGTTTTTGTTTTTGTTTGCAAAGAACCCTGGCATCCCATTTCTATTATTTTTGGCAGGATGGAGGTGTAGTTCAACAACACATTTGTGTGCTCTTTCTACATAGAAAAAGCCCATCCTGCTGTGTTCTGGGATACAATATGTGACATTGTAATAAGGTCTTGAGCTGTATTAAAATGGGCATAGATTCACGGGAGGAGGGAATCATTCTTCCACTTTATAGAGCACTGGTAAGGCCCCATCTAGAATATGCCGTACAGTTTTGGTCTCCATCACTCAAACAGGACATTATTGAATTAGAAAGAGTACAGAGAAGGGCAACTAAGCTGGTAAAAGGTATTGAAAATCTTAGGTATGAGGAAAGACTGGCCAAATTGGTGATGTTCACGCTGGAGAAGAGGCGCTTAAGGGGATCATATAATAATCTCTCTAATGCTTCATTTACCAGTAGGTCTTCCCAGTTGACACCAGGTCACCCATTCCGATTAGAAGAAAAGAGGTTCCGCCTAAATATTCGGAAGGGTTTTTTTTACAGTGAGAGCTGTGAAGATGTGGAATTCTCTCCCTGAATCAGTGGTACAGGCTGATACTTTAGATAACTTTAAGAAGGAGTTGGATGGCTTTTTAGCAAGTGAGGGAATACAGGGTTATGGGAGAAAGCTCATAGTACAAGTTGATCCAGGGACTAATTCAATTACCATTTTGAAGTCAGGAAGGAATTTTCCCCCCCTCTGGGGCAAATTGGAGAGGCTTCAGATGGGGTATTTTTGCCTTCCTCTGGATCAACTGGCAGATAGGCAGGTTCAAAAAAGTAAAAAGGTTGAACTTGAAGGACGTGTGTCTTTTTTCAACCTAACTTACTATGTTACTTTTTGTTTATTCTGCAATGTATTCTAGGGTATAATACATGGAACTGGCATTACATTTACTAGTCAAGGTGCATGTAAGGAGGCCCACTCAGTAGTGTAACTATAAAGAAAAGGACCCTGTGGGGCGAGGCATGAGTATATAAAAAGTTGCGCACAGAAGTGGAAGTGGGGCAGTAGAAGGCCACGACCCAAGGATATTGTGTGGAAGTCAACCCAAACCCGCCCGCGGGTCCTGCAGGCTTCAGGCCGACCTCTACACACTAGCAGGTAGGTTACTCCATGTGCTGGGCCCCTCTAAGGTTTTTTGCAGGGAGACCTGGTATGATGATGGTATACTGCTGAGCCCACCCACATCCCTGAGTTGCAGCTATTCTGCAAGGCAGAATGAGCTAAAATGTCCAACTACAGGCCAATGTACAGGACAGTTATTGCTGTCCAAGTGGAGGATCCCACCAGACACACTTTTGCCCCACACACAAAAATGAAACATATTATTTTTTTCAATAAATAAATGAACAATCATACTGCTTTTGATTCATTTGTTTAATTGGGTTCTCATTATTTAGTTTTAGAACTTTAGGGTGAAAAATAAATCACATTGAAAGTCATATTTATGCAAAAATATTACAAAATTCACAAACTTCTAACTGTTACTATTGTATTGTTTTGGTGGGTGGGGAATAGCATGTTCTTGAAGTGTTTATGGGGATTAAAATCCCCCATAAAAATGCGAACGTAGCCATGTAGGGGACATACTCTTTACAAGTACATTAGAGAGCATTATAAACAGATGGGAGGGGATGTTTTTTCCTATAAAAGTGGATCACCGTACCAGAGGCCACCCCTTTAGACTAGAAGAAAAGAACTTTCATTTGAAGCAACATAGGTGGTTCTTCACAGTGAGGACAGTGAGGTTGTGGAATGCACTGCCGGGTGATGTTATGATGGCTGATTCTGTTAATGTGTTTAAGAATGGTTTGGATGATTTAATGGACAAGAATAATATCAACCTATTCTTTATAACTAAGATTTCCATACAGCTTAGGTACTCATTTTTGAGTTTCCAACTGCTGGGTTTCATTGGAGGGGTTGAACTTGATGGAATTTAGTCTTTTTTCAACCCAACTTAATTATGTAATGAGACATTAATGTGTTAGCAACCTATACTGGCTATCTAGGTCCTGCTGGTTTCTAGACAACCATTGCCTCACCACTAAACTTATCTGTTACAGAACTGTTACACAATATAGTATGTCCTTTATTTACCTATGTTTGTAACCCCTCTAACTCTGGGGGCTCTTCTGACACTGGACTCTTCTCTGACACTTGGAAAAAATGCTCTACCCTAAATCCAGCCCTGCCTTATAGAATACTGTGATCAGGTAATCCACTTGTTATACCCCTTGTTAATAAAAATTGGATTTCTTGGTGGTCTTCACAGAGAACTCTATCAATAGACACTAGTCTTACCCCCAAAGCCCCAAACAGCACCTCAAGAAATAAGTGCGAGACAAGAAAATCGGGGGGGGGTCCTTTTCCTGATATTGTGAATTGGGCTGTGGTTGCAGATATACGTATGAAGACTAGATGGCGACATGCCCTTATATTTGTATTCAAGGGCTACAGAGCATTTCAGGTTTGTTAGTTTGCACTAAAGCTTTAGTTCAGCATCTCTGTGTGCAAAAGTTCAGGGCATTACTGGTGATATCTATATTTATATATCTGGGCTATAGAGCGTCCATTTTTGTCATTAAAGCAGAGATGTATATGCATATGACAAGCAAGCTTTGTGCCAGCCAGGACTTTTATTTGCTGTCTCTAGGGTATCATGATTCAACAGAGTGGATCATATATGGTCCCATTATATGCACACTGGGCTTATTCTGCAGGTTTACATCAGTAATCCATTTATTATTGGCATGGTTTCTTGTATATATTGCTTTTTATCTCCCCATGTTTCTTAACTGATGCAGTGCAGTCCTATCCTGGTACCCATCACTACAGAAATATAATATAGTGAATAAAGTACCCCCTTTTGTAAAATATAAGGATATCATAAGATACCGAGGCGTTTCATGACCATATAAAAACACGAGGCCGAGGGCCGAGTGTTTTTATACAGGTCATGGAACTCCGAGGTAACTTCTAATATCCTCATATTTTGCAACTGGGGGTACTTTATTTATTATAATAGACAAGTTTCAGTGAGTCATGTGACAGAAATGACATCAGAACTCAGTTTATAACTGATGACATCAGAACTCACCATTTATAAGGATATAATTTACGAGATATTCATGGCTGTTGTGTATTATATACATATATAATACAATATAATACAGTATACAATATAATATTTCTTTAAATATGAAATATTGCAGAATGACCTTTCAATACATTTGTACACAAACAGCAATCTAGATCTCCTATATAAATACAAAATATAACCCACACAAACCTTTTCAACATGTAGAAAATGTCTCCTTTTACCATATCATTGGACTGGACCAGATCAGTAATAGTATTTGGGCCCATTATCAGTCCTTTGCACAAGAATTGTATGGAGAGAGAGTTACCACTTGGATTAAAGGGAAACTGAGTCTAAGAAATACTTTCATCTGACATGAATATAAACCTTATTTGCATGATTTTGAAACCCGGGAATTCTGAGATTTGGTACAACTCTTGTATCTTCTGGTTTAACATATTTTGTCCAAAATTCTTAAAGTGGTTTCATTATTTCATTGATTATGTGAAATGAGGGTGCAAGACAGTCACACAGCTGACATGTCGGGGAGCTCAAATGATAAAAATGCTCCCCACATGTTAAGGCACAGAATCCAGGAAAAATTATCCCTGAGATTTCTTTGTCCACCTTCTCTTTGGTGCCGTCCCCTCTGACTCAGTTACAGACCTTTGTCCTGCCTATGACATTCGAAAGACTTCCAGTAGGCTGGCGGCTGCATGCATGCGGTAGAAGATACCAAAGGGCAAGCAGATGTTGGTGATTATAGTCCACACATACAGTCCATAGAAGTTCAGTTCCAGATTATTCTTCAGTTGTGGGCGAGCGCCAAATGCTGGCATTAGCCAGAGCTGCCAAGAAGAAACAACATGAAAGGGAAAGTAAGATATGTGATTCACAAAGGGGCAACATTACTTATAGACCTTGCCTCTGCTGAAAGTCTTTTTCCTTTTCTGAGGAAGTTTAATTTTCAGCCGTCTAGCCAGTCGGCCAAAATAACCAGTAGATGGCACTGTTGTTTCAACTTCGTTTCCATGTGTACATTCTATTTGCTCAGTTTTGCTTATGATGTTCCTAGGGTTGCCACCTGGCCGTTATTTTACCGGCCTGGCCGGAAAAAAAGATGGTTGATCAAATTGTTATTAATAGGAAAAAAAGATAAATATATAGGAAGGCTGGTATTTTTTTCCAGAGAAGGTGGCAACCCTAGATGTTCCACAAACACATACCCACCAATGCATTGTACATAACAACAGAAAATATTGGTTGCACATATAATATTTGTGAAGACTAGAATACCAAATACTTACAATGATGTTACAAAGCAGCAGAAAGAGGGATATCTCCTGAACCATCCTACGCTTAAGATTCCATGGGGGTTCAGCTATACTCTGTTTGGGCTTGACTGGGAAATCAGGAGCTGGTGCTGAGAATCCTGGGGTTTCATTATGAGATAGGGAAGGAGCCACAGTCTCATTGGCAAAGATAAGCCCCTTCTCTGGCTGTGGGGCAGCATCTTGAAAAGGTTCTCGGTGAAGCCCTTCTATGATGAAGGTATTCTGAAGAGTAAGTTGCACGATCATGAGTATAGAGTAGAGCAAATTTAGGGCATTGATCAGTTCCCCAGGAGAAGTGGCCACCATGGCTACAATGGAATAGTAAGAGATGCAGTACTGACCCAAGGCTGCTCCTAGGAGCAAGGTAACGTCCAGAGTCCGAGTAGGATTCTTATGAGCATCCATGTGCCTCTTGTCAAACCGGTATATAATGGATCCAGCCAAGGAACCCAGCGACATGAGTGCAAGAGCCACGATATTGAATGAATAGAATAAGATGTGTGCCCTGTAGAGCTTATTCGGTAAATTGATCTTGACCTTGTAGATGACAAGGACAACAACACCGCACAGTAAGACTGCCCCTCCAAATAGGAACCCAGCAAACATGTTCTTAAAGCAAAAGCAAAGGCTGAGGCGACTGTGATGAGCCACTTGGTCATCCATTTCACGGCCAACGTTCTTCCACATAACATATGTCATAGCTGAGGCGAACAGACTGTATTCGATGTTAAATGGGTATAGGTAGTAATATCCTGTCTGGAAGATGTGGCACAGGTGGTTGCTGCATTGGCAAGTGTGTTTGTGTGCTCCTACCACTTCTGCAAGGAATACAAATGGAATTAAAGTTTGGTGGCACTACAGTAGAACTATTGAGTTCTACCAAGGACTAATTTGTGATGGCCTTTAAAGAGATACTGACACCACATCTATCATAACATTGTATTTGCATATTATTTATAATTTTTCCATAAAAATATTTGCCCAATGCAGTTACATTGCCCATCTCATTCCCATGTTCCTCTATGAGGGGGCTGGCATATTTGTGCAGCAGTAGTCTGTTAGCATTAGAATCTCTAACTGACAAGCTGAGAAGGGACAGTCAGGATGCCAAAACAGTCAGGTTTAGGAACTTTAAGTAACAATTACTTACAAAAGCAACCCTAGCAATGAAAATCAATGTGACCCATAGGTAACTTTTAATGGACATTAATATTCTGAATAGTAGATTTTTAGTGTCAGCATCACTTTAATACTTTCTAGTCTTCTATGCACGTTACATATAACTCTGTTTTAGCCATGGTCTGGAAAATGACAAACTTGAACCCAGTCTGAAACTACTTGGGATTTTGATCACTCTGACTAGGTGATATGACTAGATGACTAGATGCCCAAACACCATCTTAGACTTGTACCTTTGTGGTCATGGGACCCAGCTGGGTTGCTGTGGACAATTTTATGGTCATCCTCAAGGTCTCTGGTTTGGTGGACAGACTCATCTGTTACAGCTGCCATCCAGATGCTGAGGTTGGTGATAAGTATCAGCATGAGGCCATACCTGAGGGGGGAGAGAGATATTGTGTTTTAAAGGTTTATTTGACTGACCATGTTAAATAAGTCCCATTAAATAAAGTAGGGGTTCAACAGAAGGAGGTGCCTTTCAGTGTTCTCTTGTCTAACACGCACTGTTTTAATTAATAACAGAGAACATCGTTTATCCACAGGTGAGCTCAACTGCTAATAATGGGGTGGACCTCAGTGAGCATTTACTGATTTTACTTACTTAAGATTCGCGACTGATGTTGGCTGGAAATAGGGTGGTGTATTTAAGTGTCTCAGCTCGTTTTGTGCTGCAGTTCAATTGATAGCAGCTTTTTATGTGCATGTGAGCCTATTTTATTAGTGATATGTAGGGATATTTAGAGCGAAATATTTCGCCCTGCTTCGCTGCGAAAAAACACCCATAGACTCTAATGTATAGCAAGAAAAATGTTGCTCGGTTTTGAATGATGACACACGGTTTGAAAAATGTCACACGAAAAAATGTCCATTGACTTCAATGTATTTGGCAAATTTTTTGCAAAATGAAACAGGTCACATAGGCCCACCACTACTGATATTGGAAAATCCACTGGGGCAAACACAAGATCAGTGAAATTCCTCAGGTTGTATCTTTCTCCTCCTGGCAGATGGTGTCCTCTGTTCCCTCTACTGTTAAATAAAGGTGCCAATATTCTGACTACCAACTACTTCTTCTTACCACAAGTAGCCCACAGACTGTCACAATAGCTCATAAAATACATGGTTTTGTATGATCAGGGTACTTCCCATCTCGCATTATCCAAAACCTTTACTTGTAAGCAGAAGCATACTTTGGGATCTCTGCCCACACTCCCACTGGATCCTTCTCTACTACCCCAATGCACCAGTGATCTGTTTAAATGCAGGGGGTAGGAATGGGCATTTGTCAGACAGATACATTAGAGGGTGAGCTGAGGTGTTATATTACCAATATGGCACTGCGAGGCACTGTAGGGTCTGCTACCCCTTTTGTTACTCCACTGCCAGTAAGGGGGAAGGCTGCGCCTAGATATATGCCTGCTGATAAGGCAGCAACCAGTACATCCAGATACAGGAACAAAACTATTGCATTTCCAGTATGATATCTTATTGGGCTTTTTCAGATGTGGAGAAAATTAGGTTGGCTAAAAGCCACATTGGCCGGCCTTTGTACAAAGTCTGAGACCTAAATGTCTGAAGTGAACCTTTACACGTATGGACATATTTAGATAAAGCCTAGGACAACAAGCAAAGAAAAAAAAAACATCTAGAGAACTAACCTTGAAATATTTGTGTGAATCTGCACGCAGTGTTTGCTGGAGACCCAGAGGAAATAAGTCTGAAAAGGAGAAATACAGACTAAGGATCTTCTAGTGTTAAGAGTGTTACTGGCCCCATCTTACTGTGCTCTGGACATTATCCCTCAAATACACCCATATCCCCTGACACCAACTTTTTCTTAGAGCTTCTTTGGGACAATATATAAGGCACAGATTTCCTGCAAGTAATAAGTCCTGGGGCCATTTTTCTCAAAAAACAGCTTCCCGACAAAGCCATGTGTTCTTTTAGACAAAGAAAAACAAAAAAGAAAACGATAGGCTTCAGTTCAGAGCTATAAATATTCATGACTTGTTTACAGAGACCCCCAGAAGCAAGTGCAAGCACTAAAGGCATTCTATGTACAGGGCTCCTCTGTGATCTTCGTCATCTGGCACTCACTAACTTGACTGTCTGAATGATGCACTAGTTAGAGGGCTGGAGGGGGGACATCAGGTCCGGACTGAGAATTAAAAGAGACCCTGGCATTTTAGGTACACAGAGGCCCAATCAGCCCACACAGAGACCCAAACAGCCCCCATCAGCCAACTAAATACTGATTTTCTATGGTACCTTATAGCAGCACCTCTGGCATTTACCAGAACCCACAGATTCCCATCAATGGGCCCCTGCTTACCCCTCATTAATACAGTTTTATCTGGGGATACAGTCTTCCCAGACTCAGGCAGCACTGTACTCATGGATGGGATGTAGGTCTCTGTGCCTTGTTTTGGAGCTCAGATACCTGCTGCAAATTTTCATGGTTCAGGGTAGTCCGCAAAGCACCAACAAAATGGCAGGTTGCACCTGTTTTTGGTTATTTTTTCCTGTTTTTAAAAAATAATTCCTTATGGCACATAGTGAGCAATTGAAGAATGGGCAGAAGACATGGTTAGTGACAGAGAGAGAACTGAATGTATAGAATAAAGGAGAAACCTTACCTGCATGATGATAAATGCACTCTGTACCATGGGGTGAATGAGTTTAATTGGGGACTCACAATCAATGTAACTGATGTAATATCCAATCTTGAACACATCCATAACCAGACTGCAGATACCAAAAAACACCAGACCTCCTGGGGAAATGAGGAGGCAAAATGATGCAGTCACTAATATTGCAGAGTATACTAGGAAATAGGCCCTATGTATAAACAGAATGTAAATGTTTTATGAAAACATACTGTATATTATATGATAGTATATAAATCTGTGCAGATCGGCTTATTTGTATATAATTTAAATGATTTTGAACGGGATCTGCACCTATTCCCTCTACAAAGCTGAAAATGAAATATCACCATAATGCTGTGATTCCAAAGGCTAAATTACCATAAAAATGCCAGAAAGTTTCATTGGCTTGACTGAGCAATAAAATTTTAACTAAGCAGCATGCAAACCTTTGCCATCAATGCATTAAATCTGCCTAAATGTTCTTCCCCTCTCTCACAAAGCAGCATTTGTCACAGTGGAAGCAGTCTGGTCCTGCTTTATGGTTAAAATTCTGGCTTTTCTATGATAACTGAACATTATCTGTCAGTTGACATGGATCATATCTGAAAGCTACTGTAAGCAAAAGTCTTGCCCTGCTTTTTGGCTCATATTCTAGCTATCTTTATAACAGAGCATTCTGTCACAGTGACATAGATGCTATCTGATACCCATTATAATCACCAGTCCTGTCTTGCTTTATGGCTGAGATTCTAGCTATCTTTATAACAGATCATTCTGTCACAGTGACACAGATCCTATCTTACCCATTGTAAGCAGCAATCCTGCCTTTTATAGTTAGTAATAAAAATGGTACAGCTCTAGTTAGAAGAGCAGAACATTGTCCCCTTACCTCTGAGCCACACTGGTCCCGCATGTGAATCTTTATACAGGACAGCATTTTTTTGGCAGGAGAAGTAGAACTGGAAAATCATCCAGAAAACGGAAAGCAGCATAAGAACAACGAGGAAAGCCAACACTTCCTTATCCTGTACAATCACATGTTCCAGTGATCCGCTGCTCACAAGGACACTGCCAAACAGACCAATGTTAATGGCCATAAGCGCAGACAGCAGACGGCCACCCTTCTTCCAAACCTCAGAATGTCCTGATGTGGTGGCCATCACTTGATTCTGAAGGCTTAAGTCCATCTGGGCCACTGAACTCTCCGGATTCAGAACTTGAGCAGGTGGAGAAGGCAATGCATCTTCAGAGGGAGGATGAGACATGTCCAAATCTTTGTCTGTAACCTGAGGAACATTCATACCTTCTTTGGATGGTGGAGGCATCACCAAGCATTCAGAGGCAATTTTAGGCATTTCTTCTTCATCTCTGTTGGACATACTAGGGGCTTCCCGTTCATCATTGATGGCGCGGGAAGCATTCAGATCTTGCTTGCTGATCTGGGGCATCTCAAAAACGTCACTGGGAGAATATGGTACCTTCAGGTCTTCATGGTCTGTCTCTGTGTTGTACATTTTCACTAACTACCAGTGGCAGCTCCTAGCTACAGAAAGAATGGACTTTGTTTAGTATATATATAGCTATATATGGTTCATATATACAAAATATAGGTACAGGCACTCACCTCCCATCTATCAAATTGCCGGGTGCTGTTATATATTTCTACTGTCTACTGTCTACATTGACACTTGAACCCAGGCCCCACCAACCTCTATGCATAAGTGGCGGGAAGTTTGGATTGTGACATGTGTTTAGTTCTAATACTCTGGAAATACTGTAATACAGCTCTACTTTGCCATGGTGTTTTGTAAAATACGGTATGGTCTCAAAACTTTTTTTGGAAATTCAAGTGACAAATGAGAAAAACAAAGAAAAGTTCCACAACATTAGCAGGCCCGGATTTGTGGAAAGGCCACCTAGGCCCAGGCCTAGGACGGCAGGATTTTAGGGGGGCGGCATGTTGCCCAACCACACCCACATTGTTTCAAAAACACTGGGGATGCGCTAGAGATACAATCATTTCTTAAATTCTGAGTACTCCAATCCCCATTACTCCGGTCCCAATGATGAAAATTTGCATAAATAAAGGGGAGGGGACACGGACAACAGTGGGCCTAGGGGCGCCCGCTATGTAAATCCGGCCCGGATTCTTCAGGGTATCCTTAGCAGAATTATAAGAATAAAGCTGGCAACACGAGCCAAATGACCAGGTCCGTGCCTAGTTCTGTATAAACTTGAAAGGGTCATATTGGCAATTAAATGTACCTATCGTGTCATGATAAAGCCCTGGGAAGCATCTATTACATCTTGGTAGCTGCCAATATCGGGATATATGGGTCTAACGTTACCCATTTAGGATAGCCTGAATGAATGGTATGTTGATGATTATATGTGGAGCTAAGGGTTATAGGTTTAGGGCAGTGGCCATTGAAGCTTTAGTTCTTGAGCCCTAAGGAGAGCTGTATATGGAACATTCCTTGTCTCTGGAGTTGGAAGCTGTTGATTTATGGCACTTGCCATTATAGCGCTGAGCTTTATATTTCAGCTGCTGGGACTGTGACGCTGTCTTCTTAATGGGTTTTTCTGTAATCTTGTTATGTTTCTTATTGACAGACCGTGCAGTGGAATGCGCCCAGTGTGTGTCTGTGTGTGTGGGGGGGGGAAATAAAGGGTTAATATTACAGGAGCAGCAGGAGCTCTTTTAATTAAAAATAGTCCAAACTGTCTCATTTAAATGCAAATATGTTCAATAAATCCCTTGCAGAATCTGAAAGGTCACAGGTCTGAACTGGCAGCTTTATTGATTGCTTTTAAGATTCAGAACGTGGAACTCTCTTTCAGTAGCCTTTCCCTTCAAGCTGAACAGTCCCAGGGTCTGTTAGAGAGTCCTCACCTTCCGCATTCAGTCATTTATCATCTCTAATTTCCTTAAAATAACATATAGGGTCCATTTTACAGAAAATGTGTTTTCTTTTTGTTGCATTGCAACATTTTGGGTTATAAATTAGGCTTGGATTCAATCTGGGCCAATCACTCATAGCTTTCCTGAGATATCCGCTTTAGAACTGTATGGAGGAGACTCCAAATGCATTACCTATTGCCATACCCTTTATATACATGTTTAACCCAGCCTTATGGACCCATATGTGCACAGTGCTACAAGATGAATTGCGTCTGACCATTTGGCCATCTTTAATTAGCTTTTATCCAGTTCTGCAGCTTCTCAAGTGGTAATAGGAGGATGATTATGAGAATAAACAAAGCCCTGCCTTTAGTGTCATCAACATAGATGATAGAAATAATCAAGACCTACAATCAACCAAGGAGAAAAACTAAAGCTGCATGCTTCTTTTTGATATGAAGGAAACCTGGTGAGATATGGAATTATTTAAATTAAGTCCCTACCCACAATTAAAATAATAGAATAAAAATATTTATTTGGAAATAAAACTGTGATCACTAAATGTTCAGCCTAATCAATGGCTCATTTTCATGATTATTCCATCCTTGACTGAAGAGGATTTCATCATTAATCCATCAGAAGGGTTTGGTCTGCAAGAGGTAGAGTCCTGCGCGGGTCCATTTTTTGGGACCCGTACCCGCAACCCGCAATTTGACCCACACGGAACCGCTACCTGCACCCAACCCGCATTCTTGCTTCCTGGACCCGGACCCACAACACGCAATTCAACCCGCATGTTCCTGCTACCCGCACCTGAACCGCGGGGATGTCTGTCTGCAGCGCGATCCTGCCCGATGTCGGGTATTCCGCAGGTACCCGCGGGTACCCGACCCGATGCAGGACTCTAACAAGAGGGATGTTTGGGTGGTAAAACAGAGAGGAGAAAATGGAGGAAGTTAATGAAACAGAAGATATTTCTTACAGTCGTCTTACAAAAAGAGACACAATTGGGAGTTAAACCGTTGGCAACCAACCAAGAAGAGCATTGACTGGCAAGCAGTGAGACAAATATGTGGACGTCACAAAGGATACTTTATGCACTTCTTTTTTATCAATAATTTTTTATTGCATTTTAAAACATATGTAAAATATTCATGCAACACTGAAATGTTATAAAAAGTCCTGAAACATGTATAAAGCATTTTATTTTACATATAATGCTCTCACATTATCATAATACATTGACTTAAACATAAATCCTAAAAGAAAATAAAAGCAAAATATAAGAAATCTGCCTTTGCATACACAACACCAATGAGTCAGAGAGACCTAAATAGAGATCCACAAGGTGAAAGGATATGTAACACTAGGCAATGACCCTCTCAGGTGACAAGCGTATATTCTACAGTGATGATCTCACATTAGTAAGGACCTAACATGGTACTAAATACATTATATAAGTCATAATGAAAGAAGCTGTCTTGTGGTGGGGTCGCTACACCTGTAATCCAACCATGGTTGCCAAACTTTTAAATACTTATTGTGGGTATTATTAAGAAAGCAAGAAATTTTTCATTCACCATAATCCAATCTACTTTATGTTTAAAGGCCAAAAGGGGGATGGAGCTGGATTTCCAAACTTTAGCTATGATTTGTTTTGTGGCCATAAATATTATCGTGAGAAGTGTATGCTGTAGTTTAGTAAAACCTGCACATGTACCATTCAAGAGTGCTATTAGTGGGTTCCTTCTGACATTAATGTGAAAGACAGAGAATATAATAGTGTGAATTCTAATCCAAAAACAGACCACCCTAGGGCACATCCACCATATGTGATACATTGAGCCAACTTGTTGGCAGCCTCTAAAACAGTTTGGATCAGCTGATGCAACACCTTTTGCTATTCTATCAGGTGTCAGGTACTATCTAAATAATACTTTATATGAGGCTTCCAACAATCCAGTGTTGACGGAGCTCGATTTGGTGAAATCCCCGCATTTCTGCCAGATATCAGTGTTATAAGTAGCAGATATGTCCTTCTTCCATGCCTGACATAAGCATGTTCCCTAGGGTTGGATAAATTGTTAAGAATATATGAGTATAAAATGGAGACCATATATACTTTATAACCTTGTTCTGGAAATCTTTTAAATCCGAAAGGTTAATTAAAACTGGTAAGGTATCTTTGGCAACAGAGTCATCTTGACAGAATTTACTCTTCCCACCCATGAAATGTGATATCTACTCCATTCTTCCATCAATTTGGCTAAGGAGGCATATAGTTTGGGGCAATTGTATTTATATAAGTTCGAGTGTAATACCTATATGTTAACCCCCCAATATTGAGATGTAATCCGTCTGCCATTTGAAATCAAAATTCAACTTTAGTAGTTTAACTGTCTCTGGAGGGAGAGTGAGATTAAGCGCTTCTGATTTCTGGTGATTGATGGTTAATCCTGAAACGTCCCCAAATTTACCCAGTAAATTAAACAGATTAGGCAAGGAAATCACTGGTTGAGACACCAGTAGTGTGACATCGTCCGCAAATAGAGATATTTTATGGTTTGAGTCGTGGACTCGAAGCCCATGAATATTAGTGTCTGCTCTTATATGGGCTGCCAAAGGTTCAATAGCAAGGTCAAACAGAATAGGTGACAGCAGGTACCCCTGTTTTGTACCTCGGTGTAATGCAAACGTTGAAGAATTATATCCCATAACCATTACAAATACCGAGGGGGACTGATATAACGCTTTTACCTAGGTTTGGAACTTTGGGCCAAAATCCCATTTATGAAGTATGTGATACAAATAGGACCAGGAAAGAGTATTGAAGGCCTTTCTAATATCTAGTTTCAGTAGAAGAGTTTTAGCAGAGGTGACCTGGGTCTTACAAATCAATAGCAAAAGCACTAGCTTGATGTTCTGGTATAAACCCAACTTGGTCTTCATGTATCCATTGGGGGGGGGGTACAGATTAAGTCTAGTACTTTATGCACTTTTTAGCTTTTCTGCTAGCTTGTACTCTTTCAAGGAACAATAAGGTCCCATACTTTAAGGAGAAAAAATGGAAACTGCTCTAGTGTTGGATTCCAAGAAACAAAGAACTGAGATGCTTGAGAAAGTGTAGTGTTTGCGTAGGGAAAACAATTAGGCAGCTGCCTTTCTACTGTGTATAAAGATCAACCGTTGTCAATATGAGGGTGAAAATACTTTTTCCATGAATAGATGGTACCATGATGTTAATTGCAGATTTAGTATAGAGGGCATTATGGGGGGGGCTTTTCTACATAACATGGGTAGTGGAAAGGGTGTATAGTCCAAATTCATATTTGGATGGGGTGCAAAAAAGAGATATAGCCATGAAGTGGAAACATTTTGTTCAGATAAAACCTGCCTAACTGCTAGTTAATCCAGAGAAAATTGAAAACCCCATCTGAAGCCTCTACGATTTGCTTTAGAGGGTGTAATAATTCCTTCCTGAATATCTTGTTTTATCTATTTCAGTATAATCTAATGCCAAAGATTTTTTTGCAGAGGGCTACGGCGCACTGTAGTTACACCACTGTCCTTCTCCATAAGGATTTCCCTAACACAGTCCTATAAAAAGGATAGTTTACCTTTTACCATTCCATTAAATTACTTTCATGTTTTGGTGTTACTGTTCCTTTAATGCCAGAGGCACCCCTGGGAATCTGGGGCACAGGACGGAATGTCTTGAATTCTAGGAGTTAAATTCTAGGAGTTAATTATTTATTGGATTGGATTTTAGATATTTTTGTCTGCTTTTTGACAATACTTGATCTACAGGTACAGACACAACTTGATCTGATGGTAAAACGCAGTACATATACCAGCTGCTTTGTTTACCTTCAGCTCAAGTTGTTTCTTTGCCTTTAGATCAAGTATTGCCAAAAAAGCAGATAAAAGAATCTGATACATGGAATTTAAATCCTACAATTAAGCAACAACCGCAAACTGGCAGTGTAATGAAGTCATAGTGTGGGGCATCTAAGGCTTCTAAAGGGCATGGTAGTGCACAGAGAACCCTTTGCTGTTACTGACACTCTCTAGGAGAAATATGCAGAGGATAATAATTATAGCTGGTAAGTAATGAGGCCCTTGTGTGTTTGCTGCAGCTCCATAACATATAACTTTCCTGAAACTACCATCTATCTATCATCAATCATTTTAATAATCTCAAACTACAGATGTCCATGGGGTTTGTGCTTGTGATGATCTATCATGACTGAATTTATACAAAGAGTAAAAAGGTTTAGGAAAGCTTGATGCACATAAAACAGAACCCATATTAACTTTCTTTATTATTCAGCACCTTGGGCAAGATATAGTACTGTTATCTGTCTGAGATTCACTACTGTATCGCCAGTGAAGCACAGAAAAGAATGGGTGCTGTTCTGTGAGTATCACCAGAATACTTGAGAACAAGGAAGAGAAGACATGGAACTGAGATTGGCCACTCAAACCAGTTACTCTCCCAATCTAACAACACTCCAGTATTCATATTCATGACTTTTATCATGTAGGCAATTTAAACATTGTGCAGAGAGACTGGTGAGTTTCTAATATGGTGCTGTTATTCAAAAAGGGATTCTCAGCCTGATAGCTACAGGCCTGTTAGTCTGATATCAGTGGTAGGAAATATTTTGGCAGATGTAACAAGGGATAACATACTTGACTACATGGCAAATCACAATGCTGTCAGTTTGTACCAGCATGGTTTTATGTGTAATCATTTAAGATTTCATTTGATTGAATCGCCTTTTATGAAAAGGTGAGCCTCCACACAGAAGGTTACTGGTTAAAGTAAATAATATTGGCCTGGAGCACAATATTTGTACATGAGTGAGGAACTGGCTGAAGGATAGATTACAAAGTAGTATTAAATGGAACATTTTCTAGTTGGACCAGTGTTATTAGTAGTGGAGTACCACATTGTCCTTAGTCCTTTTTAATTTTTTTTTTTTAGAAGTTTTTATTTTTGCATTTTCAAGTTAACAACCATTAAATCAAAAAAGAAAAGAAAAAACATAAATAATATAGTCTAAAGTCCATGCACACAGTGAATAGAGCAGAGGGGAAATGTCACATTGTCAATCATTGCATGATCATTTGCACACAGTAATAGTGTTGGTCATATAGGAAACATCCTGGCCCTCTTTTTTGGCCATACGGATTTTGTTTTCCTATCATTTATTGATCACTGGATTAAATCAGGGAACTGCGGTGTGCAGCAGGTCAATCCAAGGACCCCATATAGCATGAAATTTGTCAGGGCAGCTTCTGGCTAGGTAAACCGCCTTATGAAGCGGCAGTATTTCATTTATAACTTTTTTCCAGCAGGTGAGCATGGGTGGGCTAGTGGCTTTCCAGGTTAAAAGAATGTTTTTTTTGGCATAGTATAGCAATTGCAAATAGAAAAGCCTCTGGTATGATTGAGCCCCTGGTCCAAGCCTTACTAGTCCCATACTGTTTCCATGGAGGCGGAGTCTTTGTTTATGCACCAAAATTCTTTCAACAGGGGAATAAAGGCTTCCTGAAAATTACTATTGTGGATTCACTTGGGGGCTAAGCGCCACATTTTAGACCTTTTTGGGCTGGGGAGAGTGAGAGTTAACTTTAGGGGGGCATGGTCAGAGCAGACTCTGGGTAGGAACTCTGCTGCCTGGATGCCCTGAAGGACCTCCGGGTTAACAAGCGCTAGGTCAATGTGGGAGAGAGCCGAAGTTGCTACTGTGTAGCATGAATATTGTCGCAGCTCTGGGTGTTTGGCTCACCATGCATCAAGGAGACCAACCCCGCCATCCAAGTGGCCAGATTTATATTATCATGAGGGAGTGGCCGAAGCCTGTCTATTAGGGGGTCAGGGACTGCATTGAAGTCCCCCATCCATAATGTGGGCCAGTGACCCATATCCGCAATTTTGGCTATAATTTCGTTTAATAAGGTCATATCAAATGGGGGAGGGATATATACATTGATTAGGATAAAGCATTGCCCATAGAGTTTACATTTGAGTGCAATATATTGCCCTTTGCCATCTGTGACCAGCTGCTCTACTTCGAGCCTCAGTGATTTCCTAGCCATTATTGCCACCCCCTAGAGTAGTCTGCGTGGTATAGATTCCCAATCCAATCGCGCCTTAGTGCCCTGACCTTTTGACCAACCAGATGGGTTTCCTGGAGTAGCATTAGGTCTGCTCCTGACTTCTTAAGGTAATCAAGGACCACTGACCACTCTTTGTGTGGTCATTTAGGCCGCAGACATTCCAGGAAACTACCCGAATGGGTTGTTGGTGCATAGCCATGTTAAGTGGAGAAAAAAGAACAGGATCAATTTTGACAACCTAGACTTATTAGACTGTAGAATGACAATAGTAAAACCTACATTAAACACTAGAAATCCTTGTAAAGTAAATGCCCTCCCACCAGGCATTCCTTTTTAACTTGATTTTTAATGACCTGGAGATGAGCATTTAAGGTACTGTTTCTATTTATGCTCATGATACTAAATTGTGCAAAACTGTAAGTTACATGATTGTGCAAATTTCATGCAGGAGGTTCCCGCTTTGCAGAGAGATTTTACAACATTGGAAAACTGGGCAGCAAACTGGAAAATGATATGGGAAATAAAATTAAATTTATATAGAAATAATATAAATGTGAGTTATACACTAAATGGTAGTGATTGAGAAGGAACTAGGGTTTTTGTAGATAACATATTGTCTAATTCCAGGCAGTGTCACTCTATGGCCACTAAAGCAAATAAAGTCTTGCATAATAAAATGCAATTAACTGAAGGGATAAAAACATAATGTTCTCTCTTTAGACTGTAGGTCCATGGTAGGAAAGGCCTCACCTTCAGTATGCAATGCAGTTTTGGGTTCCAGTGCTTAAGAGGAATATTAAACTGCAGACGTGCAACTATACTGGTTTAGGGGAAGGAAGATTTGCTATGATGATTATCAAGGTCGAGGTTGTTTTCTTTAGAAAAAAGACACTTGCGAGGGAACATAATTACGTACACGTGTAACAGGTATATGGGGGAGTGCCCCCAAATGATTCCTAAGTTACTTTCAGTTGGTATTGAAGATGTAAGGAATTTACCTCTCCTTGGTGGTCTAGTGGGCAGCGGGGTCCACCGCTGCGTCCTCGGCATGGACGCCCGCTGCGCCGCTCCTTTCTTCCTGGTGCCGGCTTCCTCTAAGGTGCGCGCGCCGCACATGCTCGTTTCTTAAAGGCGCAGTGACGCTGGCGTCTGATGTCAGTGCGCAATGGCGCCAAATTCAAAAGTATAAGACGGGATTTTAGTTTGCAACACACTGCCCGTTGTTAGGTTCAATTTGCCTTGTTCCTGGGTGCTTTATTCTACTATTCTGAATGATCTATTGTGTTTTGACCCTTGACTGCCTGAACTACTACGCTGAACTCTCCAATCCTGATCCTGCCTGTCTGTGACTATTCTGACCTCTCCAATCCGACCATAGCCTGTCCATTGACTATTCTACACTCTCTATCCTGATCCTGGCTTGTCTGACCATTCTATCTGCTTGTGCTGGCCCGGCCTGCCTATTCCTGGTGGTGTTCTTCCTTCCAGTATCCTGGTGAGACGATCGTGCCCCTTTGCTCGTCCAGAACCGTTTGCTTTGCTCCTCTCTCTGTTAAGACCTGGCGGTATCCAATTAGCTCCTCCCGAGGTGAAAGGCGGCGCTTAAATGCAGAAGTGAGAGTCAAGACCAGGGAGCTTAGCTTGGGTTCTGGATATAGGGTACCGAACGTGACAGAAGACCTGGGCAAAGGGTCTAACTCCTGGCAACTCCTGGTAGGCACTTATATTTATAGACTCTGCATCTTCTGGTGGGCCCTTGCTTATGAAATGGAGGAAGGGATACCACACCGGTATAGCTACATAGCACTATTTTCTCAATAACTTTGGGTGCCAGTGGTTTTCAAAAAAACGGGTGAACAATTTATTGATAGTATTCAACCCTCTCAGGGTGCCAATCATTTCAGTTTGACAGGAGTGTGCTCAGTTGGTACAGCCAAAAGGTACATCATACAGAATACTTACGTTCTATTCCTTAACCAACCGTCTCAAGGGTAGTATAGTCTGCCTCTTGGTCACCATCACTAGGTGAAGACCACAGAGGTTTTTTTTCTACAGGCTCTACCTAATATTGAGCCTAACTGCCCGTGTCCCTACAATGGCATCAGAGGTGCCACAGGGTACTAACCCTCACTAATCTCCTCGTTGGAGCCTTGGTTGCTCAATAACTTTCCTGATCCTAGCTGTCACTCCTAGAGTGACCTATAACAAAAATCCATTTTTATAACCTCTGGGAAACTACTCTTCCCTCCCATCTGTAAAGAAGGACCCAACACAATCCCTGGGGAATTAGGGACCTAAAGGTTAGCAAAACCTTACCCTCCAACATATGTACATTAGAGGACATTATAGACAGATTTTTCTAATAAAAAGGCCACCCCTTTAGACTGGAGTAACAGAACTTTAATTTGAAGCAGTGTTGGTGGCCCTTCATGGTGAGTGCAGTGAGGGGGTTGGAATGTCCTGCCAAGTGATGTTCAAATGGCAGATTCTATTAATGCTGTGTGTTGGATGATTTCTTGAACAAGCATAATATCAAAGGCTTTTGTGATACTAAAATGTACTATTAGTATACATATTGGTAAATACTGTATAGTTTAAATATGTGAGTGTATAGATAGGTCAGTGTAAGTGTGTATATATGTGCACTGGGGTTCATTTGGAGGGGTTGAACTTGATGGACTTTGGTCTTTTTTCGACCCAACTTTACTATGTAATGACAGAAAGTCAGCACAGAATGTCAGGAGCCCAGTGGCATAAAATTTTGGCCGCTACGCCTGTACAAGACAGGAAATACATACAGTACTTATGTAGGGGAGTAGAGTATTAATGCTTTTTACTACTCTCTAGCTGATGGGTTGGGTCTGTAGATGTTTAGGTGGAGGAAGGAGATTTGATATCTCTATTGGCCCAAGGTTTTTAGGTGGGTTTCCCCTTGTCTATAAAAGGATGGGACTAGTGAGAGAGCAGGTGATTCTCTGAGCCTTAGGCAAGGGAGGCCAGAAGAGAGTGGCCTGTGGAATGAAGAACCTGAAGATCAGCACCTTAGGATCAGAGATGCCTTGCAATCACTCCTTAATTTTTTTTGTCAACAAGGTACATTAGTAGAATGAATACTACTACTAGTATGATTTTTTACACTGCATAAGGGTTATTCCTTCATGACTAATCCAGCAGTTTAGGGACTCAAGCTAGGGTAAACAGGACTCCTTTGGAGCAGACATTGGGGAACTTGTTATTTGGGTTTGAGACACCTGTGTAAGAAGTTCTGCTGACTGTATCTGCTGCCCCTCCCCGTGTCTGTAACATCCGGTAGGCTTAAAGCATCCACACATGGAATCAGCCTAATAATGAAATGCATTGGTTTAATGGTTTTGTGTTGGTATTACATATGAGACAAGTCAACAGAATATAGTAGGCAGAGGTCTGATCTAAAGGGAGAAGGAAGTGACAATGTCAAATGATTACCAAAACAATGGTAATGTAATGTTTTGCAATGGAAAACAAAGTGTAAAGTTTAATAAAACATAGACGTTAAGGGAATATTTATTAACATACATGTTGGAAAGGATATAGTAATTTTTGTTGTAAGCAGCAGTCCTGCCCTGCTTTATAACAGCATTGTGTTATAATGTGCACTTTAATATTTAAAGGATCATCTGTAACAAAAAGGGCATAAAGGGCCAGACTCAATTTGATGAGAAAAACATCTTTCAATTAATTTATGAATTTCCCCATAGACTTCTGTTGACTTTCTATGTGATAAACCAGTGGATAAACCATATAGATACTTCTCTACTTTACTAGACAATTTCAAATCCAGGCAAAAGAAGAACCAATACTACAGTGGAAATGTAAACGATATGGTGCATACATGGTATATACGGGAGTGCTAAACCATTACAAGACAAAAGAATCCATTATATTGTTGACTCACAATTCAGCAAGTCTTGCTGAGAAACAGGGCATATATTATATATCAAAGATGCTTAGATCTAGGAAATATTGACCTTCAGTTACCAGATTACAATACATGAGTCTAAACAGCAATCATAGCTTTAACCCCCCCCCCAGTCAATACTGACCCCCAAGGTAATAATTAATTTATGCAATTTCATTTAGTGAACTTCATCACCAAAGGTAACACAACCTGCAGACTGTAAAGTTACAACACTGCCATGCCTGTATATAAAGAAACCCTTTTGGCATCTGTTCAATATATGAAAAAGATTTTCACAATAAATGACCATTGGAAGCAGTGTTGCCCCATATCTATGAGAAATCTGCTCATGATATTAGAATAGGAAAAATCTATTGTGCTGGGTAGGAAGTCCTTACCTGCTGCAGATCAGATGTGAGTGGATAATTTCAATCCAATGTCTACATTAAGTAGTGCAGTGTTTTCTGGGGGGGAGTGGCACAGCCCTTTCTCAATTGTGTACAGAATTACTTTCCCCCAAAATAAACCTGGGCTGATTGCTGGAGTGTTCTGGCCCAACAGGTTGTGAGGAAGTGGCACTCCTAGGAGAGCAGCGGTGTGTGTGTGTGAGCAGGCAGAAATACTGGCTAGTGGGACCCACAGCTTCAATGATTACTATAATCCCTAATACCAGCCTGGCAGGGGACCAGGCTCAATTAAGCAATGTCAAAAGGGGAGATCGTACTCTGGATATGCTTGTATATATATATTTATATATATATATATATATATATATATATATATATATATATATATATATAAAGAATCCAAACTGGTGCACTCCACAATGAAAAAGTTAAATGCCTAGGTGCTGGTAAAACTGCATATATTCAAAGAGAAAAGACCGCACTCACAGGACTTGTATGGAAAAAAAGCCACAAGGGCTGTGATTTATTCCCCAACGTTTCGGCTATCAAACTCTAGCCGTCCTCAAATATATATATTTATATATATTATCAACTGACTGTTACCCCAATGTTTCTATATATCTCTAACCTTGTTAGCTAGTTATGGTAAGATTTGGGGTGAACGCTTATTTGTGTCCCTGGAACTACTGCAGGGTGATTATTACCCCTACTCTTGTGACACGTGAAATTTCTCTGAAGTATCACTTTTTTTAAATACGGTTTAACTCTAGAGTCACCACACGTAATTATTACACTGACTTTTATAAGTCAGTACCATTAAAGTGTCCTATAATGCTATCCGTCAGCAGCCCCGATGACGCCCCCCTCCCGCTCTGCACTTAAAACTTTACCGTGGGAGGTTGGAGCGGGACAAAGGGGAACAGCATCACTAGTATAAAGAGCACTATAACACTCTCTGCACTAGTGGAGCCGAATTTCCGTGAATATGACTCTTAAAGTTACAGAATGCGACTTTTTGTCGCCCCTTGTAACTGGTCGCTCGCTGCCATCTCAGGTATGGATCTCAACTTGCCTCATGGCAGTAGTGGCCCTGAATGTTATTTAGAACCATACATTTATAAAAAGTTATGAAAAGCCTTTAAAACCATGAAGGGTATAAAACCAGCCGGCACCCTATTACTGTATTAACTGAGTGGATGCTTTCAGCACCTTGCACCCATTCTGAAAAAAAGTGATTATTTATGTAAAAACAAGATTAATAAAAGTTGCTTTATAGTGACCTTATAAGTTTGGAGGCCTTGCCAATCTACTATAAATAATGACAGAAGTGTTTATTTTTTCCTTCTGAGGCCAGTTGGAGAGACAATTAGGTGGAAGTGTAATTGCTGACGAAGCCGAGTGCATCGGCGAAACACGTAGGGCGGGCATAGGTGGACGGTGGAGTGCTTAGCTCCCACGCAGTCCCGATGTAGATAGGCAGGTTCAGCACGGGGGAGTCTGCTTGGAAGAGAGAGAGCGAGCGGTTGTGGTCTCCCTGTACCTGGGAGGGTTAAAATTTGCAAAAAACAACCAGCGATGTCTCTTAGAGACCCCACCTTGTGCTAAATATTTTTAATTATTTGTCAATTTTAAGGATATTGTTGCCAGGTCTCTATTAAAAACGGAGCCAGACTAATACAGGGTGTAGTCCAAATGACCAGTTACAGTGTTACCCTAGAATTACTGTCAGGTTTAGGGAGGACCAGGGCTTCTCCTGTTTTGAGGCATCGTTATTGCAGGGTTGCCAGGTATAATTTTCAAAGCCAGCCGAAGTCAGCTAAAAATAGCCAAGAAAAATAGCCAAGAGGCACTTCAAAAGTAGTCCAAAAATAGCACAATATGAGTAGTGAAAAAAAGTAAAAAAATAAATGAATATATATGCAAATATGCCTTTTTCAAATTCTTCCATAAAGCAAAACGGGACAGATTCACCCGCAGGACCGCCATCAGAAATCACAGGGCCCCATACGACAAAATTTCCCGGGCCCCCTGGGCTGCGCCCACTGCAAGCCCCACCTATAGGTCTGCTCCCCACCACACAGCAAATAAACAAAAAAAATATTGGTGGCTAGGGTTCCCACATGTTAATAAAAAATAAAAAGATATTGGTGGCAAGGGCCCCCCATAAAAAAACATTTGTGGCCAGGGCCCCCCATGAGAAAAAAAATCGGTGGCCAGCCCCCCCCCACATTATATAAAAATTGGTGGCCAGGGCCCCTTAAACGTCCATCCCTTCCCGAAGTCAGCAGCTCTCAGAAAGATGGGGGGCCAGGCTAATCAAGTAAGTGTGGCATGGCCGGGCCCCCTTACCCTCGGGGCCCCCTACAACACTCCCCCCTGTCCCCCCCTGATGGCTGCCCTGTTCACCCGTCAGGTGCCCCATAAAGCCCTTATACATATACAATTTCAATAAATATTGGTAAAACAAGTCAGCCTCTAGACATTTTGGTGGCCAGCAGATTTTTGCCCCAAAATTTTCGGAAATTGAGGAAAGTCATCGGAAAATGCTTAAGAGTGACAGGAGACTGGGGTACAGAACCCAAAATCTGAGAACTCCTGACTTCTACACAAATCAGTCCCATTGCATGCTGGGTATTGTAGTCTTACATTAAACTTAGCAGTTGGCAAAATGTTTAACAAAAACTACTTTACCCAACATGCATTGGGAGACAGGCTCTGCACATTAGGGCACAAATGGCTGGTTTCCAAAGTACAAACCAGCCAAAGGCCCAAATCTGTACCTTGGCTAGTTTGTTCATTCAAAACCAGTCTGGGCTTTAAACCAGCAGCCCAATTTGACTGGAAAACCACCAACCTGGCAACTCTTATTGTGATTGTTCTTGTTGCCCCACCTTGACCGGCTCCAAAGACCAAACTCAGACACAATGGCCGTGGTGCGACTATATGTGCATGGAACGTATTTGGACCTTTAACGGATGCTATCAGTAAATGCAACATTTGCTTTAATTTTGGCACAAGAGCACCTGCAGCTGTATTCATTAATACAGCCTAATTTCAATGGAATCAGGGCCAGAACTAGGGGTAGGCTGAAGAGGCCAGTGCCTAGGTTGTAAAGCTCGGGGGTTGCAAGGAACATACCTCATAAGCAGCCTACCTCAGTCCCACTGAAAAAAAGTTAAGCAGGTGCAGCTCTCTGGCGTCAAAATGACGCACGCCTGCGCGTCCTCGTTTATGCACAGCCGCGGGGTGTGACGTGGCCAGCCAGGTTGCCTAGGGCGCCCTGCTGGCATGGTAGCGACTAGTTCCTATCCCTGGAAAGGACCGTCCCTCTAGTGGATAGGAAATAGATGATTCATATGGCAGTGAGCTAGTTTCTATCCCTAGAAAGGACCTAATGCCTCTAGTGGTGAGGTACCAGGAAAGAATAGGAATTAGTCCAGTCTATAATGACATCCAGTAGAAGGACCTTCAAAGTAATGTCCCAAATAAGGATAGACTCTAGTCTGTTCTAATAGAGCTAGCTATTTCTCATCCATATAAAGGCCCTCACAATATATTAACCTCATCACATATTTCTGCCATTTTTAGAGATAGTACTTAGTTATTCATATACAAGATGTGTGAAATCCATCATCTGTGTTAGACTGTTTTACTGCTATTTCATATGAGGTCCAGTAAAGGGATAGAAACTAGTCAGCTCATACAAGCTAATTCCCATCCTGTCTATGGACCTTCTAAAACAGTACAGGGACCATCTGTATTAGGCAAATACCTGACAGGTCCAGTAAAGGGATAGAAACAAGTGTAATTTTAGGTAATTCCTATCCTGTCTAAGGACCTTCTCTAACAGAGCCATTGACATACATTATAGGACTGCTCCTAGGTACCAGGGTTTAGCAGTCTACTAAAAATATACAATTCCAGGTTCCCTCTGCCCAGTTATGATTATGACCTAAGTTTATTGGTCCATACAAAATCCTTGAAATTCTGTCAAGGTTTGTTTAGAGCTGCCAATGGATGAATACTGTGATTCACATTTTTTTTAAGTTGCTCCAAGACACCAACTATAGGGTCCAGAGGCAGCCCTTTGAGGGTAACATAACATCCTGCTTATGATCTGGTGTTTTTATGTTGTTTCCATAAACGCTACTCTAAATGAGCAGATAGCTATGGTACTGGTTCACTTATATTGCTATCCCTCAATTTGCAAATAGGTATGGTCTGTTTTTCCTGTACCTTACCTGGCCAAAGGTGATCAGTGGAAGCCATTAGTCTGGCTATTTATTTTTTACATGATTTTCTAGTAGACTTAAGGTATGAAGATCCAAATTACAGAAAGATCCATTATCCGGAAAATCCCAGGTCCCAAGCATTCTGGATATCAGGTCCCATACCTGTACTATCAACTAAGGCTGACTTTGACAAGTGTAACATTGTGCAGCCAAGCCAAGCCAAGTAGGTAAAGTTACCTTTAAACAAGGTAATTTTATTTATAATTATTTATAAATTATTTATAAATGTGTAGTCTTGCAGAGCATTTGTATTCAATGTTTACATGATTTTCTAGTAGACTTAAGGTATGAAAATCCAAATTACGGAAAGATCAATTATCAGGAAGAGACTGGAATATACATAGGAGAGACCTGAATAGAAAGATGAGTAATAAAAAGTGGCAATAACTATAAATGTGTAGTCTTGCAGAGCATTTGTTTTTACGTGGGGTCAGTGACCAAATTTGAAAGCTGTAAAGGGTCAGAAGAAGAAGGCAAATAATACAAAAACTATAAAAAATAAAGGCCAGTTGAAAAGTTGCTTAGAATAAGCCATTCTATAATATACTAAAAGTTAACTTAAAGGTGAACAACCCCTTTAAGGCAAACCACCCAAATGGGATTCACAATCACTAGACTTACAAGACTTTGAAATACAAGGGCATACTGTGGCAGTTGTAGTTGGGTTTTATGTTGGGAACATTACAAGAAGAGTATGACACACAGCTCCGACACGCATAGGGCAGGTAGAGTATGGCACACAAAGGAGGCATAGAGCAGGTAGAGTATGGCATACACAGGGAGCACACGAAAGGCCAATTATGGCACACACAAGGAGCATAGGGCAGGCAGAGTATGGCACATACAGGGAGCATAGGACAGGCAGTGTCTGGCACACACAAGGAGCATATTATGAAAGCAGAGAATTGCACACACAGGAGGCATAGGGCAGGCAGAGTATGGCACATACAGGGAGCATAGGGAAGGCATAGTTGGAGACAGGGAAACCTATCAGGACGACTCTAATATGAGCAGTTCACAGGCCCGGATTTGTGGAAAGGCCAGAAAGGCCTGGGCCTAGGGCGGCAGCATTTTAGAGGGACGGCATGCCGCCCAACCACGCCCGCATTGGTTCGCACTGGGAATTTGCAGGAGATACAATAGTTTTTAAAATGCCATGTGCACCAGTACTCCAGACCCGATGCTGAAAATTTCAGCATGAACACAAAGGAAGGGGATGGGGGTGATGAGCGGCAGTAGGCCCAGGGGCACCTGCATTATAAATCCAACCCTGGCAGTTCATACTGTGCTACATACAGTAAAACAATTTGCTGCCCCTCCAGCAGTTTGCATTAGGTGTGAACAGTGTGGGCACTTTCAGTCTGAGATGTGAACAGTAAAGGCGTGTGAACAATAGACGGGTTACAGGTATGAACAGTGCAGGGGGGATTAGAGGTGTGAACTATGCAGTATTTTACAATCTGAATTTGAAGTGTAATCTATGCAGTGGCCAGTTAATCTCAGTACTGATACATTTTAAAGCTTGCACCTGGTAAGCAGGTTTTAAATGATGTATTATGAATAAAAAAGTGTTGGAATAGAAATAATTTTTCTTGTGCTAGCGGTGATGTTACCAATTCAGATACACAGCAGCCCTAATGTAGCAAAGGCCCATGTTTCCTTGTGAAGCTCCATATGTCTTATCTTGACCAGCCTTTTCCTTGGTGCCACCCGAGCTCCACATTCTCCACTTGTACAGGGCCGCTGGTGCTTTCTGGGAAACGTGTCAATCATTTGCATGAGGGCTTATGTCTTGAGTGAGGAGAGGGTCAGAGACTACTCTAGTCTTAAAATATAATAACATGTATTGAATATGTTTACTGAAACTCATTTTCTGCATTCCAGGTATTTCAGAGCTTGGAGGACCATCACCTGGAGGTAGTATCCTTCTTTCGTCCTTACCTTATCCTTAACTAAATATATTTCTATTTAATGACATTTACATGAAAGATACACAATGTTAATAATTGGGTTAGTATTCCCTTTTACCCCTTGGGTACCTTTGTCAGCAGCCACTTTAGAGAGCAGCCTTACCTAGCGATAGACTTTTATGTAAAGGCGGTCCTTGCTTGAACACAAGCCCATCTCCGACACCCCTGTAATATAAAATAGAGATTTGGGAAAGTTAGCGTTAATGTGGAGAGATGCCATATGTATAGGGACAGCACATAGGAACAAGCACGTTTACTAATATGATTTATCTGCCATGATATTATGCCCCTGCCAACAATGTTTGTTTAAAAAAAAATTTTTTGGGGCCCCAATTTTTTTTAACTTATAAGGGGGCCCCTGCCACCAATGTTTTTTTTATTTTTTTTTTTTTAAATTTTTCAAAAATTTTTTTTTTCAAAAAAACATTTTTTGGGCCCCAATTTTTTTAAACTTATAAGGGGGCCCCTGCCACCTATGTTTTTTTGTTTGTTTTTTTTAAAAAAAAATTTTGTTGGGGCCCCAATTTTTTTTAACTTATAAGGGGGCCCCTGCCACCAATGTTTTTTTAAAAAAAAAAAAAAAATTTTCAAAAATTTTTTTTTTCAAAAAAACATTTTTTGGGCCCCAATTTTTTTAAACTTATAAGGGGGCCCCTGCCACCTATGTTTTTTTGTTTGTTTTTTTAAAAAAAATTTTTTGTTGGGGCCCCAAGTTTTTTTTAACTTATAAGGGGGCCCCTGCCACCAATGTTTTTTTAAAAAAAACATTTTTTTTTACATATTTTGGGGCCCCAATTTTTTATAAGGGGGCCCTGACCATCAATAACTTTTTATAAATTGTGTGGGGGGGGTTACTTTTTTAGTGCTGATGTCTGTGTGGTCTTTTAACTGCGATGTGGAGTGGGTGGCATATGGGGTGGAGCTTGGTCGTCAGTGTGGGCGGGCCCCAAAAATTTTGTTGTAATGGCAGCCCTGATGAGCAGCATGGCAACTCCTACAGCCAAGGGATAACTAACCTTACTGCTGCAAGCACATATTATAGAGGGGGAAATACAGTACCTTTGTCCTGAGGATCCCAAATGAGAAGATGTTATTAATCTCTGGCAGGGGGTCACTCAAGGTCTTCTTTCTTCTTTGTCTTCTCTTTGCTTCTCTCTTTCTCTTCTTCTTTTGCTGTCTCTCTCACAATCGTTTTCTCTCTCAAATCGGTCTCTCGCAAATCGCTCGTAATATTTCACTTTTTGGGGAGAAATAATAAGAGATTGTGAGCAGGAGCATAATGGGGGCTGTGGACCCTGACACTTCTAGAGCCCTAGATGCCCTAAATGGCAGTCAGCTCTTTATCCTTCTACACTGTGATTAAAAATAGTATGCCAATGCATAAACTACAGATCCCATAATGCACTCACTATAAGGCTGCAATTGGAAGTGAGGGAGCCTAACTGCTGTTGCGTATGCTATTTAGCTAACAAAAATGTCGGGCAATCAGGATTGTAGGCTTTTATCACTGGCATGTGGAAAGGGCCTTCGTCATCTCCCATGATGCACTATAAGGGTTGACCAAAAGAGGTAGGTAGCATTTGTATTGCTTATAATGTCATGATCAGGGTGGGCTTGTAACAGCACTACAGATCCCATC
Organism: Xenopus petersii; assembly: GCA_038501925.1. Lineage (NCBI taxonomy): Eukaryota > Metazoa > Chordata > Amphibia > Anura > Pipidae > Xenopus > Xenopus petersii. The sequence goes on from CM076689.1 coordinate 82,238,785, forward strand.
ATGCTCTATGTTATCATGGGGACTGCTGGGTAGCAATGGCTAGAGACATACAGAGATCTCTGAGGCAGTAACGGGGGCCCCCACTGAGGGGTACAGGGGGTTCTGCATTTAGTGTAGGAAGTGTAAATGTCACATACAAAACAAAAAGTTTGATCCTGCTGTGGCACTTCCACAAATTCCTTCACTAGCAGGGAGGATGCTGGTAGTTGTATGCTCCAGTATCTGAAATAATATTTTTGCTATCATCTTTCTATATTCTTGCATACCAGCTTGGTTATTACCACATTTGACTTTACATGTTTAGCGGCAGGCTGTGCCCTTACATATGTTGTCAGGGTCGGGCTGGGGGTCCGGGGCCCACCGGGATTACTGTCTCAGGGCCCTGCCCCTGCCATACCCCCCCCAGTGTTAGCAGCTGTCAGTGAGTTTTTGAGAGACACATAGGTACAGAGGTTTTTGTGCTCACAGTGAAAGCTGCAGGGGTCTGTTCTGAAGCACTCACTGAAGCACTTAGTTACTCATGTCCAGAGAGAGTCTCTGACTAAAGGTGGCCACACTATTAGAGGTCACCAAACGAGCGCATCTTTACCCGATATGCCCACTAACGGCTAGGCCAGTGGTGTCCAAACTGCGGCCCGAGGGCCACATGCCGTCCAGGATGCATATGAATGCGGCCCAGCTTGGTTCCGGAGGAAACGTCATGTTGCAAAGGATATAGGAGGAGGAGCGACTCTGCCCATTGGCCAGTTAGTAATTATAATATAATAATAAGTATATTTAATATCCAGGTGTCCCATATTCCAGTGTATATCTCCATCTGGTTATCCAACTGGCATTGTAGTTCTTTTCTGTGTATTTCCATTACTTTTACAAATCAAACGTGTTTGTGTATTTCATTTGTGGCCCCAGACAATTTTTCTTTTTCCAATGTGGCCCGGCGAGCCAAAAGTTTGGACACCCGTGGGCTAGGCAATATCAGGTTAACCCGAACATTTGGCCCTCGGGCCGAACAATCAGATTACAATGCTGTGAATGGGCACCGACGGGTCACAGGACCGCATCATCTAGCCGATGCGATCCTGGAGCTGTGTTTGGCCACCTTAACTCAGAGTTGGAGATTTGAAAAGCAGGAAGCCGGGTTCTGTTCTATTCTGTTCGACATCCAATCACTCCAGCCTTTATACATTACATTTTTGCCTAACTATATTGAAAACATTTTTTTATTTTGCACAGCCTATCTATTTACCCAGTATTTTAATTTTACACTGAACTGTTCCTTTAATATATATGCTCACAATATTACCCCTAAGCTGTCTGAAGGGAACAGAAACAGAGATTTGAACTGCAGATGCTTAAAAAAAAGAAGAAAAAAAAAAGCTTAGGTGCTTTAGGTCATCCATGTGAAGCTGACTTCTGGTTCAACACACAGAGGAATGTAAGCGGCCGTCACCTTTTCACATTCTGTTATAAAGCACTTTGGAAGTCAGATTGGAGCTCAAGATTTAAAAAGAAAACCAAAGGGGAGATTATGCCTGGCCAGTGTCGGACTGGCCCACAGGGATACCAGGAAAACTCCCGGTGGGCCCAGGTGTCAGTGGGCCTCTTGCTTCTAACCATTTGGCCTATTTCATGGTCATTCTTTATTTCTTTATAGGAACAATGAGGCTTGATAATGGAAGAATAGAGTATAGTATGTAGAGAAATGAGACTAGTAGAAAAAAGTGGTTGAATGAGGAGTGGAGGTATAATAGTTTGGAAAGTGGGTCCTCAGCCCAGGGCTGGAACTAGGGGTAGGCACGTGCCTAGGGCGCAAAGCTGGGGGGCGCCAGGCACGTACCTGCTCTGTCGCCTACCCCATGTCCGGTCCCCTCTTTTCCCGACTACGTGTGGCAGTTCGGCATCTTCTTGTGTTACCGCGCATGCGCACACTCCGATTCACGCTTCAGCGCTTCTGTGCATGCTGATGTGCACGAGCTTGCGCATTCGCATAAGGTCACCAATTCGCGCATGCGCGCAATCAGCCGGCGCCGTGGCCGGGCAGGTTGCCTAGGGCGCCTGCCCGGCCTGGCCCAGCTCTGCCTCAGCATAAGTTTATCTGGTTGGCTCCTGGCATCACAGTCTGACACTGTGCCTGACTTATATAGCAGTTTGGGGGGAATTAAGGGGCATGTTTACTAACATTGGAGATAAATATCTGGAGAGATTTCTGGAGATGTTGCCCATGGCAACCAATCAGCAATTAGATTTAAACCGCCACAGCCAAGTTAGAAAACAAAAGCAAAGATCTGATTGGTTGCTATGGGCAACATCTCCAGAAATCTCTCCAGATATTTATCTCCAATGTTAGTAAACATGCCCCTTTGTGTTAAGATAACTTGGTGTTACTGGTCCTTTAAAAAGGTTTAAGGGCAATGATCCTCTCCTTAAATAGTCCCTCTCATGACCGTTATCCCATGTTCTATTACTTGACTGGGTGCTCACATTTTCCGTCAGCTCATGAAACAGCAAGGCAATAGTTTCTATACAATTTATTGTTACCAAGTTGTCCATTACATTATTCTCCATTAAGGGAGACTTTCAGTGCATGGCAGAAAAGCAAAGCTGTTTATGGTTAATGAATATAATATTATTATAGCTGACTTTCATTTTTATCTTTTGCCTTTTATTTTTATCTTGCCATTGTTGCACCATAATTGTGCGAGAGTAAAAAAAAGCCCAGCTCCAACAACAATATTGTGGCTGCATTTGTGTAAATATTGAATACAGTCTAGCTGACATTAATTCACTGTGATCCCACCTAACCCCACAGAAATTGAGAGGCAGTGATCCCTTCAATCCCTATAAACATCCAGCGAAACCAATGAACTGGCCCAAAACCTAAGGTAGAGGTTACAACCTGTACTAAACCTACAATACAAGTACAAGCAACCCTGGGAATTTAGTTGCAGATCCTGTCAAGAGTCCACAACCCGCCACTAGAACCCATTACCACATTCCCACGTTTGAATTTGCCGCTCCCGAATAGGTAAAAAGCCGCAGTGGAGCGTCACATGGTAGGATCACATGACCGTGACGTCAGGTCCTTTCCTAGGATAGGAACTAGCCGCTACCCTGCTGGCATTGCCCGGCACTGAATGGAATTTGCTTCCCCTAAGTATGTTTGTATATGTGAGTGTAGAGGAAGATGCGAGCAATAGTGTGTATAGCGCTGAGGTGCTTTGTTGTGTCAGTCTCCCTGGAGATACACTTGCAGCTCACCCTACACGAGCACAGGAGCCAATCACGGGTCTCGGAGGGAGAAAGAGGCGGGGACACAACTTAGGTGTGCTGTGGGAATGGGCACAGTGGATAGGGCACACTATGGGCACACAAAGCAAGGAAGGAAACATATAGGGAACTTGCAGGTTAGGGGTGTGAGGGCGGGGCCGAGAAAGAAATCAGGTGGGCAAGGCCACTAATAGAGAGAGGTGGCTGTGGGATGGATCACCTCCCAGGATGCGTTCTATGGATGTGACCATGTAAATAGGACTTGTGGCTGTGGGCGGGACCATCTGGCAAGTTGAGGGGTGTGTGGGCGGGATCGATTGACGGGATAGCGGTGTGTGGCCTCCGGACGGAACATCTGAGAAGGAGGGGACTGGGCTGCTCCCCGGGACATGCAGGATGGACGGGCGCTTCCACCGGGCCGCCAGGGATGGATTCCTGGACCTGCTAAAAGAGGCGACTCGGAGGGATCTGAACTCGCCGGACGAGGATGGCATGACCCCGACTCTATGGGCGGCCTATCATGGGCACCTGGGGGCACTGCGGGTCATCGTGAGCCGGGGGTGAGAACTGTTGCGTTTTCGTGTAGTTGTGCGTCCATGTATGGGCGTGGCTACGTCCTCTCTATACATTACACTTACTGTATGTGTTTAGCCATCCAGTTACCTGCACCAGCCAGACCTTTAGCCATGATAGGACAGGAGCTCCCCAATTCTACCAACATCCCCCACCCACATCCCTGTTATCAGCTCACACATTGCCGGGGTCCCTCACAACTAGTAGAATGGGCTGGGGGGTCCCAAAGGTAACAAAATGCCTCTCCCCTCCACACGCATGGTCGTGCCCAGTCTGTTGTATCTCTCACACTGGATGTTAATAACACAACTAAAATGTCCAATTAATAGTCGCTCCTAAACAAAGTTGCTGATATTTAGATACCACTGCATCTTGCCAAGCAATGTTCCTAATGTAGTACTAGTTCCGCTTGACATTAAAGAAGTTTGATTGCCAAGGGTATGATACAAGCAGATATATATGTGATCTGCTCGTTGGCCTTGGGACCTGCTTGGCAAGAATTACATCAGTCTACTGATACTGATTGGACAGATTGTTGGGCAGCCCCATACATGGGCTCCAAGCTTCCTACTGAGCCCCAAAGGCCTGTTTATAATGTTTTATCAGCTGCTGTGATACTTACTACCATATCTTACTAACTGTTGTTACTGATGGATAGTTACTATTTGTTTATCTCTTTCGGTTGTCTCTTTACTCCGGTCATACGTGTTAGATCCATTACTATATATATTTGTTAGGGAGCAAGAATCCTGGGTATGTGCTGTTATGAGTTGGATAATACAGGAGCTATTCATTTAGCATTAAATACATAGCTGTATTCATTGATTTTGTGCTGATGTGTAAAGGTCTCTGGGCCATGACGTGTGCAAGAGAGGGGTCTCTAGGCTTGTGTCTGAGAGGGGAATGCTCTGGGCCCTGTGTGAGACACAGTGTGAGAGGAGGAAATCTCTAGGTCCTGACACTCTGTGTGATAGAGGGGGTCTGTGGGCCCTGACACAGTGGAAGAGAGGGGAATTTCATGGACCTGTCACTGTATGAGAGAGAGGGAAATCTCTGAGCCTTGACACTTTGTGTGAGAGAGGGAGATCTCTGAGCCCTGACACTCTGTGTCTGAGAGGAATGCTCTGGGCCCTGACACAGTGCGAAAGTGGGAGCTCTCTAGGCCCTGACACTCTGTGTGAGAGAGGGGGATGTCTGAGCCCAACACTGCGTGAAAGAGGGGAATGCTCTGGGCCCTAACACTCCATTTGAGAGAGATGGGTTTCTAGGATTTGACACTGTCTCAGAGAAAATCTCTGTGCGAGAGAGGGGGATCTAAGGGCCCTCACACTCTGTATGAGAGAGGGGTGATTTCTGGGCCCTTTTACTCTGTATGAGAGAGGGGGATGATCTGGGCCCTGACGGTCTGTGTGAGAGAGGGGAATCTCTGACCCCTAACACTCTGTATGGAAAAGGGGTATCTCTGTGTCTGAGAAGGGAATGCTCTGGGCCCTGACACTATATACGAGAGAGGGGGGGTCTCTGGGACCTTTCACTCTGTATGAGACAGCGGATTGCTCTGAGCCCTGACACTGTGTGTGAGAGAGAGGAATCTCTGGGACTTGTCACTCTGTATGAAAGAGGGGGATCTCGGAGCCCTGACACTCTGTGTGAGAGAGGGGGATCCCTGGGCCCTGACACTTTGTGTGAGAGAGGTGGGATCTCTGAGCCCTGACACTCTGTGTCTGAGAGTGGAGTGCTCTGGGCCCTGACACTCGGTGTGAGAGAGGGGGATCTCTGGGACCTGTCACTCTGTACGAGAGAGGGGGGGGATCTCTGAGCCCTGACACTCTGTGTGAGAGAGGGGGGATCTCTGAGCATTAAAACTCTGTGTAAAAGGGGTGGATCTCTGAGCCCTGACACTCTGTGTCTGAGAATAGAATGCTCTGGGCCCTGACACTCTGTGTAAGAGAGGGGGATCTCTGACCCCTGACACTCTGTGTAATAGAGAGGGATAACTGGGCCCTGCCACTCTGTGTGAGAGAGTGGGATCTCTGACACTGAAACTCTGGGGCAAATTCACTAAGATTCGTAGTTGCGCCAGGCGCAACTTCGCCACACTTCGCCAGGCAGAGTTTTGCCAGCACTCCGCAAATTCACTAAAATCCGAAGTTGCGCACAGGGGTAGCGTAAGATTACGAAGTTGCGCTAGCGTTGATTCGCTAAGTGAAGCGAAGTTTCGCTAGCGAAGGTTAATTTGCATACGGCGCCAAATTCAAATTTCAATGGAGGAATACGTATCAGCACTACAAATGCCTAGAAAACCTTCAAAACATCAAATAAAAATTTTATTTTGCCCTACACATGTGCCCACTGTATGGCTAAGTTGCCATGAGTCAGGAAATGTAGGGGGGGAGGAGGGGAGCCCCAAAAAAATTTTCGATCTTTTTCAGCCTATCACCCATAATGTAGAAAACACGCCAGCGTTTTTTGGGACTTAGAAAACATTTTGACTTTTTTTGAAGCACTCCCTATCTACTCTATTGCGCTTCGCCTGGTCTGAGGTGGCGAAGGAAGTCTAGCGTAAAAGGTAGCGTTCATTACACTGCGCGTGTTAGTGAATTTGCGTAGTTACGTCCGTAGCGAAAATTCGCCAGGCGTAAGGGTGCGAAGTAACACTAGCGAATCTACGCCAGCGTTCGTTAGTGAATTTGCGCAGTAACGAAAATGCCAAACGCTAGCGAAGTAACGCTAGCGTTCGGCGCTTCAGCGCTTAGTGAATTTGCCCCTCTGTGTGAGGGGGGGATCTCTGAGCCCTGGCACTCTGTGTGTGAGAGGAAGGTGCTCGGAACCCTGACACTGTGCAGGAGAGGGGGTCTCTGGGTCCTTACTCTTTGTGAGAAAGGGGGATTAGGTTTGCAATAGTAAAATAGGCTCACAATTGTATTATCTAGTGAATAAAGTAGCCCCTATTGTAAAATATAAAGATATTATAAGTTACCGAGGTGTTTCATGACCATATAAAAACACGAGGCTGAAGGCCGAGTGTTTTTATACAGGTCATGGAACTCCTCGGTAACTTCAAGTATCCTCATATTTTGCAACTGAGGTACTTTATTTATTATAATACGCAAATTTCAGTGAGTCATGTGACAGAAATGACATCAGAACTCACCGTTTATAACTGGTGACATCGGTACTCACTGTTTATAAGGATATAATTTACAAGATATTCATGGCTTTTGTGTATTATAAGTATATATTATTGTGCCTGTATATGTTGGACTAGGAAATCATAGAACTGAAGGTGAGGCCATTGATCAGAGGTACAGTTGGATTCTTGTGGGCAGATAGATTAGTATTGATTCATAAAAAAACATTTTTTGGGCCCCAATTTTTTTAAACTTATAAGGGGGCCCCTGCCACCTATGTTTTTTTGTTTGTTTTTTTTAAAAAAAAATTTTGTTGGGGCCCCAATTTTTTTTAACTTATAAGGGGGCCCCTGCCACCAATGTTTTTTTAAAAAAAAAAAAAAAATTTTCAAAAATTTTTTTTTTCAAAAAAACATTTTTTGGGCCCCAATTTTTTTAAACTTATAAGGGGGCCCCTGCCACCTATGTTTTTTTGTTTGTTTTTTTAAAAAAAATTTTTTGTTGGGGCCCCAAGTTTTTTTTAACTTATAAGGGGGCCCCTGCCACCAATGTTTTTTTAAAAAAAACATTTTTTTTTACATATTTTGGGGCCCCAATTTTTTATAAGGGGGCCCTGACCATCAATAACTTTTTATAAATTGTGTGGGGGGGGTTACTTTTTTAGTGCTGATGTCTGTGTGGTCTTTTAACTGCGATGTGGAGTGGGTGGCATATGGGGTGGAGCTTGGTCGTCAGTGTGGGCGGGCCCCAAAAATTTTGTTGTAATGGCAGCCCTGATGAGCAGCATGGCAACTCCTACAGCCAAGGGATAACTAACCTTACTGCTGCAAGCACATATTATAGAGGGGGAAATACAGTACCTTTGTCCTGAGGATCCCAAATGAGAAGATGTTATTAATCTCTGGCAGGGGGTCACTCAAGGTCTTCTTTCTTCTTTGTCTTCTCTTTGCTTCTCTCTTTCTCTTCTTCTTTTGCTGTCTCTCTCACAATCGTTTTCTCTCTCAAATCGGTCTCTCGCAAATCGCTCGTAATATTTCACTTTTTGGGGAGAAATAATAAGAGATTGTGAGCAGGAGCATAATGGGGGCTGTGGACCCTGACACTTCTAGAGCCCTAGATGCCCTAAATGGCAGTCAGCTCTTTATCCTTCTACACTGTGATTAAAAATAGTATGCCAATGCATAAACTACAGATCCCATAATGCACTCACTATAAGGCTGCAATTGGAAGTGAGGGAGCCTAACTGCTGTTGCGTATGCTATTTAGCTAACAAAAATGTCGGGCAATCAGGATTGTAGGCTTTTATCACTGGCATGTGGAAAGGGCCTTCGTCATCTCCCATGATGCACTATAAGGGTTGACCAAAAGAGGTAGGTAGCATTTGTATTGCTTATAATGTCATGATCAGGGTGGGCTTGTAACAGCACTACAGATCCCATCATGCTCTATGTTATCATGGGGACTGCTGGGTAGCAATGGCTAGAGACATACAGAGATCTCTGAGGCAGTAACGGGGGCCCCCACTGAGGGGTACAGGGGGTTCTGCATTTAGTGTAGGAAGTGTAAATGTCACATACAAAACAAAAAGTTTGATCCTGCTGTGGCACTTCCACAAATTCCTTCACTAGCAGGGAGGATGCTGGTAGTTGTATGCTCCAGTATCTGAAATAATATTTTTGCTATCATCTTTCTATATTCTTGCATACCAGCTTGGTTATTACCACATTTGACTTTACATGTTTAGCGGCAGGCTGTGCCCTTACATATGTTGTCAGGGTCGGGCTGGGGGTCCGGGGCCCACCGGGATTACTGTCTCAGGGCCCTGCCCCTGCCATACCCCCCCCAGTGTTAGCAGCTGTCAGTGAGTTTTTGAGAGACACATAGGTACAGAGGTTTTTGTGCTCACAGTGAAAGCTGCAGGGGTCTGTTCTGAAGCACTCACTGAAGCACTTAGTTACTCATGTCCAGAGAGAGTCTCTGACTAAAGGTGGCCACACTATTAGAGGTCACCAAACGAGCGCATCTTTACCCGATATGCCCACTAACGGCTAGGCCAGTGGTGTCCAAACTGCGGCCCGAGGGCCACATGCCGTCCAGGATGCATATGAATGCGGCCCAGCTTGGTTCCGGAGGAAACGTCATGTTGCAAAGGATATAGGAGGAGGAGCGACTCTGCCCATTGGCCAGTTAGTAATTATAATATAATAATAAGTATATTTAATATCCAGGTGTCCCATATTCCAGTGTATATCTCCATCTGGTTATCCAACTGGCATTGTAGTTCTTTTCTGTGTATTTCCATTACTTTTACAAATCAAACGTGTTTGTGTATTTCATTTGTGGCCCCAGACAATTTTTCTTTTTCCAATGTGGCCCGGCGAGCCAAAAGTTTGGACACCCGTGGGCTAGGCAATATCAGGTTAACCCGAACATTTGGCCCTCGGGCCGAACAATCAGATTACAATGCTGTGAATGGGCACCGACGGGTCACAGGACCGCATCATCTAGCCGATGCGATCCTGGAGCTGTGTTTGGCCACCTTAACTCAGAGTTGGAGATTTGAAAAGCAGGAAGCCGGGTTCTGTTCTATTCTGTTCGACATCCAATCACTCCAGCCTTTATACATTACATTTTTGCCTAACTATATTGAAAACATTTTTTTATTTTGCACAGCCTATCTATTTACCCAGTATTTTAATTTTACACTGAACTGTTCCTTTAATATATATGCTCACAATATTACCCCTAAGCTGTCTGAAGGGAACAGAAACAGAGATTTGAACTGCAGATGCTTAAAAAAAAGAAGAAAAAAAAAAGCTTAGGTGCTTTAGGTCATCCATGTGAAGCTGACTTCTGGTTCAACACACAGAGGAATGTAAGCGGCCGTCACCTTTTCACATTCTGTTATAAAGCACTTTGGAAGTCAGATTGGAGCTCAAGATTTAAAAAGAAAACCAAAGGGGAGATTATGCCTGGCCAGTGTCGGACTGGCCCACAGGGATACCAGGAAAACTCCCGGTGGGCCCAGGTGTCAGTGGGCCTCTTGCTTCTAACCATTTGGCCTATTTCATGGTCATTCTTTATTTCTTTATAGGAACAATGAGGCTTGATAATGGAAGAATAGAGTATAGTATGTAGAGAAATGAGACTAGTAGAAAAAAGTGGTTGAATGAGGAGTGGAGGTATAATAGTTTGGAAAGTGGGTCCTCAGCCCAGGGCTGGAACTAGGGGTAGGCACGTGCCTAGGGCGCAAAGCTGGGGGGCGCCAGGCACGTACCTGCTCTGTCGCCTACCCCATGTCCGGTCCCCTCTTTTCCCGACTACGTGTGGCAGTTCGGCATCTTCTTGTGTTACCGCGCATGCGCACACTCCGATTCACGCTTCAGCGCTTCTGTGCATGCTGATGTGCACGAGCTTGCGCATTCGCATAAGGTCACCAATTCGCGCATGCGCGCAATCAGCCGGCGCCGTGGCCGGGCAGGTTGCCTAGGGCGCCTGCCCGGCCTGGCCCAGCTCTGCCTCAGCATAAGTTTATCTGGTTGGCTCCTGGCATCACAGTCTGACACTGTGCCTGACTTATATAGCAGTTTGGGGGGAATTAAGGGGCATGTTTACTAACATTGGAGATAAATATCTGGAGAGATTTCTGGAGATGTTGCCCATGGCAACCAATCAGCAATTAGATTTAAACCGCCACAGCCAAGTTAGAAAACAAAAGCAAAGATCTGATTGGTTGCTATGGGCAACATCTCCAGAAATCTCTCCAGATATTTATCTCCAATGTTAGTAAACATGCCCCTTTGTGTTAAGATAACTTGGTGTTACTGGTCCTTTAAAAAGGTTTAAGGGCAATGATCCTCTCCTTAAATAGTCCCTCTCATGACCGTTATCCCATGTTCTATTACTTGACTGGGTGCTCACATTTTCCGTCAGCTCATGAAACAGCAAGGCAATAGTTTCTATACAATTTATTGTTACCAAGTTGTCCATTACATTATTCTCCATTAAGGGAGACTTTCAGTGCATGGCAGAAAAGCAAAGCTGTTTATGGTTAATGAATATAATATTATTATAGCTGACTTTCATTTTTATCTTTTGCCTTTTATTTTTATCTTGCCATTGTTGCACCATAATTGTGCGAGAGTAAAAAAAAGCCCAGCTCCAACAACAATATTGTGGCTGCATTTGTGTAAATATTGAATACAGTCTAGCTGACATTAATTCACTGTGATCCCACCTAACCCCACAGAAATTGAGAGGCAGTGATCCCTTCAATCCCTATAAACATCCAGCGAAACCAATGAACTGGCCCAAAACCTAAGGTAGAGGTTACAACCTGTACTAAACCTACAATACAAGTACAAGCAACCCTGGGAATTTAGTTGCAGATCCTGTCAAGAGTCCACAACCCGCCACTAGAACCCATTACCACATTCCCACGTTTGAATTTGCCGCTCCCGAATAGGTAAAAAGCCGCAGTGGAGCGTCACATGGTAGGATCACATGACCGTGACGTCAGGTCCTTTCCTAGGATAGGAACTAGCCGCTACCCTGCTGGCATTGCCCGGCACTGAATGGAATTTGCTTCCCCTAAGTATGTTTGTATATGTGAGTGTAGAGGAAGATGCGAGCAATAGTGTGTATAGCGCTGAGGTGCTTTGTTGTGTCAGTCTCCCTGGAGATACACTTGCAGCTCACCCTACACGAGCACAGGAGCCAATCACGGGTCTCGGAGGGAGAAAGAGGCGGGGACACAACTTAGGTGTGCTGTGGGAATGGGCACAGTGGATAGGGCACACTATGGGCACACAAAGCAAGGAAGGAAACATATAGGGAACTTGCAGGTTAGGGGTGTGAGGGCGGGGCCGAGAAAGAAATCAGGTGGGCAAGGCCACTAATAGAGAGAGGTGGCTGTGGGATGGATCACCTCCCAGGATGCGTTCTATGGATGTGACCATGTAAATAGGACTTGTGGCTGTGGGCGGGACCATCTGGCAAGTTGAGGGGTGTGTGGGCGGGATCGATTGACGGGATAGCGGTGTGTGGCCTCCGGACGGAACATCTGAGAAGGAGGGGACTGGGCTGCTCCCCGGGACATGCAGGATGGACGGGCGCTTCCACCGGGCCGCCAGGGATGGATTCCTGGACCTGCTAAAAGAGGCGACTCGGAGGGATCTGAACTCGCCGGACGAGGATGGCATGACCCCGACTCTATGGGCGGCCTATCATGGGCACCTGGGGGCACTGCGGGTCATCGTGAGCCGGGGGTGAGAACTGTTGCGTTTTCGTGTAGTTGTGCGTCCATGTATGGGCGTGGCTACGTCCTCTCTATACATTACACTTACTGTATGTGTTTAGCCATCCAGTTACCTGCACCAGCCAGACCTTTAGCCATGATAGGACAGGAGCTCCCCAATTCTACCAACATCCCCCACCCACATCCCTGTTATCAGCTCACACATTGCCGGGGTCCCTCACAACTAGTAGAATGGGCTGGGGGGTCCCAAAGGTAACAAAATGCCTCTCCCCTCCACACGCATGGTCGTGCCCAGTCTGTTGTATCTCTCACACTGGATGTTAATAACACAACTAAAATGTCCAATTAATAGTCGCTCCTAAACAAAGTTGCTGATATTTAGATACCACTGCATCTTGCCAAGCAATGTTCCTAATGTAGTACTAGTTCCGCTTGACATTAAAGAAGTTTGATTGCCAAGGGTATGATACAAGCAGATATATATGTGATCTGCTCGTTGGCCTTGGGACCTGCTTGGCAAGAATTACATCAGTCTACTGATACTGATTGGACAGATTGTTGGGCAGCCCCATACATGGGCTCCAAGCTTCCTACTGAGCCCCAAAGGCCTGTTTATAATGTTTTATCAGCTGCTGTGATACTTACTACCATATCTTACTAACTGTTGTTACTGATGGATAGTTACTATTTGTTTATCTCTTTCGGTTGTCTCTTTACTCCGGTCATACGTGTTAGATCCATTACTATATATATTTGTTAGGGAGCAAGAATCCTGGGTATGTGCTGTTATGAGTTGGATAATACAGGAGCTATTCATTTAGCATTAAATACATAGCTGTATTCATTGATTTTGTGCTGATGTGTAAAGGTCTCTGGGCCATGACGTGTGCAAGAGAGGGGTCTCTAGGCTTGTGTCTGAGAGGGGAATGCTCTGGGCCCTGTGTGAGACACAGTGTGAGAGGAGGAAATCTCTAGGTCCTGACACTCTGTGTGATAGAGGGGGTCTGTGGGCCCTGACACAGTGGAAGAGAGGGGAATTTCATGGACCTGTCACTGTATGAGAGAGAGGGAAATCTCTGAGCCTTGACACTTTGTGTGAGAGAGGGAGATCTCTGAGCCCTGACACTCTGTGTCTGAGAGGAATGCTCTGGGCCCTGACACAGTGCGAAAGTGGGAGCTCTCTAGGCCCTGACACTCTGTGTGAGAGAGGGGGATGTCTGAGCCCAACACTGCGTGAAAGAGGGGAATGCTCTGGGCCCTAACACTCCATTTGAGAGAGATGGGTTTCTAGGATTTGACACTGTCTCAGAGAAAATCTCTGTGCGAGAGAGGGGGATCTAAGGGCCCTCACACTCTGTATGAGAGAGGGGTGATTTCTGGGCCCTTTTACTCTGTATGAGAGAGGGGGATGATCTGGGCCCTGACGGTCTGTGTGAGAGAGGGGAATCTCTGACCCCTAACACTCTGTATGGAAAAGGGGTATCTCTGTGTCTGAGAAGGGAATGCTCTGGGCCCTGACACTATATACGAGAGAGGGGGGGTCTCTGGGACCTTTCACTCTGTATGAGACAGCGGATTGCTCTGAGCCCTGACACTGTGTGTGAGAGAGAGGAATCTCTGGGACTTGTCACTCTGTATGAAAGAGGGGGATCTCGGAGCCCTGACACTCTGTGTGAGAGAGGGGGATCCCTGGGCCCTGACACTTTGTGTGAGAGAGGTGGGATCTCTGAGCCCTGACACTCTGTGTCTGAGAGTGGAGTGCTCTGGGCCCTGACACTCGGTGTGAGAGAGGGGGATCTCTGGGACCTGTCACTCTGTACGAGAGAGGGGGGGGATCTCTGAGCCCTGACACTCTGTGTGAGAGAGGGGGGATCTCTGAGCATTAAAACTCTGTGTAAAAGGGGTGGATCTCTGAGCCCTGACACTCTGTGTCTGAGAATAGAATGCTCTGGGCCCTGACACTCTGTGTAAGAGAGGGGGATCTCTGACCCCTGACACTCTGTGTAATAGAGAGGGATAACTGGGCCCTGCCACTCTGTGTGAGAGAGTGGGATCTCTGACACTGAAACTCTGGGGCAAATTCACTAAGATTCGTAGTTGCGCCAGGCGCAACTTCGCCACACTTCGCCAGGCAGAGTTTTGCCAGCACTCCGCAAATTCACTAAAATCCGAAGTTGCGCACAGGGGTAGCGTAAGATTACGAAGTTGCGCTAGCGTTGATTCGCTAAGTGAAGCGAAGTTTCGCTAGCGAAGGTTAATTTGCATACGGCGCCAAATTCAAATTTCAATGGAGGAATACGTATCAGCACTACAAATGCCTAGAAAACCTTCAAAACATCAAATAAAAATTTTATTTTGCCCTACACATGTGCCCACTGTATGGCTAAGTTGCCATGAGTCAGGAAATGTAGGGGGGGAGGAGGGGAGCCCCAAAAAAATTTTCGATCTTTTTCAGCCTATCACCCATAATGTAGAAAACACGCCAGCGTTTTTTGGGACTTAGAAAACATTTTGACTTTTTTTGAAGCACTCCCTATCTACTCTATTGCGCTTCGCCTGGTCTGAGGTGGCGAAGGAAGTCTAGCGTAAAAGGTAGCGTTCATTACACTGCGCGTGTTAGTGAATTTGCGTAGTTACGTCCGTAGCGAAAATTCGCCAGGCGTAAGGGTGCGAAGTAACACTAGCGAATCTACGCCAGCGTTCGTTAGTGAATTTGCGCAGTAACGAAAATGCCAAACGCTAGCGAAGTAACGCTAGCGTTCGGCGCTTCAGCGCTTAGTGAATTTGCCCCTCTGTGTGAGGGGGGGATCTCTGAGCCCTGGCACTCTGTGTGTGAGAGGAAGGTGCTCGGAACCCTGACACTGTGCAGGAGAGGGGGTCTCTGGGTCCTTACTCTTTGTGAGAAAGGGGGATTAGGTTTGCAATAGTAAAATAGGCTCACAATTGTATTATCTAGTGAATAAAGTAGCCCCTATTGTAAAATATAAAGATATTATAAGTTACCGAGGTGTTTCATGACCATATAAAAACACGAGGCTGAAGGCCGAGTGTTTTTATACAGGTCATGGAACTCCTCGGTAACTTCAAGTATCCTCATATTTTGCAACTGAGGTACTTTATTTATTATAATACGCAAATTTCAGTGAGTCATGTGACAGAAATGACATCAGAACTCACCGTTTATAACTGGTGACATCGGTACTCACTGTTTATAAGGATATAATTTACAAGATATTCATGGCTTTTGTGTATTATAAGTATATATTATTGTGCCTGTATATGTTGGACTAGGAAATCATAGAACTGAAGGTGAGGCCATTGATCAGAGGTACAGTTGGATTCTTGTGGGCAGATAGATTAGTATTGATTCATACACAGCCCCAGCTGGATATCGATGGGCAGTAATGTTTTACATTCATCACCTGTCACAGGCCTCTAGTTCCCATATCCATATGTATTCTATACAGCCTCTTCCTTACTCACAGCATTGCATGGCTTAGATTCTGTTGAATGGATTGAGTACACATGGATAGACTGCGTACGTAGTTCTAAGGTCCTTTTATGTGAAAGATCAGATCATATGTTTTTTGTACATTTTGCCCATTATTGAATGTCAATAGGTCAGTTTTAATGCCTCCCTCTGCTTTGGCCAGCATTTAGTCATTCCATCCTATTTAAAATAAATTCCACCAGTATTTTCTTAAAAAAAGAAAATCCAATGAATTGTAAGTTGGAGACTGCTGAATTTTGGGGTCATTCTTGGTTTTCACCCACAGTGGTGCATTTTTCCTGTAATTGCGGCTGTGTGTGGATTGAGCCTATTACACTATTATCAGACAGACTGGTCGGGTGCAATGTTGTTTGGCACAAAAACACAAATAACAGCAATCACACCCATTTTACCAGCACTATACCTGCTGGCTGCATTCATAAATGAACGTCAAAAAAAGTAAAAATTCCAGCCTGTGGAATCGATTCATTAAGAAGGCAACCATTGTTTGTTCTCAATGACATCAACACTTTGACTGTGTTCCCCAAAATCTTACCCAAAATGACAGCTCTGAAACAGAATTTAATGATAATAAGAAGGGCACACTCCCCTAGTGTAAAATCTTCATAAACAATGTATTAATTGTAGATAAAATGCACTTACAATATTTGCAGGCATCAATAGCGTATAACGACACAATTGGAAGATTTGATTTGATCAATGTGCTTTCCAAAGATTCAAGTCCCAATACCAACGCAGATATCACTGCTGGATAGCGGAGCGACTTTTCTAGAAATATTTATGTCAAGAGGCATTATATTTATACACCTTGAGTGACGAAACGCATTGGTATTGGGACTTGAATCTTTGGAAAGCACATTGATGGAAATCAAACCTAATTGTGTTGTTATACGGTATTGATGTCCGCAAATATTGTAAGTGCATTTTATCTACAATTAATAAATTGTTTATGAAGATTTTAAATGAGGGGAGTGTGCCCTTCTTATATATTTTTAGATCACTCACTGGCTTGACCGTCTGGTTCTTTTGAAGTGGCAGCACCCCATCAATTGATTGTTTGATAAGATTATCCCTGGACGAGATCTGTTGGCACCACAGACTCCAACTTTAATTGGAACTTGTTTTTTTCTCCTTGTTTCTTACCCCGTTTAAAGACTGTTAGAAAGCGTCCCCTACTTACTTATAAAATGTAATGATAGGTTGATCTTTTCATTTGGAAGGGCCCTAAACACTGTATGGGATTGGTCTATCATTGTGGTATGTGATGCACGGGTCTTTTTGGCATTTTGTGCTGATTTCCAGGGAAAATTATTAGGAATTGCTCCTGACAAAAGTTCTATGTTTTTTTTAACTGCAATCGTAATAGCAGGTGCATGCTCAGTTGCATGCTCAGTTGCAACTTTGGGTTGATGCACCAGTATGGGCACAAAGTGGTGCCTTTTGGCAAGTTGCAATGGGCACAATTTTCTGAGCCAAAGAGCCATGTGACAGGCCTCTAAAAACGTTTTACCCCTCTTTTAAAAAAGTGTCTGGAGTCTGGCTGCCCTCTGCACCTTGTAATACAATTGGAACCTGGTGCTGCAGAGTGTACCACATGCCGGGCAAGTCTCCCTTGTCCTTACCATTTGCCTTGGGAACAAATAGGGGACTCCACTGCAGCCTACACTTGAATGTCTGGATGATGCAAGTGGTGCATGTGTGCTTTCCCAGCATATCCCTAATAAATGCAGCACTGCGGAATGCCGGCAGCACTGTATTCTCACAGGGGGGGGGGGGACTGGTACCTATTACTGTTAAGGTGGCCATACACGGAGATCCGCTCGTTTGGCACGTTGAGGTGGGCAATATCGGGCTGATCCGATCGCGGACCCTAGGGCCCAACAACCGGATCCTAACGATGCCTAACGGGCGGTCGGATCGCGGGACCGCATCAACGAACAGATGCGGCCGCGATCCAACAGGATTTTTAGTCCCTTTCAGGCAGATCTTGGTCGGGGAAGCCCGTCCGGGGGCCCCATACACGGGCCAATAAGCTGCCAACTCGGTCTCGGCAGCTTTTATCGGCCCGTGTATGGCCACCTTTAGTTATCCTTGAAAGTCACTGTGTAATTATTTTGTTTATCCATTACTGGATCTTTTGACCCTTTCTGGTTAATGGCTCTGGTCTGTGGGACAATGTTTATACAAGCAAAAGTAACAAATGATAGAACACCAATCATTCAGCGTATAAACAGTCCTACACCCAGATCACTTCCACCGGATTTTGAGGGACTTACCTTTTGAGAATTTGATTAATTTGCTTCAAATCAGCAACTGAAATACTGAAATACATGTATTAATGTGCAAATCAATAGCAGCAACAACTAGATGTTTTTCAGCAGAAGACTTGATGTAAATCCAGAAAGCGGCACATGCACACATATAACCCACATGTATGGTTCATTCTAGCTGAAGCACAGGGAGCTGTTAGTAATTAAGGCTCCTATGGGTGTCTCACACTCAGTATTGTGGTGCATTGTCACAATGAGCAGTAGTGCGTCCCGGATGGTCAAGCTCGGCTGCTTATGGTCAGTCCATTGAATTACTGATGGGAGAGGGATATAAATATCCTTCATGTTGGCATTTATGGGTCAGAAATAACTGCCGACGATGGATTGGTTAGCAGAGTTTGTGCAGATGAGGGGTGCTTTTTACATAGACACCCACGGGTGCAATTTAGATGCTGTCATATTGTGGCAGCTGCTCTTTCAGTTGTAAAGATCATAATGGAGGTGTTAGACTGAAGTTGCGTGGGCCAGGCATGTACAGACAAACAAAAGACTTCTTCGGTCCTCTAGCTTTTTCCCCCCTTCTGCATGTTTTCCTTATTGAGTTATGAACATATGCCCCCAATGATCTCACGCAGGTAAATAAGTGATGGCAATATGACAATTTGGGTCGCTATAATCGTTTTGCATCATTATAACAAAGCTAATGGCATATGTACCATTTCTCCACTGACATAATTCAGCAGCAGAGAAACATCTGATATCCCCACACACCTTCTACCATTGACATCACTGGATACTGCTTTTTCCTTCTTACAGGCAATTTTCAGTGCCAAAAATGTACACTGGCACAAGGCAATGACAGCTGTATAACTTCATATATGACTGTATAATTGAATGGGGGGCATTGTGTAACCAGGGGAGGGGGGGAATCTGTATATATTGACTGTGCAAAATCTGATCTACCTGGCTGCATTATAAGTTCAGCAGCAAAGCCATGTTTTTGTGCACCCCTAGACTTGTGACTGGTACAGCTCCTTGCCCCTCCAGAATGTAGAAAGTATGCATGTTAGTGGCCTATGGGTTGTGTGTGATATGCAAGTAGGAGCTCTGCATGTGCCAATCCCCTCTACTCACCTCCTTCCTAAGATTCCCTTGAAGCACAGTGCACTGCCCTGTGAGCCTTGGACCACTATGTGAGTATTTGAGTGCTTGAATTAGCCCCTTAAATGAACAGTAACACCAAAAACTGAAAGTGTTTTAAAATAATGACCGTATAATGTACTATTGCCCTGCACTGGTAAAACTGCTGTGTTTGCTTCAGAAGCTCAACAATAGTTGATAATAGTATATAAACAAGCTGCTGTGTAGATATGGGGGCAGCCATTCAAAACTTAAAAAGGAGAAAAGGCACAGGATACACAGCAGAAAACAGATAAGCTCTATAGTATACAATGGGATTCTTCAGAAGTATCTGTTATCAACTGTGTATCCTTTTTCGGCATGCACCAAATCCAGGATTTCAGCAGGATTCGGCCAAATCCTTCTACCTGGCTGAACCGAATCCAGATCCTAATTTGCATATGTAAATTAGGGTCGGGGAGAGAAATCGCATGATGTTTAGTCACAAAAATGTTTTCCCCATATATGCAAATTAGGATTTGGTTCAGTGTTGGCCAAATCTTTCGCAAGGGATTCGGGGGTTCAGCCGAATCCAAAATAGTGGATTTGGTGCATCCCTAATTATTTTGTCATTCCTTTTTTTAACACTTTAATTTTTTGGTGTTACTGTTCCTTTAAAGTGTTGAAGCCCCACTGATCCTGCTCTGAGTTTAAGTGCTAAGGACTGGGTTGGTGGGGAGGGGTCACACAAGTTCTATGCAGTTGCCAAGTGGTGATCTCCACAGCAGAGCTCACAAAGAAATCAATTAGATCTCCTTCCTGAATGACATAATGGATCTGTGAGTCATGGGACTACTACAGGTATGAGATCTGTTATCCAGAATGCTCTGGACCTGGGGTTTTACAGATAATGGATCTTTCTGTAATCTGGATCTTTATACCTTAAATCTACTAGAATATCATGTAAACATTAAAGGGGAACTATCGCGAAAATGAAAATTGAATATAAGCTTCATCATACAGAAATATATAGATCTAATGTATCTTATAGGGGGCTTATTTTGCCTAGAAGATGTATCAGAGCTCACTCTATTAAAATCACCAGACATCGTGTCTCTCTACATGCAGGATTTGTGCAAAAGGTTGTTTGTACTGGAATCAGTTATTTGAGTGAGCTCTAATTCATCTGTTGGGAAAAGGAGCCCCCCTATAAGATATATTGGATCTAACTGAATATCTGACACCCAACTCCGGCATGAAGAGAGAATGAAGAGAAACAGATGCTTAGAGAGGGATAGTGAAGCTAAACTTGAATATTTCCGAAACAATGCAGAATATTTAATCGATTGTCTTTAGAAAGTTTCTTATTTCAGTATGCTGAAGCTTATATTTTAATTTTCATGATAGTTCCCCTTTAAATAAACCCAATAGGCTGGTTTTGCTTCCAATAAGGATTATTTATATCTTAGTTTGGATCAAGTACTAGCTACTGTTTTATTATTACAGAGAAAAAAGGAAATCATTTTTAAAATATTAGATAAAATGGAGTCTATGGGAGCCATTCCGTAATTCGGAGGATTCTGGATACCGGGTTTCCGGATAACTGAGCCCATGCCTGTACAAAAAAGACAGACATGGAGAAAACATATACGTTTGCACTGCAACCCCTTTAAGTAAATGAAGCCCATTGTTTTCAGGACTCCATAATACACTCCACTATTCAAGGTGGCAGGAAGTGTTGAGTGTTGTAGTTTCACAATATGTGCAAGTTGTACCTCCATGCTGCAATGAGTGAGTGTATGTAGATGTTAACGAGTACTGAGGTTGTCCCTGGCACACGCGTGTAAGTGTTTGTGACTCACGCTGCTCACGTCTGAGCTCAGTTACATTCCTTCTTCTCACTATCCCAACAGCATTAATGATTCATGTGCATGAAAGAGTAATACGGCAACGCTGGGGTGAAAGGCCACACACTGGGGAGAGGGACCTGCAAGTCTAGTACTCAAGCACCCCACAACCCTGCACTCACTCTATTGTGCTCTGCCATATTTTTATATATCAAATAAAGCAGCAGCACTCCGGTATTGTTGAAAATAGTGAAAAACTTTACTCAAATGCCATAGGCAACGTTTCGGGCTACGCAGGCCCTTTGTCAAACCATTAATTAACAGTGTCTAAATGTGCTGAAATACCCACAACAGGGAGGAGTCACACCATTCCACCTCCATATTACCCATGATTCACAGTGAGCTATTTTCATGCCAAATCACATTCAATATACCAAATTATCCCATATGTTAAGTGTCTCATACTCATGAGTATGAGACACTTAACATATGGGATAATAATATGGAGGTGGAATGGTGTGACTCCTTCCTGTTGTGGGTATTTCAGCACATTTAGACACTGTTAACTATTGGCTTGACAAAGGGCCTGCGTAGCCCGAAACGTTGCCTATGGCATTTGAGTAAAGTTTTTCACTATTTTCAACAATACAGGAGTGCTGCTGCTTTATTAGATATATGCATATTTTGCCCTGGCAGGGGGTACGGCTTGCACCCGGGGCTGCAAGGAGCCTAATCTGCTTTTGAAGCACACTTCAACTACATTTGCTGCCATATTTTTATATTCTTTGTCTCTTATTCCCTAGTTCCAGTACAGGTATGGGACCTGTTATCCAGAACGCTCGGGACCTGGGGTTTTCCAGTTAACGGATTTTTCCGTAATATGGATCCCAATACCTTAATTTTACTAGAAAAGGATTTAAGCATTAAATAAACCAAATAGGCTGGATTTCCTTCCAATAAGGATTAATTATGTCTTCGTTTGGATCAAGTACAAGCTACTATTTTATTATTACAGAGAACAAGGAAATCATTTGTAAAAAGTTGGATTATTTGGAGAAACTTGTCTGTGAGAGACAGCCTTTCTGTAATTCAGAGCTTTCTGGATAACAGGTTTTCAGATAACGGATTGCCTACCTACTACTGTGTAATGTAGCACTCAACCTGCTCTGCCTTCCCTTCTATGCACTCGTTCATTCTCTTCTTTTCCTTTTGCACATCTTAAAACAGAGACAGCAATGGAACGTATATGCAAAGCAAAACATTTTATAATGGGACTCTAAACACAAATGTAATTTGGGGAATCGAATAAAGAGGTTGGTCACCCTTTAAATAATTTTTAGTATAATGTATAGAGTGAAATTCTGAGACAAGTTGCAATTGGTTTTAATTCACTGTTATTTGTGGTTTTTGAGTTATTTAGCTTTTCAGCAGCTTTCCAGTTTGCAATTTCAGCAATGTGGTTGCTAGGACCCACATTACCCTAGCAACCATGCAATGATTTGAATGACAGACCGGTATATGAATAGGAGAGGCCTGAATACAAAGACGAGTAATAAAAAGTAGCAATAAAAATACATTTGTAGCTTAAAGGTGGCCATACACGGGCCGATAAAAGCTGTCGACAGACCGAGTCGGCAGCTTATTGGCCCGTGTATGGGGCCCTCTGACGGGCTTCCCCGATCGATATCTGGCCGAAAGTCGGCCAGATGTCAATCGGAGGGGACTAAAAATCCGGTCGGATCGCGCCCGATTCTGTTTGTTGATGCAGTCCCGCAATCCGACCGCCCGTTAGCGATCGTTAGGATCCGATCGTTGGGCCCTAGGGCCCACGATCAGATCAGCCCGATATTGCCCATCTCAAGGTGGGCACATCGGGGAGAGATCCACTCGTTTCCGATAATGGAAGTGTTGACCACTCCCCCTTTTAAACCACACCCATTCAAACGACACCCTGTTATCGCAAGAACTTTTAAAACCATGTCCACATTAATGGTGGTAACACAACAAAAAAACCAAATGGTTGGTGCTCACTGCAGGGATTTGACTCATCACTTATATGTGAAAAATGTAAGTGTACCATTAAATATACCATAAACATACCATTAAATTCATATTCTGCCTCCCCTGTCGATAACATTGCAACCCCTCCCCCCCGTACATGAATAAACACCTTAGGGGCCCCTAACACCAATGTCCAACTGCTTACAAACCCTACCAGTCTCACGTTTTGCAGGGTAGAGTCCAGCAGTGGGTTGGGTTCCCGGGGGTTAGCCGCAAAAACCTGCGGTTGCGGGTCGAAGTTCTGGGTACGGGTATAGATGCGGGTTGGCAGTTCTGCAGCCGCGGGTCTTCTCAATAGCGATTTTTAATCCTTTTTTATGATCTCGTCTACTTCAGATGATGTCACTTCCATTTAATAATAACAGCACTTCCTGATTCTTGATGGTTAATGGGTCTGGGTTGCGGATAAGGTACTTGCGGGTCCAAGCGGGTAATAATACAGTTCCGAGTTGCGGATTGCAGGTAGCGGGTACGGGTTGGGTTTCAAAAAATGGACCTGAGAGTAGAGAGTACAGAGTAGGGCAGGCAGAGTATGACATACACAGGGAGCATAGGGCAGGCAGAGTATGACATACACAGGGAGCATAGGGCAGGCAGAGTATGGCACACACAGGAGCATAGGGCAGGCAGAGTATGGCACACACAGGGAGCATAGGGCAGGCAGAGTATGGCACACACAGGGAGCATAGGGCAGGCAGAGTATGGTACACACAGGGAGCATAGGGCAGGCAGAGTATGGCACACACAGGAGCATAGGGCAGGCAGAGTATGGCACACACAGGGAGCATAGGGCAGGCAGAGTATGGCACACACAGGGAGCATAGGGCAGGCAGAGTATGGTACACACAGGGAGCATAGGGCAGGCAGAGTATGGCACACACAGGGAGCATAGGGCAGGCAGAGTATGGCACACACAGGGAGCATAGGGCAGGCAGAGTATGGCACACACAGGGAGCATAGGGCAGGCAGAGTATGGCACACACAGGGAGCATAGGGCAGGCAGAGTATGGTACACACAGGGAGCATAGGGCAGGCAGAGTATGCCACACACACAGGGAGCATAGGGCAGGCAGAGTATGCCACACACACAGGGAGCATAGGGCAGGCAGAGTATGCCACACACACAGGGAGCATAGGGCAGGCAGAGTATGCCACACACACAGGGAGCATAGGGCAGGCAGAGTATGCCACACACACAGGGAGCATAGGGCAGGCAGAGTATGCCACACACACACAGGGAGCATAGGGCAGGCAGAGTATGACATACACAGGGAGCATAGGGCAGGCAGAGTATGGTACACACAGGGAGCATAGTGAAGGCAGAGGATGGCACACACACACACACACACACTAGGGAAGATATCGTATGGCACACACAGAAGCACGGGGCAGGCAGAGTAGAGCAGTAGAAAGGGAAACCAATCAGGACTCTTAAGATGGACGGTTCATAGTGTGCTATATGCAGTTTGTCTGAGGTGGGAACAATGTAGGCACTTTCAGTCTTGGTCTGAGCTGTGAACATTGCAGGGCTTAGGACTGTGAACAGTGAAGGAGCTTACAGTCTGAACTTGATGTGTAAACAATGCAAGTGCCAGTTAATCTCAGTACTGATACCTTTTAAAGCTTACACAAGGTAAGGAATCACAGCAGGCCAGATGAGGTCCTTGGGCTGCCAGTTGGAAAGCCCTGAGTTAAACCATAATCCATCCATCTCTGGTTTATATTAAAAAACAAAACAAAAAAGCAGTTACATATGGACAGATGTTTATTATGACAGCTGAGTAAGCAGTTCAGTTTGGCTACTTGTAGTTTGAGCAGCCCAATCTGAAACCTCTGGAGTTGGGTCAGGCTGTTGTTTTATAAGGTACAGGCGGGTGGGGGTCCTGGCTACTAACGAGTGCACCAGAGTCCTCCAGCATCCCCCCTCCAAATACATATTGACTCCTGTTCCACCCAACCCTTTTGGTGATATCAGGACTCACTCTATAACTAATGAGGAGTCTATAACTAGGCGATGTTGTTACCCACTATGACACAATAAATCATACCTCTTTATATTTATTCGGAGTGCTGCCTGGAATATTTTTCTTGGGTCTATAACTAATGCCTATAAAGTTGAGGGCAGGTGGACTATTCATTGTCCGATACAAGCCCCAGTTCAGTCATCTGATGTTGGGCATTATTATTTCTGAGAGGGTCTGTTACAGACACAGCTGGTAGGTGCTGCTTATTGGAATAATTGGCTGTCAAGTGAAGTTGCAGGATACTGGCACATGGCCATTGGCACATAATAAACATCTGTCCATATGTCAACGAATAAGCTGGATTTTAGTCCAACCCAGATCCTTTTTAACTTTTTGTCCCATATATACTTGCTCCACTAGAAACCCTTGCCTCCTCCTCTGATTAGTTACCAGCTGCCCACATTTAGATGCTACTTTTATACCATATGAATAAATAATGGAGCATTGCCCCAAATGTTAAAAGTTTTAAGCAAGAAACTGTCATGTTGCTGCATATGAATATAAATCATTTTTGCGTTTGTGCCCCAATTCCATTGTGCACATGTATCTCACATAATGATGTATTAGCATTTCACCTACAACGTGGTTGGCTTAATGGCTCCCAAGCCTGATTAATATGGCTGCACAAACTCGCCAATTCAACCTTTTCCTCCCTAAAATGTTTGGCGTACTTGTTCTTAATCCCTTCATTATTTTCATAACCGTGAAGCATAAACAATAAAGGACGTGCCTGCCGGAGAACAGGCTGTTTCATTAGCGTTTCCCAAGCAGCCCTGTGGGTAATTCTGGGCTGTGAGGGCTGGCAATTAATAAGTCCGTTGAAGCGTTGTTAATGTGCATTTAATGAAACACTTCCAGGGAAATGGGGGATAGAATATCCGAACGGTCTCGGCATTGTGTGCCTGCGGAACCCATCAAGTGAACTCATTAAGATACAATAGAGTAGTGTCATTCACGGATATGTATAATGCTTTCACTCCGTTGTTCTGGATTCATAGAGCTCATGTCATATAATATGCTTTATAGCGCCCCACACTGGCACAACAGAGTATTTGTTAAGCAAATACACATAGCAATTGTGAGCTTTAATTTAAGCAGTTCAGTCAGTCATTTGCAGTCAGTATTGGAAGGCTAGACTAGCAACCAATATTCTGCCTATGAATACAGTGCTGCCTGTGCTTGGGGCAGGAGATGCACATAAGTGTTCCTCCTCCTAATTTGTACTTTAAGTGCGGTGTAAGGTGCAAACCCAGACAAAAGTGCTGGGGGAGTCAATGAGCATTATGGGGCACGTTTTAGCAATTTTGGGTAATTGACCCCTTTTGTGTAGAGAGCTTAAAAGACAAGGAAAGCACTATTCACAGAGGGTTGGCAAAATGATAGGCATTCCCCCAATAAATAGGATCCATTATCCGGAAACCTGTTATCCAGAAAGCTTCGAATTGCGGAAAGGCCATCTCCCATAGGCTCCATTATAATCAAATAATCCAAATGATTAAACACTATTTCCTTTTTCTCTGTAATAAAACAGTACCTCATACTTGATCCAAACTAGGAATATAATTAATCCTTATTGTAGGTAAAACCAGCCTATTGGGTTTGTTTAAATTATTTTCTAGCAGACTTAAAGTATGAATTTACAAAATGAAATTATGGAAAGATCCATTGTCTGGAAAACCCCAGATCCCAAACATTCTTGATAACTAGTCCCATACCTGTAGAATCAACAGATTTCTTCTACGGTCCAGGAGACCGTAGAATTACCTTGCTTACACTGTTCCCAGTCTGATTTAAGGTGACCATACACAGGCAGATTTAAGATACAGATTGAAGACCTTTAGACCGATTCAGCAGCTTATTTGCCTGGGTATGGGTCCCTCTGACAGGCCATCCCGACCGATATGTAAACAAAAATAGGCCAGATATCCATCGGGCAGGTTTGATTTTCTGCGTGAGGACCCTGATGGCTAGTTGATGCGGTCCTTGTCCCGGCAATGGCCATTCATTGCTGTAATCCGATTGTTTGGCCCTAAGACCGAACTGGATTAGCCCAATATTTCCTTGCCTTTGGTGGGCATATCGAGAGAAATATCCGCTCATTAGGTGACCTCATTAAACGAGCGGATCTTCTACAGCTGATTCGTCAGAAACAAAGTTATAAACAATAGAATTGTACCTGTATCTGATTCAGCAGTAAACAGTGGGCAATATTCGTGAGCTTCAAAATTTTCCTATCTCCCCAATCGACGAGCCGACCAATATCCAAGTCTTCTTCCAATATCGGTTGGCTCTTCTCCCGCTATACACTCACTGCATATCGTATAAAACAAAGTCTGTGCAAATATGGCCAACTTAAGGTTTAGCTTTGCACATGCGGAGTAACACAAAGCCACACAATTTTACACAACTGCTTGGTAAGATGGGGCTGTGATTCAAACTTTCCCAGACTGGTGCAGTATTTTCTTACCACTAGCCTATGGCACAAACCTTGCAATTCTATTCACGTAAGCACCCCCACCCCTCCAAACATTTTGGAAATAGTACTTTCCTTGTCCTTTAAGAACAACAAGGCATCACCCTTGCCAAAACTTCCCTTATTCATCCTTTTACTTTGCCTCCACAATTGCAACGTTTTTTTCAGTTGATACACAAGACATTTATCTGTCACAGGGATTCTGAACCTATGGGTCAGGACCCAATAATAAATAATCCATAATATTTATAGTGGGCCTCAGTGATCTTCTACAATACAGTATAATGTTGTCCTACAATAGAGTCAATGCATAGCTGTTTCTAAACCTAGTCATTAAGTTGATTCTCCCAACTTAGTTGGGGTCCCCAATATAGATGTTTATAAATGCTGGTCTATAATGTTGGAGCAAGTAAGTATCACTATTATAGCAGTGGACTCTCTCTTTTCAAGCCAAATTATTGTCTCTTTGGTTGTACAGCGAGTCTTCTCACTTGCATTCCAGTCCATAAGGACATTGATGATCTCCACCCCTTTCATCATACAACAGAAATCACCATACGCTTCCCCTCCCAGTGTTAGCTCTGACCCAGTGCTGATCTAGCAACTAAATCATGCCTTAATACCTCTATTTCTTTTTTTCAGGGGGGATCCAGATAAAGGCGATATTTGGGGGAACACTCCTCTGCACGTGGCTGCTGCCAATGGACATTTAAACTGCCTTTCCTTCCTGGTGTCTTTTGGAGCCAACATCTGGTGTTTGGACAATGACTACCATACTCCACTGGACATGGCAGCTACAAAGGGTCACATGGAGTGTGTCCGCTATTTGGACTCAATCGCGGCCAAGCAAACCGGCCTCAACCCTAAATTGGTGAGTAAGTTAAAGGAACGGGCCTTCAGGGAGGCTGAGAAGCGGATCCGCGATTGCGCCAAGCTGCAGCGCAAGCACCATGAACGTATGGAACGCCGATATCGAAGGGACGTGTCTGACCATTCCGACACCATGAGCTTCTCCAGCTTCTCAAGGTATTGAGAGGGGATGTTAAACTCCTTATCAAAGAACACACCTCTGCCCTTATCTTTTATAGCCAGAACATCTCTAAAAAAAAAATTTCTTGTCTTCTTCTCTCTCCAACAGCTCAGTGAGCCAGCGTTACCCCAGTGCCACAATGCTTTCCACCATGCCATATTCTCATGCTGCGGGCACCACCAAAGGCAAGACAAAGATACAGAAGAAACTAGAGAAAAGGAAACAGACAGATGGAATGTTCAAGATCTATGAAGATGGCAGAAAGAGTGTGCGATCACTCTCAGGGCTGCAGCTTGGTAATGATGTTATGTTTGTCAAGCAGGGCACATATGCCAGCCCCAGGGAGAGAGGGCGCCAATATCTCCGGGACATGTTCTTGCCAGAGGAAGACTCCCTCTCCCGAGCCATTAGTGATCCTGGACTTCATGGAGGTGATTCTGCTCATTCAGAAGTCAGCACAGACTCTGGACATGATTCTCTGTTTACCAGACCAGGTCTTGGTACTATGGTGTTTAGAAGGAACTATCTGAGCAGTGGCCTGTTTGGTATGGGGAGAGACGAGGGGAATGGACTTCAAACTGGGGTGGGTGAGGAAGTTAAATTGCGCAGCCGGTTAAAGCGATCACCAAGCCTGGATGACAGTATTGGCAGTGCAGGGAGTCTGGTGGTTAGAAATGAGCGGGAGTTGCACTGGGAGGAAGAGGACTTGAGGCTGGATGATGATGAAGAACCAGATACCAGCCCACTGGAGACTTTCCTGGCCTCTCTTCAGATGTTTGACCTGGTTTGTGTATTACAGGATGAGAAGATTGATCTAGCAGCCCTTACTCTGTGCTCTGACCATGACCTGAAGAGCATAGGTATCCCTCTGGGACCACGCAAGAAGATCATGGATGGGGTCCAGCGAAGGAAGCAGGTGATAGAAAGACCCTCTACCATGGGAGACACTGAGTTGTAAGTAATTTACTGACTTATATTGTGATAGAGGGAGCTCAGAGTTAAAGCAGATAAGTCCTCCATGTAATATGCTTTCTCCCTGTCTGTTGAATTTGTTTCTAAGCTTGATAATGTTTTATATTATCTCTGTACAGGCTATGAGCAAACATAGACAGCTGTTCCTACTGAATTGTTCTTAGTACAAGGGAATACATACGCTGGCATAGTTTTATGGTATTTCTGTGTATTAGCTAAGAGTGCAAGGCCGTGCAAACTTATAAAGTGGTAATTCACAATAACCATTTCATCCAGTCATTTAATCACCACTGAAATGCCAAACTGAACTGCCCATCGCTACAGTTGTACATCTCCAGAGGCTTTAATACAAAACCAATACAGCAGCTCCAGTTTTGTTATTCAGCTATTTATTGCCCATTGATGTTTCCTGGTATATTATTATTATTAATATCACTAATGCTTAATGGGTTAGAAACTGTAATTAAAATCACATGGGGTGTACTCTGACTTGTTCTTCTTTTCTTTTGTCATCACAGATAATAGAGTGTACAGAGCAGGACCCAATCACAGTGCCAGACTTCCTAATGGCCACTCATCGGGTTAATAACTGTCATGCTCCTTCCATGCCATAACCAGTGCCACTTTAGGGGAAGCTTCCCCAAACCTCACTGTTTTTTCTGCTGCCAAGACTACCTAAACCTTCCCGTCTGCGAGGCACAGGGGAGATGTAGTTCTTCTTGTGAAAAAGCTGAGAGGCAGAATCAGGTGATGCTGAGTCTGTCTCAACCACCATGACCCTTTTTGGACATGGACACTTCGGTTGGCTTAACATCATCTCTTCTGGACATAGGCTCCTTCTGGATACACTTCACCAACTGTTAGTCTAATGGCCAAAAATATTCAGAGTTCTAGAAAAATATAGTTAACTTGATATTGTTCCAACTTCATTTTAAGTGTACCTTGATATCAGGCATCATTGGGAGGCACCACATTCACATTGAAAGGGAAAGTCCTCCGCTAGTTCTCATGCACACACTAAGAATTTTGTTTTTTTGTCCCATCGCTATATAGGGAAGACACATATACACTAATAGCTTACTTTCTGTTTAGGGAAAAATATCATGGCTTCTCCCATCTTTATATAAGATCAAAGATGCCAAGCAGGAAGGCATGGTGCACCCAATAAGCTACTGACTCATGTTTACTGACTTTTTAGGGTAAAAATGTTCAGTATAACTTCATAATTTCTCTCTCTGACCCTTTTCCATCAGATGCCATCTGAATTTTGTATAATAGGGAAAGTTATCTCTTTGTATTCCAAAGGTGAAGATCACTCACTGGGCTGGCTTCTAGATGGGTATCTGGTTTATTATAGGAATCTGCAAATTGTCTCCCACCATTGTCAGAGACTGTTGGTTGAACATTGTACATCAACCATATTGGGTTATAACATGTCAAAATGAGCAACTCCTGTTTTGCTGTGGTTGATTGATGAGATGCAACATACCACCTACTGCTGAATGTGAATCTGTCTGTTCCACTTATATATATATTTTTTTTGTTGTTTTGCTCATATTGTATAAATGTTTGTGTGACTGGTTATAATGACCCATGTGCTTGTCCTTTGGATGTGAGTAACCATGGATGTCTTTTCCCACACTGTTTAATATTTTATATATCATATATATAATATTGTAACTTCAGGATTGGGGGGGGTGGGTTCAGCCTGAGACCCAGTTTATGTTTTTATGTATATGATAATTTTGGGTGGATTCGGATCTAGAGTAGATATACTCCATGGAACAAATGAACCACACAAGTTAACCTCTGGGTTCTGACTGCGCTCTGCACCTAATTCTGGATTGGTAATCTGGCGCTAGATGCAGAGAAATTCGATTGTAGGCAGGCACCGCTCCGGAACACCAAAGGCAGAACCCAGAAGCCCAAAATTTAAATAATACAAAAAAATCTTTATTTTACATTATGTTTGGGCTCCTGGATTCTCCTATTTTTGTTTTTTGCCTTTGGTGTTCCGGAGTGGTGCCTGCCTACAATCGAATTTCTGTGTATTACTCCCCTTTTGCTGAAGGTCTGGGGCATGAGCACCCAAACCAAACGTGGAAAGCGGTAAGCTTATCCTATAATCCAAGATTCGTGCTTCTTATTTTTTGGAAATATGCATACTTTAATTAGCTATATGCAGAGCCCAGCATCAGCAGTTGCAAGGCAGCCCTGTCCTTACCCCCTGCCATAGGACAGGTGGTAAGTGCATGGTTCATTCCAGCTTGCGCCTTACATCAGAAGAACACACAAATCAGGGAATGCTTACAGGCTGTTGCTTTTCCCCATAAATCACTATCAAGTTACATGCAATTTTTCATTAAACCAATGCAGAGGGCTAAACAATGCAGCTGTGCATGAGGCATCATACCTTAGTTCTGCAAGATCTGGAAGTCCATGGCGTTACCATTCATCCTTTTATTTGTAAACATTCAATATTTTATCAGCATATTCTTAGTATGCATGTCTGTTGTTGTGTATAACAGCTATTTTCTATATACATGTCTGTGTTTTTATAATGTGGAGTGTATACACCAAGGCAATACACATTTGCTATTGGTTCAGTTCAGTAACAATCTCCCCACAAAAATCTTGCAGAACTTTATTTACATAAACAACTTTACCAAAACATTTGGGGTATATTTATTAAAGAGTGAAGTCTGACATTACCACAGTAATGTGGTAGAGTGAAAGTCCGCCGCTCTCCATTCATTTCTATGGTATTTTTAAAAGAGTAATTATAAATGGGTGAAAGAGAAAGTTCACCCTTTGATAAAAATGCCTTTAAAAATCCCATAGAAATGGATGGACAGAGGCGGTATTTCACTCTAATGGACTGAGTGATCTCTAAATTCACTCTTTGATAAATATACCCCTTACTCTTAGGTCTCTTCATGCAGATCCTGGTTAGAAAGTTGACTCCGCTCAGCCACAGAGAGATGTGATGCCAGTGACTTGCAACTGCCTGACATTATTCCATGTATGTCCAGTTTTAATGCGGGTTGGCATTTCACTAAGGTTTTAAAGAAATGTTGTGCCTCCTTTATTCGGTACAAATGAGATCTTACCTAAGTCAAATAACTCCTTTTAGTTGGAGCCCAACTGCATCTTTTAATTTGCTGGTGTAATAGATAGTCATTATAATATGTAAAGTTTCAGTAGAATACATGTTATGGTCAAACCTGGTACTGAACTGAATGCAAGTTGGGTTGGTAAAGCACAAACAGCCTTGGTATAAGACATATTGTAAATAGGAGAACATGAATAGGGATATAACGTGGTAACGGTGAAGAACCATGGAATTGGAATTATTTTTCTCGGATATGGAAACAGCCATTGAATGTGAGGAGCAGGGACAAGACAAAGGGATTATGACATACGTATATAAGTATATGTAGGCCATTGTATAGGAAGGACGCAGTGGACAGACTTTAGGTTTAGTTTTGGGAGGTTAAATTGGAGGGGGAATTTAGAGGGGACCAGGCAAGTTAATTTTAGCTCTTTGGAAAGAAAGGTTAAGCAAGTTATATGGTCACACATTTATTTTAAGTGAATTGGGCTCAAGTTCATAAAGTGGTTTTAACTTTACTTTAAGGCAGAGGTTTCCAGTGTGTGGGGCTGTCCCTATGGGGTGGTATGGAGTGGGCTCAGCCTAAAGACCAGTTAGGGTGCTCTATGAAGATTCTCATTTATCCAAATCATGATATACAGAATCTACTAGAATTACGTCAGATGGACATTTACAGTCTTTCTTGAAAACGTTTCACCACTCATCCAAGTGGCTTCTTCAATTCAACTGAAGTGCTAGGGTAATCCCTGGCATTTAAACCCTTGCTTCACAACAATTCACACTTCCAGTCATGTACATTGAAAGATTAACACCTGACTAAATGAATATCATGGTACCATTGTGACTGGATCACACTTTCACACATCTGTGCGTTTCAGCCAACACCTTACTGAAGTGCCATGGAACCATTATTATCAGATGTCTGTGACTACCCTCAAGGGTTTAAATGCCGGGATTACCCTACCACTTCAATTGAACCAAAGAAGCCACTCAGATGAGTGGTGAAACGTTTTCAAGAAAAAAAGAGGCACATGTATTAAAGCTATTTAGTAAGTTTGGGTATAGAGCAGGGGTCCCCAACCTTTTTCCACCTGTGAGCAACATTCAGATGTAGAAAGAGTTGGGGAGCAACACAAGCATGAAAAATGGTGGTGCCATATAAGGGCTGTGATTGACTACTGGTAGCCCTTATGCGGACTGGTAGCCTACTGGAGCCTCTGTTTGGCAGTACATCTGTTTTTTATGCAACTAAAACCTGCTTCCAAGCCAGGAATTCAAAAACTAGCACCTGCTTTGAGGCCACTGAGAGCAACATGTTGCTCACGAGCTACTGGTTGGCGATCATTAATCATAGAGCATAGTAAACATAGTAATAGCATGCTGGAGTCCTCTAGTGACCAAACAGATTAAATAAATTCAAACATACTCAAAATTCAACGGGGGGTTATTTATAAAAAAAAAAAAAAATTCCTGACCTGAAAACTTGAATCGAATTCGACTTAACTTGATTCGAGTTTTTTCTCCCAAAAAAAAACTCCAATGTCAGAAAGGCTATTAACATGTCCAAATTGGTTCCTGGACCTCTCCCATTGACTTCTACATGAACTCAGCAGGTTTTAGGTGGCGAATAGTCGAATTTGAGTTCTTAAAGTGCCAGAGTGTGATAAATGTCGAAATTTGAATTCTAATTAAAAACTCGAATCGAGTATGGATATTTCACAATTCAAATTGAGTTTTGACCGTAAAGAAAACTACAATTTTCAATTTGAACACCCTATTATATCTGCACAAACAAGAAAAACCACGGCTTTATCAAAGTGTGAAATGCTCAACAACTCATAGTAAAAAACAAAGCTCACCTGATATAAAAATTGAACTGGGTGCAAAGCCCCAGCTCCGTTCAGTCGTCATGGCAAATTAAATCAGACAGTATAAGCATTATTCACACTGATGATGATAGGTGGCCAGGGTGCAGTGCCCCAAACCCGTAGCTTCGTGAGGATGCACCTCACTAAGATTTTTTTATATAGTTTTAAAAAATTTTTAGTGAGGAGCATCCTCATGTCATATCCTTTTTTAAGGTTTAAATATGTGTAACAATTTGCTTTGAATTTGTGCCTATGATTACGTATCTCTAGATACGAAACACGTTAGGACATCTGTTTTTAACCTATTGAATAAAGATCGACATTTTTATCAAAATTGGTGTGTCGCAGGAGTGTGTGCTCATTTCGGATCTTCTTAATATATCTGCTCCTAAATGTCCAGTTACCTTTGACTTAATTCTACTGGATACCAGTTAGGGTGAGATTTAGGAAGAATGCCCTAGATAAACCAGAAAGTCCAGCTTGAAAGTCAATTGGGGTGAAAACATATTTGCTGCCCTAGATATTCTTCACTGATAGTGTAATGTGTTCTTTGGATGTGACTAAGCATTATACATATTTATATCGGTGTGTGTAACATTCTAGCCTCCTGTTAATGATACCATTAGCCATACAGAGAACACACCAACCATCATTACAGTATGCTCATCTTCAGCTGTCTAGACAACAATGAGCACTGACATTAGTCATCTGTCAGGCCAGTATCAGAAAGAGCTACAAGGTCATCATGTATGAATGTGCACTGCCACAGGGCCGCTTTAGTTTTGCCCTATATAGTTAATCAGTCCAAACCCTAGCAAGCATGAGCTGAAAAATACTAGTAGAGAAGGTCTCCAGTAAACTTGATATGCTTGTAGGTATCAGGTTAAGTCAGCATTGTCCAAATGAAGACCTGTAGGACACTTATAATGGCCCTCATGTTCTTATGGTCCTCGGCACACCCAAGGATTTTGGAGACTTCAGTCAATGACATTTAGATTCTACTATAATTCAGGAAATTCAGGCCACTCTATGGAAAAGGTTGGGCAGCACTGAAATAAGCAAACACTAGTCGGGCTTAAAATACTGTAAAGTCTACTCTAGTCCGTATTTATTGTATAGTTTCAACTGTTGCTGCTCATCTTCAGTTAACCCCCTACCTTTATTTATGTTTTGTATACATGTGCGTATGGATGTGGATTGGATACACCCCTTGTATATATGAATGGTGGTACACAATGTATAGTACACAATAACTATGTACGCCATTTCTGTATGTATATAGGCAAGGTTTTTTTTTGACCCATAAATCTTGACTATACATAATGTATAAATAAACATACGTGGAGAGTTTTCAGCATTATTCAACATTATAATATGCAGGATGGCACATCATACAATGTGCAGTTTGTTTTATTACAACATGGAAATTGAATAAATTATTTTAATCACTATTGTCTCTGAGTCCATGCTACACCCTCCCTTCTCCTCAATGACTCCTTGTTATACTCCACCCCTCTTACTAAGAGGCCTCCTCCCTAGCTTGCCATCTAACCTTTCTTGTTCAGCAAGGGTGTTGATAACAGAGAGAAGAAGAACTAAAAAGTTGGGCAGCAATGGAGAAGCTTGTGGGGCTTTGAAAAACTGAGGAGGCAGAATATACGTAGATGTAGAGGAAGATTTATAATTCCATGTGGGACATGGATTTAACAAACAAAGTGAAAGAATTCCATTGCACTTCTTGATGAATTACCTTTTGGGAAACATTATAAAGTGTTTGCTTATTAGGAAGGCTTTGATTTTAGCCAGTATCAGATATTTTGGTGGCACAGTTTAGATTTTTGTGGCAGCCTGGGTCTTTGTTGTCTCTGCTTT
The DNA here is from genome assembly GCA_038501925.1 of Xenopus petersii. Classification (NCBI taxonomy): domain Eukaryota; kingdom Metazoa; phylum Chordata; class Amphibia; order Anura; family Pipidae; genus Xenopus; species Xenopus petersii. Next base: position 82,275,172 of record CM076689.1, read on the forward strand.
TGTCCAAAGAAGATGGATGAGGAGGTGGAAAAGATCACCTCTAAGGATCTGATTGAAAAAGGAGAGGGTGGAGAAGTTGAAAATCTGTCCCTTAGGAAAAGGATGATCATAGTTAGGCACAGCTCAACTAATAGAGACCCTACCCAAGAGCACAACATCGTAGAGGACATTCAAAAGCCTGGTGATGTTAGGTCACCTCCAGAAACCAAGGATGGAGATGAAGGTGGGCAACTGCTGGAATTGTCAAGGCTCGTTTGGGAAGAATGTAAAAAGAGCAGCTGGTGGGAGAAACATGGAGCAGACTGGGCCATTATTGGACTGGCAATGTGCACTATACCTGCAGGTAAGTATATGACCTGTAGATAAGAAAGGGACAGCATGATGGACAGAGACTGAGTTGAAAAGAAGAATGAAAAGCTAATTTGGGGATAACTTAAAATCACCTGTTACTTTGTTTAGGTTTCGTATGTCTGGGGTCCAGCAGCCTGTTTCTCTTTATGTTGGGCATCATTATCCTAGGACTGGGCAACTCTGTAATTACTGTCAAAGGGAGTCACCTGGCAAGTCACCGGTCACTTTGCCAATCAACAGAGCTGGGAAGGATTTGGGCCACGTTCTTTATTGAGGTACATTAGTGGTACAGACATAGAATGAGTGTCTTTAAAGCCGAAATAATATAATGTGTTTGAATAGTTTTTATAACTGCATATCTGTATTTACTGCTATATTGTGCTGTGTTGTTATGGTGTCTGTGCACCAGGCTCCTGTGGATAATACAGATGCAATACAATTTTCTTCAGCTACTTGTATAAGCAATAGTGTTACATGGAGCACCAACGGTGCCAGTTCTAGTCTAATTCTAAAGAAGGAATTTCTCAGTTGAATGGATCGAAACTACGCTTAGTTGCTTTATAATTTAATTACTATAATAGACCCATTATCTGCCCCTGACTTACAGGTTCAACTTCTGTTTTAGATTATGAAGGAATCCAGCGACCAGTGACTATATTTATGTGGGTTTTACCAGAAGGTGCCAGGTAGTGTTAGGCAGCTAGGCATGAGATAAGCTAGACTGATCATGGAGCGCATGGCCTGACATTGCCAGCGTCAGTCAGCCTGACCTATTTTCAGAAGAGTAACTGCTAAAAGCTATTGTTGCTCCGCCCAATACTAAAAATAACATTTGCAGGTAGGTATACCATCAAATGATGTTAATTAGGTGGTTTATTTGCACTTTGGCACTGAATATACAGTATATGAAAATAGGGCACAACATATGTGTACCATTTGGTCATGCAGCCAAAAAATCACACCTGCACCGCACCTCGGGGTGAAGATTTGTGATACCATTGGATTTCAGTTACTCTAGCTGGAGAGAACATTTTATGTGCTGGTGTTCCTTCTCATGTCTTCGCATGTCAGTGGGGCAGATGCAGAAGTGATGGTATCTGTTCCCTTTTCTTTAAGTCTGCTTGCTCTGACCATTGGCCAAAAAAAAAAAAAAACATCACTGTTTGGCCAGCTATGCACATGACCAAGCAATAGCCATCTGTTTGCCCAGGAGCTGATTGGTTAGCTATACAGACTCATTAGCCATGAAAGGCATCCCTAAATGAAAGGGTCACTGATTTAAAGATGCACTGTTTAAAAGACTCTACGTCATTTCTGTACAGTCCTTAAGTAAATATTTCAGAGGCCATACAGTCCTGCAATAAATATGTAAACATATTTATAATTTAGCTGTATTTCAGGTGTGCAGCTGGATCCCAGTTCCCTGTGGAGAAAAGGGCCACGTCAAGCAACATCATGGCCATACCAATGTCATTGGCCTGGGGGACTCCAGTGTATGGAAGGCTCCGTACCTGAGCTGCGCTGTGTATATGTTCCTGGCCCCGTTGGCTCTGCCAGTCCTTACCCTGCTTGTGGGGCTCAGTAAGTGCCAACCTTTATATCCTTTAACAAAAATTCTCTGCGTATTCTTGTCTGTAAAGTGTGACATATCTGCAAATGTTTCACTTTTATATCTTATTTCTGTACAGGATACATGATGCAGATGCCTCTTTCCAAAGCTCTGTGCAGCCTGTTCTTCATCTCCTTAGGTTTGTGGGGACATTGCTGGCTACTTGCTCGGATCTCAGGATTGGGTCTAGGATCTGCCATCGGATGCATGTTCCTCTCTCGGTCAATGATGGCCATTCCTTTCATACATGTTAATATATTTCAGGTGAGATATATGTATGTATTATTTTATTTGCATGACACCAGATTAGGCTTGAGACTGACAAGCTTGTGCAGTAAAATGGGCAGCATCTGTCCCCAATAGTACCATCTGAGTATGTGAGTTATGGTCCAATGTGGTTACACCCTTGTTTCCACATTCCATTCTTCCCTACAGGCTTCAATCTTTTTTCTACCTCTCTATCAGTTCATTGTGCTCACTACATTTATTCACAGCACATAGGGCTGCCCATGTTCTCCCCAACTCAACGTCCTCGGCGATTGGAACTCATTGCTCACTCTGTGCTGAATTTGCCTCGGAATCTAATCCTGGACTGGACATTTGGTCACACGCTCATCAGCTGCCACGTGGAGCACCACCTCTTCCCAATGCTCTCGGATCACATGTGCCTAAAGGTTAGAGGCCACTTCAATGTAAAGTGAATTAGACAGCACACGGACACTGTACAATGAAGTCAATACACACATTACTCTATAATAGCTGAGAACTTATATATATATTATACCTCTACTATATTTTATGTCCTTCTAAAGTGCTTCTTTCACCTCTTCAACTCTTTTTACTCAGGTGAAACCTATGGTGTCCAGTTTTCTGCGCACGCACAATCTCCCATACCAGAAAGATACTTACATGTCCCGTCTACAGCTCTTTCTGAGTAACTACAATGAATTGATGGTCCAGGCTCCCCCCATTACACAGCTGGTAGACCTTCGATAAGATACTCTAAAGGGCCGAAGAGATTTTTTGAATGCTGAGTTCACACCACACCTTTTCTTTTGGATTAAGGTCCGGGGAATGGGCTGGCCACTCCATAACTTCAATCTTGTTGGTTTGGAACCAAGATTTTACTCATTTACTTGTATGTTTGGGTTTGTTGTCTTACAGGCATTTCCTCTTCAGCATAACGCTACATGACCTTTTCAAGTATTTTGATGCATTGATACTGATCCATGATCCTTGGTATGTGATACATAGGCCCAGTACCATAGTATGAGAAACATCCCCATATCATGATGCTTGTGCCACCATGCTTCACTGTCGTCACACTCTACTGTGACTTGAATTCAGTGTTTGGGGGTCGTCTGACAAACTGTCTGACTCAAAAAGAACAATCTTGCTTTCATCAGTCCACAAAATGTTGCACCATTTCTCTTTAGGCCAGTCAATGTGTTCTTTGGCAAATTGTAAGCTCTTCAGCACGTCTTCTTTTCAATAACATGACTTCTTGTCGATAGCTTGGCTTCACATAGGTGTCTTCTAATTGTAACAGTATCACAGGTAACTTTACATCTTCTTTGATCTTCCTGGAGCTGATCATTGGCTTTGCCAACTTTGGCTATTCTTATATCCATTCACATGGTTGTTTTCTTCCACCTCTTTCAGGTTTTAGTTGATGCATTTGAGATCATAACAGCTCAGTAGTCTATCATTTTCTGCACTTCTTTGTATGTTTTTCCCTCTCCAATCAACTTTCTAATAAAAGTATGCTTTTCTAAACAATGTCTGGAACAACCCCTTTTACTCAGATTTTCAGAGAGAAATAAACTAACCAGCATGCACAACATTTGCTGCCTTCCTTCCTTAAAGGGGACCCATCACCCAAAAAAAAATATTCATAATCCTATTTTATCACATCAGTCAAGCAAAATGAACTTTAATTACACTATATAAATTATTTGAATCTTGTTGTCTGGGAATTCATAATTATAGCAAGCAGTCAGGAGCACCCCCATGCACTGTTACACAATTAAATGGTGAAGAGCACGGGGGAATGTGGGGAGAGCAGTGACATCTCGGAAGTGCTGAATGGAAAGTGAAAGTAATTGTCTGCCCCGCCTCTATGCCCAGGGCATAGAGGCGGGGCAGACAATATTTGATTGACAGCTGACATGTTTAAATGCGCTTACAACAGCTATGGACACTTTGATAAAAAATAGAAATTGGATTTCATGTTTAATTTGAAAAAGACTTTTATTATACAGCTTATGTTATAACAGGGGTTCCTTTCTTCTCAACCAAAGGATCTCAACCAAAGGATCTGTTCCCCCACTTGTTATGCCACTGGTTAACGGGACCTAATCAATGTGATTGATGGGGCACCCAGTAACTTTCTGTAATTAACCCATGTGGCACCTGAGCCTCAGAAGTCTGTTTGCCAATGAATTTGCCTCACACTAAGATACCGTAGAGTCCTTGCATGAGTTCTGCTAGAGTTAATCTGTTATTGTACAGAGCTATCAAGCCAGAAGGATCACCTTGGATAAAAGATGGAAGAAGCCAAGCATCCATCTGTTCCGCATCACCTCCCTTAATAGAGAAGGCGGCTGCCCCCTGTGGATTAGGATTCCAGATATAAAGCCTGCACAGATACAGGATAAATCCCTGCCACCATTTATCTAGCATTCCTCCTGGAGTTTCATTACAGTCAGACACTTGTTAAAGGGATAACACTTGTTTATTGAGTGATTCATTTGTACTTGTATCCTATTCTGAGGGCACCACTTGTCATGTTCACAGAACATTCATTGTATTATGTCTATTAGACAAATACAAGACATATTTTGTGTTGCTTGTGTCCCACAGCCCCAAGGACATTTCTTATTTACCAAACCCAGATATGTCCCTTATCCCTCAGCCTCTTAGCTTAATGTCAGATGTGATGGGATCTCCTTCACGGCAAAACCACCCACGTCTTATGTCAATGGCATCTGCCCGTCACTGGGCAAATAAGGGCTCACAATTTAGACTCAAATCGCATTTTTTTATTTTATTTAGAAGCCGTGTTTTCCCCCAGAATTCCAACGTTCAAGTGTGCCACTAAGTAGAATACGCAATGCATCAATTTGGACATGTTAACATCATTTTTGGCAAGTCACCTGCAGGTTGCATCATGTTTTTTGCATCATGTTTTTCTATCCAAATTGCATAATTTAGCATCAGTAAAGCTGTAGGTGTAATTACCGTCAGGTCCATGCTGAAGGTAAATAAGGGTTTTCCTTGGATCAGTGTGTCCAACTACACATTATTTAACTAACAAGCAGTTTTTATTGGCTGATATTGTCACCAAACGATCAGATTAGATTGACTGGAATAGGGGCTGCCGGGCTGAGCATCACATCAATGAGCCAATGTGGTTCTGCCTGATCTAAAATTGGCTAATTATTGGCCAGATATTGATCATGTAGGCCCATCAGAGGGCTCTACACATGGGAAGATAAGTCAAGATAGGTATCTTAAATCTCTGTGTATGACCACCTTAAGACAGTGGGGGTTGGGACGGTTTGGCCCACATTTCTGGAGCATATGGTGAGGGGTGTAAGAAGAAAAGAGTGACAGTGGAAGAAAAGAAAGAGATAATAGGGGGTTACAGATGACAGGTAAAGCTGGCAATAGACGTGCAGTTTATAGCCTATGTCCGTTCCAATTTTCCAGCCTGCTATGTACTGTTCAGGTTAAATAAAGTAGTAAAGAGAACAAATCAGACATTGTTCTGGGCATTAATTGACAGGCAGCAATCATAGGAAAATTATGTCCATCTCTTAAATCTCTTAACCTGTCCGATCGACTAAATGACCATGGCACGAAAATTGTCGGAACACTCCACACAGGCCCAGGCTGGCAATCTGTGGGTTCTGGCAGAGGGGCTGCTATAAGGTGCCATACAAAGTCAGTATTTAGTGGGCTGGTGGGGGGCTGTTTGGGCCTCTATGTACCTGAAATGCCAGGACCAAAGCCGGACATTTGGAGATAAGAGTCACAACGGTTGCAATTGTGAGAGTGTCGGATAAAAATGTTTGGTACATGATGTGATCCCTGACACTGACCAGTAGGTGTCACCATTGGGAAGACTATTTAAAGGAATTGTTACGCTTGTTAAAAGATCCTTGAAACATTGCTTTGTGCCAGGAGTGCCCATACTTTACTAATGTAAGGTCTACTTTAAAGGAAAACTATACCCCCAAACAATGTAGGTCTCTATAAAAATATAATGCATAAAATAGCTCATATGTACAACTCTGCTTCATGTAAATAAACCATTTTCATAACAATATACTTTTTTAGTAGTATGTGCCATTGAGTAATCTTAAATAGAAAATTGCCATTTTAAAAAATAAGGGCCGCCCCCTGGGATCATAAGATTCACTATGCCCACAAACAAACCATACATGTTAGGTCACATGAGCCAATTAACAGACAGAGTTCTTTTGCTTCCACACTTCTCCCTGTTACAGTTAGAGTTGCAGTATTTCTGGTCCGGTGATCTCTGAGGCAGCACACAGACCATCACAAAATGGTGGTTCAAGGCAAGAGATGTAAAAGGGCAATATTTACTTAAATACATAGACAAGTTTGGTTAGATTCTTTGATATGCCACTTAATATGATATAAACTATCTGATGATTAAGTATTAATTTTGGGGTATAGTTTTCCTTAAAGTAATAATGTCCTATTATGATCTACATCCATAAAAGCACTAGCATTCTGTTCCATTGAAAATATTACTTAAATACTGATTAAAGGGAAAATGCATATTGCTGCTTTATTATAAAAAAAATATCTATTTCTTATGTGACCTTAACATAATAAATATCTGAATGAAAAGCATGAAATAGGAGGGTGTAGGCCCAGCTTTGTGGAAAGGCCACCAAGGCCTGGGCCTAGGGCGGCAGGATTTTAGGGGACGGCATGCTGCCCAACCACACCCACATTGGTTCAGAAACACTGGGGATGCAGGATGGGAGGGGATGGGGGAGATGAATGTCAGTGGGCCTGGGGGTGCCCGCTATGTAAATCTGGCCCTGGGAGGGTGATTTAGACAAGTTGTTTGTTGACAGAGTCTTGAGATCTACTGATCACCAGCTAAAGGTCTACTGGTAGATCCCGATCTACCTTTTGGGTACCCTTGCTTTGTGCTAATGCTAGAATAAAGGCCTTTGAATACATTGAATAAAGGCCTTTGAATACTCTCTGCTAGTTGTGTGAATACTGACCATGCATGCAGTTTTGCATCCACTTTAGTGCTTTGCATTTGTCTATAAAAGCCCTATAGGGAGGATTGAGTCCCATACTTGTGGAGTGTTTTCATGCTGAAGTCTGTTCCATATCCGTAGAAGTCAATGCCATGAAGCACAAGTGGTATCAGGCAGATAAATTGCAATGTGTAACATTAACTGTCGGCAATTTTTTTCCATGTCAAACCTGTCTCGGCAGAGCACAAATGTATACTTTAACAATCTTATGGGCTGGCTTAGCAGAGTACAAGGGTACAATGTATTATGTGCCCAGAGAATGCCTTGTCTGTATACCTATGAGACCTGTTATACTTGATGCTTGGCTGCTGCTGTAACATGCCATAGACAGTCACTATTTTTGGGCCGGTTGGGACTTAGTGTACTTATAATGCCAGGACCTATTCTGAATCTCAGTCCTGACCTGATTCCTCCTATTCAACTAGAGACCTTGATGATGATGGTGATGTTGATGGTACCTAAATGTACTTATCAACTACATACTAAGTCCAGATTTTCATCTTTTCCAGACTGATCAGTGGTATAAGACTTAAGAGAAGCAGACCACATGACCACTGGGGGTACAGTTGTAGAACAGTCCCCAGGATGGGGTGTTCCTGACCATTTTTATGCACACACGGGGTAAAGGGGTAGACTATGACTTTCATCACAATTGTAGAGGGTTCCAAATGCTTATTTTTCTGGTTGTGGGGGGCTGGGCCAGTAAGTTACACCCCTGAGTAGTTAAAAATATATCTCACCCAGGGCCAGAACTAGGGGTAGGCAGAGTAGGCACAACTGAAAGGAACAGGATGTTGCTGGTGGTAGCTGGATGTTGTTATTGGTCTTGTTTCATAATGTTACTCATATAGGTCCCAGTGTTCCCTGTTTAAGCTAGCTATACATGGTCTTATGGGCTAACTCATCATTTTAACATTGGATGGATTCATCCATCAATGGTTAATGATATGTGAGGAGACGTTTGTCACATCTTTGTTGTGTAGGCTACTAGATCTAAGGCTAAGGCCAGACTAGGTGAATCTAGTCGTTCGAAATTCCTCTTCCAGTGATGCCTGGACCTGAAAGCATTGTCTCCGCCAGGGTGCAGAGCATTCTGTTACAGTGGCACAGATCCTATCTGATACCCATTGCAAGCAGCAGTCCTAACCTGCTTTATGGCTGAGATTCTAGCTATCTGTATAATAGTAATATAGTATGTTGATAACAATGTATAAAGTCGGACGCTCAGGTGCCAGCAGTGCATATGAAATAGTTATTATGTTAATAATATTCCAAAATTCCCTTCTCTGTCGCTTCTGCCTCTAATATGATGCTAAAAATACCGGGTTTCTTCTCGTCTCATCGCTCTGTGACAAGTTGCCCTTGAGACTCTCCTTCAGAGATGCACACACATGTATGACTTCTAGCGGCTGCAGAAGCTACAGGGAATTTCAGACCAATGATTTTACTTCTCCTGAACAGATTCATACAGGAGGCAACGCTATAAAAACCTGGGCCTGACAACAGCTGACACTTGTGGCCTAGGGTGTCCGCTGCTCATATACTAAGGATGTGCATGTTACAGGTGCTCTGTGGGGACAGGAATGGGTTGGGCACAAAACTTTCAAGCAGGAGCTCTGATCTAGTTTTCCTTTAAGCGTCTCATACTTATACATCAAGCCTACCTAATTACTTAGCAGTAACCGCTTAGAGGTATCCGATTTGCTTGGACTCTTGGAACAATGTAGCACAAGCTAGCTAATTAACACAGCTCTCAAGTGACGATCTGCGTATAACCAGTGGCAACCCTACTCTTCAGTGGCCTGTTAATTAGCTGGACCTTAACCCACCCATGCTATTATATACCTGTGCCCGACCCTCCCATCTTTGATATGACAAGAGGGACGGGCACAGGTCTGTACAAGAAAGTGGGTAGGTGGGACTGAGTTGGAGGTACAGTTATGGGATCCATTATCTGGAAACTCGTTATGAGTAAGTAAGTTCTGAATAATGGAAAGGCCATCGTCCATAGACTCCATTTTATCCAAATAATACAAATTTTTTAAAAGGATTTCCTTTTTCTCTGTAGTAATAAAACTGTATATTGTACTTGATCCAAACTAAGATTTAATTAATCCTTATTGGAATCAAAACCAACCTATTCGGTTTATTTAATGTTTACACAATATTCTAGTAGACTTTAGGTCTGAAGATCCAAATTATGGAAAAATCCATAATTTGGAAAACCCCAGGTCCCAAGCATTCTGGATAACAGGTCCCATACCTGTACTGACATTATGGTTCCTGGGCACACTTAGGCCTGCTGCCACCCACTCAGTGCTGCCATCAGAGGGGGTACCGGTGCTATTCTTTTTGTGACGTCATCGGCAGGGTGGGTCTATAAATGGAACACGGAAGTCGAATGCAGGTGGGCGCAGGCTGAGGAAGGGAAAAACCGGACCCGCACATCACTGCTGCACTGACAATACTGTCAGGTTTGCTTCAGAAACACTACTATAGTTTATATAAACAATGCTTATGATTAAGGGCGCGTCAAGCTTGTGTGATGTGTTCTCGCTTTTAAATGGATTAATAAAGAATTTGGATTTTTACTGAAGCAGTGTGTGGAAAATACAACTTTATCTTTCTTTGATATATAAACAAGCTGCTGAGTAGCCATGGGGGCAGTCATTCAAGCACAGGATACACAGTAGATAACAGAAATATTCTTTACTTTACAATGAGATTCTTCAGAACTTATCTGTTATCTACTGTGTATCCTGTGCTTGAATGGCTGACCCCATGGCTACACAGCAGCTTATTTATATAAATTATAGTAGAGTTTCTGAAACAAACACACCAGTTTTACCAGTGTAGGGCAACACTACATTCATTATATTGTCATTCCTTTAAAACTGTTTAATTTTTTTGATGTTACTGTTCCTTTAAAAGCCCATGGTGTTTCACCACCCAGGCCAGTGGAGCAGCATCAAGCAATCCCACTCAGGAGTCAGAACTAGCAGTGCAGAGAGGCACACAATAGCACTTACAATAGCAATTACGTTTAAAACCACCATATTTAATGTATACATGCTGCAAGGTTATTCAGAATTATGTTTCACTCATTAGGAACAAAACGTGAGTTCTTGTTTAGGGCAGAGTTACTTAATCAGAAGGAAGCAGCAAGTGTGGGAACACTAAATTGCAGGATTTAATCGCAGGCCGCCACTTGTTCTGTGGGTGAGGTCTGCGCCCAAAAACAATTCTGTCACTACACTCAGCGCGCGACCTTCTCTGGGCAACGTCATCACGGAACGCCACAGGTTTCCATAGTAACAAGATGCGGCCCTGGGAAGGAACACGGCCTCCGCCGGCTGGAGGTGGAGCATGGGCGTGGCTTGAATTACAGCGCCAGAGTTTGACGAAGGCTGTCAGTTTCTGTGTCAGCCCCAAGTTGGTAGGATGTGGGGGCTGTCCCGCTGCCTGAGTGTTCCCCGGGGATGGCTCCTTCTTCCTGCCGGTGAGAGACACACTCTGGGTCCTAAAGTTGTCAGGCAGATTTGTGTAAGGACGACAGGGCTGTTCAGGGGCTGTAATGGAGTGTGCAGGGGCTATAAGGGGGTGTGCAGCGGCTATAATGGGGTGTGCAGGGGCTACAATGGGGTGTGCAGGGGCTATAATAATAGGGTGTGCAGGGGATTTATGGAGTGTGCTGGGCTATAATGGGGTGTGCAGAGGCTATATGGGGTTTTCAGGGGCTATATGATGTGTTCAGGAGCTATATGGGGTATGCAGGGGCTATATTGGATGTGCAGGGGCTCTAGAAATAAATGTTGATAATATGGGGTGTGCAAAATGGTGTACGGAGTGTCCGAGGGCTGTATGGGGTGTCTGGGCAGTATGGGCTGTGTGCAGGGGGGCTATAAGGGCTGTGTAAAGTGCTTGCAGGAAAGTGACTAAAGTAAGGTTAAGTAGGGTTGTGCATGAAATGCGTTGTGGTAATACAGGTGTGCAGGGAAGGCTATGATATGTGTTGGGGTAAAGGTGGACTGGGCAGTGTGTCAAGAATTCTGGGGTAAATATAATGTTGTTGTACTACAAGGTAATTGTCTGTAAAAATGGGGCAATATTCTTACAAGCCATCACTGACAGAATCTGTGTAGATGAGCTATAACGGGGCGCTCTGGAGTCCTCGCGTTGGACCATGCCCTCAAAGACATTTTTATGACCCCCCCCTCAGAAATGACCACTTTGGAAGACTAAATCAATGTTTTATTATGTGGTTGAGAGCATGGTATTGTAAATAATTGGTCCACTACATGGAAATGTTTGAACAGCCCAAATCTGTAGTAGCAGGAAATTGTGCACTGGGTAAGGAGCAGGTCTGGGCACGCTGGCACAGGGGCCGCATTGTTCTCTAGTCACATGGCACCAGGCTGGGAGCTAATGGACTGAGCAGAATTCATTAATACTAAGCCTATTATAATTCCACTCTTCCTAACTCTAATCTTATTGGCAGAGTGGTTGGGGTGCATGCAGGGCAGCCATCGGGGGGGGCAGGGGGGAGAGTTGTAGGGGGCCCGAGGGTAAGGGGGGCCCGGGCACGCCACACTTACTTGATTAGCCGGGCCCCACATTTTTCTGAGAGCTGCTGACTTTGGGAAGGCATGGACATTTAAGGGGCCCTGGCCACCAATTTTCTTATAATGTGGGGAGGGGGGGCCCTGGCCACCAATTTTTTTTCTCATTTGGGGTCCTAGCCACCAATATTTTTTAATGGGGGGCCCTGGCCACAAATGTTTTTTTATGGGGGCCCTGACCACCAATATCTTTTTATTTTTATTAACATGTGGGAACCCTAGCCACCAATATTGTTTATGTTTTTTAACTGTGTGGTGGGGGGCGGACCTGTGGGGTGGGGAGGGCAGACCTGTAGGTGAGGCTTGCGGTGGGCGCAGCCAAGGGGGCCCAGGAAATTTTGTTGTATGGGGCCCTGTGATTTCTGATGGCGGTCCTGGGTGCATGAATGATCTTTAGGAGTTTCCAGCACTGGGTGGCACAACAGGGAGATTTAAAGGAATGTGCAGTTATAAATAAAGACCTACCAATGTTGCCTGTTTCTTATGCCACTGACTTTTTAATGCCATGTCAACGAACATATGGGAACATTTCAGCCCTGAAAATCTCAAGTAACCTGAAATCTCTGCCATGTAAGCAGCGACAAGCAGATGGCATAGAAGTCAAAGGGGTAATGGTGGCAAGGGCCTTATACTAAATGTTAATATGAGACTGAGAAGCGCCTCATGTGACTTCAGCCTGAAATATTAAAAAAGGAGGCAGCAGTTTTATTTTATGGGTTCATAAACTGTAATGGATTTTGGGGAGACAAACTACTTTGTAGCAATAAAAGGCACCATGCAGGATTCTGTAGAATTCGGGGCTTACCCTGCATAGCACATACCATAGCAGATAAGCTGTTCACAATGCAAATGTTCTAATACTTATAGGGGATTTATACCATATACTAAATATATTCAGGGACTTTTCTGGAACTTTAAATCTACTTACAGTCCTTTCTTCCCCCTTCTCCCTGTTAATGTGTGTTGGGCCAATATTATGTTTCCTACAGGATCATTTTTGTACTGATGCCCTTGAAAGAATGTATATCTTAGATTTGACATCTTTGTTTCTAGGGGTGCAAAGGTCGTTCTCCTCCATTTCTCATACTCCTCAGATCTGCATTGTCGGGAGCGGCCCAGCAGGGTTCTACACAGCCCAGCACATCTTAAAGGTAATGTCCCATCCCACAATCAACACAATTTTATAAAATTTTAAAAAATGTGTCATTACTGTAAGTAAGATTCAGACTCAGTTTCCCTTTAATAGGGAATGCATGGAGCGTCTGTTCTGTAGGCATATTTTCTTTTACTTAGTGTACTCACCAACTCTAAATGATAGTGGACCAGTCACCCAGACACACAAATCTGTATAATAAAAGTCCTTTTCAAATTAAACATGAGATCCAATTTCTATTTTTTATTAAACCATTCATAGCTGTTGTAAGCTAATTTAAACATCTCAGCTGTCAATCAAATATTTTCTGCCCTGCCTCTATGCCCTGGGCATAGAGGTGGGGCAGACAATTACTTTCACTTTCCATTCAGCACTTCCTAGAAATTGCTACTCTCCCCACATTCCCCCTTTCTCTTCACCATTTAATTATGTAGCCAGGGCATGGGGATGGACATCAGGTCCCCCATTCTGGTGCACAAACAAGATTCTGAGATGATGCAAGGCTTGTCTTAATAATAGTGTCCACAAAATGCTCCTGCCTGCTTGCTATAATTATAAATTCCCAGACTGAAGGAAAAAAAGACTCAAATCATTTATACAGTGTAATTAAAGTTCATTTTGCTTGACTGATGTGATAAAATAGGATTATGAATAATTTTTTTGGGTGATGGGTCCCCTACAGTTCAGTGTAAAAATAGATAGGCTGTGCAAAATAAAAATTATACTAAATTAGCCAAAAATGTAATGTATAAAGGCTGGAGTGACTGGATGTCTGACATAATAGAACCTAACTTCCTGCTTTGACGCTCACTAACTCTGACTTAAGGTGGCCATACTCATGTATTATAAGGGATAATGTAACCCCTACTGTAAATTATAAGGATATTAGAAGTCATTAAGGTGTTCTGTGACCTGTATCATTGTTACACTTTTTACCCCCACTAAGTGCCCACAACCCTTTTAGTCCGGACAAATCCATTCTCCAACCCAGGGCCCCCCCCAACCTTTTTTATTTGTGAGCCACTAGTGAATTTCAGTCTGGATGCTAGGGTCCATATTACCATAGCAACCATGCATTGATGTGAATAAGAAACTGAAATATGAATAGGCGAGGGCCTGAATAGAAAGATGAGTCATTAAAAGGTAGCAATTACTATTTGTTGCCTTACAGAGCATTTATTTTTTAGATGGGGTCAGTGACCCCCCATTTGAAAGTTGGAAAGAGTCAGCAGAAGAAGACAAATAATTTAAAAAAAAACTACAAAAGAAAAAAATAAAGACTGATTAAAAAGAATTGATTAGAATGAGCTATTCTATAATATACTAAAAGTTAAGTTACTGTAAATGTGAACCACCCCTTTAATCTCTCTCTTTTGTCTGTACTGTTTCTGTCCCTGAAGCACAACCCTAAGGCTCACGTAGATATTTATGAAAAACTGCCAGTTCCCTTTGGCTTGGTGCGCTTTGGCGTGGCACCTGATCACCCTGAAGTAAAGGTGAGTGGATGGAATGACTGTGACACAGCTGGTTGGTATTCGATCTGTTTGGGGTACCCTCTAGCTGTTGATTTTGGCACTAAAGTTAGCTTATTTGTGTGTAACACAGACCATAATAACATCCTCCTAATAATCCTTATATAGTCAAGGCCTTCCTCCAACTAATTGTGTAGTTTGGCCTAACCTATCACTTTGGCTATTTGTGCCATCAGTCATGACCTTACCGGAGCTCACTACCCGCCGCTGTAGTTTAAAGTGATATGCTTAGACAGATACATCCCATAATGTCAAACTAGGTGACTGAGCCTCAGGATAGCTGTGTCCTTGACAGCATCATAGCTCTGTTACACTGACAATGCAAGCCCCAAAGCAGATGCAGAGTGGAGACCTGACTTGTCTGGGGATGTGCTGTGATTCCTCTCTGTTGCTCAGATCTAGAGAGTTAAGTCCTTGAACAGTCTGTATAGATAGTGCAGCCTCGCAGATAAGCGAGTTTCAGCCCTGAGACCAAGACACATAGTGCATTTAACAAGGGGTTAATATCCGAAGGTCTCCCAGACGATGTGTTGCAACTGGATTTTATTTCTGAGAGTTTGGCAAATAAAACCTGATATTGGGCAAGAGAGAGCCTTAGGCTATGGGCACACAAGCTGTTTGCTCCGACTGTTGTCAGTCTGTGTATTTTTGCAGTATATCGATTGGGGAAGCCCATCGGATTGCCCCACACACGGGCCAATAAGCTGCCAACTCGGTCTGTTGGCAGCTTTTATCGGCCCATGTATGGGGGCCTTTAAGATGTTGGCTCCGGCTGTTGTCAGCTTCTGTATTTTTGCAGGCTGAGAGAAGTAGATCTGCTCTGTGCCCCTGCTCCATTGATTTAAATCCAATCAACCGGTGTGGTCACAGTCTGAGATAAGCCCAAATACTGACCTCAGCTTTAGCTCCGCTGTGTGTGACCGCAAACAGGCTGAGCCGGAGCCAACAGCTTAAAGGCCCCCATACATGGGCCGATAAAAACTGCCAACAGACCGAGTTGGCAGCTTATTGGCCCATGTGTGGGGCCATCCGATGGGCTTTCCCAATCGTTATCTGGGCGAAATTTGGGTAGATCTCGATCGGGCAGGTTAAAAAATCCCTTTGGATTGCGGCCGCATCTGTGCGTTTATGCGGTCCTTCGATCCGACCGCCTGTATCGGATGCATTATGATCTGATCATTAGAGCCCTAAAACTATGACCACCTTAAAGGAGAATTCAACCGTTTAAAAAAAAACAAAAAACCCTACCTCCCCCCTCAGCATTGCTGCCCCCGGGGAAATGCCCCTAACTTTATACATACTCCTTGGCGCATATTCAGGCATTGGAGTTCCACGCAGCCATTTTCCGGGATAAGCTGAGTGGGAGACCGTCTTTAAGAATCAAGACTCGCATGCTTGATAAATCTGGTTCAGCCCCCCCCCCTTCATACTCAAGGATTTTATTTTAACTTTAAATCACATGTTCTGACACTACTGAAAATATACGTACTGCCATCTGCTTCCAAACCTGCTGAATGTATCAAACCTGTACTTCATATTCTATGAATGTATTATGTCATAGGAAAGTTAGAAGGCGATCCTTTCTATTTATACCCACCTTCACCGCTCAATTGTATGTCTCTCTCTGCTGCTGAGCTGCTGCATCTTTTTTCTTACAATTTTTTTAACCATCCACTCTAAAACTGCTTAAAGGAGAAATAAGCCCTAAAACTAAACATGGCTAGAAATGCTGCATTTTATGTGGTAATCCCCTTTTGCATTCATCTCTGTGTGCCGGTTCCTCATTTGCTTGTTTCCTGTGGATCCAGGGGAGTGCCGTCTCCCTAGAGGACTGGGCACCGGATAATTGCACCAAGGAAAGGCCAGGGAGTGCATACGAATTTCACTTTGACCAGCATTTTATGTGGTAAACTTACTATACCAGCTCATAGGTGCAGCCCTTTACTAGTAATGATTCAGGCCTTAAAATTGTCCACAAGAACTCCTCATCTTGTTAGGGCATCTTTTAAGTGTCAATGACAATGCACATGCTCAGTGTGTGCAGCTGAAATCATCAATAGAAAATAAGGTTTGTCATAGAAGCTGACACTAAAGGACTGAACGATAAATTACAAATGATCATGACTTTTGTATAATGTATGTAAGTTGGTACTTTGCAGCTTGACTTGCTCCTGCTCATCTTGGAGTCATTAACAACCGTTTCCTTTTTCTCTGTCATTACAGAATGTTATTAACACTTTCACACAGACAGCACGGTCAGAACGTTGTACTTTTTTGGGCAATGTGATGGTTGGCAGAGACGTTACAGTGGAAGAGCTGCAGGCAGCCTATCACGCTGTGGTGCTGGTGAGTATCCCATGGCTGAGAGCATAGGCCTGTGTGTAAGGGGCATCTGCCTTCTGGTTTTTATAAACATATATATATATTTTTTCCTAAGTGTCTGCCTGTCTTACAGAGTTATGGCGCTGAAGACAAACGTGAGCTAGGGATCCCCGGAGAGGACCTGCCTGGAGTCTATTCTGCCAGGGATTTTGTGGGCTGGTACAATGGGCTTCCTGACAACAGACATGTGAGTTTGGGACACATGATTAATGTTTCAGTGCTAGCGAATGCTATGTAATGAAGCAAGCATTTGCATTGTGACAGTGCATATACAATAGCACCAGACTGGGGAGTACAGAACTAGTGTTTGGGGCTGGGGGATACAGCCAGTTGAAATGGCTGATAATGGGCTCCCAGTGGACTGTGATTTATTAACCAGCCCTGTCTAAAGTCTGTGTGGCCGCACAAACTCTAAACGGGGCTGGTTTAATAAATGCAAAAGAAAAAAGGGATCCCATCATCCTCAATTTAAATGCAGTAACTTGAATAATGCATCTGCCAGAATGTAAGACTCCTTCTTTTAATCTATGCTATGTCTGCTTCTATTAAACAGTTACACTTCTCTTTTAATAACACTGCAGTGCAGCCTTTCCTTGCGTAGCACCCAATGTGAATAAGAAAACCTGATGGAGTTGAAACCTCCTCCTTTATGTTCACAGAAGTTGCAGAACAGGGAGTTAATACATTTTCAATTTTTAAAAATGCAACTGCACTGCTGAGATGAAGAAATCAAAAATAAAGAACTAAAAATAGAGTCTAACCCTTTCTATGCTTTTTCTAAGTTGTTACTTCTTATCATGCCTGGATTTTCTAGCAGCCAGGTTTTATACATACAGCTCTTGTATGTTACACTGAGAGGGCTGGTACCTCTCTGTATAAAGTCCGATATAGGGTCTGCTGCAAGTCCAACTTTCTGTGCTCTGCATTTGCATCATCTGCAATTTATATTATCCTTCATATAGTTTAGGCTTCTGTACCAGTCCAGGGCCCCACAGCCATTTGGCATGGAAGATCTGTGCCTCTGAAGTTGGCCTAGTATCCTCCCATCTTCTTTTCTACTGACTGAAGGCATATGTTCTCAGCTGCTGTTACCTGAGCTTAGGGACCAACTCACCATATACATTGGTGCATAAAAGTTTGTGAACCCTTTAAAATTTTCTATATTTTTATATGAATGTGACCTATAACATCTGAATTTCAATCAAGTCCCAAGGAGATGAAGAAAACTTAGTTAAACAAAACAAAATTTGTATATCTGGTCCAGTAACATATCTGCATGTGGCAAGTAAGTGAATTGAGCTCTCAGTATTTGGTGTGATGTCATTTTGCAGCAATAACTACAAACGTTTGTGGTAACTGTTGATCAGTTCTGCACATCAACTGGAATTTTAGCCCATTCCTCCATATAGAACATCTTCAGCTTTTGGATGTTGGTGGGTGTTCCTCACATGAACCGCTCACTTTAAGTCTTTCCACAACATTTCAATTGGATTAAGGTGAGGACTTTGGCTTGGCCATTCCAACGCATTCACTTTATTCTTCTTTGGTAGAACGACGTGCATGTTTAGGATCGTTGTCTTGCTGCATGACCCACTGTCTCTTGAGATTCAGTTCACAGTTCTCTGGTATAGTTCAGAATTCATTTTTCATCAATGATGGCAAGCCGTTCATGCCCAGATGCAGCAAAACAGGCCCAAACCAGAACACTCCCACTACCATGTTTGACAGATGGAATAGGGTTCTTATGCTTTAATGCAGTGTTTTTCTTTCTCCAAATGTAACGCTCCTCATTTAAACCAAAAAGTTCTATTTTGGCTTCATCTGTCCACAAAACATTCTTCCAATATCCTTCTGGTTTAACCTTTTTACCCTGCCATACACACCATTACTGTTCATGAATATCAGCATTCGCCAGTTGCTTTGAAGTTACCCTGAGTTCCTTTGTAACCTCTCTGACAATTAAACTCCTTGCAGTTTGAGTTGCAGTTGCAATCTGTCTGACTGGTGGAGTTGATTGGTGGAGTCCAAACTCGTTAGAGAGAGTGTTGTAATCTTTTCCAGATTTATGGGCATCAACAAGTCTTTTTCTGAGGTCCTCAGATACCTCCTTTGTCCATGCCATGATATACATCTACAAATGTGTTGTGTGTGTGATCAGGCTTTGCTGGATCCCTGTTCTTTAAATAAAACAGGGTCTCTCACATCTGAGTGTCATCCAATGGACATGCCAGACTCTGATTTCACCTTCAAATTATGATATTATAAGATTCACTTACTTTTGCCATACGTATATTTATATGTTCAATTCATGATACAAGAGTAAATATAAATTGATTCAGATTACACAGCAGCATAGAACCAGTGCTTTCTGCATGATGATGATTTCCAGCATTCCCTGAACTTAGCTTATCAACAGCAGCCCAGGACACTCTGAGCATGTGCAGTGCCACTGACAGTCAAAATGTTAGAATGTAAAATCAGAAGATGGGGAGTTCCTGGGAGGCCTGAAACATTACTGTTCTAGGATTACTGAACCACTGGCTTTTTACAGTAAGTCTCTGAGAGGTGTACATGAAAGAACAGGATGAAAGAGACATAAATCAATGTTATTGGAGAGAAGTACAAGAATAGACCTTGGAGGACCCAACAAATAACAGAAAGACACCTTCAAGTAAGACTCCCTACTTACCCCGGAGGTGAAGCAACTCCCGAATGGTTACAGATCCTGCCCGAGGTTCCGACCAATTCAAGGCCCCCATTTGTACATCTTCAAAAATGGCTTGTGCTGTATCAAAGCTGTCTGTCATTGTGGTGGTTATCACTCCAGTGGGACCTCTCTTCACCCAACCGCTGCAGTTGTGTGTATATATATATATATATATATATATATATATATATATATATATATATATATATATATATATATATAGAATTCAGCATTTCTAGACATTTTCCTTTTAAAGGAGAAGGAAAGGCTTGGGGTGCCAAATGTTAGGCACCCCCAAGTGATTGTAGTTACTTACCTGAAACCCCAGGCCGGTGCTCCTATCAGTAGATAACTGCACAGGCCCGGGGTTCTTCCATTGAGCACCACGGAGTGATCCATTTCTTCTGTCTTCAAATTTCCCAGGGCAAATGCATGCGCAGTTGAACAAATAGCTGACTTTTTAGTTAAAGTTTGGCTTTTCATTCTACTGCGCATGCGCCACTGCTAAAAGAGGAAAATGGAAGAGGATCGCTCTGTGGGGCTCTCTTGTATAATTCCGGGCCGGTACAGTTTTCTGCTGATAGGAGCACCGGCCCGGTGTTTCAGGTAAGTAAATACAATCACTTGGGGTGCCTAACATTTGGCACCCCCGAGTGCTGCAAGCCTTTCCTTCTATAACATTGCAATCAGATGGAATATTTTAAAATGCGCATTGTACACCTAACCAGTAACTTTGAGGTTGTCGGATTGATTTAAAGGGGGATTTTCTTCTGATACTGTTCCGAGGGAGAAGCTGTAAACATTACATTATACTAGGGTATTAAGGGAAGGTTACTAATTACACGTTTTCATAATTTTAGCTTAACCCAGACCTGAGCTGTGACACAGCAGTGATATTAGGACAGGGGAATGTTGCTCTGGACATTGCTCGTATTCTCCTTTCTCCTGTCGACATCCTGCGAGTGAGTAACTCCTTATCAATTATAACTTTCTCCACTCTGCGTCTTTTATACTGTGCCCACCGTGTGCTTGCACTTTTCCTTATGTAGAAAACAGACATCACCCAGGCTGCATTGGATGCTTTGAGCAAAACTCGAATAAGGAGGGTGTGGATGGTCGGGCGACGTGGGCCTCTTCAGGTGGCATTTACCATAAAGGTACAATTACTAGAAATCTGTATTATTACATTCCAGTGTGTGTTCTGCTTGAATCAAATGCATACAACAGCCTAACCTTTCAGACCATAACGTTCTCTCTGCCATACTCTGCTCCTTGCAATAACTGAGGGTCAGGGTTCAGCTCATAAGCAGTGAGTGCTGGATGTTACTAGCTGCTACATCGGTTATTTTAGTGCTCTCTATGCCTAGATAGTTGCATCTCTCTCTCTCTGCCTGCACCATTTGGCAGTAATACTGATTTTTCTACCCTAGGAGCTGCGAGAGATGATTAACTTACCAGGGGCTCGACCAAAGCTGGATCCCGCTGATTATATGGGTTTGGAAAAGGCTACAAAAGGTGGGCTAGCTGCAGAGTGCTTCTGTGGGGAGACATCTCCTTTAATGCTCAATTTCTTTCCATGGCCTCCCATTATTACAGAGCCGGTTAATTCTCTCTCTCAGCCTTATTTTCTGCTTGGAGCTCTGTCACCTGTAAATCAGCAAATGCTTCATCCCTACTTAATAACTTTCTCTTTTAACTTCCTCCTGCCTTTTCTCTGTGACCTTCTCCAGCTGACAATAATGAGTTGACTCTTCTTTCTTCAGTCATCAGAGCCTCTGTTTTCTGGCAAGTACATTATTTTATTCACACACATATGATACTTTTACAATCCATTATCTAATGTTTTTTTAGACCTCCCTCGGCCAAGAAAACGCCTGACTGAGCTGCTGGTAAAATCAGCAATGGAGAAGCCTGGCCAAAAGGTGGCAGTAAACTGGGCCCAGGCTGAGAAAGAGTGGGGCTTGCGATTCTTTAGGAGCCCTTTGGCTGTGTTACCCAGTGAAGATGGGAAGAGAGCAGCCTGTATCCGCCTGTCAGTGACTCGCCTTGAGGTGTGTGAGTATCCTGGAGGTTATTGGAGTATATGTTACAAAGTGTAATGGTGTATTTACTTCCTCTGTTGTTATTCAGGGTATGGGAGAAACTGCTGTGGCTGTCCCCACGGGGCAGGTGGAAAACATATCATGTGGTCTAATCTTTAGTAGCATTGGGTACAAAAGTGCCTCCATCTCTTCGACTGTTCCCTTCCTGCACAAGCAGGGTGTAATCCCAAATTCTATGGGCAGAGTTGAAGGAATCCCAGGTGAGCTATGTCTCTCCCTTCAGATAATAAAGAGGTGTTCATTTCTCAATAAACCCTAATGCTCATTTTTCTCCAGGCCTGTACTGCAGCGGTTGGGTGAAGAGAGGTCCCACTGGAGTCATAACCACCACAATGACAGACAGCTTTGATACAGCACAAGCCATTTTTGAAGATGTACAAATGGGGGCCTTGAATTGGTCGGAACCTAGGGCAGGATCTGTAACCATTCGGGAGTTGCTTCACCTCCGGGGTAAGTAAGGAGTCTTCCTTGAAGGTGTCTCTCTGTTATTTGTTGGGTCCTCTTATTGTATTCTTGTACTTCTCTCCAATAACATTGACTGATGTGTCCTTCATCCTGTTCTTTCATGTACACCTCTCAGAGACTGTACCTACACTTTGATGTTATAATTTCAACATGCTCTCTCTTTTGAACCTCTCAGGGATACAGCCTGTCTCTTTCTCTGACTGGGAGAAGATTGATGAGATGGAGACTGCCAGGGGTCTCGCAGTTGGGAAACCAAGAGAAAAGATCTTGGACACGGAGGAGATGCTGCAATTGGTCTGTCGGTAACTTGCACTTTGCACCATGATTGATGTCTTCACAGAAGGACACTGCCAGCCTCCTGCTTGCCAAATATGGGTCTCAAAACTGATTCAGCGGGAGCCTCTAAGTGATATTTAGACATTACCTCAACCTAACAAATCTCGGTCTTGGTACCTAAGTATTTTTGTATTCTGTAAAATGAGTTTTAAGTAATTTAATAAATGAATTAGGGAAGCTCTTCAATTGTTTGTGACATAAATGAGTAGCATTGAGTTCAAGAACAAGATGCTGTTTCCCAAAGTACCTCTAAAGCAGCAAATGTTCAGATATATGGTCGGTTGATTTTTACCACTCTTACTTTAAACAGTGATGCTGACCTGGTTGACAAGTCTATATGGCACTTGCTACAAAGTCAGAATCACAGAATTGTCATGAATACTCTGTAACCTTAAATGACCTGTTCAAAATAAAAAGACTGTGCAAAATAAAAAAAATGGTATAGCCAAAAGTGTAATCTATAATGTCTATGATGTATATAACCTGTTACCAGTTAGTAACCCATCAATGCCTTGAAGGGGGGCCATATGGGACATATCTGTTCAGTTAGTTTGCTTTTGTATCTGAGCTGCATGCTAAGGATCAAAAGCAAACTAACTGAACAGTTATGTCCCATATGGCCCCCCCCCCTTCAAGTCACTAACCGGTTAGAGAGCTGCAAAGTCATGTTCTGGCTATTATGTGAAGCTCCCCATAGACACAAAGATTTTTCTTGCCGAACGACCGATTATAGCAAAGTCCGACCAATCCTTCAAAATTATCGTGCGGTTAGTGGGATTCGAACAATCATACATCTAAGATTTTTCTTCCAACATCTGTCCGAAAATTCATCGGCCAGGTTAAAAAATCTTTGTCGGTCCCAGTACAATCTATCTATGTTTGCAGGGCCATGCAGGCAGCTCCCCATTGTTTTCCTGGCAAATTGGTCTTTTTAGTTGATGGACAATTCGTACGATCGTTTCAAGATAATCGGGGTCTCGCGATGACGATCAGATCTTTAAAAAATTTTTACATCTATGGCCAGCTTTAGACATCCATTGACTCCAGTCTGTAAAGATTTCATTTTTGGCTAACTAACTATATTAGAAACATTTTTTATTTTGCACAGTCTGTTTAGACAGTTTTATTTTTACATTGAACTGTTCACTGGATCCATGTAACACATGGAAATGTTTTTTACTCCTCCTCCAAACTTTACCACTGGCATTATGCTTTCAGGCAAGTAGTGTTCTCCTGGCATCTGCCATACAAGACTTTTCTATCAGACAGGCAGATGGTGGAACACCATTTTCCACTCTAGAGTGTCTTTCCCTGCTCCAGAGCTCAATGCCTGTTACTTTACTCCAGCTGATGCTCAACTCTGCACGTTTTGATGATAGATTTGTTTGCCTTTGCTCCTTACATCTAGTTCTTGTGCTTCTGAAGACTGATTGTCCTGATCGTTTTGGGTACAAAGGTATCTAGGTATGTGTGGCCATATAATATAGATGTAGCCAGATAGATCATTTGATCATTTCCTGTGAAATGTGGTTTAGAGCTCATTGGCATTGACTGTTCTGTAGCAGAAGCCCCATTCTACACGGATAATTAGGGCCGCCATCAGGAGGGCACAGGAGGTACAAGTGTACCGGTCCTGGGCCTGAAGTGGGGCCCAGCAGTGCTGAACTTTTCGATAGAGCCAGGCCCCCCTTGACAGTGCTGAAGCCGTTCCGCCTCCTTCCGAAGTCCTAAACAGCCAAAATGCAGAAGTGCCGAATAGCCGAAGTCCCGAAGCGGCGAAAAGATCTGAAGCCATGAAAATAGCCAAAGTCCTGAAGTGGTGAAAAGACCCAAAGCCACGAAAATAGCCGAAGTTCTGTAGCGGTGAAAATAGCTGTAGCCCCGAAACCGCGAAAAGACCCGAAGCCAAAGTCCCATAACGCGAAAAGACCCGAAGTCAAGAAAGTAGCCAAAGTCCCAAAGTGGCGAAAAGACCCGAAGTCACGAAAATAGCCGAAGCGATGAAAAGACCCGAAGTCACGAAAGGAGGTGAAGTTGAAGTCCTGAAGCCACAAGTTCAATTCCGTTGAACACCAATGTGTGTGTGTTTTTGTTTTTTTAATCCCCTGGCCACCAATGTATTATTTTAATATTCTATAGGCCCCTGCCACCAATGTTTTTTTTAAAAATATTCTTTGCGCCCCCAATTTTTTTTTTACTTGTAAGCGGGGCCCTGGCGCCAATGTGTTTTTTAAAAAATATTCTTTGACGCCCCAATTTTTTTTTACTTGTAAGGGGGGTCCTGGCACCAATGCTTTTTAAAAAAAACTTTTATGGGGGACCCTGGTCGCCAATAGCTTTTTATAAGTGAGTGGGGGGGGGTTACCTTTTTAGCAATGATGTCTGTGTGGTCCTTTAACTGTGATGTGGAGTGGGCGGGATCCAAAAATGTTGTTGTACGGGGCCCCGTGATAATAATAAAAAAAAAATGAATGTACATTTCAGAGGAGGCTGTATAAGACATACTGTGCTTTGAAGGCAAAATGAATACATGTATTAAGTTCCTTCTTCCTTATATTCTTTATCAAACTACAATCAACCCACTTGCCCAGAGGGACTATTTGCCTGTATTTGAGGCAGAATAATAGATTGCTCTATGTCTTCAGATCAGCGATGTGCAACCAGTGGCTCGGGGTCCCACATCACATGAATAAGGTTGTTAGCATAATTCTATATTTAATACTTGAATATGTTCTAGTTCTAATAGAGCTGCTATCAGAACAATACACACAGCTCTGTTCTTGGGGAAGGTTAGGGGGTTTCCTGGAGAGCTGCATAGATAAAAAATGGGGTCCCCCAAAAAAAACACTTGATATCTCATTTTTATCGTGCAATTGATATTTATGAAAGTTGGTTGTGCATTTGAGAGAAAAGCGCCAAACTGCAGGCAGAAATTGTCCTGTATGAATTGCATACCTCCCAACTGTCCCTTTTTCAGAGGGACAGTCCCTCTTTTGACAGCTCAACCCGCAGTCCCTCATTTGTACTGGAAAGTCCCTCTTTTCTCTGCACTGAACAGCCAGAAAAAGAAACAAAGTTTCTCACTTAATTGGCTTTTAGCAGAGAGCCCAGAACAGCTAACAGGTGCAAATAAGATACTTTGTAACAATTTTGAGACACAAAAACACAGTTTAGATAAGGAGAAATATTTTCAAACTTTCATAACCTGCCAAATTTTGTAAAACAAACATGGTAATTAGGGGGTGTGGCCACAGAAAGGGGTGTGGTCAAAAAAATTGCTGCGCTACATGCGGGAAAAACTTCCAAACTTCTTTTTACTTCCAAAATGTTGGGAGGTATGGAATTGGGCTTAAAATGTCTTGTTTGTGGTTATACTTGCATAAAAGATGATTTGATATGAGTTTATGGTGCAAGTCCAGGAGCAGATGTGGGTTTTATACTCCCTATCATGTATTAGACAGGAGGTGAGATGAAGATTAGAAATGGCTGGCATTTAGGAGACAAGAACAAAAGGATTTTCCCCCTTTGGGAAAGGATTAATAATCGGGGGGGGGGGATTTTTAGGCAATCCATACTATTGCTACTGCTCCTTTTTGCTGAAAAATACACCAACCCAGGTTTCTATTGGTGGCACATGCAACAGAGAAAGGATTTTGGCCTTTCGTTTTTTAAGGCCTGATTTTGCTCTAATTTGCATTTATCTCGGCCTTTGGCCTCATGACTTTATATGGTCAAGGAACTCCTCAGTTACTTATAATATCCTAATATTTTACAATAGGGGCTACAATATTCACTATATATATTATTTATAATACCTGCAGGGTGCCTAACAAAATGCTATATCCCCTCAAGCCTTTTCTTCTTTAATATCAAGTACAGTCTTCTTATATTTAAATTCATTTAATTCCCATGCATAATAAATTTTTACCCCCAGTGCTTAACACTTTCTGTGTCCTTTAAAGCAAGAATTGTGTCTTGTTTGAATTGGACATCTTGAATTTACAATATAAAGGCTGTTGACATGTCAGATTGCCTTTCTGCAGCACCTGTTGAACTGCAACTCCCAGCATTCCCTGATAACCACAAGTCGGGCATCCCATGCCTCAAGAGCTGTGACTTGACTGACTATTACTAGTGCTAAAAGTGGCCACAGACGTAACAATTACAATAATGGTTGCAGGAAAGACCTTTAGGTTTCAATACAGACACTTAAGGTGGCCATTGGTCCACCTTGAGGTGGGCGATATCGGGCTGATCCAATCGTGGATCCTAGGGCCCAACGATCGGATCATAACGGGCTGTCGGATCAACTAACAGATGCAACAGGATTTTCACCCCTGCTCGATCGACATCTGGCCTACTCTCATCCAGATATTGATCGGGGAAGCCTGTCGGAGGGCCCCACACACGGGCCAATAAGCTGCCAAATCGGTCTGTCGGCAGCTTTTATCGGCCTGTGTATGGCCACCTTTAGTGCTGAATCCTCAGATACAGTACAGAGGTAGAAACAATAGAATTCTACCTGTATTTGACGATTCAGCAGTAATCCTATCCAATGTTCGTGCACCTTTAAAGTTTTCTGACTTGACTGATATCCAAGTCTTCTGCCGATATCGGTCAGCTTGTTTCCCGCCATGCATGCACCAAATTAATTATTTTGAACATTTTGTATGATAATATCTGTACATCTGTCGCTACATTTAGTCATAGTCATCACCAGGGCCGCCATCAGGGGGGCACATGGGGGTACAAGTGTACTAGGTCTGGGCCTGAAGAGGGGCCCCACAGTGCTGAACTTTTCAACAGAGTTGAAGCTGTGCCGCCTCCTTTACAAAGTCCCAAACAGCCGAAATGCGGAAGTGCCAAAAAAGCCCCAAAGCGGCGAAAAGACCCAAAGCCACAAAAATAGCTGAAGTCCCGAAGTGGTGAAAAGACCAGAAGTCGCGAAAAACAGCGAAATTGTAGACCTGAAGCTGCGAAAAGACCCGAAGTCACGAAAGGAGGTGAAGTTAAAGTCCTGAAACCACGAATTCAATTCCTCTGAACACCAATGTGTGTTTTTTTATTTTTTTTTAATGCCCTGGCCACCAATGTATTATTTTAATATTCTATAGGCCCCTGCCCCCAATGTTTTTTTTTACAAAATAGCTTTGGGGCCCCAATTTTTTTTAACTTGTAAGGGGGGCCCTGGCACCAATGCTTTTTAAAAAAAACTCATGGGGGGCCCTGGCACCAATATTTTTTAAATTTATAGTGGGGCCCTGGTCCCTAATAGCTTTTTACAACTTGTGGGGGGTTACCTTTTTTAGCGCTGATGTCTGTGTGGTCTTTTAACTGTGATGCGGAGTGGGCGGGATCTGGGGCCGGGGTGGGTGGTGCCCAGAGGCCCCCCGAAAATGTTGTTGTACGAGGCCCCATGATTTCTAACGGCGGCCCTGATTCACAGATCACATTTAATTATGGTAGTTTGTGGGTTTTTCGCATACCAGATGGGGTGTGTATTATTGGGCAGTGAATCTGCTTTCCAGTGTAAATGTAGGAGAGTAATCAGGCACAATATCAACCTCCAATTTCTCCTTCCCTCCTGGTCTCCCCAGTGAGCCCCACTTTGACCCCAGCCTATGACCTTGCTGTCTCCTTGACATTTACAGTAGCCTGATCAGCCTTGTGTATGTTCCCCAACATTGACTCCGTATTATTACTTACTAGTGTTTCAAATGGGTGCGTGACAGAGCAGTGAAAATGAGGCCCATCCCTGTGGCAAGCGGAAGAGTTAAACGCCAGGCAGTCAGTTATGACAGAGAGTGATTTCATGATCAGCAGAACTGTATAACAACACGCAGAGCAAATGTGATAATGGGCATAGCAATGCGGACAGATGCAGAGGAGTATAACAAGGCCCAATATAATGGGATGCAGAGCACGGTATTATTATGCAGAGGGCTACGTCTCTGGAAGCAGAGTGCTTATTAAAGAGCTGCTTATGGAATGGACGCACATTGGCTTCACATCTTGTTCCGAAAAACCTCCAACCTTTTCTCAAAGTGGCGCCTAGACAAGCTGTGCAATTCCTCTTGTTGACATTAGGGGTCACTGTGACATTGACTGACAGAAGACTTGAAGGACATTGGCAATGAGCACGGCGCAGCCTGAACTGATGTGGGGAAGTACCGAGATTGATACAAGGATGCTCCAATTAGATCTCATTCAGTGCCCCCACCTGTACTAAATCTCAGGATCCCCTCAGGGGGGCACAGGTAAATCGATAGTCATTCTCACAGACCCACAAGTGCTGCTGCCTGAACCACCTGTTCTCCTGCGAGGGGCTCCTCAATACCAGCACTACTTAGGGGCCCGAGGACATCATTAATAACCAGTGACCTGGAGCTGCAGTGGGTTTGTTTGGAAGATGCTGCCGATGCTACAAAATAAATCTGAGACTCCCTGCTGTGGGCTCTCAATCATTGTTTCTACTTATTCAGGGCTGTCTGGAAAAACTGGGGGGAATTCAAGGGCCACAGAGCAGGTACCCTATTGTACCGAGAGCTAGCCAGACATCACTGCTGCTCTCCATAACACTGTTAACTGCCCACCATATATCATATAAATTATATCATTTATCTCTATAGCACAGGCATATTAGGAGATACTTCTATTCATTCTCTCTCTCTTTGTCTCTGTAACCTTGTTATGAGCTAAGGGGCCCAGCCTGAAGGCTAGTTAGGGTTAGTTTTGGGGTGATGCTTATTTGTGCCCCGGGTACCCCTGGAACTATACCAAGGTGACAGTTAATCATATTTTTCTATATATCTGTAACTTTACTAGGGATGTAGCGAACCGCCGACAATGTGTTCGCGAACGCCGGCAAAAAATGTGAAAAGTTCGCGAACTTCGAACATCCGAAAATCGTTCGATTCGAACGATCGAAGGATTTTAATCGTTCGATCGAACGATTTCCGTTCTAATCGAACGATCGAAGCCATTGGATCGAATGATTTCATTCAATCCAATGGCTTCGATCGTTCGATTCGAACGAAAATCGTTCGATTTTAGCGATCGAATGGTCGAATGGTCGAACGATTTTGACGCGAACGTCGCGCGACGTTCACGAACTTGCGGCGGACGCGAACAGTCGAAGTTCGCGCGAACTAGTTCGCCGGCGAACAGTTCGCTACATCCCTAAACTTTACATTTTTTATGTATGTTCCAACACTAATAAACATTTTCTATTGCTTTAAAGGAAAACTATACCCCCCAAACAATGTAGGTCTCTATAAAAAGATATTGCATAAAACAGCTCATATGTAAAATCCTGCTTCATGTAAATCAACCATTTTCATAATAATATACTTTTCTAGTAGTATGTGCCATTGGGTAATCATAAATAGAAAATTGCCATTTTAAAAAATAAGGGCCGCCCCCTGGGATCGTAGGATTCACTGTACTGTATGTTAGCATGAGCCAATTAACAGACAGAGTTGAGTCTTTTGCTTCCACATTTCTTCCTGTTACAGTTAAAGTTGAAGTATTTCTGGTCGGGTGATCTCTGAGGCAGCACACAGACCATCACGAAATGGTGGTTCAAGGCAAGAGATGTAAAAGGACAATATTTACTTAAATATATATTCCAGTTTGGTAAGATTCTTTAATATGCCACTTAATATGATATAAACTATCTGTTGCTTAAGTGTTCATTTTGGGGGTATAGTTTTCCTTTAAGGCACACATTTAATAAGGGATGCACCGAATCCTTTGCAAAAGATTCGTCCGAATATCGAATCGGAATCCTAATTTGCATATGCAAATTAGGGAAGGGGAAAATATTTTTTACTTCCTTGTTTTGTTACCAAAATGTCACGCAGTTTCCCTCCCTGCAAATTAGGAGTTGGTTCAGAAGGATTCGGCCGAATCCTGCGGAAAAAGGCCAAATCCCGAATCGAATCCTGGATTCAGTGCATCCCTAAATTTAATTATAATGAATATATCCCTTTAAACACGCCGAGGATTATCTCCGTAACACTGGCACATCTAGTGCAGAATATGTCGGCATGAATTTACCGACCCATCTGGTCTGTCCATTATTGACTGCCTGAGAAATCTTACTTGCACTACTAACACTATTGCATCCTGGGACTTTAATGTAAGCTCTGTGGGTCCAACTATTACGTCCCTTTTCCGGCTCCATGCAAAGCAAGGATGTTTGCATGAATCGCTCGGGGGGGGTCATTATTTTTTGTAATGGGCGTCTTCGTTAGTTGGGTGACTCAAATGGTATCAGTAAGCAGTGATTAGAATTGATTACATCATTAAGCACCGATTATAAGGATATCATTTATCATTTCAAGATATTCATGGCGCTTGTGTATTAGGCATCTGTAGTATACAGCAACACTTACAAGTGGCCCCAAACAAACGGGGCCAATATTTCCCGTTGTTGCCCTTGATGTTAATCTAAAAGCTGTCGCTCTAGTGCTCAGTGTGTCCTTCAGCGGTCAGTATCGTATCTATCCATATGAATGGTTATTAATGTGCAATAAATACTCATCTGCCTCAGAGCTATGATTAAAGGGTTATAATGTTTGCAAGACAATACTCTCTACCTTTAGGGAGGCCTGATCCATTATTCATGGATTGCATTAGAAATGCATCTGCTCTTTATCATAATATATATGAATCGATTGTCCCGTCTCCCTCCCCTTCCTTCCCATCTTAGAGAGGGAAAATAACATTAGTTATGGGCTCCCGGGAGTCTCTTGCCTAATTGTACAGCGAGTGGCCTGTCGTGATAGGGGGCTCTTTATTTGCCCATTTGACAGATAATATAAACACATGGGGACTTTATCTCTATCTCCCTTAGAGGATCTTGGGAATTCGTCTTCATCTCCATCTGTCTTCACACGGCTCAGTTTTGTAATGACAAGACCAAAGGCAATGGCCTCGGTGACATCCGCTGGTTTTGCATGAAATGTGTTAAAACCCCCTGGGCAGAACATGAGAGGGCGAACTGAGGGGAGGCTCCAAGGAGCAATTCATTATTTAGATCACGCCCGCTATTCCCTGGAAAAAGGATATGTATTTAAAGTGCCCCCCCCGAAAAAATACAAGTGAATGGAACTGTCCCACTGCTAGTATCTTGTACTGTCAGTGATTTAGCATGGGCGCCATAATGGAAATCTGTTACAATGCATTTAAAGTTCTTTTGTATAGGTGGCTCTATATGTGGTGATAACTTGGCTCCTCCACTCCAAGTCAGCATCTGATTGGTCCTTTAATGGGACCCTCCCTTCCTCTCACGGTTTAAGCACACAGGCAGATTCAGGGAGATTTAGTTGCCTGGCGACTATTCGCCTCTTCTGCGGGGCGACAATCTTCCCGAACTGCCGACTGCTATAATGACAAAACGACAGCGCCAATGCACTCTTGTTGCTTCGATTTCCAAAGTTGCCTCACGAGGAAACTTCGGGAGACTTCGGAAATCGAAGCGCCACAAGTCCATTGGAGAGAGTCATTTTAGCAGGTGGCAGGCAGTTCGGGGAGATTGTTGCTCCGCAGAAGAGGCGATTAGTCACCAGGCGACTAAATCTCCCCGAATCTGCCCGTGTGCTTAAACCCTAAAGGTGACCCTACATGGGCTGATAAAAACTTCTGACTTAGTACCTCCAGACCAAGTCAGCATCTTATTGAATCCAACAGAGCACAGAGTGGAAATGGCGGAGCTCACCGGCAGCACATCTCAGCATGATCGCTGATCTCGCGAGACATCCGGCTTCAGCAAGACCTCATATCACTTGCTTCTGAGCGCTGATCAATAGACACGAGTCGTGCTATTATCTAATCCGGCTTTATTTAATATCAAAAGTACATCAGTGGGTAGGCACTTCTGAACAAGTTCCCAAGTTAGCAGGCACGAAACGCGGTAGTTTTTACCCACTGATGTACCTTTGATATTAAATAAAGCCGGATTAGATAATAGCACGACTCATGTCTATTGATCAGCGCTCAGAAGTGAGAGATATGAGGTCCAGCATCTTATTGGCCCATTTATAGATCCTGTTTGACGGCCTTCTGCCATCGGGCAAGGACCCCACTGGCAATTCGATTCAGCCGACAGGTTTTCCTAGTTCCCCATAAAAAATCATTTCAGCCAAATAATTTGATGTTTTCAATTAGTCCAAGAATGTGGGTGCCTAAATGAGCTACAGATCTGCTAATTTGGTGGGGACACCTCTCCCGAACTTGTTGTTCCTGTTCCTGTTAGATCACTAAATCCCCCCCCCCCCATGCATGTGAATGTGTGTGACCCATCACCAGCAATTGTTGCCATGATTAGCAGCGCAGGGACTGTGCCCAATGAAATAGGAAGGAGGGTGTCGATGGCAGGAGGACTGAAGACTCTTTGGCCGTTTTGTGTTCCTTTCTATAGACCGGTCGATAAAGCTCAGAAAGGGACCTGACAATGAATTTACTTGAACGAAAATGGGCCGGGTCACGGGGAGCAGAGCTGTCTCCCAGAACTGATAACGAAAAAGCAATTTATCAGACAAAGGCTGCTCGTCCTCCTCCCTCTGTATCCTCTGTCAGCTCATCTTTTCCTCATCCTCCCTCCCCAAAAAACAAAACAAGCCAGACACCTAGGGCACAACTAGGACATCATGTGATGGTGGTGTTGGGCCGTAAACTCTTTTATATGGAACTGTTTGCCCCATACTATAAACAGAAGCCACTGAAATCTTCCATAGCATTCACACTAAGCTATTACATTCTGGATTGATTGCAACTCCCAGCATTCTCAGCCAGCCGGCCTACGTCACACTTCCTGCTTCCTCTAGTACAGTTATCCCCAACCTTTTGAACCCGTGAGCAACATTCAGAAGTAAAAGGAGTTGGAGAGCAACACAAGCATAAAAAATGTTCTTGGGGTGCCAAATAAGGGCTGTGATTGGCCATTTGGTAGCCCCTATGTGGATTGTCAACCTACATTGAGGCTCTGTTTGGCAATGCACCTGGTTTTTATACAACCAAAACTTGCCTTCAAGCCTGGAATTCAAAGATAAGCTCCTGCTTTGAGGCCACTGGGAGCAACATCCATAGGGTTGGAGAGCAACATGTTGCTCACAAGCTACTGTTTGGGGATCACTGCTCTAGTATTTCTAACAAACTGTGGGCATGATCCCCTAGAAGGTATGCTGGTGAGTGTGATTGGGGTTGCCTTGCTGTTGGCACTGTTATTCCACCTAGAAAGTCATTTTGCACCATCAGCAAAGTTTGGGGATTCGTTCCCATAAAACCCCTGCGCTGCAGTTTGTGAGCTGCCAGTATCCTAGTCTATTTACATATAGAATACTTTCTCCCTCTCACAGACATCTGTCCTTGTAACGGGGCAGCGCTCTGCTTATGAGACTGGATTGGCCCCTCTGCATTAACCCCTGCCTTTCCATAATCACTCATATCCTTGTTTGCCAGCTATATTTAAAGGGATATCATCAGCACATGATCTCCCTTCTGTACAGCTGGTTTATTCATAATACAACCTTTAGGGCAGTGACACACAGAGCTACTAGTGGCAGATACTTGTTGTAGCTGCAAAATGCCAAAACAATACCCTGCCATAGACAATCCAAAGAAATTGCCTCTGCTAAAACTCACACAGTGTCTTAGCAAAGCCAATTATCACTATTATGTATTATGTAGCCATGACAAGTAGCTGCTACTAGTAGCTCTGTATATCATTGCCCTTAGGGTAAGGTCACACTGGGAGATTTGGGGGGATTTTGTCACCTGGCGACTAATCTCCCCAAACTGCTTCCCCCTGTCTTCCGCCTGCTAGAATGAAAAATCACCTGTGGCATGGCACTCGCGGCACTTTGTTTTCCGAAAGTTTCCTTGTGAGGCGACTTCGGAAAACAAAGAGCCACAAGTGGCATGCCGCAGGCGATTTTTCATTCTAGCAGGCGGAAGACAGGGGGAAGCAGTTTGGGGAGATTATTCGCCCCAAAAAAGAGGCGATTAGTCGCCAGGCGACTAAATCTCCCCGAATTTCCCAGTGTGCCCTTACCCGTAATGGACTTATGAGCTAGTTCATTCCAGCCTGAAGGCCAGTTAGGATAAGATTTGGGGTGAATGCTTATTTGTGCCCTGGGTACCCCTGGAACTATAGCAGGGTGACTGTTATACCAATGTTTCTATATATCTGAAACCTTGTTATGAACTAAGAGGCCCAACCTGAAGGCCAGTTAGGGTGAGATTTGGGGTGATGCGTATTTGTGCCTTGGGTACCCCTGGAACTATAGCAGGATGACTGTTACCCCAATGTTTCTATATTTCTGTAACCTTGTTATGAGCTAAGGGGCCCAGCCTGAAGGCCAGTTAGGGGGAGGACCACTGTTTTATGGTGATGGGATATTAGTATGAAGCATTGTCTGACAGTCCTGTTACTATCCAGGCAACAGAAGACAGTACAGAGAGCTACTGTTATCCGGACAGAGTCACTTGTGTTGCCCTCTTTCCCCCAGCCATGAGCACATTATAACTAACAAGCAGTCATTTCAGAACACACCGTTACACATCGCTGCTTTCCCAAAATACACTGTCCTCCCAGGTAAGATAATCTTTATGGAAAGAGTTTTTAGAAAATCACCGCCGGACCCTTGAAGGGAAACCAGTCACAATAAGTCAAGAAGAAGCTGGTGATTTCAACAGGGCCGGGTGCCAAGATTGGTCATCAGCGAGAGGAGACGTTTAGGTGGGAGAGACCTCAGTGATGAGAGACAGATTAGAGACCAGTGAAAATGAAAACTTGCTATTGTTATTTAACTAAAATTATGATGATTTAAGGTTAAGTTCTTCTCCTTTAATATCTTTAGCTATACCTGCAGAATAATATAATATATATTATATTAAGTATAGAATTTAGAAGCTTTTTCCCCTGCAAAGTGACATTTGTACTGAGAAGGAAGGAGTTAAGAAGGATTAAGCATTGATACCCAGGGGCCTGACAGACTGACAGTGAAGTTGAACAGTTTCTACTCTGTTACCATCGTGATCGTCCTACAGACACGAGGCAGATTTATTAAGGGCTTAATTCAAAATTCAAAATTTTTTTTAAGGTCAAAACTGTCAAATTCGAGTAGGGAATTATACAAACTCAATTTGAGTTTTTTTTAAAAATTAGAATTCGATTTTCTAGATTTACCGTTCTCTGGCCCTTTAAGAATTCGACTATAAGCCACCTAAAACCTGCCGAATTGCTTTTTAAGTCAATGGGAGAGGCGCAGTGACCAGTTTGGAGTTGTTTGTCACCTTCCTGACATTTGAGTTTTTTTCTGAGAAGAAAACTCGAATCGTGTTTTGTCGATTTGAGTTTTAGAATTGGTAAAATTTGAGTTTAAGATATTCAATTTTTTTTTTAAATAACCCCCAGTCAAAATTTCGAGTATATTCCAATTTAAGGGAGTTTGAAAAAACTCACATGAATTCAAAATTTGACCCTTGATAAATGTGCAACATGCAAAGTCCAATTTCAGACACAATTCACCAGGTATTTTTTACTCTAAATGCAAAAATAATAATTCCAGCTTAATAATAATAAAAAATATAAATATATATATATATATATATATATATATATATATATATGTAATACAATAATAATTACATGCTTAAAGCTGGCCATAGACGCAAAGATCTGATCGTACGAATCGAGCATTCGTACGATTTTCGGAACATGTGTGGAGAGTCCCGACATTTTTCGTCCGGCGGAGATCGGTCGTTTGGTCGATCGGACAGGTTAGAAAATTTCTGTTTTTTTATTACTTGTGCATCCACTGGCTTAGTTAATTTTTAGTTAGTTTTTTGTTATTTTTCATGAATGATATAGTTTTGATACTATCATGCCATTGTCTCCTTTGCAACATATTTTCTTCATCTGCATAACATTTGTTGTCATTTTGATTTCATTTGTTTAATATGAAAATCAAATAAAATATTTTAAACATAGAAAATTTCTGTCGGCTGCCGATAATATCTCTGCATGTATTGCCGATCGTACGATTTTCAGTGGGAGACTGTCACTAGCTTTGTCATAACTATCATACGATTGCTGTCAGAGGTAGAACATCGGCTGATCTGTTCTTTTACTACTTTATTTGATCTGACTGGTAAGACTTTGATCTGAATGGTTAGTGGCGGGTCGGGAGATGGGAAAGTCCGATCGTACGATGATTCGTACGATCGGATCTTTGCATCTATGGCCAGCTTAAGGCTACAAGGGGGAATACCACTTCCACAATTACAATGAAAATTCTGAGACTGGGAATTGGGGCTTCAAAAGGCATCTGCGATTGGTCCTTTAGATGCAAGTATTCTATGCCATTTAGCCACTGTGGGAAGTCTGGGGCTTCCACCACTTGCTTGTAAGTTGTAAAAGGACTGACACAGGGCCACTAACTATGCAGAATTGCAAGATGCAACATTGGACATAATAAGTACCTTTAATGAATGGAGTCTATGTGCGAAATGAAGCCATTTTTGTGCTGCAGCAGCTGTGGTTGCAGTCATAACTTGACCCACCAGTCAGGCCCGGACTGGCAATCTGAGGGTTCTGGCAAATGCCAGAAGGGCTGCTATAAGATGCCATAGAAAGTCAGTATTTAGTGGGCTGGTGGGGGCTGTTTGGGTCTCTATGTATAGTCTGTAGTGATGGCACAGGATTTACACATAAAAATCAATATGGATAAAAAGAAAAAAGTTTATTAATATATATATATATATATATATATATATATATATATATATATATATATATATATATATATATATATATATATATATATATATATATATAAAACAAACAAGGGAAAGTTGTGCTCACCACTATTTTTTAAAACCATTAGGCGGGGGTGCAATGAGGGTGTGACCACAAAATACATATAGTCAACTACAAGCCATTGTAGTAAAAGTGGGGGAAAAAAAGTCATCCCATATCTGGCCAGTCCTACGTAGTTGGCCAGCTTAAATATATTGCAATATATGGACAAACAATCCCTGTGTTGTTTAAAGGGTAAGGCATTTTTTAGTAGCAGTATGCACAAAATGTCGCTGTCTTGAATATATTGATAATGGGTTGAGTGCAGAGGACCTCTTGTAGTTGACTATACATATATATATATATAATACACAAAAGCCATGAATATCCTGTAAATTATATCCTTATAAACGGTGAGTTCTGATGTCATCAGTTATAAACGGTGAGTTCTGATGTAATTTCTGTCACATGACTCATTGAAACTTGTGTATTATAATAAATAAAGTACCCCCAGTTGTAAAATATGAGGATATTAGAAGTTACCTCGGAGTTCCATGACCTGTATAAAAACCGTGCACCCCAGCTGGATAAGCTACATTAGTGTGCCTTGGAGTGCAGATACTCATTGGATCGTGATGGCTGCTATGGGGATCAGTAGGTCCCCACTTTTACTGTCATTGTTTATGTCTTTTATTCTTGCCAATCCCATTTTAGAGTTTAATAAATAAGCAAATGACTGGTTAGTGACAGAGAGAATTGGCCAAAGGCACATTTTTGGATCTTTTAAGACAACTCCACACCCAGAGGGCAAAGACCAGAGAAACTACCAGTATTCGGATGCTCTGCCAGGAGAGAGAGGCCAGCAACTCTGCAGAGAAAGGAATGAAGTGAAGACGGGAGGGGGAGAAGAGCCGACTTGTTAGGCAAAGAGAGAAACAATTCACTGAGGTTTGTGTGCCCCGGGCAGGATCTGTCCACATGAGGCATAGAGAGAAGGGAGAGAGCTGAGTGACAGTCTGTGTCCTGTATGTGATCACACGCCCGACCCCACGCACTCTCACACAGTGTCCGACTGGCCCACCGGGAAACCAGGAGAAACCAGCGGGCCCAGGTGTAAGTGGGCCCTCCTGCTTCAAAACATTTGGCCTATTTCATGACCATTCCCTATTTCAATGAGAACAAAGAGGCTAAATATATGGAATAATAGATGATAGTATGAAAAGAAAACAGACTAGGAGAATAGAGGTTGATTGAGGAGAAGAAGAATATTAGTACATAGGGGCATGTTTACTAACATTGGAGATAAATATCTGGAGAGATTTCTGGAGATGTTGCCCATGGCAACCAATCAGCAATTAGATTTAAACAGCCACAGCCAAGTTAGAAAACAAAAGCAAAGATCTGATTGGCTGCTATGGGCAACATCTCCAGAAATCCCTCCAGATATTTATCTCCAATGTTAGTAAACATGCCCCTGAGAGTGGGCCCCTGGTCTAAGGTTTTTGGTGGGCCCCTGGTGTCCCAGTCCGACACTGCTCTCACACTCGGGGGAAGCTGAGTCAATCAGGCATCTCACAATACTGCAAGTAGGGAATTTAGCAAGGGGCAATGATTGTTAAATCACTTGGACTCTAGAGTGGCCCCCAAGGTTAATTCTCTCCGAGTCAACGCGCAGCAGTTATTAGGCTTGGACGAATTTGACCCGTTTTGGCAAAAATCAGCCACAGGCAAAATGTTGCAGACGGGCATTAAAGTCTATGGTGGCCAAAAAAAAAAAATTTGACGCTTTGCAAATTTTTTTTGACACGCGTCATTTTTTTGACGACGCGTGACAACATACAAATCTGTGGCCGTTGTTTCCACGGTGAAACAAGGCGAAAAAATTCCCCATCCCTAGCAGTTATGTGAGAGAACAAATGCTGCTATGAAAAGGGGTATTCTGGCACCATGGGATCAGCCCTACACTACTAACTATGCTGCCGATACTTAATAAAATTACATTGAGGAATATGAGTATTGAAGGGACTGGATTTGGGGAGCAGGAGACATATGATATATGAGGCACGTGCCTTAATTCAGGGGTAAATTAGGGATTCCTGTAATCTAGTCCCTCTATAATATTCCTGTTAGCTTGCATCCTTAGTAGTTCAACCAAACGAATCCTGAGACTGATAAATAGCCCCACATCCAACATATTAAGCTTCTAATTTGCCTTGAAGAGTGGAAACAATTCTTTCCAGTCTCAGTTTATATTATTACTTATTAATATCATTAATCCTATATTTTCTCTCTTGCTAAAAAGACATCCGACCCTTCCTTAAAACCATCTAATGTATCTGCCAGTACAACTTTCCATCTCACTGTCACAGGCCTTTTCCCACTTTAACATTGAGCCTCCTTTCATCTGGCTGTTTGTGGGCCCTGGAAATGTCTGCTCAGTGGTATAACTACAGAGGAAGCAGACCCTGCGGTTGCAGAGGGGCCCAGTAAGATCCTAATTAATGAGCAATTTCAATATTATTATTTTTCCATCTTGGTAGAATAGGGTGATTTACCAATGTTTTGGGGCCCTAAATTAGATTTGCTGTGGGGCCCAGTAACATCTAGTTATACCACTGGTTCCCATACCTCCCAACATTTTGGAAAAAGAAAGAGGAACAGAAAGATTTGCCACAAATATTTGACCACACCCATTTTGTGGACACAACCCCTAATTATCAGGTTCATTTTTACAAAATTTGGCAGATTATGAAAGTTTGAACTCTTTTCTGTGTTTTTTAATGTATTATTACAGTTTTGCTAATGAAGGTGAATTGCCATTTAAGCTGTGAGTCTCAGTTTCCCCAAGAGACCTGCTTACCTTAAATTGTTACAATTGTTTCTTTGCTTATCTTAAATTGTTACAAAAGTATCTAACTGGGCCCTCTGCCAAAAGCCAATTAAGTTAATGTATCTTTTTCTGGCTGTTCAGTGCAGGAGATAAAAGAGAAAGTCGGGACATTTCAGTAACAATCCGGGATTGCGGGCTGTGTGTGATAACTAGTTCACAGTTCAGTGTCACATCCTGGCACTATACACTACTGTCTCATGCCACAAGTGAATAAAGGGCAAGTTATTTTTGCCAGCCTGTGATCAGAAACTGCCCACTGGGCTGTGATTGCCTATCTCTTCATTTGCTGTGGGCAATTCCTATTTAGTGAGTGACAGGGGGCACTTGTGTCCTAGAATGTGCTACACACACCGTGAGACAGAACCGGTGTAAATGTGTGCAAGTGCTACACACAAACACGTGCACAGATACAGGCAAACTTACACACAAACACATACAGACATGCACATGATGTTGGAGGAACAGAAGTGTGTCACACACATTGGGTCTTTGTTTTTATTTTCTAGCTGGAGTAGACTGTTCATTAATCTGCCCCAACAGTTGCACAAAGAAATAAAGTAACAACTTAGAATTACCCCTACCCCAGCCTACTGGCCTGCAGAATGAACACACAATATGCCATTCAAATGGCCAAGCATTGGCAAACCCCCTACCCGACAAGCTGGCCTTTGGATGAACAGATGAATGCCAAGCAAGTGGCCGTGTATGGACCAATCCCTATTGGCCTTCAAGATGAACAGACAGATTCTATACAAATGGGCCGACCCCTATCCTGACCAATTGGCCTTCAGGATGAACAGATGAATGTCATGCAAGTGGCCAAACTTAGACCAACCTTTACTCTGACCAATAGACCAACAAACTGAACACAAATATGCCATACAAGTGGCCATGTACAGGGCTGACCCCTACCCTGAACAATTGGCCTTCAGGATAAACAAACAGATGCCATACAAGTTGCCATAAAAGGGCAAACCCCAACCCTCACCAGTTGGCCTGCAGGACAAACAGATTGGTGCCATATGAGCACAAGTAATGGCAGTGATCACTTCTGAGCTCAAACACTGAGGTGCCAATCAATCAGTACACTGCACAAATGAATTGGGTGTATAAACATATAAATAATACTACCATGTTATGTACAGTGTGATGAGCTGAGGGACCGGCAGACAATATACAATGTTACACACATAAAGAGACTGGGTCAGATACACAATGTTAGAGACAGACATCCCCAGTTCTACAGAGACACACACAGCAAGACAACAACAGCCACAACATTGTGACCTTGCATTTGCTGCAAGAATATTATCATTATTTGCTTTCTCGTGTTTTGGTTAAAAATTAGATTATTGCTGCCAGCCATGCAAGCAGTGTAAGTCTATGGGAAGAATCAGCAAACAGGAGGGACATACCCACATGAATCCTCCAAGGGCTTTTGTACCTCTCTCCCTATGTGACAGCTTTGTAACGCCACAGACTATGTTTGCTTTTTAGGTAAAAGCCCAAATAATAAGGTCAGATGCTCTGGAGCAAATTCATATGGTATTCAGGCTAACAGGTGGGTAGACAGGAATGAGCAGGAGACAGGGTCAGCTTGGAGGGGCAAAAAGCCACAGCTGAAAAGAAAGAGACAGTCAGGAGAGGGCTATATAGAGAAGTGCAGAGTTTGAGAGGCATTTGAGAGGGTAAGGACCACTTAGAGAAGAGGCAATACAGAAGATGAGGAGAGGACTGCCTAGATAAGGGACAGAGCAGAGTTGGAGGAATGCCTAGGGAAGAGCAGTGGAGAGGGAGAGGGCAGCCTGGAGTGGAGATAGCACAGAAGGCAAGAAGAGGACTGCCTTCAGAAGAGACAGAGCAGAGCATAAGGACTGCCACCCGAAGAGACAGTGCAAAAGAAATAAATGCTTTATCTGAAGTACAGTATCAGAGTGTAAACTTGTCACAGAATGCAAAAAGAGACATCCCCTGTGTAAGTAGTGACAGCTCTGGGTGAGACTGGCAGATGCTCTAAGTTGAAGAAGAAACGTATGTCAGATTGCACCCATGGGAGAATGAGCCCCAAAGTGGAATGACAGCAGTGCAAGGGGAAAGGGAGCGCTCCCAAGAGAGAGAGAGAGAGAGAAAAGAACATGGTGAGTGAGGAGAGACAGCCCTGACACAGAAAGAGAAGCCTGGCCCAAAAGAGAACTCCAGGAGAGAGAGAAGTGGAATGCTAAGAGGCATTTAGCAACAGCTGTTGAACAGGTAAGAACCTAATCATTTGCACTACATGAGCCTCTTCAGCATCCCCTAGACAGAGAGAGAGAGAGAGAGAGAGAGAGAGAGAGAGAGAGAGAGAGAGACAAGAGACAGGAAGAGACATGAGACACATGAGATATCCCACAATGAGAGTGCAAACACACATATGAGAGTTAGACAAAGGGACTGGCCAGGCGAGAGATATGAAGAAGGCAGTCAGGGTCGGGCAGTGCACATCTCTCTCTCTCTCTCTCTCTCTCTCTCTCTCTCTCTCTCTCTCTCTCGCTCTCTCTCTTGGGGATATTGAGCTCTTCTCTGTCTCTCACCCTGTGTCCTTGATTTTGTCCTTTCTCTTATTCCCTGAATAAAAATGATTTTACCTGTCTATTGTAGCAGTGCCAGTGTTCCTCTTCCATCTCTCTCCCTGCCTCTTGCACCCCATACTGTCTCTCCTTCTCCATATCCCTCAGTCTCCCTCCTCTCCCCAGCACCACATCCCACCCTCCTCCCTCTGCC
Organism: Xenopus petersii; assembly: GCA_038501925.1. Classification (NCBI taxonomy): domain Eukaryota; kingdom Metazoa; phylum Chordata; class Amphibia; order Anura; family Pipidae; genus Xenopus; species Xenopus petersii. Next base: position 82,318,190 of record CM076689.1, read on the forward strand.
TGTCTCCTCTCTCACTCTTTGCATTTCTCAGGTCTCTCCCTTTGCTCTTTCCTCTTGCCACTTAATCTTCCCTCTCTCAGTCCACTTCTCCTTTGCTTTGCCAACCTGTTTCTCATCCCCCCTCAGCCCGTTCAGGGGAGTCCTCCTCTTCTTGGCTCTGCCCCCCTTCCAGTTTGCTGTGTGAGACACGTCTTACAATCTGCTGCCTGTGGTCCGGTGCAGCCTGTGGCTTGGGGCAGGTAGGAGAAAAAGGGCAATACATGCCAACTAGATCTATTTCTGCCTGACACATCCTTAGGAATAAGCAGTGTCCTTCTCTATTCCACTTCATGGCAGCTTTGTGCCGTACTCTCACTTTCTTTCCAATTTCTCTTGGTACTTCCAGGTCCCTTTCATCGTACGAGCATCAACAGGCACTCGTTCATCTCTGTTCATCCCTCTTTCACTAAGACAAGCAGGCAGCAGGTATCTCGTAAGCATGGAACACTTGAAGCTGCCAACCATCACATGCACTGTGCCACCTTCCTGCTGACTCCATGTCACTGTGTCACACTTCCGAGAAGCTCCTATTTTGCACCACATTCCTGTGAAGTTCATCAGGTGCTGCTCAGTCAAGCAGAGCTCTGCAGTGTGCTGCATTCCTGTAAAGGCAAGTGACTCCTACCAAGTACCCACCACATCAGCCACATTGTGCCTCAATCCCAATAACCAACACATTTAGCATCATTCCAGGTGAGACCACCAATTAGAACCCAAAGGTCAGTCAACTTTCACTTTCTCATTTCATTCCCTTTTTTGTCCCTGCCAGGACCCCCGAATGTGGACCCTTGGTTATTGCTGGAAATTGGGGAAGTTTGAAAGTAGACCTGACACTACCTATATAACCCTTACCCCTAACTAGCAGCCAACCCTTACCCCTCCCTGCTGTTTGGGCTCAGGTCGTAGGTGCCATATTTCTTTGTTCTGGACTGGTCTATGTTGGACACATTTTTCCTTTGACTCTGAATGATAAAGGGCATATATACCTTACATTAGGATTTTTATGCTCAAGCTTTAGAAGAATCTAAGGTTTGGCAAGGATATAGATCAATAATGGATTTCTTAATTGTCCAGGTCAAATCTGGATTCGGCTATTTACTTTGCCCTAGACATGGTATATGTAAGACATGAGGGTTCTGCAGATAGAGAAAGAGTCAAGGTCAGGTGCTACACGAATGTGTTCTTGGAGAGAGGGGTCTAGATTCAGCATTGATTGGCTACGGTATTTTGGGAGAGAGAATCTGGGTCAGTTGCTGTTTCCATCCAGCTTTTTTTTATTTGTTGTACAGAGTGGCCCTAGTTCTGAATTCTTTCCTTGGCTTTTGATGAAAGCTGTTTCCTTTAGTAGGAATTAGGCTTTACTTTTGCTTTAAGAGACAAATGTGTCCATTATCGCCACAAGATTGTCGTATATTCTTAAATTTGCTTTTGTACTGTACAGCTCGTCCCTGATTTATTCTTCTGCATTTAGGGGGCTCATTTACTTATTAAAGTGCAGTGTGCAAAAGTGCAATTTTTTTACACCCATAATGCAATGTTTCCCCATAATTTCAGCATAATTACAACCAGATGGGGAGCTGTGCCCACTGCTCGTGTCCAGTGCATCCAAACGAACATGAAGTTAGAGTGTGATTCCTTTGGCACAAGTCTACTGTGTCAATTCACTGTGGGAACAACCGTGGAACAATTGCCACCTTCAGGGTTCCCCAGTGCCAGTAGGGAGCACTTGTGCGCAGAAGAGGCAGGAAGGACATCTGGTACTTGGTGTATTTATACAAAAGTGCACGGAGCATGTTTGGACACAAATACCTTTATTGAATGAGGTCCATAAGCGAATTTGCATCTATAGGAGCATTTACTCCCGTTTTGCCATAATTGAGTCCAGAAGCGCTTGCGCCTGCTAAAGATCTGATTGGCTTAAATCACTAGAATTGGTCTCATTAGTGAGGATTTAAGACCCTGATATTCTGGCAGAGAGGTAGTGTATCTCAGACAGAGGTTCTGTTGGGGTTCAGGTTCAAGCAGAGCAGCTTAGAGCAACAGTTGGATGTGGATGTTGCAGAGCAATACAGTGAGAGTAAATAGCTCAGATTAGACCTTGGCTGGCATCCAGCTCTTGGCAGCAGTAAAGGTCACTGGCTGGTTTAGTTACAGCTCACAATGAAGTTTAGGTCCTGGTCCTGGTTCTTGCAGAACACCTGGCAGAATCTTTGTTTGGTTGCACCTCTCCTGCAGTAGCTCCAAGGCATAAGTTTGTGCTGCAGTGATGCCCTTGCCCTAGCACTGTCGTTGGCTCATGTCTGTGCTCTCGTCAGTCTATGGGTGAGGACTGGCTGTGCCTGATCTTTGGTTCGGTGCTGTGAGTGAGCCTGACGTATGCTGCTCAGTCAGGAGTCACAGGATCACCCGCCACATCCACCCATGAATAATTCATGCTCTAACTAAAAATATTTCACATCCAGGCGTCTTGTGTGTACAATGCATAGCCCCCCCTCACCCTGTCCTGATGAGTACTCCCACTTTCACTACTCCCCGCATCCTCCAACAAAGCACATTTGCATCTGTCTTTCCACTCTGCCCCATTCAACACACACAATTAAAGGAAAATAGATAAATAGAAACAGGCTTCTTATAGCATTAACAAGTATAGTATTTCCTATGTTACATGTACTGCCTGTGTGGCCCCCTGCTGTGTCCATCAGTTAAAGGAAAACTATACCCCCAAAATGAATACTTAAAGGGGAAGTAAAGTCTAAAATAGAATAAGGCTCTAAATGCTGTATTTTGTATACTAAACATAAACATGAATTTACTGCACCACAGGCCTATTCAAACAAATGATTTATGCTTTCAAAGTTGGCCACAGGGGGTCACTATCTTGTAACTTTGTTAAACATCTTTGCAAGACCAAGACTGTGCACATGCTCAGTGTGGTCTGGGCTGCTTAAGTATCGTCATAAATTATCAAAACAGCATAAGTCAAATAATATCTGCCAGAAGCCGATACAGCAATGATTAATAATCAGAATATGCAGACTGCACTGGTCCTATGTTGTCATGTTATCTAATGTGGATTTTATAGTTTTTGTATTGCTTAATACAAACTTTCTCCAACTCTGCAGAACCAATGGCTACAGCAAAATAATCCTCCAAATAGAATCCCAGTTTATCTGTTTAAATCTGGCTACATGATCTTTGTCCGTGAAGCTGGAGTTGGACACAGTAATGGAGATGTAAAGGCAAAAATAAAATCCAATACAAATCTCTACACAGTCGTTGACTGCTCTACAGGAAACAAACAAAGCTGCATGAGTTCTGCATGGCTGGGAAGTAAGACGGGGGCTCCCCCTGCTGTTCACAAGTATGATTGTTTCCCTGCAGAGCAGTTAGAGACTGACAATTCCTATTCACAGCAGTCAATAAAGGAAGAATTTCACTGCATACAGTCAGGTTTCCTATAAAAACGGTACACATTTTTTAATTAAAGTATATTGGAGATTTCTTTTTCATTAAAGAAAGTAAAAATGGGATTTTATTTTTTTGCCTATACATGCCCTTTAAGCAACAGGTTTTTGTCCAGTGATTGGCTTGTGTGACCTAACTGTATAGTTTGTTTATGTGCACCATGAATCCTAGGATCCCAAGGGATGCCCCATATTCTAAAAGAAAACAAGGAATGTTGTTAAACTTAGATGCTGATAAGGCCTTTGATCGGATCTCCCATGCACATATTCGTAGGCTTTTAAAATTTCAACATTTTGGAATTCATATGCTCAATCTATTCAAAACATTATATGATGCTCCTCAGACTTTTATAACAGTTAATGGCTACAATTCAGAACCATTCGAAATTCAACGAGGGACTAGACAGGGTTGCCCTCTTTCGCCTTTACTATTCAACATTGCACTAGACCCTTTAATAAAACATCTACTTTTAAATGAAACATTTGCAGGCATACCGCTTGGACATTTCAGACATAAAATAACAGCCTTTGCGGATGATATTTTGTTGTTTATCCATCAGCCTCATATAGAATTGGCTACAATCTTGGATACTATACAGGTTTTCAGTACTTTTGCGGGCTTCCGGATAAATCTCAACAAATCTGAAGCATTGGAACTTGAAGGCCAAGGGGTCACAACAATTGGGAATACTGAGTTCCCCTTTAAGAGGGCACAATCTTATATAACCTACCTGGGTATTAAATTGGCGAAAAAACATACAAAGATTTATTCACTCAATATTAGACATACCATTGACAATATTCAACAAGATCTAAACAAATGGGACCCACTAAACCTAAGCTTTTTGGGGAGAATTAATTTAATCAAAATGATCTTGTTTCCTAAATTACTCTATCAACTACAAATGTTACTGTACAGCATAAAACCATCCTACTACAAAAGATTGCTTAAAATGTTACGTACTTTTATCTGGAAGCAGAAACGCTCCGAGGATAAGTTTATTCAAATCACAACAGACCAAAGCCTTGGGTGGGGTTAACTTTCTAAATATTTGGGAATATAATGAGGCGGCACTATTCCGTTTTGCTGGGGATTGGATATATAATAGAAACATATATGCCTCAACAGAGCTTGACCAACTTTTAACGGGAGGTTTATCCCTTAACTTTCTCTTGCATTCTCCATTAAAGGATATTCCACAGGACATGCGGGAACATCCTTTGTTTATAGACACTTATAGAACATGGAGTTCAGTCAGACGTAGATTTAAATTAACACCTTGTTACTCCATTTATCTGTCCTGGCTCGATAATCCGACATTTCCGATGGGGCACCGTAATAAAACCCTAGTGGAATGGCATAACCGAAATTTGAAAATTGTTAAAGATATTGTCGGTGATGCTTTCACGGTGCTACCTAAAGACAAGTTTCTCCAGAAATTCCCATTCCTGGCAGATGACCACATGCTGCTGATCCAAATTGTCCATTATGCCACAAAAGTGTTACGACATCTTTCCATGACAGATAAAGATAACCCATTAAATCTACTGTGGCCTAGATATAATACAGTTAGAACTATCTCTCAGATTTACCGCTTTATTCGGACCACATTATCAACTGAAGCACCGGACACTTTTTTACTCAGATGGACCTCTGTAATTCCACAAACAGAGGCCTCTCAAATACTTCAATATCACGCAAAAACAATGCAGGCTATTTCTGTTAGCAAATATCAAGAAATGGCTTTACAGATATTGCATGGCTCTTATCTCACTCCACTTAGAAGGCATCATATAGGTACTTCGAATTCGGATAAATGTTTGAGATGTCATCAATCCTGGGCTGATCTTGTGCACTGTCTTTGGCTATGCCCCAATATTCAACGATTATGGGGGGGAAGTTCAGATATACTGGAAGTCTCTCACTCAGCAAACAAATATTTTTACGCTAGCTTGGGCAATTTTTGGGGTACCCCCTCCACAACTAAAAATTTCACGCTCTGAACGGCAGCTGGCAGAAAGGTTAATGGCTGCAACTCGGAAAACCATATTGCACCATTGGCTTTCTCCATCTGCACCCCCCCTATCTCTGGTCAAACAAAAATTCCATCATATATTTCACATGGATTGGCTGGAATCCACTACAAACAAAGAACAATTTACTGACAAATTCTTTTCGATATGGATGAGTTACATTCAATCACTCCCAACTCATACTAAACATTTAACGATATGTGCGTTTAGATACACTACGTGGTACGACACGGAACTACTACTCAATAATGCTATTGTTCAAGAAACTGACCAATATATCCAAAATATCCTACTATCGCAGGAACAGAATTCATGAACGCCCCCCAGGAGTCACAGCTCTTAAGAACACGGTATTTTTAATCATTTGCTTTAAGTTATGGATGAGGGAAATAATGTTGTGCACTATAATATTTCGACTTGTTTTACACTAATCCGTTGAGAGGAGATCTGCATTCTAACTATTGAGTGTGTATACTCGAAACTGCTACCAATGGATTTATCTACCATTTTCTTTTGTACTTCCGAATTCCTTTGTATTTTATTTTATTTTGTTTGTTGTTAAAATTTTCAATAAAAACATTTAAAAAAAAAATGGCAATTTTCTATTTAGGATTACCCAATGTCACATACAACTTAAAAAGTATATTATGAAAATGGTTTATTTACATGAATCAGGGATTTAAATATGAGCTGTTTTATGCAATATCTTTTTATAGAGACCTACATTGTTCGGGGGGGGTATAGTTTACCTTTAAAGCCACTTCCGACCAAGTCAGTAGCTTATTGTTACATACATTGTGCTTTAATAATAGCCATAGCCAATGATTCTACTTGGGACTCATATAATATGATTGCTGGGCCAGACTGGGATCAATTTCCAATATATAACCCCCCAGGCCACCCAAACCCATCCCTCCAGCCACAGATTGACCACTGTGAGTGCCCTCATTCATTTGTACAGTCTCCCTCACAACCACCCAGGCCTGGACTGGCAATCTGTAGGTTCTGACAAATGCCAGAGGGGCTGCTGTAAGATGACTTAGACAGTCACTTTTTAGTAGGCTGATGAGGGCTCTGTTTGGGCTTCTATGTACCGAAAATGCCAGGGCTTCTTTTGATTCTCAGTCCAGACCTGCAACCATCCACTCCGACTGGCAGCACTTGGGACTGGGCAACAGGAGAAATTGACAGCTCTTGCTTCCCAGTCTCCAGTGCAGATATGGCCAGGAGGCATGACACCCTAGGCCTTTGTGGCCTTCCTATAAAACAGAGCCTGGGCAACAGGGTCAGACAATCAGTTGAGCCCAGTTTGGCCTATCGCCTTTGTGACTGAATCAGGTTTGGCAAATAGTTGAGTTTGGCCTTCCTGTATTGTCCCACAGCTTGCCTCCAACTTTTTACATGTCAAGTGCCTTGCCCTTAGGTTTTATATATACATATGTATAATATTATAGTTAATCATGTGGCCTCCTATCACCCCATGATATAAATCAGAGCAGACTGGGCACCTCTGAGGCAAAGCTGTATTCCATTTGATACTGTAACACAGAGTTCCACTGAGTGAATTTTTCTCTTGCTTCCCTTACAGTTCATACTGGGATATGATTTTGGTTGTGTGGGGACTCCTGCTGACCGTGCTTGGCTGCAGTGCGGTGGTGATGGAGACTTTGCTGCCTCGAGGTGGAGGACCTGTATTGAATGTGGCCCTGGTTTTTGGAGGCTCCTTTCCATATAGTGAGCTTGTTGGACCTATTATGCCAGAAGGCTCCCTTTCCCTTCCCTTGGATATCCACACCGTCACTGTGCTTGTGAATGATAGTGGCCCTGCTCCGCTCCTGAGACAGTTATGCCAAGCACTGAGGGGGGCTCATGCTGTGATATTCCAGGATAATATCGGCACAGAGGCTGTGGCGCAAATCCTTGACTTTATCTCCTCACAAACCCTCGTACCTATCATCAGCATCAGTGGCGGCTCTGCTGTGGTCCTGAGTCCAAAGGTGAGTTTAGGAGAATGAAGGAGAGATGCCTCTCTGTGCAGACATAAAGGAACAGTAACACCAAAAAATGAAAGTGTTTCAAAGGAATGACAATATACTGTATTGTTGCCCTGCAATGGTAAAACTGGCTTCACAAACAACTATAGTTTCAAATAATAATATAATTATTTTGGTGTTACTGTTCTTTTAATGGCCAGTATAATGCCTTGTGCCCATGTACAATGAGTAAGGCTTGTGCTGAACATACTTTTTATCTATTGTTTATCACCAAAAATGTTTTTGTTATTTCTTGAACGAAGTTGAAGCAACTAAATGTTTGGTCCTTGCAATGTAGATAATTAGATTACCAGTACAGGGGTAACCAGTCCATTATGTAGAAGGGATATCTGAGCTTTGGTAAACTATCTGGTATCTCCCTTTCAAGGAGGTATATACTTTATTTTGTAAGGCCTATGTAAAAAGCTTACTTAGATTCAGCTCTTATGCCGTCAGAATCTTATTTCCTTCAGCTGCACCCGGAACAATTGCGTCTGCCTGTTTGCAGTGGATTTTGGTGAACTAATACAAATTCCTTCAAAATCACTATACATTAGACTTACACAATGGGTTTTAGGTCAGGCCAAAACTACTGCTATCAGGTTGGACTGGGCCGGTGGAACACCAGGAAAAAACCCGGTGGGTCCCCGGCTCTTGTAGGCCCTGGCCAGGTGCACAATACGGAGGCTTCTTAATGCCGCAACCACATTGTGTGCATGCGCACTCATGTGGTGCAGTGCACTCAAGCACGGACATGCGGCACAGTGCGTTCATGCACACACATGCGACGCAGCATGCACATGCGAACACATTGCACATGCGAGCGCCACAACAGGGGCGGAGGGGGGCCCTGGGGCAGCAGCCCTTGTGGGCCCCCGGGCCCCCCAGTCTGACCCTGGCTGTATGTTAACGTTTCCAGCATCCAACTTCTCTTCCCAGTTTTGCCTACTTTCATCTCCCTTCCCAAATTTGATCCTTAAGATTCTAATCTGAGTTGGGGCTGTTGAAAATTCCTGGAGCAGAAAGGTGGACTCCTTGTTTAATGACCAAAAAACTTGAGATTTATCCAGGTTGACCAGAGACGCGGAGGCCTCTGAGTAACATGTCTTGGACAGCACCCTTGCATCTTTGGGACAAAAGACAGCTACCATAGCATAGGCTACCGACCTGAAGGCCTGGCACCAGGGAACAGAGAGACCCTTCATTCCACTCTTCTACAAACATAAGCTTAATGGACACCCCAACCTCAACGTTTTCAGCTCACCAACCATAGGGCATAATTTCAGCCAGCAAAGCCCTCCTGCCTAACAAAGACTGTGGCCCATAAACATTTATAAGACAAAATTGTCTGCCATTTATAGTCAAGTCTAACAACAAACAGTCCCCACCTGAATCACAAGGAGACAATGTAGAAATCTTTCATAGGTCCTGGTTCTGCTTCCCAACAGTAGCTTTGAATGCCTTTTCTTCTGATGTCTTTCTTTCTTGGTCATCCACATCCTGCTGATCAAATGCAATGTTCTGCCAGTTAATCCTGCCATGACATTTCTGCAGTCTGGGGGTAATGGATTTATAAAATCTGCCTCACTCTCAGATGATACAGGGCTGTTAAAGTTATACTGACACTACTTTTTAAAATATGAATGTACATTAAAAGTTACCTATAGGTCATGCTGATGTTTTTTGCTGAGAGGTTTGTTTTTGTAAGTAATTGTTATTTGAGTGTTTTGCCAACCTGACTGTCCCATCTCAGCCTGTCAGTTATCGTTTCTAATACAAACAGACTCCTGCTGCACAAATATGGCAGCCCCCTAATAGGCGATCACAGGGAGTCAGATAGGTAATGTAAAAGCATTAGGCAAATGCTTTATGGCAAAATTATAAGAAGCATGCATAGTCAATATTATGATACATGTAAAAAAGGCATCATTTCTGTATCTTTTTAAAAGTAGTGATTGGTGCATCTGACCCGTCTTGCTTCGTCGAAAATTTACAAAACGTGAAAATTCTTCAAAATGCATTTAAGTCTATGTACAACAAATTTGATGTACGACAAATTGTGCGACAAATTTTTGATGCACTACAAATTTTTGCACCCATTAAAGTCTATGGCGTCATTAAGAAGCTGCTTGTTTATCAACACTGCTCTGGATTCTCCGCTGTTCACAGTCCACAGTCAGACACTCCTGGGGGGTATTTTGGCAAAAGTTGAAACCATACCTCCCAACTGTCCTGTTTTCTGCAGGACATTCTCGATTTTGACAGGTCAGCCTGCAGTCCTGGGTTTCTTTAAATGTCCGGAGTTTCTCTTTGATCTCCTGCACTGACTTGCATTTTCACACCTTTGTGTTCCTGTTGATTTCTTTCTCCATCATCTACACTACTGTGACTTTACTACCCTCAAGGGTTTAAATGCCATGGAATTCCCTACCACTTCAGTTGAACTGAAGAAGCCACTCGGATGAGTGGTGAAACATTTTCAGCAAAAACTCTAAATGTCCAGTTGCCTTTGACTTAATTCTACTAGAAACTATATAATCCTGTGGTTCCCAAACTGTGGGGCTAGCAACCCTGTAGGGCAGTGATCCCCAACAAGTAGCTTGTGAGCAACATGAAGCTCACCAACCCCTTGGATGTTGCTCTCAGTTGTCTCAAAGCAGGTGCTTATTTTTGAATTCCAGGCTCGGAGGCAAGGTTTGGTTTCATAAAAGCCAGGTGTACTGCCAAACAGAGCCTCAATGTAGATTTACAATCCACATAGGGTCTACCAAATGGGCAATCACAGCACTTATTTGGGACCCCCAAGAACATTTTTCATGCTAGCGTTGCTCCTCAACTCCTTTTACTTTTGAATGTTGCTCATGGGTTCAAAAGGTTGGGGATCCCTGCTGTAGGGTGCTTGGAGAAGTTATAGGAGGGCTTATCACTAATGCAATGCTTTTCCTATATCTATAACCTTGTTATGCCAAAACATTGAGGGTTTGAACTGAAAACATATTAATTTGTTCCTGTGTGCCCTTGTAGTGTCGGGCATAGCTGCCAATTGCAGTGCCATTGTAACATCTATACACTGGCAGCTTCACAATAATTCACACTTCCAGTCATGTAAATGAAGCAATTGACACCTGCCCAGTCATTGTCATTGCACCATGATGATTGGTTTATGGTGATTTCATTCACAACTCTAGTCATATAATTCAGATCATTTACACCTACCTCATGGGATCGGGGTGATTGGATTATGGTAATTCTATTTACATGCTGGGAATTCCCTACCATTTACTTACCTGTTTATTAATGTTTCTCTATATCTGTCACTTTATAATATGAGCTAAGAGTTTGAACCCCCACAGTCTGTAGTAGATGAGCTCTAATGTGTGTACTATGCTACTATAGATATAAATATCTGTGTTCTGTGCATTAAATCCTTTCATTCTGTACTGCATATATCTGCTATCTCACAGTCACAGTCCCTACCCAGTGGTTATTATCCCCACTTCTACTATAGGCATCATCTCTCCCTACTATACCTGCTATCCCACAGCCACACTCCCTTCCCAGAGACTATTATCTCACTGTTACTATAGGCACCATCTCTCCCTACTATACCTGCTATCCCACAGTCACACTCCCTTCCCAGAGACTATTATCCCACTGTTACTATAGACACCATCTCTCCCTACTATACCTACTATCCCACAGTCACACTTCCTTCCCAGAGACTATTAGCCCACTGTTACTATAGGCACCATCTCTCCCTACTATACCTGCTATCCCACAGCCACAGTCCCTTCCCAGAGGCTATTATCCCACTGTTACTATAGGCACCATCTCTCCCTACTATACCTGCTATCCCACAGTCACACTCCCTTCCAAGAGGCTATTAATTCCCTATTATCTCCACTGCTACTAAAGGCACCATCTCTCCCTACTATACCTGCTATACAACAGCCACAGTCCCTTCCCAAAGACTATCATCACACTGCTACTATAGGCACCATCTATCCCTACTATACCTGCTATCCCACAGACACAGTCCCTTCCCAGGGACTATTATCCCCACTGCTACTATAGGCACAATCTCTCCCTACTATACCTGCTATCCCACAGCCACAGCCCCTTCCCAGAGACTATTTTTCCCACTGTTACTATAGGCACCATCTCTCCCTACTATACCTGCTATCCCACAGCCACAGTCCCTTCCCAGAGACTATTATCCCACTGTTACTATAGGCACCATCTCTCCCTACTATACCTGCTATCCCACAGTCCCAGTCCCTTCCCAGAGACTATTATCCCACTGCTACTATAGGCACCATCATCTACTACTATACCCACTTTTTTACAAGGGAAAAAGGAACCATCAGGGTCCAGAAAGCTATTTGCCAGAACTCCTTTATGTGCATGTTTAAACCCGTTTAGCAGTAGTTCTGTGCATAACATATACAGTATTTGTTGTGCAAAACCAACTAATGGACCATTATTATAGTGGGTTCTCTGTTTGTCCCTTTTTCCAGGAAACCAGTTCCTCCTTCCTGCAGATGGCAGCTTCTTTAGAGCAGCAGTTGACTGTTATTCTAAAGGTGCTAGAGGAATATGATCTTGGACCTTTTTCTGTGATCACCAGTCACTATCCTGGGCATCGGCTCTTCCTCAGGGCTGTGCGGGCTCTTTGTGAAGCTCTACAGCCTGGCTGGGGACCACAGGATGAACTCATAGTGGAGCCAGGTGCAGGTCCCAAAGAGACTCAGAAAATCCTCCGGCAAGTATCTGCTCCAGTTCTTTTGCTATTTTGCTCAAGAGAGGAGGCAGAAGAGATGTTTATTGCAGCGGGTGAAGCCGGACTCCTAGGACCTAGTCACATATGGATTGTCCCAAGCTTTACCATTGGGTCTCCAGACCATCCTGCCCCATTTTTCCCTGTAGGATTGGTAAGTGTAGTGACTGAGGGCTGGAGGAGAAGCCTGCGAAGGAAGCTACAGGACGGGATAGCAGTGATTGCTGCAGGAGCCAAGAACTACCTGCAAAGACATGGAGAACTGCCACAGCCAAGGGGAAGTTGCCTAATGCCACCACAACTGCACGGAAACAACACCCTGTACAGGTTAGAGGGCATGGGGGTCACCTTATTGGGAGAATGTGCACTGCATTTTGTGTCTTCCTGGGGGCATCCATTTTTATTTGTTGCTGTTGCAATGCTTATGTTTCTCTACCAGTAGCTTCTGTACTTGTGCAGCACTCCCATTGGTTGGAACCATTTTCATTCCTTAACAAATCATCAATGTTCCATTATGACCATATTCTCATTTTTGTCCCCCCCCTCCTGTTCACAGGCATATGATGAACACAGTATGGAGGGACAGAGAGCTGTCTTTCAATTCTCAGGGATATTTACTGGATCCTTCCATGCTGGTGATAACACTGAGTCCTCATCATGTATGGGAAGAGGTAAGGTTTTTTGAATCCAATATCATTGGCCCAGGTCTCCTTGTCAGCCATGTGTTAGTTGCTAGAAAGCCTTGTCCTTTATCCCTAGGTGGGACGATGGGAGAGCGGCATCATTCAGATGAAGTATCCAGTATGGCCTCGTTATGGAGCTGGTAACCAGCTTGTGACAGACTCTCGTCACCTGACAGTGGCCACACTTGAGGAGAGGCCGTTTGTCATTGTTGAGAGTACAGACCCAGCTACGGGAGACTGTATCCGGAACACAGTGCCATGCCGCAAGCAGAGCAACCTGACGCTGAGGTATGAAGTGATATAGAGCACAAAATGGCCATGTGACATCTACCATCTTGTTCCATTCACAAGCCTTAATCCTAACACCCTCCCTGTGGTACAAATCTATATCTTCCATGATTTTTGCCTTCCCTAGCAGTTCCGGGGAGCCATACACAAAGTTATGCTGCAAAGGTTTCTGCATTGACATCCTGAAGAAGCTGGCCCGCACAGTAAAGTTCTCGTATGACCTTTACCTGGTGACTAATGGGAAGCATGGGAAGCTTGTGCGAGGCATGTGGAATGGAATGATTGGAGAGGTGAGGGCAGAGAGAAACCTGTATTCACCATTTGGTGGGCTGCTAGATCTGGAAAGCTGGAGAAAAGTTTTATTGAGCTTTATTGATTAAAGAATCCATGTTGTTGAATGGTATTATGGAAGAGTTATATCCCTTTTAATCGTCTGCCACCCCCTTCAGGTCTATTATCGCCGTGCTCATCTCGCTATTGGGTCTCTCACTATAAATGAGGAGCGGTCTGAGATCATAGATTTCTCAGTTCCCTTTGTGGAAACCGGAATTAGTGTCCTTGTGTCGCGCAGCAATGGTACAGTGTCTCCTTCTGCCTTCTTGGGTGAGTTCTGAAACCTGTGCCCTATAGAGATCCCTTCCTTATGTGCCACTATGCTTGAATTGGTCTGGTATAATCACTTTGTAACATTGTTATATGATCATTTATTTAGGTCATTATACTCTGTTATATATATGATGTTCAGGGCCAACTGAAACCCACAGGAGCTGCAAGATTACCTTTGGGTCAGGAAAGTTGGGGTCGACATTCACACTTTTTTTTCCGGTTGCGGGTGGGTTTGTGCCAAACTTTCTTTCCAGTGAACCCATCCTCAACTTAACAATGCCCCGCTTCTGCAAGAGGTTACAAAAGGAGCGCATGTCTCGAGAATACGGGCGGTGAGATCGAGGACCACAACAGGATTTTTGAACCTGCCCGGTCGACAAGCCTCTGATCCATAATATGCACATCCAGTTTTTTTGCCTTGCTCCTATTCCACGTCTGGAAAAAGGCATAAGCTGCAGCCACCTCATCCACCACTAATTCATTTTGGGGTGTCCTTGAGGTCAGGTACTCATTTGAGCCCCAGCCAGGGTTGAATTTGGGGGGCCTGGGTCCCATCGGACTGCTTTTGCAGGGTCCCCCTGCCGAGCCAGGCCCCCCCGCCGCACCGCACTTGCTCACACTTTGTATTTGCCGTGACCTGCCCGATAAAGGGAGGTTGTGGCAGGGGGATTTGGCAGAGAGATTCTGCAGGAAGATTCGGCTGGGAGTGGATCTGGGCCAGCGGGGCCCACAAGAGCCGGGGGCCCTCTGGGATTTTTCCCGGTGCCCCGCCAGCCCAGTCCGACCCTGGTCCCAGCATGACAATGAACATCAAAATGCAGAGCTACTACATTAATATGTTGGGTTACTTATGTTAATTGCAGAATACCTGTAAAATTATTTCAGCACAGCACCTTGTGGTTAAAAATGCCTTTATTCAAATTCACATGGCAGACCCGTTCAGCAAAGTTTCAGGCCTATATGCGGCCTTTTATCGAGCTTGAAAAAAGGCCGCATATAGGCCTGAAACGTTGCTGAACGGGTCTGCCATGTGAATTTGGATAAAGACATTTTTTTTTAAAGTTTTTATTTTCATTTTGTATATAAACAAGGAAAAAAAGGAAGAGAAAAGAAAAAAGAGGTATAGAGGAAGAGAAAATGCACAGCGTTTATCATAGTACATAAGGAAATGCTGCAGCACCATTGAATTATGCTGTGACAATAAAGGAATTTTGCGGCTAAGACTGCGGATTGTAATGCTCCTTCCTATCCTACAATTTTCTGCATGAGTACAAGTTTGGCCTGGCTGGTGTGGCCTAAGTAGGAAAGTGAGCTACACAGGTGGAGATCGTTTGAACAAATCTTCATTCTTGAATTATGCTCAACTCGCTACGGTCAATTTACATTCGGCCTAACTACAATGCAGAATAAAGGCATTTTTAACCACAAGGTGCTGTGCTGAAATAATTTTACTACATTGGAGTGGAGGATGGACCACTGATGGTATGTGCACCTCTTTATCTGTGAAATTGGGGCATTTGAGCTGACTCAAAATTTCTACAATGGCAGAATACCTTACATTTATAAATGATGACCTCACAATGTTGCAGTCTTTAAAATGGCAAAATATACCAGACACAATTGATTACTTACACCTGGAGTGTTATGTATGATGTCATAGCCTTATTATATCTCTAATAATTATCTCTCAACTGATGAAATGTATTTAATCGTAGATTTACTATAATGGCAAATAAAGCGTGTGACCTCCTAACATATATTATATGAGAGAAAGTGATGTTTGTGGCATACAAGGATAAATAAATGCAGTAGTTAACCTGCAGTGTTTTGGAATCCTGCAATGAAGGGTGAATGCTGAGCTTCTTATTGTCTCCATTGTGTTTCCCCAAAGAGCCGTACAGTCCTGCTGTGTGGATGATGATGTTCCTCATGTGTCTCTCTGTTGTTGCCGTCACTGTCTTTAGCTTTGAGTATTTAAGCCCTATGGGATATGACCAAGACTTAAGCAACGGAAAAAGTAAGTGCCTATTAGGAATTAGAAAGGGGCAGAAACGGAAGGTGATGGATGGGGTGGCGGTGGGGTATGATGATGTAGAAATGTCTGTGGCTAAGGGGTTGGTGGTTGAAGGAGATGCACTAGTGTGATCATAGTTGTATATGAAGAAAACAATGAGAACAGGAACTGATGTGAGTGTGAGCATAAGGTGAGGTCAGGACAGGGAAGTAGTTTGAGTGAGGATGGAAATAAAGTGCAGGTGTAGGAGGAGGTAGAAGACCAGGAGAGGCAACCGGTGTAAATAAAGGGTTCCATAATGGACAAGGGGCACATGGGGAGCCAGTGTCAGGAAATATAAGAATGATCTCATATGAGGGAAGGTGGATATAAAAGTCAAAAATAGAGGTTGTCACCATGAGTCACATGGAGAAGGAACTTGTGAGATATGGTCTTCTGGAAGAGGATCAGATGATACAAATCAAGGAGACATGGAATAACATCTGTTTTTGTGTCCCCTCAGGGTTAGGAGGGCCTAGTTTTACCATCGGGAAGTCCCTGTGGCTGCTCTGGGCACTAGTGTTTAATAATTCAGTTCCCATCCAGAACCCACGTGGCACTACCAGTAAGATCATGGTGCTGGTCTGGGCTTTCTTCGCTGTCATTTTCTTGGCCAGTTACACAGCCAATCTGGCAGCTTTCATGATTCAGGAGCAGTATATTGATACAGTGTCTGGTCTAAGTGACAGGAAGGTGAGTGTGGTACTCTTTGCTCTGCTGTTTCTGTATTACAAGCATGCTGCACTGTGCCCACTAACTAACTTACAAGCATACTGCATAGCCCAGGAGTGTCCATACTTTACTAATGCGAAGTCTTATTTTAGTGATGTTGCCCCATTATGATCTACCTCCATAACAGCATTGTTAGTATTCTGTTCCATTGAAAATATTATTTAAATATTATATTATGAGAAAATTTGTATTGCTATATTTAAGAAATAACTATCTCTTAATATATATATCTTAGTGAAAAGAATGAAACAGGAGGGTGATTTAGACAAGCTGTTTGTTCAGTGTCTAAAGACCTACTGGTAGATCCCGATCTACCTTTTGGACCCCCCTGTTATAGCCTATAAAACATGCTCTGCTTCTTTAGCAACTTTGACAAACAGGTTTGGCTTCAAATGCAAAATAAATGCAATATGTGGTAATGAAGCAGAAACTGTAGCAGTGACAGGTCACCTGTGAGCACCTATCGCACGAATGCCGAGTACCCGGTCCTCTTTAATTCAAGTATGGTGAGTGTTAAACTCAACGCATTCTTCTTGCAGCCTTAGCAGAGATATGATTTGGCTAATGAGGACTTATCTGTGCAGTTCCTCTGAAATCTTCTGTTATTTATAAATATAGCAAGGCATTAGCTAGATGAGTTTATTTATAAATTTAGCCCTACTTTTAGTAACTGAATAATACAATATTTCTGGTCACAATTCATACCATCACTATATCAAATGAATATAGAACCTACTAATCTGTTTAGTTTATTTTCGTACTATATTCCCATAGGGGCACTGGCATACGTAGCAATTCCAGGCATTTTGTTTCATGGGCAGTGATAATGATATGTTCTTATGAAAATCGATAGGCATGCCACAGTAATACTTAGAAAACAGAGGCACGATCTTATTCCTTAAAAGGTGCCACCCCCAGCCCAATGGCAGCATCATGATCTGGAGAGAGAGAGGCAGGAGCAACACTGCTTCCTTCCATCACCCTGGGCTACTTGTGGTGCCATTCCAAATGTAACCGCTTCCTGCTGTGGGTGACAGCTCTCCACTCTTAGGGGTACAGAGTGAAGTTCCGCCACTAGAGTGAAATTCCGCAGCTCACAATTCATTTCTATGGGATTTTGAAAGGCATGTTTATCAATGGGTGAAAGTGAAAGTTCACCCTTTGATAAATACGCCTTTAAAAGTCCCATAGAAATGAATGGAAAGTGGCGGAATTTCACTCTAGTGGCGGAACTTCACTATTAAATTCACTCTTTGATAAATATACCCCTTAGTTCCTAAAGGAGAAGGAAAGGCTTTATGCACTCGTTAGGCACCCCCAAGTGATTGCATTGACTTATCTGGCCCGGGGAGTGAGCACCGTTTAAATTTTCCGGGGCAGACGCATGCACAGTTGAACGAAATAGCCGACTTTTGTGTTTAGAGTTCGGCTTTTCGTTCTACTGCGCATACACAGCCGCGCGAAGAAAGAAAGACAGAAGAGGATCGATGCTCAGTGGTATAAACCAGGGCCGGTGCAGTTTTCTGCTGATAGGAGCACCGGCCCGGGGTTTCAGATAAGTCAATACAATCATTTGGGGTGCCTAACATTTGGCACCCCCAAGTGCACAAAGACTTTCCTTCTCCTTTAAAGCGGTGTTGAAGTGTTGGTTTGGGGGCAGTTTGATAGAAAAAAAAGATCGTGCCTGTTGTTTTTTAGTAGTGAAACTTCAGCACACCAGCCATGTCTGTTTTTGTTTGATCAGTTTTGTTTTAAGCTGACCGCAGACAGGCCAATAAAAGCTGCCAATTTAGCCCCTCAGAGTCAGCAGCTTATTTGCCCATGTATGGGGCATGCCCAAAGCATAGCTGGGCAAAAATCAGACGATATCTATAAGGCAGGTTTGAAAATACCATCAGATGAGGACTGCACTAGCACACTGATGTGGTCCTTATCCAAAGGATCTCTGTAGGCCCAATGTATGACCTGATGGTCCGAGGTCCCCCAGGGCCGTGATTGGATCAGGCCAATACAGTCCACCACGTGTATGGGCAGAGACCCGTTTGTTGGTTTATAGTTATACATTTTTGAAGGTGAATGATGGAGGTTATGTGCAACTGAGCAAAATTGGCTCACTGATTCTTCTCAGCCCCTAGGCCTCTGGTTTTATCCGCAGTTGAGAAATGAAGTCTAAGATTGGGTCACCGCAATGTTTTCTTGGATTTTTTTTTCTTTTATAGATTAGCTTTTCTGTGCATTTTCTCCCTAGTTGAGCAATAGCTGGGGAGCACTGGTTTGTTGCCTCCTCTATAAGTGTCTTATCTATAACCTAAAGAGAGATGGGGGGATGCAGAGGGAGAATGAAGAGATTTTGGGGGGGGGTTATAGAGAAGAAGAGATACGCAAAGTCAAAAATAGGGGAGGAGGGAATTAGAGAAGATAAATAAAACCGCATGCCGGAGATGATGGAAATAAGATATCAGAGCCAAGAAAGGAGAAACTGAATCTAGAAGAAAGGCGAGACAATAAGAAGGAGAGAAGAAGGACAGGTTGTAAACTCCCACAAAGGAGCGGGAGGGAGCCCCAGACGTTGCTCATTATGTTTGTGATTAAGCTCTCATTAACACATGTTGTTAATTGTCAGGCCTGCACAGATTGCTCTGATGCCGGCAGTAACTGCTGGATCGTGAGCACTGATAAAGTTATTTGCATGCAGGGGGAAGCTGGAGACATGGTATGGTGGCAGTAAAGAGATGCAGGGAATGAGGAAATAACCAATACTGCACAGAATGGGGGTATAAGGCTAGTTGTATTGTATTGCAGCAAGCAAAGGTCAGATATAGGGCAGGGCATTCGCAAATGAGTGAGAGTTAAACAGATGGAGCAATAAGGGGCAGAGTGCCAATGTAGGCTCTATCAATCACACTATCCTTTTTACTTAGGACTGGAGGCTCTTTTGCCAGACATGGCCCTCCAAGAGATATTTATGACCCAAGTCAGCTCAAGGGCTTCATAGACTCCATCATTTTAATATACTGTAGCTGGGCCTTTAGACATGGACACCTGCACCAGTGAAATTTGGCACCAATAAGAGTTCATCTGCCTCTTGTCCCTAGAGAAATTGTGCTAGATATTGATGAAGTCCATGTTGTCTGTTCAAATAGTTTCAGAAGCCCCAGGAACACTATCCCCCATTCCGATTTGGGACTGTGCCCAATGGCAGCACAGAGAGAAACATCCGCACCAACTACCCGGACATGCACAGCTACATGGTGCGCTACAACCAACGCTCTGTAGAAGATGCCCTTGCCAGTCTAAAAGCAGGGTTTGTATTATTTCTGTTCAGCAGCATTCAAAGAGTTGCAATGTATAGTAAGATATTACACGGAGAGATTCTCTGAACGCTACGTCCTTCTCGTCTGATTTCCATAAAAAAGACTACATAGACCCTGCTCTGTAATTGGGGGCAGGGCAAACTCCTTCTGATCAGTGACCCCAGCAGAACCTGCCACTCGCATTCATTCACCTGAGCAGAGAAGAACTCTCCTTTATAAATGCTGAAGACATTGAGTGTTTTCTGATTGGTTTACTGGAATAGGACCCTGCTCACCGATTGGTTATTAGCAACGAGGCTTTTACAATTCCATTTATTTAACCAAGTCTCGGTTGACTGACTAAAATCAATAGAGGTCTGCTTTCCAACAGGCTGGCAAAGCTCTGCTATATATTGCGGCCTGACATTGTGCTCAGAAGGTCCCTTACATTAAGCCAAAGCTTAATCTGACAACACTCGCAATATAAAGAGCTTTATAACGAGCGTCTGGGTGCTGCTGTTAACACCCTTGCACATATTTCTCTCCTTTATAAGGAATTCTCACTTTAACAAGATTCTGCCATTTCTATTGGGTTTTCTTTTATAATGCTGAGTGTATCTATATAGCTACCCAAGGGCAGCCTACTAAAGCAGATACCCTAGGTACAGTTGTGTTCAGAATAATAGCAGTGTGTTTAAAAAAGTGAATAAAGCTCAAAATCCTTATAACTGCTTTTATTTCCATACACACTGCACATTCTATTCTGAATCAAAACATCAAGAAATATTTATCAAATGTGTGTTGTTCCTTTACAGAAAGTGAAGAAAAGGGAATATTAGGCTGTTCCAAAAAATAGCAGTGTCTGCATTTTTCTTTACTAACTCAAACATTCACTGTATAAACTGAAAAATGTTTCCTTTGAATCACTGAACTAATATTCAGTTGTATAATCAGTGTTTCTGAGAACTGCTGCACATCTGTGTTGTATGGAGTCCACCAACTTCTGGCACCTGTTACATTCCACAATTCTTCTGCATTTCTTGGTTTTGCCTCAGAAACCGCACAAGTTCTCTATTGGGTTAAGGTCCGGAGATTGGGCTGGCCACTCCATAATGTCAATCTTGTTGATCTGGAACCAAGATGTTGCGCCTTTACTGCTGTTTTTGGGGATCGTTGTCTTGTTCAAGGGCATTTCCTCTTTGGCATAAGGGAATATGACCTCCAAGTATTTTGATGTATTGAAACTAATTCATGATCCCTTGTGATAAACATCCCCATATCATAATGCTTGTGCCACCATGTTTCACTGTCTTCACACTGTACTGTGGCTTGAATTGTGTTTGGGGTCATCTGACAAACTGACTCAAAAAGAACAATCTTGCTTTCATTAGTCCACAAAATGTTGCACCATTTCTCTTTAGGCCAGTTAGTGTGTTTTTTGGCAACCTCAGCATGTCTTTTTTTTCCAACAGTAGGACTTTGCGGGGGCTTCTTGCTGATGGCTTCACACAGGCGTCTTCTTGTTTTCCCCTTTCCAAAGTATGCTGTTCTTCTGAACAATGTCTGGAACAAGCTATTTTACTCAGATTTTCAGAGAGAAATACACTATAACCAACATGCACAACATTTGCTCCTTCCTTCCTTAAATAAGGGCCGTAATTGAAACCTGTTTTATTACAGAATGATTGGCCTCACTAATTGAACTCCACACTGCTATTATTTGGAACAAGCTATTAATATTTGGAACAAGCTATTATTATTTTGAACACTGCTAATATTTGGAACAAGCCTAAATTAATGATTCAATTACACAGAATCAGCAGCATGTCATGAATGTTGGGTCTGTTGAATTCCTATTACTCTACTACACCTACTAGTAAACTATTTGCCATGTAGAAATATAATTTTGGCCAAAAACAGTGCTTTTCTTTTCTTGGAATAAGCCTAGTTCCATTGTGCCTCTGCCTATAATGAATTATGTTAACTCCAACAGGAAATTGGATGCCTTTATCTATGACGCAGCCGTACTGAATTACATGGCTGGGAAGGATGAGGGGTGCAAGCTTGTGACCATCGGAAGCGGGAAGGTTTTTGCCACCACGGGTTATGGCATTGCATTACAGAAGAATTCACGCTGGAAACGACCCATTGATTTGGCCTTACTACAGTTCCTTGGGGACGGTGAGCTCCAATTATTTAGTTCAAACAAAAAGTCTAAACTGTCAACTAAGAAACTCTGTACAGTTATTGGGTGATAATAGATTAACAACCTCCTTATTGATTGGTCACTTGAAAATCCTCATGTCAATGTGGCCCTGGGCTTTTAGCTAAAACTTTTAGCCCAGCTGTGTGCTCTTTAGTGATTGGCTGCTTGGTTCTGCAGGAGACACTCAGAGACTGGAAACAGTATGGCTATCAGGCATCTGTCAGAATGAGAAGAATGAAGCAGTCAGTAGCAAGTTGGACATTGACAATATGGCCGGTGTCTTCTACATGCTGCTGGTGGCCATGGGGCTGAGTTTGCTGGTCTTCTCCTGGGAGCACCTAGTGTACTGGAGGATGAGACACTGTATGCCCAGTTCTTGTGGAGAGAAGGGTCTTTTGGGAATCAGCCGGGTAAGAGAACAGGAAATTAAATATGTTTTTTTACCCAGAACTATTGCTGGGGAGAGATAGAGTCCCATAGGGTATAATTGCACCGATCCGGCACAACTTTTCTCTACCTTTAATGCTTTCCTTTCCCCTTCTCCACCCCCTCCGTGCACATCTGTCTCTGCTCAAGATATTGCTGAGCACTTGAAAAACAAAAGTGACACTATTAGAAGTGACATTACACTACTCACCCCCCCCTAGATTTCCACCATCCTCCCTCCACACTCCCCAGTCGCTCCTGTGCTCCTTTCGCCCCTGTGACTGATGAGGAAGTCTCAAAACTTTTGTCCTCTTCTCACCTTACTACCTGCCAGCTTGATCCCATTCCTTCAAAACCTCTCCTTAATACCAATCCTTGTCTAATCAAAGCCTTAACTCATCTATTTAATCTCTTGCTCTCAAATGGAATCTTTCCTTCTCAACTAAAACATGCTCTTGTCACCCCCATTCTGAAAAAAACTCTCTTGAACCTTCCAATCTTGATAACCTCTGAACTATCTCTCTGCTACCTTTGATCTATTAACTACTTGAGCGCCTAGTCTACAACCGACTAACGTCATTCTTTTCTGACAATAGCCTGCTGGTCCCCTGCAATCTGTTTTAAGCAACAACACTCCACTGAAACTGGCCTAACCTGACTAACTAATGACCTTTTAACAGCTAAAGCCAAAAATCACTTCTCACTACTAATACTGCTTGATCTCTCCACTGCATTTGACACTTTGGGTCTCCATCTCCTCCTCCAGTCCCTCCATTCGCTTGGCCTTAGTGACATGGCCCTGTCCCGGTTATCTTCTTACCTCACTAATCGTTCCTTCAGTGTCTCGTACAATGGAGTAGCATCTTCTCCCCTACCTCTGTTAGGGTTCCTCAAGGCTCTTTACTTTCTCCCTTGGCAAACTAATCCACAACTATGGCTTCCAATACCAGCTCTATGCTGACGATACTTAGATCTCTCCTCTCCAAATCTCAACCTAGAACTCCTAACTCAGGTCTACTCCTACCTGTCCGCTATCTTTATTTGGATGTCCCAACGCTACCTTAACTTAAACCTCCCTAAAACGGAAATGTTTTTCTTTCCTCCAACTAACACCCGAAACATCCCGGAAGTATCTATCGTAGTTAACAATTACTCTATCACCCCATCTCCCCAGGCCCGGTGCCTTTGGATTATTTTACATTCTGCCCTGTCCTTCACTCCTTATATCCAGTAATTTATTAAATCATGTCACTTCCACCTAATTTATCACCCAAGATGCTGCCAAAATTCTTATTCACTCGCTAATCATTAAGGAACTGAAATGTCCACTTTGCCCAGCATGATCGTGTACTAGAGTTGTTGTATAGCACCGGGGGGTTCTGGAGGAATGTCATTTAGTTTCTACTATGTACTTTATTTACTGTATATGGCTGAAATGACAATAAAATCCACTTGACTTGATCATATCACGTCTAGACTACTGTAACTCTCTATTAATTGGCATTCCCCTTCAGAGACTGTCACCTCTCCAGTCCATAATGAACATTGCCGCCAGGCTTTTATACCTCAGCAACCGCTCCTCCTCTGCCATGCCACTCTGCCAATCTCTGCACTGGCTTCCGCTATCTTTCAGAATAAAATTCAAATGAATAACCCTGACATTCAAAGCACTTCATAACTCCGCCCCTCCTTACATCTCTGAACTCATCTCTATATACTCACCTGACTCTTCTCCCATTTCCTTCTCATGTGCTCACATTCAAGACTTTGCAAGGGCTGCACCCCTCCTCTGGAATTCTCTCCCACAGTCTGTCCGACTTTCTCCCAACCTAGAGAAGCCTACCCTCACTCTGCTTAACTACCAAATGCAATAACACATACAGTACTACATCTCTCTGAATCCCACTTAATTCTGATCTTGCCCACTCCCATACCTTGTGCCTTATTCCCTTCCCTTTAGATTGTAAGCCCTTTTGCACAGGGCCTTCTTCACCTTTTGTACCTGTATTGGTTGTGATGTATATAACTTCATATGTTCTACGTATGTAATTCACGTGATTTAGCTGTGTAAACATATTTACTTTACAGTGCTGCAAATTATGTTGGCACTCTATAAATATATGTTAATAATAATAATAATAATAATCCTAGTGTATGGACACTAGTTCTATCACTGGATAAGACCATTCACACAAGTCCTCTGCACAGGGACAACATTTATTCTGTCATGTGAATCTTCCTCTGTTAAGTACAGTAGATTGAGTAAATGTAGCCATGAATGTGACCTTAATCTTTTTATTTCTTTCATTATCAGGGTATTTACAGCTGTTTTCGAGGTGTCGAGAGCCCGTTGCAGGATTCTCAATTCCCAGATCCCGACGTGACAGGGACTCCAGTTCCAGTGAATGTTCTGAGGGTCTTACAGACAGCCAGGGACCTTGTCTCTTCTTCAGGGGTTGGAGGATCACTGGAGAATGCCTCCCAGGCATTACGTACTTGGAAACAGCGAAGTGAGAGCCTGCAAGCCGCATTCTCTCTTCAGGGGCCGCAAGCTATTGCATCTCCTCATCACATGGCCACAACTGCAATGGTAGGGAATGTAGGCCCCACAATGGCTGTACCTATACTTACCCAATCCCCACGGTCATTTCATCCTTCATATCCCGTTTTGGCTGATGGAGACCTGCAGCCTCCTGAAATAAATTCCCTGCCTCTGCAGGATTTTCACCCAGTATCTTCCATTTCTCAAAATGGAGGTGTGAGCGCTGCTGTGCGCAGTAGTAACCCATGTATCATTTCCCCACTCCCCCAGAGAAGACAGGAATCACCACAGATGTTGCCGAACCCTTCCTGCGCAGGGGGACTGCAGTACCCTGGGACTTGGTACCAATCTCCCACTCCTAGACAAGTAGTCAGAAGTTCATTACTACCCCATGAGACCCTGTTAGCTGAAGACTGTGGGATGCACCCAAGGTGTGTAAGACCTCTGCACTATTCTCTTCCACGTGCTTCCCACCTTTGCACTTTTTGCCACAGTGGGGGATGCCACAGACTTGATCCTGCTCTGTATTCCTCCCCACACCCAGATGCCCCCTTGAGAGGAGCAGTTTCCACACTGGCAGTACCCTCTGCAATGACCTATAGAGACTCTGGTTCCCTCCTTAACGTAGCCTCTCTTGGAAGGACTGCATGCTGCTCAAAGATCGCTAGCTCTAGGTACCCCACCGGCTCCCTCTCAGGAACATTTAGAAGTGAAATCAGTGGGAATATCAACCTGGCTGACTCTTGCAGGAGGATCAGCTGGGAGTCTGAGGTGTGATCAGGCCAGAGCAAGACCTTTACTGACAATACATACCTTTATTGGCAATAAGATCTGACCTAGAACTGTGTGACTGACCTGCGGCTCCTTAGAAAACCTCAGGTATGGGGGATCTATTCAGGCAGACTGACATTAAATGTAATGTATGGTGCATTTATTATTGGGGGGGGGGCTTCAGTTTTGATGTGTAAGCAACTATGTTATGGGTGGAAACCAGAGTACTTGGCATTGCAAGATAAACAGTGAAGTCATAATGATGTGTGGTCTCTCCCACTTTGCTTTAGTCTTTTTCTTTCTGGGGTCTATGACTGCCCCTGCAGAGGGCTTAGCAACAACAACTTTTTGTGCATAATCACAGGACTTTATTGGTCTTTCTTCTCGTTTGTATATAGGTCACATTAACTGCACATTAACTGCTGCACAACATTATGCACATAACCCCCTTGGCATTATGGTTCACATATCCGTGGTTACCTCCCAGATTTAGACAGCTCTCGCTGCAGTGCAACCAACGGTCTGCCAATGGCACATACACTTATGCTTCAAGCTAAAACACATCCTGAAGTCTGCTGCCCACACCTGCCTATCGCTGCAGTAAGCTACATACCTTTAATTTAGGTACAATTTCTTCCTATGGCATAACTTACACACATCAACTAACTCTAAGATGTATTTCTAATAGTTAGACAGTCAAGTTACCAGGAAACACATGGTCATTGTCAGGTCCAGACTGAGAATTAAAATCGGCTCTGGCATTTCAGGTTCACACAGGCCCAAACAGCCCCCACCAGCCAACTAAATACTGACTTTCTATGGGACCTTATAGCAGCCCCTCTGGCATTTGCCAGAACCCACAGATTGCCAGTCCGGGCCTGGTCATTGTCCATATAATTGAATTGTGGTAGCTTGCATGTCAGGGTCCACCGGTTCTCTACAGAACAACAACTATGCCTAGCTGCTATCTCTGGATGGACGGACGGACACACACACACACACAGGATCTGCCATGTTGTAGACATACTGATATTTTTTCCTCTGAAATGCATATGGTTACCTCTATAACCATGGACGTAGGATGTACCCTATTACCTTTGTAAACATGGTTGAAGGATACTGCATGTTATTCTTGTGTCTTGAACAAGGTCTGTTACTTCCAAAAACAAAGAACATTGATGTAGGATATTACCTGCCACTCCCTGCAGGGCTTATCTTCTGCAACTACTGCCATGGAATACTAATGCTATTACTGCTTCTAGGACAAACCATGTTCATGACCAGGGGTGTGGGATACTGTCTGCTGTCCCTGCCTCTTGGACAGGTAAGTTACCTCTATAACAAGGAGGATAGAATGCCATATGCTATCAGTGCCTCTAGGCCGTATCCTGTTGTGTCTATAGCCAAGGACGTGGGATATTGCTGTTATTCCAGGCTAAGGGGCACAGCTGTTTCTGGGATTAGTATTGTGGACATCCTATGCCAGGGTGCCCAGATACAAGGAGAAAGACTTTCCAGGGGGGGAAGCAATGCTAAAATTCTATTTGCATATCTAATTTATATGCTAATTTAGCAGAGAGTATGATGTGGTAGCTTGGGTGGCTGAGATTATGATTAATAATTTTTGGTTGCAAAAGTTCTGATGTGTTTCGCAGCACTCTATAAGCTAGGTGTGATAGATGGAGGTGTACCAGTCAGGGGAGGGTGGGCTCCGATATCCTAGCATGGATTTAGCATGGACTTAGCTTGTGTATTATGGATGTGTCAGTGTTTATGATAAATAACTGTGCAGGGAATTTCAGACAGCAGTTCTCCTGTACTTGCTTGACCATAAATTACTTAGTGATTTGCAGGGGCGGCATTGTGTAACAACTGAATGGAGAGTGCAGTTTTGTGGTTGGTAAATGGTAAACAATCTGATTTAAGGGGCATTAAAGAATGGAGTGGTAAGCAATAATCTTTAAAGGTTGGGTAAGGCTCAAGTAGTTGAGCAAGCAGCAGTAAATAATGTGTGGGCTAAAACACCAACAGTGGGCTAGTAGGTCCAGTACTGTTCTGTACATTGTGGGTAGGGTGGCCACCTGGCCGGTTTTTTTACCGGCCTGGCCAGTTAAAATGATGACTGATCCCAATGTTATTAATAGGGAAAAAAGATAAATATATAGGAAGGCCGGTATTTTTTTTCCAGAAAAGGTGGCAACCCTAATTGTGGAGCATGGCAGAAATAGCACCCAGGTAGGGGCACACAGTTTGGTTCAGATCAAGGAGGTATGAAATGAGGGCAAGTAGGTAAGCACTGCATTCATACAAGTGAGACACATGAGTAGAGGGGTGAACAGGTCCTACAAACATACAAGCAGATGCTAAGTGCATGTAATGGGAAGGTCTGCAGAAACACATGAGGAAAGCAAATACATCGTGTACTACTCCCTGTGGCTTGTCACCAGAGCTAAAGAAAGGAATGTAGGGTTGTACCTGTAGCACAATGTAAATCAAAAGTGCCCTCAGATTACTTATGCGAGGTCTACTTTTACTCTTGTTGTCCTATTATGTTCTACATCCATGATAGCATTGTTAGCATTCTGTTTCATGCAAAATATTACTTAAATATATATATATATATATATAAAATAGATGTTTAAATATAACGTATATACGAATGATGATTCAATAAAATCAATTTAAACACAAGTGGAGTGCTGGTCAAATCTGAACTTTATATATATATATATATATATATATATATATATATATATATATATATAAAGTTCAGATTTGACCAGCACTCCACTTGTGTTTAAATTGATTTTATTGCATCATCACTCGTATATACGTTATATTTCAACATCTATTTTTATGTAACCTAAACATAATCTGAATGAAAAGCATAAAATAGAAGGATGATTCAGACAAATTCTTTGCAGACAGTGTCTTGAGATCTACTGATCACCATTTAAAAGTCTACTGGTAGATCCTAATCTAACCTTTTGGACACTCCTGGTGTAGATGAACATAAAGCTGGCCATAGGTGTTGAGATTTTTAAAAGATCAGATCTTGATCGTGAGACCACGATCTTCTCAGAAAGATCGTATGATCGTACGAATTGAGCATCAACTAAAAAGACCAATTTGCCAGGAAAACAAAGGGGAGCTGCCTGCTTGGCCCTGCAAACATAGATAGATTGCACTGGGAACAACTTTTTGACCTGGCCGATCAATTTCCCGACAGATGTCGGCCGAAAAATCATAAGATGTACGATCGTTCGAATACCACTAACCGCACGATCATTTCGAAGGATTGGTCGGACTTCCCTAAAATTGGTTGTTTGGCAAGAAGAATCGTTGCGTCTATGGGGAGCTTAAGGCTTGGGTACATAGTGTCGTGTAGAGTTGACTGAGCATGCAGAGCAACAGCTGCAGGAGGTAGGGTGAGAAGGAATGAAGGCAGCAGTAGGAAATGTAGGTTAAGTAGGAGAATGTGGGCTGTAAGTGAGGGAATGGTGAGTCTGTAGTTTTGTAGTGTGACTGGGTGGATACAAGCTCATAGTTTAAAAATGCAGTAATAGTGGGAGAAAGGAAAGAGAGAGGGAGAAAGAGGGCAAATGGTAGGCTGAGCGTGTGGAAATACAGAATAGAGAATAAAGGGTGAAAATGTGGTAATGTAGCGGAATGCAGAGTGACTGGGAGAATGCAGGGCAAGAGCTAAGGAATACAGGGAGAGAACTAAGAATGCAGAATGAGAGCCAAGGAATACAGGGAGAGAACTAAGAATGCAGAATGATAGCCAAGGAATACAGGGAGAGAACCAAGAATGCAGGGCAAAAGCTAAGGAATGGAGGGAGAGCTAAAGAATAGAGAGCGAGTACTAAGGAATGCGGGGGCGAGAGCTAAGAAATACAGGGAGAGAACTAAGAATGCAGAAAGAGAGCTAAGGAGTGTAGAGAGATAACCAATAATGCAGGGCGATATATAAGGAGTGTAGAGAGATAACCAAGAATGCAGGGCGATATATAAGGAGTGTAGAGAGATAACCAAGAATGCAGGGCGATATATGAGTGTAGAGAGATACCCAAGAATGCTGGGCGATATATAAGGAGTGTAGAGAGATAACCAAGAATGCAGGGCGAGAGATAAGGAGTGCAGGGAGAGAGCTAAAGAATGGAGAGCGAGTACTAGGGAATGCGGGGCTAGAGTTAAGTAATGGTGGATGGGGAGTGAGGGAATGTAGGGCAAGAACTAGATACAGTGACATTAGGGGGGCACATGAAAGAGTGTAAGAAGATGGAATGAGTGGCGTAAAGCAGCTAATGGAGAAACTATAATAACTGCAGGGAGGGAAGTTGCTGGAGTTGTACCTATCGATTTTTTCTCTGAGTGAAAATGATATTCCCTTTATTGCAGGAAGGTCACCTCAAATGAATGTATTAAGAATAGGCAGCTAGCCATATGAAGCACTGCTGACTCTGTAGCAATTAGATTGTATACACGTTGAGCTCAGCTAGAGCCACAGACATCACACCTCTGTGTGTGACAATAACAGCATTAGGGATTCCTAGTGCCATCACAGGGTGTGTGCGAGGGGAATAGACAATCATGGCGCTGGGGTTTCCTCCTCTTCTGTGTGTCAGAATTATAGACTCCTTCTCTTGTAACACTGATACACCCAGTAAAGGGGCTCCGGTTTATGTGTGTGACACAGACTGTGTCCCCTTTTCCCTGTGTGTGACATTGACTGATGACTGTGGGAGCCCATCTCGTACATGTGGTGCTTCATCATCCAGCAGGGAATCTCCTCTCATGTGGGTGATGAAGTGCCTGACAATTCCTGTCCCTTCATATTCATTGATTTTACTACATCTAAAACATAGTGCATACTGGCTAATCACCCAAAAATGTGGAAGGAGGCATTTTAAGTTATTACCCAAAATTGCAGCTTGTACTTTGTTTTAGGGATACACTGAATCCAGGATTTGGTTTGGTATTCGGCTAAGGATTTGGCCTTTTTCAGCATGATTCCGATTCTGCAGAATCCTCATGCCTGGCCAAAGCGAGCGGTTATGTTTTGGTAGCCGAGGATGAGTAGAGTATAATAGTGCTTTATTAGCAGGCTCATGCAGCCATTACACAACAGTAAGCAACTCTAACACCACAAGCTGTATAGAAAGTATGCACAGTATAAATCTTGGGCACAGTGACATCTACAGGCCATTTGTATAAACACCACACAAACCCACATATGCAAATAAGAATTTGGTTTGGTATTGGGACAAATCTTTTACTAAGGATTCGGCTTAAGGTGGCCATACACGGGCCGATAAAAGCTGCCGACGGACTGAGTCCCGTGTATGGGGGCCCCCGACGGGCTTCCCCGATCGAGATCTGGCCGAAAGTCGGCCAGATCTCGATCGGATGGGATTAAAAATCCCGTCAGATCGCGGCCGCATCTGTTCGTTGATGCGGTCCCGCAATCCGACCGCCCGTTTGCGAACGCTAGGACCCACGATCGGATCAGCCCGATATTGCCCACCTCAAGGATCTATCCATGTATGGCCACCTTTAATTCCAAAATAGTGGATTCGAAGCATCCCTACATTTGTTTTACATGCAGCAATTCCAACAAATGTGAAGCAGCAGAAGAGGAGGTGGTGTATCAGGGCCTGTTAGGTGGACATACATGGTCAGATAAAGCTGCCGATATTGGTCCTTTAGACCAATTTGGCAATTCATCTGCCTGTGTATGGGGGCTTACGACGGGTCTTCCCGTTTGATATTTTTCAGCCGACCAACTGTCGGATCCCATTGCTTCTCATTGTAATCTGATCGTTCCACCCTAGGGCCAAATGTTCAATTACCCAGATATAGCCCTGCCGTTGGTGGACATATCGGGGAAAGATCGGCTGGTTTGGCGATGCCGCCAGACGACTGGATCTTTTCATTTATGGTCAGCTTTAGAGGTGAATTTCCCTGTGTCACAGTGAGGGAGGGGTGAGTGTGTGACACTAAGGGGCATATTCATCTAGAGGTGCTGCTCTCTATTAACTCGTATGTAGGGGTGCTGCTGCCATTATGCAAGTTGAAAAATTCGCCTGAGACGGCAGCAGCCCACAAGTTACCAGGGCTTGCAAAAAGCTGCTCCTGGTAACTTAAAGAGCAGAAATTCCAACTTTTGAATCGGGATTTCGGCTTTTCTAGTGGAGAGAGCGAATTCATGCTTTCTGTGCTAGCGACGTGGCGGCATTCAAAATGCTGCCTCACAGCAACCAAGACCCCTGAAATGCCCCTGCTTGTATGGGATTTTTAAGGGTCTATTTATATGATGGGTGAAAGTGAGTTCCCCATTTAAAGTCTAAGCAACTTTTCAATTGGCCTTAATTTTTTTTTCTTAACTTTTTTTTATTTTTTTTTATAGTTTTTTAATTATTTGCCTTCTTCTGACTCTTTCCAGTTTTCAAATCGGGGTCACTGACCCCATCCTAAAACAAATGCTCTGTAAGGCTACACATTTATTGTAATTGCTACTTTTTATTACTCCTCTTTATATTCAGGCCCTCTCCTATTCATATCCCAGCCTTTCATTCAAATCAATGCATGGTTGCTAGGATAAATTGGCCCCTAGCAAACCAGATTGCAGAAATTGCAAACTGGAGAGCTGCTGAATAAAAAAGCTAAATAACTCAAAAACCACAAATAATAAAAAATGGCAACTAATTGCAAACTGTCTCCGAATATCACTCTCTACATCATACTAAAAGTAAATTTAAAGGTGAACAACCCCTTTAATAAACATGTCCCTAAAATCCCACAGAAATATATATATATATATTCTCTCTTGTTTATTCTCTGCTCACCTTCTAACTCCCTCAGGCCTATAAGATATTGTCACCACGGCGCATTAATATCCCGTCAGCCACTAAATCTTTAATAGTCGCTGGTCGATTGACATTGACCCGGAGGGTGAATCATAAAAGGAGAGAAGCACCAATTTCTCACCGGCAGAAATGCTCGCTTCTGAACTGTCACTGTCCGTGCTCGAAGTTCATTAACTGGGCAGGAGGGAGGAGTACGGCAGTGTTGGCCCCTGTCACCGGCCTGGCCCATATTTCATATACCAACGCATACTGCAGGGACGTGACGGCAGCAAGTGATAAAGTGAGGGTTGCAAATTGAGCAGCTGTCTCTTCCCAGTGCTTGTGCAATGAAGGAAAAATATGGCTAAATAAAAGGGCACTGACAGATAGAAGGTTCTGTCTCACGCCATTCTCCCTCAATCACTTGCCGCCACAAAAAGTCAGGGTTGTCTCTGGACTTGAAGGAAACTGCAAAGCATTCAGCTGTTGGCTCAGATAGCATCTAGAAGTAAGGCCAATTATTGGTTACTGGGGTGTAATTCATTTTTAAAAATAAAATTGCCACCCTGAAAACTTGCATGTAATTCAATTACAGAGGACGTATGTTAGAGTATTCCGCAGGCTCATTGTTTGAAACCCGTACACACAACCCTAACCTGCAATTAAACCAACATGTTCCCACTACTCGACCAGCAATTGGCCAACAAACATTCCGACCGGGGACATGCAAAAACCGGAAGTGACGTCACGTATTTCCGGACATGATGTCATTCGGTGCCGAATCTTCCCAAACAAATTTTAAAACTGGAAGAACCACAAGGGTGGGAGGGATCAAGCCCACACCTTTGTTGGGTACCCAGCCAGGTTACCAACAGACTGTTCGCAGGGCCAACCGAAACTGACCACTTTGCAGGTATTCTGTGGGTACCCGACCCAAAGCAGAACTCTAGTATGTGTGTGTGACTTGACCCACACTCCAGCTATTGGTAGGGATGCACCGAATCCCCCCGAATCCTTCACGAAAGATTTGGCCAAATATTAAACCCTAATTTGCATGTGCTTTGTTTTATGTAAAAAAGTCAAGTGATTTCCCTCCCCACCCCTAATCTGCATATGCAAATTATGATTCATTCGGCATAGCAGAAAAAGGCTAAATCCTGAACCAACTCCTGGATTCAGTGCATCCCTATTTATTGGGAGGGCTGTCCAGTCAAAATGGCCTTCCTGGTTGTCCAAAATAGTTCATGGTTATATTGACACGGCGCTCAGTCTATTGTCAATTATCATGTGATAACCCCATCTCTTACCCACACTGCCCCCATGATGTCATCGCCAGCCTCCCCCTGCCAGGTCTCACTGAAGCCTGAAGATGGCAAAGGGGTGGGGCGGTTAGGTATTGCCCTCCTCTACTTAAAAAAATTAACTGAGGCACCGCTCTCCTATACGAGTGTGGTGCTGACAGACTAAAGGGTTCCTGCCCCCAGGTTCATAACCGTAGGCACACAGCCTAATATTATAAGACCCTCAGAGCTCTTCCAGACCTGCTCACCCCGCTGATGGCAGTAACAGAATAAAGTGCCACTGTGTTATTTCCATGCTTCAGCAAAGCAAGAGGCAGACTTTCAAATGAGGAGGCAGGTGAAGTAGGACAGGTAGTGACAAAGACAGAATGAGAGATGGAAATAGTGTGTGACAGAGATGGAATGAGGGACGTGAGGAGCAGCGCGGACCTGTCTGAGATTCCCTGTCAAGAGGGACACGTATAAAGAGAAATGGGGCCCAGATAATGTGGCTTCCTCAGGATGTTATCAGCTCCTCACTGAGCAGGAGGAGCAGTGTGAGGTGGCACCTATACTAATGGCTTGTGGGAGTTGCAGCAGCCCCCCTGCTACACTAACCCTGAGAGTCTAGTAAGAGTGGCTCTTGCCCGTGTCCATTAGCAAAACCCTAGGAGTACAACAGCAAGTCTTTACAAAATCACACTCACTTATATCAGCAGTTGCCCTGGCATCACATTTGGCACAGGCCCCAGATCTGTTCTGAGAGCAAGTGCCAGGTCAGTACCAGGTGAGGAAATTCGGGCCAAGCTTAATCCCTTCTCTTGTCCAGCCGGCTCATGCCATCTGTGCTAGGATTTTCAACATTGCTAGGAGCAGAGTAATACGTAGCACTGAGCACACAGCTGACTCCTACTGCAACCCAAAGAGCACACAGAGTATTAGTAACATTATACCGATGCCTGCAAGTGGGCACAGCTATAACAGAACACTCTAGTACTTATGGAAATGGTATCTGGATTCCTTGTCATAGCACATATGAACTTGGTATTCCACAGAGACCAATGGTGGGGTGGCCTCACGGCAAAATCATCATACAGAAACAAAAATGACGGCGCTACATGGTAAATCAGAAAGAAAGAACAAGTGTCTTTCACCCATGTACAGTTGTGTTCAGAATAATAGCAGTGTGTTTAAAAAAGTGAATAACGCTCGAAATCCTAATAATCGTTTTCATTTCCATACACACAACTGCATTGGGAACACTACACATTCTATTCCAAATCAAAACATGAACAAAAATGTATCAAATGTGTGTTATCCCTTTACAGAAAGTGAAGAATATGGAATATTAGGCTGTTCCAAAAAAATAGCAGTGTCTATATTCGTCTTTACTAACTCAAACATTCACTGTATAAACTGAAAAATGTTTTAAGATTTTGCTTTCCTTTGAATCACTGAACTAATATTCAGTTGTATAATCAGTGTTTCTGAGAACTGCTGCACATCTGTGTTGTATGGAGTCCAGCAACTTCTGGCACCTGTTACATTCCACAATTCTTCTGCATTTCTTGCTTTTGCCTGAGAAACTGCATTTTTGATGTCACCCACAAGTTTTCTATTGGATTTAAGTCCGGCGATTGGGCTGGCCACTCCATAATGTCAATCTTGTTGGTCTGGAACCAAGATGTTGCTCATTTACTGGTCTTTGGGTCAGTATGAAACCCATTTCAAGGGCATTTCCTCTTAGGCATAAGGCAACATGACTAAGTATTTTGATGTTTTGATACTGATCCATGATCCCTGGTATGTGATAAATAGACCCAACACCATAGTATGAGACACATCCCCATATCATGATGCTTGTGCCTCCATGTTTCACTGTCTCACACTGTACTGTGACTTGAATTCAGTGTTTGGGGGTCGTCTGTGGCCCCTAGACCCAAAAAGAACAATCTTGCTTTCATCAGTCCACAAAATGTTGCACCATTTCTCTTTAAGCCAGTCAATGTGCTCTTTGGCAATTTGTAAGCTCTTCAGCACGTTTTTTTTTTTTAAATGGGACTTTGCGGGGGCTTCTTGCCGATAGCTTGGCTTCACGTAGGCGTCTTCTAATTGTAACAGTATCACAGGTAACTTTACTCCTTCTTTGATCTTCCTGGAGTTGCCATTTTAGCAAATTTTCTATCCATTCAAATGGTACTTTATGTTTTCTTTCATGTCTTTCAGGTTTTGGTTGCCATTTTAAAGCATTCAAGATCATTTTAACTGAGAAACCCATCATTTTCTGAACTTCTTTATATGTTTTCTCCTCTCCTCAATCAAATATGCTGTTCTTCTGAACAATGTCTGGAACAAGTCATTTTACTCTGATTTTAAGAGAGAAATGCACTATAACCAGCATGCACAACATTTGCTGCCTTCAATTACACAGAATCAGTAGCATGCATGTGCTGACTGTTGAATCTCTATTACACCTACTAGTAAATTATTTCCCATGTAGAAATAAAATTTCTACCAAAACAGTGATTGATCAGGTTAGTGACTCATAGTCCATAAAATGTATTCAATGAACATATTAAAAAGTAATACATACTGACCCCATGAAAAGCACCTTACGCATTTCGTAACCTCCGGTACTTAATCATAGGTGTTTAAACACGTTAATCGAAATAAATCTTCCATAAAACTTTTATGGAGTATTCACGGGATATATATTCTTGGTGAATAGTTATTTAACTGTGCCCTGCGAACTGGGGCAAGATCCTGGTACACTTCTGCCCAATACAGTGGCAGCATAGACCCCCCTAATTATCGTATTGTCTTGATAAGGTTAGTGACGTCAGACAGCTATTATTCTGAACACAAATGTATATAGATGCAAATATACAGAGAAGGAATGTTCTGGGCACACAATCAAATATACCTTCATACTGTACTGTTTACGGGAAACAATATGGCAGCTCCCACCCATAATTAGAAGTACAAACATAGAGAAGGAATGTTCTGGGCACACATACATACATGAATATTCAGGTCCTATCTTCATACACACAGTGTGTGTGTGTGTGTGTGTGTGTGTGTGTGTGTGTGTGTGTGTGTGTGTGTGTGTGTGTGTGTGTGTGTGTGTGTGTGTGTGTGTGTGTGTGTGTGTGTGTGTGTGTGTGTGTGTGTGTGTGTGTGTGTGTGTGTGTGTGTGTGTGTGTGTGTGTGTGTGTGTGTGTATATACACACACACCTGTGTGTGTGAGTATATATATATATATATATATATATATATATATATATATATATATATATATATATATATATATATATATATATATATATACTCACAGGTCTCATAGAGAAAAATAAATAATTTATTAGTTACACAGGACTGACGTTACGGCCTACCCAAGGCCTTTCTCAAAGTGCCAAATGATTCACAGTCATGCCTTAGGGCTCTTACACACGACCGTTCCGACCTGCGCTCCCCTGCGTTCCGTTTTTTGGCGTTCAGCCGCAGGGGAGCGCAGGAATAGACGCAAGTAGTTATTTGAAATGGGGCTGCACTCACTCAGGCGCGTGTAGGCGCCGAACGCAGGTTCAGACGCAACATGCTGCATTTTTCCTGCGTTCGGCGCCTACACGCGCCTGAGTGAGTACAGCCCCATTTCAAATAATTACTTGCGTCTATTCCTGCGCTCCCCTGCGGCTGAACGCCAAAAAACGGAACGCAGGGGAGCGCAGGTCGGAACGGTCGTGTGTAAGAGCCCTTATATTCACTCACTGGCGGGAAACATCAGCTATAACAAAACTCATATAATCATGGTCGACAAAATCAATTAAACAATTAACACATTCATTCACCATATATCGGCAAGGTATAACACATGTTCAAAAATACACAGCAAGTTAAAAACAAGTTATCAAACCCCTAGTTAAAAACAAGACACAATGTAGCCTTATATTACTCAATCCATCAAAGCATGCTACATATTGTTATTAATATTACAAATGTCTCGCTCATTGAGAAACAATTCGGTATCAAACACAATAAATATCAATCCCCCATTTTTCCACTGCATTAACCATTTCATATCTTATACTGCTCTGTCGGCGTCTGTGTTGACGAGAGAGGGCAAAATTATGTAAAGCAAGATTTGTATAAATATAAAGGATTTTGTTGCTATGAGCTTCCTAAACTAGCAACAGAGTACTATGTGAAACTAGTTAATAGGTTCTTGGCAATGTTAGGACAGTGTTACAGGTGGATCCCACTACATCAGTGTAGCTGCGAAGTTCCCACCATTGGTTTGTATAGATATAAAGCATCTTATTGCTATGAGCTTCCCAAACTAGCAACAGAGTACAGTGTGAAACTAGTTAATAGGTTCTGTGGAATGTTAGGGCAGTGTTACAAGTGGTCCCACTACATAAGTATTACTGCGAAGTTCCCACCATTGGTTTGTATAGATATAAAGTATCTTGTTGCTATGAGCTTCCCAAACTAGCAACAGAGTAGTGTGTGAAACTAGTTAATAGGCTCTTGGGAATGTTAGGGCAATGTTACAGGTGGGTCCCACTACATCAGTGTCACTGCGAAGTTCACACATTGTTTAAACAACTATCTTATGCATGATAATGTGTTAGGGCTCTTACTCACTGGCGTTCTGACCTGCGCTCCCCTGCGTTCCGCCAAACTCAGGAAAAATGCAGCATGTTGCGTCTCAACCTGCGTTCGGCACCTACATGCGCCTGTGTGAGTACAGCCCCATTTGAAAAAATGAAATGTGTCTATCCCTGCGGCTGAACGCCAAAAAACGGAACGCAGGGGAGCGCAGGTAAAAACGCTTGTGAGTAAGAGCCCTAACTTGCTGTGTATTTTTGAACATATGTTATACCTTGCCGATATATGGTGAATGAATGTGTTAATTGTTTAATTGATTTTGTCTGCGACCATGATTATAAAAGAATACCAGCAACACTAGGATTTTTCATGAATAAATTATTATTATATGTGTAACCGACGTGACGTTTCGGTCCCAAATGGGACCTTTCTCAAGGCAAATCCCCCAATGCACTCTAAAGACAGGGGTGCTGAAAGTAGTTTTGGTCATTTGCAGAAAGCCAATCAATGCATTACAGTGTTTTCAGGTACTAAACCAAGTTCTGTAGCTTGAGCACTAAGAATATTGAGCCTAGAACTTTTCTTTTAGCAAATATGTCCTAC
Organism: Xenopus petersii; assembly: GCA_038501925.1. NCBI lineage: Eukaryota > Metazoa > Chordata > Amphibia > Anura > Pipidae > Xenopus > Xenopus petersii. The sequence continues at coordinate 82,357,477 of CM076689.1, forward strand.
TTTTTATTTCCTGTTTGTTTTTTTTCAGCTGCCGTGGTTGGTAATGTATATATTTATATATCCTCCCATGCTCCCATTTGTATTGTTCCGGTGGAGGCGCCCTGGCTAAGTCGGCAGGCATTAAGCTGCTGCATATTTTTTCTAAGGCATCATTGTTTTACGGAATATATTAAATAGCATTGTTCTTGATCAGTGCTTCCTAAACTGTGGGGCTGACCCCCCAGTGGGCTTGGAACTGTGGCAAACTGAATGCCATTTAGGGTAAAGGGTCAAGTATTGCATCGGGGTGGGTACCTGTGGAATACCCACAAAGGAGTGGGGGTTCAGGCAGAACGTCCCTGATCGTGCATGCCGTTTACTCTGCCTGGGTAAAGCCACTTTTTTGGGAACCCTCCCCAACCTGGATGATTTGTGTCCCAGAGTGACATCACTTACAGTCTATAATGACATTATTCCCAGGTTATGCAGTGTCACGTTGGCTTTTCTTTTAACACACTATGTTTCGGGGAGTGGGTCTGGGGTACAGGTGAAGCAGGAACTCAAGTCCCAGTCTGGTTGCAGGTCAGCAGGTCTGGGTTTTAGATGCCCAAGCAGACCCCCACAGGATTTTAGCAGAGAGTAAAATATGCCTAAACCAAGTTTAATTGAAAGTCAACCAGGGAAATATTTGGGGTACAAAATTATTTATTGCCCTTGATATTCCAGAAAGTGTGGTTAAAGGGGAGGGGCTGTCCAAAGGCTGAACCTGGCCAGGGGTTCCAACTGAAAAAGGCTCACAACCACTGTCCAAAATTATAATGAACCAATCAACAGTCCTCAGGATGGGGCTCAGGCTGGTAACCCCTGCTAGAATGGAAGTGCTCCCCTTTTGGAAGACAAAACACACGCAAAAACCAAACCTGCTATTCTCGTGTAGCTTCGCAGCTCATTGATCCCAGCCCATCTTGAGTGGGCAATATCGGAGTGATCCAATCGTGGGCCGATGTTGTTCTCAAACTGGAATTTTAAGCCTCCCCGATCCTCATGTGGCTGATTTTCGGCAAGATATGAATTGAGCCAATGAGCTGTCATTTGTTGCATCTTTTATCGGCCCCCTGTATGGCCAAATTTAGTCTGGGGGGATTAAGTTAAGGTAACGCATGCCTAAATTGCTCAGATGTGCAGCCATTTACACTGCCATTAACATCCATAAACAGCAGCACAAACCTTTGTATCTGGGCAGCAGGTGTAGCTACTGCATGTAAAGAATTCATCAGCGCTCAAAATAATATAGTCATAAATCACCTCTACAGTCTGAAAGGGGGGTGTAAAGGAATCTAATCAGGGCCAAGAGCATCAGTAATCAGCTCGTTTCTGGCACGTGCTGTGAGGAGGGAGGGCAGCGGAGGAGCTGGACTGTGTAATGAGAGATCCCAGCAGAAGAAAAATGCACAACCAGAGTCACCAAAAATGTCATTAGGGTTTATTCCGAGTGCAAAGTGCAGGAGCAATCAAGAAGGCTGTCATTTCAGCGCAAGGCAGCAAAGTGCTCCTTGGGCACTTACACATCATAAAAATACAACTTCAACATTATTCTAGCCATGGCTGGACCCAATAGGGCATAGCTCAGCCCACACAACAGAAAAGGAACCTTAAAAGGAGTATACTCTCATCACATAATAAGCCCCATTATTACAAATACTGTTTCATGTTCCTTTATACAGTGATTTGTTACTCTGTAATACATCAGAGGTCACATTTCAGATATTTATGAATCGTTTAAATGGTTTTGCTTCCTTCTCTGCCCCACCTAACAGAGATGGTATCAGCCAGAGGAGGGCAGTGCAGTAAATTTATGATATAGTTAAAAGGACAATGGAAAATAAAAAGGGGGTGCCAATTCGTTCACTCTAATCGATCCCTTTGCACCCAGTGCACCTCTTTTCTAAAAAAAAAATAAAAATAAATACACCAGCCAGATTACCATCTCCTTTGATATTCCCAGGGATCACTTGTAGATTATAGTAATGTACAAAAAACAAATTCTACATCTCCCCAGGCCGGTGCATTTTTAGAGAAGAGGAGGAAGGCCAATAAATAAAATGGCACCCTCCAGTGAATTTGGACTTTGTCCAGATAGGAACACATATATAACCCAACAATTCCCTCCTGCATCTTGATTTTCCATCAGTTAACTGATCAGAAAGGCCACAGTTTTATTAGCAAATTACAAAATAGGCTTGTTTAAGGCCATCTTGATACTGCAATGGTTCTGATCAGGAGTATTTGTCTACATGATTTCATTATTACACATGCTTGGGCAAGTACAAATTGTTATAGCAAATTTAGATCTTACCAAATGATATGACTTTACACAGCATTATACATTGTTGTCAGGCATATGCAAAAACTTCTTTAAGCATCAGAATACCTTTAAAGGAGAACTAAACCCCAACAAAAGCCATGTTTTATACACTGAATTTAATGCACCAGCCTAATGTTTCAGCTTGTCAATAGCAGCAATGATCCAGGACTTCAAACTTGTCACAAGGGGTCACCATCTTGGAAAGTGTCTGCAACACTCACATGGGCTCTGAGCAGCTGTTGAGAAGCTAAGCTTAGGGATCATCGTAATTTATCAAGCAGAAAATGAGGTTGGCCTGTAATATAAGCTGATGTTACAGGGCTGATCATTACATTCTGATGCTAGTTGCACTGGTTTCTGTGCTGCCATGTAGTAATTATCCGTATTGATTACTAACCAGCCTTATATTATGACATTTCTTTTCTATGTGTACTGTATATTGTAAGTGGGTTTGTAAGCTAAGTAAGTGACAGCAGCACAGACAATGTGCAGGGAATCAGCAGAAAATAAGATGGGGAGCTACTGGGGCATCTTTGGAGACACAGATCTTTACTGCTAAAGGGCTGTGGTTGCCTTGGGCTGGTACAGAAGCCCAAAACATAATGTTCAACATTTCTGCCCTGCTTCTTCAGTTAGGCTTTAGTTCCCCTTTAAGCAGTCCCTACATATGATGTTGTTATAGTACAACAACACCTGGAAGGCCTGAAGTTGCCCAAGCCTGTATTAAGCTAACCCTTAACATTTTACTTGGCCACAGCAAATGCAGTGCAAGTCCCTTATGGAAGCAAGACACAAACAGGCCCCATTTCCCCCGAGAACCTCGAGAAACAGTGGAAACTCAGGGGGCACATCCTGGTGGTCCTGTGAGTATTTAAGGAAAGGCACAGAAAAGAGAGAGGCATCTCTGGAGGGCATTGGGACACTATTTGTTACACACAGTTTGTTGGCTCTCCAGATATGAGTTAAAATGTTAAATAAGGGAGTGATAGCAGCAAAGTTACACTTATTGAGGGGCCTGCCCCATGACTGGAGAGACCACATCAGTAGATGCCCTTTTCCAACTCCTGTGTCCAGCACAGGCCAAACCCTTGATTGTGCATGGGGGATAAAAGTCTCTTTTTGATTACAGTGAGCCGTCCGTTAGGATGATATTGGCTGTGACATAGATGAAACATGTAAGTGCCCAGCACAGCACAAACCACACCCAGCCCACCTGTCTGAATGGGGAAATGTGCTTATTGGTGAGTCCAGGACCGTATACCAAAGCATTGTCTTTCCGGCTGCAAAAGACAAGGAAGGCTGGGATGACGTATTGGATGCCATTCCCTGCATAAGCACCTGTGATACTAACCAGGATTTCCAAGTGGTTGGTACAAAAGGCCACAATTATAGGGGGTACCAGTGTAATGAGGGGAAAGACTACACGGTCAACCAGCCACGGGTATGTTCCCCCATCTCGGTGGAAGAGAGTTTTCCAGTTATTACGCAGCGTCACAGCAATGATGGGGAAGTTGGTGCTGATGGTGAAGACTGGAAAGAGTCCAAGGAAGTAGCCAATAACTTGGGGGACAAAGGGGCTGCAGCCGCCGAAGTTAAGGGTGTACATATCCATGATGGCCCCAGAGCTGAAGCAAAATATGGCTGTGAAGCACAGCAGGCTGTAGAAGGCTAGCACCAGGAAATAGTCCAGAAGGACGAGTCCTGTCAGGTGATTCTTTTTGGATACAGGGGTGATCAGAGAAGGCAGGGAATGCTGGCACATAAAGGAGTACACACAGACCCCAAACAGGTTCCTGATCCCTGATACTTGCGCTAGTGGGGGGTGGCCGGCCCCTTCCCCTTTACCAATCCGAACCAGAGCAATTACAATCATGATAATAAATGCTGAAACAGACAGGAGATGAAATAGTTAATACATTCACAGTACTCCCATCATACCTCAGAACTTCACTGAAACTCAGCCCTTTTTCTACTGGCTAGACAGAAAGGGAATTAAACCATTTAACCAGACAGAGCGGAGATTCTAGCTATCGTTATAACAGAGCATTCGGTCTTAGTAACACAGATCCTATCTGATACCCATTGTAAGCAGCAGTCCTGCCTTGCTTTATGGCTGAGATTCTAGCTATCTTTAAAACAGAGCATTCTGTCACAGTAGCACAAATTCTGATAACCCATTGTACAAAGCATTCCTATTCTGATTTATGCATTGTATTATATTTGGGGACCCAAGATTTTGTGCACTGGCCGGTGTCCCTTTCTTGACTCACTCAGGCTCTGCATATTCCATCACACATGGGAGAGCAAGAATTAAACATTTGTCGCCACAATTTATGGCATGGTCAGAGAGGAGAACAAGTGGCAGTAAAGCAGTGAAAACCCATTACTCGGCCCATAAATCATCGAGGAAAAGAGGCTCAAAGTTTCTCTGGGCCCAAATAAAAACAATTTTATAGTGGGGCCAAGCATCTTCTAGTTTTGTCACTGGCTGATAAAGAAGGTGCTACACTGTTGTACCTACTTCTGACAAACCCCTCCTCCACTACGTATGCAGCCATCTAAGAGGATGGGAAGACAAAACAGAGATCCAATAGGCTGCTGTGTCTATATAAATAAAACCTCAAGCCTATCGTAAGTTTGCACTACCCCTTGGTCCACCACTGACAGCTGCACACTTGCCAAAGACTTTTGCTGAAAATGTGGAGGGGGTTCAAGCGTCCCTCCAGGAACAGTCCCCCAGAATCATGCCCATAACCCTCCAAATGGCTAGCGTGATGGGTATTCTAAACAAGCGACTGCACATTGGTATCAGAAGTCCATTAAAAAATGAGAGAGTGCCATTTCCCTGCAACTGCTAACTTGTGCTAGTGCTCCAGCGTAAGTCTTAGCAAAGATTTTGTTCAGGGAACAAAGTGTCCCGTTTGGAACATCATATTCAAGTGTTTCAATCTGTATGAAAGATGCATGACCTTGCTAATAAATGTGTCTTTTTCTGATATAAACATATCCATCAGGACCCTCCTTCCTTCCATTCCCCTTAATATTTTAGTTGCATTCCTTGGTACGTTTGCCAGCTGCATTATATCATTTTTTTATGAACTGGATGCCGGCTGAGGATTTTAATCTTCTTCCGCCTGCAGGGTTTAAACGTGGATCCGATGCCAAAAAATAGATTAATATAGGGGGGAAGGAAAGGGATCAGACAGGGACTTCTGACAAGCCTTTACCCCGGGAGAACAAAGAGGATGAAGCTCATTAATTACATTTTAGGGCCGTGCTACTCGTGATGGAATTTGACAGAGCCTTGGGGATGCCATGCAGTTCCTTATGTAAGAATAGCTGTTTATCAGTGCCTAAGTGCCGTTTAGTGCTAAGGGGATAAGTAAAGTCAGATTAGGAAGACAGGTCTGTCTTGAGGAGCCTCAATTATTCATCCCTAAGCTGGCCATAGACGCAAAGATCCGATTGTACGAATGCGAGGATTCGTGTGATTTTCGGACCGTGCGTGGAGAGTCCCGACATATTTCGTCCGGTTAGAGATCGGCCGTTAAGTCGATCGGACAGGTTAAAAAATTTGTCAGCTGATGATAATATATCTGCATGTATTGTCGATCGTACGATTTTCATGGGAGACTGTCATTAGCTTTTGTCGGACATAACTTTCATACGATTGCTGTCAGGGGCAGCTGATCTGTTTTTTTACTGCTTTATTTGATCTGAATGGTTAGTAGCAGGTCGGGAGCTTTACAGTGAAATATACTGGTACTATATAACAAATATTAAAAAGCTCTGGCCCAATTGTGTTTACAATCTAAACTGCCTACCACCCACATGCTAAGGTCAGTTTTATCAGGAAACCAATGAACCTACAAATCGAATTCTGGATCATGCAGTCATAGGAAAACCTCACAAACAAAAGGAAAACAAACAGAATCAACGCAGTTAGTGGCTCAAGACCCTAGAGCTGTGATGCCACATACAATCAGACACATTTAAATTACACTTACCGATCCACCTCATGAGCGAGGTCAGGATCTGGAGGTATTTTGTCTTCTGCACGTTGAAAAAAGTAAAGGGGCCAAGAAGCAATGTGAAGACGGCCTGGGGGCAGAAAAGTAGAACATTCACATCTGCAGCTGCTATTATTTAGTAAAATGCTAACGCCACCTCCTCTGATTACATTACTATGGTCAGTGAAACTGTTCAACCCTTTCAGCACATGACTCAGTCCAGAAGAAGACATTGCTATTGACTTGATGGATGAGGTACAGGTAAGAGATACCTTTTAAATTACTCCACGCCCGCCCACCCCCATGGAAATGCACCGACATCAGAACAATGATGATACAAAAATAATCTAGCATTCTGCAATTCGTTTTTAACCATCATGCTGGGAATGAATTTCCTTGGCAGTGTCCAAATAAGGGGATAAGGGCAATGTCTAAGCACAGTAACCAATTAATGAGGCTAATTGACGAGTGGAAAAGGGCAGTGAGGATAATTTTGTTTGCATTATTGAAATTGTGCAGAACACTAAACAGACCATCTTGGTTTTCTGCTCCCAAAATCATTTTTATTGTTCCTTGGTCCTGCCCTGCTTCATGGCTGAGATTCTAGCTATATTTAAAACAGAGAATTTAGTCACAGTGGCACAGATTCTATCTGATTGTAAGCAACAGTTTGGTCATACTTTATGGCTGTAATTTAAATTGACAAGATATCTAGCTCATCTCACCAAATAGATCCTGTAGGCATCAATGCGTCGGATAGGTCCCCAGCATGGATCAGTGTCATTCCGTTCTTCTGCCTGGGTTGAGCAAGACCCATTTGCAGAGAAACTGGAAGAGACAAACATTAGGTTCACTTCCTAAATAATTATTTCTCAATTTATCTCAATTTACTATGCAGTATGAATCATTAAATAAAAAACAAATTCATTCACCAATGGTTCATGGTACTTATTCATTCATAAATTAGAAGTAAAAATGATCAATGAATTAACTACTAATCCAATGACTTGTTTGATCATGGAAATTAAATTACAAATGAATTAATAAAGAGAAGGACATAAATTCCCACCATTCCAATGATCCCCACTGTTCAATTAATTAGCAAGACCCATTTGCAGAGAAGCTGGAAGAGACAAACATTATGTTCACTTCCGTCATGTTCCGCCCTGCTCCAGGATACCAATAATGAAAGGACCTGTGGAACATGTGATCAAGGTTCGTAAGAAAGCCAGTAGTTTTCTATGCCCAAGATATCACTTACCACGTAACCTGCACCAGAGACAGAGGTACAGCCGTTGCATATATAGCCAGATCCCCATACAGATATATAATGATGCAAAAATAAAACAGGTTGACTCCAACTGCAAATTAAGGAGACACGTTAGAAAGCATTGGTGCGTATCATGAGATGAACCAAAGAATGGCTCTTCAAATCATAAACATTATACTGAAATCTGCTATGCAGACAAAACATAAAAGCATAGCTTGGAGACTATGAAGAAGAAAGCATGGGGACAAATAAGAAAATATTTTCTGACTTTATTAATAGTTTAAGAGCTCCACCTAGTGGAAAAGTTGCCAATTATATAAAAGAAGCCACTGTTAATGTAGGATATAGACAGGTATGGGACCCATTATGCAGAAAACCGTTATCCAGAAAGCTCTGAATTACAGAAAGGTTTTCTCCCATAAACTCAGTTTTATTCAAATTTTTAAATTTTTTTCCTTTTTCTCTGTAATAATAAAACAGTACCATTTACTTGATCCAAACTAAGATATAATTAATCCTTATTGGAAGCAAAAACAGCCTATCGGGTTTGATTAAGATTTACATGATTTTCTAGTAGACTTAAGCTACAAAGATCCAAATTACAGAAAGATCTGTTATCCAGAAAACCCCAGGTCCCGAGCATTCTGCATAACAGGTCCCATACCTGTACTAAGCAAATCCTACCACATATCAGGCCATTAGTGTACTGGTATTGAGTGCAATTGATATACCTTTATTAAAGAACAAAGATGCCATCTGGCCCATTTCCACACGCTCCACAATCTCAAAAGGGTCAGATAAGCCACGACGTTCTGAAATTCCAAGAAATCATGTTACACATTAGGGTAGACAGGGCTGTGTGGCTATGCCCAGTCTCTCATGTGCCAGATACTCACGCACTGAGAGGATAGGCTGGGTCTCAGATCTGTTGTACCCTCTGGAAGAGGAAACTTCATTATCAGAGCTTTCTGATGAGTCAGGATCCTGTGGGGAAAAAAGGGGACAGGTCACTGCAAGTCCATGTCCAGATGCCCTAGGTTTGGGAAGGTCATTACAAGGCAATGTATGACTCACCTCCTCCTTTTCCCATCTCTTCCATCGCAGCTGAGCATTGGCAGCAGCCATTGCTTCCACGACAAAAGTGGTTGTCATATAGCTAGGAATAAGGGGTATTATGTCACTGTCAATAGCAGGAAAGTAAATAAGGGGTTAAAAGTGAATTGTGTTGAGTACTCATACCGGTAATACCATTTCTCTGGGTGTAAATTTTGAAATCTGAAGGCAACAGCTATTAGCTTTACACTGCTGTCAGCATGTTTAAAGTGGTTGTTTACCTATAAGTGAACTTATGTATGTATATGTATGTTATAGAAGGTCTTATTCTAAGCAGCATTTCAACTGGTTTTAATTTTTTAAATTATTTGTCTTTTTCTTCTACCTATTTCCAGTTGTCTGATTGTCAGTCCTGTATGCAGCCCTTACATATGATTTGCAAGTGCTGGGCTGTTTAACCCTGTATTACCCAGATAACACATTGCACTGTGCTTACAACTTTCACTCACCTCATAAATGCAAGAAAGATAATAAGTATTAGGCTAACCAGCCAGCCAGCATTGGCAAAGGCTTTTGGCATGGTGAGGGCACCGGTGCCAACTATAAGGTTGAACATATACACCAGGCCGACCTGCAAAGGAGATAAGGGATATGAATATGAGATAATAGGACACAAGGACACTAGCACTGCCACATGCAATTGGGTTGATATTAATGAGTATGCAAATAAGATACTGCAGAAAGGAGGTAAGGGTCACTGTGTTTTTCTGGGGCTGCTAATTGCTGCATATAATGTGTCCCCACAGGGGACATGTGTCGTCACATGACGTTTATACTTCCTGCTACCCCTGCTGACTCGCCAAAAACAAGAGGGCTGACAATATGGATGTGTCATAAGGGTTAAACATCCTTTTTTACTTTGTCAGCATTTCCCCTTGCATGCATAGCTAATGTGGCAAAGCTTGTGCAACAGGAAAGAGCTGTATGGATGGAATGCTAATGACACGATACAGTAATGTGGGAATAAGAAGGGCTGAAATGGAAACATTAAACCTGCGGGCTGCCCTGTCATTAATTCTGGGTAACGGCAGGATAAATGTTCATTGTTTATTTGGTGCATGATATACTGTATATCTGATCTGAGCCCTGACTGGTCATCTGTATTCCTGACTCAGGAGAGAAAGAAAGGCTGCTGCTTATATGCTGGGCGGGTAGGTACTTACAAATGGAGAGTAGAGGTCCCCTGTTTCTGTTATTTCTCCTGCCATGACTGCTGGTGGCGTGGAATTGGAGAATTTTGAAATTCAAAAATCTGGAGGTAATAAACAGTACGTAAATTAAAAGGCAACATGAAACCACAAATCAGGACTGAACCTGTGTGCATTAGCTCATTCTTAATGCCTAGTGCTTAGGTCATAACAAGCCTGCAGTGCTTACAAGTATCCACCATTTTCTGTTCCTCCACTTTATACCAGAGGTTTTACTTTGCCCAGTTGTATTAGCTCTAACAAACCTACTCATCCTCCCTACTGCCTGAAGTAAGCACAAACAACTAGACTGCTGTGCCAAACCCCAGTAGTGTTACTTTAAAACAAATGTCTCTGCAAGGGTTAAAGGATAATGACCATAAGCCAATGGCAGGCTTCTCTGCGATAAAGAATATAGAACAACAGGGGCCCTCACTTTTTCTAATGGCAGGATCCGTACAAAAATGTAAAAGCTGCCATATACTGTATATCTATGGTGAAAACAAGAAACTGATAATGGGCATTGTCCTTGGCTTGGGCCCACCAGCAGATCCTGTGGGACTTTAATAAACAGAAAATATCTGTAAACAAACAAGAACCAGTGGTCGAACTAATAACATGTACATTCAAATTTTTCCCATGCAGGACATCCACAATATTTATCATATGCAATTTTGACTTATTTGACTTTTGAATATGAGCATTGGCTATAAAAAGTAAATTTTATATACATTTTATATTTAACTATAACCCTTGGGGGTTATAGTTCCCTTTAAATCTGCTCTATACAGTCAAGTGAGAAGTAGAATTGGGGTTTGGATCAAACCATTGCTGGGCTCTCTCTATCATACAGGAATGAGTTCAGGCACCTGAATTAAAGGACCAGTAACATCAGAAATTTTTACAAAACAAATCGTTACAACACAACGAAAAAAAACATCAAGACCAACTAAAATTTAAAATAGCAAATCCTTTATTAAGATATAACTTACAGAAACTCCACTTCCTGTCTTCTACAGAAACGGCGAAAGGCGACCATCCATCCTGTTGTGCTTGATTGCTCTTCCCTGACAGCGTCTCGATCTCCTCCAGCTCTTCAGAAGACCGCAGCGGTGTTCTTATGCCTGTCCCCACTGTAACATAGCAGACCGCCAGCATAAAAGGGTAACCCAGAACCCCCTGCCCCTGCATTATTTTAACCCTCTTGGCACCGAGAATATTCCTTCTGCCTGCTGCTGTGGGCTGCTGGGGAGACGCGCAATTAATGTATGGATCAGTAAAGGCAGCAGCGTTTCTTTAGAGCCTGCCTTCGGAAGGTGAACCAGATGGCCAGCATGTTTGTGAATGGCAGGCCCCTGCCCAATGCTGTCAGGCTCTCTCCGCACATCCCCAAGGCGAACTGCTGCCTTTGCGATGGCAATCACCTAGCAGCCTAGTTCCCTGTGCCGAGACTCTGCAGCTCCCGCCTCTCGTTTCCGGATTCCTCCAGAGCGGTTACATCAGTAACAAAACCGGAGTGATTCCGGCACCAAAAGGAGAGCCTTGCACACAATAAGGAAGCCCGAGCGGAGCAAAAGGCTGAGGATTGTATAACCACCGCTCTGGAGGAATGGGGAAACGAGCGGCCGGAGTCTTGGCGCTGCTAGGTGATTGGAGCCATTGTGAAAGCAGCAGTTCACCTTGGGGATGTGCGGAGAGAGCCGGACAGCATTGGGCAGGGGCCTGCCATTCACAAACATGCCGGCCAGCTGGTTCACCTTCCGAAGGCAGGCTCTGAAGAAACGCTGCTCTCTTTACTGATCCATACATTGATTGTGCGTCTCCCCAGCAGCCCACAGCAGCAGGCAGAAGGAATATTCTCGGTGCCAGGAGGGTTAAAATAATGCAGGGGCAGGGGGTTCTGGGTTACCCTTTTATGCTGACGGTCTGCTATGTTACAGTGGGGACAGGCATAAGAACACTGCTGCGGTCTTCTGAAGAGCTGGAGGAGATCGAGACGCTGTCAGGGAAGAGCAATCAAGCACAACAGGATGGATGGTCGCCCTTTCGCCGTTTCTGTAGAAGACAGGAAGTGGAGTTTCTGTAATTTATATCTTAATAAAGGATTTGCTATTTTAAATTTTAATTGGTCTTGATGTTTTTTTTCGTTGTATTGTAACAAACTTTTTTGTAAAAATTTTTGATGTTACTGGTCCTTTAAACAGAGACTGATGGCTCTGCTGCTATCCAACTGACTGGCAGGCTGACTTGGATTGAACAGGGTCAAATGCTACAAAAATATTTCCTTACTCAGGTTAGAGATTCACAATAACCCCTATAAAGTTGCCATTGCTTATTAGTAGGGTCTGGCTCATGGATAAAATGAATGAGAAAAATCTAATGCTGAAATTCTGTACTAGAGAGGGACGGAGATAAAAGAAAATGCTACTCACCGCCTCTCCTGTCCTTAGAATCCTTATGAGACACACTCCTTGGGTTAGCAGGGTACAGTCACTTTGTCTCACACATAATCCCAGCCGACAGAAAGACCTCAGGAGGAGTTTCTAATCTAGAAAGTACAAATACACAGACATGATCAGGAGAGGGGAACTGAGTTCTGCACTCCCAGCAATGAAAAAAGGTTTATTTCCACATTTGTGGTCAGCACTATTTTAGTGAGGCTTTTTTTTTTTTTTAAAACAGGATCACACTCACAGCAGACTAATTTTTCGGTTTATTTATGGAGTAGTTAACCTTTAAATTAACTTTCAGTATGTTTTTTTTTTAAATATTTGGCTTAGCCAGGCTGTCACTGAAATCGACTCCATGTTACTGTGTCCAGGCCAAAGCAGTAGCTCCAGAAAAAAAAAAACACATATGAGAGGAGAGGCGGTTTCTCAGGCTGCTTTTATACGCAGGCTGGGAAATAGCCCAGTGTGGCATTAACCATCAGTTTTTTGTTCAGCAGCTTTCTCGTTTGGAAATTCAGCAGGTATCTGTTGCTAGGGTTCATTTAACCATAGCAACTAGGCAGTGGTCCCTAGGAAGTAGGATACTCCCTGCTGAGTAATAAAGTCTCGACAGGCCAAAGATACAGAAGTATGAGGGTACAGTGTGCACAAAAAATGTAATTCACAAGTCAGGGCTGCCAAGTTGCTTGCTTTAGCAGAGGTAGACTAGAATTATAACATATACAGAGAAAGCTTTTGCCTTATGCCACTATAGCACCAGCTGGAAAAACTGAAACAATACCATTAGACACACACGATCGGCCACTTTTTTTCTTTACATCAAATACTGCATCAGACTGAAACTGCTCTGCAGACCCAACCATTAAGGAAGCATTTCATATTCTTTTATGACTGATTCTCCCAATTAATCTCTCTGCCATTCTCTTAAAGAGTTCCAGGAAGCAGTCGGGCCTCTGGAGCGGCATTGTCCAGCAAATTAGATAGGGAGCCTTTTTGCCCATGGTTTTGTTGTTTTGAATCTGGGAGCCATTTGTCTGCTGCTGCCATTTGCAGTCTCCCTCCTGCTGTAATTGATGGCCTGCTGTAAAAATCCCAGTGCTTCTGAACGCTAACAAACTGGCTTTTCATAAGGATCCCAGGGGAGATTTAATTTCAATAGAATGTCATACTCGATGCGCCATAAAGCCCCTTTATTGTAAATCACATCACCTAGTGTCATCCATAAGCCTCTACTCCAGCGGAAATGTCACCTGCCTGGCAGGTACAAATGGCGCTGAACAAAATATTGAACACGTCAACGTTTTTCTCAGTAAATATATTTCTAATATATTGACATGAAATTTACACCAGATGTCGATAACAACCCAAGTAATCCACACATACAAAGAACTCAAAGCAAATAAGTGTGTAGTAAAGTGAAATTATACAGGGAATTAAACACACTTACTGAAATGTATTTAATACTTTGTTGGTAATGACAGCTTCACAAAACCTCCTGTCTAGAGAAACTAATCACATGCATTGTTCAGGTGTGATTTTGGCCCATTCTTCCATACAAACTGTCTTCAAATCTTAAAGGTTCTGGGGCCTCTTCTTTGAACTCTGATGTTCAGTTCTTTGCATTAATCTACAATTGGATTTAAGTTGGATGATTGAATGTGCCATTCTAGCAGCTTTATTTTTTTTCACTGAAACCAACTGAGAGTTTCCTTGGCTGTGAGTTTGAGATCATTGTCTTTCTGAAATGTCCACCCTCGTTTCATCTTCAGCAGCCTGGTAGATGGTAGCAGATTCTTATCAAGAATGTCCCGGTACATTTCCAGCAATATTCTGGAAACTGTCCCGCCACCCACCCTTCTAAAAAAAAAAAAAAAGTGTTTTGCAAGCCTAAACCCACTGATCCACACATTACTAGTGCCCAGGCAGGAGGAGGTTTCACCATCATTATAGGAAGGGTTTCCTTGCTTTAAGGGCAACCAGTGTAAAGTATACCAAGTCAAAGAATGTGGTGAATGATTAGTTGGGTAGGCTCTACGGGTTGGCTGCCTTTTATAGATATAACTAGGATTTATTTTAAAAATGGACTTTTATACCTATAAACTGGTTGTAGATGGCCGCTTTGGGGTGTTTAATTGCCTTCTTCTGTATCAATGTGTTGATAGGTCTGCGTGTAGAACTTGAATGTAGAATCAGCTCTTTAGGCTAATGAGACACATTCCCATATTAGAAAAGGTGAAACATAAACAAATAAGATTATCAGTAAAAAAAAAAAAAACATAAATGCTGATAAGCTGCATTACTGCAGGCTGGTGATGACCCTGTAGATCAACAGCAGGAAAGAAACAAATACAGCTGCTGCACACACAAAGAGGGCAAAAGTCCACTGTATTAAACACACCATTAGGGCAGAGACACACAGTCAGATTCGGGGAGATTAGTCGCCCAGTGACAAATCTCCTCTTCTTCGGGGTGACTAATCTTCCCGAACTACCCTCCCGTCGGCTGGAAATGTAAATTACCGGCAGGATGGCACTCGGAGTGCTTCGTTTTCCGAAGTCCCCCTCAAGTTGACTGACAAGGAAACTTCGGGCGACTTCGGAAAACAAAGCGCTCCGAGTGCCATTCCACCGGCGATTTACATTGTAGCCGGGAGGAAGGCAGTTTGGGGAGATTAGTCACCCCTAAGAAGAGGAGATGTCACTGGGCGACTAATCTCCCCAAATCTAACATGTGTCTCTGCCCTTATGGGTATTGTTCATGGGGCCTGCTACCACCCTGGGCCCAAGGCAAAATGTCACTGCAGTGCACTAGGAGAAAAATGTGGTGTTGGGGAGCACCAACCATCAGGTACAGTATATGGTGTGCAAAGCCAAATAGTAATAGTATACAAGAAAAAGGGAAAAATTGAAAGAGCTGGCTCTCACTGTTGCACCTTCCCATATATAACTTCCGAAATAGTTAGAAGTGTGAAAGTTAAAACATAACTTTTAATCTACAATTAAAATCGATGTCCAGACGAAAAATATTAAAAAAACAGCGAGAAACAGGACGTTGATTGACTGGTATAGGAGGGTTGTCGCGATTGGGGTTAAGCGACCTTTTAATCCCAGCAGACTAGCTACTGGTAAATATTAGTTCTACCGCCAATTGTAAATTCAAACCCGCGGTTTAATTAAGCAAATTCCAACCCCTTCACCCTCATAGCACACCTCCCATTGTAAAGTAACATTCGAGTAGTGCCTTGTTAATAAGGTGCTTAGTATTCTGCACAAAGTTCAGATTCAGGCCCACGGATCAATCCAGCCCATCCAACCCCTTCACCCTCGTTAGACACCCTCCCGATCCGTTTTACCAATAAAGTCCCTATCACACGTCCTGCCTAACTGCAGCTAAAAGGTATGCGCCTGACGCGCGTTTCACCCGCCAAGTGCGGGCTTTGTCAAAGGCCTTTTTTGCTAATTTGCTTAATTAAACCGCGGGTTTGAATTTACAATTGGCGGTAGAACTAATATTTACCAGTAGCTAGTCTGCTGGGATTAAAAGGTCGCTTAACCCCAATCGCGACAACCCTCCTATACCAGTCAATCAACGTCCTGTTTCTCGCTGTTTTTTTAATATTTTTCGTCTGGACATCGATTTTAATTGTAGATTAAAAGTTATGTTTTAACTTTCACACTTCTAACTATTTCGGAAGTTATATATGGGAAGGTGCAACAGTGAGAGCCAGCTCTTTCAATTTTTCCCTTTTTCTTGTACACTGCAGTGCACTAGCCTAGCCCACAAGTCCCAACATTTGAAGAATGAAAAGAGGGACAAAAAGAGCTGACGTGCAGCATGGCTAGATGTTTGACCACGCCCATTTTATGACCACACTCCCTTATTACCATGTCCAAATTTGAATTTGACAGATTATGAAGTTTGAACACATTTCTGGGAGTTTTAGGGTCATTTTTTATGTGTTATAACAGTTTTGCTAATGAAGGTGAAATTGCCCTTTAAGCTATGAATGCAGTTTCCCCAAGAGACCTGCTTAAATAGTTACCATTGTATCTTTGCATATCTTAAATTGTTACAAATGTATCTCAGTGCAGGTGCAGCGTGTTCCATGCTCTCTGCTAAAAAGCCTCTTATGTTAATTACGTTTCAGAAACTTTGTTTTTTTTTTTGGTGTCAGTGCAGGAGATCTAATAGAAACTCCAAGACTTTATAATAAACAACCGGGAATGTGGGATGAGTTGTCAAAATCAGGACTGTTCCGCAGAAAACAGCTGGGAGGTATGTCCTAGCCTACCCACTATTGATGCCCCGTACATCCATGGCCTAGCACCCATACATTACGCCAATTCAGAGACGCACATTCCAACATGAAGAAAGAGAGAAAGGGGCTAGTATTGTGCTGATCTAATACAGCACCTCTGTATAATAATTATGGGGTTCTAAGACATTCCTATCTTGCTCATCTATAAAGCACCCCTGTATAATGATAATGGAGCTGCAGCCCATTATAAAAATGCTTTAAAATCCTGTGTTGCTCTGAGAAAGCTGCTGATAATATTAAAGGTTTTTAAACATAAAGATTTTCAGTCTGGCGCTGTTCTGCAAACAAAGGTTGTGCTCTACTAATTCAAACAAACTAATGGGGTTCTACCTGGAGTTTTTAAATTGCCTTAAATGATACTGTTAGCACAAAGCAATCCAGTAGGGCAGATTATACATAGGATGCCAGGCAGCAGTAAAGATTATATACAAGGTGCCACACAGTAGGAGGGGGTATACAAGGGTGCTGGTCAGTAGGACAGGTTATACACAGGGTGCCAGATTATACAATGGGTGCCAGCCAGTAGGACACTTTTACACAGGATGCCAGGTTATAAACAGGCTCCCATGCAATAATCTAGGTTATACACAGGGTGCCAGACAGTAGGGCAGGTTATACACAGGGTGCCAGACTGTAGGACTAGTTATACACAGGGTACCAGACAGGAATACTCGTTATACACAGGGTGCCAGACAGTAGGACTAGTTATACAATGGGTGCCAGACAATAGGACAGGTTATACACAGGGTGCCAGACAGTAGGACTAGTTATACAATGGGTGCCAGACAATAGGACAGGTTATACACAGGGTGCCAGACAGTAGGACTAGTTATACAATGGGTGCCAGACAGTAGGACTAGTTATACAATGGGTGCCAGACAGTAGGACTAGTTATACAATGGGTGCCAGAGAGTAGGACTAGTTATAAACAGGGTGCCAGACAGTAGGACAGGTTATACACAGGGCGTTTATAATACAAGGGGCCAATCCATAGTGACAGACAGAAGTAGGGAAAGAAATAACCACAAGCTCAGTAGTCAGAGCAAACACTCGTATAATTCAGTGTATGTCCCGTATACAGTCACCCCTGCTCCCCCATGGCAACCCATCCCCATATTGTGTCACCCGGGTTGCCCATAGTTACCATAGTTCCCCTCGAGAGTTCCGGGAGTTCTAGAATCACGTGCAGCTGTCGGGTCACATGCCTAACCAACCAGTTCCCGGCTATCGAACAACAACAACCAACAGCACCGCAAAGGCTTTCGGGCGCGTCACTTGGGCGTGGTTTCAAGGGAGTCACGTGCAAGAGAACGCAAGTAGGGCGGAAGTTGTTACAGAGCCAGGTAAGCGGAAGATTTGCCATAGTCAGCGTGGTTACAATCGGTCATTTCCTGAACGTACACTTTTTAATTCCGTCTCTCAGTGAGCACTACCGATATTATTTGTCTTAATCTTTACTTGGCAAAAATCAAAAAAGCAGACGGCACTTCTGAAAGGGGGGTTTATTGGAGTTCCTGCTGGAAAATCTTTACTTGTATCCCCTTATTTTACCTCTGCTTAAAACAATGAACATTATGACAGTGATTCCTGCTATTGAATACTCTCACCATCATCACAATGTGTGCCACTTAGAACCAGTGATCTTGTAAGGTGGCCATACACGGGCCGATAAAAGCTGCCGACAGACCGAGTCGGTAGCTTATTGGCCCGTGTATGGGGGCCCCGACGGGCTTCCCCAATCGAGATCTGGCCATCTCAGTCGGATGGGATTAAAAATCCGACCCGTTTGCGAACGCTAGGATCTGATCGTTGGGCCCTAGGGCCCCACGATCGGATCAGCCCGATATTGCCCACCTCAATATCGGGCATATCGGAGGGAGATCCGCTCGTTTGGCCATGTATGGCCACTCTTAGTCGGCAGTTTATTGGCCCGTGTATGGGGGCCCCTGACGGGCTTCCCCGATCGAGATCTGGCCGCAAGTCGGCCGATCTCTATTGGATGGGACTAAAAATCCCGTCGGATCGTGGCCGCATCGGTTTGTTGATGCAGTCCCGCAAACCGACAGCCCGTAAAGCCACCGTAGGATCGGATCGGTGGGCCACCTCAAGGTGGGCATATCGGGGAGAGATCCGCCCGTTTGGCGACATCGCCAAACGAGCGGATCTCTCCATGTATGGCCACCTTTAGCGTGCTAGTAAACAAGGGGGCCCGTCTATTTCAAAAACTGCAGCACAGCCGGGTCCCCTTTAGGCCCAGGCCCGGTATACTTGTGCCAAGCTGATGGCGGCGCTGGCTACACTAAAACTTTCATAATTCTTTAATATAAGCAATATAGATCTTGTGACCCAAGCTTAAGCTAAGGTTGCCACCTGGCCGATATTTTAGCCAGTAAAATACCTGCCAAGGCCGGGCTGGTATTACAAATTTACCGGCAGTGCTGCCTTCTGGCCAATCACGTGTTCTGGCTCTGCCCCTTTACATTACGACCCGCCCCTTTTACATCATGGCCCGCCCCTTTGTTCCCGCTCCCACCACCAGCAAATTTTATTAAAAGGTGGCAACCCTAACTAAGTAATGCAAAGCATAGATTGAAAGTGCAGGGTAGTTTGTCTCACTGTTTATGCTTTTCCTGTATTGTAAAATGCCTTTACAGTAATGCTACATAAAGATATACATTCATACAAATGATATTTACATACATACTTGTTACAATTATGTAATGACAGTATTTCTTTAACAATGAACACTCACCCACCCCAGAGCCACAAAGAACCAGCATTTGCTTGTGGCTTGTTGTTCTGTTTGATACATGGATGTTCTAGGGACAGAGGCAGAACTAAGTGCAGGCAGCAGAGACGTGTCTATTTTGGTGCACTAGGTACATCACGCTTCTGATGCCTTCTTTGACTCCACTCTTGGGGTACATCCAGAAGCAACACTGTCATGGGCAGAGGTTAAGATGGTGGCTTTGGTGGTAAACAAGCTTGTGGTGCTTACATACATCATGGAGGTTTGTACAGTACCACATCAGGGCTTTGCATGTGTTTCACAGAGCCCATTCCAGATGTGCCATATATTTGGCTTCCAAGCATATAGGTGAGGCGTTCTGATAATGGCCTTATAGAAACTTTAACAGCTTAAGTTCTCTGTGGTGAGGTCACTGGTCATCTTCCCAGTAAAAAGTAGAATCCAGAGTTGGAAAAATTCCCATTAATTCTTATTTACACCAATGCCATTTGGCACTGCCTCGATCTGTCAGTTTCTCTGGTGAACCTTAGCAGGACCAGTCCGATACTGGCAGAATCTGAAATTGCTCCCACGCCAGTAAAGAAAAAAAAGAAAGGCCTATATGTTCCCACAGTGGCAGAACAGGCCTTGCTTTGCTTTCTATTTATCCAGGCCAAAAGGCTAATTGCTTTCAAGTGGAAATCTGGAAACTCCCCTAAGAAAAAACAGTGGCTACAACTAGTCAATAGCTCAGTACCATTGTGCCAAGTAACATACTGTACATGCGAAGAGGGTGCCCAAAGAAATTTGAAAAGTTTTGGTCCCCATGGCAGAACACATGCCATCATTGCTGATTCAAGACCAACTAGATTCACGGAATTCTCCCACACCCTAACTTTACACCCCTTTCTCCACCCCCCTACTACCCCCCCCTCCCAGTTTGCCAAAGGGCACAACAATAATCAGAATTGGTTGGGTAATTCGCTTATTGGTTAAGCATGGCACTCAGTTGTCCCTTTACAGACACATGATTGAAGGTATTCCATTTCCATTTACACAACCTTGTACTGAATGTTTATATACAACCTTGCACTAAATGAACATTTGATGTCATTAATATGCGGTAAACTGAGCACAATGTCAGCTTCTTCTTCTAATGTTATGGTTTTTAATGGTTAACTAAAATAAATAAATAACAAATGTGAAAAAAATATGCTTATTTGTAAGGCAACTCTGTTGTCATTAACATTAACGTCTGTCTATAAGTATCTATATTCTAGCTCAGACACTAATCATATTCTGATCCAAAAAGTATTATTCTATTCTTGTTAAACTATTCTTGCACTTTGCTGATAACCCATTGTGTCTGTGTCCTCGATTGGAACCCTGCTACCATGCAGCTTTAACAACATGAAATTCTAGTGAGTTTTCCTTTGTTTTTTCCACTTTCATTTTTTAGCCACATTGACTTGCCAACATTCTTATGTTTGTGTGCGGCTAAGATTTGGGTTTATTGTGACGGATCATCTGGGTTGCAGGACCATGCGTGAGAATGAGAACACTGTACTAAGAGGTCAGCGAGTGCTGTTGGTACCATATGAACGTCACCATGTCCCCAGGTATGTAAAAAATTATTTTCTTAGATGTGTTTTCAAATGTACAGTCAATGCCTCACTGTGAAATGTAAACATAAAAAGATTGTAACCTCTGCAGAGACTAGGATATATATAGGAACTAATGATAATTGATATTATGCAGTGCTCGTGTTTATAAGGATTAACACATGGATGCTCACATGGGTGCATGACTGTATGAAGTGTTAACAGTCTTCTAACATTCATTAATCATCAATGTCCTAATGTCTGGATGGTTCTGGGACTACAGGCATTTTTAGTCTGCCATTCCACATATCATTGATTTTGGGTGATACTGTTTTTATCAGTTTAGTACCCCCTGAGCTAGGGTTGCCAACTGTTCTTCATTCGGAATTCAGGCAGGGGGCGGTACCCATGATTTCAGAGGCGTCCCACGTGATGTAAAGGGCGGACCAGGGATGCGAAGAGGGGGGCCTATGATGCAAATGGGCGGGCTTGTGACATGGCAGCCCGTGATTGGCCACAACTCCCGGGAAGCCGGTAACAGGCTTGCCCAGTTTTCAGACTTATGAAAACCGGGCGGGTATTTTCGAAACCGGACAGCAGGTGTGAAAACCCGACTGTCCAATTCAAAACCGGACAGGTGGCAACCCTACCCTGAGCACTGTCACCTCCAGTCTGTTTCTATTAGGGATGCACCGAATCCAGGATTCGGTTTGGGATTCGGCCAGGATTTGGCCTTTTTCAGCAGGATTCGGATTCAGCCAAATCTTTCTGCCTATGCAAATTAGAGGCAGGGAGGGAAATTGTGTGACTTTTTGTCACAAAACAAGGAAGCAAAAATGTTTTTCCCTTCCCACCCCTAATTTGCGAAGCTTTCACAAAGGATTCGGGGGTTCGGCTGAATCCAGAATAGTGGATTCGGTGCATCCCTAGTATATATGCATGCAGTATATATCCCATGCAGTATATATATATATATATATATATATATGTGTGTGTGTGTGCAATCCAGTTAATGGGCATGGGGTCTATCTCCAATTTGTTCCTGACCTGAAGCTGACACACAGCACATTGCCACTGTGTTAAATATTATTGTGATACCACCTCTGCCCCAAGCTTTGTACACAGATGTGCTGGAAGCCACAGAGAATTTGGAATATTGCATATTCTATGCTACACCCTTAAAGGAAAACTATACCCCCCAAACAATGTAGGTCTCTATTAAAAGATACTGAGTAAAACAGCTCATGTGTAAAACCCTGCTTCATGTAAATGAACCATTATCATAATAATATACTTTTTTAGTAGTATGTGCCATTGGGTAATCATAAATAGAAAATTGCCATTTTAAAAAACAAGGGCCGCCCCCTGAGATCGTAAGATTCATTGTGCACACATACAAACCACATGTAAGGTCACATGAGCCAATTAACAGACAGAGTTGTGTCTTTTGCTTCCTCACTTCTTCCTGTTACAGTTAGTGTTGTAGTATTTCTGGTCAGGTGATCTCTGAGGCAGCACAGATAGAGTCACGAAATGGTGGTTCAAGGCAAGAGATGTAAAAGGGCGATATTTATGTAAATATATATTCCAGTTTGGTAAGATTCTTTAATATGTCATTCAATTTTATAAACTATCTGTTGCTTAAGTATTCATTTTGGGGGTATAGTTTTCCTTTAATACATATATTTGTATATTATATCACCATTCTCAACATTCCTCATAGAGTTCTCTCATTATAAATGTTCTTCCAGGTACCATGAATGGATGAAGTCGGAGGAGCTACAGAAGCTGACTGCATCTGAACCTCTGACGTTAGAGCAGGAATATGGTATGCAGCAGAGCTGGAGAGAGGATGCTGATAGTGAGTTTCTTATCGTGGTAGAAAAGACCTTCATCACTTTAGACTTTGCAGCGGGGATTTTAATGGCTTTTCTCTTCTTGTTGACAGAATGCACTTTCATTATACTTGATGCGGTACTGTGGGACCAAGGCTGCCCTGAGCAGCACTGCATGGTGGGAGATGTAAATCTTTTCCTTACTGAACCTGACAACCAAGCGTTAGCAGAGATTGAAGTTATGATTGCAGGTCTGCCCATTCCCAATGCTATTACACCTGACTCTTTCTTTTCCTCCTTGTATATATGTGTGTGTGTATCTATGAAAATCTCAGTGCGACAGTCAACCTGCTCTTCTGTTTACAATCACTAGCCCCACCTGCTGAAGACTAAAAGTTGTGTGTTTAGGCTTTGGGGATGTTCTTTGACCTGTATGAGCTACATGTCTGGCATAGATCAAAGGGCACCCTGCCAGCAAGCGTGCAACTGAAAGAACAAATACACGAAAATGGGAATGAACCGCAAATAGTTTCAAAACATCATACACATACTAAAAGTTATAGTTACCATTCCCTTTATTAGGTTATATCTGTATAATGAGACTTTCCATTTTCTGCTGTTTTTATGTAATTTCTTCATTGGACATTTATTTGGTGACTCTGCTAGTAGATCCTTATATCACTTTCTGTATCTCTTCCTTTCACCATTTCATCCAGTTTCCAGTTGCATTCTGTCTTTTATCCCCAGTCTCTGCTGTTTGTCCAAATTCTCTTTTTTTTTTTTTTTTCTATTCCAGAGCCTAGCTTCCGTGGCAGAGGACTTGGTGAAGAATCTGTGCGGCTGATGTTATCTTATGGTGAGTTCTTGTATGTTGTCGCATTGCACATGTATGTCATTGCTCAGTATCCTGCATGGCTCTGATGTCACCTCTCTGTTTTCAGGTATCACTGTTTTGGGGATTACTATTTTTGAAGCTAAAATTGGGCAAGAAAATCTTGCAAGCATTCGGCTGTTCAAAAAATTGCACTTCCAGGAGGTAAGAGGTGTTTTCAGACACATCTACCCACATGTCCCACATCAGCCCCCTTTTATTTTTAATTTGCTTTGTTTCTAGGCCTCAGTGAGTGAGATATTCCAAGAAGTGACACTGCGCTGGGAGGTGACAGAGCAAGAGAGACACTGGCTAACTGAAGCCACTCCTTTCAAAATGGCGACATATAGTGAGATCATACAGAGCATTACTGACAGAAAGAGCTAACCATCCTTGTGGAAAAGGTTCATTGCACTTATGTATCTCCTTGTCTCTCACAGTCCCAGGCTCTATGTTTATGGGTCTGTGTGGGTCTTCCATAAGTTTCCTGACCCTGGAACTCTCTTCACTGTTTGGTCTCCAAGTGTTCCCTCTGACTCCTTTGTTCTGGAGGCTTTGTGCAGGCGTGCCCTACACATACGGTCAGCACTATCGGGGGCTGGCCTTATACTTACATTATAAGTCAAAACCTTTGATTTCATCCAAGTTAGAGCCAACTGACAAAGTACTATAGGTGCGAGAAAGCTGAAGGTGCTTGCTGGCAGAAGTACTAGGTTGCTCTATCTTTGAAGGCTTGCTAGACCCCACTGTTCTGTGCCACTCTTCCAGCCTTTGTTCCAGAGCACACACTTCCTCTAAGGCTGTGGTCACTTTATCTAGCTGTCCAAAAGATCAGTGACTACTATGGGCAAACGCTCCACAGCTAGACCCCGAGAAAGCACAGGATGGGGACTGGTTGAGGGCACTTCAGGAAATACAGAGGCACAGCGGGTGGAAAGACGAGGAGAGGACAGGAGAGTCTAGCATTGTTGGAAGATATGGAGCAAGCTAATTTTAACCCATCAAATCTCACAATGTGTTGATACTGTGGGAAGAAGAAGCAGTCATTGCTATACCTAGTAATTCATGGATGTGCAATCAATGAAAAAAAAGCTAATAGTGTAATTAGCTAATTCCATGTTTTCTTTACATTATATGTATAGAATGTTTGCCATAGTGTTTTGCCCCTCACCTCTTTGGTTTTGATGAGTCCCAACCAGAGTTTGAATCTTTTCACCCGGAAGTCAATCATCTCATAATCCTGTGTCTCCAAGACTGGACTGTAACCTTCCACTCAGCACTGCTGCACACAAGACCCCCCTGCATACAGCAAGCAGACAGAAGCCTAGAGCTGGAGAATTTTGCAGGGCAGACCCTTTTCCCAGCACAGAGCATAGAAGCGTGTTGCAGGGGATGTGAAGAGATGGACATATAACACAGGAGACCTAAGGAACAGGAACCACAGTGACACCAAATCATTTCACCTAAACTAATCTATTACCATGTCTCACTTCCTTTGAACTTACCACATATATGCTGTCTGTGAGAGCAAGAATGACAAGACTGGATCCCAAAAGTTCCGACTTTACATCCTGAAAAGTCTTGCCAAATATTGCCCACCGCAGTACAAAACACAACTGTCTGGTAAGCTGCAAACAGAGGCAGAGAGTAAGACTTCAGATCTGCTCACTCTTCCCTCTAAAGGAATCATTTTCCATTTTATTATTTAACTTGATCTCATATTAAAGGAAAAGGAAAGTAGTTATCTACTGGGGGAAGGGGCAATTTGTCATTTGCCACTAGTGAATATCTGTTCTGTCCACCACCATCTCCCATAAAAAAACATTACATGACCCTATCAAGCATAGGGTTTCAAAATTGAAATCCAAAAATGTTTCTTTCTTCATAACAAATAAACCTCTACTCTCTCACCTTTAACATTCCCAAAAGAAGCAAGGTGGCAACAAGTGCTACCTCTGCCTGTGTCAGGATTGCCATTGTGTGAAAGCTCTTGGTTGTTCCCGGTATTGTTGCAGCAGCTGTTTGCTCAGAGAAATTCAAAGTTGGGGAATAAGCTGCACTCAGTTCGACATTTGGTCAACGCTTGAAGCTCCAGAAAGAGGAAGCGGAGAGCAGCAAAGAGCATGGATATCTAGGAAGAGATGGGGGCTGTTGTAGTAGAAGCAGATATGGATAGTGATGGGCGAATTTGCAGCGTTATGCTTCGCTGAAAAATTTGTGAAATTCCCGCGAAACGGTGAAAAATTTGTCAAAAGGCACAGCGAATTTTCGCAGCCATTTCGCAAATTTATTTGCCGCAAATGGCGAATAAATTTGCCCATCACTAGATATGGATGCTAAGAAGTATTAGCAATGCCAGGATTACATCTTACTCACAGCCTGTATGAAGGACAGGCTCAGGCCAGCTCTCATTTCTTGAAGGCAGAATGTTAGGACGGAGAGGGAGGAGACAGCACGGCCATGGAGTGAGAGGGAAACTTGCAGGCGGGTTGACATGTGAAGCTGAACATCTCTGTGGTACTGAGTCATCTCCACAGACAGAGAGCTGGGATGGGGATGCACAAGAGCCATGGATAAGCTTAGTGATGTCACTTCTGAATCATCATCATTATTATTATTATTGTCACATGACTGTGTGCGACAGTATAGATTTAAACAAATGTGTAACTTTGTTCTTTAAATAAATGGAGAATTAAAGGTATAAGTTAAAATAAGTATGTTATGTGTTTACTCATGTACCCTTTGTCTAAAATTGTATTTTCTTCGAAGACCAGAGACCATACAGTGCGACAAATATGCAATAATAGGTGAAATCGGGAATGGGCAAATATTTGTCATGTAATTCGTTGACATCATAGCTCTCATTCAGTGCCATGAACTCCAACTTGCCCATTATACCAGACTCAGCATTTTTACGGTTCAAATTTGGATCACCTGAACACTTCTAAGGCTTTGGACAACTGAATGTGGCAGTTTTTGATTCTCAGAATACGCAGTATACTGTTTTAAAATACAAGTTCTATGCATACAACCACTCAACCTGCAGCGTTGTGCACTGCATATCTCCTTCATTAATGACTTCTAATATCCATATCATTTACAGTAGGGAGTATAATACATGAATGATACTCAGAATTCCCTGTATAACTCAGCCTGCAGCCTTGTGCCTTTATATGGTCACAGAACAACCCCTCAGTGACTTCTAATATCCTTATAATTTACAGTAGGGGGTACATTATCCCTTATAATACATGAGTGATACTCATAGTTCCCTGTATAACTCAGCCTGCAGCCTTGTGCCTTTATATGGTCACAGAACAACCCCTCAGTGACTTCTAATATCCTTATAATTTACAGTAGGGGGTACATTATCCCTTATAATACATGAGTGATACTCATAGTTCCCTGTATAACTCAACGTGTAGTCGTGTGCCTTTATATGATGATTAAACTCCTTGCTACTTCTAATAACCTTGTTCAGATATGTTAGTAGTAATTTAGTCTACTCTTATTTTAGGTTATAAGACATTAAAATCCACCGAGCACTTTGGGGCCTTGTAAAGACTGGATATGTGGAACCTACTGTGATTTCTAAGGTAACATAGCCTAAGCATACCATATACCCTCCTCATGGGCTACACTGCTATCCTGTTGGCAGTAACTGCTGGTTCTGTTTGTTTATGACCTTCCCTATTTAGAATGTGCACTTTCTATTTAAGCAGAAACTTTAAACACTGCCCATCATACAAAACTACACAATTACTTTTTACATATCCACCAATATTCCATTGTATGTACCTCTCCTTTAGCCTTTACACAGTGAGTTGCATTTCATCAACATGACATATAGGTAACTTTTCATGTAATAATTAATATTTTGAAATACAATTTTTAGTGTCAATATCACTTTAAGTGGTTCAAGAAAGATGGTGGAGGTGAGCAGAGTGGAAGTCGTGGAGACCAGCTACATGAGAATGCCCTTGGCATATAAGGATGAAATGTACAAAACAGAAAGCATAATGCAGGAGGCCAGTAACATGAATAGCACTGGGTATATCACCCACCGTATGCAGGAGGGGAATAGCCATCTAAGGGGTTCCAGCATACACTTTAAAATATTGTAACCTTCATATATGCCTGTGGTTAATTGAAAACATTTTAGTTCCCCTAACTTTATTATACAATGTAATAATAAGTCATTAGTTCAAGAGCTCTGTAATCTGTTTCAAAATAATCCTGGTTAATATACTGGTAAATAGTTACTCAGACAGAATTTTATAGGTATTACACAAAGCAGTATAGAAAATAAGCCCTCACCAATTCATGCTGTGAATGGCAAGGGTTAGAGAGAGGCACCATCACAGCACTAATCAAGCTCACTGTCCTTGCTGTATGACTCTTAGTCAAATGAAGAGGAGAATGGCCATTGTTTGGCCTCTATCCAGTCTTCTGTGCAGCACGCATTCTCTGACCATCAGCTACTAGAACTTTCAGGACTGTGAAAGGATTGGATTATATAATACATATATAGTAAGGTTGGCTGTGTACTGATTATATAGTACAGACACAGCAACCTTAAAAGCATGTTACATAGTTACATAGTTAAATTGGGTTGAAAAAAGACAAAGTCCATCAAGTTCAACCCCTCCAAATGAAAACCCAGCATCCATACACACACCCCTCCCTAATTTTAATTAAATTCTATATAACTATAGAGCTTAGTATCACAATAGCCTTTGATATTATGTCTGTCCAAAAAATCATCCAAGCCATTCTTAAAGCCATTAACTGAATCAGCATCACAACATCACCCAGCAGTGCATTCCACAACCTCACTGTCCTGACTGTGAAGAACCCCCTACGTTGCTTCAAATGAAAGTTCTTTTCTTCTAGTCTAAAGGGGTGGCCTCTGGTCCGGTGATCCACTTTATGGGTAAAAAGATCCCCTGCTATTTGTCTATAATGTCCTTTAATGTACTTGTAAAGTGTAATCATGTCCCCTCACAAGCGTCTTTTTTCCAGAGAAAACAACCCCAACCTTGTCTACCCTCATAATTTAAGTCTTCCGTCCCTCTAACCAATTTAGTTGCACTTAGTCTCTGCACTCTCTCCAGCTCATTTATATCCCTCTTAAGGACTGGAGTCCAAAACTGCACTACTTCAATGAGGCCTCACCAGGGACCTATTAAGAGGCATAATTATGTTTTCATCATTATTATGTAGGTGTCAGGGAACAGAGCTCCCTTTTGGCTCATCAGCAGTATTTGTACCGGGCCGCGTGCAAATCTGTACGTTGGGAAAATTAGCCAGCACTGTCAGACTCTTCACTAAGGCGAGTGCCATCTGTAATGGATTGATTCTCATCTAGGAATCAAAGAAAAGTCAAATTAGACATACACTATAAAATCTAGTTATTAGACCTGATCACTGAGTAGTGGTTCCACAACAAATCACAATAAAAGCCAATGATCTAATATACAGCTAAATCACTAAGGGTCAATGCAAGTGCCGCATACCTATTCCACTTGTGCACTCTGGAACTTTTTCCCTCACAAAGTGTGGGTAATGTTCAACCGGGCCCAAACTGAGCAACCATAGATTGCTGTGGCCTCTGGAAGACCAGCGCTGACACATGATTTGCACACAAAGCTTGTTCTATCCATGATCATCCCAATTAAAGTAGTGCTGCACTTGCTTACACCTTTAACTAAAGCTTATAAGGCTGACCAGGGCTGCCATCAGTGGAGTATAGGCGGTACTTCAGCCATAGGCTCCATGGCAGAAATGCAAAAGTCATTTTTATGGGTGGAGAATGGGGCAGGGTCTGCAGGAGACTGGGCAGGGATTTAGTATAATAAGCATTACTGGGGTAAATCAGGTGTATAGCCATGCATCAATGGGTCTTTTTTGACCCAATTTACTTGTTGAAAAGGCTCTTGTACTAGATGAACAAAGGATTTGGACCCTCTCTGGGAGAGTAAAATGGAGCCCCTATGATTCCTAATGATGGCCCTGTGGATGATTAAAGAACCAGGATCCCTTATTCCTTGTTTATAGCTACATGAGACTTATGGAATAAGTTGTTTTATCCAGTGTCGGACTGGCCCACCGGCATACCAGAAAAACTCCAGGTGGGCCCAGGTGTCAGTGGGCCCTCCTGCTTCTAAACATTTTGCCTATTTCATGGTTATTGCCTATTTCTATGAGAATAAAGACGCTAAATAGATGGAATAATAGGTTATAGTGTGTAAAGAAAAGAGAATACGAGAATAGAGGTTGAGTGAAGAGAGGAAGAAAATAATATTTAGAGTGGGCCCCTGGTCTAAAGGTTTTTGGGTGGGTCCCTGGTCTAAGGGTTTTTGGTGGACCCCTGGTGTCCCAGTCCGACACTGGTTTTATCCTGTCCACAAGTGGATGACACAAGCAGGAAGGCATGACTGGAAATAATCTGGAAATAATACTAAATAATCCTAAATCTGGAAATAATCCTAAAGACCCCGCAATCAATCTCCTCTAATGTGAGTAACTAATCTCTTCTGAATGCTTCCCCACTGGCAACAAAGTGAATCACCGGTGAGAAAATATTTGTTTGTTTGTTTGTACCTGCGATTTCTCGATCAGTCCAATTCAGCAAATCCAACATGTCGCGTGCGTTTCGTCACCACACAACAAATCTTTCCCCATTGTTCCATGGAGTTCAGCCCTTTGTGTGGGTGACTAATCTCCTTGTCTTTCAGCAGGAGGTAGGTGCATTAAAGTAGGCAGTGCTTCCCAGACTCACAGGCTGATTGTGGAATTATGTTCAAAACAATAATCTTAAATGCTAACCAGTCTGTGACCTCAACTCTTATAGGTCTGTGTTGGTTTCCCTTGCGTTTTTCAAATTCCCAGCTACCCTGTGGTACCTGTGTTGTCATGCCATACACAGATTTTCCAGATCTCTCCCATGTTACAGTTAGTTTCAACCTGAAATTAGTCA
The DNA here is from genome assembly GCA_038501925.1 of Xenopus petersii. Lineage (NCBI taxonomy): Eukaryota > Metazoa > Chordata > Amphibia > Anura > Pipidae > Xenopus > Xenopus petersii. The sequence continues at coordinate 82,388,183 of CM076689.1, forward strand.
ATGCTACCACGGCCAATGCTCCCCCACTCTCTAGATAGCGAGCTCCACTCTTGCTCAGTCTATACAGGCTTATCCCAACGTGAGCTGTGGTACCTGGATGAAAGAATACACAGCTCTACAGATATATTCACTGTGCACACCTATACACACAAACCATTTGTTCTACACACCTGCTCCTCTTTTCCAGCCTGTCTTCACCAGTACCCAGTACCTATATTGACCACACTGTCCACAAAGGGGAATGGTTCCATGTGTGACACATCCAGATGGTGCAGTTTGTTAGAGATTAAAACAAGCACCAGATAAATAGGCAGAAGTAGAGAGCAAAGCAGAAGGATAAGAGTCCACTGGCCAGATTGTGGGACCTATGAAAGAAAGAGGCTAAACTGTGAGCACATACGAACAAAAGGAGGTGTGGATATATAAAATATGGTGTGGAATTAAAAAGGGGGTCCAAATAATTGCACCACTGGACTTGAGTAATCTTAACTGTTGAAGGAAGGAAGGTGGAAGGGAAAAAAGGACTGTCAGAGACAATGAGAACCTATTCAACTGTTATAAAAGAAAGACTTTTTAGGTTCTGGTAAGTTGATCAGGAAGCACAATATTGGTATGGAGTAGGTGAAAACCCATATAGTCTTACCGGGGGCAGCAAAATTAGGTGACACCAAAAAGTGTGAGGTGCAGTGTGTTACACACAGCTTGGTTTGGGTGGCTGGCATTGCTAGGGTCATGCCCTCAATCCTCCATGACTTGCTGGGCACATGGAAGTACTGGCATGGGCTGAAGAAAAGACTCACTAGCACATTGACAGGGGTACTGCATATACATATACAAGTGCCACTTAATATGTAAAGCTAGGTGGCTCTGGCTGGTATTTTAAGGGTGGCGACTCTACATGATATTACCCAGTCCCCTTATCTTGGATCCTGTGCTGATTAAGCAGTTAGAGCTGGATAGATAGGTCTCTGCACTCCAAAATGGAGCACAGAGGCCCACGGTCATTTGCAGACAGCTGCATGCACCATGCATAATGCAAAAAAATGGGTGATTTAGCTTGGCAAATAAGGCCTTTTGGCTCCACAGCTTAGTAACCAGGTTCATTTCCAATCAGATACCAAAACAATCTTCAAATTAAGAAGTTCATTTATTATAAAGTACATAGTAACATACATCTGTGTTAGTAAATCAGACATTTGGCATGCATTTTGCTCTGAACTATTTACTTGGGCAAATAAAATCTTATTTCATTAATTAAGATGGGTGAGTTGTTTGTGGAATTTGCATACACCATCTACTCAACTTTGGACAGAGAGGTATTGCTAGTGTAGTCCAGAAGATGTTCCAAGCTTGTAGTCACAATAAGATTGTCACTATCTCCTGGCACTAAGTAGACCACAGTTGGTCTAGGGCTAACATTCTTTTAGACTGAATTTAACTAAATTACAGAATCATTTGGCAAATCAGTCACAGCTGTGTTGTTATCTTTAGGGGAGCTGAATTCAAGAGCAACCAACTTGGTTGTCATAGGGGCATTTGGTAGTATCCCTGAAGAGAAAGGATTATTGTCCACTTCTGTCCAACTGCAGTAGCTCATGGTGATCTTTCAGAGCTCTGGGCACCTCCTGCATGTTTCCCACTTGACACAAGGCAGAAGGTTTTGAATGATGCAAATCCTTTTGGAAGGATGACGGATCCATGCACCTCAACTCCTGGGGCTTTTAATACCAAAGGCTCTTCACTGATTATATGGGAATGCATGGCTGATATCATCAACTCTTGTGTCAGGATTAAGGCACAGAAAGACATATCTTCCGAAGGAGATGCAGCCATGGCACCACCTGGCAAAGAATAACACAACTTATTCTTTATTTTGGTTTTATGTTTGAGTTGACTCCATGGGGGAAATTCACTAAGATGCGAAGTTCGCCGCACTTCGCCAGGCGTATTTTCGCCAGCGCTCTGCAAATTCACTAAAATCCGAAGTTGCGCACAGGGGTAGCGTAAGTTTGCGAAGTTGCGCTAGCGTTAATTCGCCAAGCGAAGTTTCGCTAGCGATGGTTCATTTGCATACGGCGCCAAATTCAAATTTCAATGGAGGAATACGTATCAGCACTACAAATGCCTAGAAAACCTTCAAATCAGCAAATAAAAATTTTATTTTGCCCTACACATGTGCCCACTGTATTGGTAAGTTGCCATGAGTCAGGAAATGTAGGGGGGAAGGAGGGGAGCCCCAAAAATATTTTCGATCTTTTTCAGCCTATCGCCCATCATGTAGAAAACACGCCAGCGTTTTTTGGGACTTAGAAAAAAATTTGACTTTTTTTGAAACAATCCCTATGTACTCTATTGCGCTTAGCCAGGTCTGAGGTGGCGAAGGAAGTCTAGCGTAAAAGGTAGTTAGTGAATTTGCATAGTTACGTCGCTAGCGAAAATTCGCCTGGCGTAAGGATGCGAAGTAACACTAGCGAAACTACGCCAGCGTTCGTTAGTGAATTTGCGCCGTAACGAAAATGCCAAACGCTAGCGAATTAACGCTAGCGTTCGGCACTTCAGCGCTTAGTGAATTTGCGCCCATGAAGCGCTATGGGAAATTAGTTAACACTAGGGGGCAGCAGGGTATTATGTTTCTTTGTGAAGCCTAGAGTGGATTTGCATATAGCACTAGGTACTCAGTAGTATTTCTATGTTGCAAAAGGCAACTTCCTGTAATATCACTTTCAACAAAGGATTCTGTGTTGGAAAGAGCTTTCCCTTTCTCCCTCCAAGCTATAAACAAGCAATATTCATTCTGTGTTGTATCATGCATTATTTAGTTTTGTGGCAAAAGGACCCAATCCACTCCCACATTCTAATTGGCTTAGGCTTTGATGTATTAAGTTTATCCCAAAAGTATTTCAAGCCTTAGGCAGGGGTGTAGGGATACTCCATACTTGGGTGGATAATTTCTGTTAAACTGCTGCTGTCAGAATTACTGCAAGTCCTTCCTGCATAAACCTCTTAGGGAAACTACTTCTCCTAAGCAAACATTTATTTGCCTCTTACCCAGCACAGTGAGGACATTTCTGAAGTCTCAGTTTCAGCTCTGCGTCTTGCCCCACTTTCTGTATCCAGCACATTAATCATGTTTTCTGTAGCTTCTAGTATCTGGAGCCTGGGGTTATCTCATGGGGGCAGCCTGAGACAGAACATGGTTATATATAAATATGCCCATTAGTTAGATATTCTTATGAAGCGTCCTTAATTTCTTTTATTAAGTTATGGACAAATCCCTGCCACTTAGACCATACTGGCTACATTTAGTACTTGAGGCACAGGGAGATTAAAGATGAAATATATAGTACAAGTCTCCACATAGGGCTCTGCAGCTTGCCAAAGAAGGCAGTTCAAACATACAGTAGTTAAGTTTGCAGAGAGGACCCCCCAGTAAGAATCATTTTAGCAGTTGTTATATTGGACATTATTGTGCATGTTGTTTTGAGGGTGTTACTTAGGGGCACATTTACTTAGCTCGAGTGAAGGATTAGAATGAAAATTTTTTTTTGGCTACTTCGACCATCGAATTGGCTACTTCGACCTTCGACTACGACTTCGAATCAAACGTTTCGAACTAAAAATCGTTCGACTATTCGACCATTCGATAGTCAAAGTACTGTCTCTGTAAAAAAACTTTGACCACCTATTTCGCCACCTAAAACCTTCCGATCACAGATGTTAGCCTATGGGGAAGGTCCCCATAGGCTTTCTAGGCAATTTCTGATCGAAGGAAAATCGTTCGATCGATGGATTAAAATCCTTCGATCAAACAAATTGCGGTAAATCCTTTGACTTCGATATTCGAAGTCGAAGGATTTAACTTCGATGGTTGAATATCGAGGGTTAATTAACCCTCAATATTCGACGCATAGTAAATGTGCCCCTTAATGTCACATAAACAACAATCACGGAGCAGTGGTGTAGCTTCACTTTCTTTGGGCCCCTTGCAAAAATGTTTTTTATTGCCCCCATCCAAATCATGCTGCTGTGATCCACTCCCTACTGTGCCAACAAGCAATTGGATCTTGCAGCGTGGTTGTCAGCAGTAGGGAGGGGATGTCAGGCCTTTCTGGGCCCCCTGCATTGGTTTGCTGATAGTTACACTATTGCCACAGAGCCAGGTGTATACCAATAAGTCGAATTCATATTGGAGGATCCTGCTGCACTATTTGGGTGGGCATTATTTTGGTGGCCCCTAAGCCACCCGGAGGCAGGTCCTGTGTGGGGGGGACATTGTGGGTCCAGAGAGCACAATTGAACTCTCATGCACTAGAAGGGCCGAATTACGTTTAAAACCCAGAAATTCAGAAATTCAAGGGGTTGTTCACCTTTAAATGAACTTTTAGCATGATGTAGAGAGGGATATTGGCAGACAATTTGCAATAGGTTCTGTTTTGAGTTATTTAGTTTATTATTCAGCAGCCCTCTTGTTTGCAATTTCAGCAATCTGGTTGCTAGGGTCTAAAATCCTCTAGCAACCATGTATTGATTTGAATTAGAGACTGGAATATTAAGGCCTGAAGGGGAGGCCTGAATTGAAAGATGAGTAATAAAAAAAGTATTTGTAGTGTTACAGAGCCTTTGTTTTTTTGAGGTCTCACTCCCCAATTACCATGTGTGTTTGTTTTTTAATTTGGCAGGTTATGAAAGTTTGAACACATTTCTGTGTTTTTATGTGTTATTACAGTTTTGCTAATGAAGGTGAATTGCCCTTTAAGCTGCAAATTACAGTTTCCCCAAGAGATCTGCTTATCTTAAATTGTATCTAAGTCTCTATTCTGTGCTCTCTACCAAAAGCCGACTAAGTTAGAAACGTTGTATCTTTTTCTGGCTGCTCAGTGCTGGAGATCAAAGAGAAAGTCGGGACATTTTAGTAACAAACCTGGGACTGAGCGTTGAGCTGTCAAAATCGGGACTATCCCGCGAAAAATGGGACAGTTGGGAGGTATGTCCTGTATCTCCTCCTTTTGACTCCCTGCAGGAGCTTGCACACTATTCCAGCTCCTAGGGTCATGATACAGCTGAAATAACTGCAGATCTGTACAGAGAGACTGAATAGAAGCTGACCGTCATTATTTGGGTCCATCCATCTTGGAAAAGGTTATTTGTTTAATTAAGTCTACTCCCTAGAGCTTTAGAGTTTTACTACCACACCACACACACCGTAGCTGATACATAACTGTAAACCTTGTAAGGTGTTTAAGTTAAAGGGAAAATATACACCTCTTTTTGTCATGAGCTCATTCAGTTTAGTTCAGTTTGAGCTGGAATTATAATTCCAGCTCTCACTGTATCCAGTAAATAAACAAGAAGGTAAAATTAAACATTACAATGTAAAATATTACTTTTGCATAATATACTATGATAAAACATACATATCATTACATAGATACAACTGTGAGGTACAATTACCCTCTAACATTGGATAGAATAACATTTACTTTGTTAGCTGTGGATGAAGAATGGAATCAAGGGAGGGTCTTGAAAGTGAGTATGGACAGTGTAATATTTGTATTATTTGTAACTAATATACACTACATGGGAATAACAATTTTCAAATGCTAACAAACCCCTACCAGGCTTATGTTCGACAGGGCACACACAGTGAGCATAGGACAGGCAGAATATGGCACACACAGGGGGTTATTTTGCATAAGGGTGATGCTGCCTTCGCTCTATTTCTTTTTTGGCAGCTGAATAACCTTCAGGGTAAAAGTATAATTTAGTCCATCCTTTAAGACTCCATTCCTGACGACCAATTCACGTTTTCTTGGACCTGTAGATGTGGTCTGGTTATCCAACATCAGACTCTGGCCATTGGACTGAACAGCACTCTAGTGGGGGAATGTAATAAAAGTCGCAAAGAGCAAAACAATTAACACAAATAAGAATAAAAAGTCTAATTTCGCTATGTAATACTCTACCATAAACTGTTATTACGTTGCGAATTTTAATTGAGCATAACTTTTTCAGTAAGAAGTTTTATTACATTCGCTGCTCACTGGCGCAAACTATAAAATTCGCAAACCTTCTTCTACTGTCGGAAAGTGGTCGCTAAACATTTTCCGGGTTCGCAAAAGCTATATTAAATTCGCACAAAGGCAAATTTTTTCGCACAGTGGCATAACTTTTCGCATTGCGAATATTTTTCCGCTACCAACTTGCATTACATTCCCCCATAGATGTACTGGAAGAGTTGGGCAATAGTTAGGTTTTACAGCTCCAAGCATTTGCTCCATTTATGCTATGAAAGTGTCTATTATAACATAGCCTAGATGAATGCAGCAGTGTATTGCCTCTTGCAGGGTTCTTTCTGCTTCTCATTGTGAATTATGACTTTTTAGCACCCATCATCACTGAGATTCTCACCTGTGTTTCACTGTTACAGGTATAACATTCACCAGAGAGAATCACAGGAACCTCTAGACCAGTGCTGTCCAACTTCTGTGGTACCGAGGGACGGAATTCTTCTGGCCCATATGGTGGAGGGCTGATAATGGAAGCCAGCATTAGCCACTCCCTGTTCTTAAACCACATTACCACAAGACCATGTCCACATTAATGGTGGTAGCAAAAAAAAAAAAGCATGCAGGGATATCAAATCACTCATTTGTGAAAAAAAGTTTTCATATTGAAACATATTAAAAATCCATATGCCTCATCCTCCCCTGTGGATAACACAGCACCCCCCATTAAACAACTTAGGGCCCCTAATAACCATTTTCAAATGCTAACAGGCTTATGTTCCACAGGCAGAGCAGGGCACACACAGTGAGCATAGGACAGGCAGAGTATGGTACACACAGGTAGTATAGGGCAGGCAGAGTATGGCACACATGGGGAGCATAAGGCAGACAGAGTATGGCACACACAGGGAGCATAGGACAAGCAGAGTATGACACACACAGGGAGCATAGTGTAGGCAGAGTATGGCACGCACAGGCAGAGTAGGGCACTCACAGGCAGAGTAGGCCACCCACAGGCAGAGTATGGCACACACAGGCAAAATATGGCACACACAGGTAGCATAGAGAATGCAGAAAATGGCACACACAGGTAGCATAGGGCAGTCAGAGTATGGCACAGACAGGGAGCATAGGGCAGGCACAGTATGGCACACACAGGGAGCGTAGGGCAGGCGGCCAGCTGGACAGCACTGCTCTAGACAAAGCCACATGCAGCCAAACCTTGTATTTCTGATGGGTTGAGGCAGGCAGGAACTAGGTCAGACCTCTCTTTGTACAGGACATTCCCACAGCACAGAGGCTGGTGCAGAGCTTAGAGCACTGAATGCTATCAATTGTGTTGACATGTGCAGTGGACCAGAAGAGAAGGTAGGATAGATAATCTGCAGCACAGTGACTGGATCCAGAACAAACACCTCACAGGTCACCTCTGTCTCACTTACTACATAGTGCAAGGTGGCCCTTAATGTATATGAACCAGGCTCCAAAAAGCTTCCAACAGAGGAGAGACCACAAAGTTTTCCAATTCTGATAAAAAAAAATAACGTAAAAATCACATACCGTCATCCATCCTAGATGGAGATTCCACTTCCAGAGATTCCTCCCACCAACCCCAGTGTTTCATACTTAAATAACTCTGACTTCAAGCAGAACAGCCATGGGGAATACACCACAGGAATGATCCCTGGTTGCCATTGTGTTTAGCGTTGCCTGGCCGCTAAAAGTGATGGTTGATCCCAATGTTATTAATAGGGAAAAAAGATAAATATATATAGGAAGGCCGGTATTTTTTTTTCCAGAAAAGGTGGCAACGATAATTGTTTTGAGAGAGGATATCATTTGGATGAACTGAGAGAGACAAGGAGGAAAGCAGGACCTGCAAGAGAGATCTTATGAGAAAGTCTGTCTCCTAGCAAACCATCAGGAATAGTGATGTTGGAAAGAGTGAGAAAGGAACAGAAGATGTGAGAAAGATCATGAGGATCCAGGTGCCAAATTTAATTTTGATGTCATATAAAGAAGTCTGTTGAGAAATATGCAGTGGGCTATATACAGTATAAGCCTCCTCTGGACACCAGTGATATAGTCCATCTCTATAAAGGACTGAACTATTCTATCCCTCGCCTACATGTTCTGGTGTTGCCAACTTGGCTCCAGCAGAAGTGGGATATCAGCAACAAGGGAAAAGGCCAGAGGTACATCCAGATATCAAGGAGGGTACAAGTAGCTTTGGGGTGTTTATGTGCTGCAGGGCTGTGTAATGCTCAGGCATTTTTCAATAAGTGGGCACCACTGCTGCCCAGTGGGACAGCCCGCATTGGTGTTACACAGATGCTTATTACGGAAAAATGGCAAGAGGGTTCTAAAGGAGATCACAACCTATATGGCGTATGCCAAACAATGCAAAAGTAGTTCAAATGGAGAATGATATTCCCTCCTGTGCATAGAAAAATTAGCTATCGATCTGATGCTACTAACCTGGTGGTTCTAAGTGCTGCTCTGGGCTGAAGAACGGCCGTAGGATTTGAACTCTAGTCTCAACAGCATTCCTTAAAAGGGATTCTGTCATGATTTTTATGATGTATTTTTTATTTCTAAATTACACTGTTTACACTGCAAATAATTCACGCTACAATACAAAATGAAATTCCTGAACCAGCAAGTGTATTTTTTTAAGTTATAATATTGGTGTGTAGGCAGCTATCTCAGGTCTTTTTGCCTGGCCATGTGCTTTCAGAAAGAGCCAGGATGGAACTGCTTTCTGGCAGGCTGTTGTTTCTCCTACTCAATGTAACTGAATGTGTTGCAGTGGCACCTGGATTTTACTATTGAATGCTGTTCTTAGATTTACCAGGGAACTGTTATCTTGTGTTAGGGAGCTGCTATCTGGTTACCTTCCCATTGTTCTGTTGTTAGGCTCCTGGGGGGGAGGGAGGGGGGTGATATCACTCCAACTTGCAATACAGCAGTAGTGATTGAAGTTTATCAAAGCACAAGTCACATGACTGGACGTAGCTGGGAAACTGACAATATGTCTAGCCCCATGGCAGTTTTCAAAATTAAATATAAAAACTCTGTTTGCTCTTTTGAGAAACGTATTTCAGTGCATAATTCTGCTGTAGCAGCACTATACACATACATAAACTGATGTGTTTTGAGAAAAAAAAACATTTTTCCCATGACAGTATCCCTTTACGGACTGAACCCCAAACTCCAGGGCCAAAGGGGAACCAGAGTGACTGACCCAGAGGCATGGAAAAAGTGTAGAAGCAGAAGAGAAAGGACTCACTTCGAAGTCTTCCTGTAGGTCACTAAAGATATCAGCTAAACTGACATTCTGTGTCTCAGCATCAGTAAGTGCAGGAATTCAAACTAGGTACATAGGCACATCCGGAAGTGAAACTGCGAGACAGAGAGTGATGGGAGACAGTGAGTGCATTGACAGGTGGCTACAATGGTTTGGTCTGCATGTTAAAACCAAAGGAAAGCAAGGAGAGTCAATTTTGGTGCTATATTCTGCTAGACTAGAGATGCAACAGTGAAAGATAAAGGTGTTCCAGGAAGACATACTGACCCCGTCTTTCTTTGCACACAACGTAGGAGCCTTGTCGTTGCAAGAACTGTATAAATGTATAATGAAGTGCATGTATGGGATCCGTTATCTGGAAACCAGTTATCCGGAGTGCTTCATTTTCCGAAGTCGCCTGAAGTTGCCTCACGAGGAAACTTTAGGCAACTTCGGAAAGCTGAAGCGACCCGAGTGCCACCCCACCGGCGATTTACATTCTAGCAGGCAGGAAGGCATTTAAGGGAGATTAGTCAGCGAAGAGGCAATTTTTCGCTGGGTGACTAATCTCCCCCGGTAGCCACGTCTGCCACCACCCTTAAATGTATGTATAAAGACTGGAGTGACTGGATGTCTAACATAACAGAAGAGAAGCCAACTTCCTGCTTTTCAGCTCTCTAACTCTGAGTTAGTCAACTACTTGAAGGAGGGCCAGATGGGACATAACTGTACAGTGAGTTTGCAATTGATCCTCAGCATGCAGCTCAGATAAAAAAGCAGCAGTTATGACTCATGTGCCCCCCCCCCAAGTCACTGATTGGTTACTGCCTGGTAACCAATCATTGGAAACCAAGGAAGCTACAAAGCAGGAAGTAGTGTTATGGTTATTATGTCAGACATCTAGTCACTCCTGACTTTATACATTACATTTTTGGCTAACCAACTACAGTATGTTAGAAACACTTTTTATTTTGCACAGCCTATCTATTTACCCATTTTTTATTGTCATACAATTCCTTTAAAGGGGAAGGCATTTATAGTAGCTTGTGCGCAAAATGTCTTTATGTCCTTAGGATATTGATTATGGGTGAGTGTGGAGGACCGCCTGTCTCAGGCAATACAGTAAAAGGCAAAGAAGTGATGTTGAACAGGGATGGAATGGTACCAGGCATGCCAGTGTAGGGGATTAGAGGATCCTTCCCCTGTTTTCCTGCCTGTGACATCATCCAGCCCAGTTACAGGCTTGAGAGTGATCCAATTGGCTGGGAGAGGTAATTTGGGGAAATGGTAGCGCTACCGGAATAAGAGCTCTGGGGAAGGGACATTTTATTTGAACTGTGTGGTTAGTAAACCCTTTCGGAGGATTGGGACATTGATATTAAAATGGACTGTGTTGGAGCAACAGTTAAGTACCTAATAGTGATTTAGGTAGTGTCCCACGTGTCCCCAGTGTAGGAGTGCATGGTGTATTAGTTTGACTGCAGTTTATATAAAGTTTATATCTGTTTAATTTGCAAACTGTGTGTTTTACTATTCCTAGTGGAATCCCCCTGAGGTGTGTTCCCTAGGTGGAGGCACTGCGCTGTATTCCCAGTTCCCGGTACTTTTCATACACAAAAGGGACTTGGGGCCCCTGAATTGCCACGGGTAAGTTGCTATTTAAAGAGACAGGAACAAAATTAGGGTTATACCAGTGTGATGTGGTTTGGGTAATAAAGTACCACACAGAGCAGTCTGATACTCTGTGAAGATGATACAGTGTAGGCATATGTATATGTCTTAGTCAGCACCCATACTGCCTGCCCCACAGATACTCAGCTTCCTCAAGCATGTCTCGTATTCAGAGTAGAGTTATTTGGTTTCTTGAGAGATTCCTGAATAAAGTGAAATATATAAAGATATATATATGAAATACAGTATACCATAGCCCTGGTTCAAAGTATACCCTATCTCTCTGTATTCCTACCCCCATAATTTGAGTTTGTGCAGAGTCAGTGAGGTAAGATGATTGCAGTCACAGCTGGACACACTGCCCCCACCCGTTCCCATGGTAAAAAATTGGGATTCAGAAAAGACAGTACATTCCTAGCCTCTCCCAGCTGCTGCCCAGATACCCAGAGTTGTGCTAAACCTGTGGGCAACGTTGCTATGGATCTCTGGCAAACACAGTGTCTTCTCCATAACTTACTAGCTGTAGGTGCATAAAGGGCAAGGAACTGAAAGCTTTAAATGTAAAGAGTCACTCTAGTAGTTGTAGTCAAACAGTGAAACATTTATTTAGCCCTCCACAATGTAAGGCAAGTAAACGTTTCAGACCCCACTGGGCCCTTTTTCAAGCCTTGAGGCCTACAGGTTTGAAAAAAGGCCCAGTGGGGTCCGAAATGTTGCCTGCTTTACATTGTGGAGGGCTAAATAAAATTTTCAGTTTGACTAAAACTACTAGAGTGCCGCTAAATTCTTCAGTTTGATTACAAATACGTCTCCTGTTGCAGTCTAGAGACCTATAAGCATCATCATCATCATCATTTATTTATATAGGGCTGTCAAGATACTCAGTGCTTTACTGCAGTCAGGGCCGGTCTTAGGCCGATTGGACCTATTGCGCCCAATCGGGCCCCGCGCCCATTGGGGCCCGCACAGCAGCTCAGATAGAGTCCCCGTGTGTGCAGACAGCAGCGTGTGCAGAAATTTTGCAGGGCGCACTAAACTATTCTACCAGTAGGGGGCGGGCAGCAGAAGTGAGCCGGAAACTGAAGAGCTGAACGGGAAAACATTAGCTTGTGTGCAGTGCTTTGAATTTCCCTCCTTATTAGTTCCTGCTGATGAAGGGGAGGGAGAGAATTTTCTGACGCTGTTCTACAATTCCTCCCTCGCCCAGGGCAGGTAAGAACAGCATCTTCACTGATATGGGTGGATCTATTCTTTAGTTTTTCCCTAACTTCTATGCAACTTCAGGCTGATTCTCTCTGCATGTGACTTGCTTATATTTTAAATTCTGCAATGTGTGAGTTTGCTGTCTATTAATCATGTTAAAGTTGCCTAATATGTTACAAAAAAGTGTTTTTAGTCTATTTTTGTGAAAGAATTCTTCATTTGTATGGGTGTAATAGCAAATTACAAGCATTCTTGTGTCCTACAGATGTCTGTTTTAGGGCTCTTACACACGGCCGTTCCGACCTGCGCTCCCCTGCGTTCCGTTTTTTGGCGTTCAGCCGCAGGGGAGCGCAGGAATAGACGCAAGTAATTATTTGAAATGGGGCTGTACTCACTCAGGCGCGTGTAGGCCCAGTGGCTGCACAGATCCTATCTGATCCCATTGTAAGCAGCAGTCCTGTCCTGCTTTATGGCAGCTGAGATTTTGGGCATCTGTTCACAGGTTTTATCTAATATTCCTCTGTATAATTGTGTCCAATGAACAGATTAAAAAAACTAATATTCCAGTGGAGTTGACAGCTATCACCCTCACCTCCAAGCTTCTCCTCACAATTTTAAGTACTTTGTTGTTTTTCCAGCCAAGAAAATAGCGATGCACTAAATTAGGTTAAAAATTATTTTATAAAACAAATAGTTTCACAGCAGGAATAGTCTGTACAGAGAGATCCCATAAAAGTACGGCAGCATAGGTATTCGCTATACTAAGCACAATTCAGCAGGAACAGTCCCTAAGTTTGCTCATAGTCTGTACAGAGAGATCCCATAAAACTATAGCAGCATAGGTATTCCCTGTACTAAGCACAATTCAGCAGGAACAGCCCCTAAGTTTGCTCATAGTCTGTACAGAGAGATCCCATAAAACTATGGCAGCATAGGTATTCCCTGTACTAAGCACAATTCAGCAGGAACAGTCCCTAAGTTTGCTCATAGTCTGTACAGAGAGATCCCATAAAATATGGCAGTATTGGTATTCCCTGTACTAAGCACAATTCAGCAGGAACAGCCCCTAAGTTTGCTCATAGTCTGTACAGAGAGATCCCATAAATGAATACCAGCATTTTCCTTTACCACAGAGCAGGAAGGTCAGAGAAGTTTATTAAAGAATGCATCATGCATTTATTATAAAAATGTATAGCTTCATGGTAATCCATGGTGCGCTACACACATTTTACACTAGTAACCAAAATTTGCACAAATTATTTTTTTTGTGCATATAGCCTAAAAAATGAGGGAGCATTGTCTCTCAGCTGCCCTGCCTGCCCCAACCCCAACTGGCTGCAGTCAGGGAAAAGCAGACACTATTTGCCACCCACCCTGGAACCCTAAGGCAGTCAGCAAAATTCCATCAAAGGGGCCCCGCCAAAATGTTTCCAATTGGGCCCCGTAGTTGGTAAGACCGGCCCTGACTGCAGTTATAGCAAACAGGGAATAAATTGTGGATATCAAACAAGGATTACAGAATACAATAGGGTTAGAAGGACCTAGAGATTAGAGTTTACAAACTAAAAGGTTAGGGTACAATTGAGACATTAGTTTGCGAGCCAGTGAAGGGACATACATATGGGAGCAGCCTATGTTGAGTGGCGAGCTAGATGAATGAGTCTAGTAGCATTTAGAACAGATTGGAGTGGTGAAAGGTGACTTTTTGGGATACCTGTGAGGAGTAAGTTGCAGTAATCAAGGCGGGAGATGATGAGAGACTGAATCAGTGTTTTAGTTGATTCTGAACTGAGATAGGGTCGTATTCGAGCAATGTTGCGCAGTTGAATACGGGAAGATTTTGCAAGTGTTTGAATGTGTGGTGAAAAAGACAGATGAGAGTCTAAGATGACTCCTAGGCAGCGTGCCTGTGTGGAGGAATGAAAGGTGGTGTTGTTTACGGTGAGTGTTATCTGAGGGACATGGGAAGATCTTGGAGGAAATATAATGAGTTCTGTTTTAGAAAGGTTCAGTTTCAGGTGGCGCTGTGACATCCAGGAGGAGACAGCAGAGAGACAGTCTGTGACTTGGGAAAGGACAGAATTAGAAAGATCAGGAGTAGACAAGTAGAGTTGGGTGTCATCAGCATAAAGGTGAAACTGAAGTCCAAATGACTGAATACGTTTTCCTAGTGAAGTTGTATAGAGCGAGAACAGCGGGGGGCCAAGAACAGAGCCTTGAGGAACTCCAACCGAGAGTGGGAAAGTAGTAGAAGTAGAGTTAGAGAAGGAAACTTTAAAGGAACGGTCAGACAGATAAGATGTAAGTCATGAAAGAGCAGTGTCCCGAATAAGCGAGCACCGATCCTCACATCGGATGTTTATCACACATGTATGGGTAAGAGCACTCTAATTTCTTGTTGCATTAAATGAAAAGAGTGACGGATTTATTAAGGGGTTTCTGCCGTCACACATTTACTAGTCCCATTTAAGCTTTAATAGTGCTGTGCCTTTCTATCCCAGTAGACATCTAGATTTCATCTACTCATGTGTGTAAAGATTCCAGTGGTTTGTTTGTTTGGCTGTAGTTAAACTCCCTTATCTTCTGCGCTTGTAGCCAAATAAGTGATATACAGTATTTCCCTAGGTAGCAGTGGAGTAAAATAAATAAGGCTTTCAGATAATGGAAAGCTGATTTGATTGTGTCCTATGAAACAATCTAATCCTAAAGGTGGCCATACACTGGCAGATTTAAGCTGCTGAATTGGGTGTATGGGGCTCTCCCCTTTACTGTATATCTGGTAACTGTCTGAAAATAGGCCAGATTTCGATCAGACAAGCTTGATTTTTCTGTCGGATCGAGGGCCGCATTGGCTCTGACTTTTCTTATTCTCTAGGGCCAAACGACTAGTACCATGATATTGCCCACCCGAGGTAGGCCTGTGGGAGGTTGACAAAACAAGCCAATCTTACAGTGTATGGTCACCTTTATAGTGTTAATTTTACAATCTTTGCCATATAGCAAGACAGGGCAGTTGTTTGCTTCCCAGAAAGGAATTAGAGGCAACCCTTCCTATTAGGAAGATCAAAACAACTTATGAACACAAACTTTAACTGCAGGTACATACTAAGGGATCCCCTGGTCCCCCCTGCCACCCACCGCTCTGCCTCCCAGCATCCCTACAATATGTGTGTGGGGTGGAGGGTGGCAGAGTGGTGGCAATGCTCAATCTCAGGTGTGGGTCCCTTCTGGGGCACCCCTCTTTTTGCACCACTGCTGCAAAGGTGCTAAAAGAAGCATCAGCTCTTTCAGGGAGTTGCCATTCAAATTGGGGGGGGGGGTATTGAGTGTTTTGTTCCCCTCTTCCGGTGACAGGCATATCTTGCCCTTCTAAAGAGGTCTCCACCAATAACACACGTATATCATAGCAACATAGGGTATGTCTATTAAAAATTATTACCAGGGTTGGGCACTGGTGTTAATGAGGTGGGTTTGGGTGGGAACAGGTTGAAAAATCAATAAAAAATGGTGTGCTGGGGCTGACTTCTCTAGATGCATGACGTTCTGTGGGTACAGAGAGCATCAAAGAAATTCCAAAGCTGATAAACATCTCCTCTGCCCATTTACTGCCTGCACCTCAAGAGTTTATTCCAACCCCAAGAAAGAGCCCTGTCTGGCCCAAGGTCTCTGCCGGAAGATCATTCTTTGCTTAGACCACCCTTTCCATAGGGGCTTATTTATCCGGTCAGTACCAGGATGCTATATTCTAATTATTATTATTAGCCTGTCTTTATACAACACTAAAACTTATCAAACTGTCCAAACAAATCTAGACATATATGGCCATTTGCATACATTGTTTTATCATTACTACCTGATCCAGCAGAGTTATAGTCTCCCTACCATTTACACATTCTGTAAGTATCTCACATAAAAGTAAAATGAACATACAAATTACATGCAGATGTTGCCCTGGTTGGAACCAAACTCAGGACCCAAGAGCTGCATCAGATTAATACCTGTAAATCACCTGTACCAGCATTCTGCAGTTTTCCACATGTGGTGACTACAGTGATTTCAGGTGTTCTGATGCAGCATCTCTCTGCCCCATTTTTGACATTGTATCCTACTGGAGCCATCTTGCTTTACTGTTCCTATCTTGCTCACTGAGCTATCTTATTCTGCAGTCAACATCTTGCCCTGCTAGATCCATATTGTTCTACTGTCATCACCGTGACCTGCTGGAACCAACTTCTGTCAACATCTAGTCCAACTGTCATTATCTTGACCTGCTGTGCACATTCTGCCCAACTTGTCTTCTTTTCTCATTGAGTGCTGCTGAAGCCATATTGTTCACTATCATGTCCTGTTGAAACCATCATGTTGTTCTGTCATCATCTTGACCTGCTTAAGCCATACTGCTATGGTGGAGCCAACTTAAGCCACTGTCACTATCTTGATCAGCTGGAGCTAGTGGAGTAACTAGAAATTTCTGGGCCCCCTAGCAAAATAATTTAGTGCACTCCTAAATTTTAAGAATAAGACATTTTTTCTAATATATAGTCAGGTTCTCACTGGGACCGTATACTTCCTGTGCCCCCAACAGCTACAGGGTCTGCCTCTGGCTAGAACCATATTGTTTTACTGTCCCCATCCTGCCCTGCTAGAACCTAGTTTAGCTATGACCATTTTGCTCTTTTGTCACAATCATGACTTGCTGGAGCCATCTTGTTCTGATGTTTCCATCGTGCTCTGCAACTGTAGCTCTGCAGGGCACAGGGCAGTAGTCACCTCTATCAGTGCCTCTTACAGACCATTCTGCCTGGCCCCACACTGAATTCTTTCCCAATTCCTGGGGATGACAATCAGCAGACATTTTTATTAAAGATGTTTATCTTTCTGGACCCCTGAACGGATCTTTCAGCAGCTACTGGGTCTATTCTTAAGCCCTGGACTCTCTGCCACTGATAATAATCAGTAGACACAAGATAAATCAGCCACAGCCCAGGTAGTTTGGGGGTAAATTCCAGGCAATCCAGGCAGGGTGTGTTTATCACAGGATGACTCACTGTTTGGCTTAATGGCTTTGCAATAATCACTGGTTTACTGATCACTAATCTACATCATCATGCAAGGCTTTTCAGCACAGTCACTTACATTTGGGCACTTTACTTCCTGAATACATAAAAGCACAGAGGCTTAAAGGGATCCTGTCATCGGAAAACATGTTTTTTTCCAAAACGCACCAGTTAATAGTGCTGCTCCAGCAGATTTCTGCACTGAAATCCATTTCTCAAAAGAGCAAACAGATTTTTTTATATTCAATTTAGAAATCTGACATGGGGCTAGACATTTTGTCAATTTCCCAGCTGTCCAAGTCATTTGACTTGTGCCTGCACTTTAGGAGAGAAATGCTTTCTGGCAGGCTGCTGTTTTTCCTTCTCAATGTAACTGAATGTGTCTCAGTGGGACATGGGTTTTTTACTATTGAGTGTTGTTCTTAGATCTACCAGGCAGCTGTTATCTTGTGTTAGGGAGCTGCTATCTGGTTACCTTCCCATTGTTCTTTTGTTTGGCTGCTGGGGGGGGGAGGGAGGGGGTGATATCACTCCAACTTGCAGTACAGCAGTAAAGAGTGGTTGAAGTTTATCAGAGCACAAGTCACATGACTTGGGGCATCTGGGAAATTGACAATATTTCAGCCCCATGTCAGATTTCAAAATTGAATATAAAAAAATCTGTTTGCTCTTTTGAGAAATAGATTTCAGTGCAGAATTCTGCTGGAGCAGCACTATTAACTGATTCATTTTGAAAAAATGTTTTTTCCCATGACAGTATCCCTTTAAAGGAAACTAGTCTTTATTAAAAAAAACAAAAAACCCAGAAAAGGCTACCAGGGGGATGCAGGTCCTTACTGCTAGTCTATAGATAGGTAGTCCGGCCACTATTAAATATAACTTTTCAGAGATGGGTGCTTCCACTCTATGCAGAATAACATACACCCACATTTTACTGAGCATTTTCTTTTAAATAGTATACTATACACATCAATGGAGTATATGCACGATAGTCCCTTACTGAGGAAGGCAGGCATGAAGGTGTATTTAGCTTAGATTCTTTTCAATTAGCAGTTTGCAAATCTCACGCTTCTCACAGGAAACGAGCTCCAGTGATGACGAAAATATATTTGCTCAAGGCCCAGGCAGTTCATCAGCAGTGTGTGCAGACTTCCTCCTTCTTTGCTATCTATTTATGGTGTAGCATAAACATGCACGTTGGGCTGCAACCTGAGTGCCTGAAAACCTGACAGCAATTTCAAATGCTCAAGGGTACAACCGGGAAGAATACAACAGTATGGATGAGCTCATGCACTTAGGTGCGCCCAAGCCTACTTCTCAAACACGCGTCAAAGCACAATTTAAAAATACATGCCTGTAAGGCCCTTATAGAGTTATATTAATATTAATTCTTAAGGCACCACAAGATATACAGTATGTAAATCAGTCAAGCAGTTAAAATGCATTTGCAGATCATTTAGGATCTATGCCAGCAGAGCTTTTCTCCTGTACTAAGCATAATTCAGCTGGAACATCCCACTAAGTTTGCTCATAGTTTGTACATAGAACTATGCAGGCAACAGTATTCTACTTTACCAAGTACAGTTCAGCAGGAACAGTCCCATAGCTTTGCTAACAGCCTTGTCAAAGGGATCGCATCCATTAAACTGCTGCAGAAAATACAGAGAGCATGGTGACCTTTCTAATTGCTGCCCCGAGTAGTTTATTACAGAGCATCAGAAAATCCATTTTATTGCCTAAAGTCTATTGGAGGCCCATGTAAGACTAGTGCCTTTCCGAAACTAAAGAGGGTCTAGCTTGGGCATTAAGGGTAGAACTACACTACTTTTACCTGCGATAGCATCTGTTCTGACGCGCTGAGATGAATCACAGGCATCACATCAGATGCGCCGAATCTAAGGCAAGTAATGAATGTTGGACGTTGCCGCTGCGTACATCCAACAGGACACGACTGTTGGATGCGAACGCTGCATGTTGCGTCTTCATCCGACAGTCGTGTTGGATGCACGCAGCGACAACGTCCAACATTCCTATAACTTACCTTTGATTCGGTGCATCTGATGGGACGTTTCCGATTAATCTCAGCGCGTCAGAACAATGCTATCGCAGGTAAAAATCGCTCATGTAGTTCTAACCTAAGGTTAATGGAATTATTCTACATATTAAAGGTGGCTATACACTATAAGATCCTCTCATTTGGAGACCTTGCCCACCAACAGCAGGGCAATATCGAGTTGATCTGAACATTCGGCTCTAGGGCCGATCAAATTACAACGAAGAGACTGGACGCAGATGGGAAGAGGACTGCAACAACTAGCCAGAAAATTCAAACTTGGTCAGATATCGACTGAGGAGACCCGTTTGAAGTCCCCATACACTGGCAGGTGAGCTGCTGAACCCATGTATGGCCATCTTAAGTGTAAGTGAAATGTTTCTTCCTAAATGATGATTTAGGCTTCTGAGTTCAATGAAAACAAAACCTGTGGATACACAGTTCTTTTGAAGACAGGATTACACTATTGTATGTAAGTGTTTGGAAGCTACCCAAGAAGGATCTAGGAGGAGAAAAGACAATTTTCCAGATCTGGGAGGAGAATCACAAAAGGTGAAATAAAAGCAAAGTCAGAGCAAGATACAATCCTTACTTTACTTAAATGCACCATCTTTGTGAACTCTTGTCTAAACGTGGTAGTTCACTTTTAATATGTTCTAGAACACCCTATTCTTAGCAACTTTTCAACTGATCTCAAGCAGCCAAAAATAAATAAATAAAAAAAACAAACCTAATGGGACCTTCAAGCTAAATGCTCTAGGTCCCAATTCTTAAGCTTGGGTCCCTCGAATTTTATAAGCTAGGGATATTTAGTATAGGTATGGGACCAGTTATCCAGAATGCTTCGGACTTGGGGTTTTCCCGATATTTCTATAATTTGGATCTTCATAACCTAACGTCTAATAGAAAATCATGTAAACATTAAATAAACCCAATAGGCTGGTTTTGTTCAAATAAGGATTAATTATATCTTAATTTGGATCAAGTACAAGGTCCTGTTTTATTATTACAGAGAATTTGTTTTTATTATTTTGATAAAATGGTGTCTATGGGAGAAAGGAATTCCGTTTTCTGGATAACAGATCCCATACCAGTACTGCGCACGTAGATCACTTATCACAGATAAGTTGACAGAAAAAACAAACCGATAGTAACATGCAATCTCCAAGTGAGAATAAAGGTCTATAAACTGCATGGTGCAATTTCATGCTGCAAATAGAATCGATATCCCCTTGGGATCATCTCAGCAATGGCCCCTGATAAATTGTTGAAACCAATGTTCCCTCCAATTCCTTCTCAAAAATGTGCCCAAAAAATTAAACAAATAATTTTGTGCGCACATTTTCAACTTGTGTGCACGCATTTTTTAAAAAAACAAAACAAACTGTGCAAAGGTCAGAATGTAAAGTGCTTTCACACAAAATTTTGCGTGCTGGCTTCAAACTTATGTGGGCGCACAGTTTAGACTCAGAGGGAACATTGGTTGAAGCCCAGGGAGCTTGAACTCTAGATTTACAGCTTTACAAAACCCATTACCCTCCTGTGTTAAGGTGGCCATACACAGTAATCTGCTCAATGACGATGTCTCCAAAAGAGCGGATGTCTCCAAAGGAGCAGATCTCTCCCAGATATGCCCACCCTAAGGTGGGCGATAGGCTGATCCGATCGTGGGCCAACGATCAGATCATAATGAAAGGAATACGGGCGGAACGGAACGCATTAACGAACAGTTGCAGTCAGACGGGATTTTTAGCCTTACCCGATCGACATCTCCCAGACTTCGGGGGAAGCCCATCGGAGGGCCCCATACACGGCCAATAAGCTGCCAATTTGGTCTGTTGGCAGCTTTTATTGGCCACTTTTAGATGTACTCTTGATGTGTAGCTTGGTGCAAGCTGTAATTATTTTTTAACGCACACTTCAGTCCCCTTCTCAAGCCAATGATACAGTCTGTGCGATAGGATTTCCAAACTGCTGACTTAAGGCGGCCTTACATGTAAATAACCGAACGGACAGATCTTTTACCAATACTTGAGGTAGGCAATATTGGGCTGATCCGATAAGGACCAAACAATCTGATCACAATTGAACAAGTAGGCATCCTGATGGAATTTATAAACCTTCCCAATTGACACTGTCAGAAGCTTTTATTGACCTTAAAGGAGACGTATATGATAAATGGAAAAAAAAAAAAAAAACAACCCCATATTTTGTCGGCAATTATGAGTAATATATCCCCTTTATTAGAGCTCACTTTATATGTTCACTGGTCCCTTTCTGTGTTTCAAATGAGGGGTGGGCGTATCCCTGCCAGGAGAACAGTAGGAGGGGGGCAGCCTCAGTTCCCTATCAGGTCCTGCTAGCTGCAGATTGGTTCCTGTCCTACAGTGCGGTGAGCTGAAAGCCGCTGGCTCCCATGCACAGCCTGGGAATTCAGGGAGCAAGAAGTGGAAGAGAAGGGAGGGATTATTGGGGTTTTTGCAGAAATATCCAATAAATCAGTCTCAATAAATCCCGCCAGCAATTTAACCTTTAGCTATGAATGAATAACATCCATGACAGTCTAGCGCATAATATCAAGCTGCTTGAAGGGCGCAGCTTTCTTATTTGCTTATAAATGAGTTAAGACAACAGACAGTGTTAAAAGTCGTGAAATTTGTATTTAGCTAAATAGCAAAATATTTTGTTATATAATCGTCACAAAACAAACTTCTGATCAAAGTCTTAGGAAAAAAAAAAAGTGGAAATTCAGTAGGACCACGAGAGAGAGTTTCTGGAATGTAGTTTCTAATCATGAATTAAACCGGCTCAGCAGGGCAGCTAGAACAACAGCCACTGCCACGCGACTAAAGCAAAGTTTGCAGCATGTGACCATACACACTGCAGCATCGTACAGTCCAGCATTATTCTGATCAGTAACAATGTCACATTATGGGGCTGCACAGGAGGAGATAGACCAGGACGGATTTGAGCCAGAAATAGGTTATTTACAATCCAGCTGATAACGGGCAACAAAACACCCTTTGTAGAACAGGAAGTGCTCTGTGCTGCTGCAGGAAAGGAATGCAGGACAGGAAGAGGCTGCTGGGAGAAGCCACAGAATGGTTAAGGCATGCAGCAGCTCTTCTTGGATTCCTGGTCTCACAGACTGCTGAACACTTCTCTCCTTTTACTCCAGTCCATAGATGGTGCCTTCTTCTGTGACCGCTTCTGATGGGCTCGCTCTTTGGCTACTGCCAGTGACATGTTCAGGTCAAGGACGGGCTCTGCGGGGGATGTGAAGGCAGTTGCTGGGGTATTTTCTGAGCTGTCCTGAAAGGTAGAGACCAAGTATACGTTATCAAATAAAATTCTGCCCGATTTCAAGGTATAAGAGTACGAATAGTTGGGCAAAATGTGTGAAGCAATGGTGCTCTAGTATAACAGAAAAAATCCTCAGTACACAGAGAATATGCCATTTCCCACTATGCATATTACTGTTGCAAACTATGAACGGGCCACGCTATTGTTGCTTAGCCACAAGCTTATGTTCTTACATAAAGCAACACAAAGGTCTGAGAAAGCAACAATCCAAAGTAAAGGCTTATCAAGAAGTTACAATACCTTTTGTGCTTCCAGTTTGGGGGTGACTGTATCGGACACAGGCTCCGGTGAAGATAGAGGGGACTCTTGGTGATCATGTTCATCCAAGTTATTAAGCTGTGATAAGAAGCAGTGTCAGGGATGAAATGTGGTTAAAACTTGTTTTCACTTGAAGGTATGTAATAAGAGATCATAAAAGAAGAACATACCTTCTCCAGGCCACCATTGGCTATCTTTTCAGGTAGAGGGCCTGTGAAACAGTACAAAAAAATGAAAATACCAAAACCAGACACTATACAGACTGTTTTATAGGCGATACATGAAGGTACCAGACTGTTCTAAAGCAAGACAAGCAGAGTGACCATTCAATGGTAGCTGGCCCTTTCAGCAGAACTTTTACAAGTTCACAAGTATTAACAAGTAATAAGTGAAAGAATTCTAATTGACCTCCCTAGCAAGGAAAAGGCAATTCTGCTAAAGGCAGGCTACTAGGAGTAATACCAACACTCACAGCCTAGGACTATTCAGGTGCCTGCAGATACCCTGTGCAGAAAGCAAACAAATAATTCTACACAATGACATTCAATATTCCCTTTAACTATGCAAAAGGTTAAAGCAAGTGGCAGGTGCTGGAAGCATAATCCCACTAATCCACAAACAGCAGTATTACAGTCTACTTGTATCATATATACCATTAAACACTGCATTAAAAGGACTAGAAAGAGGCTTTCAAATCAGTAGTAGTGAGTTTTCAACCCCCACCTGACTCTACAGAAAACCCATTGCGAGGTCCCAAGCATTCCAGATAATAGAGCCTACTCTAGCCTCTGTGTATTATATATTCTAAAGGAACAGTAACACCAAAAAATGAAAGTAATAAAAATATAATGTAGTGTTTCCCTGCACTGGTTAAACTGATGTGTTTGCTTCAGAAACACTACTATAGTTCATATAAACAAGCTGCTGAGTAGCAATGGCAGAAATTAAAAAAAAAAAAAAAAAGACTATATGGCACAGGTTAAATAGTGGATAACAGATAACACCATTATGTTCTACAGAGCTTATCGGTCTCTAGATATTTAAAAATGGTGGGGTGTAACCACTTTGGTTGACGTTCCATAGCCTTTATTCTGATGTTTTAAGTGTACATGTAAATCATTTTGACCAACACCAAAGGTGGATTATGAATATTTTAGCAGTAGTTCTCCCCCACCCATGCTGCCCAGAGACTACAACATAACTACTAATTCTATTGCTTTAGAGATTCCCTTTAGAAAATGGTCTGTCTACAAATACACAACCTGTCCTGCAATTTCCTCCCAGAGCATGCTGGGGGAAGGGGGTACTGCCCAACTTATTTTCATTTAAGCACAAAAGCCGGCACCTTCAGATACTACTTGAAGAAACTTCAAGGTGCTTTTCAAATGGCTTAAGGCAAGTTAATATCGGTCACATGATGAAGTCCCAAACTCCCAACCAGCTCATTACAGCTTTTAATTCCTCTGCACACATTAATATGATCCTGTTCATTGTATGTTATGAGACAGGATTACTGGAAATGTCAACAAAATAAAATAACTTTAGGTGGCCAGATCTGATCTGGCATGTTGGCGGATTAGAACAATACAGGCCAACCTTTTGTTTATCTGCCGTTTAGCAAGACCATTTTGCAATTAATCTCATATTGCAGTTCTTTTTTTTTTGTTTAACTAGAATTCAGTTTACTCTCCTCCAAGTCATAGGCTGACCAGGCTTACTAGCCATCTACACAAGTGAATTATTTATCAAAATGAAAAGTTTTCTGATGTTTTAAATATTTAAAAAAAAAAAAGTTCAACCACACTAGAATCAACGATTTACCCTTATTTATCATTTAAAAAAATATCCGATCAAGAATAACTACAACTCTTTCGGATTGTTGCGTGAAAAAAATCCTAATATTTCGGATTGGACGCCCGAAAAGTCCAAATTTTTCTTGGAAATCGTCTGAAAAGCCCAAAATGTTTGGCTTATCATATGAAACCCAGCACAGACTACAATATCTTCAAACTGCAGATAGGACCTCTACCATTGACTTCCACAGGACCTCGACAGGTTGAAGATGGAATATTTTTGGATTCTAACTTTTTGTAGCCTCAGGGTCTCGAAAATTTTTAGTTTCCCCCCACCCCCACTAAAAATTTGGATTTTATAGGGAAAAACCCCCTCAAATTTGTGTATGGCCAGATAAAACAATTTTAACCATTTCTTCTGGACATCGATCATAACAGATTTCAATAGAAATACAATCAATCTAGGGGATGCCAATAGTGAGAGATAACTAGATTAGGTAGTCTACAGTGGCGTAACTACCGGGGCGATTGGGCCAGGGCCCGCACCCCCTCAGGGTCCCCCAGCAGCTCGCGCCACTCTGTTCTAATGCGGCCGTTTCCGGATGTACGAAGGGGGGCGGGGCCCGGCTGCACGTTGATTCTAGTGTGGTTGAATTTTTTTATTATTTAAAACATCAGAAAACTTTGCAATAACAAAGCATATTGTTCCTTTAAGATGGACAGCACCAAAGGGTGGTGGGAAATGAGCATGATTAAGGTGGGGGAGGGTGAAACCACTAAAATAATCAGCATGATTATGATTATTCTCAAGGTTTCCAAAGCAACCTATTGTTGCCATAAACAGCAGTGCAACAGCAAGAAGTAATCCCTTTTGACATAATGGCAATCCATTTGAAAGAGTTTGTTTGCTGTGCAATGTTACTGTGAACTAATAGGTGCTGTAAATCTCACAACCCTCCCCTGTACCACCTGTTCCCAGAGCAATCCATGTAATCTGGTTATGGAGGTTTCAGAGGTGGGGTGAGGGAAAAAGACACGGTCACAAGCAATACATGGTACTCACCAGTCAGATGCTGTTTTCCAGGAACCACATTACACTCCTTGAAGTAGGAATTCGTCTCGGAGTCCACAACTAGCAAAGAAGTCTCATCGCCACCTGCTTTGATGGCAGCCACCACATCACCATGTTGTTTCCCAATCATATTCACTCCGTTAACCTGCAAAGAGAGAAGCGTTACAAAGACCACCACAATAACCGCGCAGGATTATAATGTTAGTGATCTTGAGATTAGTATATATAAAAAACAAAAAGATAGAAAGGGCCTGGCCAGAGCCTTGCAATCACTGCTATAATGATGTGACATTACTTCCTAGCTACTCCATTTTCATAATTAATAATGAGGTAAAAACTGCGCTTAGTCCAAATGTGACAGGGGAGATGAGCTGCACCAATATTCAGTTAATGGATCCACTTATCCACGTTTCAAAAAAAGTTCATAGGGGTGATGGAGGTGCGCTGAAGATACACGGGGAAATCCTATAGGAACAAGATAGACAAAGCCTCTATGGTGTATTATCCTTTGTATGCAAGGCTGCTGTTGAATAGCAATTCTAGGAAGAGATGGTATCGCAGAAAATAAAGGTTCGTCGGATCTGTTACCGGTCGTTCGTGTGCCTGTTAGGTTAAGAGTGCAGAATAGTGTAGTACCTCACAGTACATTTGGAGATTTCGCCGATAATGCGCTTACCTGGTATCGCTGTAAGAACAGCGTGTAATTCAATGTCAGTGTGGATGCGGCTGGTGCTCTTACGCTGACAGGAAAGGTTTTCTCAGGTAGCGATCAGGCTTTTCGCCCAAATGTCAAAGTCGGCGTTCTCTCCCACGTGGTTTAGCGATCCGGTTGCAGTGTGGTTTGGCGATATCAGGCCTGTAACTATTTTATGTGAATAAATTGAATTTCTAATAAGGCAAAAACGTGCCCTGAATTCTATTTCCTAAGTAATGTACTTGGACAAACGAATCCTTTAGAGATATTTGCGGACATCGCCAAACCACACTGCAACCGGATCGCTAAACCACGTGGGAGAGAACGCCAACTTTTCCTATAGGATTTCCCCGTGTATCTTCAGCGCACCTCCATCACCCCTAGGAACTCCATTTTCATAACTCTGCTTTTAAGGCTTTGTTATCCAAATAAACCAATTTTCTAAAGGAGACATATAGGATAAATTTAAAAAAAAAAAAAAAAAAAACTAATTTTGTTGGCAATTATAAGTAATATATGGTGTTGCTTTTACATGGTGCTAAAAATGATTATCTTTAAAAATTACTCCCTATAGATGTTCTCTGGAACCTGCCTGTGTTTGAAATGAGGGGTGGGCATATTCCCACGGTCCCTGCCAGGAGCACAGTAGGAGGGGGGCAGCCTCAGTTCCCTATCAGGTCCTGCTAGCTGCTGATTGGTTCCTGTCCTACAGTGCAGTGAGCGGAGAGCCGCCGGCTCCCCTGCACAGCCTGGGAATTCAGGGAGCAGGAAGTGGAAGAGGAGGGAGGGATTATTAGGGTTTTTGCAGAAATATTCAATAAATTAGCCTGAAACTACTTTTTTTTTTTTTTTTTTAAGCACAATTCTTCTATATCTAAATGAGTATAATGCACTGGAACATTCTTATTTTTTTACACAAAATGTCTCCTTTAAAAATGATTTCCCTTTTCTCTGTAATATGAAAACAGTACTTTGTCCAAACTAAGATATAATCAATCCTTATTGGAAGCAAAACCAGCCTATTGGGTTTATTTAATGCTTATATGATTTTCTAGTAGACTTAAGGTATGAAGATCCAAATTACGGAAAGATCCATTATCCGGAAAGCCCCAGGTCCCAAGCATTCTGGATAACTATAAAACCATTTAACCATGTTCAAACAGTAACCTATTAGATACCATTGGATTACAACACCGAGCAACTTCCACCATCAGAGGGAAGCGTTGACTTATAATATCTACATATTTTAAAGTGTCAAAAGCTATATAAATAACCGATATTAAGAAGTATAATACTTCAAGAACTGCAGCAACCCGTCCCCACCATTAAACACAGCACAAATAGCCCCACCTAAGGCTTCACAAGCTAAATACAGGCAACAAAGAGGGGCAGGTCTTATTTTAATATCCTAAGGGTACCACTATGTCAAATTCACAACGTTAACACAAGTGTAGCTCACACCTCTAAAATGCGATCCATGGGTAGAAGCCCTGCCTGTTCAGCAGGTGAGTCAGGATCCACTGCTCGTACAAACTGCCCTGGGTTATTCTTGTCGCTATGCAGGTTGAATCCGTAACCGCTTGGTCCTTTTTTCATGGTGCAGAGTCGTGGTCGCAGTTCCTTCTGAAAACAAGAGATCATTCGTAACCTAGTCTTTAGTTTAATAATCAGAAGTTGCCTGATAACCTAGAACCCTGCTCAGATCCCCAGCATTGCCAATACCACACCAGGAACAGTAAGCAAATAACAGGTTACTAACAATAAGTTACAGCCTTCCCCCAGCATGCCACAAATATCTTCTCTGCCTTGCTCTGGCCAACTCAGCTGGCACAGAACGTATTTTAAAGCACCAGCCAAAAGGGAGAAATATAGAGAACAGGGGAGCACTACAGCAGGGGGGTGGTTGATGAAGAGCAAGCAGGACACCCAATTCTGGATAAAAACAGTTTACAACAGTTTCAAAGGTTATACAAGCATCCAGCAATGGGTCTGCATCCTACATATTAACAGAGTTCCCCCCCCCATGCAACACAACGCACTCATGCAGGGGAGGGGGACCTCAGCTCAGAGTTCATCGCAGTTTGGCAGGGAAACAAGAGGAAGTGAAGAGGCCGCAGTGACAGTGACAAGCTGGGGGGGGGGGTGGAAACCAAGTACAGAAGTTCACACGGTGATGTCCCATTACCAAATGCCAGACAACCTCTCCTTAATATATGGTTAGATTGTTCCCTATAGCACCAGCCGGAATGACAGTCTAGTAACAAACTTGCCATTTATTTAGTAATGGATCATCGAGATGGGGCGGGGACTACAAACCATTAATTATACCCTTAAAGGAACAGTAACACCAAAAAAATAAACTAAAGTGTCTAAAAGTAATGAAAATATAATGTAACATTGGTAAAACTAGTGTGTTTGCTTCAGAAGCACTACTATAGTTTATATAAACAAGCTTCTGTAAAGCCATGGGGGCAGCATTTGAAAAAGGAGAAAAGGCACAGGATGCACACCCGATGACAGAAGTTCTGTTGTATACGATAGGATTCTTCAGAGCTTATCGGTTATCTACTGTGTATCTTTGCTTAAAGGAAAACTATACCCCCAAAATGAGTACTTAAGCAACAGATTATATCAAAATGAAGTGGCATATGAAAGACTCTTCCCAAACTGGTATATATATTTTAGTAAAAACTACCCTTTTACAGCTCTTGTCTTGAACCACCATTTCGTGATGGTCTGTGTGCTGCCTCAGAGATCACCTGACCAGAAATACTACAACTCTTAACTGTAACAGGAAGAAGTGTGGAAGCAAAAGACAGAACT
Organism: Xenopus petersii; assembly: GCA_038501925.1. Taxonomy (NCBI): domain Eukaryota; kingdom Metazoa; phylum Chordata; class Amphibia; order Anura; family Pipidae; genus Xenopus; species Xenopus petersii. Next base: position 82,417,461 of record CM076689.1, read on the forward strand.
ATGTCTGTTAATTGGCTCATGTGACCTAACATGTATGGGTTGTTGGTATGTTTGTGTGCACATTGATCGCACGATCCCAGGGGGTGGCCCTTATTTATTTATAATGGCAATTTTCTATTTAGGATTACCCAATTATGAAAATGGTTTATTAACATGAAGCAGGGGTTTACACATGAGCTGTTTTATGCAATATCTTTTTATAGAGACCTACATTGTTTGAGGGGGGTATAGTTTGCCTTTAAATGGCTGCCCCCATGGCTACACAGCAGCCTGTTTATATAATCTATAGTTGCGTTTCTGAAGCAAAAACACCAGCTGTTCCAGTGCAAGGTAACAATACATTATTTTGTCATTCCTTCAAAACACTTTTTTTTTTGGTGTTACTGTTCCTTTAAGCATGGTTGGCACAACAGTGACAGTCCCAACTACACACTATAGTACTGATGGTACTTACCCTTTCCAGGACAGAGATGGATTGCTTTTCAGCCACCTAGTACAGGAGAAAGGGATAAATAAATATTTGTGCCATATAGACATCACGGATCATACCAACCAGGTTTCAAACATGCAGTAAACAATCCATAATGTCCTTTTTGTATAATCACTGATATTTGCTGGTTAGGTAGGTTGCACTCGCTGGTGGACCTTCTATCCAAGGCCCTAGCTAAAGCTCCATTACATGTGAATTATTCACATGTGCTACACCTGTAAAAAAAATCCACCATAAAGCAAAATATGTTATTTTCTTTGACAACATGCGAGTGCTTTATTTAGCACCCACAGGCCCCAGCATAATCCATTGATTAAAGAAAGGACAAGCTCAGACGGGGAAGAACCTGATGTGAAAAGCGGTGGTTTTTACAGACTTTTTCTAAAGCCAACACCTCTTAATGGTAGAATGCTACACATCTAGATACAATCATTGCATGACTTTGCAAATAGGTGTGATTTTACATGGTATCAAAGTGCCAATGCTTGGTTTCTATACCTGTAAATGTGCCCTCCAATCAAATCAGTAGCCCCTGGAAACATTCCTAGAATAGGGCCAACAAAGTACCTACAAAAGGATTGTGACTTAAATTGGTTGTTCACCTTTGAATTAAGTTTTAATATTATTAAGTAAAGAGTGATATTCTGAGACAATCTGCAATTGGTTTTCATGTTTTATTATTTGTGGTTGCCGAGTTATTTAGCTTTTTATTCAGCAGCTCTCCAGTTTGCAGTTTCAGCAGTCTGGTTGCTGGGTCCAAATTACCCTAGCAACCATGCATTCATTTAAATGAGAGACTGGAATATATTCAGGGGAGTGACTGAATAGCAATGAGAGTAATAAGTAGCAATAACAATAAATTTGTAGCCTTACAGAGCATTTGTTTTTTAGATGGGGTCAGTGACCCCCATTTGAAAGCTGGAAAGTGTCAGAAGAAAATGGAAAATAATTCAAAAACTATACAAAATAAATAATGAAGACCAATTGAAATGTTGCTTATAATGGACCATTCTAAAGGTTAACTTAAAGGTGAACCACCCCTTTAAAGACAGGCACGTAGACCTTTTGCAACACAGGGTCATCTCATCGCAATAGTTTCCATATGCAAATTGCAAACCACCAGCATGAAAATAAAATGCCACAATACTGCTATTGCACTGAAAGGTTCTCCCTGGCTTGGCTTATATGTTAGTGGTCCCAAACTTTTTTGCACCACAGACCAGTTTCAAGCAAGACAATTTTTACGAGGACCGGGGGGGGTATTGTAGATGCACGGTGCATTTCTTACCAAAAAGACTGTTCAAACTGTATTTTGGTCCTTCTTGTGATCAGCTTCGCACAGCTGGCAATTACATGTCAGGTAGCTGGGATTGCAGGTAATTCAGGTTTTTTTTCATTGTTTTTGCAGCTATTATAGACTGCAGTTGGGATCAGAGTCTGCCTAGTTGGGCACAGCTTGCGGCCCACCACTGGTCTGATCTGATGGGTGGGGAACCCTGGCTTATATAGTCTGCCAGAAAAAATACATGCCCGTTAAGGCTGTCGCCTTGTTCCAAGAGGCACCCATAACTACTTAGTCTTGCCAATGTGGTCTTTATACTGACCATGAAAGAGCGGAGTAAAGAAAACCACTGCACTCACAAAGTCATTCTGCATCTCACACCCTAAAGACAGAGAATATGATCGAGATAATGTAGGCATGACCAGAATGTAAATTGCTGGCGGGATGGCACTCTGAGCACTTCATTTTCCAAAGTCAGCTCATGAGGAAACTTCAGAAAACGAAGCGATCAGAGTGCCATCCCGCTGACTATTTACATTCTAGCCAGCGGGAGGCAGTTTGGGGAGATTAGTCGCACCGAAGAAGAGATTTGTCGCCAAGCGCCTAATCCCCCCCTGAATCTGAGCGTGTGCCCTGACCCTCAGCCACTCAGGTGGTGTTGTACTAGAGCCCAACATGAATCAGGAGCTTGAACTATAGCAGTACGACTGGAGCCGTGTCCCACCAGGGCTGCCAATGCCCAGGGGCAAAAAGTTTCATATCTCCATAGCTTTCTATCTAAGATTTGTGCTGCAACAGCCAAGAAGCCAGTTGAAATTCTACCTTGTGGTGTCCCACAGTCTGTGGCTCAGGGGTTGCTTCCCACTGATGACAGCAGCATCCATCAGCTGGGCTGCTATCCAATATAAAGAGGAATCAGGTACACAAAACCATTGTAAAATTTATATTGAATAAAGTACCCCTATTGTAAGATATAAGCATATTATAAGTCACCTAGGATATAAAAGCACAAGGCAGAAACATCCTCATATTTAGGGTACTTTATCTATTATAATACACAAGTTGTAGTGAGTCATGTGACAAAAATGACATCACTACTCAATTATAACTGATGACGTCACTAGTCACTGTTTACAAGGATATAATTTACAAGATATTATAAGGATATTAGTAGGCAAAAAGCTCAATGACCACATAAAGGCAGGAGGTCAACGGTTATAAAAGTCCCTGGACCAGGCCAAGGGCCTTGTGCTTTTGTACAGCTCGTGGAGCTTTTAAGTACCTTCTAAATATTTTCTAACAGAGGTACGGTTTTTATAAATGACTTGAGTCTCAGTGAGGAATAATAAATAGAAAATAACTCATGACCCACTATGCACCAAGTATAAATACAAAAAATCAAATTTCACAATCAAGAGGATGAAATACTTAGAAACATATGTTAAAGGGGACATATAGGATAAATGAAAAAAACACCTAAATTTTGTAGGCAAGTATAAGTAATATATGGTGTTGCTTTTTAAACATTAATATCTTTAACAATAGCCCCTTGATTGGAGCTCCCTATAGATGTTCTCTGGTCCCCGTTTCTAATGAGGGGTTGGGCGTGTCCTAATGGTCCTGCCCAGTAGCACAGTAGGAGAGGGACAGCCAATCACAGCCCAGCAGTCACACAAGCACAGACATGCCTCAGTTCCCTATCAGGTCCTGCTAGCTGCTGATTGGTTCCTGTCCTACAGTGCAGTGAACGGAGAGCTGCCAGCTTCCCTGCACAACCTGGGAATTCAGAGAACAGGAAGTCGAAGAGAAAGGAGGGATTATTAGGGTTTTTGTAGAAATATTCAATAAATCAGCCTGAAACACTACTTTTTAAGCACAATTCTTCTATATCTAAAGGTGATTAGAAAGGGAAGACAGGGGCGCTCAAACCACCCGCCGTGTCTTGAATAATACAAATTGGAATCCTTTTCTGTGTAGCGGTCAGATATCACATTCATCAAAAACTCGCTCACCGCTATTTCAAAATGGCTCGGGTGCACTTGCCCCGAACCCTCCACTCCAAATATTCCAATTTAGTAAACTGTGGGTCACTCACCACTCCTGTTTGGTGGTCCGGGTGCTGCGCCCCGAACCCTCAGCATGGGGGGGAGACATCAGGGTTAGGAATCGACAGCTAGGCACGCACTCAGCAGGACTCCAGGTAGCGGTAAAAACTCTTTACTTTATTGCCAAACATATATCGTCCTAACGCGTTTCGTGTGTTGCCACACGTAATCATAGGCATTGAATAACAATTACATTCACGTGGGTTAAAAAGCAATGCCTAGCTGTCTATATCTAAAGGTGGTCATACACGGCCGATAAAAGCTGCAGACAGACCGAGCCTGCAGATTATTGGCCTGTGTATGGGGCCCTCCCCGATCTATATCTGGTCAAAAGTCGGACATTGCAGACCGCATCTATTGGTTAATGCAGTCCCGCGATCCGACCGCCCGTTTAACCAGTTAGGATCCAATTTTTGGGACCTAGGGATCAGCCCGATATTGCCCACCTCAAGGTGGGCATATCGGGGAGAGATCCGCTCGTTTTGGCGGCATCGCCAAACAAGCGGATCTCTCGGTGTATGGCCACCTTAAATGAGTATAATGCACTGGCACGTTCTGATTTTCCTTTAAACACAAGGTGCAGCAGTATATACCCCGATGTGCAAGTGCAATGCAGATCATGTGACCAGGTGCAGTTAAATGTCTCTCTATATGGAGTACCTTGTTCTCTTCTTTAGGGGAACTGGGAGCCAACTCATCCTCTACCCCTTGTACCTCCAGGGTGAGTCGTTCAGTCGCAGCCCGGATTTTGCTCACCACCTGCTGGTGCCCGAGCTCCTTCACATCCTCCCCGCACACCCGGATCAGTCGGTCCCCTGCCCTCAGTCCTGCCTTCTCAGCCGGGGAGTCAGGTTCCACCAGCCTCACGTACTGGCCCGAGCGCGACTTCTCGCTGTGCAGGTGAAATCCGTAGCCAGAATCCCCCTTTTCCAAAACGCACACCCGCTCCAGAGCCATAACGAACCGCTATATTGCGCCTGAATGAACTGGAAAAGGAGGGTTTATAGATTATATAGCGAAAGGGAGGGCGCGGCAGTGACAAATATGAGAGATGTCCAATAAGAGGGCGGGGACAGGGTTGCAGAGGGAAGTGATTGGAGGAGAAAGTTCAGAGAGAGCCGCGCCTATTCCAATGAGGTAACGCAGGATTCGGGCCCACGGAGTAAAGTTTAATCGCTGAAGCTGATTCACGTGACCCGAATAATTTCTTCTATATAGAATTACGTCACGACAGGTGGCATCTTTACATCTCTGCTGTCAGTGAAACCCGCGTCGGTGGGTCGTGTGACTTCCAAGCAGCACCTGTGTTGTCTGTACATAATAAAGTGACCCCATTGAGTGTAATAGAACACAGAGTATTGCAGTTACCTCAGGAGGCAGGGTGGGGGGTTAATGATGGCGGCAGTGATTATAATAGTGACCAATTAGTGGATTCAGTTTGGGACTTTGCACTGGACATTAATGAGCAGCTTGAAGCATCCAAAGAATTCCAGAGGAGGGAGGAGTAGAACTCCCAGTACCCTGCATGCACCTGCCCCTCATAGTAGAGACACATAGGGGGGAATTCACAAAAGTGTCAGTAAAATAAGTAACCCAGAAGTGGCGGTCGACAAATTTGTAAAATGTCGTATGAACGGCAAATTCACAAAGGCAGATGTTACCATCTCTGAATGTCTCGTAAGTCTGACAATTTTCTAAAATGTCGTATATCTTTTCATCGTACAAACGACATTTACCAAGACTTTTCAAACAACAATTTGGGGGGAATTCACAAAAGTGTCGGTAAAAAAAGTAACCCAGAAGTGGCGGTCGACAAATTTGTAAAATGTCGTATGAACGGCAAATTCATAAAGGCAGATGTTACCATCTCTGAATGTCTCGTAAGTCTGACAATTTTCTAAAATGTCGTATATCTTTTCATCGTACAAACGACATTTACCAAGACTTTTTAAACGACAATTTGTCTGACATTTTCATTTTGGAGAGCCTAAAGTGTCTGAAAAATTTTCGGTAAAAAAAATGAGTTTACGAGTAATTCATAAAAATGTCGGGAAAAGTGGCGCCGAAAAAACCACGCCCACTTTTAACGACACTAATTCAAAAGTGTCGCACATGTCGGAAAATTGGCGGAGAAATGCTCTGTGAATTTGTCGGCTGTTGCTACGACACTTTCTACGACATTTTAAAGACATTTTTTCGTTCCCGACACTTTTGTGAATTCCCCCCTTTGTCTCACATTTTCATTTTGGAGAGCCTAAAGTGTCTGAAAAATTGTCGGTAAAAAAAATGAGTTTACGAGTAATTCATAAAAATGTCGGGAAAAGTGGCGGCGAAAAAACCACACCCACTTTTAACGACACTAATTCAAAAGTGTCGCACATGTCTGAAAATTGGCGGAGAAATGCTCTGTGAATTTGTCGGCTGTTGCTACGACACTTACTACGACATTTTAAAGACATTTTTTCGTTCCCGACACTTTTGTGAATTCCCCCCATAGTCTCCAGGGCCTGTGCCATTCTTTACTCTCCTACAATCAGGTCTGCACTGGGATTAAAAATAGGTCCCACCCCCAGCCCACCCAGCCCCAAATTTGTGGGAAGGCCCAGGCCTAGGGCAGAGCAAATTCAGGCCAGACCCCCACAGCCCAATATATACTGACTGCCTATGGCCAGAATCTCCAGATTGCCAGTCCTGCCTACAATGGAGCAGAGAGAGAGTTGCACATCACTCACTATAAAGCTAGGGTTACTTAGAGTTGCCATCTTCTCTGGAATATAATACCGGCCTTCCTATATATTTATCTTTTTTCCCTATTAATAACATTGGGATCAACCATCATTTTTACCGGCCAGGCCGGTAAAATACCAGCCAGGTGGCAACCCTATCTACACTGGACTGACACCCCACAGCCCAATAAATACTGATTGCCTATGGCCAGAATCTACAGATTGCCAGTCCTGCCTACAATGAAGCAGATAGAGACAGAGTTGCACATCACTCACTATAAAGCTGGGCAAATCCAGGCCAGACCCCCACCCCCACAGCCCAATAAATACTGACTGCCTATGGCCAGAATCTACAGATTGCCTACAATGGAGCAGAGAAAGAGTTGCGCATCACTCACTATTAAGCTAGGGTTACTTAGGGTTGCCACCTTCTCTCTGGAAAAAAATACCGGCCTTCCTATATATTTAGATTCTTCCCCTATTAATAACATTGGGATCAACCCAGCCAGGTGGCAACCCTAGCTACACTGGACTGACACCCCACAGCCCAATAAATACTGATTGCCTATGGCCAGAATCTGCAGATTGCCAGTCTAGGCCTGCCTACAAAGGAGCAGAGAGAGAAAGTTGCACATCACTCACTATAAAGCTAGGGCTACACTGGGCTGAAATCCACAAGCCTATTTTATCTCCTACTATGGGCAGTAGCCTCCCTCTTCTGTTCTCATCTGGAACCTTTGTGTCGGCTCTAGTGCAAATACACTGGGCAAAGTTTGTTTGAATAAAGTCTTTGCACCAAAATCTGCTGAGAGTGTTTGCACCGGAGCAGACACAATGGTTCCCTATGTGGTAAGGGCTGCATACTGTCAGTGGATTTTATCAGGCTGATTTCAGCCCTGTGTGACCCTAGCCTAAAGAGTTGCACTGGATACAGAAGGGATTCTGCAGGGGTTCCTTGGAATGCTCCTCATGCATGCTGTCATCCCCTATTCCCCATGATTGTGGATTGTGTTGGGCCCTCTTGGTTGATTGGGGGCTGGCATCCATAGTTACTGTACACCCATTTATCTAGCCCTATACAAAAGGCCATTGCTTGTGAGCTCTGGATGTTAACCATGATTTCTGCTCATGTCAAAGTCCTCTGTGTATGTGCTACAGCTATAGTCAAATGTGGAGTGAAAATGGCAATGTGCATCTATCCACGCTGTGTTCCAGCATCACAGACAGGCACAGCATACTCACAGCCACAAAATCCGCCATAGGGTATTGCCAGTGCTGCTGAAGCTTAGGGCAGATAGCTGCAATTGGTGTTCTCTCTGCCTGCAGCGAAAACACTGCTTGTGACAGAAGCACCCCAGCGCTTGTCACTGTAGTATTGGTAAATGTGCCCTAAAATCTCAGCCTCTTGATATATTTAACTGGACTCTGTACATTTGCATTTTGGAGCCCTACCGGTAACTCAGAATCCTTCGCAAAAGATTCAGCCGAATACGAAACCAAATCTGAACCCTAATTTGCATATGCAAATTATGGATGGGAAGGGGAAAACATTTTTTACTTCCTTGTTTTTTGACAAAAAGTCACTAGATTTCCCTTCCCGCACCGGATTCGGTTCGGCCGGGCAGAAGGATTCAGCCAAATCCGAATCCTGCTGAAAAAGGCGAATCCTGGATTCGGTGCATCCCTAATGAGAATTAAATATACAAATATTACACCAATGTATAGAAATGGTAGTTTTCCGATGCAAAATGTGTTGGATTGGGATGCAAATATGGAATATTTGTGGACAAGTTGAAAACAAAACAGCCATCTCTCCAACATACAGTATACACCAGTTTTGGCTTTGAGCAAAGCAAATCCATTTTAAAAGGGAAGTTGACCTTATTAATTGTAAGGCAGTCACTGGCAGTATCATTTTAAACCTATATTTTATTTTTGAATGATTTCCTTGTATCGAGCCTCTTTCCAAAGAGAAATATAACTGCTATCTTATCACTGGGATTAGTGTCCTCAGCAACCAGACAGCAAGCAAATAGCGAGGTTTGACTTGTATTGTAATTTCTGCTTATCTTTCATCAGTTCAGCCCTTGTCTCGTTTATCTTTTATTTTGACAATTGCACAAATGCCTAGTTGCCAGGGACAGGGAGTCTAGCAACCTGACAGAAGTTTAAATATCAAATTCAAAAGGTAAACAGTGTGAGATAATTAAAAACAAACATAATACATGACCATCAATATTAAAACAGAATTAGAATTACTTTATGTGGAAGTAACCACATATCGATCACACAGCCAGGAAGTCTACATGTGAGGGTGAGAATTACTCCCAGTATATTGGCGTGTACATTTTATGGCATCTCATATTTATTTATGGTGTTATAAAAAAAAACATCACAAAGAAAGTTCTTGTTTCCAGATCCCCCAAAGTTAATGCCAATATCTTAGGAGCATTTGCTAAAATCATATCCAAGGGCAACAGGAACTGCCCCTTTAAACTACAAAATGTAAACCTATGCCTGCCGGGCACCTTGGCACAGAAAAAAGGGGTGATGGGTAACATGACACTTACACAAATCCTACTGTTTGTGATGGTAACATGAGAACAGCACAGACCAGGGTCATAAAAGTCTTCTTGGCACATATTTTCTTCAATATCAAATTCAAAAGTGCAAAGGGTTGTTTTCCTAAAGATGGATGCACATGTTTGCTTATGGTATCAGCATGTTTCATGGTTATGTAATGTTACTTATCATTTGTGGGATGGCATCCGTCTCTTCATCCTGATTATAGGGTTCCCTTTTTATTCCTGAGTTTGGCAGAGCCTGTTGTGGGACTTGCATTCATGTAATGGGTTGTGATTAGCATATTACAGGGGTGTCTCCTTTGTTCCAGATCTTAAAGTGCTGGTATTGAGGGAAAGGGCGTTGCTGTATAGAATCCACCCCACCAAGTCAATTGGCACAGCAGTTGTCTGTCTTCTTCTGGGAATCAATGTAACTATGGATCTGAAATGAACGTTCCTCCTGCCCTGAAGTCCTCTCCTTTAGCTCCCTATAGAGGAAAAGAGAACAGTGACATTAATAACTTGGATTAGAGACTATGGATATCTACTGTACAAACAGCATAATTCTATGTATCTAGTGGTTTGGTTTGATTTGGTTAAAAAAGATTCCAAGGAAACAGATTTTACACCGTTCCCTTTGATTACTCACTGGGGTGGAAGGGGCCGCATCAGTGGTTCTATCTAAGGTACCCAGGCTCCCCTGCAACCTTTTCAGGGCTTCCCTCTGCACCATGTTATTGTGCTACCTGCTCAAACACAACACCTTCCCCCCCATGAACGGATGTTGGAACAGCATGGATGCAGGCATTAGAGAAGGTATGGGTGGGATGCAAATCCCTACCAGTCCCCTTTTGCCAAGGCCACATCACCCCTGGTAATAGGGTTGCCACCTTTTCTTGAAGAAAATACCGGCCCTTCTATATTTACATGCATTTCCCCTATTAATAACATTGGGATCAAGCTTAATTTTTACCAGCCAGGCCAGGGAAAAAAACGGGCAGGTGGCAACCCTACCTGGCAACCTTGGGGCCTGCTAATGTTACTGGTCACATAATCCCATCAGCCACACATATATTGCTTATGGAGCTTTCCTGCTAATTCCACCCTGGGGAACAGGGGCTGCAAAATACAGCTCATATCTAATTAATCAGTCTGCCCTTTAAATCAATGCGGGTAAACTGCAGGCCAAATATCTCTGCTTTTTAATGCAACATAAGGACAATAAAAATAAATCATAAAACATAGCCAAATAAATTAATATATATATATTAATATAATTCGAGGGTTGACCACAATTACTTCCTTAAGTGCTGAAATACAAAACTAGCAAACTCAGCTATTTTGAAGGAGAACTAAATCTGAAAATATTCCTATTTTTATTCTTAAAGGAAAATACAGAATAACTGAGCTATGCTTTTCCTGCATCATTCACAACGGTGTTGCTTTCAGTCCAACCCACTGCTTGAATTAAAGACTTGTGTTCCTCGCTCAGTAAAGATGCCATCAGTATTCTCAGGCCCAAATTTGTGGAAAGGCCCAAAAGGCCTGGGCCTAGGGAAGCAGAATTTTAGGGGGACGGCATACCCAACTTCACCCGCATTGGTTAATAAGCACTGGGGGATTCACAGAAGATACAATCGCTTTTAAATTTTTCTGTGCACCAATCGCCAGAACCTAATGTTGAAAATTTGATCTAATAAACAACATTTTTTACTTGCATTTAAGAATTTTTTTTGAATAAAGAGCTATATATGGTGCTTTTTATATATTTCCTGTATATGTTTAGGTAGTGGCCCATTTAAATCTGATTCTTAGAAATAAATCGTGAATTTAGGGGGCATGAAACTGAATGGCATCGAATGTTTCTAACTGTAACAATTATTTCCCTAGGGATATTAAATTATGGATTTACTCAGCAGTAACAGTTTTTATTTGTGCAGGGAAAGCCACACTAGCAGTACATTGTTACAGATGGCATTTTTCAACAGGACCTGATCTTCCTTACCCAAATCCTATTAATAAATAACAGGGCCTCACAGTTCGTGATTCCTGGATTTGTAATCCTGCACGTCAGATTAAAGTCTAACTCTTATTTGCTGCATGCAAGGCAATCACTGGTTAGAAATTCAGCTCATACGAACCATGTACAGAAGGTGGGATCTCTGTATAAAGGACGACTGCCTGGGCCAATCAAAATTCAGGTTTGTTAGAGATTTATTCTGTTACTCACCTTGCCACAGCTAAAAATGCCAGCTCGACTTTGACACCAGTCTTGGCACTCTTCTCCATGAAGGGCACACCGTACTCCTGAGGTTGCCATAAAGGCAAAGGGATGGTGGTTAGAAAAGGAGAGGAAAAAATATTTAGTTTTTAAGCATCATTTTTCATATTTCGACCTTTGCCAGAGACTCCCCATCCTCAGTCCTTATGACCCATGCTGCATCCATGTCACTCTGTAACCACAGGGTATAGAAATTAGAATGTGCGCATAATAAAGAGTGGCTGTGAGGATTTTCTGGTTGGTTAAATTATTATAAATAAGTGTAAGAAGATTTATGGGCACTTTCAGGGAAGAATTCAACAAAGGCCACCATAGCAGAGCAATGCAGTTGTTTGCTGTGTGGGATAATTCTGTAACATTTTAATTTCTAAGTAGGGGCTGCATGATTTTTATAGCCACTAGGGGAGGGCTTGAAGTCAGAAATCTGTAGCTAGAACGGGGATATATATACAGCAGCAACTTCCAAATACAATAAATTTAAAGGGATACTGTCATGGGAAAAAACATTTTTTTCAAAATGAATCGGTTGGCTCCAGCAGAATTCTGCACTGAAATCCATTTCTCAAAAGAGCAAACAGATTTTGAAATCTGACATGGGGCTAGACATATTGTCAATTTCCCAGCTGCCCCAAGTCATGTGACTTGTGCTCTGATAAACTTCAATCACTCTTTACTGCTGTACTGCAAGTTGGAGTGATATCACCCCTCTCCCTTCCCCCCCCCCAGCAGCCAAACAAAAGAACAATGGGAAGGTAACCAGATAGCAGCTCCCTAACACAAGATAACAGCTACCTGGTAAATCTAAGAACAGCTTTCAATAGTAAAAACCCATGTCCCACTGAGACACATTCAGTTACATTGAGATGGAAAAACAGCAGCCTGCCAGAAAGCATTTCTCTCCTAAAGTGCAGGCACAAGTCACATGACTTGGGGCAGCTGGGAAATTGACAAAATGTCTAGCCCCATGTCAGATTTCAAAATTGAATTTAAAAAAAGCTGTTTGCTCTTTTGAGAAATGGATTTCAGTGCAGAATTCTGCTGGAGCAGCACTAATAACTGGTTCATTTTGAAAAAAGAAACATTTTTTACCATGACAGTATCCCTTTAAGATGAACATTTACACATAATTCTTTTTATTTGAAGTCTACAAGCACTATTTGGCCAAGTGTTAATAGGAGGTCAATTTCATAAGATGGAGACTTAGTTACATCACAGCGAGATGCAAGCTCAGCAGGAAGTGGTACTTACCTTGTTGCCAAGCAGAATGATGACCACATCCTTTTGTGCATATTCATAAATATCCGTGAGCCAGGCCTAAGAAACACAACCGTGGAGGAAGGTGAGTGTCACACAATAGTCTGAGAGCCTTGTGTTCAGAAACAAGAGTTGACATATGGAGGTGTGTGCAGTAACAGAGCAACTGCAGGCTGACGGTTAGTGAGGCAGTGAGATTATAAACAAGTGTCTCTTTTGTAGAGTAGTGGCACATAGGGCATTTTAATCACTGCTTCCCTCGGTGGAAGCCAAAACGCCCCTATCCTCCTGTCACCTCCCCCCGCCCACCTTATTTAATTGCTCGAGTCACCAATATGTTAGGTACAAACCAGTGAATCCAACAGTTCCGTTTTCTTCCAGGGACAATGCTTCTTTTAGAAAAAAAATGCACTGGCCCGGGGCAAAAAAGTGAAGCAGCCGATATCTTAACTTTCAAAGGTTTTGCTAGCACAGTTTAGTAAGATCTGAAATCTCTGCATGTATCAAGGCAATTTACTATACCCCTATCAAATGCATCTAGTAATATACAGTAGAACCCCAATTTTACATTTTTCGTGGGACCACAAAACAACAATGTAAGATGAGGAAAAACTTAAAATCAGGGGATGTAAAATGGGGGTTCTACTCTGTCACAGTCGGCACACTAAATTCAGAACCAGTGCTTAGCACCCTGTTCTTGGCTCTTGCTTCTGCCTTTAACAGCCGACTTTCACCTCGGGAGGAGCCCTCGGCTAATCGGATGCCTCCAGGTCTTAAATAAGAGAGGTGCCAAGCAAAGGGTTCTGAACAAGCTATGGGGCACAACGGTAAAGCAAAGTCTTTTGGGCAGAAGGTCACAGTACAAGGCATAGACAGAAACCAGGAGATCAATCAGAAGGGATTCGGATACAGAAGAGTCGGTTACCAGGCAGGGTCAGGATTTCAGAAGTCAGGATAGTCAGTAGCAGGCAGGGGTCACAACAGGTAATCAGATCACAGAATTCAGAAGCTTAACAGCACCACCAGGAACTCATTAGGAGAAAACTTATAACGGGCAATGATTACAAACACAAAGGTCCCTTAAGTACTGTTTGAATTTTCGCGCCAATGTGCGCTGAAGAAAACACGCAGCGCAAGTGCACCTATAAAAATGGCAGAGGCGTGCCGCGTGCACACTAGAGAACCGGCGCATTGGAGGAAGAAGACCAGCGTGTCGTGCATCCCCGCCTAGAGCGCGGCGGGAGCGTCCCCGCCGGCCCACTAGGCCACCAGGGTGAGTAGCCCCTCACATACTGTAGTTACAAAAGATACCATTCTGACAACCTTCTCCAATAACAATCGACATGATATATTTGTCGTGACTGCTGTGAAAGAAACATCACTTCTCCATCTCCACTAAGCCCACCAGTTCGAATTTCCACCAGAACTCTCCAAAAGATCACTTTTATGGTGGTCAAGCAATGGAATCACTACTTTATACTCATTAACTCGCTATGCTAAGCTACTGACTTTATCGCAATTGACAGAAAAACTCCAACCTACCCAACAGAAGTATTTAAACTTTTAGTATGTTATAGAATGGCCAATTCTAAGCAACTTTTCAATTGGTCTTCATTATTTATTTATTTTTATAGTTTTTTTAATTGTTTGCCTTCTTCTTCTGACTCTTTCCAGCTTTAAAATGGGGGTCACTGACCCCATCTAAAAGCAAATGCTTCGTAAGGCTACAAATGTATTGTTACTGCTACTTTTTCTTACTCATCTTTCTAAGACCTATTAATATTCCAGTCTTGTATTCAAATCAATGCGGTAATTTGGACCCTAGCTAGATTGCTGAAATTGCAAACTGGAGAGCTATTGAACAAATATCCAAATAACTCGAAAATCACAAATTAAAAAAATGAAAATCAATTGTAATTTGTCTCTGAATATCACACTCTACATCGTACTCAAAGGTGAACAACCCCTTTAACTGCTACATTATGCAAGCAGACAGCTTGAAACAGTGTGTTGACAGGCACCATAGCTTAGCCTATAAAATGCTCAATTGACAACCAACAACATTAAATATAACTTTATGCTCAAATGGGAAAGAACCCTCAATACAAACAGGTCACAATGCAGCCTAGTGGCTAACAAGGGGAGCAACTGTGTTATCAACAGAGAAACAAACAATCAAACTCCTTCACAAGACTTACCTGGCTCCCATGAGAATGATCCTCTGCTCTTTTCAGCCCTGCAAACATGAGGTCCCTAGAAATGCATGGAGTTCTGAAAACTTGACTATGTTACCTTCCTAAGAAGAAAGATAATAGCCAGAGAGCACGTAATTCTTCAATGAAAAAGTAATCTCTTTTTTCGCAGAAATTACTGCACAACATGTTTCGGCGCATGAAGTGCATGAAGGCCATTGTAGCTGAAACATGTTGTGCAGTAATTTCTGCGAATAAAGAGATTACTTTTTCATTGAAGAATTACGTGCTCTCCGGCTATTATCTCTCTTATTTGGAAATTTTTGCAGCACGTTGAGAAGCACATTTACACTGATGATCACACAAAGGACTATCCTATTTATGGTTTGATATGTTACCTTCCTGCTTAGACAAGCCCTTGAAAGTCAGCCAAACACAACGGCCATTTGTAGGTTTTGCACTTGCTGTCTTTACACTTTCTTTTTTCTTCCCATTGTTTCCCCTTTCCTTTAATGTTCTCTTATTTCTTCTTCTATGAGATTTTATTTTTTATTGATGAGAGGACCAACGATCCAAAACTTTTGTATTTTTTCTCTTAAAAAGTTAAAAGAAAAAAGTACTTCCTCCCAGAGTAAATTGCATTTTGATTCTCATGCCAGATTAAAAATCTAGCACAGCAGACTGATAGAATGTGCAGGTAGCAGTACTCATCCAAGAGGCATGCCGCAGGTCTCTGCTCTTTAAAAAGAAGAAAAAAAAGTGGTAGATAAGGTAAGGCACCAAACATTGTGAAAAGTGCAAAAAAAAAATGGCATATTATAGCCTAGTTCTGTCCTTTGCATTGTAGGAGGTAAATTATCCATGCTGAGGGATGACTGGGAAAACGTAAGAAACACTCTGGCATGGTACTGCTTCACTTTTTTCACTGGGACAGTTCATTTTTCCCAAAAAGAGCACTGGCAAAGGGAGAAAGCTTAACGACTGTATTAACTGGTGGAGTTCCAATATATCAGGCACCCCCAGGCTTTCCTTGTCTTCCAATGACAGCGCCATGGTTGATACATATGGAACATTTTGTCCATCACTATACAGAAGAAGACACTAAGGATGTTATTTATTAAATCTGAAAACTTCTCATTATTTTAGTAAAACCACTTTTGACCAAACTCCTATTCACATTGTTACCTTATTTGTCAATAACTGAACTTGAAAAAAATTTGGTCCAGGAAAAGACTCGCTAAAATCGGGAAAAAAAATACAAATTGTCTTGTTGCCGCCATTGGTTTGACGCCTGAAAACCATGATTTTCTCAGATTCTCGTATGAAACCCAAGCGCAGATCATGATATCTTCCAATTGTGAAAGGGACATCTGCCATTGACTTCTACATGACCTGGGCAGGTTTGAGATATTTGAGTATTTTTTTATTTGGACTTTTAGCAGAGCCGGGCCATGCCGGGCAACCCGGCCGATCCTGGCTGGTTTTGCGCATGCGCGCACTAATTGCCACGTGTGCATGCACAAATCTAGGCGTACAGAAGCGCAAATAGACCGGCAAGATAGGGGACTGGACATGGGGTAGGCGCCAGAGAAGGTACGTGCCTGGCCCCCTCCCATCTTTACACCCTAGGCACATGCCTACCCCTGACTTTTAGCAGCCTCTGGGTTTAATATATCTCGAAAAATTTTAGGTTTTTGTTTCCATGAATTAATGATATTTTCTCTTTTAAAAGTCCGACAAGAAAAACTCTGACTTTAGTAAATAACTCCCAAAATGTTCCATGTTCCATACCTTACCATATTGTATATGAAAAGGGTAGACGGTTGCAGCGGGTAAAGCTACAGTGGGGCACATTATTTTCATGAAACAGGGGCCCACATATATTCCTATATAACAGGTAGGTGAGTAGATTTTTCATTGGGGGGGTTCTGGAAAGGGTGAGCAGATTGGCACATACCCAAATGTTGTCAAATGATGTTTGTTATATCATAAAGCAAGAGCAGGGCTGCAAAAGATCAAAAAATTATATACTGTATCAACACATTTTGTCACTTATACCCCGTGGATACATGAACATGATGCCATTACTGGCATTCAACAAACCCTGTGCATCCCTGTAGTAAGCATGCGTCACACTGCGGAATCTCTCCTGTCCAGCTGTATCCCAGATCTGAAAAGCATGAAACAAATAGCCATCAGTCTGTGTTACATAACAATCAGGTCCTACCTAACACAGGTTGTAAAATGTGTGGCTCAATTAGTCAAGTGCTAAAACGTATTGTGAAACAGCATCAGAACAAACCTAAAACACAGAATTCAGAACTGTACATTAGTGACAATAGCCAATCAGGGATCTGCTCTTCAGCTGTTACCCTTATTGTTGAACTTTCAGTTACTGGGAAAATCAGATGGTGGGAGATGTAGCTCAGTCACTAATGGCAGTTCTCTATACCAAAATATTTGTAATTTAATAAATTTCAGAGTGACACGAAGCAGACTGAATATCTACATCACTGCTTGCATTAACCCACAGTTGTCTGTTGTTTCTGATATCCCTTCTAATTAAAATAATCAACATGATAAGACTCTTGCTTTCATATTAAAAAAACACAAACAATGAAAGACAAAAGTGTTGTGTTTGCCCTACATGGCACTGCCTCTATTACTATGTAGTCAATGTACCTTCTCTTTTCATATGACTTGCGGCAATTAAAGGACAGAAAGTATCAGTGAACAATTAAAAGTGGAGTGAAGCACTCCAGCTGCAAGGTTAATAAGATGCCTTTATTAGTAAAACAGATTTATGAACTCCCAACAGCCCTTCATAAAACAACATATAAGAGCCTAAAACACTGCCAATGCCACTCATGTAAACTTTCCTCGAAATTTGCGCTATTCACTAAAAGAGCTGAAATTCCTGTTAGAAAACCAGAAATTCGGCTCTTAATGATACCAGGGGTGGCAAAATATCTCCTGAGGCAAGTGTTTGCATCATGGCTGCAAAGGTAGTGTGAATTACATGAAAAATGGAGGTGAAGCGGTGGGTGTGAATCATGTGAGAAGAGAGAATATGGGGAGATTACCCGACAAAGAGGCCCATGGGGAAAGTAACTATCACATGAAGAGTGAAACTGTTGCAGAGAGTATAACACAAGGAGCGAAGCTCACAGAGTATCATGTGAGTAGTGAGGCCAAGTAAAGGGTCTTACAAATGGACATTTTTGGCTGTGCTCCCCTGCTTTTCATTTTAATCCAATCAACTACAGGGGAGCGCAGCCCAAAACTCCCATGTGTAAGAGCCCTATGTAACATTCCAGGAGTAAAGCTATTTCGGTGAGTATCCATGAAAGGTGAAGTCAATAGGGCAAGTGAGTAGCATGTGAGGAATGAGGCTGATGTGACAAGTGATTATTACAACAGGACTGAAGCAGAGAGGAGAACGAGTATGATGTGAGGCTGATGTGAAAAATTTCATAATGGGAAGTAGGAAAAAGACTTAGAGTGAGTATCACAGGAGAAGTAAAACCATCAGGGAGAGTAAGTGTCACCAAGGAGTAAAGGTATAGAGAATTTGACACAAGCAGTGAAGCCTCTTGAGATGGGTGGGTTGTGTATCATGTGAAGTTTGCAGCCATTGTTGGAGTGTATCACAAAATGCAGTTATCCCCAGCCAGTTGTTCAGGAGCAAGGTGTTTCTCTCCAACCCCTGGGATGTTTCTCCCAGTGATCTCAAAACAGGTGTTATTTTTGAATTCCAGGTTTGGAGGCACGTTTAAATTGCATTAGAACTATGTGTACTGCCAAATAGAACCTCCTGTAGGCTACCAGTCCACATGGGGGCTACCAAATATCTAATCACAAAAAAGGGACTTTTTTTATGCTTGTGTTGCTCCTCCACTCTTTTTACATTTGAACGTAGCTCACAAATAAGAAAAAGTTTGGTGACCCCTGATAATGAGTGAAGATGAGGAAGACAAAGTATATGGGAGAGCGAGTCTCATTTGAGGAGTGATACTGATGTAGAGGTTAAGTATCACACAAATGGAGGTGTGAAGCTGATAGGGAGTTTAAGTATCATACAGGGAAACAGATTTATGGAGTAAAGCTGATAGGGAGCATAAGTATCACACCAGGATATAATCTGATGTAAGATTTCAGTGAGACATATTATTGATGTGTAGAATCTTGTGTATTTTATTGACCATTGGCTATATATGGAACTCAAGATAATTTTCCTCTGAATGCAAATCGCACAACATTTATCTTGTTAGATATACACACATTTATTTGCTACTCACCTGTTATTTCACGTTTAGTCCATACAAGGTAACAATCATGTACTGGAAAAAGAAACACAATATATAAACATGAAATGGGAATTTCTGATGGCTAACAGCTATAGAGAATACCATGAACATTAGCATTATAGGATTCTTGGTCTGGCCCTAGCCTTAAGGCTAATGGCACATGTATCTTTTTTCAGCTATGGATGTCATCCAGCACAGAAACACCAGATACCTATGTAAGTTTTAGTTGCCCTTTAGGCACCATTTAGGCTCTCACCCTGAAGTCAATGCCAACTGTGGCCAGAAAGGCTCCTGAGAGAAATGCACCGTCTCTGAACTGGATAAGGAAGCAGGTTTTCTCCACACCAGAGTCTCCCAGGAGCATGGCCTGAAGAAAAAGATACAGTGTTATCTCCACGTGGCCTGTAGACAAGGGGTGTTTAGGGTGGGAATGAGCTTAGGAAGTAAAAAAAAAAACAAGAGAAGGAGGTTGTAAGGAAGGGTGAGTAAAAAGTATAAAACTGCCTGGTACCACCTATGCACAGTGGCAACGGGGGCTGAAAATACACCTTACAGTAGTAAATGGGACTGGTAGTTATACATAAATTGGTAAGATGTGGGTGGGCTATCCCTGTTACAAAGCAATGACTCTTTTCTTGTTCTCTGTCTCTCCTTAGTCACACAAATAGGTGCATAATCACCTTACTCCACGATGTAAAACAAGAAGCTGACATTTTACACCTGTTAGATACCAAAAGGAGGCACGGCCATGCTGACTGCTACTTTGCTCCAGTAAAGTGTCATTTTACTGCTAACTCTCTGTGAAGTGTATAGTAGGGAGAGATGGTGCCTTTAGTAACAGTGGGATAATAGTCTCTGGGAAGGGGCTGTGACTGTGGGATAGCAGGTATAGTAGGTAGAGATGGTGCCTATAGTAACAGTGGGATAATAGTCTCTGGGAAAGGAATGCGACTGTGGGATAGCAGGTATAGTAGGGAGAGATGGTGCCTTTAGTAGCAGTGGAAACAGTGGGATAATAGTCTCTGGGGAGGGACTGTGACTGTGGGATAGCAGGTATAGTAGGGAGAGATGGTGCCTATAATAACAGATGGATAAGAGTCTCTGGGAAGAGACTGTGGTTGTGGGATAGCAGTTATAGTAGGGAGATATGGTGCCTATAGTAGCAGTGGGATAATAGTTTCTGGCAAGGGGATGTGGCTGTAGGATAGCAGGTATAGTAGGGAGATGGTGCTTTTGTAGCAGTGGGGATAATATTCTCTGGGAAGGGGATGTGGTTGTGGGATAGCAGGTATAGTAGGGAGAGATGGTGATAACAACAACACTTTATATCTTTCTCCAACATGTTTCCCTCTTTTGTGTTATTATAGCCCCTACCACCCACTGGCAGAATTACCAGTTCAAAAGCTTAGGCTAATGGCTCACGAGTTTTTGCTCAGTATAAAAAACAGCAGGAAACACTGATTTGACCCCTTCCAAATGATGTGTGTGTGTGTTTGTGTATTGACAGAAGAGAAATCTGCCAATCACTATACACACAGGGTAGAATTCAGGCAGAAAATGCACTTTGGTGCAGGACTTACACAATGTATGCCATAAGCTATAGTTTAGCCAATTGTACTTTATATGAATGATGAAGCCCAGAAAAAAAATCAACAAACAGCCCTATAAAAAACAAATACCCAAATATACATACTGAAGTAACTGAGGAAAGCAAAGAAATAACTCTAAACAACTGATGTACTTACTAAAATAATTACTTAACGAGAAGTTACTAGAAGCAACTTCCCGCAGGAAGTAAAGCTTAAAAGGCAAGTTTCCTTTATAAAGCACTTTTGCTTTCTTGTGAAAAAAAAAATAATTTAGAGAACAAAAAGTGGTAGTTCACCTTTAGGTTAAGTTTAATATGTTAGTATTCTTAGCAACTGGTCTTCATTTTTTATTTTACTTAGTTTTTAAACTATTTGCCTTCTGCCTTTAATCCAGCTATCGAAGGGTATCATTGACTATTGCTCTTTTCAGGCTTCCTCATTTTTGTCTTGCAATCTCTTATTCAAACTACTGTCTGGTTGGTAGGGTAACTGGGACCATAGCACCAAACTGAATACCTATTGAACAAAAAGCTAATGATGCTAAATCCATTAAAATTAGAAACAATTGCAAATTGTCTCAAGTTATCACTAAATTGCTCCCTTTAATACATATCATTAATAATTTACAGAATGCAAAAGCAGTAAGCTAGTGCAGACCTCACCCCTTTGGTGCTCATTCGAAAAGTACTTGCCATAGGTCATAGTAAGTACAGAGGTATATTGCTGTCTGCAGCCTAACTCGCATGTTGGAATAAAGCACAAGTAAGGGAACGAGTGGGGCAGGACAGAAGATGACTATCGGGGAATGTAATTAAAATCACAAAGAACAAAACAATTCGCACCAATAAGAATAAAAATCCAAATCTCGCAATGTAATATTGTTCCTTAAACTGTTATAGCATTGCGAATTTTAATTGCGTAATCTTAAGAAATGCTTGAAATCCGGACAGGACATTGAAGTGAATGACACGGTGATCGGCCAGTCAGTCACGCCCCCATGTCATCTGCCCCACCCTCGACATCATTCCGTCCTTCCTCTATATCACCCACCCCCGATGTCACCCGTCCCGCCCCCTGACCATTTTCCGCAAAGAAAAAAGTGGCAACCCTATGTATTGTACTCCCCTTCACTGATGCCATTTTTGCTGTTGAACATTAGCGCCATACCTAAAAGTAAGAGCAGAAAGTGGCTGGCTGATAAACATGTGGGGACGATACTAGGGATGCACCAAATCCAGAATTCGGTTCGGGATTCTGCCAGGATTCGGCCTTTTTCAGCAGGATTCGGATTTGGCCAAATCCTTCTGCCTGGCCGAACCAAATCCAAATCCTAATTTGCATATGCAAATTAGGGACAGGGAGAGAAATTGCGTGACTTTTTGTCACAAAACAAGGAAGTAAAAAAATGTTTTCACCTTCTCACCTCTAATTTGCATATGCAAATTAGGGTTCGGATTCGGTTCGGTATTCGGTCGAATCCAAAATAGTGAATTCGGTGCATCCCTAGGCGATACTCTACCTATATGCGATCACCTAAAATGAATAAACAGTTTAATAAGAGTCAAGAGTGAGTTTATTGTCATTTCATCCATATACGTTTGTACAGTACACAGTGAAACGAAACAACGTTCCTCTAGGACCATGGTGCTACACACAACATAGATGTACCGGACAACAGACAAAAAGTGCAAGTGCAAAAATATGCAACTCCTGCAAGACAGGTCAGCACAGTGCAGGGACAGGACAAGACAGTGCACACTCAGCAGATGTAATATGTTAAGTAAATAATGCTAAACATCAGACATGATGGGTGTATCATTGTGACATGACAGTAGCAAAAACATGATAAAGAACATGACAAAGTGCAGATGTACTTATAGAGAACAACTGTATCCAATGGATATTCATCTATGCAATGGCGTACAGTGGCTGTGTAACGTTTGTGGTATATAGTAAGGTCAGATGGAGTGTGTGTGTGAGAGAGATCTGTCCAGTCCCTGAGTATTCAGGAGCCTTATGGCTTGGTGGAAGAAACTGTTACACAGTCTGGTAGTGAGGGCCCTAATGCTTCGGTACCTTTTTCCAGGTCGCAGGAGTGTGAACAGTGAGTGTAAGGGGTGTGTTGGATCAGCCACAATGCTGGTGGCTTTACAGATGCAGCGAGTGGTGTAAATGTCCGTGATGGAAGGAAGAGAGACACCTATGATCTTCTCTGCTGTCTTCACTATCCTCTGTAGGGTCTTGCGCTCCATGACAGTGCAGTTCCCAGCCCAGACAGTGATACAGCTGCTCAGGATGCTCTCGATAGTCCCTCTGTAGAAGGTTTTGAGTATGGATGGTGGGAGATGGGATTTCCTCAGCTTGCGCAGGAAGTAGAGGCGCTGTTGGGTTTTCTTGGCTAAGTAGCTGGTGTTGTGGGACCAGGTGAGGTTCTCCGCCAGGTGGACACCAAGGAATTTGGTGGTTTTGATGATCTCCACATTAGAGCCATTGATGTACAGTGGCAGGTGTTCACTCCTAGTCTTCCTAAAGTCAACAACCATCTCCTTTGTTTTGTATACATTGAGAGACAGGTGGTTGGCTCTGCACCAGTCTGTTAACCGCTGCACCTCCTCTCTGTATGGTGACTCGTCATTATTGCTGATGAGACCCAACACGGTCATGTCATCAGCGAACTTTATGATTTGATTTGTGCGGTGCGTGACTGCACAGTCATACGTCAGCAGAGTGAACAGTAGAGGACTAAGCATACAGCCTTGAGGGGCTCCGGTGCTCAGTGTGGTGGTTCTGGAGATGATGTTTCCAATTCTGACTGACTGTGGTCTGTCGGTTAGGAAGTCCAGAACCCAACTGCAGAGGGAGGTGTTCAGTCCAAGCAGGCTCAGCTTTTCTATCAGATGCTGCGGAATGATAGTGTTGAATGCTGAACTGAAGTCTATGAACAGCATTCGAACTTAGGTGTCTTTTTTGTCCAGATTAGAGAGGGCCAGATGGAGGGTAGTGGCTATTGCATCGTCTGTTGAACGATTTTGACGGTATGCGAACTGTAGGGGGTCCAGTGCTGGTGGCAGCAGGGTTTTGATACCCCATATTTAACGCAATGATGCCTGGTATTCATATGGTGGCCTGCAGGGTACTCAACTGACATTTTTAACACAGCTTAATAAATATATGTCACTGTGTGTGTACACAGTGGCGGAACTAGCAGGCCCGCACCAGAACCCGCACCCCCTTGGGGCCCGCTGGCAGCTACGAATATTCTGCGAAAATTGCTTTTGGAGGGAGTGGGGGCCTGGCTGCATGGCCTGCACCCGAGTCCTAGTTACGTTATTGTGTGTACACATGTCCCACCCACAGACTGTAGTGAAGGAATGTGTGAAACACACAAACAACTATGACATACAATAGAATCCATCACATGCAAAGATAATTCATATTAACAGGGACATGTCACATGCTCGATCTCCTGGTCAGGGCCGACCAGCAGGGGGGGACAGGGGGTACAAGTGTCCCGGGCCCGGGTATGAAGGGGAGTGCTGCAGTTTTGAAAGAGCCAGGCCCCCCTTGAGAGAGCCGAAGCCATATGAAATGTGTAAATGCCGAAAACCCGAACAGCCAAAGGACCCGAAACCACGAAAAGAGCCGAAGCCGAACTTCTGAAGAGGCGAAAATAGCTGAAGCCGAAGTCCCGAAGCGGCTAAACGACCCAAAGTCACGAAAAGAGCCGAAATTGAAGTCCTGAAGCGGCAAAAAGACCCGAAGTCACGAAAACAGCCAACATTGAAGTCCTGAAGCAGCGAAAAGACCCAAAGTCACAAAAGAAGTCCTGAAGCCACAAGTTCAATTCTACTGAACACCAATTTGTGTTTTTTTTAATCCCCTGGCCATCAATGTATTATTTTAATGTTCTAGAATATAAAAATTCGATGTTTTTTAAAAAAAAAATTTATTTTTTGAGGCCCCAATTTTTTTAACTTGTAAGGGGAACCCTGGCACCAATGTTTTTAAAAAATATATACTTTGGGGCCCCAAATTATTTTTTACTTGCAAGGTGGGCCCTGGCACCAATGTTTTTTTTTAAAAAAATATTCTTTGGGGCCCCAATTTTTTTTAACTTGTAAGGGGGACCCTGGCGCCAATGTTTTTTTAAAAAATATATACTTTGGGGCCCCAAATAATTTTTTACTTGCAAGGGGGGCTCTGGCAACAATGCTTTTTTTTAAAAAAAAACTTTTATGGGGGGCCCTGGTGCCTATGTTTTTTTGTTACCTTATAAGGGGGCCCTGACCATTAATAGCTTTTTATAACTTGTGTGTGGGGGGTTACTTTTTTAGAGCTGATGTCTGTGTGGTCTTTTAACTGTCATGTGGCGGGATCTGGGGTGGGGCTTGGGCACCAGTGTGGGCCGGAAAATTTTGTCATATGGGGCCCGTGATATAGGACTACCAACACAGTCAGGAAATCAAGGACTTTCTGGCTGATACCCAATGCAGATCTCTATCCACTGACCGCCATGACTGACCAATGACAGATGGAATGTTGGCTCTGCTGCTCTCTGTCTGTGATTTTATTTAAATCAACTGACCCATTTCCATTGATTTAAATAAAATCTACTTGCGTACAGTCACATGAAGCAAAGTGGACATCAGCCAAAATATGCGAAAGCCGGCATTTTTTAGCTGACCTCTGCTGTATGTGACTGAATTCAAAATCAATACAGATGGGGCACAGAGCAGATCTACTTCTCTCAGTCTGTAAATAATACACAGACTGAAAACAGCAGAGCCAACGTTATGCCTGCCCTTGGCCTTAATGTCTTTCCTGGGAAGAGACACAATAGTAAGGAGGTACCTCTGAAACATGGGTGTCCCTTGGTTTTTGTGAGCAGGCACAATTGCTATGGTTTTCCAGTTACAGGCAATGTATTTGTTGGTTTCTAACTGCCTGTCATTCCGCCCCTATCCTGCCCAATTCCGCTTCCAGCTTGAGTTTATCACCCATACTCATGAAATTGTTTATGATTGTGCCCCGGGCCCCCGATCCACCCATTTACATCCCTACTCCATGCCCTGTTGACTCACCACTCTTCCCTTTTACCTCACCGCTACATCCCCTTTCAGTGACTAATGCCCCTCATGGCCCTATCTGTGTGGCCAGAATTTTTAATACAAAGATTTGTCAACCCTAGCCATAACCCATTATTCCTCTTGGGGCCCTTAACTGGTGTATCCCCGGCACTCAGGGCCGGCATCAGGGGGGGACAGGGGGTACAAGTGTACTGGGCCCGAGCCTGAAGTGCTGAAGCCGTGCCACCTCCTTCCTTGAGAAAGGTCCCAGCAGGGACCGAAATGTTACGTTGGCTATGCATGCCTTACCAAATACACTTTTTTCACTATTATAAATAACCCTGTGTTGCTGGTTCTTCCTGAAACTATACCAAATCTTAACCGTGCAACTGGGTGATGTCCAGAAGCGGAGTGCCACCCATTCTATGAAATATATATATATATTGGACACATGAGTGATGTTGAAATAAACCTTTTTTGATTGAAGATTTGGTGTGCTGGTCCACTTTGAACATTATATATATATATATATATATATATATATACAAGTCCCAAACTGATGCACTCACATCCAAAGTACTGCCTTGGTGCTGGTTAAAATCGATCATATATAAAGCAACAAAAAAACGCACTCACAGGTCTTCTTATTGGTGCACACTAACCAAACTAGTGTTTTATTTCGACGTTTCAGCTAATCACTTAAGTCGTCATCAGGAAGTAAAATCATACAAATAAAATCCCCCATTTAAAGGCCCCATTGGCGCCAAAAACACCCCTGACGTCATCCCTCAATTTGCATAGTGATCCAAATTACGTATAATGTGTCATCTTGGTATTGGTGCTTCTAACAAGCGTCTAAGTGCTTAGTGTAAAATCGTGTTGCTTTAAAAAGGGAACAGAAGCATCCCAACGTAGGTGCCTCCTCCCCTGTGAATACATCGAGACCCATAAGAGACCTGATCCCACCGAAAGGACACCAGAGAGGCACACTTACAGTACTTGTCGCCTTTTGGTCCGAGGCCCATCACCACATGAATAGCCAGACTCCCTCGGTATCCTCTTATTCCGCATCCAACCGTCGAGTCTGTCGTCGGATCCTCCCCGTGTGGGGAGAACCTCTTTTCTCCCGTAGGTCGAGCCACTCCCCTCTTGCCAGTCGGGAACCAATCACAGTTCTTAGACGTCGCAACACCTTGTACGCTCCAGTTTCTGTCAAACTCTCACATGCTAACCAGTTTCTGCCAATCACCCCTGATCCTTTACCTTGAGCGTTCGGGTCAACCCCATAGCATACCAACTGGCACCCATATGTGTCAACTCTAGCGCCACATTCCATTCGTAGATAGGGGGACATTGAAATACTCCCACAATGGGTAGGTCAAACACTGATTTCTGTGTAAAATTGGTGTAAAATTTTGAACTAGTGCTCATTGGACTTGTTATTATTGGTCATCGAATTCGTGGGGAAAGATTTGAAACAGACCCAAACGGAGATTGAAGATTTTGAATCCAACCAGTTATCACAAGATAAATCAATAGATTGGATAAAACAAATTGAATCTAATTTGAATAAATACAGACAGGATCTAGTGTCATTCAAAGAGAAAAAACTACTAGCAGTCAAAGAAGACTACAGGCAGAAGAAAGTATATAGGTGGCTCCTGGGAATACCAGACAGCAACAGGAGGAGATTTACCCGCAGATACAAACCACTTACTTTGAATACAGTGGATAGCTCAGGGGATTCCACTGACTCTGACCCCAATAGCTCTACTCCACCCACACACTCTTTTTTAGGGGATACCCCCCAGCTACAGACCAATATAGACCACGTAGGAGAGGGAAGACAAGTAAAGGAGGTAAACAAACTCACAAAAAAAACCCCAAGAAGGGGCACGAGGAGAACATAGTTGTGAATCTCTCTGGGCACACATTAACTATGGGAGAAACGAGATTACTCAATTGAGGACTAAAATTCGTGCCCACCAATCGTTCAGATGCATTTGAGGTGTACAAAGACATTCATAAATTTAAACGTCAGTTGAAATTAAAGGATTATTATAAGGACAGAGATACAACACAACCCTCTCTCTGTAGGACAAAAATCTCTTTCGAGCCTCCCAACACGGCCCCATCCATTGCAAACTTCACAAATCTGTTCGCCAAAGATTCTAGGGATTTACATCAATCCAAACATAAACATTATTCTAATCTCACGTTGGAAGAAAGAGAAGCCATTAATACTTTGAAGACTGACGACAAACTCATTATTAGACAGGCAGACAAAGGGGCGCGATACTATTGCTGGACAAAGACACCTTATAGCAGCCCCTCTGGCATTTGCCAGAACCCACAGATTACCCCACAGTGCGGGCCTGATTACTTGTATTTGCTATTTACCAAGGCACTGCCAGGACAAGGACTTTTATTAGTCTTTCCCAACACCTGGTCATGTAGTCTCTGGTGTTGCCAGTAAGCTACAAGCCACTCATGCTTTACACAGAGCCTCTGCTCCCCAAGATCACACACTGTCACACGCAGTGCCTGCAGCAGGTCACACCACCACACACCAGTCTCTCTCCTTATTCAGTCAGGGAAAATCACCACCACCACATGGGGGCGCCACTCTCTTGTCCAGGATTTCTTCCTCTACCTACACAGCTACAAACCACTCAATTTGCATTAAAAAATTAGGAGTATTTTAAAAGTCCAAACCCGCGGCAAATTCCACAACTAGACCAAACCTGTACGTTGGCGGGTTCGGACTTTTAAAACCCACCACTACATTTTAAAAGTAGCCCAATTTGGCTATAACCCTGCCAACCCTGTCCGCATCTGTTCTTGCTCCCAACACAGGCGATGTCCTTCGCGATCGCCAGGGGGTGGGAGGCAACACAACATGCCAGGTTGCTTGGGGCACCTGGCCAGCCTGGCCTGGCCCAGCACTTCATGGCCAGCATTGATATTGACATGGCCAGAAATCACCTACATTCAGAAACCAGGAGTATGACATTTCTACGCATGAAGATGAGAGGAATATTTATCTTGAGAAAAGGAGGTCTCACCATCACCATAGTGAGGGTTCCCTTACTATAAGGACAGTTGGCTGAATAACCTCTAAATGGATCATATTGCTTTTTAGATGAAAAGGACAATACTGTGTGTAGTGAATAAAATAATGATAGTGACGTACCAACTTTTTTGGTTAACCCCTGAGAAGCTAAATTGGCCACTATATTCCTAAGCAGATTTTCTCTAGAACCTCTAGATTTTTTTAGTGGTTTCATATATTTACTGAAGACTTATTGCTTTGTGTCTCTGTAGGGAACAATTTTGTCTTCACACAAAAAAACTTAGCACACAACCTAACTGAAAAGATAAATATGGTTATTTTAAATAAATACTGTGTTAGAATGTTCCCACCTTGTTAATTTAACTGTTTGGGTTTTACTTCAGAGACCTGCACTTGGGCAATTTGTCAGCAGATGGAGCCACAAGAGCACAATCTTTAGGTAGTGCTGCATATAAACTCAAGAATCTATATAGATTGTATTTGTAAATTTAGGGTTGCCATTTCACCCCTTTAAAGGAGGACACATTCTGCAAGTTGGATGCATTGTTCAGGGCTTTAAGAGCCATCATGAATCCAACTTGCAGCAAGTGTATTCATTACACTTTCAAAGGATGGAGCCTCAGGTTTATTGGTTGTTGGAGCTTCTGGTGGTATTACACTAATCCTGCTGTGACTATGACTCCTGCTCTAATCTGACACAGTCCCACCGTAGCCATGGCAGGCAGATACTGTTACAAATAGTTTAGCCTAACACAGTAAAACTGGGTATTGAGAAAAGGTCTTGTGGGTCTGGGCTTTGGGCACCAGATATGACTGTATGACTGGTGACCATGGGCATCCGCAGAAAATTTTCCAGGGGGGGGCAAGTAAGCTAGTATCAAAAAAAGGGTATCATCCCGCAAAAACAATCCTACTGGCAGCAAATTACATCCCAGACCCACGTTCAGTGTCAGGCTGCATTTTTCCAGCCACTTTATAACCCCTGCGCACTTACTTGGCCACAACTCTAGCATGAGTCCCCGCAGGCCCGTCGGACTGCAGAGGTGGGGAGGCTGCAGCAGGAGGATCTGCACCCGTCGCCATGCTGACTGCTGCCGCTGCTACATTTAGGGGTCGGGGCACACAGACAGATTCGGGGAGATTAGTTGCCCGTTGACAAATTTCCTCTTCTTTGGGGCAAGAATCTCCCTGAACTGCCTCCCCTGCCTTCCCGTCGGCTAGAATGTAAATCACCGGCATGATGGCACTTGGAGTGATATGTTTTCTGAAATCGCTGGAAAATTGCTCTGAGTGACATCCCCCCCCCCGGCGATTTTCATTTTAGCCGGCGGGAAGGCAGTTCAAGGAGATTAGCAGTTCACGGCAGCCATCTTCTCTTTGGTCTTCATGAAAAGTAAGTTCCGTATCGGCACATGCCCAGTTGGAGCAGTCTTCGGGTCAACTGCACATGCATCGAAAGTCACGAAAATTGCCGAAGCACCAGAAGAAGACCCAATGAAGACCGAAGAAGATGGCTGCCGTGAACTCCGATGTCGTGAATCTGCACTGAGGGGTAAGTAAAAAGTTAGGTGCATTTGCCCGGCATAGCAGCTAGGCTGGGGGGGAGGAGGGAGGGGGGTCTATGTAGGGTGGGGGGTAGGGTTTTTTAATAAGAGGTTTACTACTCCTTTAAGCCACTCCTTTCAACATATCAGATCTGGACTGGGTTTCAAAATAGGCATGACATTTCAGCTACACAGAGGCCCAAACACATCCCTGCCAGCCCAATAAATAGTGACTGCCTATGGCATTTGCCACAATCCATGGATTGCCAGTCCAGGCCTGCAACATATCTAAAACAACAGTACAGAGAAGATGGGTGCTCCTTCAGCCTCAGTGATTTCAGACAATGATTAAAGGGGAAGTCAACCCCAAAATAACAATACATAATTCTAAGTAACTTTCCAATAGACATTAATCAAAAATTGTCAGTGCCTTTAACATTACTTGAGAAAAGGCTGTTGTCAGCCTGAAACGTTGCTGTATTCCTGTCCAACAAAAGCCCTTTTGCTAATAAAGGCTTTTTAAGAAAAATTACTGAACGTGCGGTGCTGTCTATCTGCGAAAATAGAGTTTTGTATTCGGGTGGAAGTGGCTGCGTGAGACGTGCACCCCAGTTGCAAAAGGTTTCCGTTGCTGAGTGCTGACTCCTACTACACAACCCAACCACTATATGCCATAGGGGCACATACATGATCTTCTACGGAAATGGCAGAGATGATTTTGGGCAGCCCGAAAATGTATTGTGGCTGCTCTGAACCTGGCCCCATATATCAGCATGTACATTGCATGCAAACACCTGCCAAACAATAGTTTGATAGTTGCTTAAAAATGCTTTGCAAATCTGTGGGAATGATTTGGGTGCTTTGGCACATTGTTATTTGGATTTTAAAAAATGTGTTGGGAAAAGATGCCCAATACTACAGCACAGATACAGAGATCATACAGTACCTGTACATGAACAGATTCGCTCTGGTCTGCATCCAACATGTCCAGCAGCTGGCACGATATACGCTTATGTGGCAGCCCTAGTGCAGCCTGCAGAAATGAGTCAGTTTTAGCAGAGCAACAATTTAAGTATTAGAGATTTTAATTCTGTCACTGTTATCAGTAAGCTAAAGATCCACTTCTACCATGTTAAAGACTTTAATATGCATACATACAGTATCAGACCGGTCTTCCTAGTGCCCTCAAGAGAGTTTGATATCAAAAGCCCACTTTCACAGCTGTAGATAGTGCTCGATGTGTTTAAAGGGATCCTGTCATCAGAAAACATGTTTTTTTCAAAACTCATCAGTTAATAGTGCTACTCCAGCAGAATTCTGCACTGAAATCCATTTCTCAAAAGAGCAAACAGATTTTTTTATATTCAATTTTGAAATCTGACATGGGGCTAGACATTTTGTCAATTTCCCAGCTGCCCCTGGCCATGTGACTTGTGCCTGCACTTTAGGAGAGAAATGCTTTCTGGCAGGCTGCTGTTTTTCCTTCTCAATGTAACTGAAGGAGTCTCAGTGGGACATGGGTTTTACTATTGAGTGTTGTTTTTAGATCTACCAGGCAGCTGTTATCTTGTGTTAAGGAGCTGCTATCTGGTTACCTTCCCATTGTTCTTTTGTTTGGCTGCTGGGGGGGAGGGGGTGATATCACTCCAACTTGCAGTACAGCAGTAAAGAGTGACTGAAGTTTATCAGAGCACAAGTCACATGACCTGGGGCAGCTGGGAAATTGACAAATTGACAGGTCTAGCCCCATGTCAGATTTCAAAATTGAATATAAAAAAATCTGTTTGCTCTTTTGAGAAATGGATTTCAGTGCAGAATTCTGCTGGAGCAGCATTATTAACTGATTCATTTTGAAAACATTTTTTCCCATGACAGTATCCCTTTAAGTGTTACCTGTGAAGGTAATTAGAAAGGTCTTCTTGGTTCTGGTCTGTCCAACCCTGCATACAGTATATACAAGTGATGATTTGTTACACCTAGTAGCTCTGGGATGGTAAGAATAAGGTGACACTTACAAGAGCCAAAGCTGCTTGTGCCCTTTGCTTTTCATTGGGATCTTGCAGTTGTCTGTGTCAGAATGGGAAATGTGCA
Source organism: Xenopus petersii (assembly GCA_038501925.1). Taxonomy (NCBI): domain Eukaryota; kingdom Metazoa; phylum Chordata; class Amphibia; order Anura; family Pipidae; genus Xenopus; species Xenopus petersii. The sequence continues at coordinate 82,450,025 of CM076689.1, forward strand.
TATAATTATAAAAGTAAATAAATTAGGAGTGGAATGAGCATTAACAAATTTATTTAAAGGACAAGTAAACCTTTAAAATAAGTGAATGTAAAATTGATGAGGGTGCTTTTCTAAGCACTTTTGTCATTTACATGTAGTCCAAGAAGTTACGGGATAGATATACTGTTAATATGAATGAATGACAGCACCACCCGCTGGTCCGTTTCCCACCAGTCTGACCACCAAGTAGTCAAGGAAGTTGTCAGGAGAAGGAGGCTGTTCTGATGTTATCAGAACCGTCATTTTCGGCACATGCGCAGTTGGAATAATATTCCGGTCCTGAACAACTTCAGGACCGGAATATTTTCAGGAAATTTTCATGACATTTTTCGTGACTTTCAGAACATGCTTCCGAAGTTTAACGAAGAAAAGAAGATGGTGGCTGTGAACTCCTGAGGACAGAATCTGCACCAAGGGGTAAATGAAAAGTTAGGGGCAGTTTGCCCTGGGTACCAGGTAGGCTGGGGGGGAGGAGAGAGGGGGGTCTACGTAGGGTAGGGGGATATGTTTTTTTATGCAACGGATTGAATTCTCTTTTGGGATCAAACTTTAATATTGGTCTAGCTTCCTCTGTCCCTCTCAGGCCGCATCAATATCCTAAAAATGGTATTCTTGCCCAAATTTCTCTATGTACTGTATTTCACAATGAACCAATTTTCCCGAATATGAAACAGTTCAAAGAATTGGACACTTGTGTTAGGGATTTTATTTAGGCATAAATCAATTCATCAAGGCTCCAAGCCATGGTCAAAAATGAAGGCTTGCCCTCCCGAATTTCCTATTATATTTCTATGCCAGCCAGGTAGTGTAGACCCAAATCCTCACTAAAACTGTGGGCTCTGCACACCAGAAAGCAACCAGTTGGTCCAAGTGGACTCTACTCTGGGGCAATAGTACTCGCACAGTTCAGAACTCTACCTGATGCTAGTTCATGGGTTGTAGCAGGGGTAAAATGTTTAAATGATTTTGTTTATTCTGGGAGGCTTAAGCCGTTCCTACAATTAAAAGGAGTTTGGGCTGCAGAACCACATGCTTTTTAGATTTTAACAGCTTTAACATGCTTTCCAGGCCCAAATTCCAGAGGGTGCCCCCACTATTGCTGAATGTACTCTAGAGCACTATATCTGCAGTCCTGAACTTACTAAATCACTCAGCTGGTTGTATGCTATTTTTTACAACCTAATTTTGACCCCATCAAACAAATTAGACTCAGGATCTCCCACAGCTATAGTTGGGAGACTGGGGAGATCGGCTCAAACAAATTCCTGAAACGAGAGATACGTGAGACCGTAATATACATGCTAAATTTCTGAATAGGGTGTACCTTACCCCACGTAGGCTGGCAAAAAATTTACCCAGGTTATCCTGATGTTTGCTTAAAATGTAACCTAGACCAGGGCAACTTTTTCATGTATTTTGGGATTGCCGTAAGATCAAGTATTTTTGGTCTACAATACTCAACTTTATGAACATTTCTCTTGGGCTAGTGAACATTCGGTCACCGGTATTCTTTCTGCTGGGGCACACTGAAGATCTCTCTCTCTCTTCCAGTGATAGACTATGTCTTCTACAGCTCTTACACAACGCTAAAAAAAGCAATATTGCTGACTTGGGAAGCAATGGAACCTCCTTCCTTGACTTTTGGGATTAAACTAATAGATGACCTACTTCCACTCCAAAAATTAACATCCATGGCACGTGGATGCCCTGCCAAGTTCAAAAAGATCTGGAACCGTTAGCTAGCTGACCCACAGACAGACAGTATTGCACCCTAAAGTGGACTACATTTGGCTAGCCATATATACTGACTACAATGCACAGATGTACATTAATGACTTGATTGAATTCATGATTGACTTTTACTGTCTAGTGTAAATATTTAAAGACATGAAGCTGCTATATAAAGGCTAATTAGAGTCCAACCAAAGAGATTAGGGTCCAACCATTGGCCAGCCCCCCACCCCCTTGAATGCACAACTTTTGGCCAGGGTCCCCCTTGATTGTAAAACCTCTGGCCCACAAATAGCACCCTTATTGACCTGCAAGCTGGCTGTTCAGGTGTATGTTGAAGAGGAGCTCTAAGAGGCCTTCAGACTGAGCCCCACTCCCACTACTCCAAGCCCCCAAGGAGGCAAACCATACAATTTGGAAACCACTGGTCCATGGAAGATGCCTCAGCAGAGGTAACAACATGGCAGCTCCCACATTACTTCTTCTAAATGCAAATCTGCAAAAATGGAAATCTCTGACCTACAAAGATTTTACACACTTTATTAAGGGAATTTGTATATATCATTGCAGTCCAAGGGTTACACAGACTGCACAATGACCCCTTATTATTTTTAGCTTCTTTCCCATGGACTTCAGGAGCCACGGCACGTGCAAATTAATTCTCCCTCCTGTGCATCTGACTCTCTGTTCTTGCTTTTAGATCTCTGGGGTTCAAGCCCCCCATCTGCTGTTCTCCAGTTCGGTAGGTCCCCATCTTACCTTGTAACAAAGTATATCTTGGACAGGGAATAACCCTTGACCCTAAATCTCCCCCCCAATTTACTGCTTTGTGCGCCCTTAGGTTGACCTATGAAGTGAAGCACCACTGATCTTGGGGTGCATCTAATCCTGGTTTTGTTTAAATTAGCTGCACCTAGTTTTGTAAATGGCCTCATATTCCTTGGCTATTATCTGACCATAAATGCAATCATCTGACCTAATGAGATGGCTGGCTTGGTTTAACAGTGGGCAATACACTCAGTGGGTGGGAGGGATCCTTTGGCTTTCTTAGTGTGATACATTAGAGGGTCAGCATCTCATTAAACTGTATTATTCATAGATAGATGACAGAGATTTTTTCCCTCCAGCTTTGTTATGTGTGTATAGCCTATATTCCAAGAGGGGGAATGGCAGTAGGATCCTAGGAATGACCATCAGAAACTGAATCTCCATACTTGGTGGAGCAGCCATACCCACAGGAGGATTGGTGTTACTTACAGGTATTGAAGTGCTGGGGATATAAGGGATCAGACTAACAAATATAATGGAAAGCAGGGTTTCTTATCAAACAAGAGTAAGTTTTACTTTCATTCTTCTTTAACTTTTCAGTGTTTGTTCTCTGCTCATTTGTTCCATTCTAACCCCACCCCCAATAAATGTTACACCTCCCAAATGAGACCAATGCTCAGAATAAAGACACACACAAAGCAGCTTGATGTAAATCTGTCAAAGACACAGCTTTATTAATAATTATTAGATACTGTGCTATTTGATCCTGAGGAAGGCAAAAAACCTCTATGAAGCAAGAACAAATCTGTTTCACTAGAGGGAAAAATTCCTTCCTGACCCCTTAACGGCGATCGGATTTGCTCCCAGGATCAATGCACCATATTGAAGCAAGGGAAACAGAGGGGGGATATGGTAAGGTAAGGGAACATGGCAGCATACATATGAGTGCCTTTAGGCCACAAGGTGAATGCTGCATTCCCTGCCATTCCATTAGACCCCAGGCAGCCTGCAGATCCCGGCTTCTGCACACTGCGGGATGGAGTAAAAAGGAATGCAGGGTCTACCGAGTGGCTTAAGGGTGCTCCTGTGTATAAAACCATATTTTAGGTGTAAGGGGGGCACCGCTGGTGGAGAGGCGGTGGAAGTAATGGAAAAGAAGGTAATATGGCAGCATACATATGAGTGCCTTTAAGCCACAAGGTGAATGCTGCATTCCCTTCCATTCCATTAAACCTCAGGCAGCCTGCAGATCCCGGCTTCTGCACACTGTGGGATGGAGTAAAAAGGAATGCAGAGTCTACTGAGTGGCTTAAGGGTGCTCCTGTGTATAAAACCATATTTTAGGTGTAAGGGGGCACCACTGGTGGAAAGGCGGTGGAAGTAATATGGCAGCATACATATGAGTGCCTTTAAGCTACAAGGTGAATGCTGCATTCCCTTTCAATCCATTAGACCCCAGGCAGCCTGCAGATCCCGGCTTCTGCACACTGAGGGATGAAGTGAAAAAGAATGCAGGATTTACCGGGTGACTTAAGGGTGCTCCTATGTATAAAACCATATTTTAGGTATAAGGGGAGGCACCACTGGTGAAATGTCGGTGTGTGAGAAAGGGAGACCAAAATAATATGTCACCATAAACATGAGCACTGTTCAGCTGCTAGGTGAATTCTGCATTCTTCTCCATTCCATTGGACCCCAGGTAGCCTGCAGATCCCGGCTTCTGCAGACTGAGGGATGGAGTGAAGAGGAATGCAGGGTCTACCGGGTGGCATATGGGTGCTCCTGTGTATATCACCATATTTTAGGTGTAAGGGGAGGCACCGCTGGTGAAATGGCGGTGTGAAAAAGGGAGACCATAAAATATGGCACCATAAACATAAGCACCATTCAGCTGCTAGATAAAAGCTACATTTCCTTCCATTCCATTAGACCCCAGGCAGCCTGCAGTTCCCGGCTTCTGCAAACTGAGGGATGGAGTGAAAATAAATGCAGGGTGTACCGAATGACTTATGGGTGCTCCTGTGTATAAAACCATATTTTAGATGGAGGGGAGGCACCACTGGTAGAATTATGGTGGAAGGCGGAGAGGCATCTCTGGTGGAAAACTGTTGGTGGTATGAGCCACTTGGTGGTTATGAGGACCAGCTGCAAAAAAAAAAAATGTTAATGTAAATCACATTTTTACTTTTAACAAAATAATATTACTGTAGAAACCCTATAACACTTTTAATCCCAAATCTTGTGGTTGAGCAAAACAACCAGGGATACAGTGGATAATCCCACTATTACAGTGCTGTCCAACTTCTGTGGTACCGATGGCTGGAATTTTTCTGGTGGAGGGCTGATAATGGAAGCCAGTGATGAGCACTCCCTGTTTTTAAACCACACCCATGTTTCCACAAGACCATGTCCACATTAATGGTGGTAGCACACCAAAAGACCAAATAATTGGTGCTCACTGCAGGGATATCATTTATCACTCATATGTGAACAATTGTCATATTAAAGGAATTGTTCAGTGTAAAAATAAAAACTGTGCAAAGAGATAGGCTGTACAAAATAAAAAATGTTTCTAATATAGTTAGTATAGGAAAAAAGTTAATGTTTAAAGGCTGGAGTGACTGGATGTGCAACATAATAGCCAGAACACTACTTCCTGCTGTGTAGCTCTCTTGGTTTCCACTGACTGGTTACCAGGCAGTAACCATTCAGTGACTTGATGGAGGCCACATGGGTGGGTTATGTCCCATGTGGCCCCCCTTATAGTCACAGACCAACTCATAGTTAGAGAGCTGCAAAGCAGGAAGTAGTGTTCTGTTATGTTAGACATCCACTCACTTCAGCCTTTACACATTACATTTTGGCTAACTATATTAGAAACATTTTTTATTTTGCACAGCCGATTTTCCCTGTTTTTATTTTTACATTGAACTATTCCTTTAAGACCTACCCGTAAATCCATATGCCTCCTCCCCTGTGTATAATACAGCACCCCCCATCACATGATTTAACACCTTAGGGCCCCCTAACAATAATTTTCAAATGCTAACAAACCCCCTGAACAAATACCAGGCTTATGGTCCACAGGCATAGCAGGACACACACATGCAGAGTAGGACACACACCGGCAGAGTATAGCATACACAGGGAGCATATGAAAGTCAGAACAGAGCAGGAGACAGTTTCCACTGATTAGGACCACTCTAAGATATACTACATACAATGACACAGTGCTGGTGCCCCTCCAGCAGTTTGTATGAGTGTGATCATGTGAACAATATGGGCAGGTTCTGTCTGGGTCTCAGGTGTGAACAGTACAGGGCTTTAGGGGTTTGAACAATAAAGGTGTCACAAGTACAAACAATGCAGGGGGATTACATGTATGAACAATACAGCAGACAGAGCAGGCAGACTTTCAAGCGGGGACCATACAAGGGGGGTTGCGGGCCACCAGTTGGACAGCGCTGCCCTATTATATAACAATAGGAGCAACCGGGCAATTCAAATTTCCTTATAAATGGTAGTGCCGCTCTTAAAGGAGAACTAACCCCCTACCATAAACCTGTCATTGTCATACAAGACACGTTCCTGAGGAAGCAAATCATAATAAATTAAGATTTTCATAGCTTTAATTGGGGTACTGGAAGCTTAGGGGGGCTTATGGTAGGGGGGTACAGATCCCATAATGCACTTTGATGTCTTTACTCACTATAAGGCATGTGATATTTAGCTGACAAATGTTGGGCAACCAGGACGTAGACTTTGCTCACTGGCATGTGGAAAGGGCCTTCATCTCAAGCGGTAAAAGAGTATAAGAGGCAACACCTTATTGATTAAAATGTCATGATCAGGGCTGGCTTGTGACAGGACTACAGATCCCATCATGCACCATGATTCCTTGGTTATATTAATACAGGGAAATCCTATTGCTTAAATATAGATAATAGCCATAATAGTACCCCAATTACAGTTAAAACAATCTTCATTTATTATGCTTTGCTTCCTCAGGAGCCTGTCTTGTGCCCAATGACATATCAATGAACAGGAAGATTATTCGGAGTGCCGATTCATCAACTATGGTGCCAACAATATCTAGTATCAGAATGTGCATCCATCTGGCTTCATCAGATATTGATATACCCCTGAGTAAGCGAGAGCGTATTCATATACAGTACATACCTTGTGCCGTACGATGACACTGAATAACAGGATTTCTGCAAAGAGAAAATAAAGAGTTATTCAAGTGAACAAATCAAGAATCCAAATAGCTCATAGGCCATTAAAAGTAAAACTGATAACCGTACTGGACTCAAATAAAACAGTTGCTGCCCAAATTTACTGATATGGCAATACCGGATTCTGCATCATTTTTCTTGCTGCATTGCAACGAAATGTCTCCCGCATGTTATCGCAAATCGCTCATCTCAACTTTGATTACAGTAGCTAAATCCTTGATACCTTTATTTTGGAAATCTAAAACTATCCCTACGCTTAAGGACTGGGCGCTTAAAGTACACGAAATTTATCAATTTGAACACTACAAGACAGAGACGAGTAATCCGCGATATCTGGAAAACTTGACACAGAAATGGTTCTACTGGCTTCAGTTCACCGAATCGCAGGAATATCGGACCCTAACTTCCTGAAACGGCCACTATTGGTCCATTGCTTGCAGGAGACCCCTGATATTCAATTGATATTCATTTGATATTCAACTGATCTTCAATTGCTACCTCATTGATATACGATCACGACACTCAGTTAATACATGATGCTTATCACCGTACTCCTTCTGTGCCTCCTCCTCCGCCCACCATCTTGTTACTATTTACAGGACTGTAGATGTGCCCAACACGGTTTGTTTTTTTTTTGTTTTTGTTTTTCTTGTTCAATGGTCTCATACTCACAAAATGCGATTACGAGATATGTAACCTGCTGGTGTCTTGTTATACTCTTTATTTTGCAATATTGTATGCTCAAACACTATCTAATACTTGCATTCTTTATTGCAGGAATCTCATGCCATTGTACTTTTTGTATTTTGCAAAAACGTAAATAAAGAATTTATAAAAAAAAAAAAAAAAAAAAAAAGTAAAACTGATACTTACGGCCAATGGTTTCAATACTAAAGAAATGTAAGAGAGATGGAAAGGCCAATTTATAGTCAAGACTTACCTTAGCATAAACTGGTCTTTCATGCATGCTATTCAGCCTGTGCTTCCGAGCTAACCTCTGCGCTCTGTAACATCAAAGAAAGGTTTGTTACTCAAGTAAAAAGAAGTACTTGGCCCCCAAAGAAAGGTTCTGAAAAGAAGAGGGGCTGGAACCAGGAACAGACAATCTTCATGTTATCATTGTGCAGAGCCAAATACTTACTCTGCCAAAACAGTGTTTCTGTACCGCTGATATTCCTCTTGCGCTGCAGCTTCTCTCTCTAGCTCCTCCCTGTAAAGAAAACCAGGTTAATAAAGGATCTTAAAGGAGAAATCAACCTTTGGGGAAAAAAAAATCCTACCCCCCACCCCAGGTAGACCTCCCTCCCTCCTCCCCCAGGCTAACTACCCCCCTGAGGAAATGCCCCATACTCCAGCGAAGTTCCACACGTCCATCTTCTACGTCCTCTGTAAGCTGACTGCAGATGGACGGGTGGAACTTCGCTGGAAGAATCTGCACCGAGGGGTAAGTATGGAGTATGGGGCATTTCCCCAGGGAGGTAGTTAGCCTTGGGGGAGGAGGGAGAGGGGTCTGGGGGTAGGGTTTTTTTCCCCACAGGTTGATTTTTCCTTTAAGGACTTTTTTCACATGTATTGTGTTCTACATAAAATCCCTTTGTCCATAATAAATTATGCAAATGATGATGAAGTAATGTAATAAAGGCAGTCCCCGGATTACGTACAAGATAGGGTCTGTAGGGTTGTTCTTAAGTTGAATTTGTCTGTAAGTTGAAACATTTACATGTACTTATTTAATGCAACTTAGACAGATTTTTGTGTCAAAATAGTATTTATTTTTACCTTTCTGTTCTCTGCAGTAGAGAACACATGCCAGAGGGGATTGGGGCAGGTGTTTTATTAAAGCTAAACGCTAATGAAGGCCAAGCAAACCACAGTATGTTATTGTAATAGCCTCTGTTTGTAAGTGTGAGTTGTATGTAAGTCGAATGTTTTGAATGAATTACTGTACTTCCTGTACTAGTTCAGAACTGGCAATTTGCAGCTACAAAATCTGGTAAGCAGATTTGCTATTTTACTGGCTTAGGAAAAACCTAACCTTTCCATTCTCAAGCCCTTCTGTATGACCATCAGTTCGAAGGCTGATGGAGCAACCGGCTCCTGACGCTGAGGTCTTTCCCTCTCAGGTAGAGGACTGTGGAAAAGGTGAGAGAAAACATGTTACATTCCAAGGCTTTAAATACATTTATGGGATGTTCAAAGTTAGAGAACATGTGCATACAGTAACATAACTAGGCACATCTGGGTGCACCTACCCCCACCCCCTGAACTGACCCTGCTACCCTCCACTCCCCTGGGCTCCAATACCTTCCTCTGCCCTTCCTGATACACCCTGTGGAATGTGAGCTCTTGTACAATGTCCTGCACCATTGGTAGCGACACCACTATACAGAGAGATCTAAATCTGTACAGCAACACCAATGGGCACATTAAGACCTGCACCTCGGCAGTCACTATAATAAACAGGAATGTCTCAACAGAGCCTGAGAGAATCTCATACTTGTCTGTGCATAATTCCTTTACAGGAGAACTAAACCCTAGCACTAGCCCAAAGGTTCAGCATCTGTATAACAGTAATGAGTCGTGCCTTCACAGTGGCCACAGGAGCTGACAATCTGATTTTCTTTTTGTTGATACTGGGCTCTTTATTTCTAAGGGATCTGGATAAGGCCTAATGGATCCCCGCAACCAGTCGCATTAGCAGCAGACTCGCTTTAGCGGTAGATTTCCTATGTTATGTAAGAGAAAATACTTACAAGATCTCAGTGGGTTGCCAGTAGTCTGGCATCGTTAAACGTGGCAGTGGTGCTGTCAGGTCCATCAGTCTGTAATAAAAGACATTGTTAGTTAGGGATCTATGCAGAGTGTTGCCTAATGCAAAAGAGTTACATATTTTGTGGCTAAAGAGTAAAATTTAAGCTGAAAACTCAGAAATGCTGCAAAAATAACATGCAATTAGTTGGGATGCACTAACTACTCACTGATCCTCTATAAAGGGTTAAAGTTAAACCCAAATGCAAAATGTAGCATAATAAAATCAAATTTCTTTGAAATCCTTTTTTTCTATATACGATAATTGCAATTTTTGATTCCACAAGTTATTTATAAATGTAATTGCACTGAAAGCAATACATGTATTTATTCATTGCACTGCCAGTCCTGACTACACATACCATAACAACAATGAAGCAGTAGTCAGCTCCCCTCCTGGAGAAACGTGATATTGGTTCAGACCTGTAACATTGCTGCAGCTACAATATATGGTAAATAGATTTGCTATTTTCAGTATGGCAGTTTCCACTTTTGTTTTCTTTAAATTACAGGGTAAAGTGGGGAAGCAAACTGCTGCTGCTCTTTCTTTCTTCTGTGTGTGCCATTTATATCAGAGCTCCATCCAGATACAGACAATGCCTTTTGCCCAATAATCTCAGGATAAATCTCTTTGCCTTGGTGAGCTGCATTTTACTGGCTAAGGAATAAGGTTAGCTGGGGAAGGCAACCAAGAGTGGTGGAGCCACTGCCCTGTGTGCCCTTGGCTGAAGGAAAACCTAATCTGTTCCATTGACTCACCTTATTGGTGGCCCCATAGGGGGCAGACTGAGCCAATAACTGCCTGAGGTTGTCTTCTTCTGCTCCTCCATTGGAAATATCAAGGAGGACACAGGTGGAGCCGTGGTCTTCATGCTCCTCATCAAGCGGGGGGTTGAGTGAAGGCTGAAAAAGAGAAACCGGATTATATTTAAGGGGTTTAAATACAATTATGGGGTTCAGAAGGTAAACCTATACTTTAGGGTTCAGCTCTGACCAGCATATAAATATAGGCAAGAGTCTTTTAATACCAAAGATGTATTTAGCAATCCCTCTCACTGGCTTTTGGTAGGAGGTAAATAATTGTGTACTTCTATTAGAAGGAGGTAAGGGTGGGCCAGGGCCAGAACTATAGGTAGGCAGAGTAGGCACATGCCTAGGGGGAAAAGCTGGGGGGGTGCCAGGCATGTACCTTCTCTGCCTCCTACCCTGGTCCCTGCTCTGGCCGATTGTGCGCTGCACATGCGCGTGAGTTTATTTTAGCCCATGCACACCAGGTGGGTAGGCCCGGCTCTGTAAATTGTTTGGAACTGCTGTGAGGTGCAGAGAGCAGAGGTGCAGGTGCAGGGCAGTCCTGTCCTTACAGAGCCCTATTTCAGACTGTGCCTGCAGGTGCTCCTCAACCTGCGCATCCAAATACAGGAAAAGAGTAGGAACCTAGGCTGCCGAAATGCGTCCCACCAGGCCCGGACTGGCCATCTGCGAATTTGGGCAAATACCCGTTGGGCTGCTGCCTGTGCAGTGTAAATGGGCCGCATGGGCAATGTGCACCGCACCATAGTAAATCAAGGAGTTTACTTCCTCCCCAGGGGCGATCCTGGCCCCTCCGCCGCCTGAGGCAGCAGCAGTTGCCGCCGCCCCCTCCCCCCGTGAGTTTACCTTTTTGCGCCTGAGGGGGTCCAGGGGGGTCAACGAGGGCCAGTACGCTAGTGCAGAGAGCCTAACTGCGCTCTCTGTGCTAGAAGAGCCAGAAATTTGGCTCTTAAAGTAGCAGGAGCGGCATTTTTGCTGCCCCTGGTACCTAGTGGGGCGCTGCCGCCTGAGGCGACAGCCTCAACTCGCCTCATTGGCGAAGCGCCCCTGTTCCTCCCGCACTGAACGTTCCCATGTGTGCGCAGTAGCAGTGATTCAAACAGATCACTATCTTCAGTCTGAAGAGCCCACCCCAAGGGCCGTGTATGTTTTCTTTTTTTTTTCTGTCCTGACTGCTCAGCTTTAACAGACTGAGGGGGGTGGGGTTTGAGCAAGGGGTGGGACTGGGATGAGGAGCGTTCCCCCTGTGTGCTCTCAGCTATGGGACAAATGGCAGCCAATTGTAGGCAGGGAAAAAGGCGCCAGTATACTTCTGTGTTGTCCAGTACTCAACTGACAGGCAGTATGGATGGCAGACACTGGTGCTGCAGATTCATCCTCTCCCCTCTCCCCCCCAGACTATCAGTGCAGAAAGAATGCTGGGCAAGTAAGGATACAAATCATTTTTATTACACTGCCTTGTGATTTTTAACCTTTCCACTGTGTTCATCCTGCTTTTAAATCTGGGGTATTATACATGGAATTGCAACTGTGTCTTTTGAGTTTTATAAATTACATTTCTTCAGTGTCTTTTTTTTTTTTTTTTAAATGTATAGCTATCTATATTCAATATTTCTTCCGTAGTGGCCATGGTCAGATGGTCACAGCACAATTCAGCAGGAACAGCCCCCTAAGTTTGCTCATAGTCTGTACAGAGAGATAACAGAAAACCATGCCAACATCGCTATTCCCATGTACTATTTAACATACAACAGGAAGGTTTGAGGGTAGTTCTTTAAAAATGCACATATATTGTAAAAATGTAATTCCTGTGTTATGTATTCAGTTGAACTCTATAGAAATAAATAAGTCAAATGAGTAATTATCATGGGACAAAAGGAAAGGCAGTCACTTTTCGTCACCCAGCCCTGGAACCCTGTGCCAGGTGGAAAAACTCAATTTAGGGGGCCCCGCCAAACTAGTTCCAATTGGGCCCACAGTTGGTAAGACCAGCCCTGCACATGGGCCTCTCTGCACAGCCTGCTGTCCCGATAATTTTTTGGACTTTTTATCAGAGGAACTGACCACCTTTGTTTCCCCTAATTTTATAGGGGGGCCCTGACCACCAATGTTTTATTTTTAGCTTGTGTTGGTGGGAGAGCTTGGTTGCCAATGTCACACATATATACAGGTATGGGACCTGCTATCCAGAATGCTGGAGACCTGGTGTTTTTTGAATAATGGAACTTTCCAAAATTTGTATCTTCATATTTTAAGTCTACTAGAAAATCATGTAAACATTAAATAAACACAATAATCCGATTTTGCTCCCAAAAAAGACTAATTATATCTTAGTTTGGATCAAGTACAAGCTACTGTTTTATTATTACAGAGATGATTGTTTGATGATAATGGAGTCTATGGGAGATGGCATTTCCGTAATTTGGAGCTTTCTGGATTAATGGGTTTCCAAATAACCAATCCCATACCTGAAGTGGGCTGCTTAGATTTTTTTGCCAGGGCTGCTTTTTTCTCCCAGTCCGGCCCTGCCTCCCACCAATCATAAATACACTGCTGCCAAATGCAAACAGCACTGTATTCATAGGGGCAGCTGCAGGTCTTTGCTCTATGTCTTGGCGGGCAGAGACCTACAGCAATTTTCCTATGTGTAGGGAGGGCAGGGTGCAAAGTGCAAATCCCATTCATTTTGTTGCAGTTTGCACCCTGCCCTGCATGTAGTAAATGACCCTTATAAATACTAATCACATACTCTATACCAGTTACCTCTGCATTTTGATGGAGCCACACAAATACATGCTATATCTAGAATGTACTATAATGCTTTAGGAAACAGTAACACCAACAGCTGAAAATATGTTATTATGGACTAATATTGTAGCACATACCTGGAATAAGATGGTCTCGCCTGTGGCCCATGGTATCCGGCCTCTATCCATCTCGTTGGCTCCCCGCCGTTGGTCGTCCAATCCAAATTCTGCTTTGGAGCGCTAATGAGGAAAGACCAATTCATTAGTGGTATTTTGTAACTGGGGGTGCAACTCAAATGGGCACATAGCTTTGATATAAACAATGATAAAACTATTTGGCCACTAGGGCCTAGAGCTAAATCTTTATAGGGATCCCTAACCCCAAAATGAATATGGAAAATTGGTGCTCCCAGAAACAATCTGCTCTCTCCCTTGGATTAGGCCCAGCCTATGGCTGTCTGACACCTGTGTAATTCACAATTGCAGCAATCGCCACACATGTCCAATCAGGCCTTGCACCTGACACTGATACAGTAATCTGTACTCTTGTGCCAGCTGCCCCTTTAAAGGAGAAGGAAACCCCATGGGCGCAAAACCCCTCCCTTGTGTTGCCCCCCCTCCCTCCTCCCCTGGTCCTGTCCACGGAGTGCACATAAGGAGTGAGAATGTGGGAATATAATATGCTATTGATCCTTTTACAGTGCTCCTTGAACCTGTGAGTGCAGCATTCTGCACCATTAAAGGAGAAGGAAACCCCCTGGGCACAAAACCCCTCCCCCCTCTCCTGTGTTGCCCCCCTCCCTCCTCCCCCCTGGCCTACCTGTCCCCCTGGGCAAATGCCCCTAACTTGTTACTCACCCCTCTGCGCAGGTCCTGTCCACGGAGTTCACAGTCGCCATCTTCTCCCACGCGCGTCTTCTTCCTGCTTTGACTAATGTCTTCTGGCGCATGCGCAGTAGGAACAGTTACCGGTACGGATCTACTGCGCATGCACCGAATGTCACTGAAATCGGAAAACTTAGTGACATTCGGCGCATGCATAGTAGATCCGTACCGGTAACTGTTCTTACTGCGCATGCGCCAGAAGACGCCGGTCAAAGCAGGAAGAAGACGCGAGTGGGAGAAGATGGTGACTGTGAACTCCGTGGACATTATGCACATGCTGAATCTGAAAGACATTGGCACCTGAAAGCAGTGAAAAATGACCTACCTGCTGCGATGTCTCGCTGGATGTTTTTGAGAAGATCTAGGAAGAAAAGAAAAAAGCAATGAGCTCATGGTTAAAGAAATAATATATATGAGAGAGAGAATATGCACCTTTATCCTTATCATGAGATGGGATGTGTAAGATATGGGCACTTTCAGAGAGGTAAGGAGGAAATGTCAATGAGAAACACTAATACAGGGACACAGAAACAGGGATGCAGAAAGCTACCGATTCCAGTTCACTCCTTGGGTCATAAGTCTGGTCACTTAAATCATATATATGAATTCATAAAGGGCTTGTTCGGTTTTTACATAAACTCTTGGTACTATAGAGTATTGTGTTTACTTTTATTGGGGCCAAATTGTACTAATGGATACAGAACAGAGAAGACACTCAATGATTCCAACATTGACAGGCTCAATGTAAATAACGAATTTATCTTTATTAAAGTTTGCATGTCCATAAAAATTCACATGGTACTCAACTGGCAGTGCCCACCACCCAGGCAGCCATTTATAACTGAACCAACCAACTGCCATTTCCAACATGGGTAGCAATACAACATGTGAATCAGTGCATCAGGGTATAAGCAAAGTAATATTTCCAAATTAGGAATCATGATTTGGCAAGAGCACAAGGGGTTGCATTTAAAAAAATATGTGGCACACATTGGTACATGGGCTGATTTAGGGCCAGTGCATCATGGGAGAATGAATATCCAATCAGGTGGATCTATAACATCTGTTAGGAATGTTTATTTGCCCTTGTTTAATTGGGGAGTGAGCACAGTATACTAATGTGATTTCTGCCCCTTACATTCATTTGTAACCAGGTCTGGACTGAGAATCAAAATAGTCTCTGGCATTTCAGGTACACAGAGGCCCCAACAGCAAGAAGAGGCCCAAACAGCCCCCCACCAGCCCAATAAACAGTGACTGTCTATTGCAACTTACAGCAGCCCCTCTGACATTTGCCAGAACCCACAGATTGCCAGCCCGGCAATAGTAATAGCAAAAAGAAATACACCTCTGCATGAAATTACTTTGAGAAATGCATTTGTGTGTGTATATTTGACTATCTGCAGACTTATTAGTTATCTAAAGCCCCTTTGCAAGCACAGGCTGGAGGAGCAACTGACGTTTGCAGTGACAGTTGGAGCTCCCTTCAGCCAAGTTGAGTCAGGCAGAGACATAACAGCTTGGCTTGTTTGCTACCTATGAACAGGCAATCATACAAAATATAGGGAATATGTGAGAGAGGAGAGTGAGAGTAATGCTGAGATTCCCAACAGGGCCCCCTTCCTGCATAGAAACATCCCCAGACCCATGAACAGAAAACTACACCCTCCACTCATGCTCTGCCAATAGATTGCAATGGGCACACAAACTCTCACTAGTGTGACTATAGAGGAAGCAGACCCTGCGCTCCAGACCCTCTTTCCCAAACCAAGTTAATATGAGCTCCCATACAGCTTAAGCCCAATATGAATGACGCCTCTCCTGGCTATATCTACAATATTTTATCTACTCTCTTACTTTGATGGAGCCTGAAATCTTCTCCTTCTGATGGGGTCTACGAACGTAGAGATGTAATTTCCCATGTCTTGGTCACCGAAAACCAAAATAAATTCTCCAAAGAAAAATTCTCCTTCTCTTCTGACTGCAAAGGCAAAACTGAAAAATTCTCCTTCTCTTCTGACTGCAAAGCCAAAACTGAAAAATTCTCCTTCTCTTCTGACTGCAAAGCCACAACTGAAAAAACTGTCATTTCTGGCCCTAAGGTTAACTTGGTTGATGACATCACAAGATGACTCCATGGCGATGGTCCTGCTGTGCAGCCAATCAGAAGGCACCTAATTAGCATATCCGTTACCGTACATGTCAGTACTGCCATGTGACATATTCAGCAGCCCAAAATATATACTACTATATATACTATGTGAGGCCTGGGGATGCAATGCTAAGGGCTTTATCAGAACTACGGGTCAAAGACTGCAAATGCTGCACCTTATGTGTCTCCTGTACCATCCCGAAACCACCATATCCCTTTAGTAATGAAGACCTGTGCCTCTAAAGATGCCCCCAGTAGTTACCCCCAAGCCACTCTGTGCATGGGGGGTGCAGGGTGCAAATTCCATATAACACCCTGCATTGCACTCACTTCAAGTCTCAGAGTGCAGAGAGCTCCATTCCTCTTACGAATACAGTGCTGCCTGTATTGATGCTGTATTCATGAGGGGCAGGAGCCATGCAGGAGTCCCTACACCCCAGACGGACGCTGCTTTCCACAGCAATTAAATACATTTGCACTGGAAACTTGCAACATTTCATTTTTTATTTAATATTGCCAAATCCCATTATGGTCATTGTTAGAATCCCGGCACAGAAGGGTCTTTATTGTACTTTTTATACACAGCTCCATATACTGTATGCCTGGCTCATGCTTTCTCTGTGTAATAACTCACCCTGGTGGTCTAGTGGCATTGAGGGGCCGGCGGGTACGCCCGCAGTTTTAATCCATGCCCAACATAAAAGGTATTTTCTAAAGTTCTTGGGTGTGAGTCTATTGTGTATTGCTATTGTTTCTGACCCTGCCTGTCCCTACTTCTCGTCCTGTCTGCTGCCTGTCCTGATTATTGCCTGGTTTTGACTATCGGATTCTGAATTTGTACTGCAATTCTGAAGCAGAGAAAGCAGGTTTGAGACAGACCCAACCCACACCTGCATATTACTACCCATTGCCCTGCAGGGTACAGGGAATACTTCTGTTGGCTGCTTTGCTGAACCCTCTGACACGGTGTTATGCCAGTCACACTTGGGTTGTTGTAACTGGCAGCACCATTCACAAGGTTTATCAGCTGTTCCTATAAAGTGGTGATAGAAAACCAATAGCTTTACACTATAAGTAAATCCATGAGCAGATTACTAATCAGTTCCCATCAGTACATGGCTCATTCTGCATCTGTACATCTATCCAATGCTGAGTGCAACAGAGATATAATAAAATAAATGTGATTTGATGATAACACACATACTGCCTGTTTAAGGGCAGCTACAACACAAGGATTTCTGTATTTACGGAGCCCCAGTGCCTAGAAAAAAATATAAATAATACTATGTATAAAAGGGACTTTCAAGCAGAGTTACAGATAAAGCAAAAAGTGTGAAGCTTTATCTTGGGAGGATGAGAGGATTTCAATTATTTTGTTGAATTGTTGTTAAAACTGCAACTTCCAACATGTTCCATCACAAGGGCATGTGTGTAGCTGCCTTTTCCATGAAGTCCTGTATACAAGGCTCAGAGGCTGTTATAGGAGATAAAGAAGTGTTTTGCATCACAAGGCCAAGGACTGATTAATGTGGCTCTGGCAGAGACTGTGGAAACCCCTGAAAATGAGAATGTCTCTCAGGAATAGATAGAGCAGTTGGCCTGACTCAGTTCAGCACATAGTGTCCATATCTGGGATGCCAGAGAGACTGAACTGTAGGTAAACATCGCAGGATATTACAAGTAAAGCTAAGATGGAAGCAACGTATTCATTTTGCGCATTAATACAGTCAATACCATCCTACAGAGAGCTGGAGATGTATGAGGAGACAGGAGAGGCGTGCTGACGCAGGCCCGACCGCGCAACCAGATTGCGCATACGCGTCCTCATTTACGCACCGGCGCGACGTGGCCGGTCAGGTTGTCTGGGCCTCCCCTCAAGTCTTGTAGGATTCAGAAACACGCCCTACAACATTTGAGACCGCGTATCTGTGTATCAGGGTGACCCCGTCCAGCGTCTTAAGTCTCGTGTCAGTTCAAGTCCCCTCCTATTAGCCTATGCCTTTTATTGACTCCTCTAACCTGATTGGTCATCAATATGGGGAGCCTCACCTGATTGGCTGATCGAATTTGTTTTGGTTTTTTTTTTTATGGCTGGGCTATGCAGCGCCGCATGTGTCTTCCCAAACACTCGTTGCCGTGGCAACTAGCTAAGCCCCACCCCACAGTCAGCGCTCGCTATCTACACGCCTAGCTGGGGTAACCCTGACACGTCACAGAGCCTGAGGCTATGGCGACCTTTTTTGAGTCGGGTACGAGAACTCACTGGCATTGAGGGAACGCAGGAAAATAAGGTGGTCTCCGAGGGCTTTTTTGGGCTCTGCACCCTCGGCCCACCACCCGCTGGTACAGGGGGTCACGGATAACCAGAGCCGTATCACTAGGGTTGCCCCTGGAAGGATGGCGCTAAGTGACCGGGGACTGAAGCTCGGTCGCCGATACAAACTGTTAGCTGGTGCCGCGCTTGTACTTGTGCTCATACAGGGCCTGGTGGTGTGGAGCTTCAGTGGTCTGACGGGGGACGACGAGGAGGAGGTACGTGTGGTGGGCTGAGGGGATGTGTGTGGACTGGTGTCTGCTGCTAAGAGGTGTCTGCGTGACTGACATGTGGCAGAGAGAGAGTGGGGCTCATTTATATAAACACTGGGCAAATTACCACCTGGGCGGTAACCCATAGCAACCTATCAGTGATTAGCTTTTTTCAGCCAGCTGCAGGTTTAGCTCTGAAAGTAAACATCTGATTGGTTGCCAAGGGTTACAGCCCAGGAGCAAATGTGGCTACAGTTTATGAACGAGCCCCAGTGATTTGGGAATGTGGCAATGAGGGGACTAGTGATGTGAGGGCCGACCCGATACCCGTGGGACCTGTGGGTTTAGCCGCGGTTCGGGTCGACCTCGCGCTGCTCCCCGCAGGTGGCAGGCTGGTGCGGGTTGAGTTCTTCTCCCGCTTCCTCGCCCGCCACCTTCAAATGCCGGCATCCGAGTTCCAGTTTTATAGTGACGTCATCGGGTTGGCCCGGGTCTATAAAAGGACCCCGGAAGCACGGGCTGCAGCAGGACGGCTTAGGGTCGGGTGTGGGTCAGGAAAACCCTGACCCCCACATCACTAGAGGGGACATAAATGTCTCAGGTGGGAGGGCGAGGACAATGGGTGCAGCGTGAGTGGGGTTTAATGGGAGAGATGAGTGATTAGTGTTGGAATGAATGGGACACGAGAGAGACGAGCATGAGTGGGGATTAATGGAGGAGATGGAGAATGAAAGGGGTGGAAGAGCAGCAAAATTAACGCAAGTTTGAGGGTGCATGATTAGAGTATGTGGGCTAGAAAGGCAGAGACTTTACTTAACACCATGTCATTTGGGTGATGAGGATTCACTCGGTGCATTCTTGAGGCCATGCCATGTTCCCAATTACCATTAAGAGTTAACAGTTAACTAAGTTTTCAAAAAATCCAGAACTGGGTCACTATAACATTAATGATCTAGTGGGGTTAGCAGGAGAGAGGGATCAAAAGTGGGCTATGTGGGAGAAAAGGACAATAGTTGGGGTGTGTGGTGTGGGTGAGAGGGGATGTTATTGGAGTGAGTGGAATGGAGACCCATTGAGGATACTGTGTCCTTGGCAGTAGGATGACTTATATGTGTAGAAAGACAAATGCAGACATGAAGTCTCTATCTCCTCAGATTAGTTTAGGATTAGATTATTTTCTTGAGAGTGTACTGTAACTGAGTGTGTTTTCCTTCTTATAAGGTTTTGGGGACACTGGGGAGTAATAAATAGCAATCAGGCCATATGGTTAGATCTGAGCTGCTTTCAGAATGGTGGGCAAAATTTTAATATAGAGCAAATGTGAGCAAGAATGATTAAAACAGGGTTGGGACCATGTCTGTAGAGTTTACAGTCTACCAAATTTGAATTGCAGAATTCCCTGCCAAGGGTAAATAGAAGCCCAGATAATGGAGACATCGCCAAGGACTCGTACAGCTCTGCAGGGAGTAGGTCTCCGAGATGGACAGTGAGACCAGAAAGGAAGAGCAATGATGGGAGCAAAATGACGAGAAAGGCCACTGCAATACACAAACAGAGGCTGCCTGTCCAGGTCTCCCACAAGGACTGGCACAACCTCACCCGAGAGGGAGACACGGGTAGTGTAGAGGGAGCACCTCACTCATCAGACCATGGGTTCACTCCAAAGTGTGAAATTACAGGAAAGGATGCTCTCTCAGCTCTTGCCAGGGCTGGAACCCACCAGTGTCAGCAAGAGATCGCTAATGTGGTTTGTCTTCACCAGGCGGGACAGCTCATGCCAAAAAGTGTGCAACGGCAGTGCCAGTTCACAGGTACGATATCTGTCTGAGAATCTATTGCAGCTCTTGCTCTCAACAGAGCACGAATAGAAGAGAGATGGGAATTGACATTCAACACATTCACATAAGTGGCTATTTCCTTCTCAGGAAAGGTTAATTCAGGTTTAACATGGGAGGAGTCAGATGTGAGTGCCCTACCCCCTGAAAAACCTTTACGTGTGTTGTATATGCTGGTTGTGCATGGTAGAGCTGTTCGGCAATTGAAACGTCTCATAAAGGCTATTTACCATCAAGATCACTTCTACTACATCCACGTGGATCAGGTATGAAGACACCCTTGCTTCTTTTTTTCCTTTATATTCTTTTGCCTTCCATTAATTTCAATCATGATTTTGCCCTTTATTACTTTATTTTTACCTTTTACAGCGATCTAATTACCTTCACAGAGAAGTGTTTCAGCTAGCACAGTCGTATGAGAACATGCGTGTCACCCCCTGGCGCATGGTGACTATATGGGGAGGAGCTAGCCTTTTGACCATGTACCTACGCAGTATGAAGGACATGCTGGAGATGCCTGACTGGCCTTGGGACTTTTTTATCAACTTGAGTGCCACTGACTACCCTACAAGGTAACATACCACCATTCTGCCATCCCCTTGCATTATTCTTTTTGGCACCCTCTGCAGATTGTATTTTTGGTTGTGTGAATTCCTGCTCATGCATGGTCTCTTTAGATTTAAATTCGAATTAAGTTTGCTGTGAACAGATATGTTACTCTAATCGTTTCAGTTGGTCATTTTTCTTATCATTTGTGTATGTGGTCTAACTCCCAGGACCAACGAGGATCTGATCCTTTTCCTGTCCAAACACAGACATAAGAACTTCCTCAAGTCCCACGGCCGGGACAATGCTCGGCAAGTAATGTGGCAAGGGGCAGTTAAGTGTATTTTATTAGTCCTCTCCTTCAACCTGGGTCATTGTGGATTTCCTCTTTCTCAGTTTTATTAAAAAACAGGGCCTGGACCGTCTTTTCCATGAATGTAATTCCCACATGTGGCGTCTTGGGGAGAGGCAGATCCCTGAGGGGATAGTGTTGGATGGTGGCTCAGACTGGTTTGCCCTGACACGAAACTTTGTGGAATATGTCACCTATACAAAAGATGTCTTGGTCTCCGAACTGAGACAATTTTACAAGTACACCCTTCTGCCTGCTGAGGTCAGGAAGTAGCTCTGTATGCCTCTGGCTATTGCACTTGGCATTTCTTTAATCTCCTCTCTAGGAGTGTGCTGCTTCCATTCCCTTATACTTGCTTCTCATTCTGCCTTTACAGTCATTCTTCCACACAGTCTTGGGAAACAGTAAAGCCTGTGACACTCTGGTGGATAACAACCTGCGAGTGACCAACTGGAATAGGAAACTGGGCTGCCGCTGTCAGTATAAGCACATAGTGGACTGGTGTGGCTGTTCACCCAACGACTTCAAACCTCAAGATGTGGTGCGCCTTCAGGTACCGCAAAAGTTTCCCTAATAGTTCCTTTAGCAGGCCATTTACTACTGTGAACAAATCATTTTTGTTTTGTTTTTATTGGTGTGCTTTGGCAGCCTGTAGTTTGCTTATATATAACATATGTTTGTGTACATTTTTTAGCAGCTCTCCCGGCCTACATTCTTTGCACGCAAATTTGAGTCATCAGTAAATCAGGAGGTGCTGGATATTTTGGATGCTTCTTTATTTGGGGAGCTCCCATCAGAGACTCCTGGATTAAAGGGGTACTGGGAAAATGTCTACGACAGCATCGAGCAGACAGGGGGATTAAGTGATGTCACAATGACTGTGTACTCTGCATTTACCCGTCTGGCTGTGCATGAACTACAGGGCTCCAAAAGCCAGCCAAAACAACCATCTTGCAGGTGAGAAAAAAAGGAAGGGTAGAATGGGTTTGGAGATATTTAGCAAAAGCCTCCAAAGGAAAGCAAGATAGAGTAATGTCTTATTTTCCTTACAGGTTCACTGCTGCAGGTTTGCCATCCAGCGTCGAGCTGTATTTTTATGATGACCATTTCCAAGGTTTCCTTGTGAAACAGGAGGTGCAGAATGGAGAAACTATGGAGATCTGGATGATGCCACAGGGCAGCCTGAAACTGGCAGAACAGGGTGGGGAAATAGGCCGAATACAGGGTCTTGAAGTGAGTTAACTTTAGTCTTGCACCTCCTTTCTCCCCTATGTTTGTCTTCTTTAGTTGCCCTCATACACATAAGCACGGCACAGATAGGCTGATATGAACCTGCTGGGGGGGGGTGAAAGGAAACATCACATTGTCCTTGCTTTGTTTGCATATTGGGGTAAAGCTGCATTCCACAAAGAAAACCAGATTTTTCAATATGGCACCAAATAAGCATTCATCTGGGGATTACGGAAAATAGAATGTAAAGCCAAAGCTAAAATGTTGCTTTATCACAGAAACGATCATTCTAAGCAGCTTTCCAACATACATTTGTTACATATTTTCAGTGGTTTCAAAGCTTTTTGTAAATACAGTTTCTGTTGAAAAAGGTGTCTGTTCTTTTCTATTTTCTGTGCTGCTGAATCTGACTTTAGAAACAATGTAGCAGCTGATTAACAGTCCTGTGAAGAGACATGCAATGCTGACTTCTGCTACACTGCTTAAAGAGACTGCACCAGCAGTGTAGAAAGGGTTCAGACAAATATTTATTTTAAATGCAATTGCATTTAAAAAATATTTTTTTTCTGGGGGGGGGGGGGGGAGTTTACATTCCCTTTAACCATCAAATAAACCAACACGTAGCCCATCTGTATGATTAAAGCTTTTGATCGAATCATAAGCAGAGCATTTTTTTTTCTGTCTTTATAAATATCTGAAATGCCTGGTACCTGTTCTGCCACCTACAGGTGAAACTATGTAGGGATGTTCTCATAATACATTTTTTCGCAGGTTGAAGTGCTGACATATACAGATCACTATTATGCTGGTTTTATTATAACTTTTTTCTGTTCCAGGTGGGCACTGAGTGGGACCCCAAAGAGAGGATCTTCCGTAATTTTGGAGGCCTGATTGGGCCCTTGGATGAGCCGGTGGCAGTACAGAAGTGGTCCCGGGGGCTCAACCTGACGGTTACAGTGGTTTGGATTGATCCTACATACATTATCGCTGCCTCTTATGACATCACTGTGGATATGGATGCTGATTTCACACAGTACAAGCCTCCTCTGGCTCGTCCCCTACGTCCTGGCTATTGGACTGTTCGGCTCTTGCGCTTCTGGGAGTTATTGGCTGAGGTTCGATTCCTTGTGGTACCGCTGACCACGAGACACAAGGAGCCGTTGCAGAAAGGTAAGACTGGGAGGGGCTAGAATCTCTGAGGAGTAGAAGACTGTGTACACAAGGCAGTGACTAGGAGCTGCATGATATACAAAACAAATTGTGGAGATGGTTGTGTTAATTTACAGTGGATGTAAAAAACAAGAAATATAGCAAAGCTTTTCAGCCTGCAGCCCTTTAGCTATAGTTAAACTGCAGTTCCAGGACTGTTTGATTCTGGGAGCTGCAGTTAAGCATCAGCTGGAGCCCTAAAGGTTGAATCTCACTGCTGAAGAGAGAGATGAGAGCAAAGATATCGGGGAAGGAGGATGTTGGGGGTGGGGGGATATAAATGCGATATACATTTCCTAACTTTATGTTCCTACCTCCGTAGGGGATGGTTGGTTGCATGAAGGACCCTCAAAAGGGCAGTATATGGAGCAAAATTTCCAAGCTCTCAGCGGGATTTTGAACTTACCCCCCAGAGAGGAGGCAGAACGACAGGCTAATCAGAGATCGGAGCTCCTTGGAAAAGAGCTGGAAGCTTGGACAGATGAAAGTTTAAAGAGCTTTTGGTCAGTCGGGGGCATATGCATAAAGGATGATTCCAAGTTCTGCCCCTCTCTTTCCCTATGCTCCAACACACACTGGAGCTCTCTGTCCCCTGACCCAAAGTCAGAGCTAGGCCCTGTCACACATGATGGCCATCTGAGGTAACAGGCAGAAAGCATGGACTTGAACAGATGGCGCCACTTAGACTGATGGACATAGAGCCACTCATATAACGCCACACAATCATTTGAGCAGTGCCGTAGAGTTATAGAAATCGAGCCAAAATACAGCTACTCTTTTGTGAGCTGGTTTGCTGCCTTGGTGTGAGCTGCTAGAATGTAATATTCTCCCTTTAACAAGATGGAAGCCATACTCGGCCACATAACACAGGCATAACTGTGCCCAGCACTGAGACAATGCTGGGGTTATACCCCAAATGCACACAATTTTGTTTTGTGTGTCCGCTCTGTCTTTTCATTTCATCCCTGTGTGCCAAATACATTTTTAACAAGGACATTTCTGCTGCTATAAGAACAAACCACCAAATTCTACATGGGGTGAAGTTTTTATAGTGGGGCTCATTGTTAGAGAAGCTTTGACTTAAATTACTCTTGGGGGGCTGGTTCCCCTAGGGTGATGTGTTTGATGTCTGTTCTTTCAGATCAGATTGTGTAATCACTTGTGGCCCTGTGACTCTGTAATTAAGAATCTTCCAGTGAATTAAGAGACCACTGTGGCCGCGTATGTGGAATTAAAATGTTGAAATTGCTGTGGCTTCAACCACTATGGTGACACCACTGTGGTTTCCTGCAGTTGCTTTTCCTACAGATGCCGATGTAAAGGGATTAAGCTACTTACCGGTTTACTGGGAAGGTCAGACATGCACAGCTGCTAGGGCGTATGGAACATAGAAACAAGAACCAAATCTAGCCTGTGTATTTCAGCCTCCTGTGTGTAGGTGTCAGGCAACTGGGTATCACAGGACCGTGAGACTGTGACAACACAACAATGCACTTAAGTTTTTTTTATTTTCTTCAGTGAAATCTGTCTTAATAAATAATTTACTATAACCTTTAAGGTGTGTCAGTTTTTACAAGCACCATTGAAAAGAATGGGTGAGTTGACAAAGACAAGGGAACCAATATGATAGCTCTCCTATGTATAAATTCATTATAGCTGTCTATTGCTACTTCATGATAAAATGATTTAATGTTTTATTTCTCCAGCACATGAATCCACGTGTATGTAGTGTATGCCTCAAAGTCACTGTCTCTTTTGCTGATGGTAAAATGTCTGATGGCTTACAGTGATAATCAATATGCAGATGTTTTAATGCACCTTGTGAGCTTAACACTCCTTACCAGTCCTTGTTTTAACTGTACTCTCCCTGGAACACGGGTATTGCAGAACTAATGCACTATAGATTACTTGTCCAGCTGTGTCCTTGTGAGGATATCTTCATCACAATACATGGCAAGATGGCCAAACCAAATTGGGATCTGAATGTTAGGTCCTCAGATTAACTTCTACTCACTTTGGAACCCATGTTGATGCACTACCCATAGTCCTCATTCACAACTTGAAGGAGTCTTTAGCCCAGTGATCCCCAATCAGTAGCTCATAAGCAACAAGTTGCTCCCCAACCCCTTGGATGTTGCTCTCACTGGCTTCAAAGCAGGTGCTTATTTTTAAATTCCGTGTTTGGAGGAAAGTTTTAATTGCATAAAAACAAAGTATACTGCCAAGTAGCGTCTCGTGTAGGCTGCCAGTCCACATAGGGGCTATCAAATGGCCAATCACTGCCCTTATTTGGCACCGCAGGGGACTTTTTCGTGTTTGTGTTGCTCCCCAACTCTTTTTACATTTGAATGTGGCTCACAAATAAAAAAGGTTGGGGACCCCTGCTTAAGCCAATGAGATTTTTGCCTGGGCTGATAAATATCTGACTGCTCTAAATCACATTGTGAATGGGAACATCATTGTCCAACAGGATTTTGACTCATAAGTCTCTCCACTTTTACTTGTGCTTTAAAGAAGTTGTTTCTAAAACTGCTATTACTATTAGTTGGTTAGATCTAAAGGGCACCTGTTCTGGAGCAGTGAGGCAAATAAGGAAGAAAAGGAGAGGCTGTGAATGGTAAAGGGAGAGCAGTTGGTGGGGAGAAGAGAAGTGCAAGACTAATTACAAGAGTCAGTGAGCAGTGATAGGACTGGTATGGGGGTCAAGAGTGTGTTGCTTGCAGCTGAAATAATGTGTTCAGTGAGGGAGATTGAGACTGGGACCTAAAGCAAAATCATTTTTAAGGGCCCCTAAACTTTTCATGAAATTGCAATGTGTCTGTGCCCCACTAGGCCCCACCTATACCAAGGTATCAAAAAATTCAAGCCTCCGCTTCCACTTTTATACAGATAACAATGGGCATGCCCACTTGGCAAGACAGAGCTCTTTTGGAATCTCCTGTTACTCCATGACGCCCCTCAGTGGTGCTCAAACCCAATCCTTTACATTTAATGGTTCCATCTGGTGTATCCCTTATGCTGAAAATCAGAATCAAGGACAGGTGGGTTCCTAGTAATTGCCCAGTACTGCAGGTGAGCCTGCCAACACCACATTGGGGGCCTCATTGCCTTCACCAGGCAGGACTATACTTAACTCCTTCTCTAAACCCAAAAAGATCTTTTTATGACCTACAAGGTTTTCTTAATTTCCTTTAGTGACCAGTCTAGTCCTGCAGGAGCTTGGACAGGATGCTTAAGGGTAGAACTAGACAAGTGCTTTCCATGCGATTCTGCCGTATCCAACAAGCTGCGCCAAAACGCAGGCGTCAAGTCGGATGCAACGGAAAAATAAGGTAAGATATAGCAGTCGGAGGTGTCGCAGTGTTGATCCAACGCGACACGACTGTCTGATGCAGACATCCTATTGTCTATGCCGCCTATGAGCAGACTGGGACCCATTCAAAATGCTTTGCAGGGTGGACTTAATCCAGACTGCTGCTACTGGAGGGGAAGGTGTCACAGGTCTTGACAGACTGAGTAAAGGTAAATTGCAAGGTGTTGTACCTGGGGGTTCTGTGATTTCAGTGACTTCATTAACTAACTGGGCTATTCGCTATATTGCTCCTCAGCCTCACCAGCTGTTTAGATGATATGCTATCCTGCTGCTGCAGCTCCAGTGTTCAAGACAATATCTAACCCAGAGAAGCACAGGTAACTTCTAATCTCTTACTGCATTTTATCACTAAATTTATTACACCCAGCCCTGCCCCTGCACTGCTGGTTTCACTCACAACCCTTATGGGGCTTCACTTGTCAGAAACTATACCTCATACAGAGACCCATGCCAAGTTGGGTTGTTGCATTTGCACACACCTTGTTTATGGACACCATGTGCTTTACCCCTGGATTTTTTAAGTAGTAAAAGATTATAATTTCACCCAATTGGAGCAAAGACAGTCAGACTGCTAGCCAATTAGGTGCTGTGTGGGTGTAGCAGGTTCTGAATATTTAAACAGTCACAGAGTCTTCTGCACATTGACACATCTGCCTGCTGTTGGTGAGGAGCTGAGATATAATGTCGGACTCGGATATTATGTTCCCAGCGCTGCTCACTGCAGGTCAGTAGCAAGAGAAACCACTCTGTCCCTCTGGTTAAATGTTTTTCTTGTAGGCTCTCCCTTCTGTTTAAATGTTTGCTACTATATGTCCCTAGGCGATGGCACCTCTTTCTGTAGGGCTTTGGGAGATGATGGTTCTCGGTGACGGTAGCTCACTTGTGTATGGGCCAATGTGACAGTACCTTAAGGAGATTTGCCTGGGTGACTGTAGGTGCTGCTTGGGTAATTCCTACCTCTGAAGATTTATTTGGGTGAGAGTATTAGTAACTGTGTGACTGTGTTCGCCATAGGCACCTATAGAGTAGGGTACTACCGTGCACTATGGTGCCATTGGGTGACAGTATCTTCTTCTCTGGGTTAGAGCACCCTGCTCTGAGGGTGCCCTCTCGGTGTCTGTTTATTAGAGTAAGAACAAATGCATAATGGTGCCTTTTGGTTAATGCCCTTTCTGTTCTGTGTGTGTTAGGTGTTGCCTGTAGCATGCTGCTTCTGATAATCCTATTGGTGTTACTGTTCCTGTATCACAGACACCCCCAGCTGTGGCAACAGCTCTGCTCAAAAACTAGCCAGAATTTAGTAAGTATGAGCACCCTGGATTGGAAGCACTGACAGTCTATGAGTTTGTTGGGTTTGGAATCCCCTGATTTGCACTCTCTATAACTGTAGCCAATCTTGGGTTACCCTTTTCCTCATTTATAATATAGCACCCTTGCAGTCCCTTGTTTGTTTCTATCTTGGCACTGATTCGCCTATAGCAGTCTTTTTTACGTTTCTCATTTCCAGTTTGGCACTGTGTTTTGCCTATTGCAGTCCCTTATGTTTCCCTTTATTCTAGTGTGGCACTGTTATGTTGTGCTTATAGCAGTCCTTAACATGTTCCCTCATTTCCAGTATAACACTATGTTGTGCCCATAGCAGTTCCTTTTGGTTGTTCTACCTTTACGTTTTCCTTAGATCACTTGAATATATTTCATATCATCCATTTATTTCTTAGAACCAACCTCCGGCGTTTTCCCAGTGCACGCAAAGGAATATATTAGAAGAATCACCAATTGGTGGATTTTGGATGCAGGTACTCCTGAAAACAGTTGCAACTCTGTCTAGGAAGGATTGTCCTTCTCATGAATGATCTGTGTACCATCTCTCACTCCAGGGCAATCAGATCTTCTGTGTGGGCACCACTAGCAGTTACCAACCTCCAAGCTATGAAAGCCTCCAAGAGAAAGACGGTCACAGCTCCATTAACAGCACTGGCCCAGAGAAGCCTGGTCTGCTGGCATGCACCAGAATGGAGGTAAGTTCTCTATCCACCCCCCCCATACGTCAACTATAAGTACAATAAAAACACGATTGTTATAGCTTATTCAACTCCCAAAAGGAAAATAAATGTCCAGACTAATTTATGTGTTAAAATATCTGTTGGTGATATAATAAAACATGAAAAAAATGTCAGTGAATATTTTGCTGTTGCTAAGGGACCTAGCCAGGTCAACAGAGGGCCAGCACTACCAGTGCAGTGCTTGTGACTTGCAGGGGTATGGTGGATTCATCACATTGACCTATACAGGTATATGAATGCACCAGCACCATTTAAGTCCCAGAGCAAATCCTACACTCTTCATAAGGAATATTGCAATGTACAGCGAATACAGTTGTATTCACAATAATAGCAGCCTGACATCACTAACCTGATCAATCACTGTTTTTGGTAGGAATTTTATTTCTACATGGCAAATAAATTACTAGTAGGTGCAGTAGAGTAATAGAAAACCAACAGTCATGACATACTGCTGATTCTGTGTAATTGAATCATTAATTGAGGCTTGTTCCATAAAATAGCAGTGCGGAGTTCAATTAGTGAGCTCAGTCGTTCTGTAAAAAAACAGGTGTCAATTACGGCCTTTATTTAAGGAAGGAAGGAGCAAATGTTGTGTATGCTGGTTATAGTTTATTTCTCTCTGAATGGCTCGTTCCAGACATTATTCAGAAGAACAGTGTATTTTAATAAAAAGTTGATTGGAGAGGGGAAAACATATAAAGAAGTGCAGAGAATGATAGGCTGCTCAGCTAAAATGATCTCAAACAGAAACGTAACTAACCAGTGCCAGGCCTGGGTGAAGGGCGTACACCAGAAGCGATCTTCTTGGTTGATACGTAGTCCCTGAGGGGCAATCAAAACCTGAAAGACGTGGAAGAAAACTACCATTCAAATGGATAGAATAGCCAAAATGGCAAAGACTCTGCCAATGATCAGCTCCAGGAAGATCAAAGAAGGAGTAAAGTTACCTGTGATACTGTTACAATTAGAAGACGCCTTTGTGAAGCCAAGCTATTGGCAAGAAGCCCCTGCAAAGTCCCATTGTTGAAAAAAATACTTACTGAAGAGCTTACAATCTGCCAAAGAACACACTGACTGGCCTAAAGCGCAACATTTTGTGGACTGATGAAAGCAAGATTGTTCTTTTTGGGTCTAGGGGCCACAGACAGTTTGTCAGCCGACCCCCAAACACTGAATTCAAGTCACAGTACAGTGTGAAGAAACATGGTGGCACAAGCATTATGATATGGGGATGTGTCTCATACTATGGTGTTGGGTCTATTTATCACATACCAGAGATCATGGATCAGTTTCAGTATAGTGAAATGCAGAATTGAGTAATGTGCCAGAAGTTGGTGGACTCCATACAACACAGATGTGCAGCACTTCTCAGAAACACTGATTATACAACTAAATATTAGTTCAGTCATTCAAAGGAAAGCAAAGTCTTGAAACATTTTTCAGTTTATATAATGAACGTTTGAGTTAGTAAAGAAGAATGCAGACATTGCTATTTTTTGGAACAGCCTAATATTCCCTTTTCTTGACTTTCTGTAAAGAAATAACACACATTTCTTCATGTTTTGATTTGGAATAGAATGTACAGTGTTCTCAATGCATTTGTGTGTATGGAGATAAAAGCTATTTTTGAGCTTTATTCACTTTTTTAAACACACTGCTATTATTCTGAACACAACTGTATGTAAGTATTAAAAGTAAGTATGATAAACAGATCATATGGTTTCCAAGTTCTAAATCCTACTTCCTAAGCCAACAATATAATTTTAATTTAATGGTCCTTTGTTAACAGGGCTTTGGGCCCAAAGTCTATGTGTATTCACTGACCTAGTTAATGATTGAGTTAGCTAGTTGTACCAACAGGGAAACAGAGGGTATTAACCGACTTGGCATTGCATTGTCCTGGCACAGAGACATGACTAGTTATTTCAGCTTTGTGACATTTCAGAGGTCAGGATTCTACCTTATCAACAAATATATATTGTCTGTCTCCACTCTTGGCAACGTACGGCCAAGCAGAAGTTGTTGCACTACTACTGGAGATTTGTAGGTTGTCCTAAGGCAGTGCACAAATATAAAAGGATGTAAAAGGTCCCCCACTTTCATTGTCCCCTACTTTATCTTATGGGGCTGGAGACAGAAACCCTGTAAGTGGGACCCTAGCAACCAGATTAATTAGCCTGTAGAACAAGTTTTAAAAAAATCTATAAATTCTAAGAATCTCACTTGATCTTTTCAGTTAACTGTGCTTGTTCTTTCTATCTTTCAGTCTCCTCCAAGTTATGCGCAAGCAAAATTCATGCCACCCCCTGCTACATAGATATGTCTTGGAGAATTTATCAGCCCCCGCCTATTCTGTCTGCCAGCGCTTGCAAGCTCGGCGTGTAGAGAACATGCTCAGGAGAAAACATGGACGACTTTGACAAGGGCCACGCACCTTCCCTGTGGACAAGGTGAAGGAGCACCAAGGAAGCACCAGAAATACAGCTACAGTGTGAGTGCAGCCAGGAAATGTAGCAGATTACAAAGCAGGCTTCCCTTGTTTTGCCGTCACAGATTCACTTGTATTGTCAGACACAGTTGGAATAATTCTGGATCTCTACTGAACTCGCACATTTGCAGGGAAGTATGGAGAAACCGCGGTGCAGGTTCATATAAGGGATAGAGATGGGGTTATGCAGGAGCACAGGCAAGCCATCAGCAATTAGCGTTTGGTATGCTGCAAATATAAAAACAAACGTTTGATTTGGTTGCCGTTGGTAAACAGGCAAGGGAAAACTTTGCCAGTGTGGCTAGCCCTGGTTAAGATCTTTATGTGCAAAGCCATGAGTGTATGTGAATAATGATCTTATATGCATGATGAAATAACACCTTTCCGGCTATTTTATAATAAGATCTGATCGGTGTTTAACTACATGTAGGGACCTATAGGATATCCTATTCTTATAGAGTTAATCCCCTACCTTTTGTATGTAGTTCTCTTTTCCCTTGTTATTGGGCCAAGCCCTTCTAACTGGTAAAGTGTAACATCCACACCTTTTGGACAAAAGAGTGTAATGACACTCCCCTGCCACACTGCTATATAGTGTTGTGCAGGGAGTGGTCTCTTCCTCTTTGGTTCCTGGTGCTGCTGCTAGGTGAATCCCCATTGAGCCTGGGATCACCATAGGCCCCAGTAAGCATTTACCCCAGAGGGATCTGACACCTTTGGTCGGGGACCAGGTAACCCCGTGAACGAGGACCAGCTAAGATAGTAAGATCTTGTTATAGACTCTCTAGGAGAGAAAGACAGAGAGGTGTAGCAGAAAGAGCAGTTGTCGCTCCAACGAGGATTGTAGGAGGAAGTAGCTTCCCACAAGGCCTGTTTGCCTTTAGAGCAGGGAACCCTTGCTCGCTACCTAGCTGGTCACCCTTAACTCCTAATTGGCAGAATAGGCCAAGAAAGCGTTACATACATATCCCAGCAGTCCTCAAGAACTTCTGATTTCTGAGGCGTGGTGGGAGTATTAGTTCATAACAGCCCATTGGTATGACATGAGAAAGAATTCAATATGAAGCAACACGTGTAATGAAACATGTTAATTTAATAAAGATATGTACAAAAAGAATCTGGGCTCTCACATCATCTCTACAAGTTTGAAGCAGTTCTCTTGCGGCACTGGAATTACATTGGCCAATGTTTTATATATGATGGCACCAGCTGGTAGTTGGCATATAACATTTCGGCTCTCCTCGCTGCGTGGGGCTGGGACATATACTTCCTTGTAACGGACAATTCCATCATCCAGTGCAAACAGGGTCTTATTGCGGCCAATTCCTACGTGCAATATACAATTCAGTAACAGACAGGAGGGTTATGGGATTTCCTTATGCCAGGCTGTATAAGCAACAGCCCCTCTTGTGGGCCCTTCAGCAATACATTTGCCCATGCCGTAACCAATGATTAGGAGTTTCAGACACAGGGCAAGACAAAGCAGATGAACCAATGTTCCCCACAGAAGAAACGAGAGTGCTACAACTGACCTGGGATCCTGGGTGCTAGCGCGTTATACGTTGAGTTGCCAAGATGTTCCCAGCATGCACAAAGTCTCCTGCAAGTAAAGCAAAGCACAATATCAATACACCTAAGTGACATAAACAAGAAGAAGTGGTATGAGGAAAGGGTTAAAAGGTGGGTGGCAGGGATGATTACATGCCTACATCTGATCTTTGTACCGCTAATCACAGGCGTGTTTATATTCTGTTGGCTTGCACATGGCGTCTTAATTTCCACTGTAGTCTGCATTTTCCATCCTCCTCCATATCAGTTTATGATCTTGTGATACGAATGACACAACAGCGAGTAGGTTGTGAAGGACGTGCCCAACACCATGTAGCAGTGGCTTACCATCTAGTTTCTTATAGCCGTATCTTCTGCCAGGACTCTTCCCTCCTTTGTTCTTTGAGCTGCCCCTGGCTTTCTTGGATGCTTCTCTCACTAAGAGCAAGGCCACGTGGGACGGTGCAACTAGAGAGTGGGGGCAAAAGTTTTAAAAAATCAGATATTTGTGTGTAGCAGCATAATCATTCACATAGATTTGGCTCCTGGACCAAAACAGATTCCCTAAAAGACAATGAAATATATGGTCCCATACAGAGAGCAGTAGAGTGTAACTGAACATTCACCTAATATCTGTGTATGGGCTTTGAATTCCCAGTCTTTCTCCAATCCTAATCTCTACCACTCTCTGGAGATCACCATTCTCAGTACATAATCTCTCTAATCCTAATATTGCAGGTACCTGTGTCCCATAAATTCTAACAGGGTTCCAGGTGTCCCTGCAATGCTAATTTCAAAGGGACCCCAATGTGTCTCTCCAATCCTAATATCTCCTGGTTCCCTGCATATCCGTAATACAAATACTAATATTACAAGGTTCCTAGTGTCCCTCCAATCCTAATTCCACCAGGTCCCTGGTGTTCCTACAATACTAAGTAGTGATGGGCAAAATGGCAAAACATTTGCCTAATGCATTGACGTCAATGGGCGACCATTTTTTTCACCCATTGGAGTTAATGGATGTCTATTTCTCAGCGAAACCTGTCAGAAATTTCACTCATTACTAGTCCCCAATGTCTCATTCCAATCTCACAGGGTGTCCTGTCTCTCTAATACTAATGTCACATGGTTCCCAGCGTCTCTGCAATATGCATGCTCAGTAGAGCGAGAAAGACGGCCTTTTTGGTAAAGTCTAGCTATTAACTGTACTGTACACGAGAACGATCACTTGCTCGCTAGTGCCCAGGGCTGGGGCAGGTTTCTTCTAGCAGGAGCACCAGGGTATAAGATAAATCAATACAATCCTTTGCACACCCCAAAGATTGGAACTTTCATTCTCTTTTAAGTGCCATGTGATAAAAGAGACAGTAAGAAGGAAGTCCCTGCATCATAGAGTTTACAGCCTAAATACTAATATTACAAAATGTCCACTGTCCAATTCTAATCTCACAGGCTCCCTCCTGTGAAAATTCTTTTGTTCGCATATTTTAAAATTGTGTGCACCGTTTTTAATAACTGCTCAGATCAGAACTGATACAAAATTGTGTTTTCACACAAAATTCTTTTTTGTTGTGTGCACATTTTAGAGGCAACATTGTTCCCAATGATAAATATGAATATAGCATGATCCCTCCAGTGACCGATATAATCTTGCATGGTTCTACCTAATCTCACATGGTCCCTTCAGTGATCAATCCTAACCTCACAGAGTTCCTCCAGCAACCAATCCCAACCTCACAGAGTTCTTCCAGCGATCAATCCTAATCCTATGGTTAGCTGGGCTACATTTAAAAATTATTAGCTGGTCCAAGCCTACCAATGTACTGATTTTGGAAGTTGCCGCGGGTTTGGACTTTAAAAACCGCCCCAATTTCCCAGCCCAGCTTTCTTGCTTTTATTATCTGTGCCTGTTATTTTAATAGAAAAATTTCCTTATACCCCTCCGACCCTGGCAGTGTCACTATAGAAACAGACATGGATTCCCCCTGAGTCTGCCTGCTGTTCATTTGGGCCGGTGATGCCCATCACCTCCAGTTCTGTGCAGCCCTCCCCTCCAGACTCCAGCACAATTTGCTTCAGTGTACAAATAGGGCTATTTTTAAAATGGCTTTTGGCTACTTTTAAAGAGTCTTTGGCTGGTTTTGAAATGTAAACCTGGGGCGCTCCACTTCCTACACACGGAGCAAAAAATAGTAAACCTTTCTAAAACATGCTGTTTAGTAGGCTCCATTGTATGTGGGCACGTAGGCCAAGGAGAGCTGAGCTGTGATCAAACCCCCATCCCCTGTACTAACAAACACACTGTGGGATAAAGGCATCTAGTGAATCCCTCGCACACAAAACTGCAACACCACCATCCTCTCTGGTAGAGAATGCGAGAGACAGCAGAGTTACAAAGCCTTCAGTAACTCACTGAAGCCCCGAGACACACACCTGCACAGTGACAGCGCCATTGTTGACCTTGTGAGAGATGAGTTCTGCTTCTGAGCTGCTGAGTGATTCTGGGGTTCCTTCCCTAGCCCGGAAGGACGTGCTGGTTCGGAGCAGTGACAGTGAAGGAGAAGGGGATCTGGAGGATAGAAATCATTAGCACCCCATAACAACACACATATGGGGGGGAG
Organism: Xenopus petersii; assembly: GCA_038501925.1. NCBI lineage: Eukaryota > Metazoa > Chordata > Amphibia > Anura > Pipidae > Xenopus > Xenopus petersii. The sequence goes on from CM076689.1 coordinate 82,485,991, forward strand.
GGGTTGTCTCGTGCAACACAGCCTCGCTCCCTAGCCGCTCCTTTCAAAGTGGTGGTTCACCTTTAACTTTTAGTATGTTACAGAACGCTCAATTCTAAGCGACTTTTCAATTGATCTTCATAATTTATTTTGTATAGTTTTTGTATTATTTGCTTTCTTCTTCTGACTCTTTCTAGCTTTCAAATGGGGTCACTGACCCCTTCTAAAAAAACAAATGCTCTGTAAAGCTAAACATTTTAATGTTATTGCTACTTTTTATGCAGGACTCTCCTGTTCATATTCCTGTCTCTTATTCAGATCAATGTGTGCTTGCTAGGGTAATTTCGACCCTAGCAACCAGATTGCGGAAATTGCAAACTGGAGAGCTGCTGAATAAAAAGCAAAATAAACCCTCAAATAATAAAAAATTAAAACCAATTGCAAATTTTTCAGAATACCACTCTCTACATCATACTAAAAGTTAATTTAAAGGTAAACAACCCCTTTAAGAGGGTCCCAAACCCCGTGTCCCTGTGGGACCCCCTCAGGCAAAGAAAGGGAAGAAGAACCAGGAAACTGTCACTTTCCTCATAGACCCAGGTTCATGGCTAAAGGTTAATATAATGGTAGGCAGGGGACAAACCAGGGTGGGTAACAGGGTTGCCAGGTTTAGGTTTTAAAACCAGCCAAAGACTATAAAAAAGTAGCCAAAAGCCATTTTAAAAGTAGCCCAAAATAGCCCAATTTGTACACTGAAAAATCATAATAAAATAAAGTAAAACAATAAGGCTATCAAATATGGGCCTGGAATTTTCTACATTAAAGAGGACATTATAACATTTTGAAAAAGTGCTTAACAATACATTATATATTATATATATATATATATATATATATATATATATATATATATATATATATATATATATATATATATATATATATATATATATATATATATATATATATATATATATATATATATATATATATATATATATAAAGAAGACCAGCAACACCGATATATTTAATGCAAAAAATTCAAATGTATTGAAAATGCATGTACAGCCAACGTGACGTTTCGGTCCTCACAGGGACCTTTCTCAAGGCAACCATGCCTATAACACCAATCAGTTTAAATACCCCAACCCCCTTTGTCAATAGGAAATTACATCATCACATTGAAGTGCTAAAATATAGTGATTATAATAAGATATAAAATAGTGTTAAAACAATGTCCATACGGTCACTCAATAAAAATGAACATCTGCTTGTGTCCCGTGTCCACCTAGATAAATGAGACTTCACGTAAGTTATGGTTAAAGTGCATCATGTGCATAATATAATAACAGATATATATATATACTGTATATATATATATATATATATATATATATATATATATATATATATATATATATATATATAAGACAGACACACATCTCTCAATCTCAGCAAACAGGGACACAATATACAGGTATAGGATCCCTTATCCGGAAACCTGATATCCAGAAAGCTCCGAATTATGGAATGGCTGTCTCCCATAGACTCCATTTTATCCGAATAATCCAAATTTTCAAAAATTATTTCCTTTTTCTCTGTAATAATAAAACAGTAGCTTGTACTTGATCCAAACTAAGATATAATTAATCCTTATTGGAAGCAGAACCAGCCTATTGGGTTTATTTAATGTTTAAATGAATTTCTAGAAGACTTAAGGCATGAAGACCCAAATTACCGAAAGATCCGTTATCCAGAAAACCCCAGGTCCCGAGCATTCTGGATAACAGGTCCCATACCTGTACAATGGATGTGCACACACACATATGTCATACATTCACACAACTCTAGCTGACAAGGACACATTTCAAACATACACAAACTCTGCCATTGTCATGTACCTATTTAAACATACACTGTACATAAAACATGCACGACAATGAAAAGGGCTGTACAGAAAAACAATCACCAAAGACATGTCTCACAGTATTCCCCCAAATATCTCTGATTCAGCTGCACAAAATTGGGCATGTTTTGAAAGTTTGCATTTTTAAAACCCGCCACTACATATACTATACTGTCAAATATATTTATATACGACATGTTACTGTATTATTATTATGTATTTAGGTAAAACAGACATATTACACTTTACAGAGATTGCTGACCATTTTTACATTATTTCTTAAACTGTGTGTTCGAGGGCAGGATTATAATAAAATGTTGTACAGCTGGAGGCCTATGGGCTGGACTTTCGCCTCCAGGAGATTTGTAGACCTCAGTATGCTCAAGGCCTCTATGAATTTCTTTAAATAGCACCATCATTGCTTCTTCTGTGCCAAGAGCATTCCTTCTTGGTGTATATTTATTGATGCCATATTGTTGCAGATCCTTATCTCTTTTTTTAAATTGTTTTGATATTAATTTCATATGCCCTCTGAAGTGTAAAGTAGCTGATCTCACATCTAGTATGCACTTGTCTCTCAAACACAGGGTGACAGTCTTGCTCAAGAAGAAGCCACGGTTTTAATCCCTCTTCCTGGAGTTAGTGCACAACTGGAAGACGGTTGGAACCCTATTATGTATATGGAACCTCAAACATGTTATCTTCCTCACTTCAAAAAATATTTTCTCTAATGTACTGTCACAAAGTCTGTCTTCTGGTATTACCCAACAGGAGCCACTGCATCATTTTGTGGCCCACGTGACAGCTGGAAAGTCATGGAAAGTGCCCACATTGGTAATCATGGAGATGGAGAAATATTTTAGGTGGGCACTGGGAACACAGACCAGATGTGTCCACCATATCAGGGTAGTTTGTTGATTTCCTGTTTCTTTTTGTTAGTAGGTAAAAAATGAGGCAGGAAAAATGCAAAAGGAGCCCATGCTTGGAAAAGTTCTAGGCAATGGGAAGAAGAGTCCTCAGAGACACTCCCTACCTTGGGCTGAGCAGAAGTGGAGGAGGTGAGCGCATTATGGTGTTGGCTGCTCCTTTAGGAATGAACTGATAGCTTTGTTAATATTTTCTTACTGATGTCCCTCATTGTTTTCTAGGCTCTGATGGACTTCAGCCTACACACAGGAACCCACGTGTGGTTCCTAGAGACGTGGAGTTTGCCGACTTTGTCTGCCAGTTCAGCAAGGTGGTGGCAGAAGCTCCAACCAAGTAATGAGTTGGGGGTGTAGGGTAGAAAAAATGGGGACAAAATGGATTGTGTTCTCACTAGTCACTCTATCTTTCCCTTTAGGAGACACATCATTCTCATTCTACCTGGATGGTTAGTGGGCAAAGGGGTTGCGAGTGGAAAGGCCACCTTGAGGTGTGGAGGCGACAGATCCGACGCGCGTTTCGCTTAGAAGCTTTGTCAAGGCGAAAGTCCTTTCGCCTTGACAAAGCTTCTAAGCGAAACGCGCGTCGGCGTTCTTTTGAAAATCTCCGTATCATAACGAATTCGATTCTTAATAACATTTCCATTAGGGGAATTATACTGGATATCTTCATGGGGGCAGGAAATTTGATCTAAATGCTTTGCTATACCACCTCTTCTATCTTCCTTCCATTCTAAGGGGCCGTGAGTTTGTGGTTTTTTAGGGCTATTTAGCCTCTTTTAATCGTTAGGGCAATTTAAATTACAAGACCACAGCTCCGGTTACCCTGTCCTGCCTTTACTTTGTGGTGTCCCAGGCTCTAGAAACAAAATAGGCAGTTAGTTTTCGGGACAACTCCACCTACTATAATTTCCAATTTTCTCTCAACTCTAATCTTGAAATATGATCGAATAACCTTTTAACCCATTCTGAATTTTTTGGCCATCTTGTTACCAACTCCTTTTTAACTATTTAATTAATTACCAAGTCTCATTTTTTAACATATTTATTGCACCGCACTTTATAGGTGCCATATATTGCAATACTAATCTTATGATAATTATCTGGTTCAATTACACTTTGTATAAATTAATGAATGAATTTATTTAATAAGGGGTACTACTGGAATCTATTGGTGGGGTAATATACCCATTGGTTTTAGAAATAATTAATTTTGTTATCAGCCTTTGTACTGATTAACTTCACCTTATTTATTTGCACTAGCACTTTAATTTATTAACCAGCACTTTATTTAATGAATTATTATCAGCAATCAGCCTGATTTTGTAATTTATGGACAAATTTGACTTGGTATAGGTATAGAAACATCTATTTGGTGGGGTTTTCTTTTTCTTTGAAATTAATTAATACTTTTTCATCTGACTCTGTCAGATCCCCACCTATAGCTTGGGTTAAATAAAGGTTTTTATATACACACAGGGATACCAATTTGCTTTGATTTTAGGATCACAGAGTTATCAGTTTAAATAAACCAGAGTTGCCATACATTCAGATGGTCAGGCTGTATGGCTGAAACAGGCCTGGCCCAATCTGGGTATTTATGGCCATCACAGAAAGCAAACATCCAGAGTCAACCTGCAGACACTGCCAGAGCCCACACTGTGACATAACTAGGAGTTACTGGGCCCCGCAGCAAATTGTGTTTAGCCCTAACTCCCCAAACTTTGGGAATATAACTTTTCATAAACATTTATGGAAACTGCTATAACTTATAGCTATCTCAGCAGTAGCAGGGTCTGCTTGCTTAAAAGGGAAACCAGAAACTCATGGTACAGTGGGTCTTATAATTAACTGAGCCACACACAATCGGTAACCAAATCAGTATTTATTCTCAACTGTGACAGATGGGAAGGCTGGTGCTGATTTACCAAATACACAGTATAATACATGGCAGTTAAAACATCGATACCATTGTGAATGATCGAAGAACCTGAAGCAGCATGGTACCTTGGAATAGGGTGTCTGCCCTATGTGCAATGATTTTGTATTCATAGTATTAGGTTTTGTTTTGGAGACCAGCTCCACCCATCCCTCCGAAGCACAGTGGTATGAGGCCCAAATTATGGAGGTAGCTCCTCCATTAAAGGAAGTTGGGGCTTTTTTATGATTAAGAAATACAACTTCTTTTTACCGTTGCCTGCTCTCCATTAGTGTGCACATGTGTAACATGTACAGATACAGGGGAAGAGGAAAACCGTCAGACCTAGAAGGGGGTAGCCACCCCCTCCCATATAGACACATACACACTCATTTTATTAAAACAAAACAGGAATCATACAAATGTTTGGGAAGAACACTGATGAACAACAGGGCTGCACCCACCATAAGCCTCAACAAATGAGAGACCATAAATCAGATGGTAACTTGGCTCACAAATAGAACAGGAATGCCAACACCCCTACTTAATACACAACTGAATTAAAAAGGGAAGGCCTTGCCCACGCTACTGTGAGGATGGATCCTGCAGAAACCTTTCTAGCACAGGGTTACTGTGAAGAGCACTCAGGGTCTCCTTATAGACGGCATTAACACTTGTGCACATGTTGATGGCCTTCAGATCTGTGAAACGACAGGCCACCACAACTAAAAGCACCACCAAGAGCCCAAACAAAAGAATGCAAGCGATTTTCCTTAGCCTTGATTGCCGTTGGGCCAGCTTCTTTTCCTTGGGTGTGGCTAATCGTTCTGGAGAGAGAAAGACACAGTAAGAAACAAATCTAGCCTTTGCCTTGCAATTTCAGAATTTACTTGTTAAGATATAGTAATATAGTTTCATAAGTTAGTTTGAAAAAAGACACACGTCCATCAAGTTCAACCTTTTACCTTTTTTTTTTAACCTGCCTAACTGCCAATTGATCCAGAGGAAGGCCAACAGATTCTGTGGGCTGCCCAAGTTAAGAGCAATGCAGCTAATCCCACCCCTGAATTTTCAAACCTGCCAGATATCAGTTGGTTATGCCTTCTAGGAGCCATTTACACAGTCCATTAAGCTGCTGCCTTGGCCTGGAAAGGCAAAGTAGCTGTTTTTTTTGGCCTTTGCATGGCTATATTTATTTAAAAGTTGAACCAAAGACTGGATCAATTAGCACCTGGGCAGGTGTCACTTAAAACAAAAAGGCTGAAATTAAACAGAATTTCCTAAAAATTCACCATTCTTAATATATCAATGTACAATTCCTACAAGAAGGTTAGGCAGTTGCATATCTGTGCCTAGCACACTCACTGTGGTTTTCAGTAGGTTCCTCCTCTGCTTTCTTATTACTATTAAGCGCTCTCTCGGCTTCCTGCATAGCGTTGTAATCCCGTCTTTTGCGCTCCTTCTGCTGTTGCTTCTTCCTTTTTCTCATCTCCCTCTCCTGCTCCTCTTTAACCCTTTGCTTTGCCTCAAGTTTCTTCTTCCGTTCTGCAAAGAAACACAAGGGGGTCAATTTACTCGAACGTGCAGACCAGTGGCAAATATTTCAGCACCCCATGGCTTAAGCATACCTTTATCTAACTGAAGCTTGCGCTGTAGCTCTATCTCATGATCGGACTGGACACTTTTCATATACTGTAGAACCTGCATTAAGATAAAAGCAGCAGATGTTGCCTAAATGCCATTCCAAAACGTCATTCATGGACAATTTATATATTGCAATATGCTTCAGACACTGCACACCCGATCGGGACCCAAATGTTTACTGAGGAAGGGCTATTTCAGTGTGCAGTGTCTGAAGCACCTGAAGCAATAAAAGTTGAGATTACCATGTTTGAAGCACAAAGTACTGGTGTTCAATTTTTGTTTTAAAGTATATTGCTGGCGTGTGCATCTCTGCACAATTTATATTCTTCAATCAATTTATAGATTGCCATTACTTACCCTTTGGGCACACTCTTTGCACTGCTTTTCATCTAGGCAGTCACCAGCTACCTTGGCCAAATCTGGTTTCAGTGGATTGTCCTTCAGATCTAGCCACTTCAGACTCTGCAAATAAACAGTAAGTATAATAGGCTGTGCCACTGAAACCTGTTCTAGCCATGACGAACCCTTATTCCTCCCATAATGTTAAAGATCTGTGTATTTCTGTGCTATGGTGTCTATCTCTTGTTAAACTGCACATTGCAAGATGAAATGGAGAGCATCTGAATAGGAAGCAATCTGTCTTACAACTAATTCTGATTGCTAAGGTTTGCTGGACCCTAGCAACCAGATAAATTAGTTCTAAAATAAGAATTTTCTTTTTTACAGCTGGGGGCGGACAAATGACGCTGCCACATCAAGTAGCTGTGCACATAGTACGCACTTATCTATCATGACTATAATCCACATTGTGGCACAGATATCTGCCAAGACCAGTGTCTCGCACTACTCTCTACAATCCACATGCAACTCTCTTATACACCACCAGGCTTCACCTTCAACTGTGCAAAGGAGACAGGCAGCGACATTAGGCGGTTCTGTAGCAGGTCAAGATGTTGCAGGTTCATCAGTCTACCAAATTCTGAAGGAAGCTGTACTATCTGATTCTTGCTGAGATCCAGTCTCACAATGTGACTCAGATTGCAGAAATCATCCTGTGAAAAGAGAAGACTGTGAGCATCATATACTGCAGAGAGCATGATGAGAAGCTAGAAGTCGTAGTTGCAGGACAACCAGAGAACCCATCTGTAGAAGCAAGAGTGAGATAATGCAGAAGATGCATTAGCTGGAACACAGCTTAGATGGCAAGAAATACTGCATGCAATGTACTGAAGGTAGGGGGACACAGATTTGAGAATTTGGCAATTCCTGGAACTGATCCAAAACAGAAACATGTTACTTTAAAGCAGCTTGGTTAAAGGATAAGTAAACAGAGTGTTAAAATTGTTTGCACTGAATCCACTATTTTGGATTCGGCCAAACCCCTGAATCCTTTGCAAAAGGTTTGGCTGTATACCGAACTGAATCCTAAATTGCATATGCAAAGGGTTAAACATTTTTTACTTCCTTGTTTTGTGACAAAGTCAAGTTATTTTTCTCCCCCACGAATTTGCATATGCAAATTAGGATTCGGTTCGGCCAGGCAGAAGGATTCGGCTGAATCCGAATCCAGCTGAAAAAGGCCGAATCCTGGTCGAATCCCGAACCTAATCCTGGATTCGGTGCATCCCTAAAAATTGATGAGGGTGCTATTCTAAGCATTTTTGTCATTTAAATTCATTATTTATTTTGTTTTTATTCAAAGATATTAAAGGATACATGTACAGTTAATATGAACGAATTTTGTTAGAACAGTGCCATCTGCTGGTCAATTTCCGACCAGTCTGACCACCAAGTAGTCAAGGAAGTTGTCAGGAGAAAGAAAGAGGCTGATCTGATGTTCTTCTGGTAAGGAAAAAGACCTTTCTAACATCTTTCCTAAGCAGAAGAATATCAGAGCAGTCTCTTCCTCCTGACAACCTCCTTGACTACTTGGTGGTCAGACTGGTCTGAAATTGGAACAAAATTCATTCATATTAACAGTATGTGTATCCTTTAATATCTTTGGGTAAAAACAAAATAAATAATGAATGTACCTTGCAAAATCACCTAGAATAGCCCCCTCACTTATTTTAAAGGTTTACTTATCCTTTAACTGTACTCAAGTCGTAATACTCAAAGTCGGATTTGGTTTCATTTTGTTATTCCCTAACGTAGACTCCTTAGACTCATTAAACTCGATTCAGAATCTCACCGGTAAGGTAGTCAGCTTGTTACAGGAAAGGTCCAGAGCTGTCGCCTTGGGAATGGCCACCTGAAAGAGATGGAGGAGTCACTACAAAGCTAGTGCTAGAAAGAAGGCAAACTAGGCAGGAGAGACAACAGGATAGCTGCAATTGAGTTTAATACATACAGGATTTGTCCCTATTTTATACCTTAGGGCAGGACTGTCCAACTGGTGGCCCAGCACGGGATTTGTAGACTCCACTGACCTCTCTGTGTAACATTTGATTATATGTGATATAGGAAATAATCAGCCCACTATATATAAAAAGTTGGACAGCATAAACTTAGAATAAGAGAAGTCCTTACCCTGGATGACACTTGGGTCCATACGAGGAACTGACCCAATGTACAAAGCTCTGATTCACTACGGAGTAGTATAGTACAAATCTACTTTCAATGATCCAGTTATTTTGTGTTACTGCACACTAGAACGTGTGCAAGTCATCCAGCTCATAGACTACTCATGGTGGAATCCCAAATCAAACCTAGATCACATTACGCTTCATAGCAAGAGCCCAGAGGCCAGCGGCTCCTAAACTGTAAATTACTACAGGGACCTAAAGCAGTAGAAATGGAGGTTCCTATAGGCCTATTTGGTGGCTCATTACACCTGGAACTATGTAGAGTAATTGTTACTCCATTGTTTTTACCATAACTGTGATTTGAGATAAGTGGGGCCCAACCCCAAACTGGGCTCTACATAATTCTGTGGGGCCCAACTGACACCATATTTATTAGGGTTAGGAAAAGTATGTAATGTAGGGGCCAAAACTCCATCAGTCTAATATACACTGTGCATAGAGATTAATTAATTCCTCACCAGATCCCGAACAGGCACTTCGCTCAAATCGCTCAGGCTCAGGTCCAGTTCATTCCCGTCCAATTTGTCCCTCAGGTTTTGAGATCTCCCATTAGCTCGCACCATCTTGCTGCAAAGACACCACAGCTACAGCTCAGTGGTTATTTTAAGGCAGGGGTCCTCACCCTTTCAGCCTACCACTCAATGCTTTAAGCATTTCCCAAGGTCTTTAGCAACCACGTGAGATATCAGTTGCAGCTAAACCCTTTCGTTATCCCCCCATTCCCTGCTATTAGCACAAAGCAGCTACGTCCCAGAGCGGGTAATGGCCTATACAAGATGCATTTAATATAATTAATTTAGTGCTGATTTTCTAGCTGTAATCCCAACAATCTGTAATCCCAACAATCTGTAATCCCAACAATCCTCAGTAGAACATGATCCACAGCCATAGCCCTTCTGCCCCAGGTCACATCCACTCCTGCCCCAGCTACCTTTGCCAACCCCCAGCTCTCCCAGTATAGAACATACACTCCCCCAGCCCTCCCAGTATAGAACATACACTCCCCCAGCTCTCCCAGTATAGAACATACACTCCCGCAGCTCTCCCAGTATAGAACATACACTCCCCCAGTATAGAACATACACTCCCCCAGTATAGAACATACACTCCCGCAGCTCTCCCAGTATAGAACATACACTCCCGCAGCTCTCCCAGTATAGAACATACACTCCCGCAGCTCTCCCAGTATAGAACATACACCCCCAGCTCTCCCAGTATAGAACATACACCCCCCAGCTCTCCCAGTATAGAACATACACCCCCCAGCTCTCCCAGTATAGAACATACTCTCCCCCAGTATAGAACATACACCCCCAGCTCCCAGTATAGAACATACACCCCCAGCTCCCAGTATAGAATATACACTCCCCCAGCTCTCCCAGTATAGAACATACACCCTCAGCTCTCCCAGTATAGAACATACAACCCCCCAGCTCTCCCAGTATAGAACATACAACCCCCCAGCTCTCCCAATATAGAACATAAACTCCCGCAGCTCTCCCAGTATAGAACATACACCCCCAGCTCTCCCAGCATAGAACATACACCCCCAGCTCTCCCAGCATAGAACATACACCCCCAGCTCTCCCAGCATAGAACATACACTCCCGCAGCTCTCCCAGTATAGAACATACAACCCCCAGCTCTCCCAGTATAGAACATACACTCCCCCAGTATAGAGCATACACCCCCAGCTCCCAGTATAGAATATACACCCCCAGCTCTCCCAGTATAGAACATACACTCCCCCAGTATAGAACATACACTCCCGCAGCTCTCCCAGTATAGAACATACACTCCCGCAGCTCTCCCAGTATAGAACATACACCCCCCAGCTCTCCCAGTATAGAACATACTCTCCCCCAGTATAGAACATACACCCCCAGCTCCCAGTATAGAACATACACCCCCAGCTCCCAGTATAGAATATACAATCCCCCAGCTCTCCCAGTATAGAACATACACTCCCGCAGCTCTCCCAGTATAGAACATACACCCCCCAGCTCTCCCAGTATAGAACATACACCCCCCAGCTCTCCCAGTATAGAACATACACCCCCCAGCTCTCCCAGTATAGAACATACTCTCCCCCAGTATAGAACATACACCCCCAGCTCCCAGTATAGAATATACACTCCCCCAGCTCTCCCAGTATAGAACATACAACCCCCCAGCTCTCCCAATATAGAACATAAACTCCCGCAGCTCTCCCAATATAGAACATAAACTCCCGCAGCTCTCCCAGCATAGAACATACACCCCCAGCTCTCCCAGTATAGAACATACACCCCCAGCTCTCCCAGTATAGAACATACACCCCCAGCTCTCCCAGTATAGAACATACAACCCCCAGCTCTCCCAGTATAGAACATACACTCCCCCAGTATAGAACATACACTCCCCCAGTATAGAACATACACCCCCAGCTCCCAGTATAGAATATACACTCCCCCAGCTCTCCCAGTATAGAACATACAACCCCCCAGCTCTCCCAATATAGAACATAAACTCCCGCAGCTCTCCCAATATAGAACATAAACTCCCGCAGCTCTCCCAGCATAGAACATACACCCCCAGCTCTCCCAGTATAGAACATACACCCCCAGCTCTCCCAGTATAGAACATACACCCCCAGCTCTCCCAGTATAGAACATACAACCCCCAGCTCTCCCAGTATAGAACATACACTCCCCCAGTATAGAACATACACTCCCCCAGCATAGAACATACACTCCCGCAGCTCTCCCAGTATAGAACATACAACCCCCAGCTCTCCCAGTATAGAACATACACTCCCCCAGTATAGAACATACACTCCCCCAGTATAGAACATACACCCCCAGCTCCCAGTATAGAATATACACCCCCAGCTCTCCCAGTATAGAACATACACTCCCCCAGCTCTCCCAGTATAGAACATACACTCCCCCAGCTCTCCCAGTATAGAACATACAACCCCCCAGCTCTCCCAGTATAGAACATACACTCCCTCCAGCCCCAGCTGCAACCCATGTCCGTGAGCTCCTCATTCCATCCCAGTTCTACCCACCTCCTTCCCGGCTGTTTCACTGTTCTGCCTGTGCCTGCGTGTCTTTCCGCACTCCAATCCCTAAGCAGTCGCTTCCTGATCCACGTCAGACTCAAACATTCCAACCAACGAGTAAGAGAAAGGGGACAGATGGGCTTAACCATAGAGTGGCAACAGGAAGCAAGATGCGCCGCTCACTGGCGGATAATTAGTACGCGGTCCCGACAATAGGTTTTCTCTTGGTTTATAGATTGTCTTAGGACAGACAGGTTGAAGGGAAGGGTCTGGACAAGAAATAAGTCTGACTGACATCTCCATCTTGTAACAGAACTACGACCAAACACATAATAGCACAGAACCTTGTTAAACTTACTCATACTGATTTCCGGTCGGCAGCTCTCACACACAAATTCCTAATTGGTTATTTTGGGTCCCTCTACAGTATATGGAGCTGTGTATAAAAAGTACAATAAAGACCCTTCTGTGCCGGCATTCTAACAATGACCATAATGGGATTTGGCGATAAGAAATAAAAAATGAAATGTTGCAAGTTTCCAGTGTAAATGTATTTAATTGCTGTGGAAAGCAGCGTCAGTCTGGGGTGTAGGGACTCCTGCATGGCTCCTGCCCCTCATGAATACAGCATCAATACAGGCAGCACTGTATTCATAAGAGGAATGGAGCTCTCTGCACTCTGAGACTTGAAGTGAGTGCAATGCAGGGTGTTATATGGAATTTGCACCCTGCACCCCCCATGCACAGAGTGGCTTGGGGGTAACTACTGGGCGCATCTTTAGAGGCACAGGTCTTCATTACTAAAGGGATATGGTGGCTTTGGGATGGTACAGGAGACACATAAGGTGCAGCATTTGCAGCCTTTGACCCATAGTTCTCATAAAGCCCTTAGCATTGCACCCCCAGGCCTCACATATCATATATAGTAGTATATATTTTGGGCTGCTGAATATGTCACATGGCAGTAACTGATATGCTAATTAGGCGCCTTCTGATTGGCTGCACAGCAGGACCATCGCCATGGAGTCATCTTGTGATGTCATCAACCAAGTTAACCTTAGGGCCAGAAATGACAGTTTTTTCAGTTGTGGCTTTGCAGTCAGAAGAGAAGGAGAATTTTTCAGTTTTGGCTTTGCAGTCAGAAGAGACGAAGAATTTTTCAGTTTTGGCTTTGCAATCAGAAGAGAAGGAGAATTTTTCTTTGGAGAATTTATTTTGGTTTTAGGGGACGCAAGACATGGGAAATTACATCTCTACGTTCGTAGACCCCATCATTGGCCTCAGAAGGAGAAGATTGCAGGCTCCATCAAAGTAAGAGAGTGGATAAAATATTGTAGATATAGCCAGGAGAGGTGTCATTCATATTGGGCTTAAGCTGTATGGGAGCTCATATTAACTTGGTTTGGGAAAGAGGGTCTGGAGCGCAGGGTCTGCTTCCTCTATAGTCACACTAGTGAGAGTTTGTGTGCCCATTGCAATCTATTGGCAGAGCATGAGTGGGGGGTGTAGTTTTCTGTTCATGGGTCTGGGGATGTTTCTATGCAGGAAGGGGGCCCTGTTGGGCATCTCAGCATTACTCTCACTCTCCTCTCTCACATATTCCCTATATTTTGTATGATTGCCTGTTCATAGGTAGCAAACAAGCCAAGCTGTTATGTCTCTGCCTGACTCAACATTGCTGAAGGGATCTCCAACTGTCCCTGCAAAAGTCAGTTGCTCCTCCAGCCTGTGCTTGCAAAGGGGCTTTAGATAACTAATAAGTCTGCAGAAAGACAGATATACACACACAAATGCATTTCTCAAAGTAATTTCATGCAGAGGTGTATTTCTTTTTGCTATTGCTATTGCCGGGCTGGCAATCTGTGGGTTCTGGCAAATGCCAGAGGGGCTGCTGTAAGTTGCAACAGACAGTCACTGTTTATTGGGCTGTTTGGGCCTCTTCTTGCTGTTGGGGCCTCTGTGTACCTGAAATGCCAGAGACTATTTTGATTCTCAGTCCAGACCTGGTTACAAATGAATGTAAGGGGCAGAAATCACATTAGTATACTGTGCTCACTCCCCAATGAAACAAGGGCAAATAAACATTGCTAACAACAGATGTTATAGATCCACCTGATTGCATATCCATTCTCCCATGATGCACTGGTCCTAAATCAGCCCATGTGCCACTGTGGGCCACATCTTTTTTTAAATGTAGCCCCTTGTGCTCTTGTGTTGCCAAATCATGATTCCTAAATTGGAAATATTATGTTGCTTATACCCTGATACACTGATTCACATGTTGTATTGCTACCCATGTTGAAAGTTGGTTCAGATATAAATGGCTGCCATTTGAGTATCATGTGGCTTTTTCTGGACACAAATAAAGATAAATTCATTATTTTTATTGAGCCTATTAATGGGTAGCAAACAAGCCAAGCTGTTATGTCTCTGCCTGACTCAACATGGCTGAAGGGAGCTCCAACTGTCACTGCAAAAGTCAGTTGGTCCTGCAGCCTGTGCTTGCATAGGGGCTTCAGATAACTAATAAGTCTGCAGATAGACAGATATACACACACAGATGCCTTTCTCAAAATAATTGTATGCAGAGGTGTATGTCCTTTTGCTATTGCCAATACATTTGGCAGTTGGCTGTAGCTTATAGTTCAACTGCAGAGACCCTAATTGATTGCTAGCAGATTCCTCTGTGCACTCAGTGTGGGTTACAAATGAATGTAAGGGGCAGAAATCACATTAGTATACTGTGCTCACTCCCCAATGAAACATGGGCAAAGAAACATTCCTAACAACAGATGTTATAGATCCACCTGATTGGATATTCATTCTCCCATGATGCACTGGCCCTAAATCAGCCCATGTGCCAATGTGTGCCACATATTTTTTTAAATGCAACCCCTTGTGCTCTTGCCAAATCATGATTCCTAATTTGGAAATATTACTTTGCTTATACCCTGATGCACCGATTCACATATTGTATTGCTACCCATGTTGGAAATGGCAGTTGGTTGGTTCAGTTATAAATGGCTGCCTGGGTGGTGGGCACTGCCAGTTGAGTACCATGTGAATTTTTATGGACATGCAAACTTTAATAAAATAAATTCGTTATTTACATTGAGCCTGTCGATGTTGGAATCATTGAGTGTCTTCTCTGTTCTGTATCCATTAGTACAATTTGGCCCCAATAAAAGTAAACACAACACTCTATAGTACTAAGAGTTTATGTAAAAGTGAACAAGCCCTTTATGAATTCATATATATGATTTAAGTGACCAGACTTATGACCCAAGGGGTGAACTGGAATCGGTAGCTTTCTGCATCCCTGTTTCTGTGTCCCTGTATTAGCGTTTCTCATTGACATTTCCTCCTTACCTCTCTGAAAGTGCCCATATCTTACACATCCCATCTCATGATAAGGATAAAGGTGCATATTCTCTCTCTCATATATATTATTTCTCTGACCATGAGCTCATTGCTTTTTTCTTTTCTTCCTAGATCTTCTCAAAAACATCCAGCGAGACATCGCAGCAGGTAGGTCATTTTTCACTGCTTTCAGGTGCCAATGTCTTTCAGATTCAGCATGTGCATAATGTCTCCTCACTGCTTATGTTCACGTGTTTTATGTGTCTGTTTCATGCCACTACCAAACTAATCATTTTTATTAATAACACCACATGGTCAAACTGATACTGTTACATAATTCCAGTGATCTGAATGCTTTCTAAGGTACAGATCCCTATTATAGTTTTTTTGCACACAATGTGCCTGGCTGGTGCACTGCTATAATGTGATGCAAAGACTTGCGCCTGTCTCTGTCGGCTGCAGGGTGGCAAATGGTATCTTATTGCACATAAGGAGTGAGAATGTGGGAACATAATATGCTCTAGATCCTTTTACAGTGCAGCATTCTGCACCATTAAAGGGGCAGCTGGCACAAGTGTACAGAATACTGCTGCCCTGTATCAGTGTCAGGTGCAAGGCCTGATTGGACATGTGTGGCGATTGCTGCAGTTGTGAATTACACAGGTGTCAGACAGCCATAGGCTGGGCCTAATCCAAGGGAGAGAGCAGATTGTTTCTGGGAGCTCCAATTTTCCATATTCATTTTGGGGTTAGGGATCCCTATAAAGGTTTAGCTCTAGGCCCTAGTGGCCAAATAGTTTTATCAGTGTTTATATCAAAGCTATTTGCCCATTTGAGTTGCACCCCCAGTTACAAAATACCACTAATGAATTGGTCTTTCCTTATTAGCGCTCCAAAGCAGAATTTGGATTGGACCACCAACGGCGGGGAGCCAACCAGATGGATAGAGCCCAGATACCATGGGCCACAGGCGAGACCATCTTATTCCAGGTATGTGCTACAATATTAGTACATAATAACATATTTTCAGCTGTTGGTGTTACTGTTTCCTAAAGCATTATAGTACATTCTAGATATAGCATGTATTTGTGTGGCTCCATCAAAATGCAGAGGTAACTGGTATAGAGTATGTGATTAGTATTTATAAGGGTCATTTACTACATACAGGGCAGGGTGCAAAGTGCAACAAAATGAATTTTCTGGGATTTGCACTTTGCACCCTGCCCTCCCTGCACATAGGAAAATTGCTGTAGGTCTCTGCCCGCCAAGACATAGAGCAAAGACCTGCAGCTGCCCCTATGAATACAGTGCTGTTTGCATTTGGCAGCAGTGTATTTATGATGGGTGGGAGGCAGGGCCGGACTGGGAGAAAAAAGCAGCCCTGGCAAAAAAATCAAAGCAGCCCACTTCAGGTATGGGATTGGTTATTTGGAAACCCATTATCCAGAAAGCTCCAAATTACGGAAATGCCATCTCCCATAGACTCCATTATAATCAAACAATCATCTCTGTAATAATAAAACAGTAGCTTGTACTTGATCCAAACTCAGATATAATTAGTCTTTTTTGGGAGCAAAATCAGATTATTGTGTTTATTTAACATTTACATGATTTTCTAGTAGACTTAAAATATGAAGATACAAATTTTGGAAAGATCCATTATTCGTAAAACACCAGGTCTTGAGCATTCTGGATAACAGGTCCCATACCTGTATATATGTGTGACATTGGCAACCAAGCTCTCCCACCTACACAAGCTAAAAATAAACCATTCGTGGTCAGGGCCCCCTATGAAATTAGGGGAAACAAAGGTGGTCAGTTCCTCTGATAAAAAGTGAAAAAATTATCGGGACAGCAGGCTGTGCAGAGAGGCCCGTGTGCAGGGCTGGTCTTACCAACTGTGGGCCCAATTGGAACTAGTTTGGCTGGGCCCTCTAAATTGAATTTTTCCATCTGGCACAGGGTTCCAGGGCTGGGAGACGAAAAGTGACTGCCTTTCCTTTTGTCCCATGATAATTACTCATTTGACTTATTTATTGCTATAGAGTTCAACTGAATACATAACACAGGAATTCAAGTTTCACAATAAATGTTCTTTTTAAAGAACTACCCTCAAACCTTCCTGTTGTATGTTAAATAGTACATGGGAATAGCGATGTTGGCATGGTTTTCTGTTATCTCTCTGTACAGACTATGAGCAAACTTAGGGGGCTGTTCCTGCTGAATTGTGCTGTGACCATCTGACCATGGCCACTACGGAAGAAATATTGAATATAGATAGCTAAACATTTAAAAAAAAAAAAAAGACACTGAAGAAATGTAATTTATAAAACTCAAAAGACACAGTTGCAATTCCATGTATAATACCCCAGAATTAAAAGCAGGATGAACACAGTGGAAAGGTTAAAAATCACAAGGCAGTGTAATAAAAATGATTTGTATCCTTACTTGCCCAGCATTCTTTCTGCACTGATAGTCTGGGGGGGAGAGGGGAGAGGATGAATTTGCAGCACCAGTGTCTGCCATCCATCCTGCCTGTCAGTTGAGTACTGGACAACACAGAAGTATACTGGGGCCTTTTTCCCTGCCTGCAATTGGCTGCCATTTGTCCCATAGCTGAGAGCACACAGGGGGAACGCTCCTCATCCCAGTCCCCCCACTTGCTGAAACCCCACCCCCCTCAGTCTGCTAAAGCTGAGCAGTCAGGACAGAAAAAAAAGAAAACATATACGGCCCTTGGGGTGGGCTCTTCAGACTGAAGATAGTGATCTGTTTGAATCACTGCTACTGCGCACACATGGGAACGTTCAGTGCGGGAGGAACAGGGGCGCTTCGCCAATGAGGCGAGTTGAGGCTGTCGCCTCAAGCGGCAGCGCCCCACTAGGTACCAGGGGCAGCAAAAATGCCGCTCCTGCTACTTTAAGAGCCAAATTTGCGCTAGCGTACTGGCCCTCTCTGTCGCCCTCGTGGACACCCTCAGGCACAAAAAGGTAAGCGCACGGGGGAGGGGGCGGCAGCAACTGCTGCTGCCTCAGGCGGCAGAGGGGCCAGGATCGCCCCTGGGGAGAAAGTAAACTCCTTGATTTACTATGGTGCGGTGCACACTGCCCATGTGGCCCATTTACACTGCACAGGCAGCGGCCCAACGGGCATTTTCCCAAATTCGCAGATGGCCAGTCCGGGCCTGGTGGGAGGCATTTCGGCAGTCTAGCTTCCTACTCTTTTCCTGTATTTGGATGCGCAGGTTGAGGAGCACCTGCAGGCACAGTCTGAAATAGGGCTCTGTAAGGACAGGACTGCCCTGCACCTGCAACCTCTGCTCTCTGCACCTAACAGCAGTTCCAAACAATTTACAGAGCCGGGCCTGACCAGCCAGTTGCCCTAGGCAACCTGGCTGGTCCCGGCACCCACCAGGTGCGCATGGGCTAAAATAAGCTCATGCGCATGCGCAGCGCACAATCGGCCAGAGCAGGGACCAGGGTAGGAGGCAGAGAAGGTACATGCCTGGCACCCCCCCAGCTTTTCCCCCTAGGCATGCGCCTACTCTGCCTACCTATAGTTCTGGCCCTGGCCCACCCTTACCTCCTTCTAATAGAAGTACACAATTATTTACCTCCTACCAAAAGCCAGTGAGAGGGATTGCTAAATACATCTTTGGTATTAAAAGAGTCTTGCCTATATTTATATGCTGGTCAGAGCCTAACCCTAAAGTACAGGTTTACCTTCTGAACCCCATAATTAGTGGTGCTTGCGAAGCAAAGCATCACTACTGTTATCTTGCAAACTTATTTTTATTCTTCTTCCGTATGAAAGTTTGGCGCGTAACTAGTCCCGCACCGTTTGTCCTAGACCCATGAATGAGGTGTCAAATCGTGCGGCTTAATCGGGAATGGGGTGGTATGACTTTTCTAAGGGGTGGGTGGTTAATTGCCCCTTGCGGGGGCAATTAACAACCCCGAAAAGTCCCATAGATTAACATTGAGGCCAACTTTTGACGGATTCTAGCGCAGAGAGGGAATCTTGTAGAAACGTTAAATTTACCACATTTGAAGAGGTTTGCGACCTGTGTCAGATGATACCCCACACGAGGGTATAAGTTTTACCCCCGGGGCAGGAGAGGTCCCCAAATTTGCCCCATTGACTTATAATGGGGAATTTATCGAATAATTAGTTTGTCGCAGACCCATGAATGAGGTGTCAAACCGTTCAGCTTATTCCGGAATGGGGTGTTGTGACTTTTCTGTCCTATTTTGGGGACCCAAAAAAGTGAGCGGAGCCGCAAACAACCAATCAGATTTTCCCTATTGACTTCAATGAGAAAATGTAAACAGCTGTAATTCTCACAGTAATAAAGCCAGAGCTCCCAAACTTGGCACCGTGGGTCACTGGGTGACTGCAGCCAAAATTTACAAAAAGTGGGCGGAGTCTACAACAGCCAATCAAATTTCAGCCATTCAATTAAATAGGAAAATTTTAAACTGCTGCCGCTCTTAGACGGTTAATGGCAGCCTCCTCAAAGTTGGCACAGTTGGTCACTGGGGGACTGGGATTAAAATTAAGAAAAGTGGGTGGAGCCAAAACCAACCAATCAGATTTCTTTGATTGGTTTTAATGGGAAAAATTAAGAAGGCTGCCATTCTCTCAGTATTGATGTCAGGGACCTTGAATATCACAAATGTGGTCGCTGGGGGTTTCCACTTCAAGTTTAGAAAAAGTGGGCGGAGCCACCAACAACCAATCAAATTTCATTCATTGATTTTCAATAGAAAAAAATAGAAATGCTGCCATTTTTACACATTAAATGACAGCATTCCCAAACTTTGGTATGTTAGTCACTGAGTGACTGTGGTTCACAATTAGGAAAAAAAGGGGCGGGGCAACAACAGCCAATCAGATTTCAGCCTTTGACCTTAATGAAAAATGATAAACTGCTGCTATTATCACGGTTTAAATGCTAGGTGTACCAAACTTGGCTCAATTACTCACTGGGTGACTACGGTCAAAATTTAGGAAAAGTGGGTGGAGCCAAAAACAGCCAATCAGTTAATGTAAAATTTTTGATTACTGCTGTTCTCACAGTATCAAAGCCAGAGCGCCCAAACTTGGCACCGTGGGTCACTGGGTGACTGCGGCTAAAATTTACAAAAAGTGGGTGGAGTCTACAACAGCCAATCAAATTTCAGCCATTCAA
This sequence comes from Xenopus petersii, assembly GCA_038501925.1. Classification (NCBI taxonomy): domain Eukaryota; kingdom Metazoa; phylum Chordata; class Amphibia; order Anura; family Pipidae; genus Xenopus; species Xenopus petersii. The sequence goes on from CM076689.1 coordinate 82,506,540, forward strand.
TTAAATAGGAATTTTTTTAACTGCTGCCGCTCTTAGACGTTAATGGCAGGGTCCTCAAAGTTGGCACAGTTGGTCACTGGGGGACTGGGATTAAAATTAAGAAAAGTGGGTGGAGCCAAAACCAACCAATCAGATTTCTTTGGTTTTAATGGGAAAAATTAAGAAGGCTGCCATTCTCTCAGTATTGATGTCAGGGACCTTGAATATCACAATGTGTATTACATTAACACTGTTCACTATTGTGCTTATATTATTGTACTATGTTTCTATATTAATATTTCTATAATATTTTGTGTATTATTTGTCTTTATGTAATGTAAAATTACCACTGTTCTCACAGTTTTAAAACCAGAGGCCCCAAACTTGGCACTGACCATGACTAGGTAACTGGGGTTAAAATTCAGAAAAATGGGCGGAGCTTAAGTCAGCCAATCAAATTTTACCTAACGCTATTCAATGGGAATATTTAAATTCCTGTCATTCTTACACTGTTAATGTAAGAGTGCTCAAACTTGGTCCATTTGGTGACTGGGTTGCAAATTTTTAAAAGTGGGCGGAGCCAAAAATAGCCAGTTTGTTTGGATTGATTTCAATGGTAAAATTTGGTTGGCTTTAAATTTCACCGGTTTAATCCGGATTCTACCGACTTTGTGTACTCTCTAGGCACCAGGGGCGACTGGGCAAGACACCCAACATATATGGGGGGCCTGAGTTTTGCCACGGCAAGCACCACTCACATTTTCTTCAGGAAATGTACCTCTCTAGTTGTATTTAAACCCCTGAAATATAATCCGGTTTCTCTTTTTCAGCCTTCACTCAACCCCCCGCTTGACGAGGAGCATGAAGACCACGGTTCCACCTGTGTCCTCCTTGATATTTCCAATGGAGGAGCAGAAGAAGACAACCTCAGGCAGTTATTGGCTCAGTCTGCCCCCTATGGGGCCACCAATAAGGTGAGTCAATGGAACAGATTAGGTTTTCCTTCAGCTTCAGGTGGCCATACACGGGCCGATAAAAGCTGCCGACAGACCGTGTCGGCAGCTTATTGGCCTGTGTATGGGGGCCCCCGACGGGCTTCCCCGATCGAGATCTGGCCGAAAGTCGGCCAGATCTCGATCGGATGGGTTTAAAAATCCCGTCGGATCGCGGCCGCATCTGTTCGTTGATGCGGTCCCGCGATCCGACCGCCCGTTTGTGAATGCTAGGATCCGATTGTTGGGCCCTAGGGCCCACTATCGGATCTGCCCGATATTGCCCACCTCAAGGTTGGGCATATCGGAGGGAGATCCACTCGTTTGGCGACAACGCCAAATGAGCGGATCTATCCATGTATGGCCACCTTTAGCCAGTAAAATGCAGCTCACCAAGGCAAAGAGATTTATCCTGAGATTATTGGGCAAATGGCATTGTCTGTATCTGGATGGAGCTCTGATATAAATGACACACATAGAAGAAAGAAAGAGCAGCAGCAGTTTGCTTCCCCACTTTACCCTGTAATTTACAGAAAACAAAAGTGTAAACTGCCATACTGAAAATAGCAAATCTATTTACCATATATTGTAGCTGCAGCAATGTTACAGATCTGAACCAATTTCACGTTTCTCCAGGAGGGGAGCTGACTACTGCTTCATTGTTGTTATGGTATGTGTAGTCAGGACTGGCAGTGCAGCGTATAAATACATGTATTGCTTTCAGTGCAATTACATTTATAAATAACTTGTGGAATCAAAAATTGCAATTATCGTATATAGAAAAAAAGGATTTCAAAGAAATTTGATTTTATTATGCTACATTTTGCATTTGGTTTTAACTTCCCTTTATAGAGGATCAGTGAGTAGTTAGTGCATCCCAGCTAATTGCATGTTATTTTTGCAGCATTTCTGAGTTTTCAGCTTAAATTGTATTCTTTAGCCACAAAATATGTAACTCTTTTGCATTAGGCAACACTCAGCATAGATCCCTAACTAACAATGTCTTTTATTACAGACCGATGGACCTGTCGGCACCACTGCCACGTTTAACAATGCCAGACTACTGGCAACCCACTGAGATCTTGTAAGTATTTTCTCTTACATAACATAGGAAATCTACCGCTAAAGCGAGTCTGCTGCTAATGCGACTGGTTGCGCGGATCCATTAGGCCTTATCCAGATCCCTTAGAAATAAAGAGCCCAGTATCAACAAAAAGAAAATCAGATTGTGGGCTCCTGTGGCCACTGTGAAGGCACGACTCATTACTGTTATACAGATGCTGAACCTTTGGGCTAGTGCTAGGGTTTAGTTCTCCTTTAAAGGAATTATGCACAGACAAGTATGAGATTCTCTCAGGCTCTGTTGAGACATTCCTGTTTATGATAGTAACTGCCGAGATGCAGGTCTTAATGTGCCCATTGGTGTTGCTGTACAGATTTAGATCTCTCTGCATAGTGGTGTCGCTACCAATGGTGCAGGACATTGTACAAGAGCTCACACTCCACAGGGTGTATCAGGAAGGGCAGAGAAAGGTATTGGAGCCCAGGGGAGTGGAGGGTAGCAGGGTCAGTTCAGGGGGTGGGGATAGGTGGAGATTCTGCACCCAGATGTGCCTAGTTATGTTACTGAATGTTCATGTTCTCTAACTTTGTACATCCCATAAATGTATTTAAAGCCTTGCAATGTAACCTGTTTTCTCTCACCTTTTCCACAGTCCTCTACCTGAGAGGGAAAGACCTCAGCGTCAGGAGCCGGTTGCTCCATCAGCCTTCGAACTGATGGTCAGACAGAAGTTCTTGAGAATGGAAAGGTTAGGTTTTTCCTATGCCAGTAAAATAGCAAATCTACTTACCAGATTTTGTAGCTGCAAATTGCCAGTTCTGAACTAGTACAGGAAGTACAGTAATTAACAATCGACTTACATACAACTCACACTTACAATCAGAGGCTATTACAATAACATACTGTGGTTTGCTTGGTCTTTATTAGCGTTTAGCTTTAATAAAACACCTCCCCCAATCCCCTCTGGCATGTGTTCTCTACTGCAGAGCGCAGAAAGGTAAAAATAAATACTATTTTGAGACAAAAATCTGTCAAAGTTGCATTTAATAAGTACATGTAAATGTTTCAACTTACATACAAATTCAACTTAAAGAGATACTGACACCTGAAATTAAACATTTTTTTACATCTATTATAATATTGGCTTTGCAAGCTACTTCTAACTTTGCCATAAAGTATTTGCATAATGCTTTTACATTACCTGTCTGATGCCCCATGTTCCTGTATGAGGGGGCTGCCATATTTGTGCAGCAGGAGTCCGTTAGCATTAGAAACTGTAACTAACAGGCTGAGATGGGACAGTCAGGTTGGCAAAGTCAGAGTGTCAGAGTGTCAGAGAGTCAGGCTTAGGAACTTCAACTAACAATTATATACAAAAACAAACCTCTCAGCAAAAAATCATCAACATGACCTATAGGTAACATTTAATGTACATTCATATGCTAAAATTCATTTTTTAGTGTCAGTATCACTTTAAGAACAAACCTACAGACCCTATCTTGTACGTAACCCGGGGACTGCCTTTATTACATTACTTCATCATCATCATTTACATAATTTATTATGGACAAAGGGATTTTATGTAGAACACAATACATGTGAAAAAAGTCCTTAAAGGAGAAATCAACCTGTGAGGCAAAAAACCCTACCCCCCACCCCAGGTAGACCCCCCTCCCTCCTCCCCCAAGGCTAACTACCTCCCTGGGGAAATGCCCCATACTCCATACTTACCCCATTTCCTCAGGGGGGGGTAGTTAGCCTGGGGGGAGGAGGGAAGGAGGTCTACCTGGGCTGGGGGGTAGGATTTTTTTTCCCAAAGGTTGATTTCTCCTTTAAGATCCTTTATTAACCTGGTTTTCTTTACAGGGAGGAGCTAGAGAGAGAAGCTGCAGCGCAAGAGGAATATCAGCGGTATAGAAACACTGTTTTGGCAGAGTAAGTATTTGGCTCTGCACAATGATAACATGAAGATTGTCTGTTCCTGGTTCCAGCCCCTCTTCTTTTCAGAACCTTTCTTTGGGGGCCAAGTACTTCTTTTTACTTGAGTAACAAACCTTTCTTTGATGTTACAGAGCGCAGAGGTTAGCTCGGAAGCACAGGCTGAATAGCATGCATGAAAGACCAGCTTATGCTAAGGTAAGTCTTGACTATAAATTGGCCTTTCCATCTCTCTTACATTTCTTTAGTATTGAAACCATTGGCAGTAAGTATCAGTATTACTTTTAATGGCCTATTTGGATTCTTGATTTGTTCACTTGAATAACTCTTTATTTTCTCTTTGCAGAAATCCTGTTATTCAGTGTCATCGTACGGCACAAGGTATGTACTGTATATGAATACGCTCTTGCTTACTCAGGGGTATATCAATATCTGATGAAGCAAGATGGATGCACATTCTGATACTAGATATTGTTGGCACCATAGTTGATGAATCGACACTCCAAATAATCTTACTGTTCATTGATATGTCATTGGGCACAAGCAAAGCAAATAAATGAAGATTTTTTTAACTGTAATTGGGGTACTATTGTGGCTATTATCTATATTTAAGCAATAGGATTTCCCTGTATTAATATAACCAAGGAATCATGGTGCATGATGGGATCTGTAGTCCTGTCACAAGCCAGCCCTGATCATGACATTTTAATCAATAAGGTGTTGCCTCTTATACTCCTTTACCTTTTGAGATGAAGGCCCTTTCCACATGCCAGTGAGCAAAGTCTACATCCTGGTTGCCCAACATTTGTCAGCTAAATATCACATGCCTTATAGTGAGTAAAGACATCAAAGTAGATTATGGGATCTGTAGTTTATGCATTGGTATAATGTTTATAATGATAGTATAGAAGGATTAAAGGAGAAATAAACCCCCCCTACCATAAGCCCCCCTAAGCTTCCAGTACCTCAATTAAAGTTATAAAAATCTTCATTTATTATGATTTTCTTCCTCAGGAACTTGTATTGTATGATAATGACAGGTTTATGGTAGGGGGGTTAGTTCTCCTTTAAGAGCAGGCACTACCATTTATAAGGAAATTGGAATTGCCCGGGTGCTCCTATTGTTATATAGGGCAGCGCTGTCCAACTGGTGGCCCGCAACCCACCTTATGTGGTCTTCACATGAAAGTCTGCCTGCTCTGTCTGCTTACCATGTGTAAACTTTAAAAGGTATCACTACAGAGATTAACTAGCCCCTGCATTGTTTAATCAAATTCAGAATAATCCTGTGTTGTTCATACATGTAATCCCCCTGCATTGTTCATAATTGTCACACATTTATTGTTCAAACCCCAAAAGCCCTGTAATGTTCACATCTGAGACCCAGACAGAACCTGCCCATATTGTTCACATGATCACACTCATACAAACTGCTGAAGGGGCACCAGCACTGTGTCATTGTATGTAGCAAATTTTAGACTGGTCCTAATCAGTGGAAACTGTCTACTGCTCTGTTCTGCCTTCCATATGCTCCCTGTGTATGCTATACTCTGCCGGTGTGTGTCCTGTTCTGCATGTGTGTGTCCTGCTATGCCTGTGGACCATAAGCCTGGTATTTGTTTTGAGCATTTGAAAATTATTGTTAGGGGGCCCTAAGGTGTTTAATCATGTGATGGGGGGTGCTGTATTATACACAGGAGAGGAGGCAAATGGATTTAAGGGTAGGTCTTAAAGGAATAGTTCAATGTAAAAATAAAAACAGGGAAAATAGGCTGTGCAAAATAAAAAATGTTTCTAATATAGTTAGCCAAAATGTAATGTGTAGAGGCTGAAGTGAGTGGATGTCTAACATAACAGAACACTATTACCTGCTTTGCAGCTCTCTAACTCTGAGTTGGTCTGTGACTATAAGGGGAGCCACATGGGACATAACTGTTCAGTGAGTTTGAAATTGATCCTTAGCATTCAGATTCAAACAGTTATGACCCATGTGGCCTCCATCAAGTCACTGAATGGTTACTGCCTGGTAACCAGTCAGTGGAAACCAAGAGAGCTGCAAAGCAGGAAGTAGTGTTCTGGCACATCCAGTCACTCCAGCCTTTAAACATTAACTTTTTGCCTATACTAACTATATTAGGAACATTTTTTATTTTATAAAGCCTATCTCTTTGCCCAGTTTTTAGTTTTACACTGCACACTTCCTTTAATATAACAATTGTTCACATATGAGTGATAAATGATATCCCTGCAGTGAGCACCAATCATTTGGTCTTTTGGTGTGCTACCACCATTAATGTGGACATGGTCTTGTGGTAACATGGGTATGGTTTAAAACAGGGAGTGGTCATCACTGGCTTCCATTATCAGCCCTCCACCATGTATGCCAGAAAAATTCCAGCCCTCGTTACCACAGAAGTTGGACAGCATTGTAATAGTGGGATTATCCACTGTATCCCTGGTTGTTTTGCTCAACCACAACATTTGGGATTAAAAGTGTTATAGGTTTCTACAGGAATATAATTTTGTTAAAAGTAAAAATGTGGTTTACATTAACATTTTTTTTTTTTTTGCAGTTGGTCCTCATAACTACCAAGTGGCTTATACCACCAACACCACCAACAGTTTTCCACCAGAGATGCCTCTCCGCCTTCCACCATAATTCTACCAGTGGTGCGTCCCCCCTCCATCTAAAATATGGTTTTATACACAGGAGCACCCATAAGTCATTCGGTACACCCTGCATTTTTTTCACTCCATCCCTCAGTTTGCAGAAGCCGGGATCTGCAGGCTGCCTGGGGTCTAACGGATGGAATGGAAGGAAATGTATCTAGCAGCTGAATGGTGCTTATGTTTATGGTGCCATATTTTTATGGTCTCCCTTTTTCACACCGCCATTTCATCAGTGGTGCCTACCCTTACACCTAAAATATGGTGTTATACACCGGAGCACCCATATGCCACCCGGTAGACCCTGCATTCCTCTTCACTCCATCCCTCAGTCTGCAGAAGCCGGGATCTGCAGGCTACCTGGGGTCCAATGGAATGGAGAAGAATGCAGAATTCACCTAGCAGCTGAACAGTGCTCATGTTTATGGTGCCATATTTTTTTGGTCTCCCTTTCTCACACCGACATTTCACCAGCGGTTCTTCCCCTTACACCTTAAATATGGTTTTATACACAGGAGCACCCTTAAGTCACCCGGTATATCCTGCATTCTTTTTCACTTCATCCCTCAGTGTGCAGAAGCCGGGATCTGCAGGCTGCCTGGGGTCTAATGGATTGGAAAGGAATGCAGCATTCACCTTGTGGCTTAAAGGCACTTATATGAATGCTGCCATGTTCCCTTCTTTTCCATTACTTCCACCTCCTTTCCACCAGAGGTGCCTCCTTACACCTAAAATATGGTTTTATACACAGGAGCACCCTTAAGCCACCCAGTAGACCCTGCATTCCTCTTCACTCCATCCCTCAGTCTGCAGAAGCCGGGATCTGCAGGCTACCTGGGGCCCAATGGAATGGAGAAGAATGCAGAATTCACCTAGCAGCTGAACAGTGCTCATGTTTATGGTGCCATATTTTTTTGGTCTCCCTGTCTCACACCAACATTTCACCAGCGGTACCTCCCCTTACACCTAAAATATGGTTTTATACACAGGAGCACCCTTAAGTCAACCGGTAAATCCTGCATTCTTTTTCACTTCATCCCTCAGTGTGCAGAAGCCGGGATCTGCAGGCTGCCTTGGGTCTAATGGAATGGAAGGGAATGCAGCATTCACCTTGTGGCTTAAAGGCACTCATATGTATGCTGCCATATTCCCTTCTTTTCCGTTACTTCCACCGCCTTTCCACCAGCGGTACCCCCTTACACCTAAAATATGGTTTTATACAGAGGAGCACCCTTAAGCCACTCGGTAGACCCTGCATTCCCTTTTACTCCATCCCTCAGTGTGCAGAAGCCGGGGTCTGCAGATCGCCTGGGGTCTAATGGAATGGAAGGGAATGCAGCATTCACCTTATGGTGTAAAGGCACTCATATGTATGCTGTCATGTTCCCTTACCTTACCATATTCCCCCTCTATTTCCCTTGATTCAATATGGTGCATTGATCCTGGGAGCAAATCCGATCGCCGTTAAGGGGTCAGGAAGGAATTTTTCCCTCTAGTGAAACAGATTTGTTCTTGCTTCATGGAGGTTTTTTGCCTTCCTCAGGATCAAATAGCACAGTTTATCTAATAATTATTAATAAAGATGTGTTTTTCACAGATTTACATTAAGCTGCTGTGTGTGTGTATCTTTATTCTGGGCATTGGTCTCATTTGGGAGGTGTAACATTTAGTGGGGTGGGGTGAGAATGGAACAAATGAGCAGAGAAGAAACACTGAAAAGTAAGAAGAATGAAAGTAAAACTTACTCTTGTTTGTTAAGAAACCCTGCTTTCCATTATATTTGTTAGTCTGATCACTTATATCCCCAGCACTTCAATACCTGTGAGTGACACCAGTCCTCCTGTGGGTATGGCTGCTCCACCAAGTATGGAGATTCCGTTTCTGATGGTCATTCCTAGGATCCTACTGCCATTCCCTCCTCTTGGAATATATGCTGTACACACATAACAAAGCTATACAGTTTAATGAGATGCTGACCCTCTGATGTATCATAGTAAGAAAACCAAACCCTCTGAGTGTGTTGCCCACTGTTAAACCAAGCCAGCCACCTCATTAGGTCCGATGATTGCATTTATGGTCAGATAATAGCCAAGGAATATGAGGCCATTTACAAAACTAGGTGCAGCTAATTTAAACAAAATCAGGATTAGATGCACCCCAAGATCAGTGGTGCAACTAAATGTTACTGGGCCCCTAGCAAATTCACTTTAGGGCCTCAAAACATTGCTAAGTTTACCTGTTCTACCAAGACGTGTTGCGATTGCTTATTAATTGGGTCCTTATTTGGTCTCTACATTTGTACATGAAATTACTACTTTGCTACCTTGCTATGAGTTCTGGGGGTATTTGTACATGCCATTACTACTTTGCCACCTTGATATGAGTTCTAGGGGTATTTGTACATTAAATTACTATGCCACCTTACTATGAGATATGGCAGTATTTGTACATTAAATTACTACTTTACCACCTTGCTATGAGTTCTGGGGTATTTGTAGAATAAATTACTACTTTGCCACCTTGCTGTGAGTTCTAGGAGTATTTGTACATGAAATTGCTACTTTGCCTCCTTGCTATGAGTTCTGGGGGTATTTTTATATGAAATTGCTTCTGTGCCACCTGGAATTGCCACTATGTTTATCCTGCTTTTAGTTCTGGGGTATTATACATGAAATTGCACCTATGTTCATTCTGATAAATGTTTTTGGGAGTTATAATTAATAATTATGTAAGTGGCATACACTTTTCTCATAATGATTTTTCTAAATTGAGATTCGTGCTTTGAAAGAGTTAAAATAGATGCTTAGCTATCTATATATTCAATGTTTCTCAAGTGTACATGGTCTAAATTCCGAAGGCACAGCCCCCTAAGTTTGCTCGTAGTCTGAACAGAGAGATCCCATAAATAAAACTATGGCAGCATAGGTATTCCCCTGTACTAAGTACAATTCAGCAGGAACAGCCCCTTTTCTCATAGCTTGCACAGTTGCACAAAATATTATTTTGCGTACATAACCTAAAACAATTAGAGCAAACATTGTCCCCAACCTACCCCCAACTGGCAGCAGTAATGGGACAGAATGAAAGGCAGCCACTATTTGCCACCCAGCCCTGGAACCCTGTGCCAGACAACAGAACTCTATCTAGGGAGCCCCGTCAAAATGGTTCCAATTGGGCTCCTGTAGTTGGTAAGACCGACACTGAGCATGGGACAGGCAGAGTATGGCACACACAGGGAGCATAGGACAGGCAGAGTATGGCACACACAGGGAGCATAGGACAGGCAGAATAGAGTGGGAGGCAGGGAAACCTATCAGGACTCTAAGATGAACAGTTTATATTGTGCTTCATACAGTGACACAATGCTGGTGCCATTCCAGCAATTTCTCTGAAGCGTGAACAGGTGAACAATGTGGACAGATTTAGTCTGTGTCTGAGGTGTGAACAATAGAGGAGTTACAGGAGTGAACAATACAGGGGGGATAATTGGTATGAACAATGCAGACTATGTATTGTTAACACCTGTGATCCCCCTGCATTGTTCACACTTGTGACACCTCTATTGTTCACATCCTAAAGGCCTGTACTGTTCATACCTGAAACCCAACTGAAACTGCCCACATTGGACACACTTTATTCAAAATGCTAATGGGGCATCAGCACTGTGTCACTGTATATAGTACATATTAGTGTGGTATTGATAGATTTCCCTTTCTCTTGCTCTGTTCTGCATTCCGTATGCTCCCGGCTCTATATGTGGAACATAAGTCTGGTATTTGTTCTGGGGGTTTGTTAGTATTTGAAAATAAATTATTGTTAGCGGCCCCTAAAGTGTTTAATCATGTGCTGTGGTGCTGTATTATCCAATGGGAAGAGGAGGCATATGGATTAAAGGGTATGTCTTAATATGACAACTTTTTTCACATATGAGAGATAAGTGATATCACTGCAATAAGCACCAACCTTTTGGTTTTTTGGTATGCTATCACAATTAATGTGGACATGGTCTTATGTTAACATGGGTGTGGTTTAACGTGGGTGTGGTTTAAAAACAGGTAGTGGTCAACACTGGCTTCCATTATCGGCACTCCACTATGTAGGCCAAAATAAATTCGACCCTCAGTACCAAAGAAGTTGGACAGCACTGCGCTAGATGATCCTCTGCGTCACCTCTGACACCGTGGGGTTTACTTTGCAGTGTTACTGGAAGGATCAGATGTGACCAGTGGCCCCACCAACCCAGACCTGTCCATAAAACTCTGAGTGCTGCTCCCTGACCCCAAAGGTGGCACAAGAATAGAAAATAAGGTACATGTGGGAAGTTATGGCTGGGGAAGGGGTTGAGGCTGGGGAGGGGGGCCCAAATGGGCCCTTCCCCAGTCTGACACTTGATATTGTGCCCATAAAACTGCCATAAGTTGTCCTGTTTTACCAAGAAAAATGTGGGATCCAATGCAGCTTCAGGGCCTGCAAAGTGCAAGCAATTGGCTGCACACTACTATACTGTGGAAGTAGCCATCTTTGCTCTTCACACCTGGTTGATTTCAATATACAGTATACAACTACATTACATGATTTTTTTATTCACTTTTGAGGGATAGCCCTGCATATATTCAAATTCACATCATTTTATTATAAAATGTACTGAAGTGTAAAAGGACAAAGCACTATACTATCTTAAACCACCCAGAATGGGTTTGTGTTAATCCGGGAGTATACTTCCCTTTTAAACCTCTATGACAATAAATGGGTTTCTGAACAAAGTATCATTGTTTGGCCAGAATCATTCCCAAATTGCTACCTCACGGCACACGTTAGGGCCGTTAGGAATGTTATGTCACCTTATACAGAAAATAACACCACACATTCCGTGTGTCAGACACAAAAATGCGCAGGATGGTGCTGCGGCTTCAGCTGTACATGTTTACGAGAGACAGTCATTTATTGCCGCTGTTTGCTCGCACATAGATTCTACTCCCAGCAGGGAGAGTGTGAGGAGCACAGTGAGGGCAAGGTGAGTGTTGGGATTAGCGCTAATGAGTGTGTGTGTGACACATGCCATGAAGCAGCCGCAGCAACAGCTCTGCTCACCTTTCTGCATGTACCTCCTCTCTTCTGCCCTCCCCCTCCGCATTTGTCTTACTATCGCAGGGAAACCAAGGAAACAATTTACATGAGGAAGAGGATGGCCCATCGGGCATTTACCCGATCTCACAGATGGCCAGTCCAGGCCTGGTTTCTTATAATATCACATCAGCATAGAATATATTAGCCATACATGATTGGTTACAGTCAGCATAAAGGCGGGATTACCTTTTTTCAAATAATTTTAGTTCAATAATATCAGCATTTTTTTCTAAATTAAGGAGAGCATATATATTATAATTAAAAAGGCTGATAAAGGGGGTGGAATTGTGATCATGAATCGGAGTGAATATATAGATGAGGCTCTGAGACAGTTAAATAATATTCAATATTATCAAAAACTTGAAAGGGACCCCACTTGGGAATTATTATTATTAACAGTGCTTTTGATTCCGGCATTATCACAAAAAGTAATAGAGATTTTCTCATTACAGAATTTCCACGTATTCCAGTTTTATAATTATTGCCCAAACTACATAAAAGTTTACTTAATCCCCCGGGAAGACCGGTTGAATCAGGGATAGGGTTAGTTCTGCAACCCCTTTCAAAATTTGTGGATGCATTTTTACAAGAGATAGGGCAGAAAATCCCTGAATGTTTGAAGGACACTACTGACTTTTTGTGTAGACTATCTGAATTTACACAAGTGGAACCAGAATGGATTTTTTTTTCTTATTGTAATTTTTTATTGAAGTTTCAATACAACACACAGAAATAATTGTAAACATTTACAGGGTATACAAAGTAATTTCACATTTTCAGCACATTAAAGCAGTATGCATAACATTGATCTAGTCATTGATGTGCAAAGATTAATAGTCAAAGCAGTTCCCCCAGGGAGGGAAGAAGAGAGAAAGAAAGAAGATAGTGGGAAGGAGGGAGGGGGAAAAAAGGGGGGGCAATTAGCCCTCAGACATCTTCGTTTCTCAGAGATGCTGTGTTAGACCAGTGATTTGTACCGATCCGTTTCTTTAAAGTTTAACCTCCACCAGATGGAGGTGAAGATTTCCAATGTAAAGGAATGAGGTATTTTGCTGTGTTGAAAAGATAAGGTTCAATAGAATTATAAGAATACCTGTGCAGCGGGGTCGTCTGCCGCGCCATCGGCGGGGACACCAGTCGCACTGCTCTTCCCTCTAGCCGCGCTAGCTTGTCTTCGCTGGTGCCGGCTCCTCTCTAGGGCACGCTTCCTGGTTATTTAAAGGCGCAGGCGCGAAATTCAAATATTATTTAGGCGCGAAATTCAAATATTATTTAAAGCCCAGTCTTTCTGTTTGTAATTGCCCGTGATAGAACTTGTTCTTGTTCTACCGGTTTTGACCCCTGCCTGCCTGACGATTCTTATATCCGCCTGCCTCGACCCAACCTGTCTGACCATCCACTTGCCTAATCCTCTTGTACCGTGACCTTCGGCCCAAAAGACTCTGCTTCCTGCCGTGCCCCTTTGCCAGCCAGAACACCTCGCCTTGTACTCCTTGTTAAGTCCAGATGGCACCCAAGTAAGCTGAGGGCTCTTCCCAAAGCCCAATGGTGGTCACACTACTGGTGAAGCCGAACCGAGACCAGGGTGCTTGGCACTTATTCTGGTATTGGGTGCCGGCTGTGACAAGAATGTTTGAAACTAGAGATAGATTTCTCAGTGTGAAACAACAGGTAGAATTCAGGTTGTCTGCCTAGCGTATAATTTAACATTTCTTCGGCTATATCGATAATTTGATCCCAATAGGACTTTATCATCGAGCATTCCGAGAAGATGTACATCATTGTGCCCCTCTCTTTCAGGCATCTCAAGCAAACGTCAGACTTTTGCGGGAATATGCGTTTACGTTTTGCAGGTTCTGTACCATTTGGTAAGAATTTTGTAATTCATTTGTTGAAGTCGGCTGCATCTTGTGCTGCAGAGAAGTTTCAATATAAGGTTGCCAATCTACTCCTCTGTAAGTGAGGTGTTCAAGTCTTTATTCCATGACCGAATGAAGTGTAATTTTGATAAATCTTCTGTTGGTTGAAGGCACTTATATATCATCGTAATATTGTGCCTAGGTGGGTCTAATAAAGTGCAGTCTTTCTCAAACATTGTCAGTGGGCGGGAAAGTGTTTTTGCTCCCCCTAGTGTGCGGTAGTAATGTGCAATTTGTGACAATTTCAGATGGTCTAGGGCGGCAAATGGTTTAATGTTGTGAAGTTTTTGTTTGTTGATGAATTTGCCTTTGTCTATAAAATGCACTAGTTGTAAATTTCCCTGTATCTGCCAGTGTTGGAAATACCCTGGTTCAAGACTTACAGGGAAGGTCGGGTTTTTCAGTAGCAGGATAAGTGGTGACGGGTGTTTGGTTAAGAGATATGGTACTTTCAGTTTATCCCATGTTTTAAGTGTGTATGTTATTAAAGGGTGATCTTTGTATATAAGTCTCTTGTGTATATTATCTATCCAAGGAAGATGTAAGAGATAGATAGGTGCTAGTGTCCTCTTGTTCTATTGTGACCCATATTTTATTCTCTATATGGTGTGACCAGTCTATGATGCGGTTAAGTATTGCTGCTTGGTGGTAGTGCAGTACCTCCCTTTTGGCGCCATCTGCATAGTATCTACCAACTCAGTCTGGGTTTTTTCCCCAGCCAAATGTATTTAGTGAGTAGGGCTCAGATAGATTTAAAGTATGTGTCCGGCAATGGCATGGGTAAAGCTTGAAAGATGTAAAGTAGTCTTTGGAGAATATTCATTTTTACTATGCAGAATGGATTTTATGTAGTATAGATGTTCAATCACTATAAACATCTATCCCATATGATGCGGGCATTCATTCAGGGGCAATCCTGGCCCCTCCGCCGCCTGAGGCAGCAGCAGTTGCTGCTGCCCCCCCTCCCTCAGAAATTCGCTCTTAAAGTACCAGGAGCAGCATTTTTGCTGCCCCTGGTACCTAGTGGGGCGCTGCCACCTGAGGCGACAGCCTCAACTCGCTCATTGGCGAAGCACCCCTGCATTCGTTACATTGCAAATGTGCTTCTTTCCACTAATACACCACATAACATGGTTTACTTCCTTATTGATCTATTAACAATAGTACTCCGGATGAATTATTTTAATTTTGATACAGATTTTTATATATAGACACGATTTGTGGATGACATTTTTATGATTTGGAGTGGGGATGAAACCATACTAAAGGAGTTTCTTGAACATATTAACACACAGCTTAATACGATAAAGTTCACTGCTGAGTTTAATACTAACTATGTACATTACTTGGATGTCAAGGTTTCAAAGAATAACCATAAATTAGAAACTGATTTATATACTAAACCTACTGAGTGTAATAATATGTTGCATAGGAGTAGTCACCATACACCGGGGCAGGTCCGGACTGTGAATTAAAATCGGCCCTTGCATTTCAGGTACACAGAGGCCCAAACAGCCCCCACCAGCCCACTAAATACTGACTTTCTATGGCACCTTATAGCAGCCCCTCCGGCATTTGCAAGAACCCACAGATTGCCATTCTGGGCCTGCTCCAGGGACACTAAAAGGTATACCTAAAGGACAGTTCCTGAGAAATAAAAGGATTGCCTCTGATGATCAGAAATATCTAGCCAGTAGTAATACCGGTATAGGATTCCTTATCAGGAAAACCGATATCCAGAAAGCTCCGAATTACAGAATGGCTGTCTCCCATAGACTCCATTTTATCCAAATAATCCAAATTTTTAAAAATTATTTCCTTTTTCTATGTAATAATAAAACAGTAGCTTGTACTTGATCCCAACTAAGATATAATTTTTCCTTATTGGAAGCAAAACCAGCCTATTGGGTTTATTTAATGTTTAAATGAATTTCTAGTAGACTTAAGGCATGAAGACCCGGATTACGGAAAGATCCATTATCCGGAAAACCCCAGGTCCAGAGCATTCTGGATAACAGGTCCCATACCTGTAATCTGATTGATAAATTTGTTAAAAGAGGTTATGAAAGGGAAAGCCTTATTTTTGCACGGGATTAAGTATTAAAATTAGATAGAACTACTTTATTGCAAGGAAAGAAAAAAAGTGTATGATAATAGAAAAAGGGAACGTATGCCTTTTGTTTCCATGTTTGGACCAAACAGTAATGAGATACAGAAAGTGGTGTGGAATTACTGGCCTATGTTACAGAAAGATCCAACTCTCAGCAGATTATGTAAAGAGCTACCGATTTTCTCCTATAAGCGGGGGAACTAATCTTGCTAATAGGCTAGTAAAGTCTGATATAACATGTCCCCAGAAAGGAACGTGATTTTTGGGCCTGCCTAAGATGGGAACTTTTCCATGTTTGAACTGAAGTAATTGCAATTCTATTATCAAAGGCACCTATGTAACAGGCTACCAATCAAACATTACAGCACTTGTAACTCTGAATATGTAGTGTACGGATTGAAATGCCCATGGGGAAAAATATATGTTGGGCAAACAAAAAAGAAAAGTGTGAAAAAGGATTGGCGAGCATAAACGCTCCATTGCTATAATCCTTTAAATGTCAAAACACACACCCCTGTAGGTAAACATTTTTTTGAGCATAGACACAACAGTGCAAGTTTAAGATGGCAAGTACTAGAGGAGGTTAAATTGCCAATGCGAGGGGGTGATAGAAAACGAATGCTCCTTCAATGTGAAGCAAAGTGGATTGACACCCTGAATGCCCCAGAACCATGGGGTTGAAATGATGTCTATAGTTATAAATGCTTCTTATAACGTGCTATTACTCTTTTTTATTATAGTCTGAATGTTCTTATTGTTTGAATACTACTTATGGCTAACAAACTTGAAACTGGAATGAATATTACAAAATGGTACGATTTTATACTATTTATACTATTTATAGTATACATTGTAACTATTTATCTGAATACTGTTTCTATACTATAAACTTTGTGGTGGTATAACAAATGCAACTTAGTGACAGAATAATGATACTTTTACTATTTATATACTATGTATCGTAACTGTCCATGAGATCATGGTTCTGAATTTATACATTTGTCTCTATACTCTTGGTGCGTTATCGGAGTAGGCCACAAGATGGCAATACTCTGTTGTGTAACTCCCTAATATGTAAATTTTATATGTCTGGCCACATGTTGGAGCTAACACACTTGTTGTTGGTGTAAATGGGTTAATAAATAGCTTGGGTTCATTCACATTGTAACAAGCACTTGATGAAGTATAATTATATCCGAAACATGTTGTGAGAAAATAAAATACACTGAATTCGCTGTGGTTCTCCAGAGTCCAGACCTCCCAACATTTTGAGCATGGCAAAATAGTTCTGACCATGCCCATTTTTGTGACCACACCCCCAAATTGCCATGTTCATTTTACAAAATTTGGCAGGTTATGAAAGTTTGAACACATTTCTGTGTTTTTTTGTGTCATTACAGTTTTGTTAATCAAGGTGAATTGCCCTTTAGGGTCATGGCACATGGGGAGATTAGTTGCCAAGCAACAAATCTTCAGGTGACTTCGGAAAACCGAAGTGCTATGTATGCCATCCTGCCGGTGATTCGCATTCTTGCCGGTGGAAAGGCATTTCAGGGAGATTAAGTCGCCCACAGCAGCGAAGATTTGTCACTTGCTGACTAATCTTCCTGTGTGCCACCAACCTTAAACTGCAAGTCACAGTTTTGAGACCTAAGAGACCTGCTTATCTTAAATTGTTACAATTGTTTCTTTGCTTATCTTTAATTGTTACAATTGTTTCTTTGCTTATCTTAAATTTCACCTGGTGGCTGTTCTGGGCTCTAGGGATATTTCAGTAACAATCTGAGACTGTCGACACAAAAAATGGCACACTTGGGAGGTATGTATTGCAGCTGATAAGCCTTTGAATAGTAGTTCCAGGGGTACCCAGGGCACAAATAAGCACTCACCCCAAAGTTCACCCTAAACGGGCTTCAGTCTGTCCCCCACAGTGTCGGACTGGCCCGGCGGGACACCGGGAAAATACCCGGTGGGCCCCGACCCTAGTGGGCCCCCGCCGGGCCAGACCCCCTCCCCCAAACAGTTTTTTTAATAAAAAAATAACAATATTTTACTTTCGGCGCATCGCAGCGCCGTCTGCACATGCGCGCCTAGCGTCATTTGCGCATGCGTGCCGAGCGACGCTTCACTTCAAGTGGGTAGCGGGGGCCCTGCACAGGAGTCCCGGTGGGCCCCGGGCCCCCAGTCCGCCCCTGGTCCCCCACCCCCCCCATAGCTCATAACAAGATTACAGACTTGAAAATCACTTGATCACATTCAGGGACGCGGCTATTAGGCAACATGGATTTCCTGAATTCCCTATTACAGATATTTAGAAATATTGGGGTAATAGTCACCTTGCTATAGTTCCAGTGGTACCCAGGGCACAAATAAGCATCACCCCAAATCTCACCCTAACTGGCCTTCAGGCTGGGCCCCTTAGCTTAAAACGTTCGTGTCTGGACGGTAGTGATGTGCAGGTCAGGTTTTTCCCGACCCTCACCCGCCCTCCATCCACACCCGCACGAGTCCAACTTCTGGGTTCCCTTTATAGACCCGCGAGACCTGCCCCTCTCCAAATAAGCATGTGTACAGTCTGGTAGGAGAGTGCATCTCAGTCTCCATCAGCTCCACCTCCAGCAGCAAGCATTCAGTAAAAGTCTGGGGATAGAAAAACAACAGGGGAAACTTCTCTGTATAGGCACCTGTGGGGCACCCCTCTGGAGCTGACATCCTTGGCACAGACCCTCGGGTGTCTACATAGAAAATATAGTTCTACCTGCACAACAGCAAGTGTGTAAATGCAATTATTCTTATTTAGGCCGAACAGACCTGATCTACAGAACCGGAGAGGCAGAGGTCACTGATCCTAGCAACCAGCATTTGCGGTTTTATATAATATGATCAGTGTATCTGCAGGCAGGGCTCTGGGAAAGTATAACAGGGAAACCTGGGAAGGCTGGAGGGATGGGCTGTAGCATGGATATCACCATATACATGTATTTGGATATAGGTACTATATACTTTTATATTAGGAGAGATTTGTTTGTTAAAGGAGAAGGAAAGGCTATATGTACTTGGGGGTTCCAAAAGTTAGGCACGCCCAAGTGATTATACATACTTACCTCACAACCCGGGCTGGTGCTCCTATCAGGAGAAAACTGAACCGGTTCGGGGTTCTTCCAGCAAACCAAGGCAAGATGCATTTTGGGATGATTAATAAAAGCTAAATCTAAGGCAGGGGTGTCCAAAAGATAGTTCGGGATCTGCCAGTAATCCTTTAGCTGGTGATCAGTAGATCTCAAGACTCTGTCACCAAACAGCTTGTCTATATCACCCTCCTATTTCATGTTTTTCATTCAGATATTTATTACATTAAGAAATGTTTTTTTTGTTAAATACAGTAATATACCGTTTCTCATAAATCAATATTGAAGTAATATTTTCCATGGAATAGTATGCTAACAATGCTATTATGGATGTAGATCACAATGGGACAACATCACTAAAAGTAGACCTCACATTAGTAAAGTATGGACACTCCTGATCTAAGGTATAATCACATCAAAGTCAGTAAAAAGTGTAGTGCACACCCTAAGCCTTATAACATACACATTCATTTGTGTTTGTTAGGGTTGGAAGATACATCTTGCATGCCTGGCATACTTTAATCGCAGCTAACTGAAATGTGCTCTGTCCAGTCCAGACAGACGAACCCTACAACCAAGTTCTTGAATGTGCAGCAGTAGAACTGTACTAGAATGTGTCCCTCAGACTTTGCTGGCTTTCTGCAGCTGTTTACCGCTCTCTTCAAGGACAGACTCAGAGACTCTACTTTTTCTATAAGTCAGTGCAGCCAGCAGATAAGGCTGCAAATGAGTTTGGATTCAGTTTCAGTAAACAAAAATACATTACTGAAAAGCCACACTGGTCTGAAGGGAAAAAAGCACTGATCATAATATCTATATCCAGAGACTGGCCCTGTATTTCCGTTTGAAGTGACTGAAGGAAAACGAGGTGCTAAGTGATGGGAATAAAGTATGTCTGTCATCAGGAAAGTATTATACATGTCGGGTCTTTTAGGGTGTGGTGATATTTTTGTAGAGATCTGCCAAATCCAGTATTCGGTTCAAGATTCGGCCAGGATTCAGCATTTTCAGCAAGATTTGGCTGAATCCTTCTGCCCAGCCGATTGTAAATTAGGGGCAGGGAGGGAAATCACGTGACTTTTGTCAGAAAACAAGGAAGTAAAAAATGTTTTACCCTTCCCACCCCTAATTTCAGATCAGTATTCGGCCGAATCTTTCTCAAAGGATTTGGGGGTGCGGCCTAATCCAAAATAGTGGATTCGGTGCATCCCTATGTTTTTGGTTAACCAATGTTTCAGACCCACAAATGCTTCTCTGTTTATTAGAGCCCAAAGCTTTTGTTACAGAAAACCATAGTGAATGAGCAGACAATTACAAGGGCCCCAAATAGAGATCCAAAACAACCATGTTCCTATGGCCCTCTAATTGTTAGCTTGCTAGCCATGGTTGTTTTGGATCTCTATGTGGGGTCTGCTCATTCAGATCATATACTGTGAAGCTTAAAGTGAATACATAAATATAGGGTTCCCTTTGGGATTAATCCCAAAAACCCCCAGGACTGGGAGGCAGTATAGCTAACCATTTAGGTCCCTCATTCTGGTGCACAAACAAGATTCTGAATTGATGCAAGGCTTGTTTTAATAACAGTGTCCTCAAAATGGCTCCTGCCTGCTTGCGATAATTAGGAGTTCCCAAACTGAAGGAAACAAGATTGAAATAATTTATATTGTGGAAGTAAAGATTATTTTGCTTGACTAACGTGATAAAATAGGATTTGGAATATTTTTTTTTGGGTGACAGGTCCCCTTTAAAGGGGTGGTTTACCTTTAAGTTAACTTTTAGTATGTTATAGAAAGGCCAATTTGAATCAACTTTCCGATTGGTCTTCGTTATTTTTTTTTTTAAAGTTTTTGAAATATTTGCCTTGTACTCCAACTTTCAAACGGGGGTCACATCTTAAAACAAATGCTGTTTAAGGCTACAGATTTATTGTTATTGCTACTTTTCATTACTCATCTTTCTTATTAGGCCTTTCCTATTCATAGTCCAGTCTCCCATTCAAATCAGTGCATGATTGCTAGGGTAACTTGGACCCTAGCAATCAGATTGTAGAAATTGCAATTTGGAATTATTTCATTTGGGGTGGGTTAGCAGACATGCACAGCATACATGTATGTTTACAACACACAGCTGGACAAATTTGCATGGTATTTGTTTTTTACTTTTTTCTGTATTGAGTGTTTTAAACTCTAACCCCTGTTTCATTGCCATTGTAACTAGATTCAAACTGTGTTAGTACTTTTCTTATTTTGTGCTTTCTTTTACATTTAGTGATTTTTATTGATTTTATTGAAGTCAGTTCTACATTGTTGGTAACTGTTTGTTTGGTGCAATAACATTATGCTTTTGTTAGTTTTATTGTATCTTGATGATTTTATTGCATTCTGTTTTGTTCAGGATTACTGTTTGCTTGTGTAGCGCTATAGTAAACTGCTTTGTATTTAGCAGTTATAGTTACTTTCCTTTGTGGGCTGATACCACAGATGAGCTCTCTTTCTCAGGGGCAAGCCCTCGCAGCGGGGTGGAGGCAGGGTGTAGTGTAACTGTAACTAGGTGCAATAGCACAATGATGGGCGCCAGTAGTTCTTTAACGGTTGAACATAGAACTGTATTTATTAAACAAAACGTATGCGACAAATTGCATGCAACGGAAATAAGGTAAGAGACAGAAATATCGGATGAAGATGCAGCATTGATCCGACGCGACACGACTGTCTGATGCAGACGCTGCACCAGTTTACCAGAGGGTATATAATGTCTGGTCAATCCTTTGTTCCTTGTTCTGTCTCTCTTGAGTACAGGATCCACGTAGCTCGTGTAAGTTTATTATATAGTGAATGAAGTACTCCCTCTTGTAAATTATAAGGATATTATAAGTTGCCGAGGAGTCTCATGACCATATAAAAAGACGAGGCCTCCGGCCTGTTTTTATACAGGTCATGGAACTCTGAGGTAACTTATAATATCCTCATATTTTGCAACAGGGGGTACTTTATTTATTATAATAATAGTTTCAGTGAGTGATGTGACAAAAATGCATCACTACACACCGTTTATAACTGATGACATCAGAACTCACCGTTTATAAGGATATAATTTACACGATATTCATGGCTTTTGTGTATTATATAAATAATAAACTTGGTTAACCTTTTCACCTCAAGTGATCTCTGGTTTTAGGATTTTTCCTCAACAAATGGTGGTCGACTGCGTGCAGGCTCAAGACGCTAACTTCACCCATCAACAGTAAGGACCCGGAGAACTAACGGGACAGGAGTGGCCACACAAGGTAAGCATACCTTGTTCTGTCTCCTTTCTCCTCCGGTTCCTAATGGACTGGGTGTTGCTGCGAAAGCAGCCTGACCCAAGGAGATCACTCGAGAAGTATCTCGCCCTAAAGGGGAGGAAGCCAAGCAACAGGGGTCGGTTACCTCTGTGCGTTCACCGGTAAAGGTGATAGTGGATAACTATGGTAAAGGCATGATGTCTGACCTGCTTAAGTGGAGTAACTATTCCTCCAAAAGGTACATGGGATCGCAAGACATAGTTACATAGTTACATGGGTACAAACATCTAACTACATAAATAAACATCACACCATTTTTATCTCAGAAGCTCTAGCCCTACAGACTTGGGTGGTTGCAACACATAAGTCATACATACAGCCGTGGGCTCATTCCGCCGGTTTGTAACTATTCCTGTGAATTCTCATACAGCCGTTAGCCCCCTACCCTATGCTGGGATGTTTCCCGTAATAACTAAGATCAAGGGAGAGCAGGAAGCTGAGGAGGCAGCAGAAGAGGAGGAAGAGGGTCAGGAACATGCCCTAGAACCACCCGGATGGTTAATTGCCTTTGGCGACCATCTGCTTAATAGAATAGCAGCCAACCAAGAAAGGCTGCTAGAGGAGGAGATACATAAGAAAATACAGAATAATGAGAAACGACACCTAAAAGTCAAACACCTTAAAGGAGAAGGAAACCCTGTAGAAAAAAACCCCATACCCCCACCCCACGTAGACCCCCCTCCCTCCTCCCCCTAGGCTAACTGCCCCCCCGGGGAAATGCCCCATACATTATATTCCCCCTTTGTCGCAGATTCTGGCAGCGAACTTCCCGGCATGCATCTTCCGGGTCCTCAGTAAGCTGACTGGGAGATTGGTATGTCAGCGCATGCGCAGTTGGAGCAATTTGCTGGTTTCTGACAACTGCGCATGCACCAAAATTGACAAAGATTGCCGATTTCCCAGACAGCTTACCGAGGAGTTATCAAATGCCTGGGTGCCGGTAAATGACCTTCCATCCAATGTATCAAACACAAACCGCACTCACAGGACTGTCATGAAAAAGCTTTTAAAATTACCATATAAGGCAAAGCCTGATTGTGTATGGTGAATACCACCAGGCATGCTGTTTACTTACCCCGGGGTAGCGATCACAGTCCCAAGAGACCCTGTTGTGCCGATGTGTCCCTATGTGCAGAAATCCCAGCTGACTTACGTTGCAGGTGGACCCTATTGGACGCTCTCAAAGTATCCTACCTGTGTCTCGCCTCTGGGTCAGTCAGCATACCTACTTCTGCAGAACAGCGGGAGCTGGGGCTCCTCCCCCCCGCTCGGATAGGAGGTAGCTCACACACTAGGCATTCCGTCCCCTCACTCTAACGGGAAATCATGCCCCTTAACTCTCCGGTGTTGCCCTCAAGACATTCGTTAGAGGTCTCACCTACAAGAGCTCATAGTGAGGGCTTCCCTCCAGGACCTTATTGCCAGTGCACTGCATAAGAGATGCTTCGGTACTAGTGAGCCTGTCATGCCCCTGCTCAACCGCTGCCTTCTCACTTTTATTTCTTTCCGATTGCATATCTATAAGGGTTAGGGTAGGCACTTGAACTGTACCTTCACTGGGGTCACCTGCTGGATGGCCGGGCATACTGCTTAGGGCAACCAATGGAGAGGAGCTGTTCACGCTATTCCGGGGGAAATAATCCTCCTGCATGTCAGGAAAAATAAACAAAGTATCATCAGTATCTAGGTCACAGTATCCAAATCTCGATACAAATGTATGTTAAGACTAACCTGAATTTTCAATTGCAATATTGTCCTGTTCCAAAATTCATAGTCTTTAAGCCACTAAAAGCAGGAACGTAGAGAGCAAAAATCACTCAAGGCCCTTAAACCCCAATGTCTAATAGAAAGGAGACATAGGCAATGTCTCATTAAGTCCTTTGCGTGCCAGAGTCTCCAATTTGTATATCCACATCGATTCCTTTTGGACAATTAATAGCTCCCTGTTACCACCCCTCGGGAGGACTGGAACATGTTCAATGACCATGTGTCTGAACTGGGGAAGAGTATGTTTATAGTTCAGCCAATGTTTCGCAACCGGTTGGTATGCTTTGCCAGTGGACAGGGCCATTCTAATGGCACTCCTATGGTTATTCATCCTTTCTCTATATGTCATGGATGCTTTACCAACATAATGTAGCCCACATGGGCACCAGGCTATATAAACCACATGGTCCATGGTACAGGACACCCTATGTCTAATGGTGAATTTGGCTCCAGTCTTTGGGTGTTTGAAATCAGTGCCCTGTAACATACCACTGCATGTTAGGCACCCAGCACACACGTCAGCACTCACGTCACTAGGTACAACTTGCCTGGGTGGTGCAATGTCCAAAATATTTTAAATAATTATTCAGTAAAGAAGGTCCGCACTCTCAGAACTTAAAAATGAAATAATGTTTTATTAACAAAAGACTAACAAAATTAGGTCACACTCACAGGTCTTCGGTGAATCAAGGTGAGAATTTATTTGTGAAGGATGATGTTTTGGTTATCACAATAGGATGTAATGACCAGTAGGTGAGAAAATGTCATCATAGTGACATTGGTGAAGTGAGACAAGTAAACAGAAGCCTCAAAAGGTGAAAGGGAAATGGGAGTACAAAAGTAAATTAAAAACAGAATCCAATCCAGTAAATAAAATAAATCCAGAATCGATTTATTTAAACATAAACATCTTGTTCAGCATGTTGTGCTATATTAAGGTGGCCATACACAGGCAGATTTAACCCATAAGTACCAAGCCCGGACTGGCAATCTGTGGGTTCTGGCAAATGCCACAGGGGCTCCTTTAAGGTGCAATAGAAAGTCCGTATTTAGTGGGCTGATGGGGGCTGTTTGGGCCTCTGTGTACCTGAAATGCCAGGGCCTATTTTAATTCTCTTAAGTCCTGATTAGTTCCCTCTGCCGTGTGAAGTACAGGAAATATTTGGTGAGATTGGCAAAAGAGTGGTTCCTTGCCAATTTGGTCACCCACATGTTGGTCCAAATCAGACTGATCCAATTGTTTTCCCTTGGTTCATACAAGACCAGCTTTAGAGTGTAGGCATTAAAGAGACTGAATGGAGTATAGGATAGGAGTACTGGATATGGATATGAGTATTTGGAGTGGGTCAGAGTGCAGGCAATAGAGGAAGGAGTGTAGGGGGCTAGTGTACACAAAGGTAGAAATGAAGGCAGATTGGAGAAGGGAAAGTAGTGGAAGATAGTCAGAGCAAGCACACATAGGGGCAAATTCACTAAGATTCGTAGTTGCGCCAGGAGTAAATTCGCCGCACTTCGCTGCACGTCGCCACACTTCATCAGGCGTAGTTTTGATAGCGCTCCGCAAATTCACTAAAATCTGAAGTTGCGCTCAGGGGTAGCGTAAGGTTGCGAAGTTGCGCCAGCGTTGATTCGCTAAGCGAAGTTACGCTAGCGATGGTTAATTTGCATACGGCGCCAAATTCAAATTTCAATGGAGGAATATGTAGCAGCACTACAAATGCCTGGGAAACCTTCAAAACATCAAATAAAATTTTTATTTTTCCCTACACATGTGCCCACTGTATAGTTAAGTTGCCATGAGTCAGGAAATGTAGGGGGGAAGGAGGGGAGCCCCAAAAATTTTTTCGATCTTTTTCAGCCTATCACCCATAATATAGAAAAAACGCCAGCGTTTTTTGGGACTTAGAAAAAATTTGAACTTTTTTTAAAGCAATCCCTATCTACTCTATTGCGCTTCGCCTGGTCTGAGGTGGCGAAGGAAGTTTAGCATAAAAGGTAGCGTTCAGTACAATGCGCTTTAGTGAATTTGCGTAGTTACGTCCGTTGCGCAAATTCGCCAGGCGTAAGGGTGCGAAGTAACACTAGCGAATGTACGCCAGCGTTCGTTAGTGAATTTGCGAAGTAATGAAAATTACCAACGCTAGCGAATTGACGCTAGCGTTAGGTGCTTCAGCGCTTAGTGAATTTGCCCTATAGTGCAAGTACCCAGGGCAATGACATTAGTAGGTGTACTCGCTTATCTGCGTCCTAACAGCTCTTCTGTGCCAGACAATCCAGCCAGAGCAGAAGGATTGCAACAGGCAACAACAGTGTCGGACTGGCCCATCGGGATACCAGGAAAACTCCCGGTGTACCCAGGTGTAAGTGGGCCCTCCTACTTCTAAACATTTGGCCTATTTCATGACCATCCCCTATTTCTATAAGTATAAAGAGGCTAAATAGATGGAATAATAGATTATAGTATGTAAAGAAAAGAGAATAGGAGAATAGAGTTTGAGTGAGGAGAAGAAGAAAATAATACTTAGAGTGGGCCCCTAGTCTAAAGGTTTTTGGTGGACCCCTGGT
Organism: Xenopus petersii; assembly: GCA_038501925.1. Taxonomy (NCBI): domain Eukaryota; kingdom Metazoa; phylum Chordata; class Amphibia; order Anura; family Pipidae; genus Xenopus; species Xenopus petersii. The sequence goes on from CM076689.1 coordinate 82,533,141, forward strand.
GTCCCAGTTCGACACTGGGCAAGAACATCAGTCAAGTAAACCTAAGAGGTGCGAGGGGAACCAGCAGAAGCTAGCTTGTATCTTGTAAAATAAATGGCTTCAGAATTGTGCCCTGATAGGTAGCAGGGCCTTTAGGTGCAGATGCTATTATTGGGATTAGGTGTAGAATTCATGGCTACATGTCTGTAATTGTTGCAAACACAAGGCAGGGTAGAGGCAGTTAGATGTGGGGTTAGGAAGTGGTTAAAAAGAACAATACTCCTATATAGGGTTGCCACCTGTTTGGTTATCAACCGAACAGTTCGGTTTTTGTAAGGCCTGTTCGGGTTTGAATTTACTGTTTGGTTTTCAGCCTTATGAAACCCAAACAATAATCTGCCCAATAAATGAAAAAGATTTAAATATTAAGACTCTCACCTCAACATGGACTTAGTTCATTTCTTATTATTTCAGAACCAAAAAAAAAAAAGCAAATCAATCAAAAATGAGAATTTTTTTTTCTAAATTAGCATTGCTGTATTTCAGAGCTTTCTGGATAACTGATTTCTGTATATTAGATCTCATACATGTAATTAAAGACTCGGGCTTACTCATCAAGCAGAATATAGCTAGAAATAGGGTTGCCACCTGCGTGGTTTTGAACTGGGCATCAACACTTTAAAACATTGCGAAAACTGGATAGAATCCAGTCAGTTGCATCTACAGTAAGTGATGCAATAGCCTTGCCCCGGTGTCAGAACTCCACCAACATCATTATGCCCACCCTGATGTCATCATGTCTCTCCCTACATCACTGCCCCAACCCCCCAATGCTATCTGCCCCGCCCCGTGTTCAGATTTAGCCATCAGCAAAGGTGGCAACCCTACTCCTATACAAGACACAACTAATGGAAAGCAGTGGCATATTGTGGCACCATATTTGCAGCGCCGGCTTTTGCATGTGCCACCCCTCCACTGCTGCTGCTGTTGTTGCTGTTGGTGTTCTCTAAACTACGGCTCTAACTCACCCCCACTTAGGAGTAAGTTCAACTACCCCATTCCTACGTGACCCCGAACTTAAAGGGGTCGTTCACCTTTAAATTACCTTTTAGTATGATGTAGAGAGTGATATTCTAAGACAATTTGTAATCGGTTTTCCTTTTTTATAATTTGTAGTTTTTGAGTTATTTAAATTTTTATACAACAGCTCTCCAGTTAGCAATTTCTGCAATCTGGTTGCTAGGGTCAAATTACCCTAGCAACCACTTTAATTTGAATAAGAGACTGGCATATGAACAGAAGAGGGCCTGAATAGAAAGATGAGCAATTAAAAGTAGCAATAGCAATACATTTGTAGCCTCACAGAGCATTTGTTTTTTGAATGGGGTCAGTGACCCCCATTTTAAAGCTGGAAAGATCCAGAAGAACAAAGCAAATTATTAAAGAAAACTATAACAAATAAATAATGAAGACCAATTGAAACATTGCTTAGAATTGACCATTCTTTAACATACTAAAAGTTAACATAAAGGTGAACCACACCTTTAAAACACACTCCTTTACCAGCCCCTCGGTCACACTGTCAGCAGGAGGCATGTGGGCGGGGCACGATTATCGCACGTGGCTGTAGAACAGCTTCTATTATGATCGGGGCGTGGCTCGTCTACAGAATGGGCGTGGCACAACATAGGACGACGCTATCCAATAACTGGGCGTGGATTCACTAAAGAACTCCATAAAGATCTAATATTTGGGATCCGTCTGTCGATCTTGGGCACGTTGTTATGGCGCAAGTTGAGTTGGTGCAGGTCCTGATTCGGAAGGTTCTGGGTGCAGGTTGGAGGAGGGTGTGGTACCGAGCCATTCATCGTGGCAGGTAAGGGGGCAAAGAGGAGAGTAATATCACCCCTTTCTATGGATCAATCCTGCCCTCCTGCAGCTGCTGGCCTGGGGCCCTTGCGCTCAGCATGGCATTTATAGGGTTAGATGTAGCGCTGGGCAGGGAGTGGGGCAATGTATGAATAGAAGGGGCAAGTGGTGAGTAAGAGTTCGGGTGTCATTGTTTGCATGGAGATGGAGCAAATCTGTAATTAAAAACTAAGTCCTGTGGCCCTTGCACATGAGTGGCCCCCAGGAAGCCTCTGTTCCCTGCCCCTGCTGAACTCTATAGACCTGCAGGAATGACGTCATAATATGAATATAGCCCACCCTGCAATCAGGTGATAGTTCTATGCAAGAGGAGATGCTGGACCCCCCCCCCCCATCCCAGCTAGTATAGCTTGAGCTGGGGATCTTAAAGAGAAAGTAATGTAGAGTCCAGTTGCAGAGTTACCTGGAGTCTTGAGTTCTGTCCTGCCAAGATTGAACTGCAGAACTGATTTACCTGTAGCTTGCCTGTTCTCCCCATATCTGCGCTTCCCTCCTGCACTGCTCTAATAACAAACAAGTGGCTCATGAGAAAACTGACCATAGCATGTGATAGAGACCTTAGATTGTAAGCTCTGCTGCAGAAAATTTCACAATTTTTAATGTGTCCTGGGCGTTTTCTTCTGTTACACAGTTGTTGGGAAGACTTTAATGAACTAATATTAGAGCAGTGACCTCCCCCCCCACACACACACACACTCGTACAGCAGTAACTTGTTGGCAGTACAAAGCGTTCACATGCCTTTCCTTGGCTTCTGCTTACAGTACAGATCGGCATGACATTAGATCACTACCATGAAAAGACTCTCCATGCATAATATGTCTGCCATTAATGAAGCAATAACCCTCTGCATTTATGGCATTAACCTGCTGGTTACAAAGCTTCAGACATGGATTTTCCTTTATAACTTCAAATGAAGGTGACGCTGCACCATTTGAATACCTCCTAAAGCTAAATTCACGTAGTGGTTGTGGGGCTTTTCATGCTTCACTGGCCAATTGGTCGTTTACAGCACCTCGTTTACACAATTTTAAGTGGGAAACATGGATTTACCCAAAAAGGTTGGTACAGGCCAAAGGTAGAACCCCAGATGTGTGTATCAGGTTCAACTTCAAGCAGGGCCCCTTCTCTTTTGTAATGTAATAGTCCAGTTCGGGTCCAGTGCTTTTTGGAAAGTATCATTTATTATAAACGCCCCCGATTTCAAAGAGAGATGGGAGGACACTTGTTGGAAAGTATCAGATTGGGTTCATGAAGTCCTTGATGGCAGGCCTGGACTGGCAATCTGTGGGTTCTGGCATATGCCAGAGGGGCTGCTATAAGGTGCCATAGAAAGTCAGTATTTAGTGGGCTGGTGGGGACTGTTTGGGCCTCTGTGTGGGCTGATTGGGACTCTGTGTGCCTGAAATGCCAGGGCCTATTTTAATTCTCAGTCCGGACCTGCTTGATGGTACAGTTCAGTTGGGAGAAGGAATAGTTCTGGAGGGGGGCCGGGGTTAGTTATAACTCAGGATTGAATTCTCCTTTAGGATCACCAAAGTAAGTGTTCTCCCTGGTTATATATATATATGAATGCCACTCAGCTTCAGTGTTGGGGTTTTAAAGCTGAAAACCCATTGTTTTGGACAAAAGAGAGAGCGACACAAGCATGCAAAAAGTTCCTGAGGGTTCCTGGACTGTAATTGGCCATTTTGTAGCTCATGAGCCACTGATCGGGCATCACTGTTCTAAAGATAAGCAAGGAAAGTGTCTCTGTTATAGGGCACATGCACAATGGGGGTATTTCAGGTGACTTGCCCAGTGCATTTTGTAGTGTCCAGGAGATGGTCCCCAAATGAACAGCTATGTGCCTTGTTTTAAAATGTGGTAGTCTGTGGATTCAGGCTGCGGTCACCTAGAAGTGCTTCGGGTAATGCACAGAACGTGGCCATGTTTTTAGGTGCCACACTTTTTGCTTTTATCATTATCCTCACTGAGAAGTGTATGCCCATGTTCTGCCTGTGCTTATCAGGTGCATATTGGCAGAATACACTGGAATTGTGGGTAAAAATATGTCAAAAATACGTAGCAAATTGCACTGTTAATCTGTGCTTGTATTTTTCACTCCTTTCCTGGGTGCCTGTACATGTATTTATATAGTGTCTTATTGGAGCTGCCATGTTTTCTGCTGGAGCATCAACTACAATGGCAGTTTATGAGCACAAGAGTTAATATAGTGGTGTAGAGAGAATGACCTATATAGTATGAAGATCTACCCTGGCATATAATGTTCCAAAATCTATTCAGTTAAAGCCTTTTCTGCATATTTTGCACAATAAATTAAATTGTAATTCTAAGGAACTTTCCAATGAGCTTTGTTTAAAATGTTCAGTATTTTTAGGGTTACTTGTACCTGCTTTATATTGCAATGCTGGTTCAGACTGGCAGACCTGGAGAACTTCTGTTTCTTTGCTTTAAAGGGGTTGTTCACCTTCCAAAACTTTTTTTTTCAGTTCAGTTGTTTTCAGATTGTTCCCCAGAAATAAAGAGTTTTTTCAATTACTTTATTTTTTTACTGTTTTCCCAAAATCCAAGTTTAAAGTTGAATGTCCCTGTCTCTGGTGTTTCAGTAATTCAGGAGCAGACTGTAAACTGTTACAATTTTGCAACATTGAGTTGATCCATTTCTCAGCAGCATCTCTGGAGTATTAGCAACTATCATATCAATTCTAACAGCTGCCTGTAATGAAACCCAGAGATTCTGCTCAGCAGGGACAAAGATAAGAAATGTATCAACTAAATGTATCAAATTAGAACAGTTTAGTGGGTCGGCGACCCCCCCATTCCCAGAGCTGCTTTAGAAGGGGAAAAATTACACTTTACATTTCAATATTAGAAAAACAGTGACACATGGAAAATAGAAAGTAATTGCAAAAAGTCATTATTTCTGGTGATCTATCTGAAAACAACTAGTTGTTTAAAGGTGAACAACCCCTTTGATAGGCAGAACCAGAGAACAGAAAGGGACAGACAGATGCTGCTTTCAGTGGCAATACTATCAAACCAGTGAAAATGCATGTATTTTGGGAAGTTGCTTCAAATGGCTGATTTATTTAAAAAAAAAAAAAAAAAAATTGGGGGTATAACCTGCTAATTATACAAAATCAAAAAATAATGTGTTACATGCAGATATCAAGGAGCTTTATTTTCCCGTGTGAGCTCTTCTTCATGTTCACCCAGACAGCAACGAATTGCCCTCCTGTGTTGCCTATTGGCCATCAAGTACACAGGGAGACAAATAACCCCCTATAGACTCAAATACAGGTATGTGACCTATTATCTAGAATGCTCAGGAACTGGGGCTTTCTGGATAACTGATCTTTCTGTAATTTGGATCTTCATACCTTAAATCTAATATAACATCATGAAAACATTAAAGAAACCAAATGGGCTAAGATTAATTACATCTTAGTTTGGATCAAATACAAGGTACTGTTTTGTTATTACAGAGGAAAAAGGAAATCATTCTTAACAATTTGGTTTGGGATTATTAGTAGTAACTGTCTGTAGCATCATACAGCAGCCCCCGGAAAGGCATACAATGGAGCAAGCCAACTGCGGTTTTATGTAAGAACACAGAACCACTTTTTATGGGCTTAGTGTGTGACATCATATAAATTGTAGAGGTTGTGGTTAGTCAGTAACTTGCACTTAGTTCAAAAGTTAACTGGTAATGCCAAGCCAGCGTATCATTTTTAATGATTTACCATTGGGCACATGGTTCCATAGCACCTTTTGGACGATTGTTAATTGAACCTCTGCTGGAAGTTGCAGTGTGGCAGCTTTGTGGCCCTTGTCACAACCAGGGCATTCAGCAAATGGATTAACTACCCTTACTGAATTGTGTGCGATTGTTTCTCTTAAAAGAGAAGGCTGTATTATCCTTGTGAGCTGCGCCATGTGTGCAACTCAAAGGACTCAATATTTGGGACCCACCATAGAACCTAATCTCCAGGACTGGTGCCCACTGGGATTTTCCACAGTTTGCCAAGGGGCCAGTCCCACTCAGACCTCCACTCAGTTTTGAAAAGTTCCAAAAAATAAACAAAAGATAATTATTTTTAAATACCGATTTCCTTAGATTCAGGGACTTGATGTGAAATGATCTAATCAGCTCCTGTCTGGTCTGGCAACAAATATATGATGTGTTTATTGTCTTTGTCCTTGAATGTGTTAGTAATATTAGTAGGGAATACAGGGAATACAGGTTTCAGCTTGGCACAGACCTCGTGTTTTTGTAACATGTGGCCTGGATAAATCTGCAATGGTCCAATGTCCAACTGTCTAACATAGTAACATAGTAAGTTAGATTAAAAAAAGACACATGTCCATCAAGTTCAACCTTTTAAGTTTTTTTAACTTGCCTAACTGCTAGTTGATCCAGAGGAAGGCAAAAAAAACCCATTTGAAGCCTCTTCAATTTGCCTCAGAAGGAGAAAAAAATCCTTCCTGATTCCAAAATGGCAATTGGACCAGTCCATGGATCAACTTGTACTATGAGCTATCTCCCATAACCCTGTATTCCCTCACTTGCTAAAAAGCTATCCAACCCCTTCTTAAAGTTATCTAATGTATCAGCCTGTACAACTGATTCAGGGGGAGAATTCTACATCTTCACAGCTCTCACTGTTAAAAACCCCTTCTGAATATTGAGCCATAACCTCTTTTCTTCTAATTGGATTGGGTGACCTCATGTCAGCTGGAAAGACCTACTGGTAAATAAAGCATTAGAGAGATTATTATATGATCCCCTTATATAGTTATACATAGTTATCATTTCTCCCCTTAAGCGCCTCTTCTCCAGCGTGAACATTCCCAATTTGGTTAGTCTTTCCTCATAGCTAAGATTTTCCATACCTTTTACCAGCTTAGTTGCCCTTCTCTGTACCTCTCTAATACAATAATGTCCTGTTTGAGTGATGGAGACCGCTTCCGCCCAGAGACGTAACTAGAGGGGGACGGGCCCTGGCGCGGGAAGTGCAGCCGGGCCCTGCCCCCTCCGTACGGCCGGAAATGTCCGGGAATCGTGGCGCACGAGCTGCCGGGGGGGCCCTGAGGGGGTGCAGGCCCTGGCCCAATCGCACCCCCTGCTCCCCCAGTAGTTACGCCACTGCTTCCGCCGCAAGGCACTCTTCATTTCCTTTCTTTGCCTTCAGGATTGCTGATTTACAACATTTATTATAGTGTTTATATTCACTGAATGCAGCTTCTGTCCCAACAGAGTTGTAGTTTTTAAATGCCTTTCCTAGTAACTTCTTTACTTCTATATTAAACCACATAGGGTGTTTTTAGAGCTTCTACATTTAGTCCTTAAGGGAATAAATTGAGAACAGTAATGATTTAATATCATTTTAAATGACAATGAATATACAAATGTGCTTAGAATAGCACCCTCCTCAATTTTACATTCACTTATTTTTAAGGTTTACTTATCCTTTAAAATGTTTGCAACGGGTGAGGGAGAGCAGAGGGGTCTGAATAAAGGTAAGTAATAGTTAATAAAGTTACATGTTCCCCTTTAATGCTTAAATTTGGCATAGCTATTTGCATAACCATGAATGCTCACACAGTTCTTCTCTACCCTCCAGCTGTCTGCTGTCAGATTTTTCACTGGCCAGGCCTGTTACCAACACCAGTTACATTCACGGAACGTGCGAGGTACCCCTCACCAGTAAGACTGTGCATCAGTGCCTGCTGGAAACCACTGATCGGACCCCGGACCAGGAGGCTGTTGTTTTCAGACACAGCAACATACGCAAAACCTTCAGTCAGCTGATCAAGGATGTGTGTATGGGAGTATTTGGAGGGGAAAAGAAGGAGTTGGATTGATTCCTGACTGCTGTCTTTGTCCCCACAGGTCGATTCCCTTGCAGCAGGGCTAGTGGCTCTCGGCCTCAAGAAAGGAGATCGTGTAGGAATGTGGGGCCCTAACAGCTATGAATGGATTTTAGTGCAATTTGCTACAGCCCGGGCTGGAATTATCCTGGTAAGGTGCCTAGGGGGCAGCATTGAGCTGGATGTTAGGTTGGTGATTTTGGCACAGATAAGTGTGAATGAACAAGTGACAGCACAACAGACTTTTGCAAGAGATGACATATGATACCATTTTTGCTTTTATTTCGGTCTGCAGGTCTCTGTGAATCCAGCATATCAGTCCAGAGAACTGGAGTATGTCTTGAGGAAGGTATGGGAATAACCTTACAAAACTACTTCAGCTTTGTACACCCTAATGCCCCCTGTAGCAAAAAAAAAAATCTTCCTGGTGCTGGAAAAATGTTGAGAAGTGTAGGCATTGAGTGGTGGGATCAAGACCTTTCCTTTAGCTTTCTTGGCTGCCCATCCTCTGAATCACTGGTTTCTAACTGTGAACCTGTAGCATGCTCGAATTTATAGCCCAACAGCTGTCCTTTGCTCTCTTCTTCAGTTGTGCCAAATGTTGGGTCTTGAAGAACCAAAACTAGCACCAGCTGTCTACTGCTTTCCTTTAGTATTTCCTCCTTTTATAGACAAATGCCCCTCTTCTTCCCCTTGCAGGTTAAATGTTGTGCACTTGTTTTCCCATCGCAATTTAAAACCCAGAAGTATTATGAACTACTATCAGCAATTTGCCCAGAATTGGAGACTTCACCAGCAGGAGGTCTCCAGTGCAAGAAGTGAGTCCTGTCTAAATCCTTCTGTCCTTCCTTGAGCACTTTCTTCCTGGTCTAGTACTTTCTCACATGGTGCCCTTTCTTTCCTTAGCACTTGCCTTCTGTCTACTCTGACCTTCTGATCTTGTCCTCCATCACTTCTCCAATGTGTTTGCTTTCCCCACTTACTTTATCATTTATCTGATCTAGCTCTATTAGCATACTCTGTCTTTCGGCAGCTTTTATCGGCCCGTGTATGGCCACCTTTAGTGTTGTATTAATGCTTGTGGCATGCAAGACATCTTTCTGGAGAAGTTCCTATTACAAGGTGTATTTTCTGGATGAAATCCTGCCAAAAATCCCTTTGTTTGAAGTTGGCTGTGCACAGGGTGCAGCATCTTATTTTCCAGAGTTTGGGGCCCTTGGGACTGTCTGCCCAGCCAATATGTTGCCCAAAGTAAGATTGGATCAGCCCAATTTAGCTGGCAGATATGGCCAGCCTCAGATTGTGGCGGATTCACAATGGTGGACATCCAAGAAAACATATGGAGTAATGTCCAAGTGTTACCCTGACTCATCACAAAGCATTTTTACACTTTTGTAAAAATGAGCAGGTACATTAATTTGAGTACACAGGCAGTGGCTGGAAGGGAACAGGCAATTAATGCTGTTTAATGTGAATTTAATCCCAAAATATTGGGAGACGATTGCATAAACTGCATACATTTCATAGAAGTTTACTATTTACACTCTGTTTATGGGTCATACTGCATAAGAACATATTGCCACATTTAGGATAACCTCTGTCTCTATGATGTTCTTAGATCACCATCTGTGTTTTTATTTTTTTTTTTAAATTCTCATGTTCTTCTATCTGTATCTGACAGGCTTCCAGAACTCCACACAGTTATTGTCCTGGACAAGAGACACCCAGGTACCTTTCTATTCCACAATGTAATGGAGGCAGGGACCCCAAGCTCAGTACAGCAGCTGCAGGATCTTCAGAAGACAATTTCATGCGATGACCCCATCAACATCCAGTTCACATCTGTGAGTGCCAGCTATGCTTATTTATGAGCCAAGTTTACAGAGTAATGCAACTGTGCCATTTACGACTGATATAAGAGATGGTGGCTCCCAATAATATACAAATAGAAACAGACACAGAAACAATATGGCAGTTCTCCCCCATATGAGTAAATACAAATATGCAGAAAATGTTCTTGGCACACGGGGCTATAGACTTATGCTTCACTGTTAATAAAATAGACATAAAATAGATTTTAACCCATATAATTAAAGCATATTTTTATGCTGCCCTCCCTCAGTTTACCTGTGTTCATGTCTCCCAGCACCACCACATTTTTATGTAGCCTTCTCCCTTATCGTGTGTCATTTCCAGGGTACAACTGGAAGTCCCAAAGGGGCAACTCTTAGTCATCACAACATTGTGAACAATGCATCCCTTGGGGGAAGGCGGATGGGATTCAACTGGAGGAAGGTGAAGTAACATGGGACTGACTCCCAGCTTTCTTGGCCCTAATGGTTTGGCCACATGTTCTTTAAAATGACCCAGGGACCCATCTTTATTGCAGGACATAAGAACGGCAGTCCCAGTGCCACTGTATCACTGCATGGGCTCAGTGATTGGGGGAATGATTATGGCAGTTTATGGTACCACTCTGGTCTTCCCGTCTCCAGGTTATGATGTTCATGCCCTCCTTGAGGCTATTTCAAGTGAGAAGTAAGAACCGACCCTATGAGTCTAAATTAAATTCCCCAGTATCTCCATATTTTTCTTTGCCTCAGAATATCATGTTCTGCTGGCCCCTAGAGTTTACAATCTATCTTAAACTACCCAAGACACATGGAGATTAGGTGTTTGGCCAAGTTTTGACGCACGTAGATGACAGGTTATGCACGCCGTGTTTTCCTGATTCAGAAACCATGAGCAATTCCCAGTAAATCTCTGTGCCACTTGGTGTCCAGTGTCGGACTGGGACACCAAGGGCCCACCAAAAACCCTTAGACCAGGGGCCCACTCTAAGAATTATTTTCTTGCTCTCCTGACTCAACCTCTATTCTCCTATTCTCTTTTCTTTACATACTATCACCTGTTATTCCATTTATTTAGCCTTTATTCTCATAGAAATAGGGATTGACCATGAAATAGACCAAATGTTTACCAGCAGGAGGGCCCACTGACACCTGGGCCCACCGGGACTTTTCCTGGTATCCCGGTGGACCAGTCCGACACTGTTGGTTTCTGTCTGTACTTATATATTGCTTCTCAGCTCCCAAAACAGACAGACAAATCATGAGTACAGTGCTCTGTCTGCCAGCAAATCATTGTGTTGTATGTTCTGCCACCTTCTGGTTGCTCAGTAGTGGGAAATGTGTTACCATGTGTAGTGCATTAAACATGTTATATGCTGCTCTGCATCTAAAATATTTCATTACATTTTAAGGATATACTGAATCTCATTTTTTGGGATTCCACCAAATACTGAATCCTTCACACAGGATCATTTCCCTGAGGCTGTAAACGGGTGATCAAAAGTAAAGGATTGACACTGGAATAAAAAATTGCACACGTGGCAGATTTCTAATGCTTTGTAGGGTTTGGATTTGGTTCGGCTAGTTTCATGGATTCAGCCTAATCTTGCTAAAAAAAAAAGCCAAATTCTGAATTCGGAGCATCCCTACTACACTTTGCTGCTAATGTTGTGTACCTCTAGGAGTTCATTGGTCATTGTTCCTACTCTCTGACAGATGTACACTTTCCTAAGTTAACCTTACACCACTATGGTTTTTTCTAAGGCGTTACTGAGTTGCTGTTGTTCTGTGTATTTTCTAGGTGCACCTGCATGTATGGAACCCCCACCATGTACATAGATCTTTTGTCTCAGCCTGACTTTGTTGCTCACAGTTCCACCCTGACTAACGGTAGGTGACCTGTCTCTCCCTGTAGCTTGTTACAGTACCCAACTCCGGGGTTTGGCAGGCCTAATACACATGCTGTGGGGGCATGGCATTGGGACTGTCAAAATTCTGACATGAAGGAATCAGGTTCAAGGCCCAAGTAATTATTGATGGAGGCATTATTTAGTGCTTACACAAGGACCAGTAGTCTGCTGATTCAATCAAGAGTGGCCAAGTTGGCAGGGAATGTCTGGTTGTTGTATGGATAAGTCAGCTGTAGTGCCATCACAGTGGAATTTGGCTTCCAAGTAAAATACATTTCAGCCTTATAGGGCAACTAAAGGTTCCAGGTACACTGACACTATAACTCTGGCCTCTCCAACCCACACCCTCCAATCTCCATGTTTTTATACTTTAAATTGTGCATAGCTGGTATCCTATAGTAGCTCAGCTTGGACAAAGCACTAGCTATGGGACTGGACAAAGGCCAATATGCTCTTAAGTTTCCCATACATGTACTGATAATATGCATTTTAAATAATTATTGGTACCTGTGTGGCCTGCCGATCCTGATTGATATCCATTTACTCACTCGTTTGGGGCATCAGGCTGGAGAAAATTCTTCCCCCTTGCATATCGACCATTGTATAGCAACTGCAGACAAGGAATTTTAATTCCTTCTGTTCTGAACGTTGGTTCTCTATGCACAAATAATTCGAACAATAGGAATGTGGCCATACAATGTTGACTGTAGGTAAGGCTTGTCTCCTGTAAAACCTATTGCTTTTCCTCATCCTTAGTAACTTTCCTCTGTCTCCCTTTCCAGGATTTATTGCGGGGTCCACTGTACCTCTAGAGGTCATGAAAAAGATTCTTACTGAAACAAACATGAAGGAGATTGTAGTAAGTATTCAGCATGGCGCCTCCTTTTGGCATTAAGGCATCACTTATACCCCAGTACAATAAAAGGGTCAAAAGTGGAGCAAAATAGGGAAAGAGAGAGACAACTTAGTAATTGCAGCCAAAATGTTTATATACATCCAAATTTATATAAGAAAATAAACAATTTAATGGAAATTACAGTTCTGGTATCAATCTGAATCTGGTAGGTTTGGACGAGTGATATTGAAGGAAAAAGGCTTTTGGAAAGGGCGTGAGGTGAGGTTTTTTTTATATTCAGTATATTATATATATTATATATTATATTAGCAGACTACATGAGGCAAAACACCAGAGACTGAAGGAAACCTAGGGATAGAAGATGCGTCCAGACTTTGCTTGGAGCTTCTGGCTGGTCTTAGAGGTCAGTAGTTTTTCTGGTCAACAGTCAGTCACCAAGACTGCTCATTAGGTGCCTGTGAGATGGAAAAGATATGAGTATAGAGGCACACTCAGCCTTGTGCCTGTCTAAACTTTGAATACATCCAGAATCTGTCTGTTGCTTTCTCCTTTTATCTAGTACTTACTATCATAACATGATACCATAATTAATTTCAAAAATACTTTAGATTTATAGAGAATTAGTTAGCAGAACACCAAGTGCTGATCCTTTGGGTGCAACCCATGGGCAATGTGCTAACCATTTTTTGCCACTGGTTTTGTAAATGAGCTGTTTTGTTTGACATAGATAAGGTGAGTAAGTACTAACAACTCCTCACTGACTGGAGCTGGTAGAGTTTGATAAATCTACACTGATTGTGGCTGGTGGATTACAACAATTTAACATGGGGGAGCTGATGGAGTACATGAACGCTATACTCCTTGGGGAGGAGTACAATAACTCTACACTCATTGTGGGTGGAGTACAAGAATTACACATTGGAGCTGCTGGAGTACAACAACTCGACAAGGAAGGTCACGTGCACACTCAGGTCCTTCAGTGCTGTTTCCGCTTGGTGCTTAGAAGCCTTAGGGAGACAGCACCCCCCAAATGACGAGTAATGAAGTAAAGCAGGCTAGCACACACAGCGAGTTAAACCGGGGTCATACCCCTGGTGCGTTTATTGTGTCACGTGATGCAATAAACGCACCAGGGGTATGACCCCGGTTTAACTCGCTGTGTTTGCTAGCCTGCTTTACTGGAGTACAACAACTCTACACTGGGTGGGTGGAGTACAACAACTCTACAGTGGTGAGGGCTGGTGGTGTGTGTCAACTCTACACTGGGGGGGGGCTGGTGGAGTATGGCAACTCTGAATTCATTGGGGCTTGTGGAGTACAACAAGTCTGCCCTAGTTGGGGAGAGTACGGCAACTCTACCCCAACTGGGACTGGTGGAGTATGACAACTGTAGACTGACCTTGGCTGGTGCAGTGCAAAAGCTGTACAATGGCAGGGCTGATGGAATATGACAACTCTACACTGGGGCTGGTGGAGTATGACAACTCTGCACTGGATGGTGCAGCATATCAACTATACACTGGGGCTGGTGGTGTATGACAACTTTAGTGATGAAAAACTGTTGGTCTTCTTTACACTGCCAACATCTAAATGCAGTGGGAATTATTGACTGGCTTCTCATTTAGTTCCTGCAAGATCATCCCTGGATCAGGAGGTGCAAAGAAGTAATGGTTGGAATGAAAACATGAATAATGAAAGGAGACTGCATTTCATGAAGAGACAACTTTCCTCTTAAATATCGGTATAGATCCCTCTATGAGCCCCATCACCTTTAATGACGCTCAGTCTTCCGCAGTTTCTTAACAGGCTGCTTACAGGAACGGAAAGCCCCGGTGTCTTTCAGCTGCTGCCCACGGTATTGTGATGGACTGGCACAGGTAGCATTTGGACGAGAGCGGCTCCCATCTATCCACCTGCATCCAGAGTGTCATTGTTAAAATATTTAATATCCAGACCTTGTTTGATAACTGGGGCATCTGGTGTTAACTCACCTCCGCAGGGCTGCCAGCTGGCAAGTGCAGTGCCACGGGTTATTAGCTATGGCAAGGCTCTGTAGGGAGGAGTATGGGACATTGGCAGGAAGTTGACTTAATTTGTTGTCCTCGATGTTTAGCGTCTTCAGAGTTTTGACTCCCACAAATGTTTTGTCTGAAAACTAAAGTAACAATATTTGTAACGTTTGTTTTATATTTATACAGACTTTGTTCCCATCCTAAATCTTGGCTTGTTCCCCTTATCCTTTCCATTTTAGTCTGGCAAATCAGATGTGCTTTATTATTGGTGTTGCAGTTGGTGCTACTTAGACAGTGCTTGCCATGATTGTGGAATTCTAGGAAAAATTCTGAATGCATGTTGCACTGTGTTTGTAACTGAGCCCTATGTATGTTTCTTGCTTACATGGGCATTGTATTTCTTGGCATCCATGTTATGGGCTGATTCTTTTCAGCAAAAAGGCAGGGGTTCTAGATACTAAGACTAGTGACACATGAGCAGATTCAGGGAGATTTAGTGGCCCAGACAAATCACTTCTTCGGGCGACTAATCTGCGAAAAGCCTTCCCGCCGGCTAGAATCTAAAATGCCGGCGGGATGGCACTCGGAGCTCTTCGTTTTCCGAAGTCGCCTGAAGTCTGCCTTATGGAAGAGATTCTAGCTATCTTTATAACACAGAATTCTGTCACAGTGGCACAGATCCTATCTGATACCCATTGTAAGCAGCAGTCCTGTCCTGCTTTATGGCTGAGAGTCTCGCTATCTTTAAGTTGTTCATATTTAGACCTTCACATTGTGTGGGTAACTTATTATGTTACCTGTGATGTTTGTACTTCTGGAGTTTTTAAAGCCCTGCACTGAGCTCTCCAGGTCCCGCTTTTTAGAGCTCACATGTATCATAGACAGGGACTGCTTTGTGAGCCGCAGTGGGACTACTTCCTTAGAGGCACCGTGTCAATAAACAGACCATTCTTTATAAACATAGTGAAAGGGAGGGCATGGCAACAGAACCCCGGGTTAACCCTTTCATTAAACTAATTCATAAGACCATACTTTCAGACAGCCCTGATACCTGGAATACTAAGCTCCTCCACTTAAATATAGCTGGACCCCTGTTTTATATGGAGACTTTTAGCTTGCAAGTACTGTATATGCCCATCCCAAATAATGTACTGACCTTCTCCACACCCATATTTTCCATGGACAGAGACTCCATATAACGCCCGAAGGACTGAAAGGCAAAATCTGGGATGACCTTAATGGGGTTCCTGGATATCTTCAGATCTTCTACTACTCTCAGCTTGCTAATGGCAGCCAGTGGGTAGGAGCTTAACTGGTTGCCATCCATGTGGAAGATGGCCAGGTTTTCCACTTCATCCAGAGAACCTGGCTGCATGTTAGTGATCTCGTTGTCAGACAGGTAGAGCCAGCGGAGGTCTTTAGCCCCTGTGAAGGTTCCTGGTTTCAGATCACGCACTTTGTTGTTGCTGAGCTGCAGAATGAACAGGTTTAAGAGAGGTGAAAAGAGTCCTTTGGGAAGCTCAATGATCTTGTTATGGTCCATATAGAGATAGGTGAGTTCAGACAACTCGTCGAATGCTCCAGTGCCCAGAACGCTTATTTCATTGTTGGACAGGTAGAGGTAGACCAATCTCTTTAGACCTCGAAAAGCACCACTGGAGACCTCCCGAATCTGGCAGTGCTGCATGTGCAAGGAGACTAATCCCTTCATCTCCTTGAAAGCGTTGGGGGCGAGCACTGGAAAGTTATTCCTCTGCAGGTTTAACAGGCGAGTTTGCTCTGATACCTTGGGGAGCTTGGTCAGCCCTGCAGTGTCACAGATAACATGCTGAAGGTCCCCTCCGTGGCAGTGGCAATTAGCAGGGCATGCCCATAATAAGGATGGGGCAGCAGCCAGGAGGCTAAGCGTAAGGAGCAGGCAGCAAGGTTGCATAGTGAGTTTAGAGCACTGGCAGACTGAGCAGTACCGCCTCACACTACCCTATTTATAACATATTAAAATTAAAAAAAAAAAGAGAGGCGGCAGCCAAATGGAGGAGGCAGATTTTGGGAAGTGAATGTGAATTAACCTTTGCCAGGCTGCAGAGTATGTGAAGACTGGAAAAGGCATGACAGATATAAAGCCAAAATAAAGTAAAATGTTGGCAGAGCTGCCAGCGGATGTTGTGTTGTTAGTCCTGATCTGTCTATGCCACTTTTGGTACCTGGTCCTATGTGGCATTGTACCCTGTCTGCTTCTGGCTTTCAAGTTCTCTGAACAATCTCTTTGCACCTTACCCAGCATATTTTTCTGCACTCTTCCATACCCCTATTTTCTAAATTCTGCTAAATGTGCCAGCCCTCTGTTTTCTACTCTTGCACTTTCTATCTACATATCTATGTAGTGTTGCACACAAGTCATCTATCCTCCTTCTTAATGCTTTTTCATTTTACAGCTATTAATTAGCCCATCCCAACCCTCACCAATCTGCCCAATCTTAATGCACTCTGTTTTCCCTCCCCTTCTCTATACAATATGCCTTCTACCTCCATCTCCATACTCTTTTGTCTGCCCTCCAAATCTCTGTGCACTCTTCCTCCCCCATTTTTGTGCACCCTTCTTTAGCAGCCCTGCACACAGTCTTATCCCTTTCAGTACCTGATCTCTACCCTTGAGCATTGGCTAAAAGTGCCTACCTGGGAGCGCCCCCTGGGAGCACCTCTACCTAGGAATGTGCTCAATAGCTCATTCCCAAAGCAAAATAATGTGCTTTATGTTTTATTGCAAGAGAAAGAGGATAGTGCAATCTGTAGGCAAAAGTATGATTGAATGCCCCTGGCAGCTGCTCATGTTTGCACCTACTAAAGCTGTTAGGGTTGTGCCAAGCAACAATTGTGTGTAGTAAGAGACAGACAAAGGGACAATCAGTCAGGTAATGAGACCCTGTTTCTGCCTAAACTAAAACAGTTTTGTGTTCTCTGGACTCTGTAGGCATTGCATTGGCATTCTCAGCACCGAGGCACTTTTCTTGGCCAGTGCAGTGTTTGTGTTCTGTGCTGGCCTAGCTTTGTGGCCTCACTGTCTGACTCTCACTATTTGGTTCTCTGTCTGAGGCTTTTTCCCCTCTGCCGTTGAGACACTTCATTTTGGAAGCAGCAGGTAAAGCAAATTCTTGCAATGCGCCCACTCCTGTTTTCACGGCTCCCTTACCCTCTAAATGCCAGAGGTTTTTTCCTGGCACAACCTCAAACCTCCCCCCCCCCAAAAAAAAAACTGGAACGTTCTGTGTTCAGTAACCCAAATATTTGCACACATTGCCAGTCTTCTTGCCTACAGTTTTTATTTTTTTTAGTATATTCTTTTTTATTATTTGATCTTCTCTGTAGTTCTGAGAGCTGGGCAACTGCTTAGGTGTTTTGGAAATATTAGATGTCTCAGAAAGCTGCCACATGTCTCTTGGTTGTGAGATGCACACACAGGGGCGCCTGTAACGCAGCCAAAGAATATGGGATGGGTGGGGAACAGATTCTGCATTCTATACAAACAGAGCAGGGGCCTGAATGCTGAAACTCCTCTTCTGCTTTAGCCTGGGAGCAGGTTTAATGAAGGGCATTTGCTCTTGGCTAATGCAGAAAAGGCCCCTAGGCTGAAGACAGCTTAAAGGGCAGTATACCCATAGCATACTAGCATAGTATTGTTTCTTTAAGAATCTATGGTTTTATGTTACTTCTAGCAATGAAACTGAAGCTTCTCCATTTTTGGTCCTTGCAAAGCAGATAATTTGATTTCCAGTGCAAAGAAAAGCCCCGTGCATAATGGACTTCTCTTTATCAGTGCACTTAGCCCTATTCATGGAAGTCATGTTGAACATGGGGATATTTTTTTATTTTTCCTAATGGAAACATTAGCAACTATGTAAGTCTTCACAGCACTTGTAGAAGAATTGGGTCCATTCTTTGCAGGTACTGATCAGGCAATAGTTGTGTTTCCCCCCTCATATTGTTTAACATCCATGTTCTATTTGTGCTTGTGCAGATAGCATATGGAACCACAGAAAACAGCCCTGTCACGTTTATGGGTTTCCCGCATGATAACTTTATTCGCAAGACGGAGACTGTTGGTCACGTTTTATCCCATACTGAGGTAAGACAAGCCCCACTCCTTTAGCAGTTGCAAGCCTTGCCTCCTCCTTATTTATCCATTCATGGAAGTTCATATTTACTCTGCCTTAGGCAAAGGTGGTGGATACTAATACAGGCCAGATAGTCCCACTGAATGCCCCTGGGGAGCTGCTGATCCGGGGCTACTGTGTCATGTTGGAGTACTGGGATGACCCTGAGAAGACTAAAGAAGTTATGACCCCTGCAAACTGGTACAAAACTGGGTGAGTTAATGCAGTAGTAGAACTAACTTTCCCTTGTTACTACACAACACCAGTGTGGTGTGTGGTTTACTCTTATATGGGTTCCAAACATATGGATTACACTAATGACAATGTAGTAGCCGGATAACAGAAGATGCATAGGAGATAGGGTTGCCACCAGCCTTCCTATATATTTATCTTTTTTCCCTATTAATAACATTGGGATCAACCATCATTTTTACCGGCCAGGTGTCAACCCTAAAAGGAGATTATCTAAATAAAAAGACAAGTAATAATAATAACTGACAGGCCCCTTTTCTGGCCCTGCCCACAATGGCACCATAGTCAAGTTACAGATATAACTCTTAAAAACTAGGGATGCACCGAGTCCAGGATTCAGTTCGGGATTTGACCAGGATTCAGCCTTTTAAAGCAGGATTCGGATTCGGCCGAATCCTTCTGCCCAGCTGAACCGAATCCTAATTTACATATGTAAATTAGGGGCAGGAGGGAAATCGTGGGACGTTTTGTCACAAAACAAGTAAACCAAAAATGTTTTCCCCTTCCCACCCCTTATTTGCATGTGCGAATTAGGATATTTCTTCGCGAAGGATTCGGGGGTCTGGCCGAATCCAAAATAGTGTAGTCGGTGCATCCCTATTAAAAACAAATGCATGGGGTGAATAAAAATAAAGGTAGGCTTTATCGCAGAAAAACATCAGGAAGTGGTTGGTGGAGAATTCGATAACGCTGTCAGCCATTTTCCTTTAGAGACATTGCCACGATGGACGAATATGGTTACTGCCGCATCGTTGGACGTTGCAAAGACATGATTATCCGAGGGGGCGAGAATATTTACCCGGCTGAGATTGAAGACTTCTTGCACACGCACCCGAGTATTCTGGAGGCTCAGGTAAGGATTGGGGAATGAATGGAGTTACTTGTAGCAAGAAATGGCCAAGGAGTTTGTATTGACATTGAATTTCCCATCGCAGGTAATTGGAGTGAAAGATGAGCGCATGGGGGAGGAGGTCTGTGCTTGCATTCGCCTGTATGACAACAAGACTGCTACTGCCGCTGACATCAAGGAGTATTGCAAGGGAAAGGTATGTGTCACTATGGAATACAAAATCACTGAACGTCCAGAAATCAAAAAGAAAAGAAAATGTCAGTGTTTGGAAACTACAAATACAAGTAGTATTTGGTAGTTTGATACAGGTATGGGAACTGTTATCTGGAAACCCATTATCCAGAAAGCTCTGAATTATGGGAAGGCTATCTCCCTTAGACTCCATTTTATCCTAATAATTTCATTTTTTAAAAAAGAATTTCCCTTTTGTCTGTTATAACAAAACAGTATCTTGTATTTGGTCTAAACTAAGATATAATTAATCCTTATTGAAGGCAAAACCAACCTATTGGGTCATTTCATGTTTACCAAAGGCAATAAAGCTCCCCTAGAATAAATGCAGCTCCCTAGAACCAGGTGCTCAACCCTCAGCGTCCCCACTGGATCAATACATCAAAAAGAAAAGAAAATGGACGGCACTCTGGTTAAAAATTTATTGCAGCACTCTATGGATAGGAAAACCTCCTATCCGCAGGGTGCTGCAATAAATTTTTAACCAGAGTGCCGTCCATTTTCTATTCTTTTTGATGATTTTTATGTTTAAATGATTTTTTAATAAGCTTAAGGTATGAATTTCCAAATTTTGAAAAGATTTGTTATCAGGAAAAAAAAATCCAGATCCCAAGCTTTCTGGATAATAGATCCTATGTCATTGGCTGTTGTTTGACATATACAGCCATTGTAACCCTTGCTTTGTAAATTTTTACTTTTGCCTTTTTTGGAGCCAAAATAATAAGTAAAAGCAGAATTAAGTTTGCAAAGGTGGCAGATAGCAATAACAAGGAATATTCTTCTGGTTATCCCTCAAACATCTACATAACAGAATATGGCTGCCTGTGTCAAGAAGTTGGATAATAGTGTTCTAGATAACCACAGCTGATTTAGTAGTGAGGTTGCTATCGCTATGTTTCTCATTTGATTTTCTCTGCCGACAGATTTCCCACTTTAAGATCCCACGTTACATTGTGTTTGTGAATGACTATCCGCTCACAGTTTCTGGAAAGGTAAAGCTGAGTTTGGTGAGGCAGGTGGAATGTGTATGGAAATTGCTGAAGCTTCAGGGATTGGGAATCGGAGATGTGGTTAAGGACAGTGTCACAGAACTGATTGTTTAGGTTTCAGCTTTTGTTCTTTGTCTTTTCCAGATCCAGAAATACATACTGAGAGAAAAAATGGAAAAAGAGCTGAACCTATGAAGAAGTAATGACTACCTTCTCATTCTCTTAGTGCCTTTTCTTGTTACTCCTGAGCCTGCTCTCTTGTTGCACCTTCTTCTGAACTTATTGTTCTTCTTGCTGATTAGTATTTACTACAGTTCCCTCACTCTGCACCTCTTAAGGCAAGTGACACGCTAAGATTCAGGAAGATTTAGTCACCCAGCGACAAATTGGCTCTTCTTCAGGCAACTAATCTCCCTGAAAAGCCTTCCTGCCGGCGAATCTAAATTGCCGGCCGGATGGCACTCAGATCGCTTTGTTTTCTGAAGTCGCCCGAAGTTTCCTCATGAGGAATCGCTCCGAGTGCCATCCCACTGGCGATTTAGGCTTTTCAGGGAGATTAGTCGCCCAAAGAAGAGCGGATTTGTCACCGGCCGACTAAATCTCCCCGAATCATAGCGTGGGTCACTAGCCTTAGTCTTTCTTCTCAGCTTTTCAGGGAGATTAGTCGCCCGAAGATGAGGCAATTTGTCGCCAGTCGACTAAATCTTCCCGAATCTTAGCGTGTATCAATAGCCTTAGTCTTCCTTTTCACACCTGGCTTCTCAGCCTACAACTCTATTTTTCCTGTTCTTTATTGCTTTATCCATTCCCCACTTTCCAACATCTCCTGTCTCCCTTGTGCCATCCAAGAGCTTGTATAATGCATCAGTGGAGGTCTGCACCATTAAGTTTCCCTCTAAACCTGGCTCAATACTGTGAAGCTATAGAGGCTATGCTTAGTTTTTGATTATATATTTTTTAATAAATGTTTTTATGTGAAATGCTGGCTGAGTGTTTAATGTACTCATCAAAATGCAATCTGTCAATTAACAGTTGATCATTATGTTAATATTCCCAACTGAATCTTTTGACAAAAATGAAACAAGTGAAAAATGAATCCAGGATTCTGTTCGGGATTCGGCCAGGATTCTGCCTTTTTCAGCAGGATTCGGATTCGGCCGTATCCTTCTGCCCGGCCGAACCGAATCCTAATTTGCATATGCAAATTAGGGGCAGGGAGGGAAATTGCGTGACTTTTTGTCAGAGAACAAGGAAGTAAAAAATGTTTCCCCCTTCCCACCCCTAATTTGCATATGCAAATTAGGATTCGGTTCGGTATTCGGCCGAATCTTTTGTAAAGGATTCGGGGGTTCGGCCGAAATCAAAAAAGTGGATTCGGTGCTTCCCTAATATAAGCTTTATTTCATGGAAATAATAAACTTTGAATATGAACAGTTAAAAATTCTGTACTGATTCTGAGTTCTCTGTCTGCCTACATGCAGCTTTGTGTTGGAGTTGGTTATTTTAAAAGACTGTTAGCTCTAATACTTTGTCTAGGCAATAGGAACACAGTCAGGTACCCCAGTGAGCCTGAGGATAATAACCTCCTCTATTCTTCCTACTGAGGCATGAACACTGAAGGCGAGAATAGGAACAAGCCCAGCTGAGGAATAGCAGGAGTACCAGTAAAACTTCAAACGAAAAAGGATGGCCCTCTGGTAAAAGGCAGGTATTTATTGCAGGATACTGCAGACGTTCATGGCCTTAAGCGTTTCGGGAACAAAATCCCTTAATCATCCCTTAACCATGTGGGTTTTGGCAAATGCCAGAGGGGCTGCTATAAGGTGCAATAAAAGGTCAGTATTTAGTGGGCTGGTGGGTGCTGTTTGGGCCTCTGTGTGGGCTAATTGGGCCTCTGTGTACCTGGAATGTCAGAGCCTATTTTAATTCTCAGTCCGGACTAGGGTTGCCACCTGGCTGGTATTTTACCGGCCTGGCCGGTAAAAATGATGGCTGATCCCAATGTTATTAATAGGGAAAAAAGTTAAATATATAGGAAGGCCGGTATTTTTTTCCAGAAAAGGTGGCAACCCTAGTCCGGACCTGCCCTTAAAGGAAAACTACACCCCCCAAACAATGTAGGTCTCTATTAAAAGATATTGAGTAAAACAGCTCATGTGTAAAACCCTGCTTCATGTAGTATGTGCCGTTGGGTAATCATAAATAGAAAATTGGCATTTTAAAAAATAAGGGCCTCCCCCTGAGATTGTACGATTCACTGTGCACACATACAAACCAAATGTAAGGTCACATGAGCCAATTAACAGACAGAGTTCTGCCTTTTGCTTCCTCACTTCTTCCTGTTTCAGTTAGTGTTGTAGTATTTCTGGTCAGGTGATCTCTGAGGCAGCACAGATAGAGTCACGAAATGGTGGTTCAAGGCAAGAGGTGTAAAAGGGCAATATTTATGTAAATATATATTCCAGTTTGGTAAGATTCTTTAATATGTCATTCAATTTGATATAGACTATCTGTTGCTTAAGTATTCATTTTGGGGGTATAGTTTTCCTTTAACCATGGGGTGGTGAGTTTGGAGAGGCCCTAATCGAATTTTGGTGAGTACCAGGAAACCCACAGGCAGCAGCGACACAGTCTATTAGTTTTCAAGAGATACTGTAAGTCACTTAACTACAGGAAGAAGACGTGGTCAACTTTAAACAGTGGTCAGAAACAGGCAAACTTGGAACTAAATTTAATGCCACAATCCGATACAATCTCATCAGATACCCCATGGAGGTAGATGATTTCTTAAATGAAGACAGTAGTAGATGAAGTCAGTGGAATTCCAGAGTGAGGAACCAAATGTGCAACTTGGAGAGTCGATCCACAATTGCAAAAATGGTATTATAACCCTGAGAGGGAAGATCAAGAAAAACATTTCCAGAATTTCCAATCGAAGGGACTCAGAAATGAAAATCTTGTCATTCAGAAGATATAAACTGTCATTTATCAGGAAGGGGTAAAGATACTTCCTTCATCCTGGAAATTAGGTCACTTTGTAACAAAAAATCAGAAACATCTTTACAGAAAGTGTAAGTTTCTTTAAAGAGAAAGCAACAGGATGAAGAAAATACTTAACACTGGCTTTCTGAGACACTATAGCTCCAACAGCAGTTTCTGAAGCATCAACCTCTAAGACATTACCTTCACAGGTAGGTAAACTGGCTTTTTGGTAAAATTGACCTTAGTTTTTGTGGGTGTTTATGTGTCGGTTGGAATTAAACTAAACACTCCAGCACCACAAAGCAGCGCTAACTACTTAACCATCGGCAGCTCCACATTTGTGGCACAGCCACAAAGGCCTGGGAAACGGACAGCATGTCAAATGTGTGCATACCCTGTCCACGTGTTCTGGCTGTAGGAAAAAGGATGCTCAGAAATCCAACCCTGACTATGGGGCCCTTTGTGCACACAATCTTATTATTTTTAGGTATTTATTACTTATTTCACATTAAAAAATGTCAAAATTGTGGGTTTCTCATGATGCCTGCAAACATCATCGTCTTTCCTACTAAGCCACTGGGTTGTACATTTTCGTGTATATAAAGATAAACCCTTGTGTGTGTGAATATATACAGGTATACAGTATATATAAAACCATGAACGAGATTGACTTAGGCCTTGAGCACCTCATAGACCACATTTTCGTGATCATACTGCATAGATAGATGTCTCCCCTGGCAACTATGGGCTGTCTTTTGTCTATTTTGCTCTCCCTCCATAAAATTCAGTGTAATAAAGCCATAACCTCACTTCACTTTCTGCAGTTTTTATCTGTGCTAATCCACGTGTGGCCAGCTGTATGGTATTCATTCCTTCTGTCTGTAGGCCAAACTGTCAGATGCCCTGAAGAGATGCTGGATATATGGACACCCTTGGGCACATTTTTGAGAATTAGAAGGGAACTTTGTAGAAACCTGGATAAGTCTAATACTAGAATATAACATTTGTTTTTAGTTATAATACAACCCTATTGCAGTTCGGGTTATAAATAATATCTATAATAGGAAATCTTAATAAACACATTAAGGGGCCCATTCATTGAGTTCGAGTGAAGGAATAGAAAAAAATACTTTGAATTTGCAAGTGTTTTTGTGGCTACTTCGACCATCGAATGGGCTACTTCGACCTTCGACTACGACTTTGAATCGAATGATTCAAACTAAAAATCGTTCGACTATTCGACCATTCAATTGTCGAAGTACTGTCTCTTTAAGAAAAACTTTGACCCCCCCTAGTTCGCCACCTGAAAACTACCGAACTCAATGTCAGCCTATGGGGAAGGTCCCCATAGGCTTGGCTATCTTTTTTTGGTCGAAGGATAATCCTTGGATCGATTGATTAAAATCCTTCGAATCATTCGATTCGAAGGATTTAATCGTTCGATCGAACGATTATTCCTTTGATCGTTCGATCAAACTATTTGCGCAAAATCCTTTGACTTCGATATTCAAAGTTGAAGGATTTTAATTCCCCAGTCGAATATCGAGGGTTAATTAACCCTCGATATTCGACCCTTAATACATCTGCCCCTAACTGTGGTACAAATACAGCCTGGATCTTCTGCAAAACTATCATTACACTGTACAGGTATGGGATCAATTATCCTGAAACCCATTATCCAGAAAGCTCCAATTTATGATCTCCCGTAGACTCCATTTTATCCAAATAATCCAAGTTTTCAAAAAATGATTTCCGGGACACTCCAGTGCTTTTACAGTACAATTACCGGTAACTCAACTTACTGGTTAAGTTATAAGCATTTGTGAATAGTTATGTATGGGTTGGCCTGAAACCTTTGGTTAGGGTCCCCCCTGCAGGGAGTCATGGGCTTGTAGCCAGCGCAGCCCCTCCAACCTCTGCCTTACCCTGTCCTTTCCTTTTGTGATGGCTGAAACTACTTGCTGTCTTTATTTATATGCCTGCCCCCTTTGCTGATGTCATGGATGGGTTTGCTGATATGGGTATATAAATCATATGAGTTCTATGTGGGAGGGTTGCAGTTTGACCAACACCCAACCTTTGACTGCTTGATGTAGTTCAGAAAGAACTAGAAGACTGCAGTTGGACATCTGTAATGGCACATCTTCCATTTGCAACGTGCAACAGCTTGAGGACTGCAGGTTACTGCAAAGACTACTGTTTGTAATTAACAATTCATTTAACAGCTTTAAAACAACTGTTGTGATCACCAGTCTCCTGTTATAAATATATCATTGTACACTGTAAATTAGGGATGTAGCGAACGTCGGAAAAAAAGTTCGCGAACATATTCGCGAACTTGCGCAAAAATGCGAGCGGTTCGCGAACGGTTCGCGAACCCCATAGACTTCAATGGGAAGGCGAACTTTAACATCTAAAAAAGACATTTCTGGCCAGAAAAATGATTTTAAAGTTGTTTAAAGGGTGCAACGACCTGGACAGTGGCATGCCAGAGGGGGATCAAGGGCAAAAATGTATCTGAAAAATCTGCCTGTGTGTGCTTGGAAGAGATAGTGTAGGGGGAGAGCTGTTAGTGATGCTAGATGGCAGTTGGTTGAATAACACACTGGGCAAAAAATGCCTACAGGGCAAATAATGCCTAAAAGGTCAACTTATACACTACTACAGCGGTAGTAAAATAAAAAAAAGTAAAATAAAAAAAAAATGAATATTAAAAAAAAAAAAATTAAAGTTGGTGCTGCTGAACTACTAGGAGCAGCAGATTAGCACACCAGTCCCACTCCCCAACACTGCTAGACTAATAGCACTGGGCTCTTATAGTAGTAGTAGTAGTAGTAGTAGTAAAACAACAAAAAAATAAATAAAAGCAGTCCTTACAAGGACTACTGTTATTGCAGCAGTCAGCAGATGAGATCAGAAGCAGGACAGCTGCCCACTGCAGCTACATACAGAGCACTGCAGTAGAAGGTAGATTACTAGCCAGCAAAGCTACCTAAGCTTAAATGTCCCTCAAACCCCTGCAGACTTCTGTCCCTCCAATAACAGAGCAGTATCAACACGATTACTAGCTAGCAAACTTTCAACTGTCCCTGAAATCACTAACAGGCAGCAGCTCTCTCCCTACACTATCTCTTCAGCACACACAGGCAGAGTGAAAAAACGCTGCAGGGCTTCGGTTTTTATAGGGAAGGGGAGTGGTCCAGGGGAGAGCTTCCTGATTGGCTGCCATGTACCTGCTGGTCTGGGGTGAGAGGGCAAAAAAAAGCGCCAACAATGGCGAACCCAAAATGGCGAACGTCGCGCGACGTTCGCGAACTTCCGGCGAGCGCGAACACCCGATGTTCGCGCGAACAAGTTCGCCGGCGAACAGTTCGCGCCATCTCTACTGTAAATATGGAAAATATTAAGGTATGTATTCAAAATGCCATTATTCGTTAATGGACAGTTTAGAGCTTCCAAACTTGCATTTTTTTTAAGTAGAATTACCCAAAAAGGCAGATACTCCAATAAATTTATTCAATAAAAAATATTATACATGTTGAGCTCTTCTTATTCTTTCTTACTAAACAAAAGTGTGAAAATCCTTTTGGAAAATGTATTGCTATTATCCAAGCAGATGCATTGTTCAAGTATATTCCCAGAGCTGCAAGGTTCACAAGTCCCTCTTTGGATATTTAACCCAATAGAATCGAAATGTGTTTATTTTGGCACCCGATTGCAAAGTCATTGATTTAATTCAACCGTATCCATAAAAAAACTGTCAACAGAAATGAAATCGGCCAGTGGTTTAGGGGATGTCTGCATTTCCGGAATGAAAGAGTCAACTATTTTATTGAGCTCGGTCGAGTCTGACGATTGTGATTGTCCACTTGAGATGTATGAGAGTGGTTGTTCTGATGCTTCTCCTGAGTAAACACAATCTGGACAGACAGGATCATGTCCACCTGTCCTGTGCACTATTTGCAAGTCCTCCTTCTCCTGAAATTTGTGGCTAATGAATCCACAAGAACGTGAAGTAGAGTAGCGATGAAGGGTGTTCTCTAAAGAACAAATTTCTATAGAATGTCTTCTGGGGTCATCCAACCAAGAGGATGTCTTTTTAAGGACACCATGAGCATCTACGCTGTAGAACCTCTTCATGTCCTTCAAAATAACATTGCTGCTGTTACCTAGTTTCAGTTTCTGGCTTAAGGAGTATGCTGCAGAATAGACACTTAACGCTTTGCATGTTTTGGAGTTGAGATGCCGTTCACAACATGTTGCACTCAACAAATCTTCTTTCTCTGGAACCTGTGAGGTTTCTCGTAATATGTTCATATTGGTGTGGGAAGTATCAGGGTACCTGAACATCTTGCAGGTATCTTGGACTTGCTGGGTGTAAACACTGCGTCGTTTCAACTGGCATAAAGTTCTCTCTGGTTCAATAAAAGCTGAGGATGTGTCTGTGGACACCTGGCAAACAGGAATATATACAGGTGGAGGATCAGTTATCCCAACATTTTCCTTGCTATTGGAAAAACATTCCAAAGAGTCGGTTCTGATTGCTTCCTGAAAGAGAGATAAAAAGCAATGTTATTTTATCATTCAATTATTTATTCAATATATTTTTTATAGAGACCTACATTATTCAGGGTATAGTTCTCCTTTCAGAATTTTTTATTGATTTCTATATAATACCTTTATATAAACAGGTACCCGACTAAGTGACTGCTGGAGGATCCTTAAAGGAGTAGGAAAGGCTTACAGCACTTGGTGGTGCCAAATGTTAGGCACCCCCAAGACTTTTTAGTTAAAGTTTGGCTTTTCGTTCTACTGCGCATGCGCAGCCACGTGAAGAAAGCAGAAGATGAAAAAGAAGAGTTCCGTGGTGCTCACTGGTATAACCCCAGGCCGGTGCAGTTTTCTGCCAAAAGGAGCACTGGCCCGGGGTTTCAGCTCATATGTAGAACTCTGCTTCATGTAAATAAATCATTTTCATAATAATATACTTTTCTAGTAGTGCGTGCCTAGAATACCTAGGACAACAAATAAGTATTTACTCAAAAGACATTTTAATTTAAATATCAACAAATATTCTGCACCATGAGGGTGGCGAGGCTGTAGAATTCTCTGTGTGCCATCAGCATGGTTTAATGGTAGCTCAGTGAACATCAAGAAAAAGCACAGTCGGTATTAGTGATGTTTTTTTTCAGTGATGTTAGGAAAAGTGGAACTTGATGGCCAGTTTTTTTATCAAACCAAATTGTGTAAGAAAGTTTAATTTTCTTTATTCATTTTGCAATTTGATTTTAAGAAATAGGGTTATGTTCCATGCAGTTTATTGTACCTGTCTCCGAAGCATCCTATTAGCAGATGGAGAACACAGGGGGGCTGGGAGTTTGGGAATGATTGACAGCACTGTACTTCCTGAAGCTTCATTAGGAATGGAGATTTGTGGCACTTCGAGAAGAGAGTTGAGGTCATTTGGCTGAGATTGAATTGTTGTGCTGGAACCTGGGAAGGGAGATATAGAGAAGATATATAAATATGGCTGCACCCATAAATGTGAAATTCAAATGCTGAGTTACCACTGATTCCTGCAACTTTAAAAATTCACACAACACCATACAAAGAGAGCCATGGACCCTTCTTTTGGGGAAACCTAAACTTAATCTCACTAAGGCAGCCAGGAAATTAATGAATCATATCCTATCGCCGGCCAGACGGCTGATCTGTCAAAAATGGAAACAAAAAGCTGCCCCATAGAAAAGGGAGTTAAGGGATAAAATAGAGGAGGTGAAACAGATGGAATATCTTGCGGCCCTATGTAACAGATCGCTCCCTCAATTTGATGAGATATGGGGAAACTGGAACTATTACTTCCCCCCCTGATCACTAAAATCAATGAATACCAAGAAACAATATATTTAGGTGACAACCTTGATAAAACTGAACCCTTTTCTGTTCACAATCTGCAATTCTGTCTTGTTTTTCTTTTTTTCCTTTCCCTTTTTTTTTATGATAATTACTACTATACGCGGAATTCATTTGTGATGACTGTTTAAAATACGAACTGTATAACTGGGAAGTGGAAGGTGATAATGTCATCTATGTCAAATGTAATAATTGCATTTTGAAAATTCAAAAATAAAGTTTAAAAATAAAAATTCACACAAACGATTATAATCTGTGACATGGGGTCATATTTATTAGAATGCTCTAGGGATGCACTGAATCTACTATTTTGGATTCAGTCGAACCCTGAATCCTTCGCAAACGATTGAATCCGAATCATAATTTGCATATGCATATGCAAATTAGGGGTGGGAAGTGGAAACATTTTTTACTTTCTTGTTTTGTGACAAAAAGTCATGCGATTTTCCTCCCCACCCCTAATTTGCATATGGAAATTAGGCTTTGGATTTGGTTCGGCCGGGCAGAAGGATTCGGCCGAATCCTGCTAAAAAGGCTGAATCCTGGCAGAATCCCGAACTGAATTCTGGATTCATTGCATCCCTAGTATGAATCTGTAAAATAATCAAATCAGGTTCAACTTCATTGTGTTGGTCACAGAAATACTTCCTACTAACGTCTATAACAGCTCTCTAGGTTTAAGGTGGGGAGATTTTCAAATTGTGAATACTTGTGGCTGAAAACGTGATTGCATTTTTTCATAATAGTAATATGAATAGTATGACTAATATTTTTGGACAAACAGGTAAATCAGTGTGTTTCTACCTGATTTCTGGTAACAGTGGTTTCTTTGCTCGTGGCACTCAACGCATGAGCTTCCTGTTTGCAACATGTAGCTGTCATTGGGCAGGGAGTGGGTCCGACATACTGAAGGTTTTCGTACGCTGAGAAGATTAGTAGCCTCTTCTGTGGCTGTGGAATGTTTCTCCTCAGGGAGCCCCAGCTGCAAATGAAGAACAACTGCTTAATTTTTAATAAAAATGTTGCATTAATGCTTAGCATCAGTGTACCCTTTTGTAGGAGCGGGCGGCATGAATGATGGACGACGAAAGGTTTGTGAACACAGGAAGATTGAGAATCTATGCTCTATAGATACCTTCACTTCAAACTGACAGTAAGGGGCACATTTACCTAGGGTCGAATATCGAGGGTTAATTAACCCTCCATATTCGACTGTCGAAGTAAAATCCTTCGACTTCGAATATCGAAGTCAAAGGATTTACCTCTATTCCTACGATCAAAGGAATAATCGTTCGATCGAATGATTAAATCCTTTGAATCGAACGATTCGAAGGATTCTAATCCATCGATCGAAGGATATTACTTCGATCAGCAAATTGTAAGGAAGCCTATGGGGACCTTCCCCATAGGCTAACATTGGCCTCGGTAGGTTTTAGGTGGCGAACTAGGGGGTCGAAGAATTTTTTAAAGAGGCAGTACTTCAACTATCGAATGGTTCGAATAGTCGAACGATTTTTAGTACGAATCGTTCGATTCGAAGTCGAAGGTCGTAGTCGAAGTTCGAAGTAGCCCATTCAATGGTCGAAGTAGCAGTATTCGACCATTCGAAATTCTAACTTTTTTTCCTCTATTCCTTCACTCGAACTAAGTAAATGGGCCCCTAAAAGTTATTCTAATGATAAGAGCAGGCTAGGATGGAGGAACACAACATGAAAGAAATGGAGAGTCATATATTGGTAAAGAGATAACTGGAAGTTTCTATAACTGATAGGAACACATCAGTACTTCCCTCTAAGCTAAACACAGCCCAGCAGTAAATCTACTGTCACACACTCACATCTACCAGGGTGATGTTTCTTGAGCACCAGAGCCATTGTGTTATCAACTGTGAGGACCAATTCTATCATTTTAATGGGGACGTCTAGACTGGGTGTTGCTCTAAGGCAGACAACTGGGCTCTGAGATTGCGTGGGCAATTGTTTTCTCCCTCTCTCCTGTTGACTGCTGCTCTAATGCTGCCTGTTCTCTTGTTCCATCTCACAACCAACACATTGTGGCCCAAGCATTTCACAACAGACAGTGATATTCCCCCTCCTCAAGACCTGCACAGACTCTTCAGGGCTGCAGGTGCAGTTTATATAATGTATGGAGTGACAGACATCACAGTCGCATTGTGCACTCATAGGTATGCCATTGTGCAGAGCCCGATTAGGGCCTGACTGGTTCAACTGGCATAGGGAGGCCCTGCTGAGTGCAGAGATCCAGTTCTGTCACAGGGTTATTGGTGGCATAATCCTTTAAAGGAAAACTAAAGCTCAACTAAAGAAGTAGCTAGAAATGTTGTACATTATGTTTTGTGCTTCTGTACCAGCCCAAGGCAACCACAGCCCTTTAGCAGGGACCATCTGCAAAGATGGCCCAGTAGCTCCCCATCTTCTTTTCTGCTGATTCACTGCACATGCTCTGTGCTGCTGTCACTTACTGAGCTTAGTGACCCACTCAAAATATACAGTACATATATAGAAATGTCACAATATAGGGCTGATTAGTAATTAATACAGATAATTACTACATAGCAGCACAGACACCAGTGCAATTAGTATCAGAATTTAATAATCAGCCCTGTAGCATCAGCTTATATTACAGGTCAACCTCTTTTCTGCTGGATAATTTGAAACGACCCCTAAGCTTAGCTTCTCAACAGCTGCTCAGAGCCCACTGAGTATTTGAGTGTCGCAGACATTTTCCAAGATAGCGACCCCCTGTGACAAGTTTGAAGTCCTGGATCATTGCTGCTATTCAGAAGCTGACATTTTAGGCTGATCCAATAATGTCAGTAAATAAAATATGGCATTTTTAGACATATTCATTTTTAGGCTTTAGTTCTCCTTTAATAGGCATTGTTGGCGAGTCAGGAGTTGTGGGTACCACTTGGTGGTGTGGCTTAGAGGGATTTTGTAAATATAAAGTTTAAAATGGAAGACTGAAGTCCCTGTTATAAAAAAGTTTTTTCAATTATGCTTTATAAATAATATCCCACCATGAAGAATGATATACTGAAACTGGTCTGGAAGCAAGATTAGTTTTGTCTACTAAACTCTACTACAATATCTGCCAAACAGCATCATTAGGTGCCCTATGTCTACAAAGAGTGCTCATACTTTGGTTTCCAGTACACCAAATGGGTTGAGGTTGGGGTCATCTGGCAAGGAGTCATCTGTCAGAGCTAAGGACCATGACTTTTCTGATAGAATGTCCGATGTCATTGATAGGCCTTCCATCTCTGCCAGTGGTATCTAGATGAAGGAAAAAAATAGAAACCATTACAAGAGCAACAAAATACAAGGTATATAATTATTATGTTTTCCAAGTGGCTCGGAAGCAAGGACTGGCCAACCCATGTCTTTTTCCTTTGCAGAAGATTGGCTTTATCCTAGTAAAGAAATACTCCTGGATAATTTGTATTCTTGAATAGAAGCCTCCTCTTTTGTCTTAAGTATCTTAGTGGGAACAACGTAAAAGAACCACACTGAGAAATACCAGCCTTCATAAATGTTTTTCACTTGGACTAAACCTTTATTCCACCAGTGATGTGGGGAGGATAAATCTGTATGCGGAGAATGGGCTTTTGTGGTATATCAAGATAAATTTAGAAAATAAGGAAAAGGGGGGACTGACCTGTTTTTCTGAGGAGCCGTTGTCAGAGGGAGGGAGGGCGTAATGGTGGCACACAGAGCCAGACAAATTGTCCATCAGCTTCATCTCTCCTTCCAAGGATCCCTGGATCAGTAGTGATATTGTATCAAACATGTGTCTTTCCTGTAAGGGGTGTGCCAACGCATGCAGGGGAAAGGGGAAAAGGAGGCAGGAGATAGAAAATATACAGAGTACATCAAGAAGAGTACCAGGTACCTGCATTTCCCTTTGCTAATGTACAAGAAACAGGCAAAGAAAAGACGGACAAAGTAGAATCAAACCAAGACGTGCTGTGGTGTCATAGATTCATAACATAACAGCTTGATGTCATCAAAGATTCAGTTGTCTTCTGTCTGGGTTGGTGTCACAGGACAAATTGGGCTGCTCTTACTAATAGGGATGCACCGAATCCAGGATTCGGTCGGGATTTGGCCAGGATTCGGCCTTTTCAGCAGGATTCGGATTCAGCCGAATCCTTCTGCCCAGCCGAACCCGAATCCTGATTTGCATATGCAAATTAGGGGCAGGATGGGAAATCTCATGACTTTTTGTCACAAAACAAGGAAGTGAAAAATGTTTTCCCATTCCCACCCCTAGTTAGCATTTGCAAATTAGGGTTCGGATTCGGGGAATCTTTCGCAAAGGATTCGGGGGTTCGGCCGAATCCAAAATAGTGGATTTGGTGCATCCCTAAGCATGACTAAGTGCTGATTGGCACACCTTATGCCAGTTTGGTCACCCTCTTTGTGGTTGGTCAGAGACATAAACTCCATAGAACTTTAGGGGACTTTTTTTTCAGGCTCTACTTGTCCTTTAATGTTAAGGCATTCTGCAAATGCTGTTCACTTGCTAATCAGTAAATATGCACATACTGTGTATCATAACACCCTGTTGCTTTATATTTACATTTAATATACACCAGGTACTAACAGGGCCAGATTTACATGCTGTTTGTCACCCCCATCCCCTCCCCTTTATTCTGACATATTTTCATCATCAGGACCAGAGCAATGGGCATTGGTGCAGGGGAAACTTTAAAACTATTGTATCTCCTGCTTATCCCCAGTGTTTCTGAAGCAATGTGGGTGTTGTTGGACAGCATGTCGCCCCCTAACAATCTGCTGCCCTAGGCCCAGGCCTTGGTGGCCTCTCTACAAATCTGGGCATGGGTACTAAACAAAAAAGAAAAGCTGTTGTATTTGCTCACATTGGTTTAGCTACAGACAGTGGTGGTGGATAAGTGAATTACAGGCAATGGTGGTGGATAAATTAATTAGAGGCAATGGTGGTGGATAAATTAAGTACAGGCAGTGGTGGTGGACAAGTGAATTGCAGGTAATGGTGGTGGATAAATCAATTAGAGGCAGTGGTGGTGGTAAAGTTCATTTGTCTTTCACACATATTTTTCACTTCACTCTATGGATTTATGTATACCATTTAAATAAAATAAAGTGAAATGTGAACTTTGTTATGTTATATTTTTAAAGATTTGCATCTATTTTACAAAGATACTGATTGGGATCATCCAGCTGCTCTTTATTTCTGTAGATGGCATTTTCTAATATTTGCAACTGCTGAACCAACTGATTTCCACGGTATAAAGAATATTGATATGATATCCAGCTCCTCTTTACCTCCTCGTCTGCCAATGTCTGACACATTGGCAGATATGATGCATTAGAAACTGACATTTTCCATCAGGACCATCAACAAACCAACCAATGTTCATGGTACAAAAATATCTGTTGGAAGCATTGTCCCAGCATACATGTACCAAAAAAATGATGTGTGTTTTATGCGTGTGGCCAGCTATAATGGTAACAAATGCATCTTTCATATTTTGCATCTGACATGAAAGAGCTGATCTAGGACTGATATGATTTCAGGTATGGGATCCGTTATCTGGAAACCCGTTATCCAGAAAGCTCTGAATTACAGAAAGGCCATCTCCAACGTTTATATGTTTTCTAGTAGACTATGAAGATCCAAGTTATGGAAGGATTCATTATCCGTAAGGGTGGTGGCACACAGGGAGATTAGTCACCAAGCAACAAATCTTTGTTACTGCAGGCGACTAATCTCCCCGAAAAGCCATCCCGCCGGCAATAATGTGAATCGCTGGCGGGATGGCATATGTATCACTTCGGTTTTCCAAAGTCACCCGAAGTTTCCTTGTGAGGCAACTTTGGAAAACCGAAGAGATACGTATGCCATCCTGCCGGCGATTCGCATTCTTGCTGGTGGGAAGGCATTTGGGGAGATTAGTCACCTGCAGTAGAGAAGATTTGTCACTTCTCGACTAATTTCCCAGTGTGGCACCACCGTAAAACCTCATGTCCCGAACATTCTGGATAACAGGTCCCATACCTGCATATTATTCTAAGATAAATTAAAAAGATTCCTGATGCCACAGATCATCTATAAGTTTGGATCCTATAGTTAAAATCTCCTGGTACATTTGCTTCTAAATTAAATTTCACCTGAATCATTAGACAAAGAAACTTTTGGGCCACGTTCTAACCATTGCTAGAAAATGAGGTGAGAAATGACTTACCATGGGATTGACTAATGAAAGCTGTGAGTCGGCCTTGTTCTGCACAGAATTCATATATCCATAAGAACCTTCCTGAGGGTAGCCAAGATCTCTCCCAGTCCACATAAACGGGTCTGGATCTGGAACCTGCATGTTCTGGATCTGTAACTCCAGTTCCATCTCTGCCTCTAACTCTGCCTCCTCCTTAGCTTCCTTATTGCTTTCCTCAAGGTGTTTCATGAGCACTGCTATTACCACATTGACCAGGACAAACTGGGCGGTCAGCACAAAAGAAACAAAATAGATTGGGGAGATGACTGTGTTGTAACAGGTGGAATCCTCATTGCAGTCACGGAGTGTGTCCTGTGGTGCAGAAGAAAGGTAACACAAGATTGGACAAGTTATTGTTTGAATTCCATAATGAGAATGTTTGCATAGCACCCCCCCCCACACACACACAAATGTCCCTGGTTTAAATATCTGTATAGGTCAGTGATCCCCAACCAGTAGCTCGTGAGCAACAAGTTGATCCCCAACCCACTGGATGTTGCTCCCAGTGGCCTCAGAGCAGGTGCTTATTTTTGAATTCCAGGCTTGTTAACAAATTTTGGTTGCATAAAAACCAGGTGTCCTACCAAACAGAGAGTCATGTAAGCTGCCAGTCCACATAGGGGCTACCAATAGTCAATCACAATCCTTATTTGGCACCACCCAGAAAAAAAATTCATGTTTTTGTTGCTCCCCAACTCTTTTTAAATCTGAATGTTGCTCAAGGGTGGAAAAAGGTTGGGGACCCCTGGTATATGTTATGAGCAAACATAGGAAGCTGTTCCTGCTGATATGTGCTTACTGAATACCTGTGCTGGCACAGACTTATGGAATCTCTTTGTATAGACTATAAACCAATTTATGGGATGTTCCCCAGTGTCGGACTGGCCCACCAGGATACCAGGAAAACTCCCATTGGGCTCAGTTCAGTGGGCCCTCATGCTGACCCAAACATTTGCCTTGATGTTTATATTCATTAGTTTTTTCTGTATGAGAACTAAAAAGAAATATACAGAAGAATAGTTGATAGAAATTAAAGAGATTAGGAGAATTAGGAATTTGAAACATATGTGGAGACCAAGCCTACAGAATAGGGTTTCCTGGTGGGCCCGGCATTCTGGTTTCCCAGTGCCTTTTGTGGTTAGAGAAAGGCTATTTCAGCAAAACAATGGCCCATTGCAGCAGCTGGACCTCAACCCAACTGAAACACTGACTGTGAGCCATGTCAACCTCACAAATACTCTTGTGGCTGAATGGAAGCAAATCCCACCAGCATCTAGTGGGAACCTTCCCTGGGCTGTTAAAGCAGCAAAGGGAGGAGCAACTTCATATTAATACCCTTTTGGTTTGGGAATGAGATGTTGAACAATTGGATGTTACTTCATGAACATTGTCCCCCTATATACTTCCCCTTGAATTAGATTGTTCTATATCAGGGGTGCCCAGGACATAGATCGCGGTCTACCAGTAGATCCCCATCATGTTCCTGGTAGACCACCACCTGGGGCCTGTCATGGGAAGTGCATTGACTGGGCTGACAGCAGAGGGAAAAGGGAGTGTGTTGAAACTTTTATGACTTGCCAAATTTTGTAAAATGAACATGGTAATTAGGGGGTGTGGCCACAAAAATGGGCATGGTCAAAAAATGTCACCGCCCCGCTATCAAGGTAGATCTCCTGATGAGGGCCAGGTTTCAAGAGTAGATCCCAGTGTAACAAAGTCTGGGCACCCCTGTTCTATATTCAACCTGAAGGCAACTGTATGGACATGGCTGAATGAGCCAGATAAATATAACCATGCTGCTATGTTGTCCCTTGGGCAAGAGGAAAGTTTCAAGAAAATGAAAAGCTCAGAAGCGCACATATTAACATTGTCTTCTTCTCAGAAATGATGGCATAGTCATGATTTTACCTTCATTATACCATTCCAGTTATCTCCTGTGGATACTCTAAACAAAGTCAAAAAGGCCATGCCGAAGTTCCTGAAAGTGGCATGTCTGCCAAGACCTTCACACGGATGGGAATCTGTGCATTCTGGAAACAAAAGATTGCGTCACTGTAACACATGTTCCTATATTGAATGAATTATCCATCATGGGGTCTGTGTACCAGTACTAGTCTTTATATTTTTTCCAATATACTAAAAGGGTTGCCACCCTCAAATTAACCTTTAGTATGATGCAAACAGAAAAAGCTCTCCATCATTGCTATGATTATTTCTTTGCATTATCTCAGTTAAAGCACTGCTCAGTTGGTATGGACCTAGAAAGTGCCCACGTTAACCATTTGAGTTAAATAATTGGAGATTGACAAAAACAAAACATTGTATCTAAGAATTTAATTCTCAACATCATTCTAGTAGGTAAATGTCTATGGTGATTCAAAAAGCATATTGCATAGCTTCCTGAGTCCATTCACTATTATCGGCTCTACTGTATTGTAGTAGCCATTTAGTGAATAAATAGCTGTTATGTATGTCCATACTGCTTTTGGGTGCACCCTCTCCATGCAGCCAGACGTACAATAGCAGATGTCACATTGTGTATGCTCCAGGACTATTTTGTTTTGACATAACATTGTCCCTTAGGGGAGGCCTTAGACCTAAATGGTCCATTTTTATGCTTATGCCCCCTTTATTGATAATGCCAAATGAGTCCCAGTAAGTCAACCAAAGGAGTGTCGTAACTATAAACGAAGCAGACCCTGCAGGAGGGGTGCCCAGGGAACAACGGGGCCCAGGACACAGGGTCTGCTTCCTCTATAGTTACGCCACTCATTTGGTTAACTTACTGGGGCTCATTTGGCATTACTAATAAAAGGAGCTGGCGGGGAGCATCGGGAACCAGCGGACAGGGACTAGGCGGGCAGGTAATGGGGGATAGTGCAAGAGTGGCTGTGCGCACCAGACCCCTCTTAAGACTTATTTGGCGGGGGCGGCAGCATGTTGTTACACTGCTGAATCAAAGGCAGGAAAAAGTTACCTAAGTCTCCAAAAAGTTCAACTCCCAACGCGGCAAATATAAAAAACAGCAGCATAAAGAGCAGGCCGAGATTCCCCACCTGCAAAAGTGAATACATAAATTAATTAGGTGAGAGATACATATATATATATATATATATATATATATATATATATATATATATATATATATATATATATATATATATATATACTTTTACGGTCAGGTTATGAGTAGAAGCGAGCACTGACAGTCCAAAGTTAGGGCAGTAGACTCCAAATGGTGGGGCTGCCCCTTGGATGGCACTATGCTATTAATGATAGGATTCAAAGCTTAATGCTTAATGTAGGACCCTACAATATTCAACACTTGTGGATCTGTGGATTTTGACAAATGCCAGAGGGGCTGCTGTAAGATACCATAGACAGTCACTATTTAGTGGGCTGATGGGGGCTGTTTGGGCCTTTGTGTAATTGAAATAAGGAGCTCTGCCTACAGTATTTTAAGTCCCAGTTAAGAAATAGTGGGACGTAAAATCCCTAAAAAGATATAGGTGAGTATATTAATGTAATATTTGTAAGGGCTGTGCAATAAAGAAATGTGACACATCACCAGGGGATGGATGCAGCTAATACTGCCTTTTCCTGTTTTGTGTTCATAATGACTTGTGTATAGATAGGAAGGGCTGTTGTAGGCACACTAAAAATGTGCCTAAGATTAAGTGTGGCACTAACTTAGAAGTGTAAAGAAGCTCTACTGCAGAGGAGGACACATCAGGAATGGCAAATTAGCCATCACTTCCTCATAGTCAAACTGTGTTTACTTGAGCTTACATCCTCCCATGCCCACTATTAAAGTAACATGGAACATATAAATACATATGTAGAACTCTAGCTATTGATCTCATCAGTATGTCATGAGGTCTGTGCTGAGCACCCTTACTTGAGGAAGCGCTTGCAGAACTGTATCCAACAGGGCTCGCATACCAACTGCCATCTTTAATAACTTCAACACTACAACAATACAGAAAAATAATAACGTAACTTTTGGAACAAGAATAAACTCCTGAAATTCGGGCATCACACCAAGTTAGCACAAATTGGGTTATGTAGTAGTAACGGATAAATAATGAAGTGAGTCGTGTGCAGTATAAACATACCACGAGCAATACGCAGGACCCTCATTATTCGGATGATTGTTGGGTTAATGGGTAGTGACGCATTGACTTCAATCTCTTCCAGTGTGATTCCCATGATGGAGAGAAGAACAATGGCCAGATCCAACTGGTTCCACCTAGGAAAGTTTTTTAAAAAATGTGGTATTAAACCAGTTCCAGCACAGCATTTGTTGGAAGAGATCCCATTGAGCAGCTGACACAAGTGGGACTAAAGCTGGCCATAGACTTTGAACTGAATGGTTAGTGGAGGGTCAAGAGATGGGAAAGTCCGATCGTACGTTGATTCGTACGATCGGATCTTTGCGTCTATGGCCAGCTTAAGGCAGCATTGGGAAAGTGGGAGCCCTCACAGTGTTGGCAAACATCTCCCATATCCTCACTGACAACCAAAGGCAACATATGAAGGACCTCTACTTGTTCTACTAGCTCCACAATGACTTGACATTTCTGATATATAAAATATTATATGCAGAACCAGCATTGGGGGGAGACAAATGATAATCCTGTATTGGTCTCAGTGGGGGGATCAGACAGACAATGACATTTGAGTCTGGCTTTACTCTGCACCTATTTCTGGATTTGAAAATTGAAAACTTGATGAAAACTCCTTGCTAATTCAGGAAATCTAAATCGGAATAATATATTTTATAAAAGCAGATTCCTTATTAAAGAGAATTCTCAAGGTTTTTTTTGCATTAGAATGTAACATGACTAACATGGTGACTACAAAACTGATGGTCACACCTCTGCTGGAATGTAACGTACCTGTCTTTAAAGAATCGCCGGAAGCCAAAAGCTATCATTTTGCACCCAGATTCCAGTACAAAAATTAGGGTAAATATGTAATTACAGATTTTTAGTGCTTCATCCAATACCTAGAAGGAAAAAATATTAGATATCAACATAATATGGGTTGTTCATCTTTTTATCTGTTACAGGTATGGGACCTGTTATCCAGAATGCTCAGGACCTGGGGTTTTCCAGATAACGGATATTTCCATAATTTGGATCTTCATACCTTAAGTCTATTAAATAAACCCAATAGGCTGGTTTTGCTTCCAATAAGGATTAATTATATTTTAGCTGGGAAGAGAAAAAGGAAATCACGTGTAAGAATTTGGATTATTTGGATAAAACTGAATTTATGGGAGACATCCTTTCTGTAATTTGGAGCTTTCTGGAAAATGGGTTTCTGGATAACGGATCCCATACCTGTACCTAATTCCTTGACAGCTAATTAATAGCAGAACTCACTAATATACTACCTAATGATTAACTATGGCCCATAGCAGTTACCTGACATAAAAAGCTGTATAATAAAAGTCCTTCAAATTAAACAAGAAACCCAAATTCTTTTTGTTATTAAAACATCCATACCAGTTATAAACTTGTTTTAAAAGTCTCAGCTGTCAATCATACATTACCTACTCCGCCTCCATGCCTAAGGCATAAGGGCGGGGCAGGCAATTACTTTCACTTTCCATTCTGCACTTCCTGGAGTTCACTGCACTCCCCACATTCCCCCTGCCCTCCTAACCATCTAATGGTGTAGCCAGGTATCAGGTCCCCCATTCTGGCACATAAACAAAATTTGGAAATGATGCAAAGCTTGCCTAAATACCAGTGTCTACAAAATGGCACCTGCCTGTCTGCTGTGACAGTGATTTCCAAGATGATAAAACACAATATTGTAATTATGTTTATAGTGTAAGTGAAATTTATTTTGCTTCACAAACATCATCAGATAGGGTTTGGATGTATTTCTTAAAGTGACAGTTCCCCTTTAACAACACAATATCATCTTTTGCTGGAACAGATTTCACCATGGCCTTCAAGACCACAACACTGTAAAATGAGTTTTTGTTTTTTTGTGAATTAACAAAGCATATCAGTCACTGTTCCTTAATACACTTATAGCAAGAAAAAACTTGGCAAGAAAATACATAATACATGGGACAAAAAAAAATTAAATTGAGTTTGCTCCCATCCCACCTTTTGGAGCAGAAGTGCCTTTTCGGTTACCTTGGGTTGCTGGTAGTGCTCCATTGCCATAGTGATAACATTTAATCCAATGACCCCAGTAATGAACAAATCCAAATAATGGCTTGTGCAGATCTGATGGATGAGGAGCCGAGGGTGTGAATACTCAGAATAGTAGGGTTTACACTGGGCCTCTGGGAGAATAAAAAAGAGGATTTCAGGCCACACAAGCACAGACTGCTTGCTAGTTACCATTGTGCAGTGGTGGGGACTGATTACAGATACAATCAGTTTGAGGCTCCCCACTACTACTACAAAGACACACCAATGACCAAGCAAGTAGTTTTTGTTCGAGACATTTCTAGCTATGAATTTGTTCTTGGGCCCAGCATGCGCCCCATGCACATAGCGACTGCCATGCACTACGTTCCATTGCTATAGCATTCACGCAATAATGACTCAGAGGCAATGATGGATCAACTGAATTCCTCAGAGGTACGACACTCATGTAACTTCCATGGATGGATGGTTCCAAAAAAATGAGAATCTCCAGTTTAATATCACAAACCTGTTCCTCAGGACGGCACTATAACAACGCATTACTTTTTATATGACAGAAAACATCATTTTACATAAACATGTACACGTTACAATCTTGATCAATACAATACAGCAATGTTCAAACTGTACTTGTAACAACAGAATGACAAAAAAAAGAAAGAAATACATAAATTAAAACATAAAAATTTCTTTCACCTCCCCGTACACAAAACTTACAAAATGTCCAACGGAAAAACTCTGAGAAGAAGAAAGATGGGAATGCAAAGAACAGCATGAAAGAGAGCACAGAATACATTGTACATTGTGAGACATCCATCTGGTTATGTGCAAGAGACCCTCATTGAATTGTGTTGGTCTCGTGAATTTCTAGTAACAGAAGAGAAATATTTGTACATTTTGGCTTGATGGCATGGTCAAGGATACTCCAAGGGGCCTATTTATTAGGGATCCTGTTTTTCCCCCACATTTATAGAAAATCACTGCAAATATCCAAATTCTTCTGGAATTTTTGAGATTTAATTTAAATAATTTTGAAAATTCAAATGAAAAATGTCTATGGAAGTCAAAGGAAGACCTACATTTAACATTCAGAGTTGTTTTAAAACAGTCAGATTTGTAAAAAATCTCACTGCGTTGTGAGTGACAAAGTTTCATAAAATATTTCATTTCAACAGGGAGAATGTGGTTTAAATAATACAATGGAAGGACCAGACAATTGGGGGCTCATAGGTTAAAATTGCTATTAGGATATATATCTATGGCGTTATTAGGTTGCATGGAAAAAGACTGCTGTAGTTCTAGAACCCATAGCAACTAGTCAGCAGATATTTTTACTATTTTGTTTTTTTGTATTAGAAAAAAAAATCAATTGCTAATTGGGGAATATTGGTTGTTAAATAATTGGCTATTAAATAATGTGTGAGATCAGTTAAACAGTTTTGCGAATCCTTCCAGTGGGGTCAACTAACTTTCATGGACCTGCAAGTGATCAGAGTGAGCAGCTGTTGAAGAATTCTAAATAGAATTACTGAAAACCTGGACCGATCTTTATGGTGGCGCAGAATTCTGGGTCTGCAGGCAGAGACATTACGATGAGATGTTGTGAGTCATGATAAAACAGACAAGAAGTCACGCTCAGCTAAGTTGACGCCTGACACCAGACAGCAGTTAGTTACAAAATACCGTCACTACACTGGAATGTGACATAACATCTACCGGTACCTTTAACTGGACTGGGAGAATGGTCCAATATTACATCATCCAGCATCAGATCTAAAAGAATGAGATGCTATTAATCTGTGCTCAGCGAGCAAGGAACCTAAATCTTCATTGTTGGGCTTGGGGGACAGCTGTTTACCCGCTATGAGGTCACTGTTTTTTATTAATTATTTATTGTCCATATTTCTGGTGACTATGTGTAATACAAGTACATATTACACTTTAACTTGGGCACCAAAGTCCACCAAAGCCATGATTTCTAGAAGTGCCCAAGCTTAGCTCTAGCTCTAGTTGCATCCATGAACCAGAAAAAATGTAAGTGGCCTAGCTCCACAAAATATCATGGCAATAGGGTTCTATTCCAGCAAAGAGTTGCGTTCATGGAAATAGGTGGCACTCTTGGATGGGGTGCTAGTAAGTGGTAGGAAGCCTACTGCAATAGTGACTAATTATAGTTGGTTTTTCTAAAGAATATTTATACAAGGGGAATTTTCATTTCATATTATATACAGTAGAAGACTTTCATGAAGAAAAGGCTCATTAAAGATTACGTCTATTTAGGATGAACCCTGATCCTATTTCTATTAGTTCCAATAAGAATCCTTGGA
Organism: Xenopus petersii; assembly: GCA_038501925.1. Lineage (NCBI taxonomy): Eukaryota > Metazoa > Chordata > Amphibia > Anura > Pipidae > Xenopus > Xenopus petersii. The sequence goes on from CM076689.1 coordinate 82,577,697, forward strand.
ATCCACTCTTGGCATAAAAAATCAATTTTGGAAATGATCAGCCCTGAGTGCACACTGATTGGTGGATGCAATTACAGTGAATTGCAGTATAGTGTCGTGACTAGTGTTTCTCCACCAGTAGAGGATTTCCCATGTCTAGGCAGCCCAGGAGTATAAAGTGTTAGGCTATTTCCTTGTATGAGTGAAAACTGATCATGTCCCTAAAGTTGAGGGCATGAAGGGCCCTTTAAATATTTTACTCAGGGGCCACTGTCCTGCAATTTTCTTTGTGTCCCATGTATGTTTATAGTCGAGTTAGACCAAAAGCCATAACATAAGTGTGAGGACTGAAGGTTACAGCAAACAGGAAAGGAAATTCAGGGAAAGAACAGATTTCGTGGCGATAAAACAAAAGTACGGCTGACCTCTGACTGATAGAAAACTTTTTAAAAAATACTTCAGACAATTCAATTCAAATAAACTGCTTTTGAATATTATTTCAACTGCATGTAATTTATTCGTCATGCTTTTTTGCTCCCTGAGTGACTTTTCTACATGCAGAATAGTACAACATGTTTAAACTTGATTTGTTTGGTTTCTTTTAAATATTATATATATATATATATATATATATATATATATATACGTGTATATATATATATATATATATATATATATATACAGTGGCGGAACTACCAGGGGAGCAGGGGGTGCGACCGGGCCAGGGCCCGCACCCCCTCAGGACCCCCCGGCAGTCCGTGAGCCACATACAAATGCGGCCGTACGGAGGGGGGCGGGGCCCGGCAGCGTGTCACGCAGCAGGGCCCGCCCCCCTCTAGGATCCCCACTGTGTATGTGTATATATATATATATCTATATATCTATACATATATAAATATACACATTTATTTCTTTATTTTTTTAAGGAAAATCATGTTTTACTATCAACTGCGTACTACTAAAGCGTTTAGGAGGCGCTGAAATGCCAATATATGTAAGGAGAAAGATGCAATTATAATTAAAGTTACAATCCCCCTTCTTTTTTATCTGGCACTGAACAGGGCTGGATGCTGCAGTACTATAAGAAGAATAAAACGGTAACACTATCAATACATGTAAAGATCCGCTTTGCCAGAGTTAACCACCCTGGTGGCAGGCCAACTCTTGCCGTGTAATCAGTCCCTAGCCTCATGACTGGATCATAAGTGGAGGGAGCAGAGACGGGACTAGGTGGGGGTGGGCCCTGGTGCGGGGCGTGCAGCCGGGCCCTGCCCCCCACCCTCTTCCGTGCAGCGCTGCAGCCGCTGCAGTGGGCGCGTGACTGCCGGGGGGCCCTGCGGGGGTGCGGGCCCTGGCCCAGTTGCACCCCCTGCTCCCCCGGTAGTTACGCCACTGGGAGGGAGCCTATGCAAACCCTTTGGAAAAGGAACATAGCAGTGGCCCAAAGCAAGTCTTACTAGAAGGGATTTTTAAACACTCCCAACAGATATCTCAGGAGAGATGGTGTCTATAGCAGTAGTATGGCTAATAGCTTCTGGGAAGCTGGACTGTGGTTGTGGAATAGCAGGTATAGTAGGGAGAGATGGTGCCTATAGTAGCAGTGGGATAATAGTCTCTGGGAAGGGACTGTGGTTGTGGGATACCAGGTATAGTAGGGAGAGATGGTGCCTATATTAGCAGTGGGATAATAGTCTCTGGGAAGGGACTGTGGCTGTGGGATAGCAGGTATAGTAGGGAGAGATTGTGCCTATAGTAGCAGTGGGGATAATAGTCTCTGGGAAGGGACTGTGGGATAGCAGGTATAGTAGGGAGAGATGGTGCCTTAAGTAGCAGTGAGATAATAGTCTCTGGGAAAGGACTGTGGCTGTGGGATAGCAGGTATAGTAGGGAGAGATGAGGTCTATAGTAGCAGTGGGATAATAGTCTCTGGGAAGGGACTGTGGGATAGCAGGTATAGTAGGGAGAGATGGTGCCTATAGTAGCAGTGAGATAATAGTCTCTGGGAAGGGACTGTGGCTGTGGGATAGTATGTATAGTGGAAAGAGATTGTTCCTATAGTAGCAATGGGATACTAGTCTCTGGGAAGGGACTGTGGCTGTGGGAAAGCAGGTATAGTAGGGAGAGATGGTGCCTATAGTAGCAGTGAGATAATAGTCTCTGGGAAGGGACTATGACTGTTGGATAGCAGGTATAGTAGGCAGAGATAGTACCTATAGTAGCAGTCAGGATAAAAGCCTCTGGGAAGGGACTGTGACTGTAGGATAGAATACATTTTCTCCCAGAAACAAGAGACCCCACTTTGAGACGTGCCTGCTTCTGTCCAGTTTAAATTGTGTGTAAATATTAACATAGAAATCAAATATTATTTTATAGATGACTAAGTATATTTTTCCCATGTAATTACATAGCAGGCTCAGGATACACAAGCAGCACACCAGCACATCTTCCTGTCTGGAGACCATTTTTAAAGACTTTTTTATTACCAAGATCCAGACCTGTCCTGTGTGTAGAGGGATTGCTCGCAAATCCTAATTTAAAAAACAAGGAAGGATTGTAATCTTTCCCCTGACACAGGGCTTTACCTAACCATGCATTTGTATCACTATCCATGCTTCTAGGAAGCGGCCATTCCTGCCAAGGGGAAGAGCTCCTGTCAAAGGTCAAGCAGCACTCAGAAAGTTATGACAATGAGTACCGACCGGCCATCTCTCTCTCCTTACTCCTTCTCTTTTTCTCCATCCTGCGGAGCCTCTTTTCTTCCCGTCTCTTTGCTTCCTCTTCCTCCTGATTCTGCCGGCACTTATGGAAGTTCTCCACCACCACACCCACAAACATGTTCAGCACAAAGAATGCCACAATCAGCAGAAATGAGATGAAATATAGCAGCATCCAAGGGTTGTAATTCATAACTGGCTGGAGAAAAAGAGATAATGTTTGTATTACTGTTTCAAGATAATCAAATGTTTACAAGGAAATGTGGCCCCTCTGCCCTCTTTGATATAATGGTCAAAATCCCTAAATTTTAGGTGAAACTGAAATTAACTGAAATGCTGTCACTTTGGGCAACATTCAACTTGCATATACATAAAACTCAGTGATGGATTCACCCTTCAGAGTAATGCAATGTTTTAGAAGTAAATCGGATGTATTCTGATATGTAAAGCAAAAATTGTACCTGCTGGTCCACTCCAACAGCATCCAGTCCATCATACATGATGTCCACCCATCCGTCTTTAGATGCCAGGACAAACAGAGACATCAGAGCCTATTTAAAAGAAAAAGGTGAACATAAACACTTTCAGTATGGAGTCTAAGTATAGAGTTTGATATAATAGACAAAAGAATATCCATGAATATCCTGTAAATTATATCCTTATAAACCATGCTTAGTGATGTCATCACCTAGGTTAGCATTCCATACAGAGGACGACGTTTTATATAGTCATGGAACTCCTCGTGACTTTTGATATTTTTATATTTTACAATAGGTAGGGTACTTTACTCACTATATACTACACGTACCTGCCCAAGATTATCGAAGTTGTACTTGTGTCTTGCCCATTTATATTTGGCTTCAAGGCAGTCTGATTTATTAGTGATGTTTCGAGTGTCCTCTCCCTGACAATAATAAAATTTCCCCTTGAAAAGCTGAAAATAGAATGGGATATTATTACAGTTAGCTGCCCATGAATGAAATAATGAGCTTTACAAAGAGTGCAGCTGATTTGGACACTACCTTATAGGAAATACTGTATACTTAGATAGCACGGTGCAATATTCTCTATGATATACCCTGTGCTATATACAGCACACCAAAATATAATTGGTGGGTAATATAACGTATGCATATCATTCTTTGGCACTCCCTTGTACATACCTGGACTCCAAGTATCCCAAATATAATGAAGAAGGCACAGCAGATCACCACAATGTTACCGATGGGCTTTAGAGAAGACATTAGTGTCTCAACAACCAGCTTTAATCCCTGAGCTCGACTAATCACCCTAGAATGGGACACAAGAGTTATACTTTTTTACTTTCATAGCTAACAATACAGAGTAATCGTCCTTTGTTTAACATTTGTAGCCCATGGACACTCCTTTTCTAAATATTTGTATTTATGCACATGGTTGTGCTTTCAGCATGATGGTACAGCTTATTGTGTGCCCAGGTCATTCCTTCTTTTTGAATTTATATATGATTTGGAAGCTTCCATATTGTTTCCTTTAGACAGTACAAAAGAACATTCCTTCTGTTTGTATTTATACATATAGCAGGGTGCTGCCATATTGTTTCCCTTAGACAGTACAGATATGAGGGTATAGGTTGTGTGCCCAGAGCATTCCGTCTTAGTATTTATACATATACAGTAGGTATGGACTGGCATATTTTTTGCTTCAACTGAAAAAGCTAGTCACTAAGTCTAAATTCTATTCCATGACTGACTGGTGGAACACGTCGAGTTCCATTATATAAAGGGCCAATAAATGCACCAGTGGATTATACTAAATATTAGTAACATTTATTAGTAAAATTAGTAGTTGGCTTTTTGGCATTTTTGGTCTAGGTCAACCTCCTCTACTCTACCAACCTGAGTGGCCTTAAAGTCCGGAGCAGCCTCAGCACCCGGAGCATGCCTAGGATCTTGGTGCCACTGTCAGACACCATAGAGACTAGAATGTCGATGACTGAGATCAAGACCAGCATTCCATCTAAAACATTCCAGCTGCTCCTCAGATATGCCTTCCCACCAAAGCAAAAGTTCATGGCCACCACCTGTCATTGAACAGAAACAGGTTAACAAGAGTAATATTTGTGCCAGTCTATGCAGTTTGCAAGGCTTCTATCAGAAAACATGGGGCTTCATGCATGTCCCAAGGCAGGGACCCCCAAAGTATATGATGACCCCCCAAACCAACAACCTAAATTTGGTAGAAAAAGAAATTTCATGTAAGTGAAAAAAAGAAACGCCATGTAAGTGACTAGTATAAGAGGAAGCCACAAGTAGACCACCGTGCAGACCCTCACCATTCATACCTAAGCCAGAAATTGTTGAAACAGAAGCTTTATTTTTAGTTACATGGTTATCTCTGTAAATTATAATGCAGCAGAACAGCTGCCAAGGGCAGGGGACATGAAAAGGTTCACACAAGGGTTATTAACAGCAAACCTGCACTGAATTTGCATATATCCATTATCCCACAGGGTTTCCACAACCATGAATAAATTAATGTTAATTGCTCTGCCCCCCCAAGATATATCATCATAGCTTTGGTCAATCTGGCAGCCAGCAAGTATAAAGCTGTATTAAAAACTGTAATTACCTTTACTGTCATTTCAGCCAAAAAAATCAAGGTGAATATGTAGTTGGACAATGTGAGAAATATTCTTTCCTGTAAAAATATACATTAAGTCAAAATTTAAAAATAAGATAATTAATTTCAGCATTCCCTTTCAGTATCATTTAAACCGAAATATTCTAATAAATGCAAAGAAATTAGCCTGCCAGGGTCACACGCTGAACCTAGCAGCTGCACAGGAGTTGATGAGACTGGATGCAGAGTGACCAAAATACAAAATAAACACCAAGTGCAAAGTTACTAAAGAACTGTCTGCAGCAGTTTTATTTTGGATGAGTTTTCTCCTTATCAGTTTTATGGCTTGAAACACTCACGGCACTGTGGGAGTCTATTTTCGGTCTCTCCATGGCAATGGTTATGCAGTTGAGAAATATGATCACCAAGACGACGTGATCAAACATTCTGTGGGTGATAATTTTATTGCATATCAGCCGGAATCTGGAAGAAGGCACAGACATGTCATTGGAGGAATTGAGAATCTACATTCTGCAAATGTTGATCTGATGAAAATATAACACTCACTTGGAATATGGTGGGAACAAATACAACGACCAAGTTTCTCTCTCCTTGCACCAGGCTGGTAAATGGGATATGATCCAAGCTTTCAGTCTTTCTCCCCTACTCTGAAATACAATTTAAAAAGCAATCTCACAAATTAACTCTCTCTGCAAAGCATCTTTTAAAGCAAGGAATTTGCCCTGCTCATCCTCAAAAACTGAGCCCACTCTGTGTCCAAGAAATGTTATGTTTTTCTTCTCAGACACTATGAAGGATGAGTGGGGTTAATGCTGCTAATTTATACAAGACCAATAAAGGCTTTGACAGCTCCTTATAAAGAGTGAGAACCTTCCTTTTGTGATAACCTTAAATATAATGGTGTGATTTTGTCTAGTGATTTTATAAAGGGTTTTGGTCAAGGGTTTCCCCCAATGGATTTTAGGGTTTGGGATTTTTAGATTGTAAGCTCTTTTTGGAAGGGCCATCTTTACCTCTTCTATTGGTTATTGGTAGTTTTGTGTAAACGCTGCTGGATATGTTGGTGTTTTATAAGAATATGACAATAATTAGGAACAGTATCTTCTAGGCAGGTCCATCCCTTGGACAAAACTGATATACAGCCAAGAAACAAACTAGTGTAAATGCCTTCTATTGTGCTAATAATAACTCTTTGTGCCTTCAGATCAAGTGATAAACTACAGTAGATTCAAGATACTTACCATATTTAAATCATCATCAATGTTATTGCTATAGTCAACCTTAGAATCTTCTAGATGGAGTTGAGGAAACACAGTGGAAGGTGATGTCTTTCCATTGCAATCTTGGTACTCTCCAGGAAGGCTGTGTATGCTCTGCATTCCATAAGGATAAGGCACATGCAATGTATCATGCAAGTCATAGAGGTCTCGTTTATCCACAAGGTCCATCCTGTTGAGGGAAGAGCCAGTACGGCTGGATACCTCCTCATCTGATGTGTCACCTTCTGAGCTTTCCTTTCCATCAGCAGACAGAAGGGATTTATGCTCACCACTCTGCTCATGCCGCTTTAGGCTGGAGGCTCGTCCGATGCTGTTCCAACTAGATCTACGGCTATTCCAACTACACACTGCACCCCAGGAACTGTGTGGGGAGTTCCTTGAACTTGACTGATATGAGAAAAAGCACAAAAAAACAACATTAGCACTTAATAATCAGGAGTACAATACACAGCAGATAACTAGATAAAAAAAGAATCCTTGACATACCATAGGCCTGATTTCACAAGCATGTGGACCTCCAGAGACATTACTCTCCCTCCTAGATTCACAAGCCATGGGAATATCTCCAAACAGAGCACATTTTGGCATTGGCATGGGTGTGGCTGCTGTGTGGATGATAAGGGGTGGTTGTAACATGCTCTTTCCATCTAGGTACCCATGTAAAGGAGTAACTGTGGAACAAAATGTCCTTCTTAATTCAGTTTATTTTTCATAAAATATCATACAATAATAGACCACTTTCCTTATTTAGATCCATAAAACAGACATGTAGGCAGATGAATTGTGAAAATGTTGGGGGTATTTCTCAATCTTTGAAGCCACACCTGCAAACCAATTTGGTCAAGTCCTCCACTTGCATGGCAAGAACAGACTCTCAAACCTTAGACTGGGATCCCCATTAGGTAAGTGCAAAGCAGTGGATTAGGAGACATTTTCCAATGGTTACTTGCTGTGTTGGATTATTTGATACTAAATGGGCTTTATATGCAACATTCTGCCTGGACTTGGACAGGGTCTATGGCAGGGTATTTTTGGCACTTTATAAACAACAACAGGCTTCTACTAGTAGCTCTATGTTTCCTCATGAGGCAACTTCGGAAAATGAATTGCGCAGAGTGCCATCCCGCCAGCGATTTACATTCTAGCTGGCGGGAAGGCAGGGGAGGCAGTTTGGGGAGATTAGTCGCCCCGAAGAAGAGGAAATTTGTCACCGGGCAACTAATCTCCCTGAATCTGCCCGTGTGCCCTGACCCTAAAACAGGAAACAGGTCCAAAACAAGGAGACCAATATTTAGGGACAGGGAAGGAGGCAGGAACCAAAATACAGGAATCAGGTTTTAGGGTAAGGACACACTGGACGATTTGTCGCCAACGTTTTTAAAAAGTAAATTGCGGCGACAAGACGATCGTCTTTTTTGAACAGACGATTCACAGCGACTATTGGCACAGAGCGATTTGTATCCCATTACTCTGTGTGGTACGTGCTCCACCCAAACTGGAAACGGTTTGTGCTTCCCGCTGTAACCTGGCGTCTTTGCGTTCTTGCGTTCTTGCGTCATTGCGTTCGCATTGTAATTTGAATACAATTGCTGCTACTTAACTGTATGTGTGTGCGTGTCTAGGAGATTTCAGTGCTTTTCTAAGTACATGCTATTTCAGATAAATCGCTCAGAAAAGGGTCTCGGTGCGTTTTGGAGCTACAGGCGATTCACAAACGCGCTGTGGGCACAGGAGCTGCCGTCTTTCATTTGGTTTTGTTCAGAGACAAAACGAGCGATATGTCGCCGCGATTTGCTTTTTAAAAACGTTGGCGACAAATCGTCCAGTGTGTCCTTACCCTTAGGGTTACTAGTAACAGGTAATTGTTGTGGTTACAAAATGCCAAAAAATACCCTGCCATAGACAATACTGAGAATTGCTTCTGCTTAAACACATGTAGTTTCTTAGCCAAGCCAATTATTACTACTACGGTCTCTATTTTGTAGCCATGACAAGTAGCTGCTACTAGTAGCTCTGTGTGTATTCACCCTTAGGGTCTGACCACACAGCCAGATTCAGGGAGATTAGTCTCCAGGCGACAAATCTCCTCTTCTTTGTGGCAACTAATCTCCCTGCCTTCCACTGGCTAAAATTAAAATTGTCTGGAGGCAGGCATTTGGAGCGTTTTGTTTTCCAAACATGCCCGTAATTGCTTCACGAGGAAACTTCGGGCGACTTCCGAGTGCCTGCCCCAAGCGATTTTCATTTTAGCCAGAGAGAGGCAGGGGAAGGCAGATCGGATAGATTAGTCGCCGTGAAGAAGAGGAGATTTGTCCCCTGGCGACCAATCTCCCCGAATCTGCCCATGTGGCCAGACCCTTAATGCTGTTTTATGTGCAATCTTTTTCTGATCTGGTGTGCCTAACAATGCTTTGCATTCCCATGTTTACCCCAGTAGGTATCTCTGGTTTCTCATGTAGTAATACCTGGTAGCACCCAGCACCAGATACCTGTGGGTGACACCAAAAACAAAAGGTGGCTGTTATAGGTAGAATAAAACATGCCTAGACCAGAATTCAGTTATTCCCCTGGGGTTTGAGATTACCTTACATATAACTATTCAAGACAAGAGACGACCTGGACATTTATTAGACTTTTTTGTTGACCCCAAAATGTTAAAAAAAAAAATCTATTCCCCTAAAGAAAAGCCTGAGAACATTAAACCTTAACTTGACACTATTTCCTTTGATCTCTAAAACCTATGGGTACTTACAAGACGCATTGGAAAGACTCTTGCGGATATGGCAGTCCTCATGGGCAGATTCAGAACCTGATTGGGAGCCCTCCCCTTGCTGAAAAAAAACAAGGACAATTACACCTGACCAGGCAACCCTTATAACATCATGGAGGAACTCTTTTTAGCCTATTGTTTGTGTAGCCAATTTGCAGAAATTCTGTGAAAACTGTTGGACAAGTTTCAGCAACATCAGTCTAGAGCATTATTGCAGTCACTTTTTTTATGGAGGACTACTGATTTAACTTTGCATGATGTTCCTTAGAAAATTTACAAGCCTAGATCTATTGTATGGAAAAAAACATAAAGAAACCGGAAGTGATAACAATATTTGAGGACAGGTGCATAACTGGGGCAAACATCATTACCAGCAGCTTTAATGGTGGGGGTAAAAGACAACAATGGTGCATTTCTTAATCAATAAATCTACATGGCTGGTGCTCTAGTTTTTGTCCCAGTTTTTTTTCTGCTTGATGATATTGATGAATGACTCCCAAATCTTTGCACACGTCAATGAAACGTGGAGGGAATTTTCTCACTGAAACTGTTGACAAATGAGGTCACAAAAGCAGAAAAAATTTGACTACAGTTTTCAAAATAAAAATCACAGTTGATAAAAAATAACACTGTTAAGGCAAAAATGTATGTGAGCTCTTATTAATCGAGCTGACGTACCACGTTGGAAACCATTATGCCCAGGACACAAGCTAAGATAAAATATCGGTAGGTTTTCTTGCTAGTAAGCAGTTTATACATAGTAATGATTGTCCCATATATGCACAGCGTTACTAAAATCACATTATATTGTACTCTGAAAGTGCAGAGTTGTTTCACTTATCATAATCCCCATAGTTAAATGAATTAGGTGATAGTTTATTGATGTATTCATTAATACTGCCTGCTCTTCAGACTTTACAATGTATTCTGTAATAACTACTTGGCACAAGCCAGGAGAATGGTATAAAGGATAAAATACTGATTAAATAAATGACTATGATTAAATTTGTAAAGATATTACTTGCTTGGGAATATAAATTTAAAATGAACACTGGCTTAGGGCGTAGGAATAGGATTTCAATATATTACATCTCATATATTTATCTACCTGTGGATGACTTACTTGTACTGCCAGAACTGCTCTCTTGTATACAATACCTTTATAATGTATCCCATAATGCATCACTCAAGGGGATATTTTAGACCAGGGGTCCCCCACCTTTTTTTTTTGTGAGCAACATTCAGGTGTAAAAAGAGTTGGTTAAGCAATGCAAATATGAAAAATGTTCCTGATTGTTGCAAAATAAATGTTGTTCTTAGCTAGTAGGTAGCCCCTATGTGGACAGAAGGTTCTGTTTGGCAGTATAGTTGTTATTCCTCCAAAACTTTCCTTCAAGCCAAGGTTGGTGTGCAACATGTTACTCTAAAGCCACTGGTTGGGGATCTCTGCTTTAGACAATATTTTCCTTTACTTCAGTTTCGGTCAACTTTAAGCATTCCACCTGCATGACCCCTAAGCACTGTAAGTATCCACCCCAGTACACCATTATTTATACATCCCATACACTTCTCTCTAACAGTATCCACTAGATCAATGATCCCCATCCAGTGGCTCATAAGCAACATGTTGCTCACCAACCCCTTGGATGTTGCTCCCAGTGGCCTCAAAGCAGGTGCTTATTTTTGAATTCCAGGTTTGGAGGCAAGTTTTGGTCGCATACAAACCATGTGTACTACCAAACAGAACCTCCTGTAGGCTGCCAGTCATCATTGGTGCTATCAAATAGCCAATCACAGCCCTTATTTGGCACCCCAAGAACTTTTTTTATTCTTGTGTTGCTCCCCAACTCTTTTTACATTTGAATGTGTCTCACATATAAAATAGGTTGAAGACCCCTGCACTAGATTATACTGCTCCAGAACTTTACACTTCCCCAACACATCACATCATCTTCCTCCCTCCTTGGCACACTACACTGCTCATATACCTTCTCAATACACTACAACAACATAATAGCTCCTAAGAAGTAGCATAAAACCAAAGCTCCTCAACACATTAAAGCTAAATCCAACACACCTCCCTAATAGTAATAAAATACATCACTCCTCTCATACCCCTGGCATAAATCAACAATTTACAAAGTCCCCAAACCAAGTATTTACCAAATCCAACCAACCTCCATATCATAAAAGTCAGATCTTTTATCAGGCCTCCATTACATTGTGACACCGCCCCACCTTTTCTTTTAACCCTTATAACTTTCACCATGTTCCAACTATTGCACCACCCCAATCTTGTTCTAGTCTCTTATTGTCAAGATCCTCTCTCAAATAAAACAAAGCATTTTATCAAGTTATTTAGTTTATGTTTTATTATTCACTTTTTTTATTGTAAATCAAAAATAGAGGTAGTCAGTCTATGGGTTGTGTGGTTTTTGTCATGTGTCTTCTTAATTACGTCCCCACAAGACTGATTTTTGTGTTAGTTGCAGAAGGAATGATGGATTATTCTTCGTTGGCAACAATACAAATCTACCTTTAGCAAACAGAGGCATGAGAATAAGATACTTTTGTTCAGTTTAAAGTAATAACCATTGATTCTCTGTTCTTTTAGCTATAAACATAGGTCAACTGTATTTTTCAAAACTACTAAATGGCGAAATTGGTATATTCAGTAAAACATCATTTTACATCCCCTGATTTTAAGTTTTCCTTAATTTTACATCTTTTTTGTGTCCCACCATTTTTTTCTGGTCCCCTGAAAACTTAAAATGGGGTTCCAACTGTTCATACAATGTCCATCCCTATGAAGAATTGCCAGGAAATAATGCATGGTGTGTAAACTGAGAGTCAGGGGCCAGGATTAGTGGCTCTTACTGGAGAATGAATGGGTGGAACCATACAGCAGACCTTGTGACCATATGGGCCCCCTAATCTTGTAAAATTCAACTGCACCCCCTTAGTTGTTGAGCCACTCCCTCTCTTTTTTTTTAGGTGACTATAATATTAAAGGACTTTAGATAAGAAAGTTTATGTCAATAATGCAGAGAATAACATATGCAAACAAGTCATGCAATTCTTCAAAAAGTAGATGTGAGCATCTGTGCTGCTACAGGACCTTGGGGGAAATAGTAATTTTCTGTTGTGCTGAAGGTTGGTGGGAGGGGGAGGGTTGTGCATACAAATATGACCAGTCTTAGCGGTTATTAACCTGCAGACCTGACCTTTACAGTTCCAAAATGTTACCAATCAATTGTGTTGTGTTTGCTACCTGCCATCAAATGGTCTCCACATAAATAAAATGCAGAGAATGGGAGAAATGTCACGAGGAGTAATCTATGCCCTTTATTGGGGCACTGCCTCATCTCAGCCTTTTATAGAACTGCCAATAGGCAGTTGGACATTCCACATTGCAGACTCTTGCTGAAATAAGTATATTAGACATGGGACACACACTCAATCTTATATTCCAGGTGTAACCAACTGGTTCTCATTGCAAACAAAACTTTTGGAACTTCAGATAAAAATGTATTTTGTTTTCATCCAAATGGATGCCCTTGATTTGGAAGATGCATCAGGGAATTAATATTTCCCTTGCTGTTGTACATGCTTACCCCTATGGACTCAACTGGAAGCTGTATACAGCTTAAATGTGCACTCGTGTCTTCTCTTTTAGATACCTCCTGCAGAAAAAAAACATGGAGTCACTTTGGTGATACAGTCACACAACAAAAATGTTGGTTTATATAGGAAATACTATTTTTAAGGCATTGAGGGAGTTCTGTGGCCATATGAGATATATGCTGATAAATGTAAAGTCATGCACCTGGGATGTAAAAATATCCAAGCCACTTATACCCTTAATGGGACTGCCATAGGCAAATCCATTATGGAAAAGGACCTTGGAGTCCTTGTAGATAATAAACTTGGCTGTAGCAAGCAATGGCAGTCAGCAGCATCAAGTGCAAATAAGGTCTTGAGCTGTATTAAAAGGGGCATAGACTATTGAAGATAGTTCATAGTACAAGTTGATCCAGTGACTAGTCCAAGTCAGGAAGTATTTTTTCCCCCCTGAGGCAAATTGGAAAGGCTTTAAATGTTTTTTTTTTCTCTTCCTCTGCTTCAGGCTGAGTTACAGAGGGAACTCTGAGCCAAACTCATTTATTATCATCGATAATGTACCCCCTACTGTAAATTATAAGGATATTAGAAGTCACTGAGGGGTTCTGTGACCATATAAAGACACAAGACTGCAGGCTGAGTTATACAGGGAACTCTGAGTATCACTCGTGTATTATAAGGGAAAATGTACCCCCTACTGTAAATTATAAGGATATTAGAAGTCAGTGAGGGATTCTGTGACCATATAAAGACACAAGGCTGCAGGCTGAGTTATACAGGGAACTCTGAGTATCACTCATGTATTATAAGGGAAAAATGTACCCCCTATGGTAAATTACAAGGATATTAGAAGTCACTGAGGGGTTATTTGACTATATAAAGGCACAAGACTACAGACTGAGTCATACAGGTAAGGGGGATTTGTATATTTTAGGAAAATAAATATTGGTAATGGTACAGGGATTATAGTAGATGGGAAGGATGGGTTTCAGCAACTCTATCCAGCCACTAGTCCCTTTTCCGTCTCTTCCTGTCTCTAATTAAATGTCTCCTCTTCTATTCTCTTCAGTGCCCTGCCCTGGCAAATTCAATTGGCTCACAAGCATAGTAAAAGGTATGTCATGGCTGAATCAGCAACAGAAAAGGGCAAGTATTACATTCCATATGTGGCGAGTTTATACCTCAGTCTGAAATCCCTCCACAAGGATCGCCACCAACAGGTTGAACAGGACGTAATTTCCAAACGTCATCAGCGCAATGAAGTAGAGTGCAGCCCAAGAAGATGTTGAAGCCATGCCGTTGTACAGAACCTTGTTCCAGTCCTCCTGGGTTAGGATCTAAGTTAGGACAGAGAATTAGAAAGGAGACCTATGCCATGAAATCCATTCACTTGTACAAGAGAGTGCACAATACCTGGAACACAGTGACTGTAGCCCACAGAAGGGAGTCAAAATTCTTCCTGTCCGGTAGAGTGTCACCATCTTTCTCGGACGCAAATTTACAGCCAAACAGATGCATCCCTAGGATACTAAAACACATTATGGCTTTAAGTGTATGGCGGCAGCACAAAGCAAGAGTGTTATCACAACAAGTGCAAAGGAAATACGACAGATTAATTGAAGCAACTGATCTAGGGAATAGACTGTGACTGCTCTTCAACTACTCTTTCTAACCCACTACTTAATCATAATTCAAGGATATGACAATTCTTTTTCTAGTTCGGTATTTACTTGGTTAGTTTTTCAAAGAAACCCAATGCTGCCTGTCATGCCCATTGCTTGTGTCACTAGAGGGAGCTTTTGCTCCTTCAAAATTTGCACTGCTTTCCAGAACCATAATTTTCACTAGAAATCAAAGTTGAAATCCTGAACATGGCGATATTTCCAGTGTGGCTTCAATAAGTACAGCAGACTTGCACCACAAAAGACACACAAATGTTATGTTAACATTAACACAATGTTAGCTGCATCTTGCACACTAGTGTCTGCAATTATGCTGGAATTATGGGGTACATGTATGGATTTTGGGTATAAAAACACGGTAACTTACATATGAAATTGCTGTTTGTGTACTGAACACACATGTTCAGCCTCAAATTAACCCATTCTGAACTTGATGACAGCATGCCTTTAAATTATGTCACTTGTGAAAAAAAACGTTTATGAATTTACTGGTACAAATGGAAATCTAACAGTTTTGGGGGGAAATTATTTTATATCTGGTTATCCATTAAATATATAGTAAAAAGAGAAATTATTTTGGCCCTGCCTGCTGGAAAGGTCTAGCAGAACTGATCTTATGCTTCCTACCTGAATATGAAGATGAATAGCATAAGCAGCATGCAGAAAGTGGCCACATTGTCCATGGTTTTCATTAGGACCACCAGCTGGCGCTGCAGAGCAGGCATGAACCGTACCAGTTTGAGAACCCTCATTAGCCGGAACGTTCTCAGAACAGACAGACCTCCTCCCTGTTGGCCAATGATCTCCCAGACGCTGCAGGGAATACAATGAGTCACCTCAATTAGCATCAACTTTGCTTCATTGTGCATGAGAAACAACCAGAAGAAGAAAACGTTACTACAATGGCTGCTTAGGAACTGTAACATTCCACTCATGTCTCTTTCCAGGATCTAACATGGCCAGTCAATCAGTTGGCTGGTGCCAGTGGCATCTAAGAGACGAACAATTAAAGGGTACAGCATTGATGGCAATTTAGTAGAAGCCCAGGCTACAGTGGCCAAGAATTACATTCATTCCTGTGACAGCAGGCCTAGATTTCTGGGAGAGCCACAAAGGCCTGAGCCTAAAGTGGGAAGATTCTAGGGGTGATATGCTGCCCAAACTGTATCCACAGTAATCCCACTAAGATAAGTCCTAGGCAGGCCCGGACTGGCAATCTGTGGGTTCTGGCAAATGTCAGATGGGCTGCTGTAAGGTCCCATAGACAGTCACTATTTAGTGGGCTGGTGGAGGACTATTTGGAAAACCACAAAGACCTGAGCCTAAAGTGGGAAGATTCTAGGGGTGAAATGCTGCCCATACCATATCCCCAGTAATGCCACTAAGGTAAGTCCTAGGCAGGCCCGGACTGGAAATCTATGGGTTCCGGCAAATGCCAGAGGGGCTGCTATAAGGTCCCATAGACAGTCACTATTTAGTGGGCTGGTGGAGGAATATTTGGGCCTCTGTGTCATTGGAATGCAGGGCCTATTTTGACTTCCAGTCCAGACCTGGTCCTAGGTGCACCCACCATCAAATCTGTCCCTTTATAAACATTATGAATAAGTCAGCTTTCATGAACAAATTTTTGAAATGCTTAGCAGTCAGTGCCTCTGTGGGCCCCTTTTGTTTCCAATGCTCCCTAGAAGTTATGAGGTCACCCAAAAGAACCAATCAGACCCACAGGCTTTAATTTTCTAACTTGCAGAAGACTGATCAACATAAACCATTGATCAATCATTTGGTCTGGTTGGTAAACACTGTAACAGGCCAGGGCAGAAATGGCTGAAGTCAGATATTACCTGATAACCACAATAATTCCATCGAAGATGTTATATGGGTTCTTGATATATCCAAATGGACCGTATACCAAGAGTTTTAAGAGCATTTCGAGAGCGAAAAGACTAGTGAAGACGATATTGCTGATCTCCAGCGCATTGGTCAGTTCTTCTGGCTGTGGAGCAAAGCAAGTGTTTATAGGGCGACACCAGGCATGGCAGTAAATAAATACATAGCAGTGCTACTTTACACCTCATTCACTATGTTCACAACTGTGTCCATAACATGTGATTTACATAGGTGCCCTAAGCCTATGGGAGACAGTCAATAACCATTAAAGGGGTTGTTCACCTTTGAGTGATATTCTGATACCATTTGCAATTGGTTTTAATTTTTTATCATTTAAAGTTTTCGAGTTATTTCGTCAGCTCTTATTTTTATTCAGCAGCTCTTCAGTTTGCATTTTAAGCAGTCTGGTAACTAAGGTCCAAATTACCCCAGCAACCATGCATTGATTTGAATAAGAGACTGGAATATGTATAGGAGAGGGCCTGAACAGAAAGATGAGTAATAAAAAGTAACAATAACAATACATCTGAAGCTTTACGGAGCATTAGCAAAGAGTCAGAAGAAGGCAAATAACTATAAAACTATGAAAAAATAAATAATGAAGACCAATTGAAAAGTTGCTCAGAGTTGACCATTTCATAACATACTAAAAGTTACCTCAAAGGTGGACCACCCCTTTAATGGCATAGCATAAATCCATGTGCAACTTCTGCAAACAACCTTTTTATTCTTCTCTCCAGCTTTCTGTTAGATTAAGTTATCAATTATCCAGAGAGCAGATGCTGCGCTGTGGGATTTTCATAAATAAAAACTTTGAATATTTTACTGTTTTGCAGATGTCACAATATTGGAATAACAGAAGCACCAGCCGATTGCACTGCATGTGTTTACTTAGTCTGTGCCCTAAATATGGGAGGAAGGGGGGGGCATCTGGATACTTGTTTCTTTTCCCTAAAGTGATAATCACTGGTGATATAGGACTCCCAGAGTCAGCCAGGATAACAAACACTCCTCATTGGGTGGGAGATTTATCTCTACCCCCACTATCATGTTATAAACTAGGCAAGATAAGGACTAGGATAACAAGTACCCAATCAGGGTGATCCAGCATTAATAATAAGTGTGTTCATCATATGCAACTGAAAGGAATGTCAAGGCACTGCTCTTTTTGCTTTGGAGTGTCTTCTGCCCCTATTACTGCCCCAGGCAATACTGGTTTAGTACCTTGGCTACCTGAAGTATAGATTTTATGAGGTGTAAGGGCAGAGACACGCTACTATTTCAGGAGATTAGTCGCCCAGTGACAAATCGCCTCTTCTTCGGGCGACTAATCTCCCCGAACTGCCTTCCCGTCGGCTAGCATGTAAATCACGGCAGGATGGCACTCGGAACGTTTCGTTTTCCGAAGTCGCTCGAAGTTGCCTGGCAAGGAAACTTCGGGCGACCTCAGAAAGCCGAAGCGATCCGAGTGCCATCCTGCCGGCGATTTACATTCTAGCCGACGGGAAGGCAGTTCGGGAAGATTAGTCGCCCGAAGAAGAGGCGATTTGTCACTGGGCGACTAATCTCCTGAAATAGTAGCGTGTATCTCTGCCCTAAAAGTACATTTAAGGAGAAGATGCAGGGATTACAAACTAACCCTAAGTGTCACATAATTAACAGCGACTACACTATACAGGCTGTTTGCAGACCAATTCATTTTATATCTTTGACCATGGAAACATTTTTCCTGGGGATCTCTCTTACATATGTCATGAACTTAGTGGATACAGTAATTTAATAATGAGTATTATGAGAGTACCTGCTCATGATACTCAATTCCCATGCTGAGAGTGTTAATAAGGATGGCAATCATTATCCCCCGTCCAAAGTACTTGCTGTCGACAATCTTCCTAAAGGTTTCACAAACCATCCTCCAGAACTGCTGCAGCTTGCTGGGGATTTGGGATCTGGCCTTTCCACTTTTAGCTTCTGTCTGCTGTTCACTGCCCTGAGGGTCTTGAGTGAATTCATAGCATCCATCACTATCAGACTCTGGGCCCTCTTTATCTCTGAGCTCTGTTTCTCTGCAGTGGGAACATTTCTCTCCATCGCAAGATCCAGATTCTAAGTTTGTAGCCTGTCCTGATATCTTACAGGCAACCCTGCCGATACCTAAGGACAGAGAAGGAATATGTAAATACTGCTTTAAATTATGTCACAAACCCACACATACAAGGACAGCCTCCTCCACCCCATATTACCGTACAGAAAATAAAACCTAAAGCCACAGGAAAGTAATTAACATTCTGTAAAGTAGAGCAGTATGTCACACCCATTGCGATAACCATAATGGCCACAGAGAACTCAATATCAGTTGTATATGGCCCTTGCTGGTGCATAAAGGTTTGGACATTAGCTGGTACATGTAGTACTGGGTTCATGTGACCTTCAGCTCTTCTTTGTACATAGAACTTTTGGTTATCACTGGGGTGTCTGCACCAAAGAAATACAGCACCAAACGTTAGGCCTTAGATCAACATAAACCAAATACTCCATATACCAGTTAATACCAGATATTTCGTTCAACAGCAAGAACCCAAAACTCCACGTGCCACTCAATATCAAACACAACATTTACCAGCAAAAGCCCAACACTGCATATGCCAAGCAGTATAAAAATTTCATGCACCAGTAAAATCCCAACATCACATACACCAGTAAAAGGTCAACAAGACATGCATGAGCTAATATTCAAAACTCCATGCACTACAGAGAACCTACCTTTCAACACAGAAATGAAAAGGCAACACTATATGCTACAACAACCCATCCTTCTATGCACTACAAAGGGTCCAGGCCTACATATATCACAGACAACCCAAATCCACATATTTCTTCACCTATAAGAACCCAAATAACTAACTAACCTTGTACTAACAAGAACACAATACTTTATGCACCCCTGGGAATCCAATGGTTCCTACATAAAGAACTGAACTTTTATATGTGCTACTTAATTGGCCTCTGTACCATGAAAACACACCACTGTGTATGCCAAGAAAACTCCAGACTGATATCCAAGTGAAAATAAATACAAATATAGAATAATAAGATGCCAAAGTCTTATCCAAAATCAATACAAGCCCAACAATCTATGCACCAGTTACAACCCAATGTCCATCTATACTAAGAGCATAACATTCAATGTACCAGTAAAATCCTATGCCACATTATCCAGCTCAACTTTCCAGTCACCACTGAATACAACATATCCTTTAGTCCTTTATATGACCCTGCCTCCCACATCAACACAACACTAAATTGTTATATTTTATGCACCAATGGAAATCTAACAATTCATACACCAGTAAGAACCAAATACCCTATGCTCTAATGAGAGAACAACCTTCCATGTGCCAGTAACAATCCAATAGCCTATGCACCAATAAAAATGACTCTACGTACTGGCGAGAAGCCAATACCTACTATACCTTTCTGCATCTTGGGCAATAATTTGCTGAGTGTTGTCCAATTACCTGCACTCTGGGTCTCTAGCAGTCTGTTCATTGAGTTAAAAACTGGCACAGGGAGAATGTTGACATCGCTGGTGATTTCTTGTGCTTCCCCTGGTTCTGAATCCACTTGTATATCAGGTGACGCACTTGGTTGCAGAGTAGGGTAGTTTTTGTTTCCAGTTATACTTCTAGGGAGGACCTCTGGATTTGCTGAAGCAGGACCAGGGTGGGCAAAATTTTGTACACAATGCACTGGTTCCAGGTGACAGTCAGCATGGTAAATGCTATGGATGGACTGTGTGTTGGAGGCAGAAGCAATGGGGGATCCTGTAAATGCCACCATCAGCCTCGCTGTATTGTGAGGAGAACTGGTCTCCACTTCACTAAGTTCAGGACTGGCCTGTGGTGCACGGAGGCTCCCATTTCCAAGGTGATAATGGTGATGATGGTGGTGGTGATGGTGAATTAGATGATGCACAGAAGATCTCCTCCTCCTGTGCCTGCGATTCGGCTTCTCTGTGCTGTTCTTTACCACAGGCCTATCCGACAGGCCTGCTTTAAAGGCAGCTGCTCGATAGAACTGCACAAGCCTCTTGCTAGCCTTGCGCGTTATGTACACTAAGTATTTGAGGAGCTCGTCGTAGCAGCTGCCTGGCTCTGAGAAGCTGGCCAAAGTGCTAGCATTGGAGAGGAAGCGAATTCGCTGCTCCTTCATCAGCTGGCTCTCCCGCTGCTTAGTCTCTGAGAACTGAGTGGCAATGACCACAAGACACAGATTGATCATGAAAAATGATCCTATCTATAGGAGAGAGGAACCAACAGCAGGATTATATTGCAATTATTGTCAAACATTTTCATAACATCAAGTATTTTCTCAACTTATGATACTATGCGCAGTCCACAGGTCGTCTCTGCACCCTAGAACAGAGGTGCGCCACTATTTTCACAATGCGCCATGCAGTGGGCAAAGTGCAAAAAAATGTGCAACTGCATGGTGCATTGTAAATGTGCCTCAAAGTGCGTTCTTGTCCATAGGTTTGCAAAGGACTCCTCTATGTACAATGGTCCAATGTGCTTGCAGTATATGTTTATTCTAGGTCACTTACTATAATTAAAAGAATAAAATAGATGAAGTTGTAGAAGGAATGGGCATCCATGACAAAATACATGATGTCCACCCAGCCCTCCAGAGTGATCACCTGAAAAATAAAGAAAAAGAGAAGCAATCAGAATACACAACTCTATGTAGTGACTATTGTAATCTGCAGGATCATGGCATGGCCAGTAGGGGGTGCTAAAATGCAGACATATCAATAGAGGCATTTAGAGATGAATGACTTAAGGGAAGTTAAATATCAAAAATGTCAATTTTACATTTGGAGTGCAATTAAAATGCTGCATTATGGGTAAAATGCACAGTGATTTGCATTGCAATTTTTTGCACTGCACTTGTGTTTGTAAATGGCCCCCTTACTCAATGTGCCATTCGGAGCAATGTTTAGAACTGACAGGGCCTGCGACTATATTAAAGGGGTTGTTTAAATTAACCTTTAATATGATGTAGAGAGTGATATTCTGAGACGATTGGCGACTGGTTTTAATTTTTTCTTATTATTTGTGGTTTTTGAGCAGAGCAACATCACAAGACTTTCCTGTTTTCACTAGCTTAATTTTCTGCCAACTATATGCAGTCTGCAGAACTGAACAGCAAGCTCGAGTGAATTGTTTGAATGTCAAAAAGTTCGAATTTCAATGTAAATTTTTGGGTACTTCGACCATCGAATAGGCTATATTCGACCATTCGACTTCCATTCGAACGGTTCGAAGTAAAAATTGTTAGATTATTCGACCATTCGATAATCTAAGTACTGTCTCTTTAAAAAAACTTCGACTTCCTACTTCGCCAAATTAAAGCTACCGAGGTGCAATGTTAGCCTATGGGGACCTTCCACAGCACTTTTCTAAGTTTTTTTTTGGTCGAATAGAAATCCTTCGATCGATCGCTATATTCGACCGTCAGGATTGCGAAATTTGTTTTTTTTAATTAGATGGTTGAATTTTGACGTTTTTTGTACTTCGAAATTCGACCCTTAGTAAATCTGCCCCCAAGTGTTGTCACAATCATTATATGAACATTGTACAAACTGCTAATATTTTGAAAACTCCCCAACAGCCCCCACCAGTACAATAAATAGTCCTCATCTATGGCATTTTACGGCAGCCTTGCTGACATTTGCCAGAATCCACATACTGCCAGTCTAGGCTGGAATTTTACCATCCAGGTGGCAAGTGTAACTGCCTGAGGCCAGGATAGATTTGGATAAGTGTGTCCTTTACTATCCCATTTTGAGGGAGTAAAATGTTGCAGTGCATTATGCATCTATTATTATTATTATGCATTAGCATCTGTTAACCTTTTCTTCTCCCCATGGTTGTAAAACAATAATAAGCAATCTAGATTATGCCCACTGATTATCTATACAGGCAGCTTGAATATATGTGTGGAATGGAAATAGGCAGAATATAATCCTTTTACCCAACTAGAAAATATGTCTATAAATAAATCACATTTTTATCTAACAATATATTACACTTTCATATGCAAATATGGATTAGAGCATTCCCCTCTTTGCTAATGAGTCTGGAGGGTGGAATATTTGTCTGGTTATATCCACCTGCCCTGCCATCTCACGCAGGCCCCACGTGTTAAACATGAGCTTAATTCATGCCCTCGATTTATTATTATTTATTCGTAAACAACAAATTGAAGAGATGCCCTTTGGCTGGTTTATCAAAGGTGAGGGGGGTGTTTACATTAAAGTGATGCTGATTAATTATCTCTGAAAAAAACATTAAAAAAAAAACCCTCAAGCCAATTTCAGGCTCTGATAGAGATTGGCTTTGGTGCGGCCCCGTCATGTCACATCAGGGGAAAAGCTAATACATCTCCATTACCCCCGGGTTAAAAAGGATTCTGTTGTCAGGCAAATGCTACGCTTGATATTTATTTACCCAGCGCTCGTTAATAAAAAAACAACAACGTTCACTTTGCCGTCATTATTGGCCTGTAATGAGCACTTTGTAAAATTTTAAACCAATTTATCAGTTTTTAAAAAAAATTTCAACATCCTTCAAATGAGAGGTTAACGTGCGACGGGCGGGGAGGTTATGTAACACTAGGAAATGGTACAATAAGGCCTAAATGTCACTTCAAAAGAAAACCCCATCCAATTAACTTTTTTTTTGTTGCATGACGATTTTTTGATGTATCCTAGCAACTGTAATTAGGCATTATTGATCCCTAGCATCACAGAGAATAGATGAGGGAAACTCATTATTCGGGCATAATTAGTTACTGCTACAGTTACATACAGCCATTTAGAATAATGAAACTTTATTTCTAATTGGCTTGCATTCTGAACTCCACCACAAAACCATTTTGGGGTCTCCCTAAAATTGCATTAAAAGAGGATTGCAATGCAATTTTGCAAATGAGGTGCCGTGGAAGATCATTTTGGGTGAATGGGATAGAAGGTATCAGTATAGTGCAGAACTTTTTTTTTTTTATCCTGTTGCCTGTCCCTCCAGCCACATCAGAAACAGGTAGGACATTTTGGGGAGGCCACAGTGCTGGAACTACCACGGGTGCTTGCGGGGGGGGGGGGGAGGGTGTGATCCCCCCACCAGGGCCCCCCCATGGGCCCTGCCACTGCCTCAGTCATCTGCAAATCTGGTGCGAATGCTGCTTCTGGAGGGGGGCAGCAGCTGCCCATTTTGCACCCAGGCCCCGTCAGTAATAGCTGGGAGGCCATGAATCCCAAACTGAACCCTGGATTTACTGAATCACTAGAAAGAGCCCCTCCCTCTGTATCTCTCACTGAGCTTTAGATAGCTGCTTCAAGTGTCCTAAAGGGTCCAGCTGTTTGGGGACCACTGTGCTAAATTGTATCATGGAATAAGGTTTTATAAAATTATAGGATTGGAACATCATCTCCATATAGTTATGGGATTGGTGGGGGGCACAATAGCAGAGTAAATAATATTTAAAGGGGTTGTTTGCCTTCAAACACTTTTTTCAGTTCAGTTGGTTTCAGACAGTTCACCAGAAATAAAGACTTTTCCCAAATACTTTCTAATACAGGTATGGGACCTGTTATCCAGAATGCTTGGGACCTGGCGTTTTCTGGATAACGGATCTTTCCGTAATTTGGGTCTTCATGCCTTAAGTCCACTAGAAATTCATTTAAAAATTAAAGAAACCCAATAGGCTGGTTTTGCTTCCAATAAGGATTAATTATATCTAAGTTGGGATCAAGTACAAGCTACTTTTTTTATTAATACAGAGAAAAAGGAAATCATTTTTAAAAATTTGGATAAAATGGAGTCTATGGGAGACAGCCATTCTGTAATTCGGAGCTGGATATCGGGTTTCCGGATAAGGGATCCTATACCTGTACTTTTCTAATACTTAAGTATAAAGCTAAATTTTTCATCACTAAACCAGCTCTAGGAGCTCTCAATTGATACATTTAGTTGATAAATTTGTTATCTTTGTCCCTCCTGCACAAAATCCCTGAGTTTCATTACACGGCAACTTTTACAATAGTTACAATGATACAATAGTTGCTCATATTACACAGATCCTGTGGATAAATGTAGAAACTAATTATATCAACTAAATGTAGCAATTGGTAACAGTTCAGCTACTCCTGGATCACTGAGCTGCCAGAGACACAAACATTAAAATTTAAATTTTGGGACAACAGTAAAAAATAAAAGATGGAAAACAACTGCAAAAAGTCTTTATTCCTGGTGAATAATCTGAAAACAACTGAACTGAAAAAAAGTGTTTGGAAAGTGATCAACCCGTTTAATGCCTCGCCAGTATTGCATGACAATCAAAATGTTGCTTTTATTGTTCGGCCTGCAACTATCATAACAAGGTAATAAACAAGTGGTTGCCATTGGTTACTGCTCAGGTGCAAATTAGCCCAGTTTGTGTGGTACTTATGTAGATTTAAGTACATTGTGTGAATCACATTACTTTGTCATTCAAACAAGTTTTTAACATAGAAATCTTTTTACAGGCACCCTAAGCATCCTGTTGTACTGTATAGTCTGTATATTTTAAGAATGGGACTAATTTGGTTCTGGATTTATACAAGTAAATGAACAAATGTGCAAACAGAGGCAGACCAAGTTGTATTAACCCACCCCCTCTGTCTACATGACATCCCCTCTTTTGTTCACCCCACAAATCCCACAACTGGGCCACATGTTACCATCACCCTCAAGTCCTATCTCTCCTCCCTGTGAGTCTTTTCATCACCCACTGATCACTTCCACTACCATTTGTGCCCCCTTTAATTATGCCCAAGGCATGTGCCAACCCCATGTTCCAAACCTGCCTGCAAAAACTGCTGGGATTCGGCTAAATCCCAAACCAAATCCTGAATTTGTAGCATCCTGAGTGCTCAGCCAAACAGAATCCAAATCCTTTAAAGTCATGTGACTATGACACCACCAGCACAACCAGCACGTTTTGGTGCAAATTTTGAAAGCTATTTAAGGGCCATTCAGTGTACAGCCTTTTGCCCGTGATAGAACTTGTTCTAGTGGTTTTCCTGAGCCTTGTGCGTCTGTCTTTGATATTCTGATCTGATTATCCGTGTTTGACCCTGCCTGTTCCTGACTATTCTGCATTCTGTATCCTGACCCTTGCCTGCCTACATCAACTCTCCTGCTTAACCCCTTGATTGACTACCCGGTTTTGCCCCTTGCCTGCCTGACGATTCTGATATCCGCCTGCCTCGACCCAGCCTGTCTGACCATCCTTCTGCCTAATCCTTTTGTACTGTGACCTTCGGGCCAAAAGACTCTGCTTCCAGCCGTGCCCCTCTGCCAGTCAGAACATCTCGCCTTGTACCCCTCGTTAAGTCCAGGTGGCACCCAAGTAAGCTGAGGGCTCCTCCCGAAGCCCAACGGTGGTCACACTACTGGTGAAGCCGAGCCGAGACCAGGGTACTTGGCACTTGTTCTGGTATTGGGTGCCAGCCATGACAACAAATTAGGATTTGGATCCTGCTCAGTATTTGATGCCACGATTCGCCACAAACATTATGCCCAAAATTTGTTGCCCGTTAAACATTTGTCAAAGCGAAAAGGGTCAGATTTGACAATCACTATTTGACCCTAGTAAATTATACCATAGGTATTTTGTGCTGCAGGTTTTCCCTTTAAATGTGTTTCCCTTCAATGCTAAAAGTGAGGGTCAACGTATGTGACACATGTCTCAAAGAGCAAAATAGACAAGTATAATGCATGTATCTCTGTTTTCAGCTGCTGCCATCAATACAGGACTTGAGAAATGAGTCGGATGGTGTTGCCATTACGGAGTGCGATTGTCAATGTGTCTTTAAAAAGGATAAAAAAGGTTTCCCATTAATGAGGCCACAGAGAATAACCAGGGCTCTATGTGACCCAGAAGCAATTTGCACCCACTCTGTATATACAACTTCATGAATAAATCACGGGGTAAACAAAGTGTGAAGGCCAAAGTCGATGCTGTAGGAAAATTTACACCCTATCAGCAAAGAGAATAAATATTTATAGGTTGCGCTGGGGTATTAAGAGATAGAGTGGAGTTTAATTCTGAGTAACAGATTGGAATAGTCCAACATAGAATAGAGAAGGGGCAGTGCCTATAGGAATGCCATCTCCCCCCTTTACCAACTGACACAAAAAATCGACATTGTCTATAAAGGTTTAATGGTGGCAGATTTAGGAGAGGGGAGAGTGCCGCACTGGGACAGGAGATTTATTTTGTCTACTTTAAGAAAGGGGTAATGTGATGACAAGATAAGAAACCCATATACAGGATAGCCTTGTTATGGGGTGGGAGCACTTTTGGAGCTTTCATCCCTTACCGCTTCCTGATCTGTCCTAATCTGAACCTACATACTGTATGTACCGTGTCCCTTTTTAGATTTGCACACTGATGTAACTAAAAGTATAAATGCTAGGTACATCTTTCTTCGCTGCTAATTAAAAAAATAAATTAAATGACAT
Source organism: Xenopus petersii (assembly GCA_038501925.1). Lineage (NCBI taxonomy): Eukaryota > Metazoa > Chordata > Amphibia > Anura > Pipidae > Xenopus > Xenopus petersii. The sequence goes on from CM076689.1 coordinate 82,604,817, forward strand.
TTCTTTGCATGTTGCAAAACCAGTGCAGTCTGTGGAAGGAACTTATTATTAAATGATAATTTAAGGGTTAAAGGTTAGAGGTGGCAGGAAACTGGGCGACCCCAGTCCATAACTTGGCACCTGAGTAGCTGCTGTATAGATAAATCTGGATGTCTCAATTTAATCACATCCTGCACAGAGAGTATTAAACACAATTCAGCAGAACCAGCCTTTTAAAGGGCACCTCCCACAAATTAGATCTCGCACTCTGGGTGTGAGCACTATACAACATGGCAACCTGCAGTGGGAGCTCCCTACTGGTGCGCTTGGCCTAGAGCTGCTGGGGGCTAGTGAAAATTAGCTCTATTAGCCCACATCTCTAGTGGGGGAAAAATGACAGGTGCTCTTTAAGTTTGCTCACAACCAATACATAAAGATACCATAAAACTGCGGGCATAAATATTTCCCAGAGGCGGAACTACCGGGGGGGGGCTTATGACACCAGGACCCACACCACTTGAGGCCCACAGGTGGTTCTCGCACACACAAATCCACCACAATATCCAATTCTGGAGGGGGTGGGGGCATAGCTGCTTGGCCTGCATCCAGGCCCCACCCCAGTTAGTTACGCTACTTTCTGCAGGGTCGCCATCAGGGACCACTGGGGCTACAGTCGTCCTGGGCCTAAAGAGCAGCCTAGTTGTGCTGCATTTTCCGAAATAGTTGGGCCCCCCCCCCTAAGAGCGTACGAGCTGAACCAGAAGTCCCGAAGCACCAAAGACCCAAAGCCACGAAAGGAGCTGAAGAAAACCGGAGAAGCTGCAATTGCAAAGAGGACAAGGAAGAAGAACCTAAGGTAAGTTCCACTGAAAATCCATGTTTTTTTTTAGAAAAAAAAATATTAAACCCCTGGCCACCAGTGTATTATTTTAATCCTCTATAGGCCCCTGGTCACCAATGTTTTTTTTTTTTTATAAATATTCTATGCGGGCCCTGACTACCATTTTTTTGTAAGGGGGGGGGGGTGAGGCCACCAATGTTTTTTAACTTGTAAGGGGGGCACTGACCACCAATGTTTTTCTTTATGTTGTAGTAGGGGACCCTTGCCAACAGTGGGTTTTTCTACCTTGTGGGGGGGGGGGGGTGGCCACCAATGATGTTTTGTTAACTTCTGTGGGGGGGGGATGCCTGACTACCAATTCTTTTTTACTTGTAGTGGGGATCCTGGCCACCAATGTTTTTTTTTTTTTTAACTTGTGTGTGTGTGTGGGGGGGCTAGCCCTCTCCTCTGTTCTCCAACCCTGGCATACATTATTTTATCTTGTTGCAGCTACAATCGTGACCTAGGGGGGAGTTAAGGGTGCAGTGCCCAGTGCGGGGAGCAGGTCTATGTCAACAGGGCCCACTGGGTTTTTCTCCCAGTATCCCACCGGTCCAGTCCTACAATGCTTATTGGTTCTGTGCCACTGTGAAAGAATGCAGATAGCTAGAATCTCAGCCATAAAGAAGGTCAGGGCTGCTGCTCCACATGCAAGCAGAAATAACTCAAAATGTTAATAAATCTTTTCACCCTAAAATAATAAATATTATACAGGCAGTCCCCGGGTTACATACGAAATGGAGTCTGTAGGTTTGTTCTTAAGTTGAATTTGTATGTAAGTTGAAACATTTACATATACTTATTAAATGCAACTTAGACAGATGTTTGTCTTAACATAGTATTTATTTTTACCTTTCTGTGCTCTGCAGTAGAGAACACATGCCAGAGGGGATTGGGCCAGGTGGTTTATTAAAGCTAAATGCTAATAAAGTATGTTACTGTAATAGCCTCTGTTTGTAAGTATGAGTTGTATGCAAGTCGGGTGTATGTAACTCGAGGACTCCCTGTCTATCATTTCCAGGTACAAGTACAGTTTCTCTTTAGTGTTTGTTGAAAGGGACAGCCTCACCTGAAATATTGCTATCCAGGCATACCCAATATTGTCAAAATTGATAGCCCCTTTGAATGGGTTGTGCTCCCCAGCCGAACAGTTGGTGTAATACTGGTTCCAATTCACACAGGAGGTGTTACTGGTATTGTTATAGAAATAATGATCCAGTGTACATTCCAGGCCTTCCTCTCTCATGGCAGGGACGTTGCGGCAGTATCGCATCCCATTCTCCCTGGCCTGAGAGCAGATGAAAGGGTTCTCATCCTCATTTTCAGTCTGGTAGTATCTCTCTATTTCCAAGGAAGCTGGCCTGCAAGGAACATAAGTGGTGAACAAAGCAATTTCTGGCATTCTTCTGAGTAGGACTATCATTTACCCATACAGCAACACCCACCCATATGTATAAATACAAATATACAGAGAAGCAATGTTCTGGGCACACAATAAACTATAACCTAGACTGTACTGGCTATGAGAATAGACTATTAAATTAAGTATACTATTAAATTAAGTATACTAGTCAATTTTCTATTGTAAGCACTGCATCACCATTTTTGTTCAGTCTTCCAGGAGTTCCATGGGCTGCATATGCACCCTAAATTGGTGAAGTGGAATTTACATGGATGGTACCCCGGGGTTGTACAATTTTCAGAAATGGTATTGACTTTTTCCTAGGTAAACTAGAGGGATCAATATTAGGGATGCACCTAATCCAGGAGGACTCTGTTTGGGATTTGGCTAGGATTCAACCCTTTTCAGCAGGACTTGGATTCAGCAAATCCAAGTGCCTGGCACCTTAAAATCATATGACATTTCAGCACACAAAAAAGGAATTAAAGATTTTTTTAACTGTGTTTGTAGCACATGGTTCTCTTTAACCCTTCCTAACCCTTATTTGCACATAGAAATTAGGGCTTCAAATTTGGTTCAGGATTTGGCCGAATCTTTCACAAAGAATTCAGAATTTGGCCAAATCCCAAAATAATGGATTTGGTGCATCCCTAATCAGTTTTGCCAAGGTCTCGTAGTGGCCCAATTATTTGTAATTCTACATGTTCAAAGCCCACCTAATTCAACCCAATAAGGTAGTCAGTGTCCACAAGCTTCTAAAAAGATCAGTTGGAACAGTAAATGGTCAACAACCATGGGGATAATGGTCCCACTGCAGATGTTGGGCAGCTCTGAAGGTTGTCAGATAGAGTAGAAACACCGTTAGGGGTCACCCAGAGATTCCCAGCTACCTTGGTTGCATTTTTCCAGGGAACTTACAGACTGAAGTTTTCAGGAACAAAGCAGCGGTTTCTTAGAAGCCCTGACCACAGTTGGACTCCCACAATCCCAAAGATGAAGAAAACAAAGAAACACAGGAGAAGGACATTTCCAAGCATGGGCAGGGTGTCCAGCAGCAGAGTCACCAAAATGCGCATACCTGAAACAAAACGAGAAAAAGGTCTGTTAAAAATGGGTGGAAATGAAACTTCATCCTTTGATGACACCTTTCAAAATCCCATAGAAATGAATGGAGAGTTGCTGAATTTCCTTCTAGAGGACTGTGGCGATCTCTAACTCTCCACTCTTTGATAAAAATACCCCATAGTGGGCTGACTCCAACATGTCTAAATTATCTAACATTATCGATCTCCAGCTCACCTACAAATGGGAGCATCTGCAATTGTGACTTCATTATGTTTTCCCTGGAGGCTACTGCACTCACATTCACACTGTGACCTCTCAATTAATCATCTCAGGCACACACACACCAATCGCTTTCCTCAAGTGCCAAAATAGTGCAGTTGAAGGGAGACTTCCCAGTGACATCTTTACAAGCCAATTTATTTTTTAAAGCAGGGCTTTTATTGGCTCAGTGTATATTTATATTGATCATGGTTGACTTTGTGTTAGCTTTAACCTTGCCCCTTTAATATCAAATGTTTAATGTTTTCCGGTTCCTACACTGATGGGCACCTCCTGCTCTGTGGTACAGAGAGATTCTACTTATCCTCTAAGACCTTTCTCCCTATATCTAGACACTACAGGGTAGCATTAAGGCCCACAAATAATTGTCTTAAGCTGGCCTTATGTATGTTGAGACACCTCTGGCAAGGTTGCATATCTCTACCTGATTTGGCCACCCACGCATTGGGCCAATCCAGTTACGAGAACCATAGGGTGAGGGTCACTTTAACCCACAAATGTAGTCTTTATTCTCCTGGAATTTTCAAACCCACTATATGCCCAACATATATTGTAGGCCCTCTCGTGATCCCCATACACTGACCAATAAACTGCAGACTTGGTCTTAAAGGGTTGAGTGGGCAGCTTTTATTTGCCCATTTATGACCAGCTTTATTGTATACATAAAATAAACAGATAAGGAATGTTCTGGGCACACAATAACCTATACCCTCATACTGTACTGTCTAAGGGAAACAATATGGCAGCACTCATACTGGACCCTCAGTTCTGTGTATATAACGGTGGACAAAACGCTTATAAAAAGTATATTTTCCCTGACATAATCATTTCAGATCTGCTGAGAGGTCACTGAAAAGTCCTGTCTTTAAATGGCACATTTCTCTTTCTTTTTTTCTCTTTTCTTGTTAATGATGGGACTGTATTTGCAATCGGGGGTATAATGGCCGAACCTTGTACCCCGTTTATCCAGTTTCAACCAGAACAATACCCATTCCCTTGTTGTACTTCATCAGCAGCAGGGCATGAAAGTGGACAACCCTGGAACTGTAAAAACAACAAGCTTCCACCTGGCCATTCTGCAGACAAAGGGCCCAATTGTGTTTGGCTTGCCGGCAATGCCTTTCGTCCGTGCACAATGGCCGCCATACATTTTACAAGCCTGAAAGGACACTTACTTGGCACTCTGTTTATGGCTCTCAGTGGGCGGAGGACTCTGACAGTGCGTACTGCGGAGAAGGTGACATTTTGGAGGTCTAGAGAATATTCCAGCATCCTAAACACAAGAGCATAAAGAAATACGTTTTTATTGAGTGAAACCCTTTACATTCTCCTTCCATTGGGCAGAGAGTGATTAATAATGAAAGGGATCAACGTGATATTGGGCTGATAGAAAGTCTCATGCGGGGTACGTTTTGTGTGCACTCTATATTGTGTGGATCAATGCTTTTTTGTGGGGAAGACACTTTTTGATTGAGCGGCCAAAGGGTACACCACCGCCACCTTCTCCCAAACGAATCCCAGACTTTGTGTGAGCCAGTATTTTAAAGGCACAGTGCGCCTGTCAGCAGTGAATGCCTTTCCAGGAAATTCCAGTTCATTAAATAGCTCCCCAAGGCTACTCTGTGCTTCACGCAAAGTCGGTAAGACATGAGATCCGAAACGCTTCAATCCTCGGCAACACCACTCATATTCTTGGCTGTGGTGTATGGATATTTATGTGGATTCTTCGCTGCAGCCAGGGGATTCTTGTGCGCTGAAACAGACTTTAATTCAAACCAGGTGCCTGCTTTGTTTTTGAAGGAAAGAACTCACAAAAGGCGAGGGTGTAGTTTTTCCCCTGCATGAAAGCGAAAAAAATAAGGCAGCGTTGCCTCGCACATACAAAAAATATAAGACAAGACTGGGTAACACCTCATATGAAAATTCCAGCCTGTGTCCCAAATTGGATGCAAATAAAAAGAAATGTAGGGAAGGGGGAAAAGGGGATGTGGTTTTCACCATCTGCATCCCAAAGTTGACCTTTTATGATGGCAGAAACATGGCTGCTGGGCCGAAGTGGCTGGTACAAATATATCCTGTCTGGGCATAATTCTGTGTTTCACAAGTATCAATATAAGGAGAAGTCTAAAAAAAAGGAGCAGTTATTGTTTTTTAGGGTGATTTTGCTATGAGGCAAGGTGGAAACTTTCTTGTTAACCATACTTTACCAAAAAGGTCTCCCCTGGTGATGTCAGACAAGGACACACTAGCAATTTCTGAACATTTTGTTGCCTGAGCATTTTTTGTCTTTGTGAGAAATGACCCCCGATCTAAAGTCAATGTGAAAAGCCATTCAGCAACAGGCGGGAATTGGTCAAAAATGTAGCACTATGTGCTTTTGAGAGATTTGTTAGACAAGGTGCTGATTCCCACTGGGTTGGTGACAGGGCTGTATTTTGGTCCAGCACTGCCTTAGGCACCAGACCTCAGTCCGCCTCCTTTCCTTCGTGATCATGGATCTAACATGCACTGATTGCAGAATATGGGGTATCCTTCCCTACTGCTTAGTTCTGCTGCTGGATTTAGCTGCAATTGTCCAGCATTGGGTAGATGTCATTTCTAAATATAGGCACCAAAAGGACACCCACTAAAGCTGCCACCCTATGCATTGAACCTGGGTGCCTACATAAGAGTTTTTTGCCCTCTCCCACCAAGAGAGTTAACATCAAGATTGTGTAGTTTTCCTCAGTACATACCTTAGATTTTTTATCCTGTGGGCTCACCCTCTTAGGTCACACCGTAAAGGCCAAAAATGTGACAATTCAAAAAAAACGAAGGAGGCCACAACAACCACAGAGCTGTGATGCTACTTTTTACTGAAAGTTCATTTCAGATTGGAATTCTTGAATTGCTTGTGTTGTTTTTCATAGAGAAAAAGAAGGGGGATTGATCAATACACATTCCCTGGTCCCCTGTCTCATAGTCTGATAAGTCTCATTACAAAGTTATGGCCATAATATTGGTAAGCCACCATACCACGTCAAGGTAAAACCCATATGGCGGTCCCTAACTATTTATCTATGGTTTCCCTGAGGGCTTAGTAATCCCGGTCTCTAACTAATGCTGTGGTCTAGGCAATTGTCACTTTTAAAAGTTAATGTAACAGTGTAATCAGTGTAACCAATACCCAGGTCAGGAGACACTTATCCCAAGAAATGCTACCATGCAGGGAAGTGCCAGCCTTTGAATACTATGACCGGAGGGACCGCCATATGGGGTTTACCTTGATGTGGTATGGTGGCTTACCAATATTATGACATTTGCATTTGCATTGATATTGGATTACTTATGAGGGGACCAGGGAATGTGCATTGATCAATCCCCTCTTTATGGTCTCTATGTTTATAGTTAATTTAGACAGATCTGTAGCACTTCCATTGTATTTAAATATATTTTACTCCCTTTTGCTCCCACAACCCCCCTTTGCATTTTGTGTTGTTTTTCTCAACATAAAACTCCAGCACCCCCATCACGCCACCACCACCTCCACGACTGAATGATCCCCCCCCCCAGTGTTACCAACTCATTGGCACCTCTGTATGGCTGTTGGCTTAAAGGATTTACAGTGTTTGCACTATGCAAAGGCCCACCAGAAAACCTTAGACTGTGGGCCTACTCTCCAACTATTATTGGTCGTCTCATCAGTCAACTTCTTTATTCTCCTAATCTTTTATAACTACTTACTATATTCTTCCACTATTATGTTTCCCCCATGAAGAAATAGGGAATAACCATTAAACAGGCTAAATGGTTAGAAGCTAAAGGACTTACTGACACCTAGGCCCACTGAGCAAGGTCTTACTGGAGCATTGGAGGCCCACTGGGGCTGCGAAACCAAGGTCCCTCCGAGCAGTCCTGACTTCCAAACCTATGTGCCCCCCACGTGCATGCGCAAACGTCGGCGCTCAGGGCGAACGCTGGCCTGCTGTGCATTGCATCATATTTTTAGGGGAGCCACCCGTTCAGCAGGAGTGGGTCTGGCCGGGCAGGGGCCCATGAGGGCTGGGGCCACCAGGTTTTTTCCAAGTGTCCCACTATGCCAGTCCAACCCTGCCACCGGGAGTTTTCCAGGTATCTTGGTGGGCCAGTCCAACACTAAAGGCAGATGACAGACAATAAAAAAAAAACATATCTACAACTGTAGTAGTATATTGTCATTGCACAAATGACCCAATTGTTTATAAACCAGTTGAGCTTTTAGTGCCCAAGACTGATCATCCAACTTTTAAGCAACGCTTCATTAGAATCTTGGATTTCACTGAGGGCCAGTACCTAGAGCTTTAGGGGAAGTGGCCAGTGGGTAAAAGAAAAAAGTGCTTTACAAAAATTTACCCCGGCCTATCATGTACCCTTTAGGCTAAATCTGGAAGTGGAGTTAAGGGGCAGTGGTAGCCCTTTCTTTGTGATTGGTGTATTTACAAACCTAGGGCAACACCGGAACTAAATACCGTCCTTGGCAGGAATGTGTGATGTTTCTTGGGACACAGCCACCGGCCCCACACACCTAGGGGCAGATTTATCAAGGGTCGAAATGAATTTGAGGGAATTTTCGAAGTAAAAAAATTCGAAATTCAAAGTAATTTTTTGGATACTTCGACCATCGAATAGGATACTATGAATACGAATTTACTTCGAATTCGATTCAAAGAAAAATAGTTTGAATATTCGATAATCGAAGTACTGTCTCTTTAAAAAAACTTCAACGTCAATACTTGCCGAAGTGCTATGTTAGCCTATGACCTTCTAGACCATTTTTCTATTTTCTAGGTCTTCACACATCAAAGTAAAATCATGCGATCGTATGCTAAAATCGCTCGAATCATTCTTCTCGAACGATTTTACTTCGATTGTTCGATGGCCAAATTCGGTGAAAAATAATTCGACTTCGATATTCGAATTCTAAGTATTTCAATTCGATGGTCGAATTTCAAAGTATTTTTTATTTTGAAATTCAACCCTTGATAAATGTTGATACCAATTCTGGAAACAAATACCAGTCTTTTATTTATTTTGATCTATTATAAACATTGGGATTAAGCATCATTTTTCCAGGTCTTACAGTAAAATACCAGGCAGTTGACTACCCATTCCCTGGTTTTGACAAATCCGCTAACTATTTATTATTGAAATATGGTCAGCAGCACGATGGGTTATTGCACTTAATTGGATTTCTCCGGCTCTTTCTGTGCCTCAGTTTATATTTCGACTCAACTACATCCAAGAAATGCATTATCTAACAGCGATAATTGAGAACAAAAGAGAAAACCACAACACTATATGGCAACCTTGGGAAGATTTTAAGAAGTCCCCTGCTTTTCCATTACAACTTAGATAACATCACCTCCTACCCATAAGACAATTGTTGTCAAAGCGACACGGTTGGGAACACAGATAATTGCTACCAAGATATAATAGCACCATTACTTGAGATCACGGTTTAACAAAAGTTCTGAAACTTTACTTCAATGATTTATTTTTTTATTTTTCTTTTTCTTTAGATTAACGGTTGAATACAAAATTTTATTATCAACATTGTCTCAATAGATCAGAGGTGTAAACTGATAAAACGTATTGTTTGTAATACTATTCTGATATTTTGCTTATTTTATTCAATGTTGAAACATGTATCGTTTGAATGAAAACTAAGAAACAGAGATATGTTAAAAAATACCAGGCAGTTGGCAACCCTGCCCACACTTAAGGGTCCAACTTCTACAACACCAGCACTAGACGAGGGGAAGTTCAGAATAAATAGATTGCAAGTTACACCCAGTGGCCACAAGCCCAAAATTTCCTTCCAGAACCGGCCTTAGGACACACGCCAGATTTACCCCCATATGTAATATAAGGCACTAAGTTTGCCCAAGAGCAGTAACCTATAGCAACCAATAAGATGCTTGCACTTAAACAAGTGACTAGTAAATTCTACCTGCTGGTTGGTTGCTATGGATTACTGCCCCTGGGCAAATTTAGTGCCTTTTATTACATACATAACAGGTCTCTTACCTGCTGCCATGGTATGTTGTGTGTAGAACCTATGATCTGGGGGTGATCCCGCTGCCCCCAGTAGCCACTCCAGTGGTTATTCAACTGGCAGTAGTGTTGTAAATATAAATTTACAATTTCAGATAAAAGGTAATTGACCTGGTATGTCTGAATGAGTGAAATGATTGCAGAATAAAGCAAGAGTAGAATGCTTAGTTTTTTGTGCAAAGAAAGTAAAATGCCACATGCAAGAGATGACACATCATGGCATGTAAGATCAAGTTGCCTTTAAAGATTACTATGCCTTTTTTTTTAAAAAGATCTGAAAATGTTTCAATATCTTTTACTATTTCAACTGAAGCTATTAAAAAACTAATGTACAAACTAATGTTTAAACAGATCGTTTACTTTATATTCTTGTTGATCCACGGAAATGACTTTCATGTAAACACGTCTTTTTATAGTGATATAATAAAAAAAACATTTAGCAAAATAATAGTTCTTACCCTGCCACCACTATAACGAGGTCTAGGCAGTTCCAGGTGTCTCCTAGATAGCATTTCTTCCCAAATATTCCCAGGGCCAACATCTTTATAATCATCTCCACCGCAAAAAATGCAAAAATGAAATCATCGAAGCCCTGAAGCAAAAAGTATAAAAAGAAAGAACTGGGAATTATTTTATGAATGCAAACAAACTCAAATCATGCAACAGGCAAGAAATGGCTGGAAAGGTCATAGTCAACTCTTCCAGAGTTATGGAAGCTGCAGATTGTTATTAATTGAAGAGTAGACAACCCCTCTCTAGAATAAGCAGTTTTGGCAATTGTGGTGACAACTGAACACCCCATTCTAAAGATATTGACTGGATAAACAGTATCCTGCTTTAGAGTGTGTAAGATTGATGAATTATGGATTGGTCAACTCTGTTTTTTTAATTATTTGCATTAATAAAGCTTGGAAAATGGACAACCCTTCTCTTGAATGATCTGTGTAAGTTATTTTGGTGACTAATGCACACCTCCCTCTACAGTAAGAGGATGTTCTTCTATGCAAGAACTTGTAATGATTGGACAGCCATGTTTTAGAGTTGGGTTATTAGAGTTTAAAGTCTGGATACTATATCTCTAGAATGAGCAGTGTTCACCACAATGTTTATAGTTATGGGAGGCAGCAGATTAAACATGTCCTGGTCTAGAGTTTGTAAGAACTTGTAAACATGTGACACCCCTGTTTTTGAACTATTAGCATTTGAAGAGTAGACAAACTGTCTCTAGAATGGTCAGTTTTGGCGACTGAGGTGACAATTGTGTCTGACTGGGCATATATTATACTGTTAACAATATGTGTTGGCTGTATAGATTGGACATATGTTCTACAGCTATTATAAGCTTCTGAAAGTTGTTCTGGTGATTTATAACCTATGGGTCAAGACCCATAAGTTCGGTCCCCATGCTGTTACATCCAATTAATACAGTGAAATTTCCTTCTATAACAGCCAATAGTAATTGAAAGCAGGTAATTAATTATATCCTGTATCCCTGGCTGAATCTCATGTTTAATCTGGTTCTCATTAAAAAAGTAGTTCTAGAGTTAGCAGTTTCAAGAATGGACATATGCAACTCTAGACTTGAAGGTTGTCTCTAGATTTCATATGTCCTGTTTTCAATAATGGATGAATTTTGGGCACCTCTATTTCTTGTCCAAATCTGGGGGCTGCCAGATGGCCACTCCATGTCTATGTAGATACTGTAGATAACATGTTAATATCTGATTTTTGTACTTACCTGCAGGATCTTACAGCGCTGAGAATCACAAGCTATGTCTTCACATGGGTGGAACATCCCTAGAGTCAAACAGTTGAGGAGGATGACCAGCATACTGAACCGCTCAAACCAGGTATGGAATCAAAAAGTCAAGGAAATCAGCAGAATAAAAAGAATCCATCTAACTCCTACACAGTCATATAGACTCTATAGTTAGTATAGATATGGGTATATATAATTTATGTGAGAGTAGGGAGCGGTGTGTGTATGGATGCTGGGTTTTCATTTGGAGGGGTTGAACTCGATGCCCTTTGTCTTTTTTCAACCAGATTTAACTATGTAACTATGTAACATATCTATTAAGACCAGCTAAAAGTTTGGCTAGTTTCACACTGCCTGTCACCGGCCTACCGACTGATTGGTTAGATAAAGGTGGCCATATGAGTGGATCTTGCCCCAATATATGCCAACCTTAAGTGGGCAATGTCATACTGATCCAATCATGGGCCCTAGGGCCAACGATCAGATCACAACGCTGGGAATGCAGGGGGTTGGAATGAGGACCTCCTCAACAAAACCAATGTGGTCCTTCGTCCAACAGGATTCTACATTATTGGTTGAGGAAGCCTGTCGGAGGGCCATATTAACTGGCCAATAAGCTTCCAACTTGTGTGTTCCAACAAGTGTGCCAGCAACTTTTGTTGGCCCATGCATGGCCACCTTAACTATAAGGTTGACCGATGTGTTACCCACAAAACGAAAAAGAAATAACTGTTTTCACATATGAGCCAGTCAAATGTTTTCCTCCAGTATTCTTACTGTAGTGGATACACTAGCTGCTAACTGGTTGCTCTGGTTACAAAAACGAGGGCAAACATTACTCCATTTATTGCATGAGCTACCCAAAGGGGAGGTTATATGCGAAAATGTACAACATTTGGGTTGGCCTAGACATGAAACTTAATTACCATATTGGTTCAACCCAAAGGGCATTGCAATATTCACTGGAGAAGTCTTACAACTGCTAAAAGCAACCCCACTACTGTGGCTAATATAAGATACTATTCACCTAATGTGGAACAGTTACAGGGGTGTGATCCTTTATTAATGGTGTTCTAAGCACTCTTTAATTCTCTCCATATTTCCAGCATGCCAACCTGTTGCAGGGATCAGTGTGATTGTGTACACTCGACAAGCCATTGTGCACCATTGGCTGGACTTTATGACCTTTAACAACTCAGGGCTTAGAGAACCACGGCCAATGGTTAATGGCAATACACCATACAACTATCGGAAATCATTGTAACATATTCCTTCTGTTAAGGTCACAGTTTATGGAGACAAAGTGGCTCTTCTCCTACACACTGATCTCATACACCCCTGGGATGGGAGCCAGTTATTGTTATCTGGGAATGATGCATTTTTAATGCTGAGACACAGAATGGGCACGGATGACATGCACTGGCGGAGAGAAATCTATTGAATTTCAACTACACACAAACATGCACCAGGCAGACAAAATCATTTTATCTAACCAAGCGTGAGAGAGACTCTCCTATCATTGGTTTCCTATACCGGTCAGCTTTATAAATGGATATATGGATGTTATTGTGCGTGATACAGGGCGATGGGGCTTAGTGTTAATTAACCTGCTGCCTCTGGAATCTAGTCTCAATTCACTCCATCCACTCTACTGTAATCCAGCAAATCCCCCTATTTCTTGCCCTCGCTAGCTGAACTCTGTTCTCTTGAATTCTGTGACATGTCATTTAATTGTGTGCTATGGCCCGGGATTCTGCGATTCAAAATGGACAACTGCAAACTAGATTTTGTGAAGCTGACATACACATTGGTCTTTATTTACACGTGCAGCCATATTGCATAGCAAACCAGGGCTAAATGTGTTCTGACTGCTGAATATTTCTCCCATTAAAGGGCAAATATATTCTATTTTTTAAATTTTAGGGCAGTGTCAGGATAAGCTTCGAGTGAGCAGCTTTGTATAAATATGCTTGGACATAGCCCTGCACAAATGCCATTAAAGGCAATGTAACCCCATAACATAAAATATTACCTTATGAAAGAAACTGCAATACTAAGCAGCTTTCCACTATACATTATTGACACATATCAAGCAGTTTTAAAGGTATTAACAGATCTACCTGTTACTGAAAGCCATATGTGTGTGTCCATTTCTATTCTCCGACTTCAAAACAATGCAGCTAACAGACCTGTGAAGAAGCATGCACAGCTGCCTAATGCTATATTGTTTCAAGAGATAGATCTAGATGGGCAAAAGGGGACGGAGACTGATTCTAGTTGCAGTTTTTATTTACAAATGACTTTGGAAGCAGTGTGTTACAATTTCTTTCATACAGCAACATTTTTATTTTTGGGTTTATGTTGCGCTTAAGTCAGATTTCATTGGCAGAACAACTCATCAAACGCTTCCCCGTTTGGCATCTTATGGCAAAAAAATATATTTTTAGTATTTAGTTCCCCTTTAACTCCATCGTTCTTCTTCCCCAGTCAGACCCAGTTCTCTAATGGTGTATTCAGAATGAGACCCAGCACATTATTTTCAGCATTACAATAAAAGGAATGCGGTTGCTTTAATTGCATTGGCTTTGCCTGATGCCAGTGGATGAATGGTTTATATTTGGGGGACTGCCTTCTGTTCGATGGCTATTAAACATGATAACAATAATGCTCTGATTCCTTGTAAGTACTCGCTGCCCCTCACAGGAAAAACACAGACAGTACTGGAAAGGTGAATGATAATGGTCTGTCAGCAATTCTGTCCTCTTAGAGAATGGAGACAATGGAGATTGAAGTTGTGGTTGGACTGTTCCCCTCCAGGTGAAATGGACTGATAAGGCGGAACAAGATGGAGGCCATTTATAACAGTGAGGTGCTTGCTTGTATGTGTGCAAAACGGATGACGAGGTGTTAAAGGGAATTCTGTTGGGTGCTCAGGTGCTCCTCAATGTTCACATTTGAACTGTATCCATTGGCAACACTGGGGTCCCCAGAAGGAAACCTGAGTCCATTTCTTTTTTCTGCCTTTATTACATACACATACTTCATAACCGTCCCGTTTTGAATGGGACAGTCCTGCTTTTGACAGCTCAACCCGCAGTCCCGGATATGTACTGATATGTTCCGAGTTTCTCTTTGATCTGCTGCACTGAACAGCCAGAAAAAGATACAAAGTTTCTAACTTAATTGGCTCTTGGCAGAGAGCCCAGAATACATACGTAACATACTTTTGTAACGGTTTTAGAAAAGAAAAGAATATACACAACTTAAAGGGCAATTCACCTTCATTAGCAAAACACATAAAAACCACAGAAATGTGTTCAAACTTTCATAACAAACTTTTTGTCCCTCTTTATGTTTCTAACATGTTGGGAGGTATGCATACACCCTTCCAAGCTCTCTTCTTTTCTCATTTCTTTTTCCCATCCTCCCTTTTCTCTTCTACTATCCCTATCCCTATTCTACTTTGTCTGTTTACTTCCTTTTCCATTCTCTGTTCTACTTCCACCTTCTTTCCACATTCCCGTCTTTATCCTTCTGCCCCTTACTTCTATTCTTTTCTTTCACAAATGTTTTTGTTGTTTGTTCTCCACTCCCCTTCTTTATACCTCCCTCTCTGACTTTTCCTTTCTTTCCTCCTCCCACTTTTCAGTTCCTTCTGTCCCCATCTGACATTCTCTTCTCTTTGCCCTAAATGTTTAGTCACCTTCTGTCTTTACCTCCTATCTCCCCTTTTTTATACCTGTCTCCCTTTCTTTCTTTTCTTCTCCCATGACTACATTCTTCTTCTTCTGCCTCTTTCATTGTCCCCCGTTTCTTTCTTTATGTATACTTTATGTATACTTTCTTTGCATCCCCCCCAAATGTGTCTCCCTTTCCCACCTTGCCGTGACTGTTGCCCCCACCCCCTCATCCTCTCCCCTGTAACTGAATACACAGGAACACTCAGTACCAAATATTCTTCCTAATAGTACCAATGTGAAACTTTATAGGCACAGTTCCTTTCAGAATTTTCTTTGGCAGATTTTCCATTTCTTTATAAACCACAAGTCAAGCAATTAGTAATAGCTTTTTTTTTAATGCAAAATGCCATTTCTAATTGGCTGTAAATGGAAGGAAATCTGTCAATCTAGTATTTCATTTCTCAAATACCAGTGGTAGAATTGGGTGCCCTGCCCTCCATCAGTGGTAAATTGGGCAAAGGGATCACAAGGAGCAACGGGGAAACAAAGGGTCACGGTATCACAAAAGCAGGATTTTCCTTTAAAAGAAAAATCACAAACATTTCAGCTTTTGGGAAGAAAGAATAAAGGAGTTCCAGGTTTAAATGAGTCACTGCTTGCTGGCTGTTCATCAGATTTATAAGACCCTCTCAAGGCCCCTGACAAGAGCCAAAGTACTCTGAAATGCTATATTGTTCTGCTCCTTACACCTTCATTATAGTGAATGGGTTATATACAGTGCCCCGCTAAAGTATTTACACACCTCCCCCACCCCAAATTCTCTCACTCTCTCACAGCTAATCCATTTAAAATGTCTTCTCTGTAATCTGGGTGATCCTGATTTATGGACTCCAAAAAGGGTGGATCTTACCCATAAGTGGGCAGATTTTAAGGTGAAATAGGGCATTTCTGCGCATATCAGATCACAAAGTGCAAAAATTGACCACAAACCACCATGTTTTATCTCTTTAAAGAAAGCCTAGATCTCCTGTGAGATGAGAGGGAGACAAATTCTCTGCTCCCTTGTGTGTCTCAGCAATAATTATCCTGAGCTGTGTCCCTGTTAGACCAGCAGCATTCGGATCATTTATATATTTAGTCAAATGTGCCTAAATTAACGTTTTAATATTAATGCCAGTTTGGATTGATGTATGACGTCTCCTAATTATATTGCGTCCCAGCTATGTGGGATACAGGCATGATGATGAAGAAGATCTGCTCTGCTGCCCATCAATCCCCAGCTGGGAATGGGGCAAAGATGAGAGATAGATTTAACACAGTGGGGCCTGATGAAAGATACAGACCCTATTTTCCATTGCTAGAGACACAGACAGCACTACCTTTAGTGGGGTCAGTTAGGGGTATCTGCCCTGGGTACACAAACAGTAGAGAGACACATAGCAATAGGGAGGACAGAAGTCACAGGGCAAGATGATAGCAACAGAGCATAAAGTTCTTTGCCTGCATTTGCCATGAGTGGTATTTGGGGTGGGCACAGGCTGCAAAAAACACCTGTACATACACAAGGAGACAATAAAGACAATGCTGCTTTGCACCCACTGGTGCTGCACTCTGCATTTCATGCCAGATTTCTAGAGTGCAGTACTATAGTGATGCCGGTCAGAGATTTTCCAATTCCACATCCACACTAACCCTCAATCCAGTCCAAGAGTGAGAAGCCCAGAGCATGTCCATCCGCTTAACTGATGTCAGAGATTACGCCAGAAGGGACAAGGTTCAGAAACACTATCCCACCAATAAAAACAATAAAACAATAAAAAGTTATGTGTGATGTGGCTGGGAATGACAACCCACAAATCACCATCACCTCAAGCATTGGACTATTTTTCATCCCAAATCTGCAGGTTTATGGTTGGCCTGGGCATCACTAGAGCACTGCCCTTGCCGCAGTTATTGAGCACTAGTGGGTGAGATTTTGCACCCCTAACCTATCACTAGAGCACTGTCCCTTTAATACTGCATGGGCAGTCTTACATGATCTTACAGTTTACAGCATATTTAACTAAATCTGAAGCTTTCTTATAGGCTGGGTGTGCTTTCCTCTTTAAAAGGTCTGTAGGGCTGTATGAGACTGCTAACAGGGAGCCCCCAGAGATTCTCCAGAGAGCAGTTTTATCAGGATTGTGGCTTTATGGTAACAGTGGAAGAGCCGGAGCCCTGCCAGGAGACACACGATTGGGAGGAAAGTGCTACTGCAGAGGAAACCCCTCTGGCTTCTCGTCATGCAGAGATAATGCGACGGAGCCAGTAAATAATATTACAAGGATGAAGCTATTATCGCCGCCAGGGTAGACATTACAGGAACATCATGAGGCTCCTCAGGTCTGCTCTTACTGAGCATCTGCTGAAAGGAATGGATAGCACACCCAATTTGAAAAAACCAAAAGTAATTTATTATACAAAAGAAAAAAATCGAACAAAAAATAATTTACAAAACAAAAACATAATGAGCCCAACGCGTTTCGACCTTAAGGGTCTTCATCAGGGGCACAAAAAATTAAGAAAAAATCAAAAAGGCAGAACGAGCCTTACTGTCTGTAACATTTTATAGTCCATGCAGAGTCCAATCGATAGGGATCCGGCGTCTGACGTCACTTCCGCCCCTCTACTCATGGGGGGGTAGAGCAGCGTCGCCTAGTATCATGGTGGAACGCAAATGCGTTCCAATATAGCGTGCGTCCTACATCCAACATTTAGAGATGCGGATCACTCCCCTGACGCCACTTTGGACGTTGAGTTAGCCGGAAGTGACGTCAGGGGAGTGATCCACATCGCTAAATGTTGGATGTAGGAAGGCGGAAGTGACGTCAGACGCCGGATCCCTATCGAATGGACTCTGCATGGACTATAAAATGTTACAGACAGTAAGGCTCGTTCTGCCTTTTTGATTTTTTCTTAATTTTTTGTGCCCCTGATGAAGACCCTTAAGGTCGAAACGCGTTGGGCTCATTATGTTTTTGTTTTGTAAATTATTTTTTGTTCGATTTTTTTCTTTTGTATAATAAATTACTTTTGTTTTTTTCAAATTGGGTGTGCTATCCATTCCTTTCAGCAGTTATATATTACTTGGAGACCCTTATGGGGAGTCACCTATGGACTAGCACCCTGTAATTTACTTCAAAAGGGTGTGCGCCTTCTCTTTTTATTCTTGATGCTTACTGAGCATCTGACATTTATAATGGTTTATTAACATAGCACTGGCAAAAAGAGAGGCATGTACAGATAATGATAATAATTCTGGGGTCTTCTAACTCAGCTAGAGGCCTGCAGGCTAGACATTTCTTAGCTTACCAAAACTATACCTCCCAGAATCCCTGCTGTGGGCTGATGTTTCTCCATAAAATTATCCTGGAGCTCAAATAAACTCATTATTTAAAGAAAGGGGAAAATGATGGCACAACCCCGACTTGGCCAACCACCACATCTCAGTGACTTGGTAAGGAAACATGTAGGAAACATGTCCAATGATGCCCATATTCTTGGCCAAAGCACAAAACCTACAGTGCACATCACCCAGACACCACCATGCCTATGGTGAAGTGTGGTTCTAGGAAGGGTGGCAGCATCAAGCAGGTACTAGAAACTATGATTTAGGGCAAGTTGCAATTATATGGGAAACCCTGTCTGTCTGCAGCTAGGGTAAGGTTCACATTCCAGCACAACTATTAACTTAAACAAGTGGATCCTTAGTTGGCCACCATGGAATGGCCTATGGCATTGGTAAGTAAGGCCACTTAGGGTGACATTTAGTCAAAAATCGTGATTGCTTTCCTGGATACCCCTAAAAGCCAGCTAGGAGGTCAATTAGGTTGAGATTTGGTGTGAACACAACTTACATAAATATTATTTTAACCATGGCTAGGGTTGCCACCTTTTGTGGAAAAAAATACCGGCCTTCCTATTTATTTATCTTTTTTCCCTTTTAATAACATTGGGATCAGCCATCATTTTTACCGGCCAGGCCGGTAAAATACCGGCCAGGTGGCAACCCTAACCATGGCTAATGGATGGATATGCTAAGATATTCCTATAGCTGTAACCATGTTATGAGTCAAGGGGGGCACTGAACAAAAGTCCAATAACTAGTTATCCCACTAGTCACATATCACCATTGAAAAGGCTTATGAACCCTCATCTATGTGGCAGAACAGGGGGAGTGTGGGGCCATGGTGAGGTTGCCAAAATTTTCTAAAAATGCAAGTGTGCTTGGAGAGGTAGAGGATCTACTGGGTTTTTTCTGTTACTCTGATGACTTCCAACCCGAAGAGCCCAAATGTGTTACAGTAACCTCCAATGACTAACTGGCTGACACTTGAATCCTGTCTTACTGTATGAAAAACTGCCAGGATTTGGGGGTGTAAATAATCACCAGCCAGTGCATATCCCTCCTACAATAAATAGCTTTGCCAGGTTACGTGTGACTGCATCTCGATGCCGAATGGAGCGTTTCAGAACTATGTTTTGTTTGGGATTTTATGTAGATTATCTGCAGCTGTAGTCTCTTGGGCTTTCATCCCTAGGAGCTTCGCTAATCCAACTACTGGACTCATTTGCATAGCATTGAATTTCCCTCTTTTTTGCTGCATAATTAATGAAATGTTAAGGTGCTGCTGCTTCTCTCAAAGGGTAACTCCAACCAAAGTGTCTTTCTTATTTTTGCATACTAAAAGAGAATGTAAGTCTAAGCAACTTTCTAAAGCATATTCATTAAAAATTGCCAGTGAGTTCATTGGTTATTTGTAGGGATGTACTGAATCCAGGATTCGGTTTAGGATTCGGCCAGGATTCACCCTTTTTCAGCAGGATTCAGATTCGGCCGAATCCTTCTGCCCGGCCGAACGGAATCCGAATCACAATTATGCAAATTAGGGGTGGAGAGGGAAATCGCGTGACTTATTGTCACAAGATGAAAAAAATATTTTCCCCCTTCCCAGGGCATATGCAAATTAGGGTTCGGATTCGGTTTGGTATTCGGCCAAATCTTTCACAAAGGATTCGGAGGTTCGGCCGAATCCAAAATAGTGGATTCGGTGCATCCCTAGTTATTTGTAAATATAATTGCTGATAAAAGCAGAGTTTGTTTCATTATCCAGAAGCAGCAGTGCAGAGAATATAAACAGCTAGGCAGATACTGAATGTCTGATGCTTTTTGAAGAGACAACTAAAGAAAACCCATAAAAATGCACTGCATAGTTTTCCTTTTAATGAATTAGGCAATAGTGGGGCACGGCTGGCACAACAGCTGTTTGTTGGGCAGGAAAATTAGCCCAAGTAGCAGTTGGGTCGGGAATTTATTTATAAATGCCGCAGGAGGAGTGGGTTAGGCTGTCAATTTTAATCAACATGTGTACCAATAGTAAGCAGGGCTGCCATCTGGCAGTAGGGAGCCTCGGCAGATGTGATGTGTCAATCACTAAAGGGGTGGGACTTAAAATGCTCATGGGTGGAGTTGGCTTGACATGTTTGGTCATAATGGGGTGTGGCCATTGTCAAGGAAGCTATATAGGTGAACACTTTTTAAATGTGGTCTCCATTCTAAATAGTTGACAGGAATCACTGCCTTGCAGGTCGACAGTTGGCAAATAGCTCTGGTCCCTAGGAGGGTGAGGACCCTGTTAAAGGGGTGCATGTTTTATAATGGCTAATTCTAAGCAACTTTTAAATTGGCTTTCATTTAGTCTTTTTATAGTTTTTAATTATTTGCCTTCTTCTTCTTCGGACTCTTTCCATCTTTCACATGAGAGGGTCACTGACCCTATCTGAAAGCTCAGTATTGTTACTTCTACTTTTTTATTCCTCATCGTTTTACTCAAGCCCAATCCTATTAATTTTCCAGTCTTTTAAATTGTTGCGTGGTTGCTGGGGTAATGTGGACCCTGGCAACCAGATTGTTGAAATTGCAAACTGAATGCTGACTGCTGCCGAATAAAAAGCAAAATAACTCAAAAACAACAGAGGTTCATTTGGCATTCTCTCTCTGAGGATATGCAACTGGCGGCTGGTGAGACAGGGGGTCTATGCTCGCAGGATGCAGGGCTGGGGAATTGGGGCGTCTGGAAACAATTTGCGCTTGGCTCTTTCTTTGAGCTCAGATTACAGAAGGCACGCCATGTCATTCCAGCTACGATGCATCTGGAAACACTGCACTTTCCCCAACACAGTTTCTGCTGAACTAACTTGGCACAGGTTTCTCTGCTGGATGGAGGCTGGGGGTGCACCACTGCGACAGGACCAGCCCCAGGAAAAAAAAGGTTTTATGTAAGCCCCCTTTAATTATATAAATGTGTCGAAGAAATTAACTTTTTGGCTTTTCAGCTGAGGTTGTGCTACAACTCCCAGCAGCCTCTGATGCATTTGATTGTATTCTGAGTACAACTGGAAGGTGGCATGTTGTGCTACTGGTGCCATCTTGATGCCTGTACTTGGAAGACAAGTCTGGTAATCCCTTATTAAAAAGCTGCTGTTTATCTTAAGTAGTACATCAGCACCATTGCATTTGAGGCACCCAGGTGTTTTTATATGGAGTCCTGGTGGGGGTGCAGTCATTCAAAGTGGAAAAAGGAGAAAAGGCACAGGATACACATCAGATAACAGATAAGCTCTGTAGTATACAATGGGATTCTTCAGAACTTATCTTCAATCTACTGTGTGTCCTGTTCTTGAATGGCTGCCCACATGGCTACACAGCGGCTTGTTTATATAAACTATAGTTGTGTTTCTGAAGCAAACATGGCAGTTTTACCAGTGCAGGGCACCAGTACATCATAGACAGACATTTCAATGAGTCATGTCACGTGACACAAGAGTATCACTGAGAACAAAAGCAAAGCTGTCAACTTTGTCCAGCAGTGCATCGTTAGATGTTTATTTCGGTTTTGTGACGTCACATGAATGCGCACAACCTCTCCTGAAGTTACAGATTCCGTGTGTGCAAGGCCACAAAGGCCCGGGCCTAGGGCGGCAAAATATTAGGGGTGGCCTACCGCCCAGCTGCTTTCCGGGGAGCAGTGGGGAGCACAGCGCTCTGGTGCTGTCGCGCATGCACGCTCGCAGGGAGGGGGTATGCGGGCAGACGCTAGGACCAGGTGGCCTCGGGGTGCCTGCACACTAAAATCTGGTGCTGGACAGAGCCCAAAATCTGTTAACTCCTTAAAAGGTAGGGTGGGGAGGGTGAGAGCTGTAACATCAGCTGATGACATTACATACCAGCATTTGTAAAGATTTCCTGGCACTCCTACTTACTGGGAGATATTGTACTCAGTAGCGTAACTACCGGGGGAGCAAATACTGGACCCGCTCCCCCTCGGCGCCCACCTGAGACTGCGCCACAGCAAACGCTGTAAGGAAACAGCGCATCTAGAGGGGGGCCCGGTACACATCCTGTACCTGGGCCTAGAAGAGGATTGTTACGTTACTAATTATTCTCTTGCTGGTGCTCACTTGAGTTGTTGGGTAACAGGTGCTCTATACTGGGGTAACGGGTGCTCTTTATACTAGGTTACTGGGTTCTCTTTCTACTGGCGTAATTGGTGATCTTTCTACTGGGGTAACGTGTGCTCTATCTACTGGGGTAACGTGTGCTCTTTATACTGGGGTAACGGGTGCTCCTTATACGGGGGTAATGTGTGCTCTTTATACTGGGGTAATGTGTGCTCTTTATACTGGGGTAACGGGTGCTCTTTATATGGGGTAATGGGTGCTCTTTATACTGGGGTAACGTATGCTCTTTATACTGGGGTAACGTATGCTCTTTATACTGGGGTAACGGGTGCTCTTTATACTGGGGTAACGGGTGCTTTTTATACTTGGGTAATGGGTGCTCTTTATACTGGGGAAACGGGTGCTCTTTATACTGGGGTAATGTGTGCTCTTTATACTGGGGTAACGTATGCTCTTTATACTGGGGTAACAGGTGCTCTATACTGGGGTAACGGGTGCTCTTTATACTAGGTTACTGGGTTCTCTTTATACTGGCGTAACGGGTGCTCTTTATACTGGGGTAACGTGTGCTCTTTATACTGGGGTAACGGGTGCTCTTTATACTGGGGTAATAGGTGCTCTTTATACTGGGGTAACGGGTGTTCATTATACTGGGGTAATGTGTGCTCTTTATACTGGGGTAACGTGTGCTCTTTATACTGGGGTAACGGGTGCTCTTTATACTGGGGTAACGAGTGCTCTTTATACTGGGGTAATGTGTGCTCTTTACACTGGGGTAATGGGTGCTCTTTATACTGGGGTAACGGGTGCTCTTTATACTGGGGTAACGGGTGCTCTTTATACTGGGGTAACGAGTGCTTTTTATACTGGGGTAATGGGTGCTCTTTATACTGGGGTAACGGGTGCTCTTTATACTGGGGTAATGTGTGCTCTTTATACTGGGGTAACAGGTGCTCTATACTGGGGTAACGGGTGCTCTTTATACTAGGTTACTGGGTTCTCTTTATACTGGCGTAATGGGTGCTCTTTATACTGGGGTAACGTGTGCTCTTTATACTGGGGTAACGGGTGCTCTTTATACTGGGGTAATGTGTGCTCTTTATACTGGGGTAATGTGTGCTCTTTATACTGGGGTAATGTGTGCTCTTTATAATGGGGTAACGGGTGCTCTTTATATGGGGTAATGGGTGCTCTTTATACTGGGGTAACGTGTGCTCTTTATACTGGGGTAACGGGTGCTCTTTATACTGGGGTAATGTGTGCTCTTTATACTGGGGTAATGTGTGCTATTTATACTGGGGTAATGGGTGCTCTTTATACTAGGTTACTGGGTTCTCTTTATACTGGCGTAATGGGTGCTCTTTATACTAGGGTAATGTGTGCTCTTTATACTGGGGTAACGGGTGCTCTTTATACTGGGGTAACGGGTGCTCTTTAAACTGGGGTAACGGGTGCTTTTTATACTGGGGTAATGGGTGCTCTTTATACTGGGGTAACGGGTGCTCTTTATACTGGGGTAATGTGTGCTCTTTATACTGGGGTAACGTATGCTCTTTATACTGGGGTAACAGGTGCTCTATACTGGGTTAACGGGTGCTCTTTATACTAGGTTATTGGGTTCTCTTTATACTGGCGTAATGGGTGCTCTTTATACTGGGGTAACATGTGCTCTTTATACTGGGGTAACGGGTGCTCTTTATACTGGGGTAACGGGTGCTCTTTATACTGGGGTAATGGGTGCTCTTTATACTGGGGTAACGGGTGCTCTTTATACTGGGGTAATGTGTGCTCTTTATACTGGGGTAACGTGTGCTCTTTATACTGGGGTAACAGGTGCTCCATACTGGGGTAACGGGTGCTCTTTATACTAGGTCACTCGTTTCTCTTTATACTGGCGTAATGGGTGCTCTTTATACTGGGGTAACATGTGCTCTTTATACTGGGGTAACGGGTGCTCTTTATACTGGGGTAACGGGTGCTCTTTACACTGGGGTAACGGGTGCTCTTTATACTAGGTTACTGGGTTCTCTTTATACTGGCGTAACGGGTGCTCTTTATACTGGGGTAACGTGTGCTCTTTATACTGGGGTAACGGGTGCTCTTTATACTGGGGTAACGTGTGCTCTTTATACTGGGGTAACGGGTGCTCTTTATACTGGGGTAACGTGTGCTCTTTATACTGGGGTAACGGGTGCTCTTTATACTGGGGTAATGTGTGCTCTTTATACTGGGGTAATGTGTGCTCTTTATACTGGGGTAACGGGTGCTTTTTATACTGGGGTAATGGGTGCTCTTTATACTGGGGTAACGGGTGCTCTTTATACTGGGGTAATGTGTGCTCTTTATACTGGGGTAACGTATGCTCTTTATACTGGGGTAACAGGTGCTCTATACTGGGGTAACGGGTGCTCTTTATACTAGGTTACTGGGTTCTCTTTATACTGGCGTAATGGGTGCTCTTTATACTGGGGTAACGTGTGCTCTTTATACTGGGGTAACGGGTGCTCTTTATACTGGGGTAATGTGTGCTCTTTATACTGGGGTAATGTGTGCTCTTTATAATCGGGTAATGGGTGCTCTTTATATGGGGTAATGGGTGCTCTTTATACTGGGGTAACGTATGCTCTTTATACTGGGGTAACGGGTGCTCTTTATACTGGGGTAATGTGTGCTCTTTATACTGGGGTAATGTGTGCTCTTTATACTGGGGTAATGGGTGCGCTTTATACTAGGTTACTGGGTTCTCTTTATACTGGCGTAACGGGTGCTCTTTATACTAGGGTAACGTGTGCTCTTTATACTGGGGTAACGGGTGCTCTTTATACTGGGGTAACGGGTGCTCTTTATACTGGGGTAACGGGTGCTTTTTATACTGGGGTAATGGGTGCTCTTTATACTGGGGTAACGGGTGCTCTTTATACTGGGGTAATGTGTGCTCTTTATACTGGGGTAACGTATGCTCTTTATACTGGGGTAACAGGTGCTCTATACTGGGGTAACGGGTGCTCTTTATACTAGGTTACTGGGTTCTCTTTATACTGGCGTAATGGGTGCTCTTTATACTGGGGTAACATGTGCTCTTTATACTGGGGTAACGGGTGCTCTTTATACTGGGGAAACGTGTGCTCTTTATACCGGGGTAACGGGTGCTCTTTATACTGGGGTAATGGGTGCTCTTTATACTGGGGTAACGGGTGCTCTTTATACTGGGGTAATGTGTGCTCTTTATACTGGGGTAAAGTCTGCTCTTTATACTGGGGTAACAGGTGCTCCATACTGGGGTAACGGGTGCTCTTTATACTAGGTCACTCGTTTCTCTATATACTGGCGTAATGGGTGCTCTTTATACTGGGGTAACATGTGCTCTTTATACTGGGGTAACGGGTGCTCTTTATACTGGGGTAACGGATGCTCTATATACTAGGTTACTGGGTTCTCTTTATACTGGCGTAACGGGTGCTCTTTATACTGGGGTAACGTGTGCTCTTTATACTGGGGTAACGGGTGCTCTTTATACTGGGGTAATGTGTGCTCTTTATACTGGGGTAACGGATGCTCTTTATACTGGGGTAATGTGTGCTCTTTATACTGGGGTAACGGGTGCTCTTTATACTGGGGTAACGGATGCTCTTTATACTAGGTTACTGGGTTCTCTTTATACTGGCGTAACGGGTGCTCTTTATACTGGGGTAACGTGTGCTCTTTATTCTGGGGTAACGGGTGCTCTTTATACTGGGGTAATGTGTGCTCTTTATACTGGGGTAACGGGTGCTCTTTATACTGGGGTAACGTGTGCTCTTTATACTAGGGTAACGGGTGCTCTTTATACTGGGGTAATGTGTGCTCTTTATACTGGGGTAACATGTGCTCTTTATACTGGGGTAATGGGTGCTCTTTATACTGGGGTAACGGGTGCTCTTTATACTGGGGTAATGTGTGCTCTTTATACTGGGGTAACGTATGCTCTTTATACTGGGGTAACAGGTGCTCTATACTGGGGTAATGGGTGCTCTTTATACTAGGTTACTGGGTTCTCTTTATACTGGCGTAATGGGTGCTCTTTATACTGGGGTAACGTGTGCTCTTTATACTGGGGTAACGGGTGCTCTTTATACTGGGGTAATGTGTGCTCTTTATACTGGGGTAATGTGTGCTCTTTATAATGGGGTAATGGGTGCTCTTTATATGGGGTAATGGGTGCTCTTTATACTGGGGTAACGTATGCTCTTTATACTGGGGTAACGGGTGCTCTTTATACTGGGGTAATGTGTGCTCTTTATACTGGGGTAATGTGTGCTCTTTATACTGGGGTAATGGGTGCTCTTTATACTAGGTTACTGGGTTCTCTTTATACTGGCGTAATGGGTGCTCTTTATACTAGGGTAACGTGTGCTCTTTATACTGGGGTAACGGGTGCTCTTTATACTGGGGTAACGGGTGCTCTTTATACTGGGGTAACAGGTGCTTTTTATACTGGGGTAATGGGTGCTCTTTATACTGGGGTAACGGGTGCTCTTTATACTGGGGTAACGGGTGCTCTTTATACTGGGGTAATGGGTGCTCTTTATACTGGGGTAACGTATGCTCTTTATACTGGGGTAACAGGTGCTCTATACTGGGGTAACGGGTGCTCTTTATACTAGGTTACTGGGTTCTCTTTATACTGGCGTAATGGGTGCTCTTTATACTGGGGTAACATGTGCTCTTTATACTGGGGTAACGGGTGCTCTTTATACTGGGGTAACGTGTGCTCTTTATACCAGGGTAACGGGTGCTCTTTGTACTGGGGTAATGGGTGCTCTTTATACTGGGGTAACAGGTGCTCTTTATACTGGGGTAATGTGTGCTCTTTATACTGGGGTAACGTCTGCTCTTTATACTGGGGTAACAGGTGCTCTTTATACTAGGTTACTGGGTTCTCTTTATACTGGCATAATGGGTGCTCATTATACTGGGGTAACGTGTGCTCTTTATACTGGGGTAACGGGTGCTCTTTATACTGGGGTAACGGGTGCTCTTTATACTGGGGTAACGTGTGCTCTTTATACTGGGGTAACGGGTGCTCTTTATACTGGGGTAATGTGTGCTCTTTACACTGGGGTAATGTGTGCTCTTTACACTGGGGTAACGGGTGCTTTTTATACTGGGGTAATGGGTGCTCTTTATACTGGGGTAACGGGTGCTCTTTATACTGGGGTAATGTGTGCTCTTTATACTGGGGTAACGTATGCTCTTTATACTGGGGTAACAGGTGCTCTATACTGGGGTAACGGGTGCTCTTTATACTAGGTTACTGGGTTCTCTTTATACTGGCGTAATGGGTACTCTTTATACTGGGGTAACGTGTGCTCTTTATACTGGGGTAACGGGTGCTCTTTATACTGGGTTAATGTGTGCTCTTTATACTGGGGTAATGTGTGCTCTTTACACTGGGGTAATGGGTGCTCTTTATACTGGGGTAACGGGTGCTCTTTATACTGGGGTAACGGGTGCTCTTTATACTGGGGTAATGGGTGCTCTTTATACTGGGTAACGTGTGCTCTTTATACTGGGGTAACGGGTGCTCTTTATACTGGGGTAATGTGTGCTCTTTATACTGGGGTAATGTGTGCTCTTTATAATGGGGTAATGGGTGCTCTTTATATGGGGTAATGGGTGCTCTTTATACAGGGGAAACGTATGCTCTTTATACTGGGGTAATGGGTGCTCTTTAGACTGGGGTAACGGGTGCTCTTTATACTGGGGTAATGTGTGCTCTTTATACTGGGGTAACGTGTGCTCTTTATACTGGGGTAACGTGTGCTCTTTATACTGGGGTAATGGGTGCTCTTTATACTGGGGTAATGTGTGCTCTTTATACTGGGGTGACGTGTGCTCTTTATACTGGGGTAACAGGTGCTCTATACGGGGGTAACGGGTGCTCTTTATACTAGGTTACTGGGTTCTCTTTATACTGGCGTAATAGGTGCTCTTTATACTGGGGTAACGTGTGCTCTTTATACTGGGGTAACGTGTGCTCTTTATACTGGGGTAATGGGTGCTCTTTAGACTGGGGTAACGGGTGCTCTTTATACTGGGGTAATGTGTGCTCTTTATACTGGGGTGACGTGTGCTCTTTATACTGCGGTAACAGGTGCTCTATACTGGGGTAACGGGTGCTCTTTATACTAGGTTACTGGGTTCTCTTTATACTGGCGTAATGTGTGCTCTTTATACTGGTGTAACGTGTGCTCTTTATACTGGGGTAACGTGTGCTCTTTATACTGGGGTAACGTGTGCTCTTTATACTGGGGTAATGGGTGCTGTTTATACTGGGGTAATGTGTGCCCTTTATACTGGGGTAACGGGTGCTCTTTATACTGGGGTAACAGGTGCTTTTTATACTCGGGTAATGGGTGCTCTTTATACTGGGGTAACGGGTGCTCTTTATACTGGGGTAATGTGTGCTCTTTATACTGGGGTAACGTGTGCTCTTTATACCGAGGTAACGGGTGCTCTTTATACTGGGGTAACAGGTGCTCTATACTGGGGTAACGGGTGCTCTTTATACTAGGTTACTGGGTTCTCTTTATACTGGCGTAATGTGTGCTCTTTATACTGGGGTAACATGTGCTCTTTATACTGGGGTAACGGGTGCTCTTTATACTGGGGTAACGTGTGCTCTTTATACCGGGGTAACGGGTGCTCTTTATACTGGGGTAACAGGTGCTCTATACTGGGGTAACGGGTGCTCTTTATACTGGGGTAATGGGTGCTGTTTATACTGGGGTAATGTGTGCCCTTTATACTGGGGTAACGGGTGCTCTTTATACTGGGGTAACAGGTGCTTTTTATACTCGGGTAATGGGTGCTCTTTATACTGGGGTAACGGGTGCTCTTTATACTGGGGTAATGTGTGCTCTTTATACTGGGGTAACGTGTGCTCTTTATACCGAGGTAACGGGTGCTCTTTATACTGGGGTAACAGGTGCTCTATACTGGGGTAACGGGTGCTCTTTATACTAGGTTACTGGGTTCTCTTTATACTGGCGTAATGTGTGCTCTTTATACTGGGGTAACATGTGCTCTTTATACTGGGGTAACGGGTGCTCTTTATACTGGGGTAACGTGTGCTCTTTATACCGGGGTAACGGGTGCTCTTTATACTGGGGTAACAGGTGCTCTATACTGGGGTAACGGGTGCTCTTTATACTAGGTTACTGGGTTCTCTTTATACTGGCGTAACGGCTGCTCTTTATACTGGGGTAACGTGTGCTCTTTATACTGGGGTAATGGGTGCTCTTTATACTGGGGTAATGTGTGCTCTTTATACTGGGGTAACGGGTGCTCTTTATACTGGGGTAATGTGTGCTCTTTATACTGGGGTAATGGGTGCTCTTTATACTAGGTTACTGGGTTCTCTTTATACTGGCGTAATGCATGCTTTTTATACTGGGGTAACGTGTGCTCTTTGTACTGGGTTAATGTGTGCTCTTTATAGTGGGGTAATGTGTGCTCTTTATACTGGGGTAATGTGTGCTCTTTATAATTGGGTAACGGGTGCTCTTTATATGGGGTAATGGGTGCTCTTTATACTGGGGTAACGTGTGCTCTTTATACTGGGGTAACGGGTGCTCTTTATACTGGGGTAATGTGTGCTCTTTATACTGGGGTAATGTGTGCTCTTTATACTGGGGTAATGGGTGCTCTTTATACTAGGTTACTGGGTTCTCTTTATACTGGCGTAATGGGTGCTCTTTATACTAGGGCAACGTGTGCTCTTTATACTGGGGTAACGGGTGCTCTTTATACTGGGGTAACGGGTGCTCTTTATACTGGGGTAACGGGTGCTTTTTATACTGGGGTAATGGATGCTCTTTATACTGGGGTAACGGGTGCTCTTTATACTGGGGTAATGTGTGCTCTTTATACTGGGGTAACGTATGCTCTTTATACTGGGGTAACAGGTGCTCTATACTGGGGTAATGGGTGCTCTTTATATTAGGTTACTGGGTTCTCTTTATACTGGCGTAATGGGTGCTCTTTATACTGGGGTAACATGTGCTCTTTATACTGGGGTAACGGGTGCTCTTTATACTGGGGTAACGTGTGCTCTTTATACTGGGGTAACGGGTGCTCTTTATACTGGGGTAATGGGTGCTCTTTATACTGGGGTAATGGGTGCTCTTTATGCTGGGGTAATGTGTGCTCTTTATACTGGGGTAACGTGTGCTCTTTATACTGGTGTAACAGGTGCTCCATACTGGGGTAAAGGGTGCTCTTTATACTAGGTCACTCGTTTCTCTTTATACTGGCGTAATGGGTGCTCATTATACTGGGGTAACATGTGCTCTTTATACTGGGGTAACGGGTGCTCTTTATACTGGGTAACGGGTGCTCTTTATACTATGTTACTGGGTTCTCTTTATACTGGCATAACGGGTGCTCTTTATACTGGGGTAACGTGTGCTCTTTATACTGGGGTAACGGGTGCTCTTTATACTGGGGTAACGTGTGCTCTTTATACTGGGGTAACGTGTGCTCTTTATACTGGGGTAACGGGTGCTCTTTATACTGGGGTAATGTGTGCTCTTTATACTGGGGTAATGTGTGCTCTTTATACTGGGGTAACGGGTGCTTTTTATACTGGGGTAATGGGTGCTCTTTATACTGGGGTAACGGGTGCTCTTTATACTGGGTTAATGTGTGCTCTTTATACTGGGGTAACGTATGCTCTTTATACTGGGGTAACAGGTGCTCTATACTGGGGTAACGGGTGCTCTTTATACTAGGTTACTGGGTTATCTTTATACTGGCGTAATGGGTGCTCTTTAAACTGGGATAACGTGTGCTCTTTATACTGGGGTAACGGGTGCTCTTTATACTGGGGTAATGTGTGCTCTTTATACTGGGGTAATGTGTGCTCTTTATAATGGGGTAATGGGTGCTCTTTATATGGGGTAATGGGTGCTCTTTATACTGGGGTAACGTATGCTCTTTATACTGGGGTAACGGGTGCTCTTTATACTGGGGTAATGTGTACTCTTTATACTGGGGTAATGGGTGCTCTTTATACTAGGTTACTGGGTTCTCTTTATACTGGCGTAATGGGTGCTCTTTATACTAGGGTAACGTGTGCTCTTTATACTGGGGTAACGGGTGCTCTTTATACTGGGGTAACAGGTGCTTTTTATACTGGGGTAATGGGTGCTCATTATACTGGGGTAACGGGTGATCTTTATACTGGGGTTATGTGTGCTCTTTATACTGGGGTAACGTATGCTCTTTATACTGGGGTAACAGGTGCTCTATACTGGGGTAACGGGTGCTCTTTATACTAGGTTACTGGGTTCTCTTTATACTGGCGTAATGGGTGCTCTTTATACTGGAGTAAAATGTGCTCTTTATACTGGGGTAACGGGTGCTCTTTATACTGGGGTAACGTGTGCTCTTTATACCGGGGTAACGGGTGCTCTTTATTCTGGGGTAATGGGTGCTCTTTATACTCGGGTAACGGGTGCTCTTTATACTGGGGTAATGTGTGCTCTTTATACTGGGGTAACGTCTGCTCTTTATACTGGGGTAACAGGTGCTCCATACTGGGGTAACGGGTGCTCTTTATACTAGGTCACTCGTTTCTCTTTCTACTGGCGTAATGGGTGCTCTTTATACTGGGGTAACATGTGCTCTTTATACTGGGGCAACGGGTGCTCTTTATTCTGGGGTAACGGGTGCTCTTTATACTGGGGTAACGGGTGCTCTTTATACTAGGTTACTGGGTTCTCTTTATACTGGTGTAACGGGTGCTCTTTATACTGGGGTAATGTGTGCTCTTTATACTGGGGTAACGGATGCTCTTTATACTGGGGTAATGGGTGCTCTTTATACTGGGGTAACGGGTGTTCTTTATACTGGGGTAATGTGTGCTCTTTATACTGGGGTAACGTGTGCTCTTTATACTGGGGTAACAGGTGCTCTTTATACTGGGGTAACGGGTGCTCTTTATACTAGGTGACTGGGTTCTCTTTATACTGGTGTAACGGCTGCTCTTTATACTGGGGTAATGTGTGCTCTTTATACTGGGGTAATGGGTGCTCTTTATACTGGGGTAACGTGTGCTCTTTATACTGGGGTAATGTGTGCTCTTTATACTGGGGTAATGTGTGCTCTTTATACTGGGGTAATGGGTGCTCTTTATACTAGGTTACTGGGTTCTCTTTATACTGGCGTAATGCGTGCTTTTTATACTGGGGTAACGTGTGCTCTTTATACTGGGGTAACGGGTGCTCTTTATACTGGGGTAACGGGTACTCTTTATACTGGGGTAACGGGTGCTTTTCATACTGGGGTAATGGGTGCTCTTTATACTGGGGTAATGGGTGCTCTTTATACTGGGGTAATGGGTGTTCTTTATACTGGGGTAATGTGTGCTCTTTATACTGGGGTAACGTGTGCTCTTTATACTGGGGTAACGAGTGCTCTTTATACTGGGGTAAGAGGTGCTCTATACTGGGGTAACGGGTGCTCTTTATACTAGGTCTCTGGGTTCTCTTTATACTGGCGTAACGGGTGCTCTTTATACTGGGGTAACGGGTGCTCTTTATACTGGGGTAACGTGTGCTCTTTATACTGGGGTAACGTGTGCTCTTTATACTGGGGGTAACGGGTGCTCTTTATACTGGGGTAACGGGTGCTCTTTATACTGGGGAAATGTGTGCTCTTTATACTGGGGTAATGTGTGCTCTTTATACTGGGGTAACGGGTGCTCTTTATACTGGGGTAATGGGTGCTCTTTATACTAGGTTACTGGGTTCTCTTTATACTGGCGTAATGGGTGCTCTTTATACTGGGGTAACGTGTGCTCTTTATACTGGGGTAACGGGTGCTCTTTATACTGGGGTAACAGGTGCTCTTTATACTGGGGTAATGTGTGCTCTTTATATTGGGGTAATGTGTGCTCTTTATACTGGGGTAACGGGTGCATTATACTGGGGTAATGGGTGCTCTTTATATTAGGTTACTGGGTTCTCTTTATACTGGCGTAATGGGTGCTCTTTATACTGGGGTAATGTGTGCTCTTTATACTGGGGTAACGGGTGCTCTTTATACTGGGGTAACGTGTGCTCTTTATACTGGGGTAACGGGTGCTCTTTATACTGGGGTAACGTGTGCTCTTTACACTGGGGTAACGGGTGCTCTTTATACTGGGGTAACGGGTGCTCTTTATACTGGGGTAACGTGTGCTCTTTATACTGGGGTAACGTGTGGTCTTTATACTGGGGTAACGTGTGCTCTTTATACTGGGGTAACGGGTGCTCTTTATACTGGGGTAACGTGTGCTCTTTATACTGGGGGTAACGTGTGCTCTTTATACTGGGGGTAACGGGTGCTCTTTATACTGGGGTAACGGGTGCTCTTTATACTGGGGAAATGTGTGCTCTTTATACTGGGGTAATGTGCGCTCTTTATACTGGGGTAACGAGTGCTCTTTATACTGGGGTAACGAGTGCTCTTTATACTGGGGTAATGGGGTAACGAGTGCTCTTTATACTGGGGTAAGAGGTGCTCTATACTGGGGTAACGGGTGCTCTTTATACTAGGTCTCTGGGTTCTCTTTATACTGGCGTAACGGGTGCTCTTTATACTGGGGTAACGGGTGCTCTTTATACTGGGGTAACGTGTGCTCTTTATACTGGGGTAACGTGTGCTCTTTATACTGGGGGTAACGGGTGCTCTTTATACTGGGGTAACGGGTGCTCTTTATACTGGGGAAATGTGTGCTCTTTATACTGGGGTAATGTGTGCTCTTTATACTGGGGTAACGGGTGCTCTTTATACTGGGGTAATGGGTGCTCTTTATACTAGGTTACTGGGTTCTCTTTATACTGGCGTAATGGGTGCTCTTTATACTGGGGTAACGTGTGCTCTTTATACTGGGGTAACGGGTGCTCTTTATACTGGGGTAACGGGTGCTCTTTATACTGGGGTAATGTGTGCTCTTTATATTGGGGTAATGTGTGCTCTTTATACTGGGGTAACGGGTGCATTATACTGGGGTAATGGGTGCTCTTTATACTAGGTTACTGGGTTCTCTTTATACTGGCGTAATGGGTGCTCTTTATACTGGGGTAATGTGTGCTCTTTATACTGGGGTAACGGGTGCTCTTTATACTGGGGTAACGTGTGCTCTTTATACTGGGGTAACGGGTGCTCTTTATACTGGGGTAACGTGTGCTCTTTACATTGGGGTAACGGGTGCTCTTTATACTGGGGTAACGGGTGCTCTTTATACTGGGGTAACGTGTGCTCTTTATACTGGGGTAACGTGTGCTCTTTATACTGGGGTAACGTGTGCTCTTTATACTGGGGTAACGGGTGCTCTTTATACTGGGGTAACGTGTGCTCTTTATACTGGGGGTAACGTGTGCTCTTTATACTGGGGGTAACGGGTGCTCTTTATACTGGGGTAACGGGTGCTCTTTATACTGGGGAAATGTGTGCTCTTTATACTGGGGTAATGTGTGCTCTTTATACTGGGGTAATGGGTGCTCTTTATACTGGGGTAATGGGTGCTCTTTATACTAGGTTACTGGGTTCTCTTTATACTGGCGTAATGGGTGCTCTTTATACTGGGGTAACGTGTGCTCTTTATACTGGGGTAACGGGTGCTCTTTATACTGGGGTAACGGGTGCTTTTTATACTGGGGTAACGTGTGCTCTTTATTCTGGGGTAACATGTGCTCTTTATACTGCGGTAATGTGTGCTCTTTATACTGGGGTAACGTGTGCTCTTTATACTGGGGTAACGGGTGCTCTTTATACTGGGGTAACAGGTGCTCTTTATACTGGGGTAACGGGTGCTCTTTATACTAGGGTAACGGGTGCTCTTTATACTGGGGTAACGGGTGCTCTTTATACTGGGGTAACGGGTGCTCTTTATACTGGGGTAACGTGTGCTCTTTATACTGGGGTAACGTGTGCTCTTTATACTGGGGGTAACGGGTGCTCTTTATACTGGGGTAACGGGTGCTCTTTATACTGGGGAAATGTGTGCTCTTTATACTGGGGTAATGTGTGCTCTTTATACTGGGGTAACGGGTGCTCTTTATACTGGGGTAATGGGTGCTCTTTATACTAGGTTACTGGGTTCTCTTTATACTGGCGTAATGGGTGCTCTTTATACTGGGGTAACGTGTGCTCTTTATACTGGGGTAACGGGTGCTCTTTATACTGGGGTAACAGGTGCTCTTTATACTGGGGTAATGTGTGCTCTTTATATTGGGGTAATGTGTGCTCTTTATACTGGGGTAACGGGTGCATTATACTGGGGTAATGGGTGCTCTTTATATTAGGTTACTGGGTTCTCTTTATACTGGCGTAATGGGTGCTCTTTATACTGGGGTAATGTGTGCTCTTTATACTGGGGTAACGGGTGCTCTTTATACTGGGGTAACGTGTGCTCTTTATACTGGGGTAACGGGTGCTCTTTATACTGGGGTAACGTGTGCTCTTTACACTGGGGTAACGGGTGCTCTTTATACTGGGGTAACGGGTGCTCTTTATACTGGGGTAACGTGTGCTCTTTATACTGGGGTAACGTGTGCTCTTTATACTGGGGTAACGTGTGCTCTTTATACTGGGGTAACGGGTGCTCTTTATACTGGGGTAACGTGTGCTCTTTATACTGGGGGTAACGTGTGCTCTTTATACTGGGGGTAACGGGTGCTCTTTATACTGGGGTAACGGGTGCTCTTTATACTGGGGAAATGTGTGCTCTTTATACTGGGGTAATGTGCGCTCTTTATACTGGGGTAACGAGTGCTCTTTATACTGGGGTAACGAGTGCTCTTTATACTGGGGTAATGGGGTAACGAGTGCTCTTTATACTGGGGTAAGAGGTGCTCTATACTGGGGTAACGGGTGCTCTTTATACTAGGTATCTGGGTTCTCTTTATACTGGCATAACGGGTGCTCTTTATACTGGGGTAACGGGTGCTCTTTATACTGGGGTAACGTGTGCTCTTTATACTGGGGTAACGTGTGCTCTTTATACTGGGGGTAACGGGTGCTCTTTATACTGGGGTAACGGGTGCTCTTTATACTGGGGAAATGTGTGCTCTTTATACTGGGGTAATGTGTGCTCTTTATACTGGGGTAACGGGTGCTCTTTATACTGGGGTAATGGGTGCTCTTTATACTAGGTTACTGGGTTCTCTTTATACTGGCGTAATGGGTGCTCTTTATACTGGGGTAACGTGTGCTCTTTATACTGGGGTAACGGGTGCTCTTTATACTGGGGTAACGGGTGCTCTTTATACTGGGGTAATGTGTGCTCTTTATATTGGGGTAATGTGTGCTCTTTATACTGGGGTAACGGGTGCATTATACTGGGGTAATGGGTGCTCTTTATACTAGGTTACTGGGTTCTCTTTATACTGGCGTAATGGGTGCTCTTTATACTGGGGTAATGTGTGCTCTTTATACTGGGGTAACGGGTGCTCTTTATACTGGGGTAACGTGTGCTCTTTATACTGGGGTAACGGGTGCTCTTTATACTGGGGTAACGTGTGCTCTTTACATTGGGGTAACGGGTGCTCTTTATACTGGGGTAACGGGTGCTCTTTATACTGGGGTAACGTGTGCTCTTTATACTGGGGTAACGTGTGCTCTTTATACTGGGGTAACGTGTGCTCTTTATACTGGGGTAACGGGTGCTCTTTATACTGGGGTAACGTGTGCTCTTTATACTGGGGGTAACGTGTGCTCTTTATACTGGGGGTAACGGGTGCTCTTTATACTGGGGTAACGGGTGCTCTTTATACTGGGGAAATGTGTGCTCTTTATACTGGGGTAATGTGTGCTCTTTATACTGGGGTAATGGGTGCTCTTTATACTGGGGTAATGGGTGCTCTTTATACTAGGTTACTGGGTTCTCTTTATACTGGCGTAATGGGTGCTCTTTATACTGGGGTAACGTGTGCTCTTTATACTGGGGTAACGGGTGCTCTTTATACTGGGGTAACGGGTGCTTTTTATACTGGGGTAACGTGTGCTCTTTATTCTGGGGTAACATGTGCTCTTTATACTGCGGTAATGTGTGCTCTTTATACTGGGGTAACGTGTGCTCTTTATACTGGGGTAACGGGTGCTCTTTATACTGGGGTAACAGGTGCTCTTTATACTGGGGTAACGGGTGCTCTTTATACTAGGGTAACGGGTGCTCTTTATACTGGGGTAACAGGTGCTCTTTATACTAGGTTACTGGGTTCTCTTTATACTGGCGTAATGGGTGCTCTTTATACTGGGGTAACGTGTGCTCTTTATACTGGGGTAACGTGTGCTCTTTATACTGGGGTAAAATGTGCTCTTTATACTGGGGTAACGTGTGCTCTTTATACTGGGGTAATGTGTGCTCTTTATACTTGGGTAACGTGTGCTCTTTATACTGGGGTAACAGGTGCTCTTTATACTGGGGTAACGGGTGCTCTTTATACTAGGTTACTGGGTTCTCTTTATACTGGGGTAATGGGTGCTCTTTATACTGGGGTAAGGGGTGCTCTTTATACTGGGGTAACGGGTGCTCTTTATACTGGGGTAATTGGTGCTCTTTATACTGGGGTAACGGGTGCTCTTTATACTGGGGTAATGTGTGCTCTTTATACTGGGGTAACGGGTGCTCTTTATACTAGGTTACTGGGTTCTCTTTATACTGGCATAATGGGTGCTCTTTATACGGGGGTAATGTGTGCTCTTTATACTGGGGTAACGGGTGCTCTTTATACTGGGGTAATGGGTGCTCTTTATACTAGGTTACTGGGTTCTCTTTATACTGGCGTAATGGGTGCTCTTTATACTGGGGTAACGTGTGCTCTTTATACTGGGGTAACGGGTGCTCTTTATACTGGGGTAACAGGTGCTCTTTATACTGGGGTAACGGGTGCTCTTCATACTAGGTTACTGGGTTCTCTTTATACTGGCGTAATGGGTGCTCTTTATACTGGGGTAACGTGTGTTCTTTATACTGGGGTAACGGGTGCTCTTTATACTGGGGTAAGGGGTGCTTTTTATACTGGGGTAACGGGTGCTCTTTATACTGGGGTAATGGGTGCTCTTTATACTGGGGTAACGGGTGCTCTTTATACTGGGGTAACGGGTGCTCTTTATACTGGGGTAATGTGTGCTCTTTATACTGGGGTAATGGGTGCTCTTTATACTAGGTTACTGGGTTCTCTTTATACTGGCATAATGGGTGCTCTTTATACGGGGGTAACGTGTGCTCTTTATACTGGGGTAACAGGTGCTCTTTATACTGGGGTAATGGGTGCTCTTTATACTAGGTTACTGGGTTCTCTTTATACTGGCGTAATGGGTGCTCTTTATACTGGGGTAACGTGTGCTCTTTATACTGGGGTAACGTGTGCTCTTTATACTGGGGTAACGTGTGCTCTTTATACTGGGGTAATGTGTGAACGTGTGCTCTTTATACTGGGGTAACGGGTGCCCTTTATACTAGGTTACTGGGTTCTCTTTATACTGGCGTAATGGGTGCTCTTTATACTGGGGTAACATGTGTTCTTTATACTGGGGTAACGGGTGCTCTTTATACTGGGGTAAGGGGTGCTCTTTATACTGGGGTAAGGGGTGCTCTTTATACTGGGGTAATGGGTGCTCTTTATACTGGGGTAACGGGTGCTCTTTATACTGGGGTAATGTGTGCTCTTTATACTAGGTTACTGGGTTCTCTTTATACTGGCATAATGGGTGCTCTTTATACGGGGGTAACGTGTTGCTCTTTATACTGGGGTAACAGGTGCTCTTTATACTGGGGTAATGGGTGCTCTTTATACTAGGTTACTGGGTTCTCTTTATACTGGCGTAATGGGTGCTCTTTATACTGGGGTAACGTGTGCTCTTTATACTGGGGTAACGGGTGCTCTTTATACTGGGGTAACGGGTGAGCATTATACTGGACCAGACAAGTTTCCATGACACTGAATAGGCGGAATGGCTGCATGTGAGCGGGAAGAACAGACCTTGAGTGTCTCCATTACTTGTGTTTTGTTGTCTTCTCTCAGTTAAAACTGAAAAGTGGCTAAAAGCAGAAGGCACCGAGATTCTTGGCAGAGAAGTGGCACAACTGATTATGGAGAAAGCCAGAACTACCTCACACACTGCTTGAAGTGCCAGCCCAGAGAATAACACACAGATTACCCAGCATGCATTTGGTCCATACTGACTGCAGGCTACCGGGGGGGGGGGAGAAGACCCCACAATATCCAGGGTCTCTTCTTATAGCCATGTTTTCTAAGATCAGTACATGGCTCAGGGTTTCTATTGTTGCCCCACAGTACAAGAGCATTACCTCAGCAAAATAACAGAGCTGTGGGGAGCCATTATACATGTTATTTTAAGCAGAGCAAACAAAACCCCAATGACCGTACATAGGAGAAAATAATTCACATAATTAATTCAGTACAATTTAAAGGAGAGAACTTCATATTATAATTACTGTAGGATACGGTGATAGTGAGTGCCATGTGTTCCTAAGCTGTGTCTCCTTTAAAGGAGCAGGAAAGGCCTATATACTTGGGGGTGCCAAATGTTAGGCACCCCCAAGTGATTATATTGACTTACCTAAAACCCCGGTCCGGTGCTCCTATCAGGAGAAAACTGTACCGGCCCACCGTAACCACCACAGAGTGATCACTTCCTTTTTCTTTCCTCAAATGTCAGGGGGCAGACGCATGCGCAGTAGAACAAATGAGCAGACTTCTTCGTTAAAGTTCGGCTTTTCATGCTACTGCGCATGCGCACCCGCGAGAAGCAGGAAGACAATCACTTTGTGATGCTCGCTGGAAGAACCCCTGGACTGGATTTCAGGTAAATAAAGACAATCAATTGGCGGTGCCTAAATTCAGGCTTTCCTTCTCCTTTAAACTGCCATCATGGTATTCTAGCCCCACAGACTGCTTCAGCTAAACACTCATAAGCTCACTCTTTATTCTGCCATCAGTGTTCTAGTCTAGTCCACTGCTCTTCCCCTTTTAAGATGTCTCTCATTTATATCAGTGCATGGTTGCTGGGATAATGCGGACCCTAGCAACCAGACTGAAATTGGACTGCTGCTGAATACAAATCGAAATAACTTAAAAACCGTGAGTAATAAAAAATGAAAAACAGTTGTGAATTGCTGGAGGTTCTCCCGAATTCTCTCTTGGCTCGTTTCCAGGTGCAAGGACCTCAATTCATATTCATATTGTAAAAATCTCCCCCTGCCCAGCCGTTTGTGATAACTGTTATTACGGCTCTGGCGGGCCCCAAGGGGGTGTAGGACAGGGTATAATCCTTCCCACCACACCCCTGGTAGTTACGGCACTGCCTGTTATCCATAGCTCAGAGTGAAATCTGGGGGGGGGGCCCTGACATAGAGATGCCAATCTGGATCTGTTGTGATCTGGTGTCACAGCCATGCCCCACACCACACTGTTTAATGGGCAGTTGCACCTTAACTAATCAACTGTTTTGGGAGATAGTTGCATCACCCCAGGATCCCCGTTCCTAGGGGCAATATACACATGATTTCAAAAATAGTGTCAGCGTCCATTTCAATTTATTTTTTGGGTAAAACAGTCCAATAAATCAAAGCAACGCGTTTAACATTCAATTTAAAAAGGGGATTGATATAATTTTCCGTTTGTTGCAGTCAGGAAGTGATATCACAGCTACATTAGGCAAATGAGCCTGAACTATTGGTTCCCTAGGTTTAGCTCTGACACTGCTGGAATCCATAGGCCAGTGACAAGCATGGAAAGTTTTACAAACAAATACAATATTATGTGCGACTCACTGATGACATGTGGCACACAAACGATTATCAGTAGTAAAATAAGCCCATGCTCACAGCCTATTGACCTCTCATCTTGCTCCAATTTTTCATTAAACTTTAGTAAAAGCCATGAGGTGCCTTCATAAATGTAACTTTCTCCAGGAGGCAGGAACATGCGTTCATTTAATACAAAAATTTGGTTTCCTTATTTTCCCAATTACAATTCTCTTGTTTGTTTGGTGACAAAAATGTTTATTTCCCTCCAAGCGATGCTCCCTGATCCCTCTCATCTTTGTCTGCAAGAAACAAGCAGCAAAAGAACTCAGTCCCAGGTCGGCCCTTACAGAATGGCAATGGTTTCTGCTGCCGAAGGGATTCTGTCTGCGATGGACGTAGGGTTGCCACCTGGCCGGTATTTTACCAGCATGGCTGGTAAAAATGATGGCTGATCCCAATGTTATTAATAGGGAAAAAAGATAAATATATAGGAAGGCTGGTATTTTTTTCCACAAAAGGTGCCAACCTTAGATGAATGATAGGATCACAAGGTAAAGATGCCTCAAAGAAATCAATATTTGTTTTTGTGTTTTATACAAGCAATTTGATTTCTATTGCACAAATTCATTGATTGATTCATTGAGATCAATCACCTCAGAACAACCAGTGTCTATTGTACACCACTGCTACTATAGGCACCACCTCTCCCTACTATACCTGCTATCCCTCACAGTAGCGTAACTAGACCCCTAAGGGCCCTGGTACGTAAATTTACAACTGGGCCCCCCCCGGGCATTGGGCTGGAACAGTCTTCCATAGACTCCGTTACAATCAAATAACTAAACTTTTTAAAAATGATTTCCTTTTTCTGTGTACTAACAATAAAATAATAAAATTATATCTCACAACTAAGATATAATTAATCCTTAATGGAAGCAAAATAGGATAGGGAACTCTCCCATTGACTTAAATACAACCTCAGTAGGTCTGAGATGCCTGGATTTTCGGATTCAGACATTTTCCATGCTCGGGTATAATAAATCTCCAAAAATTTGAGTTTTTGTTTCCACTCAAATTTATTGTTAAAAAAAAACTCGGATTTTGTGAGTTTTTTGGATTCAGTGTTTGATAAATAACCAACAAAAAGTGATTTTCATCCTCACTCTGGGTAATCATTCTAAAGGCACACAAATGCACAAACTTTAGACTGTTCATATATGCAATTAGAACTAACAGGACTACAAAAACAGCCTAATGGACCTGGTGCTGCAATTTATAATAGGACTATTCGACCTTTGGATTGCTGGCCCACTGTAAATTTTGAATTACCCAGAAAAGCTCTTGGGTGTCTTCACCAACAGGACAATAAGTATTTGTTGATTTCTGCCGGGCATCAGGACCGCTGTCCAGTGCCCCCTCTGGCCCCCCTACTGTGAGGTGCCACTCGGGCCCGAAGCGCATTGCACATATGACGTGCGCATGCGCAGAGGGTGTTGCACTGGGTTCACTTACCCTAGTGGTTTAGTGGCCGGCAGGGACGTCCGCCACATTTGTTTCTTCCTTTCCTTCCAGTGCCGGCTCTCCAATGTTGCTTGCGGTGCGCAGCGCGCCATGGACACCCAGCAATCCAGACACAATTTCTATGCTGGGATGCGGCCCCCAACAGCGGTGCAGGGGCATGGACCCTCAGCCATAGTGTCCCTTTCCAGAGACTACTATCCCACTGTTACTATAGGCACCATCTCTCC
Organism: Xenopus petersii; assembly: GCA_038501925.1. NCBI lineage: Eukaryota > Metazoa > Chordata > Amphibia > Anura > Pipidae > Xenopus > Xenopus petersii. The sequence continues at coordinate 82,647,983 of CM076689.1, forward strand.
CCACTATACCTGCTATCCCACAGCCACACTCCCTTCCCAGAGACTATTATCCCACTGTTACTATAGACACCATTTCTCCCTACTATACCTGCTATCCCACAGTCCCTTACCAGAGACTATTATCCCACTGTTACTATAGGCACCATCTCTCCCTACTATACCTGCTATCCCACAGTCACACTCCCTTCCCAGAGACTATTATCCACTGTTACTATAGGCACCATCTCTCCCTACTATACCTGCTATCCCACAGTCACACTCCCTTCCCAGAGACTATTATCCCACTGTTACTATAGGCACCATCTCTCCCTACTATACCTGCTATCCCACAGTCACACTCCCTTCCCAGAGACTTTTATCCCACTGTTACTATAGGCACCATATCTCCCTACTATACCTGCTATCCCACAGCCACACTCCCTTCCCAGAGACTATTATCCCACTGTTACTATAGGCACCATCTCCCCCTACTATACCTGCTATCCCACAGCCACACTCCCTTCCCAGAGACTATTATCCCACTGTTACTATAGACACCATCTCTCCCTACTATACCTGCTATCGCACAGTCACACTCCCTTCCCAGAGACTATTATCCCACTGCTACTATAGGCATCATCTCTCCCTACTATACCTGCTATCCCACAGTCACACTCCCTTCCCAGAGACTTTTATCCCCACTGCTACTATATAGGCACCATCTCTCCCTACTTTACCTGCTATCCCACAGCCACAGTCCCTTCCCAGAGACTATTATCCCACTGCTACTATAGGCACCATCACTCCCTACTATACCTGCTATCTCACAGCCACAGTCCCTTCCCAGAGACTATTATCCCACTGCTACTATAGGCACCATCTCTCCCTACTATACCTGCTATCCCACAGCCACAGTCCCTTCCCAGAGACTATTATCCCACTGCTACTATAGACACCATCTCTCCCTACTATACCTGCTACCCTTGCGGGGGCAAGATCATGGAGTGCCAAGTGTCAGGCAGGTGGGAGCGGATTTGGGCCAGCAGAGCCCATGATGGCCTCATGGCCACTCCAGTGCAGCCCTGAGATGCCATTATTCTACTGTTACTACAGGCACCATATCTTCTTACTTTTACACATTATGAGGTCCCAGTATGTAAGAGCTACAATTAACTTTATTCACAAAAGCCCTCACTATAGCACAATATGGTATTTTAAAACTGAAGCAGCTGCTTGGGAAAAATCCAGTCAGGCAGTGCAGCCCCCCAGGATATTGGGAGGTCTGCCTCAGTAAAAAAACATTGATGGAAATAGAAACAGCAAATATACTGTATAATCGTAGGAAATGTGTGTAGGAATGTACTGAGGAAACAATTAGCTAGCCACATTTCTAGTAGATATATATATATATATATATATATATATATATATATATATATATATATAGTGTTAACAAGCTGGCTGCCTGTAGAAGTAATTTTTGGGGGGAACTGGCTATGGTAGGCAGGTAAGCAGAGGATCAGGAGCATAATGACAGGGACAGCACATCTTCAGGCCAAAACACAGGTTTATTCACAAGACTTTTTCCAACATAAAGTCACTGGCATACAGTTCATTAGCATTTCAGCATCATGCATTCAAACTTTTCCCCACTACAGGGATTCCCACCATACCAAATATTCAGGCTTCTCACTAAGCCCCTTTTACTCTCCCTTCCAGGCAGGGCAGCCATCAGGGGGGGACAGGGGGGAGAGTTGTATGGGGCCCCAAGGGTAAGGGGGGCCCTGCCACGCCACACTTACTTGATTAGCCGGCCCCCCATCTTTCTTAGAGCTGGTGACTTCCAGAAGGCATGGACGTTTAAGGGGCCCTGGCCATCAATTTTCTCATAATGTGGGGGGGGGGCCTGGCCACCAATTTTTTTTCTCATGTGGGGTCCTAGCCACCAATATTTTTTAATGAGGGGGGCCTGGCCACAAATGTTTTTTTATGGGGGGCCCTGACCACCAATATCTTTTTATTAACATGTGGGAACCCTAGCCACCAATATTTTTTTTTTTTTTAGTGTGTGGTGGGGGGCGGACCTGTGGGGGGTGGGCGGACCTGTAGGCGGGGCTTGCGGTGGGTGCAGCCCAGGGGGCCCAGGAAATTTTGTCGTATGGGGCCCTGCAATTTCTGATGGCGGTCCTGCTTCCAGGGATATCAACTCGCCAGCCTCTGGCCTGTCTCACCTTCTGGCTTTCCTCAATCACTTTTTGTGACTCTTAGCATACCTCACAACATTTTGGAAGTAAAAAGAGAGACAATAATTTTTTTAGCACGTAGAACAGTGACATTATTGACCACGCCCCTTTATGTGGCCACACCCCCTAATTACCATGTTCATTACAAAATTTGGCAGGTTATCAATGTTTGAAAATATTTCTCCTTATCTAAACTGTTTTTTTTGTCTCAAAAATTTACAAAGTATCTTATTTGCACCTGTTAGATGTTATGGGCTCTCTGCTAAAAGCCAATTAAGAGACATTCTTAATACTTGACTACAAATAAATACCTTTAAAACAAAGAAATCATTGCTGATCGCAGGTTTTCTCCCTATCCTGTGTGTGCAGATAAATTCTCTTTGATCAGCAGCATAAAGGCAACTAATGAGGAAAACACATATACAAGATGTAGATACAGTGCATAACACAGACAGAGGCTGCTAAATGTATGTGTAAGTGTAATTGTACATATAATTTATTGTAATTCAATGACCTGAAAATTAGAGGATTTTTTGGCAAATCAAGGTGAGTCTGGGAGAAAATTGAGTGTCATTCAGTTACAGGTCGTGGACTACAACATCCCAGTTTTCAACTGGAAAAATGCCAGGAGGAATAGGGATACTAAGTTTTTAGGGTAGGGCATCTGCCTTTGGACTTAAACACAAATAGAAAACCTTGATAATGACATAGTAACATTGACACCCAAAAGGGTTAGAAATGAATTAGAAGTGAATCCTATTATAGGGTTTTCAGGTGGAAACGCATAAGGTAACCCCACTGGAGTATGGCTACATTTGGCTTCTTGAACTCCCTGAATGAGAAATGTGGATATATTATTTAACCTGGGGTTCAGTCAGACAGGTACTAGCCAGGGTGACAGCTAGAGATTCTGTCAAAAGTGTTTTAGGAGCACAAGGCATTGTTGGGGACCTCCAATGAGAAGCATTAGTAAGTTCAGTGGCCCTGTGACAACAATTGGCCAATACTGGGACCTGAAGTGTAGTTAGGCAGATTCCTGCATTGGGTTGGGAACTTGTAGAGTATCCACAAAGTGGTCAGCTTTAAGAAAGACTGTATGGGTGGTCTGTATGTACTATCTGGGTTGGGTTGCAGGTCCAGATTAGGCAAATTTTAAACCCAACAGGACCCACACAGGACTCTAGCCTGAATTGAATTGATGCAAGCAACCTGAAGGTCCCAAGCTGAGTGTATCAGAACCAGAGTAACCTTGGTCAGCAAAAAAGGGGGCGTTAACAATACTGTAACCCATACCGGATATTAACATACTGTAACCTGTATTGAATCAAACATTTTCTCTGAGTATAATTTCTCTCTCCCCCATTAGCTGCTGTAATTATCGTTCCAGGAAAAGTTAATTGGGTATTATGCTCATGTGACTGCGCGCCGAGTTGCTAAGCATTATCATTTCTTTCTTTAAAACATTCCTATTAACGCAGATAAAAAAGCAAATGAAAGTATGCAAAAAAATCTGCAAAGAAAAAAAATACAGTATTTTGAGGGTTTCTATGGGTACCATAGACCTGTGTCACTAAGTGAAGTTCACTGGTTTCTATAGTTACTAGAAATATGTGTCAGCAGGCGGTACTTAGTGGTTGCTATGGTAATGAAAGCAGATTTTTCCCTTAGAGAGTCGGCATGTGCACAGATATTGCTTCCTCAGCATAGGTGTCACTGTGAGATCTTTACATTAAAAAGCAAGTGTTCCCCCCCCACCCAGGGGGAGCACGACCTGAAGAGCTTGCAATTTAAATATTTTATTACTGCATTAGCTGCTGAATGGATGCTTAAAAGGCTTCCTGTAAACGAAGAACATCTACCAAACAAACCTTAATAGATTTGGCAGGGCCCAACCTTTGAGTTATTGGAGTAAAAATTGTGCAAACCCCAACAAATAAAGTCTAGGGAACACTGTAATGTCTTTTGGGACCCCCTCTAAGTTGTGTATATCCCCTCTACCCTGTGGTTGCTTGAGAGTGCTGAGAGTTCTACCTTAGAAAAAACGATGGGCCACAGGTTAGGTAATACTAACATAAAATGCAAGTGCCACTATCTTGCCCTTCGTCACTCTTCCAAAGTACAATAAGACCCTGGGCACAGTAGTAATTTCAGGCCCTGTTGTTTCTCTGCTAATGAAGTTTCCCCCTGCACAGTACAGTGGCTGGGATTCCAGGTCAGAGAAATGTAACTAGAAATAAAACAGTACTGTGCATCAGGTTTGGCTCACAGCTCCCCATACTGTAAGTGATGAGTTCAGTGTCGGACTGGGATGCCAGGGGCCCACCAGAAAACCTAAGACCCTGGGCCCACTTTCCAAACTATTATTCCTACTCTCCTCTCTCAACCTCTTTATTCTCCTAGTCTTTTATCTCTACATAATATACTCTATTCTTCCATTATAAAGCCGTTTTTTTCCCATAAAGACATAGGGAATGACCATGAAATAGGCCAAATGTTGAGCAGCATGAGGGCCACTGACAACTGGGCCCACCGGGAGTTTTCCTGGTCTCCCAGTGGGCCAGTCCAATACTGGATGAGTTGCAGCAGTTGTTGAGTCAAGACTCACTCTAGCACACATCTGCAAGGGAATCCTCGGCCTCATTTAAGGTGGTGATTATCCTGACAGACACTGGGGGAATATGAATGATTCATCGGATTGGTCGGACTTCGCTAAAATCGGTCATTTGGCAAGTGAAATCTTTGCGTCTATGGGAACCTTAAAAGGTCATTTAAATTGTAGATGCAAAGCTGTCAAGGAAAGAGCCTCACCCACTGTCAAATCAGGGCAGCAATATTACAGCCAGGAGCAAAGGCCACTTTAGAAATGAAACACATTTCCATGACATTAGATTGCAAAGCTTTTATGCAGCAATCTGTTTTCTACAATTTTACCCAAACTCTTCTACTGATGGTTCTTAGGTGGGTTCTCTGTTGCCTCATGTCACCCAAACGATCATGCTGATAAATGTTTCCAAGTCTGGTGACTACTTTTTAAGGGTTGCTTGCTTCCTGACCCTTGGCTTGACCGTGATTCTGATTCCTGCTGCCTGCCTTGCTGAACATTTTCCTGAACTTGACTACGCTTACGCCTGACCCCTTTCTGGATACCGCAAACTTGGACTTTGACCCTAAGCTTCCTCCTTGGCAATAACTACTCCCGCTGGGAGCTGATAGGCCCCCTGACACTCTTGAAGGAACGAAAGAACTACAAAAGGGGAATTTACACTGGAGACACAGGAAAAAAATTAGCAGAAACCCCGGAAAGGTGATAATCTACTGTGGACACCTAAACTACAAAAGGGGGAAGGAAAAGCTCATTAGAATTGCTGACAAAGGACATCATCCAATAGACAACTCCTAGAAATAAAACCAAGCCAGAAATATAGGAGGACACCTGGTAAAATACCTGAAAAGGGACCTCATGCTAAGGAGAGTGCTGTGTTTGTGCTTATATTCAAAGCTAATAAAAGTGTCCATTTTAGTAGAAGACCTATATTTTCTATGCAAGACATGTGAATGGACTACACCAATGGTAAAGAGCTAGGGACTACAAATGGAAAACTCCACCTTTCTTCCCCAATAACTGAAGACAGACAAAAACTATTATGGATTAACAGAGAACTGCACTGCATGATGAAAAACCATAATAAATACAGAACATGGGACTGAACAACTGTTATGGGAAGTCTTTATGAGGAGGACACCAATGAGTCACCCATTAACTTTGTTTAGATATTTCTACAGAAATAAGAAGCCATTGAACCTTACTGCATAAAAAATTCTGGAAACCTCCCCTGAAAGGGACAATAAACTTTTTTTAGTTGTTACGACATTGAGTGTTCCTATTCATGTTCAAAAATGATTTTTAATTGCACTCTCCAAAATAACTTGAAATGAAAAACCTCTTCTGCACGTTCCACCCTACCTCTTCTCATCCCACCTCACTCACTTTATAAAGCATGATATTACATTTATATATATTTTAAATCAAGTCCCTTTCACCCCTCCTTCTCTTTTCTCTCTCTCCCCTTCATTCTTCATGTCTGTAGCAGTCTCTTTACAGCTGTGTGTGTGGGTGGCTGGAAATTATTTTTCTTATGCTACGAAAAACCCAGGGATCACAATTGCCTAAATGAAAGCGCTGTAATTTACTATCATTTCCTTCCAATAGGAGAAAGTAACATTCACCTTATATTCTATTATTCCTCCCCCTTCATTTATCTTTATTCACCCTCTTCAAAATTCCTTTAATATGCCTTTTTTTTGACTAACACAGGGGAAATGTTTATACAGTCCAAATGCATTTGCACCCCCCCCCACCCCAACATGTCTGCCACAATGCATTCTTCTGACCGCGAGACAAATTCCTGAACCTTTAAAATGTAACTTCGGGCTTAAAAGGGCTGACAAAACTGCAACAGAACACAAAGCCCTTACCAAAGTGTGTAACTATAGCAACGTGTAATGATGGTATAAAAGAGGGCTCCTCGAGACATGGAAACAAATCCCTGTTAAAAGCAAAGTGGAATGAAAAACAAAAAACAGAAATCACACGTGTCTCACATTTAACACACTTGTTGCCACAACACCTGCAGATAGGGATGTTAAGAATCCATAGTCTCTGGATAGGGGCCAATGCTCAATTCTCCACCAAAGAGTCATCCCAATGCCAAACTCAAGTCTGCACACAAATTTTGCATATTTTAATTTCAATAAGATCCTACTGAAAAAAAAAACCCTCAGCTGTTCAGTTCTTTAAAGCCACATGATTTTTAGTGTTCGGATTCAGTTCTACTAAGCACTTTGGCCAAAAATGACTCCTGCAAAAACCAGATATTGCAACCCAGATCCAAAGTGATCCATGGCCATCTTGCACATGCCTGTAACACCCTGGCTCCGATCATGTTTTACCCCTATCCTGCTGTGCTGCCGGCTAGAAGTGCTTTGGACAGTATTGGAGGACTATTCTATGCACTTTTATGAAGCAGGAATATAAGGTCTTGGGTGCAAATTACTGATAGTGGGAGACCAAGGGAGCAGGACCTAAATCTGGCAGACTACTGTCAAATAAGGTGGGAAGCCAGGTTCAACTCCAGCCAGTACCCTATCAGTTTTTTGGGTTTCCTCCAGGTATTCTGTGTTCCTCCACCCTCCAAATACATATAGGCAGATTAACTGGCTCCCTAAAAATGGCCATGTAATAGGGACCTTAGACTGTAAGCTCCCCTGGGGCAGAGGCTGATGTCAAATCACTACACTGGGGAATATGTCTGCGCTATATAAATGGATGAATAATGAAAACTATTTCAGCTTTGGCACATACGTTTCAACTTGTACCTTTTCAACAAATATTCTGACAAGCGACTTGCAGCTCATGGGGAATTACGGCGCTATCACCCAAATCAGTGTCACGCCATTTAGCAGCTCAGCTAAGAGGGCAATACATCCAGCAATGAGTTTCACATTAGCCCACAAGTTTTGTTTTCCACCCAAGCGCATCTGATCACTTGTCTCCAAGAGTTAACGAGGCAACGTGGGAGGAAATAAAAACTGCTGTTCTGCTCTGACCCCAGCAATCATTTTCTATCCAGCAGATCCGCGTTTCAGTCAAAACCATAAAGCAGAGTGTTGTCGTGCTTGTCAGGCTTTTGTTGTGTATGAAAAGCAGCTTTTATTTTTTCAGTTTTTGTACACTAAATGTATGGGGCCTGCCAGCCAAACACGTCAAAGTGTATCCATGCCGGCAATGGAAATAACCCATTATTCCAAAGGTGCGATTATTAGCGCCACAGAAATGTACTTTCCCCATTATAAATGCTGTACATTAGGTACAAAAGCTTTCTCTAAGCAAAGCACTGAAACCTGTCTGTATAAGCACATTCATTTTTTTTCTTACCACCATAACATATATAGGGAATAAAGTACTTCTTATAGTAAATTATAAGGATATTAGTCACTGAGGGGTTCTGTGACCATATAAAGGCACAAGGCTGCAGACTTAGTTATACAGGGAACGCTGAGTATCACTCATGTATTATAAGGGATAATGTACCCCCTACTGTAAATAATAAGGATATTGGAAGTCACTGAGGGGTTCTGTGACTATATAAAGGCACAAGGCTGCAGGCTGAGTTATACAGGGAACTCTAAGTATCACTCGTATTATAAGGGATAATGTACCCCCGGCTGTAAATTATAGGGATATTAGAAGTCACTGAGGGGTTCTGTGACCATATAAAGGCACAAGGCTGCAGGTTGAGTTATACAGGGAACGCTGAGTATCACTCATGTATTATTAGGGATAATGTATCCCTACTGTAAATTATAAGGATATTAGAAGTCACTGAGGGGTTCTGTGACCATATAAAGGCACAGCTGTAGGCTACATTTTACAGGGAACTCTGAGTATCACTCATGTATTATAAGGGAAAATGTACCCCCTACAGTAAATTTTAAGGAGTTATATTCTCAGGTACGGATTTTAGATGAAGGCGCCTGGAGGCGAGATTGTGTAATGCGCATATTTTCTTAGTGGAGCACTAAGCGTCTATCGCTCTTAGTGCTCTGGGATTGGGCAAATACACCTGCGGCTGGGCGGCATGCCATCCCCTTCATTTTTGCCACCCTAGGCCTGGGCCTTTGTGGCCTCGCCGCAAATCCGGGCCTGGATATTCTGAGGCAATTCGCAATTATTTTTCATTTTTTATTATTGAAGGTTTTTAAATGATTTAGCTTTTTATTTAGCAACTCTTCTATTTGCATCTTAACCAATCGGGTAACTAGGAGAGAACCTGAATAGAAAGATCAGTAATAAAAAGTAACAAGAACAATAATACATTTGTAGCTTTACAGAGCATTTGTTTTTTCGAAGGGAGTCAGCGACGCCCATTTGAAAGCTGCAAACAGTCAGAAGAAAAAGGCAAATAACTATAAAACTATAATAAATAAATAATGAAAAGCAATTGAAAAGTTGCTTAGAATTGGCAGTTCTATAACATAATAAAACCTTAAAGGTGAACCACCCCTTTAACATGCCTTTTTAAGTAATTTAATATCAAGGTTCCCCCACCTAGCATCACCATTTCTATAACAACCAAACAGGTTCTTTTCAGGCCTCAGTTCCTTGTGTTTGGCGGATGGAGCATGTTTGTCATGTATAATAGTAGTTATATGTTCCACTATCCTCTTTCGGAGTTCCCAGAAGGTTTTCTCAACATATAGTCTACAGAGTATACAATACAATACTCCGCTTGCAAAAGTGTATTTTTCCCTATGTCATCTCTGGAGACGAATACAGACTAGCTACTCAGGGCTGGAATATAATGTCTCCCTGATGTATTCTCAAATCTCCTACCAGACACTGACATTCTGAAGAGAACACTCTGCACCTGAATGGGTACAGCACCCATGGCTAAAAATGATACAATTAATCAATCTGTCCCCATTTAGTGACTCTAATCAGGTCAATGTCCTCTTCTGTCAGTTTTCAGTTTGAATCACTAGCTACCTGGTGAAGTGAGAAGTCAGCAGATATGGGCTGTTCATACTTCACTGAGGATGTCCCAGCCATAAAATAACATAGCCCATGGCACTTTCAGATTTACTAATACTGATCAGGGCTGGTGGCACTGGGGGGCAGGCGGGGTAATTAATGGACGGAGAACAGACTGATCACAATATATCATTGCACTAAAAAAAAGAAAATCCAAAAAAAGTCTAAAATAGAATCAGGCTAGAAATGCTGTATTTAGTATACTACACATAAACATGAACTTACTGCACCACAAGCCTAATCCAACAAATCATTTATGCTTTTAAAGTTGGCCACAGGGGGTCACCATCTTGTAACTTTGTTAAAAATCTTTGCAAGACCAAGACTGTGCACATGCTCAGTGTGGTCTGGGCTGCTTAGGGATCGTCATAAATTGTTAAAACATGATATCTGCCAGAAGCCGATACAGCAATGATTAATAATCAGGATATGCAGACTGTACTGGGCCCTGTGTTGTCATGTAATCTAATGTGGATTTTATAGTTTTTGTATTGTTTAATACAAACTTTCTCCAACTCTGCAGAGACAGTAAAGGGGATGTAAAAACAAAAATAAAATCCAAAACAAATCTCTACACAGTCACCGACTGCTCTACAGGCAAACAAACAAAGCTGTTAGAGTTCTGCATGGCTGAGAAGTAAGGTGGGGGCTCCCCCTGCTGTTCATAAGTATGATTGTTTCTCTGCAGAGCAGTTAAAGACCGTCTGACAATTCCTATCCACAGCAGTAAATGAAAGGAGAATTTCACTGCATACAGTCAGGTTTCTTTTAAAAACGGTACACATTTTTAATTAATGTATATTGGAGTTGCCTATGATTAAGTATCTGAGAGATATGGAAACGCATAAGGCGGTGAGGCTGTATCCTTGAATTCTACAATAAACTACTTTATGTTTTGACAAGCCTGCCTTGAAGACTGGTCTGGTGCAAGTACCTGTCCTTCTTCTTTGTACGGTGGTCCACTCCCTAAGCTGAGGGTTCAGGGCGGTGCACCTGGACCTCCCTTCATAACTGGTAAGTTCTACAAGCACCTAAGAATTTTTATACTGATTTCTATTAAAAAAAAATAGCGTATAACTTATATTGGAGATAGGTTTCTTGTTTATTAAAGAAAGTAAAAATTGGATTTTTATTTGTTTGCCTTTACATGCCCTTTAAATGCAGTAGCCAGTCTTAAAAAGAACCTTCATGTCTAGTATTTTAAACAGGACAAGGGTACTTTTATGTTATTGCCTAGTTATAGAATTAATAGCCACTGGGGGCACTGTTTAATTGCTGTTTAAGTCTACCTAAAGCATTATTGCACTTCCCACCCATATGCATGAATACAAATATACAGAGAAGGTACACACAATGCACTATACCATCATAATGTACTGTCTAAGGGAGATAATATAGCACCTCCTGTCCATATCTATAAATTGAAATATACAGAGGAGGAAAACTACACTTGATAAAGGGTCTACGCCCGAAATATGTAGTGTGCCTACACTGCTAAATAAACACATTGCAGTTTAAAAATACTGCCTGGAGCTGCTTGATTCAATTTGCTTTCCTGATATCGTATCCCAAGGTGTGACACAGACACCTGAACCTGCAGCTGTAAGGAACTGAACATTGGGGTCTGAATCAGAAAAACGTCTTTATTAGAGGAGGAATAATCTCATGCTATACTGTCTATTTTAGGCAAAACACATTTTCTATGCTTGCTTCTATGCCTCATAATCTGATTTTAGTGATTTTAGTGAGAATCCACTATCCCCATCTGGTGTAACCTGGTTTAATCCCAGATCACATGACAAGCCGGGACCTTTCGAGTAATTATTACCATGAAAGCAATACAGCAGGATCACAATAAAAGGGAGGGGGCTGTGATGGGAACGAAAGCATAAGAGGATTCAACAAGCTCGTTTTTAGCAAATATAGAACCAACATTGCAGTTATATTGTAGATGGTTTACAGGAAGCTTCAAAGGCATACCCATACCATGCACTGCCTGAAATAGGAAGCTAAGAGCCAATACAATATGGAAGAGAAAGGGGATCCCCCCACTATTTGTAATGGCTGAGATTCTAGCTATTTTATAACAGAACATTTTGTCACAGTGGCACAGATCCTATCTTACCATTGTAAGCAGCAGTCCTGTCCTGCTTTATGGCTGACATTCTAGCTTTCTTCATAACAGAACATTCTGTCACAGTGGGGCACGCAATACCCAATACTCAGTGAATGCGGGAATATGTTAGTTTGTGTTGGGATTTGAAACAAAAGCCACACAGAGACAGTGGGTAATTACATGAGCTTTTGAGTCACTGTAGGAAGAGAGATTCACCTTCTGCCCTTGTGCCAGATACATCTTACTATGTACAGTTACAGGCAATGCATTATGTAACCATGTCATGGTTTAATAAAAATATCATAGATATACATGGCTATAGTCCTGGGACAGCAGGATTATATAATACATGTAATATGCGAGCAATGAGGAAGTAAAGTCACATTACCTACTGGGATCGCTAGCGTCGGCTGGCAGTAAGCATTATCTGTCATGGCTTTTTCTCTATGGAGATTTGGCCTCATTGTTATGTGAGTGGAACAAACAGCACAAGCCAATTATTTGCCTGAGACACATGTTCCTCTCTTGGAAAAAAACTCTGTATTTAATAAAGCCCATTAAAGTCGGGGAGGTAGACACGACATTGGTGGGAGGCACAGTATATAACAATGTTACAGTTGGAGGCACAAAAGTTGCAGAGCGCCTTTCTACTACAAATTTAATAATGATCTGTCTGTAGCAGACAAAGGCACAGTTCTTTGTAGGAATGGAACAGACACAATTGTGCTCAATAAGGAAGGGCACTTAAAGGGGTTGTTCACCTTCAAACAACTAGTTGTTTTCAGAAAGATCACCAGAAATAATGACTTTTTCCAATTACTTTCTATTTTTCATGTTTTTCTAATATTGAAGATGCTTGAATAATGTTTGGATAATGAATAATGCTGCAAAATAGTAACAGTTTAGCGTCTCTGCCTGAATTACTGAGCTGCCAGACTCAAACACCAGAGACAGGGACATTAAACTTTAAACTTAGATCTCGAAAAACAGTAAAAAAACTAAATAATGGAAAGTAATTGAAAAAAGTCTTTACTTCTGGGGAACAATCTGAAAATAACTGAACTCAAAAAAGTGTTTGGAAGGTAAACAACCCCTTTAAGGAGTTATAGGTGTTGGATCCAGGGAGACCATGCTCCCCCACCCCAAATTTTCCTTCCCGGGTCTGAAAGTTGGTGATGGCAGGCGAGTGAGTGGCCAAAAGGCAAGAAATGTAAAAGACATTGGACAAAACTTGCCCCACCCTCAAATGATTTTCCACGGTGCCTGATAGTATCGCACCTGCACAGTGTCGGACTGGGACACCAGGGCCCACCCAAAAACCTTTGACTAGGGGCCCACCAATTAATTAATCTTAGACCAGGGGTCCACTCTTAGTAACATTATTCTTTCTCTCCTCACTCAACCTCTATTCTCCTAGTCGCTTTTCTTTACATACTACATACTACAATCTATTATTCCATCTATTTCTCATAGAAATAGGGAATGGCCATGAAATAGGCCAAATGTTTAGCAGCATGAGGGCCCACAGACACCTGGGCCCACTGGGACATTTCCTGGTATCCCTGTGGGCCAGTCCGACACTGCACCTGCAAGTGGGGTGCTCTAAAAAAGAGAGCGCATATTGATGCAATTCATTTAGGCACTTTCTCGCTCCTGTACCTCCATGTGGTTGCCAAAGTGTCCTGCCTACAGTGGCGTAACACCTTTAAAAAAACATGTTCTTTGCAAGTGGCTGATGTGAATGGTATACAGTGCTGTGGAATAAGTTAGTGCTGTATAAATAAATAATGATGATGGATTATAAGGGGTGACAAATTTCCTAGGGTATTTGTTTGTGGGTTACATGGGGGAAAGGAGTTTTCTACCTGGTTTCATCACTTTTATTCATCCCTATTTTCTTCCTGGCTCAGGAACAATTCTCATTACAAGGAGGCAGATAAATAAACATATATGTACTGTATACACATATACAACTTAATAACTTAATGGAATGAAACAAAAAAAAAAGCCATTAACGTTTAGGCTTCCAGCTCAGTGATTTAAATCCACAAGGGACCCTCCAGCCAGCTGGTGGTATAGTCAAACGCATCCTACAGATAACATTTAAATCTGGAGTCATTAGACTGCAGGATTCCGCGCAAGTTTCGCCTGAGAGACTCTGAGTGCAGCTGGCCTGCTTTTAATTAAAACAGTGAGCATATCCCTGGATTTCCCACTAGGAAGAATCCCTGTATATTTTAATGACATAAACAGGGAGCAGTGGAAGTCAAATGTTTAGCCGAATGGGTTTTTTCCTAGTGCAGAATGGAGACCTGTGGAAGTCATTTGCAATTCTACACTGCTGACTGCATTTGGCAGGAGAAATCACCCCTCTCTCCTGCCCTTGGTGCCAGAATGTTGTGTATTATAAAAACACTCACACAAATCTAGATATAGTAGTGAGACTCCTGATGGGATGAGGTGGGGTCCTACTATACAGTGTCCTATTGATAGAAGTCAATACAGAGGAGTGTAGAGAGAGATTGCATCTATAGTAGCAGTGGGGATAGTAGCTTTTAGGAAGGGTTTATGGCTGTGGGATAGCAGGTATAGTAGGGAGAGATGGTGCCTTAAGTAGCAGTGGGATAATAGCCTCTGGGAAGGGACTGTGACTGTGTGATAGCAGGTATAGTAATGAGAGATGGTGCCTATAGTAACAGTGGGATAATAGTCTCTGGGAAGGGACTATGGCTGTGGGATAGCAGGTATAGTAGGGAGAGATTGTGCCTATAGTAGCAGTGGGGATAATAGTCTCTGGGAAGGGACTGTGGAATAGCAGGTATAGTAGGGAGAGATGGTGCCTTAAGTAGCAGTGGGATCATAGTCTCTGGGAAGGGAGTGTGACTGTGGGATAGCAGGTATAGTAGGGAGAGATGGTGCCTATAGTAACAGTGGGATAATAGTCTCTGGGAAGGGACTGTGGCTGTGGGATAGCAGGTATAGTAGGGAGAGACGGTGCCTATAGTAACAATAGGATAATATTCTCTGGGAAGGGAGTGTGACTGTGAGATAGCAGGTATAGTAGGGAGAGATGGTGCCTATAGTAGTAGTGTGATAATATCCTCTGTGAAGGGACTGTGGCATAACAGGTATAGTAGGAAGAGATGGTTCATAAAGTAGCAGTGGGATAATAGACTCTGGGAAGGGACTGTGTCTGTGGAATAGTAGGTACAGAGAGAGATGGTGCAGACGGTGGCAGTGTTCTACTTCAAACTACGTGTCTTTCTACTACAAATCTGCAAAGTCAGGGAGTCTTTTAAATAGTCTGATGCACAGTATGCATGGATTACCAATGTAAATATATACTCCAAAATGAATATTAGTGCAAAAAAAAAACAAGATTAAGCTGACCTTAGAAAACCATTGGATTTAAAAGAAAACATTCTGAAGAAAAGGCAATTGTCTGTTTTGACTCCTAACTACCAAACTGCAGATATAAAGCTAAATGCCAAGGGTGGTGATACCACAAATGTACCACCATGCTGTAGATTACAAAATGATGTGTCATAGACCCTGAAATAAAAACATTGCACCAAAAATTATTATTAGAAACCTCCAAGCAATGAAGAGCAGCGTGGTATGCAATAAAAACAATCAAAGCAATAAAAAGGATTGCACAGTGAGTGAGGTGGTTCAAATAAGTGCCACTAGTCTCGCTGTAAGGTGACTGTTTTACAAGTACAAACAAGCAGTCGCATCGCAATGCAGAGTAGCATTAAAAGGCAGTTCTCCATTCTTTCACCAGGAGTGCTATCAATTGATCTGTAGCCCCTCATCCATAGATGCTTGGGTGGTACTTCAACGATTAATAGAGATCCATTACTGATGGTGATTTCTTCATATTTTTGTAGGTTCCCCCTTTAGACTCAACCGGAATTAATTCCAACTGAGTGTAATTTTTAGTGCCAGTGCTGTGTGTGTGTATTGCTTATTCTTCTCACCTATTCATCTTTTTTTGTGACATTCAAATAAATGACAGCAGTTGAAATTCCAAACTGGTGCTACATAACACAAATATGAATAGACAAATGCACAAGCATTGATGAGCTATTGTCTAAATCTCACATACTGTAATTTGAATGGTTATTTCCCCTTTGGCTGCCCAGTTCCTTAATACAATGCAATAGAAAGCTGCTTATAAAGATGTGTATGTGGGGAGGGAATAATAATTTACTCTGTGTCTACTCTGTTTGCACTCAATACAATATTTATCTGGTAGTTTCCCTAATTGTCCCACTTAGAACAACCAAGTCCCAAGACAAAAACATTGGGGTTGTGTTGACTTTCAGATGAGCATCAAGTCACAAAAGCAGGTGCCGATTTTGAGGGGGTTTTCACACGAGCCTCGCAGGACATATTTTGTTTTGGTTTTACCTCCTCGCATTCTAATGCTGCTTTCAAAATGTTCGCTGTGTAATTGAAAGGTGACAACGAGACAATCGTCTTGTGACAAAAGGAAACTTTAATCAGTTGCATCAGACGCGCAGATGGGAATGTGCGAACTCTGTAAATTTGTGTGTTCAATTTTTTATGTAAAGCTCTCTGTCTCGGTTGATCTCGGAAAAAGCCCCCATCTGACATTACTATGTGTCACACTTGCAGGCTGTTCCTTCCAAAAATGGCAAACGAGACGTCAACTATTGTCGCTATCATTCTAAATGGCCGACTTCCATCCAAGCTTCATGTGACAGCAGTGACATATTAGTTGCCATGCACCTGTGACACATTACCTACCCATAGGGATTCATATCCCCGTCCCTGTGCCTGTAGGATGCTAGCTGCTATGTGACAATGATCAACCGATTTATTTGACAACGCAAATGTCTGTGACCTAACAGTCGTATGTGACAAACCTTTATTAACTGATCCGTTCATGCAGAAATTTATGGTACCTGAGGTTATATCTCTGGGGTGTGATACCAGCGAACAGCTATTAATCATCTACTCTTTACTAGACCTTATTTGTCATCCTAAAAGTGATGGCAGATAAGAACCTACTGGCCCATATGGGATGCTCATTTCCTAATGATCCCAGAAATTTAAAGCTAATAATTTCCTTCTCAGTGTCTGTCTGAGGCTTTTCCCCAACTGCATGAACCCTTGTTACTGGTCTAACTTATTCCCCTTCTGGGACCTGCTCCTAAGGTTATATTGGTTTATCATTGCTGCTAATTCTTTGACTAACTAATGCAAGTCTGTTAGTGACCCCTTTACTTCACAGTTTCGAAGGCAAGCTTTATTCCCTTTCTGGGGTCTATCTGATCTACCATTGCCGACCAGTCTGTAATTGGTCCATCTTACTTCATGGTCAGGGAGACCCGAGTATTCCTCAACTTTGCTCTTGTGGATATTGGTCTTTAAGTGCAGCCCATTCTAATGGTCTAAGCAAAAACAAGCTAATAATTTCCCAACCTTTGAGCTCAGGATAGCTCTTTTACTATTTTGAGCTTTTGCCTCTTACTGTGTTCTATTGTCCCCTAGGTCCATCAGGTGGAACTACTGATGTTCAACATGTCACATTAAGGGTCATATTTCAGGGATTTCACTCTGTTCACTTTGATATATACTTTGAAGCTTCCCATTTATACAATGATCAAGGCTACGGCTTATACCATGGCACACACAGACACAAAGGGGGGAATAGTGGAGATAGATTTGTGGAGTAAAAGTGATGGTAATCTAGTGTAAAATACTTTCTCCATATTCACAAACAGAAATCCGCCTAAATTCTGACTCAACCACCACTTTTTATTTTTTGTTGAAAGAAAGACACTTTCATGAATTTGTCTTTCTAATGACATAAAATGGTGCAAAAATTACATTTTAAATGACATTTTTCTCCCAACATTTTAAAAATGGAGTAAAGCTCAGTATAACTCTTCTTTACCTCCACTTTTATTTTGTCAACACTTTTGTAAATTCCCCCCAAAATGTTTTAACTGAACGGCAGATCAAAATGCTGTTATCAATAATATGTTATCAATGTAGGACTTTAGGTATCTTCTCAGAACACAACCAATGGTCTCACAATTTGACTCAAATCTTTATCTTTTTTTATCAATTCAATATATCAAAACAAGGAAGACACCTGTGTCATAAATGGAATTCAAAATGAGTTCTTTTTTACTGAGTTATAACTGGACTTTTTTTGCTGTAATAAATTTTTGTCAATGTTGAAGAACACTTGGAACGCTCTTGTTCCAGAAAAGACCCATTAAGGTCTCAGGTATTAAATTAGCTTTCTCTATACTGAATACAGATTAAACAAATCCAGGACTGAGTTATGATTTGGTTGAACACCAACCCCCTGGACAACATCAAGCAAGATGTAAGGCAATTTTTCTGAAATGTTACTATACAAATTAAGGTTTGGGCTTGGTTCAGGTGTTGAGACAACTTTTGTGGGTCAGTGTTTTAAAATGCTTTATTGGTTAGTCTTAAAGGAACAGTTCAGTGTAAAAATAAAAAAATCTATAAAGGCTGGAGTGACTGGATGTCTAATACAATAGCCAGAACACAACTTTTCAGCTCTCTAACTCTGAGTTAGTCAGCGACTTTAAGGGGGGCCACATGGGACATAACATTTTAGTGAGTTTTCATTTGATCCTTAGCAGGTTATGACCCATGTGCCCCCCCCCCTAAAGTCACTGATTGGTTACTGCCTGGTAACAAATCAGTGGAAACCAATAGAGCTGCAAAGTATGAAGCAGTGTTCTGTTCTATTCTATGTTAGACATCCAGTCATCCAGTCAAGTTTTTGGCTAACTAACTATATTAAAAACATTTTTATTTTGCACAGCCTATCTATTTACCCAGTTTTTATTTTTATACTGAACAATTCCTTTAATACAGTATCTCAATAGGTTGCTTCTTCAAGAAGAGACCCATCAAATTCTGTAATCATTGGCTCAATAAGGAACATGGCCATTTTGTTTACCTATAGCTGTCCAGTATATTTTAGTGACCTAAAAATAAGAGTTTTCCCAATAACATAAGTAGAGTGGAACAAATGGGCACAGGGAACTGAACTGTTAAAGGTGAAACTATAATATATATATATATCTGTAGCTAGTATTCAAATTGTTTGATAAGATATAGACACAGAAAAACTGCATTAAACATAGTTATGTGTAGTCATATATGTTATTATTCTATAGAATCAGGGCAGGTATGAATGAGTCAAGATGATAAAGCACAAGCAGATGTGATGGATCCAATGAAATTTAACATTTGTTCTGACTTCAAACACCGACTTGAAAAAAAAAAATCTGCATCTCTGATTAAGGATCAAAGTCGTGCTCACAGACCAATTACAAAGGAACCATAAAGCCTCATTAATATGCATCCATAAACCTGGCAGACATCAGAGGAACTCCCAAAAATCATATAGACCTAAATATAACACAAAGAGCTCTGAACATCTAACAATAAGGCTTCCCCCCAAAAGGCACCTGAACGTACAGAGAAAAAGCCAGATGTAATAGAGATCCCCAAACATAGGACTGTCTTTAGATGATACCTGAACTCTCTATGAGAGTTCAGGTATCATCAAGCTCTCCTGTTCGTCCAACCATTTTGCTTTCTATGCTTGCACCATGGTAAATGGAAGAACAGACAAGAATAAAGTGAAGGAACTAATGGGGAAATTATGAAGGGTTGTGGGGAATTATAAGAGAACATTGAACTTAAAGACCAGAGAAGAGAGGATGTACCGTAATGCCTTAAAGGAGCGCTAAACTCCTATTTTATATACTGAACTTATTGAGTGAGCCTAGAGGTTCTGCAATTTTATATTAAAAAAGAACCAGCCCTTTAAAGTTGTCACAGCAGTTTCTCATCTTGGATTTTGTTAGACGTGTCTATGACACGCACATGCTCAGTGGGCTTTGAGCAGCATTTGAGAAGCTAAGCTTAGGGGTCATCGCGAATTGGGTTTCTAGCTTTTTGCCCCTTGCAATCCGTGCAGGGGGCAGGGCCGTGATGCGGCGGGGGCATAGCGAATCATAAAGCAGGAAATTAGGGTTGCCTGTCATAAAAGCGGATGCTACAGGGCTGATTATAAAATTCTGATGCTAATTGTGCTGGTTTCCATGGTTTCCATGTACCAATAATCTGAGTTATTTACTAATGAGCCTTACATTGTGAAATTTATATTCTGTATTTTCAGTATATTGTGCATTGGTCCCTAAGCTCAGTAAGTGACAGTAGCACAGACCATGTGCAGTGAATCAGCAGAAAAGAAGATGGGGAGCTACTGGGGCATCTTTGGAGACACGGATCTTTACTGCTAAAGGACTGTGGTTGCCTTGGGATGATAGAGAAGCCCGAAATATAATGGACAGCATTTCTACCCTACCTGTTTAGTTAAGCTTTAGTTCTCCTTTAATAGAGAAAAAATAAGTTGCCTGATGATAACACAAAGCAATGTTGGGGTGTGTCTGTAGTTTTATGGAAGAAACCTGCCTTATATTTCTGAAGTTTGAGAAGAAACCACAGTATCTGAAGTTATGCAAGCACAAAGTAGACATACATACTGCCTAGTACAGTTCTCTTGTTGATCTACATTCTCCCAGGCACCACACTGACCACAAGGGATTGCACATTACACCACGACATACACTGGTATCAGTACACATAAAGACTGTGACTCACGGCTCTGCCCCCGGGGACTGGCTTTCAGACTTACACACAATGGAAATGTCAGGTCGACAAAAGCAATGTGACTTAAACTACAATCAAGAGCAAAGCTCTGCATGTGCATTAATGCAATCTGTGTTCGTCTGACAGGAGCAACCACGGAATTAATGAACCTTGAGGAACTCGAAAAAAAACAAAGATGCTATGTATTTAGCATCATCTCGGTCGCTGAACTTAAACTATGTCAAGGGGAGGCTTTATTTTCAGAGAGGAATTAAACGGGCATCCCGGTGACAGCCTTGAACTGTAGGTGCCACCATACCTACTCACCAGGCATGTGGGACATGCAATTTATGACAAGTCGATCGCCGTCAGCTTGAGATCCGTAGGTTAGGAAAAGCTCCCTTAATATGGCTCACATCCTGGATGCACATGGGCTGCTTTATCAAGTCCAAAAATATGAACAATTATAATTCCAATTATACAATTTCACAAAATGATGAGAAAATGCCAGAGGAAATGTCAGACCGTTTAAGAGTATCGCCTGACTAGAGGAGTGTATTTAAAGAGCTAGTAATGTCTCATAATGTTATACAGGTATGGGACCTGTTATCCAGAATGCTCGGGACCTGGGGTTTTCCGGATAATGGATCTTTCCGTAATTTGGGTCTTCATACCTTAAGTCTATGAGAAATTCATTTAAACATTAAATAAACCCAATAGGCTGGTTTTGCTTCCAATAAGGATTAATTATATCTTAGTTGGGATCAAGTAGAAGCTACTGTTTTATTATTACAGAGAAAAAGGAAATCATTTTTAAAAATTTGGATTATTTGGATAAAATGGAGTCTACAGGAGACTGCCATTCTATAATTCGGAGCTTTCTGGATATCGGGTTTCCGGATAAGGGATCCTATACCTGTATTATGGCAAAAATACCTTTCAGCTGTTGGCAACTGCTGAAACTTGAGAAAAAAAGGGGCTGTTAAGTTAGTTAAAAAGAAATGAAAGCTACTTTCTATAGCTGGTTCAGGTTTTGTGAGTTTGTGATTCCACGTGAAACCAACTCTAAAGTAGGCTGGGCTAGAACCAACCAGCAGCCAATCAATGCATTTATAATTCACAGAGCTTGACCAACCTATGATCAAGAGGCAAATAACTTCTGATTGATGACTTCTAAACCCGGACTGGGTGAAGGTCAAACCCAAAACCTAGCCACCACGACAGCTATTGGGAAACTACTCTCTTATATCTAAAACAGGAGGGTGGTCTCATTGGGTTGAGGACCTAAAGTTATTGAAAATCTAATGGAAAGTGTTGTTGAACCACAGCTCTTCTGAGTTGCTTTACAAGGCAATGATGCCATTGAGACCTGATACGCAAAAAACAAGAATTGTAATATTAATGTTCCTTGTGTTAGCAGGCTGTTAATACTTTGATGGTGCTTTACTAGCCCTTTTTGGTGAATTAATAACTCTTATTCTTCTAATGGGGTCAACTGTAAGTATTCACCTGGATCCCACTAGAAGGAAGCACAGCACAAACTTGTAGAAGGTACTACATTTCTCTCTTAAACATTACAGAGACACCAGAATGTGTACTCCATATTGAGGGCACTTAGAATGTGTGTAAGTACCCCATCTTAGGGTCAGTGACAGCTACAGAACATTTTGATTGGTGATTTCCTAAATGGAATTCTAATTAAATAAAAAGTGATGAACCTGTTATTTTCCATTGAGAAAGGTGAAGCCACCCCTAATTTCCGTTTCATTTAGTTGGCTGAAAAAGTTTACTTGAAATTATCTGTGATTTTTATTGCCAATACTTCGAAAAAGTCTTTACGAACATTAAAGATTCATATAAAAGGGAAATTCACTGAACTGCTGGGAAATGTTTTGTTTGTAATTTTTATTTTTTATGAAATTTGTTTTTTAAATGATGCTTTATCTGTGCAGGCAGAATTTACACTGGAAATGGATTGGTGCAGTGAAGTGGTCTTAGTGGGGCAGGCATTAACATTAGTGGGACAAGAACAGCTTTGGTGGAAAAGCTAGCAGCTTCAATAGAACGAGCATAACATGATTGGAAAAAAAAGACTTCAAGAGAAAAGTCAAGAGTCTCACTGGCAGAGGCAACAGTTTCAGTTTAAAAGGCAAAAGTGTCATTGTCAGTGAATGTATTCTTGTTCCAATTAGGTCAGTGCCAGTTCTACTGAGACTATTGGCTTTTCCACCAAAGATGAACCTGAAACAGAACAATTAAAGACTTGGGACATCTTTAAATGACAATAAAACATGTAAAAGCACCATTAGAACAAAAATAACTTATTGGAAGTCTATAAAAAGATGGCAGCACAGTACAGGAATTTTGAAGGTGAGAAGGACCAGCAATCTTTTTCTGGTCTTCCAGTTCAACACTGTATTTTCTTACTATACTCACTACAAAACAGTTACAGCCTATTCCCCTAGCACAATATTATTTTACTGTAATTACAACCTGACGTCATCATTAGGTGTCAAACACAACCTTATGCTCTTATTTGGATAATGGAGCCTTAATTTCAAGATTTAACACTTGATTTTTTTGTTGTGTTGAAAATAAATTTTGATATTTGGACTTGTTTGGAATTGTTTTAAACCAGCACACAGGCATTGGATATTTCACCGTGTGCACCAGCCACAAACTGTCTACATATATATATATAAGCCTTTGTTGTTAATATTGTATATTTTTCTGTGCATAAATATATCAACGTAATGAATGATCTTTGTAGTGAATGAACGTTGACAGGTGTCACACAAGTACCTCCCCTCACATGTGCAGTTTATAAATTGTAAATGATCACAATCTTTCCATACCATCACTGGCAATTTTTTTTAGAGAGGAACATTTTTTACCCTACCTAATCAATTTCCCAACCGATGTCAGGAGGAAGATTGGTAAATGTACGATCGTTCTTGCACACTGACCTCGTGATTTGGTTGAATTGCACTTAAATTGGTCGTTCATCAAAGAAAAATCTTTGCGTCTATGGGGGTCTTTAGTATGCACACTATTCTACTATTTCAGGCCATTCCTTGGAGAAGAGTTGAGAGTCAGGCAAAAACGTAAATGCTTGCAACAGCAACCCAACCTCAATGCACTGACAACAGCAGACAATAAGGGACAATTAACTAGCCAAAGGCAGTGAAGTATATAAAGTACATCTCATTCCTCTGCCTGTTATATTATAAACAGAAACATCACTTGTTCTGCAATTAAATTCCTTGCTCACTCGTTGAACAAAATACACAGTCGCAACTTGCTTGCTCCCTATGGATCTCCGGAACAAGCAACCTGAGGGTTTAATAATGCCTGCTTCCACTTGCACGTGCTAAAACAAAATGCTTCTTTAATAGTCTTGTTTATGTTTATCCCCCCCCCAAAGCACATACAGAGAAAATAAAATACATAAACATTGGAGACAGAAGAAAACAGTCAATTATAGACTGGGGGTGAATCAAGAGAACGGCTGCTCCTTCACACAAAAAGCATTTCACTGATAAGCACACTGATAACTCACACTAATACTACCCATGTGACTAGGCTGGCACAGCAAGTGGATCATTGGCTGAGTTGGCCACTAATGTAGGAAGCTATATTGGGCTGTTTTTTTAGCCCTCAGGTCAACAACTGGATAATATGCAGGGGCCATGTTTATGATCCAATGCTTTATTTTCCACTAGAATTAGCAATTTGGCAGCCAGTGCACAAGTGCATTAAGAATTATGGCATGACAGGGCCATAAACAAACATTTGGTTGAGCAACCTGACAGAATGATTATTTGGGGCTATAGTTTAAGCAAGCAACTATATGATCCCCTCATATAGTATATAGCAGTTATGACTTCAAATTTCCCCTTCCAGTGCCTTATCTTGGCAATGGATGAGATATTTTCAGAAGTGGGGGTGACAATGATGAGCCACTCCCAATCAGATCTGCTCATTCAGACTAGTGACCCAACTAACAGATCAATGCCAGCTGGTCAAACAAATCGGATATGGGTAATAAGCAAAATTATTGGATAAGTTGGTCCGCGTTGGTCTACATGATGGCCAAATACACAGATCATAGAATAAAACATCCACACAAACAGAAGGGCAATACAGGTCCAGATCTTGGGCTAATGAGCACAAGGGTGCAATTCAGGGCAGACCCAAACTCAAGAGCATACAATTGATTAATAAGTATTACCCAACCATTATAAGATTTGGTGTTTTTAAAGAACAGACCATACATTGTGGCTTTTTATATTCAAAAAAATACACAGGCTAGGACAGCCCAAGCAGTGGCTTGTGGGCAATGTGTTGCTTACCAACCCCTTGAATGTGGCACCCCATGGCCTCAAAGCAGGTGCTGATTGAAGGCAAGTTTTGGTTGCATAAGAACCAGGTGTAATGCCAAACAGAGCCTCCTGTAGGCTGCTAGTCCACATACGAGCTACCAAATAGTCTTTTCCATGCTTGCTTTGCCCACCAACACTTTTAACATCTGAATGTGGCTCACAGGTAAAGAAAGGTTGGGGACCTCTAGTCTAGGGCAAATTAACCCTTATATTCATTTAACTAGACTTATCATTAAAGGAACTAATACATGAATTTATCTAGGTGACACCTTTTTGTTAAGAATGATAAAACAATAGGAGGTTTAAGGGAGGAAGGAAAGAAGGAAAAATGTAGCCAACCAGCCTCAAGTAAAGGCACCATAAAAATGCCAACGGTCCAAGGTAAACTAGTGGCAGCTACACAAAATGTAGGTGGGGGAGCAAAAGAAAGCATTGTATAGTCTCTTTTGCATAAGGGAAATTAAGGTGTATTCCTTTGCATAGATCCTCACCTAGAATGTAAGCTTTTCATCCAGGGATCCATACGGCCCACAGATTTATCTGCTTTTCATTTTTATGTCAGTACGTTGCTCTAACAATGTACATAAATACAGGCACCAGGACTTGTACGGCCTCTAACAGGAGCAGTAAGATTTGTGGCCCCCATCTCCATCTCCTTTTGCACCACTACTAAAAACCACACAGGTACCTGTGTTTATGCCAGTCATTATAACCCCCATAAAATTCTACAAAATGCTATGTTGTAGAAATGTAGCTCTACATATCCCTCTGGAAGATAGGGGCAGAAGTTTCTTTGGGTGATCCATAACCTGCTCATTAACCGAAAGCAACCAACTATGCTTAATTTCATTATTCTGAGTGCAACGACAACTAAGGTGACTACTGATTGGCTGCTTGAAGTTACAGGTTGAGGTAATTAGATCAAATCCCTAATTAGATCAAATGTGAATAACCCCCTTAATGATGAATCAGACACAACATAAGTGCACTAGTGCAACCAATCATTAATTCGAAGCAGTCAACTACAAGCAGGAAAATGAAAGCAAAGACCTGATTGATTGCTGTTGGCAACTGCACTAGTGCAAATTAGCAGCCATGTTTGTTTACAGCCCTACATAGTTTTATTGCTTGTCTGTGTTGTTCCATGCTTCGTACAGGGAATACCCAAAGGCATTGTTTTATGGAACCATTTGCACATGGTATGAGCAAACGTAGTGGGCTGTTCCTGCTGAATTGTGTTTAGAACAGCTGACACAGTATTTGTGGTTCCTAGACAGAGAGATGCCATAGCATTAACCAAGATACTGTAGGAGGTATTTACTACCTCTTTACCTTCTACATCCTGACAGTGAAATCACTGCCTAGTTGCTATGTTCAGCATCCACACCAAACCTAAAGCTGGTGAAAGCTAGCTGCTACCCTTAGGAACATCTCTACAGCTAAGGTTAAACTATAACTTCTAATCTTCCCAGCAGCCTGCAATTGTGATGGTGGTAGTTCACCAAGAGCTGGAAGTCACTGTTCCTGTCCACTGCCTATTTATTTCTGCTTCAGCATCATACTATTGCACTCACTGCACTTGAGTCATTAAACCTCTCATACTTCTAAAGTGACCTCAGGGAAAAGGGAGGTAATGTGTCAGAGTCAAGGTTTTGCACAAAGTGTCAGTCAGTGCCATGGATGGGGCACTTGTGCATGTGGTAGGGTAAGGTAACAGTGCAACTTTATTTGTATTTAATTGATATGCAGATCCAGGGAATCTACCTGTCTGACAGCTCCATAAATCATTGGGACATGTAGATGCCATGGGGCTCAGGTCTCTTCAAACAAAACAGAGGAACAGTGTGAGGAGGGGGAATGAGTGGAAGAGAGAGAGAGAGAGAGAGAGAGAGAGAGAGAGAGAGAGAGAGAGAGGCTGAAAAGAAATAAAGAAAAAGAAACAGAGAAAGAGAATGGGAAAATTATTAGGCAATATTAGGCTTTTGTAAAATTAGTGACATGTACAGGTGGATTTTGGCTCAAAAATACAAATTTTGAAGGGTGAACTGTTGCCCCTGTCACACCATGTGCCTGTAACATTTCCACCAATAGAGAAGTCATACCTTAATCTCTCACTGTATGTACAATATAATCCCATTCATTATATGTGTATCTGAGTACATTATTCATCATATCTGATCCTGTACATATTATACAGTTTATTCAATCATGTACATTATATTTAGGGAAGCACTGAACCCCAAATCCTTCTTGAAAGGTTCGGCCGAATGCTAAACCACATCCTAATTTGCATATGCAAATTAGGGTTGGGAAGGGGACATCATTTTTTACTTTCTTCTTTTGTCACAAAAAGTCACATGACATTTGAGGACAATGGATTCATTGACTCGGCAGGGTAAACCACTAACTCTCCAACAACTGATCCAAAAATACGACCCTCCACAACAGGAAATGTTCAGAGCCTCACAACTTATTCACTATGTGAACCAACAGGTCAAAAAATGTCCCAACAAATTATTCACAACATCAAGTTTGGAATCTATCTGTTGACAAGCACCATTGGCACCTGGAATCTTAAGCCTGACTTAAAAATTGCTGAACTGGTTGCCCATGGAAGAGTTTAAACATAAATATATGCTCAACTGGGAACAGGACCTACAGACCACAATCTCAACCAAACAATGGTCGCAATGCAGCCTGACAGAAAACCAAGGCAGCACATGTGTATCAAACAGGGAAGCCTACATAGAACCTCTCTGGTACCCACTCGACTACATAAGATCTATCCATCCTGCGTATTTGGCTCCCCTGGTTGGCATATGAGAATGACCCCCTGCTTTTCTCTGCATTGCATGCATGAATCCAACAGTACGGACAACTACTTAGCAAGAGGACTTGATATTGCGCCTTAATCCTATTAGGTTTATTGTTGGGAAATTGAATTAAACCAAGCCACCTTATTTTATTTCATTCTATTTTATTTTATTTTGTTATATTTTATTCTGTTTTACTTGATCTTCTGTTTACATGCTTGACAAGCTTAAGCAAGTTTATTTGATATGTTTGGAAAACCAATAAAAATTTAAGTGTTAAAAAAAAAAAAAAGTAAAGTTATGTGATTTCCCTTCCCACCTTTAAGTTGCCAAATCCGAATCCTGCTGAAAAAGGCTGAATCCTGAGCCGAATCCTGGATTCGGTTCATCCCTAATTATATTACACTGTGTACCTTACTCCATACAATGCACAAAAGTATCTGATCCCATACATTATACAGTGTACTGATCCCATAAATTATACAACATATTAAATCCAATACATTGTATCAGATCCTGTACATTATATTATGCAGCGTATCAAATCCTTTACATTTTACAGTATTAGAATCTGTAAGGCTAACCTTGGGGCAATGCATGAGAGTTTCCTTTTACACTGCATGCTTTCAGACACTGATAATAAATGCTTGGTTGCTCAATGTGGTATTGCATATATTTCATCGCTTTTAGCATTGCGCATTTCCTCTAGTGACACTGGCGCATTTTCTTTGGCCTGTGTGTATGTATATTTTATTTATAGTGATACCGTATGCACAATGCTGTATATTCTTACACTACAGAAGTTGTACAAACAGGAGGACAAAAACTGCAATAAATAAAAATATACACAGTAATGAAGAATGAAATTAGCTAAGAAATGTATCTCCTACAGGTAATCTAATAGCAAATATATTGGGGAGAATAAAGATAAAATATAGGTAACATTTGATTTATGGCAGACTGAATTTGAGGGATACTGAAGGAATATTGGTTCTTGGCAATATCCAGAAGGCACAAAATGTCCAATTTCTGGGTTACAATTTCCCACCACAGTTCCAACAGCCTTTACCTACAGGTTCCATCAGTTCCCTGAAACTCTTTGAAGACTTGGAGGAGGTCTTGGTGTCATCTCTTTATACTATCCCACAGCCACAGTCCCTTCCCAGAGGCTATTATCCCCACTGCTATACTATAGGCTATTATCCCCACTCCCTACTATACCTATTATCCCACAGCCACAGTCCATCTCTCCCTATTATACCTGCTATCCTACACCCACAGTCCCTTTCCAGAGGCTATAACCCCCACTGTTACTACTATTGGCATCACCTCTCTCTACTATACCTGTTATCCCACAGCCACAGTCCCTTCCCAGAGACTATTACCCCACTGCTACTACAAGCACCATCTCTCCCTACTATACCTGCTATCTCAGAGCCACAGTCCCTTCCCAGAGACTATTATCCCACTGCTACTATAGGCACCATCTCTCCCTACTATACCTGCGATCCCACAGCTGTTGCCCCTTCCCAGAGACTATAATCCCCACTGCTACTATAGGCAACATATCTCCCTTCTATACCTGCTATCCCACAGCTGTTGCCCCTTCCCAGAGACTATAATCCCCACTGCTACTATAGGCAGCATCTCTCCCTACTATACCTGCTATCCCTCAGTCACACTCCCTTCCCAGAGACTATTACCCACTGTTACTATAGGCACCATCTCTCCCTACTATACCTGCTATCCCACAGCCACAGTCCTGTCCCAGAGGCTAGTATCCCCACTGCTACTATAGGCAGCATCTCTCCCTACTATACCTGCTATCCCATCGTCTCAGCCCCTTACCAGAGACTATTATGCCACCAGTAGCGTAACTAGAGGGGAGCGGGCCCTGGCGTGGGACGTGCAGCCAGGCCCCTGCCCCCCCCAGTATGCCCGGAATTACTGAAGAAGTCAGTGGCATACTAGCTGCCAGGGGGCCCTGAGGGGGTGCGGGCCCTGACCCAATCGCACCCCCTGCTCCCCCGGTAGTTACGCCACTGTATCCCACTGCTACTATAGGCACCATCTCTCACTACTATACCTACTATCCCACAACCACAGTTCCTTATATGGGGCTCCTCTTTGGTACTATTAAGCTTTTCCACAATCCTATTATCTTAAACAGTTTTTTGGGATGCAGGGCAGATACTATTGCTTAGGTCATGCTTAGATGGATAGAATATATAGGCACCCAAAATCATTTGTTTAGTCCCTGTGTAATGTATAAATACACCTGAGCAGACAGCTTAGGCCCACACTTGCTTTATGACATGGAGGGGGGGGAGGAATTAGCACTTAATGATGCCATTCTCCAATACGCACTTAGCAGGCACATTTGCCTTTAGTACACAGACACATGCTAATGTTTGGCGATGACACACTGGTACACCTGCTCCATACACGGCTCTTACAGAGGAGTCATTAAAATCTCATCCTGGCTCAGAAGCCTTGGAGCGAAATACTCCCATCTGACAGCGGCCTTATAATCAGAAGTCAGCAGTTTTGTCTGAGTGATGCAAGAATAGGGGAAAAAATATGGTTATATTCCATTGAAAATGGAATTTTAAGTGCCTGAAAATGTCAAATTTGGCAAAAGGTAACTAACCTAATTTGGTGTTTAATTACCCAGTTATCTTGATAGCCTCAATATTGTACTAACCAGCCTTTCTTGGCCTCCCCCTGGCCACACCTCTGCACATCTGGGTGAAAGTCAGATCCGTCGAGGATTCGAAATTGTTAACGATTTCTTATTATTGGTGAGCACAGTTCTTGAGGAGTGACCAATAAGGCACAATACCTTGACACTTTGAAAAACACAGAGAAGACTGGTTGTAGGCAAAAGTATCAGATCTATGGTAAGCCAAGGGAGACATGCACCCAGAAACAAAGGCACAGACATACATGATACACTGTATATACGAACTCACAAAAACTTGTGACTCTTTTCCAAGCAACAGTTGGAAATTTAGCAGAACTTGTTAATTTTACTGTAGAAGATTGGCTGGATAAAGGCAGCGTGGCAGGTTCTTTAATCTTAGCATGCTCCCATCTGAGAGAATTAAACTGCACAGAGAGATTTATAGGAGTGAAGGGGAAGTGTGAAAGAGATTTATGAGATGTAGAAACCTTGGTAATGAATGCATTACATATAAAATATACAGAACTGGATGGAATTTATGGCTATAATTGACCTACAGCATGGCTTTTTTATTTTGAACAGCAGGGGATTTCCAATATGTGTTGCTTGATGGCTATTTATAAACTACATTTCCCAGCACCCAGTGTCATCTTTGATGGGTGGGGGGACTGATGAAAACAGGCATGCCGGAATTCTATTATTTATACAAAGTAACGCTGCCCAAGCCATTGCACTTTATACATCTCCCAGCAGCACCCCCAAAACCTTCATCAGGAGCTCTGAAGCGTCACCCTCTTGTCCTAATGTCGCCACCTTGATAAACTGAAAAACTCACCTCAACACCACTTATCTTACTTGTAAATATTGCTGGGATGTAGGTGTCTCAAGGCAGTGGAAGACCAAAAGGCAGATTTGCCCCTTGAAAATACTCGGCTACTGGGAGATGTTGGGTGTTCAGAAATGGCTCCAAAGTAAGAGAAGGGATGTCAGTAACTGAATGTACTGTCCTGCTAATAAAGCTTGTAACGTCCTCTGCAAGACTTGCAAAAAAAAACATGTAGCTTTATATTCACCTCCCCCTGTGATTCTCATATTCTTTTTTCCTTTCTCTAACTCACTCTCTTTCTCTCCAGAGTTTTACTTTACATATTGTTTCCATTTTGTTGACGTCAGAATCTTTCTGGAATTTTGTGTTTTGACTTCAGCCCCAGAGAAATCCCTGTCTACAAAGTGGGGGCCGGAGAAGCCCCCAAATATTCAGGGGACTGTTCCAATTTGCAACTGGAGACGGTGAAAAAGGCAAGCATAGAAGACTATGGTGTGGGGGTGGTTGCAGATGCTGGGGGATGGGGGGACAGCTGCCCTTGGGTATTTTAGAGATGGGTGAGGGTATCTGGAAAAGATGAGTGTTACAGTGAAGTGTGATATATATACCCCTTAAAATGCCCTCTTTGTTTCAAGAAAGATCCGGCCTCTGTTTCCCAACTAGCATCTGCTTTTAATTTAACAAAATACTAACTCCAGATTACTGCAAATCCCTGATCCTGCAGAGCTGAAAGAGGGAATACACACACACACGTACATATATATATATATATATATATATATATATATATATATATATATATATATATATATATATATATATATATATATATATATATATATGAGCAGAGGTAACAGGCTTTATAGAGCCCAGATAGATAGATAGATAGATAGATAGATAGATAGATAGATAGATAGATAGATAGATAGATAGATAGATAGATAGATAGATAGATTATCCCACTGCTAGACTATTATCCCACTGCTACCATAGGCACCATCTCTCCCTACTATACCTGTTATCCCACAGTCACAGTCCCTTCCCAGAGACTATTATCCCCACTGCTACTATAGGCACCATCTCTCCCTACTATACCTGCTATCCCACAGTCACACTCCCTTCCCAGAGACTATTATCCCACTGTTACTATAGGCACCATCTCTCCCTACTATACCTGCTATCCCACAGCCACAGTCCCTTCCCAGAGACTATTATCCCACTATTACTATAGGCACCATATCTCCCTACTATACCTGCTATCACACAGTCCCTTCCCAGAGACTATTATCCCACTGCTACTACAGGCACCATCTCTTCTTACTATACCTGCTATCCCACAACCACAGTCCCTTTCAAGAGACTGCTACTATAGGCATCATCTCTCCCTACTATTCCTGCTATCCCACAGCTGACTAAAATGAATCATAAAACCATGGTGATGACAGTTGCTATGTGTGCTATGCAGTTGATCTGATACAGTAACTAGGTATTATGATTTCGAGATTTTCGAGAAAGAAAACTAAGGTGGGTTAACATGCAATGGGTAGTTTTTGGCTTCTGCTACTGACCTGGTCATCTTCTTGGCACCCAGAATATAAAGACCTTGTAAAGGAGAACTCTTGCCTTTACTATTAATTTAGTAAAGTTTTAAAACACATTCTGTGACAGTCCCATTATTGATGTGCTTCATCTCTCCGTCACAGGCCAGACATGCCTGGCACTAAGTCTTGCCTGCAACAAGATGCTCAACTGTATCTTGAGTAAATATTGAGTCTTGCATCATTTGAGTTGTGTAATAATCTATTGCCAGAGACCCATTACTTTGTGTCAGATGATATGTAAGTTTTATGTAGTAATATACATGAAAGTGATTGGTAAGTATAAGTAAGGAGGTTGCACATAGAATGATAACCTATTCATTGTACAACAAAAAACCTGTAAATCATTTACCAATCTTAGTCTTCCTGTGACTCTCCAATTAAAGAACCAAGAGTTGGATAGCCCTTCTCCAAAAAGACAATGCTGTATATGGATACAGCTTTAGACATAGGTAAAGTGGAATATTACTGAAGTTGTGAATCAAAAAGCTTGAGAGAATACCTTACCAGAGCTTCTAGAAAGGATATGGATTACACACCATCTTTAGACACCAACTCCTAGGTCTGTTATCTTGGGTCAGGAAGAAGAATACCACTGGGGCCAAGGTCGGATAGGGCAGCCCTTCCAGCTCCGATCCCGGTTCCCCAGGGTCTTTGGCTGGTCTTTGCTCTTGAGATTTTTCCATGCTCCGGCCAGAGGTCCCAGGGTCAGGAAAGTCAATACTCAATGTGATCCTTCATCTAGCAGCCTTTAGCCTCCAGATTCCACCATTGATCTTCTCTGAATTCCCATTGAGACCAAAAGTAGAGTCTCTGACACACAGAATAGGTGTGTGGCACTCTCTCTCTATCTGCCCCAGATCAATCCTGTCTATTTCCCAGGCCTTTTATCATCAAACTAGTTATTTCACCTACTGTAGACAGTTCAGGAGAATGTCAGTCATTCCTATACCCATGCAATATCACTCATTAACTTCCCAATACACTGGCCAAATGATTATGGCATCCTCTCCTTCCTGAGTGTATATTTTTTCTTCTAATTATTTAAGCTGAACCAGTGTCTGCCAACTGTCTCTTTAGTTCCAAGCCTGTCTTGTACAGAGTCTATCCTGCATTTTGCATGCTGTCACACAACTCTCACACTCTCTCTCCTGTTTCACTCACAGCCTTGTCCTTACTCACTCACCTTTTAAGTTTTCTGTCTTGTTTAGAGTCTCTTATGCACCTGTCTCTTGCCCTTGCCTGACTTACTCAGGGGCTGTCTCTTTGAATTTACAGTCTCATTTTCTCTCTCGTTTGGGTTATTTATTGTCACACAGCGGTCTCCCCGTGGGTCACTATTCCATTTTCCCACTGGATTCATCCAGCATCTCCCCATCTACTCCCATTCAGGGTTACTCTTGGTGAGTTTCTGGCTCTCACTGATTCTCCCCCAATCTCTCTTGCAGTCTCGTGTTGTAGTTACCTTTCCGAATCAGTCTCACTCACACATATTGTGCTTCTCAAAATCACCCAGACTCTCTTTGTCTCTTCTACAAATATGTCTCAGAGCACCCCCCTTACTCACTCAGAATCTCAGAATCTCAATTATTCCTTTACTCAGATTCTCGTACAGTTTAGTTTAACATGCCCAGTCTCTCAGTCTGTGATACCTCTGTACCTCTAATTCTGCCAGATTATTGCTCTTTCTTACCTGCCCCTCGGGGTGCTTTTCTCTCTGTCTCACTCACCTGTTCGCTGCCTCATTCTGTTCTTTTTATTTATTTCACTCACCCTGGGGATCTCTCTCTCTCAAACTCACCTGTCCCCTTAGGATCTCTTTGTCTCAGGGTGTTTCTCTTTCTCTGTGCCTTAATTACAGGGCCGTCCTCAGTCTCTCTGTCGTTCTCTCTCTATCACCTGCCCAATCAGGTTGTCTCTTTTTCTCACTACCTTCAATAACCTGCTATCTTCAATGTCTCATTCTTTTACAGTGTCTCTCATCGTCAGACTACAGGCTTCTCTCTTCACACTTGGTGAGTCTCCTTATATTTCGCTCACCTGCCCACTCAGGATGTCTCTCTCTCACATTCACCTGCCCACAGCGACTGTCTCTCTCTCTCACATTCACCTGCCCACTGCGACTGTCTCTCTCGCTTGACCCTTTAAGGAGCCCACGTTGCCCTGCCCCAAGTGATGCCAGTCCAGTCCAATCAGCACCAGGTGATGGCCGACCTTGGCCAGGTAGTGCCCTGCTGCGCCAAACCGATGTCTGGTTGCTCCTAGACGCTGCCAAAGTGATGCCCACTGTTCCAAGGTGGAGAGAAGCTGAAGTCCCTAACAGTGGCCACGTGACGGTCTGTACATGTCTGGCTGTGCCCACTTGTAGGCTTGTCCCTTCCACTGCCGAGTGGCCCTGCTCTGAGCAAGCGGATCCCAGTGACCAGTAAGGATTCCCATGTGCTGCCACAATGCGCCTCGTAGGATGAAGCCTGCGCGCCCAGTGTAGATGGCCGTTTCCACGCCCGGTGTTATACAGAGTCCGGCGCCGCTCAGAGATGCCGCTGCTACCGCTGCCTGGAGCGAGAAGCTGAAGCTCAGTTCTACACAGCTGGAACCCTCACTCCAACTTCACAAGGAGCCTCCGCCCACCTCTGGGAAACCAGGCCAATCAGAGGGCAGCGTTACTACTTAGTTGCGGGCCATTGGTAAGTGAGTGTGTCAATCAGAGGCGGGACAGTACCACAGCTGGAATAAGATTAGGCTCTGAGGGGTCCCATCGGCGACACTCAGGCTCCAATCCGTTAGCGAGGGAAGATAAATCCGCCATCTGATAGGTGGGCTTTCTTTCAGTGCTTCTTCTTAAACTTGCTCTTGGTGCATGAGTAGGGGACAGGTGAGGTTTACGCGCATGCGCGTTATTTACTGTCCGGCAGCGCTGGAGCAGGTATTAGCGAGGGGTCGGGTAGGTAAGGCGGGTGCTGCAAGTCCTGCAACAGCCGGGAAAATGGCTAATTCCAAGCAACTGTCTCATTGGTCTTCATTATTTTATTTTATAGTTTTTTTAATTAATTGCCTTCTTCTTCTGACCCCATCTAAAAAAAATGAATGCGCTGTAAGGCTACAAATGTATCGTTATTGCTTTTTATTTCTCATCTTTCTCTCTAGGCCCTCTCCTGTTCATATGCCAGTCTCTTATTCAAATCAATGTACGGTTGCTAGGGTAATATAGACCCTAGCAACCAGATTGCTGAAACTGTAAACTGGAGAGCTGCTGAATAAAAAGCTAAATAACTCAAAAACCACAAATAATACAAAATGAAAACCAATCGCAATTTATCTCAGAATATCACCCTCTACATCATAGGAAAAGTTAATTTAAAGGTGAATAACCCCTTTAAGCTGAGAAGCTGTGATTAGGTGGGTGTAGGCTGAGATATATAGATACACATATAACCTCAGGGAGGCACCATGGCATGACACTGAGTGGGAGGAGAACAGTTTGGGTGCTACACCTTTGAGTGGCACTGGGTGAGTGCAAAGTTGAATGGTATAGAAAAGTGTAATCGCACTCGAAAAGGGAAGGGTGTCAAAACTTACGGTGGCAGAGTTGAATGGTACTGCGAGGGTGAAGGTCAGGGTCGGACTGGGGCCCTGGGGCCCACCAGGAGTCCAGGACTGCTGTCGAGCGTACCCCTACTGTGACGGGCGTTCGGAACGGAGCCTAGCATATGTGTAAACGACTTTTCTCAGCGCGCACATGCAGATGTCGCTGCACGGAAAACATTTTTTTTTTAGAAAAAGTGAATATCTGGGGAGGGGGTCTGGCTGGGCGGGGTCCCATGAGGATCAGGGCCCACCCGTTTTTTTCCCAGTGTCCTGCCGGGTCAGTCCGACCCTGGTGAAGGTTAGCATGTATTCAGAACTTCAAGGAGAATTCAACCCTGTATAAAATAACCCGTACCCCCCACCCCAGGTATTCCCTCCTCCCCCCAGGCTATCTACCCCCCCGGGTAGATGACCCATACTCCATACTTACCCTTCGACGCAGATTCTACTTGCGGAGTTCCACGCATCCCTCTTCTGGCTCCTCTGTAAGCTGACATGGAGATCGGTATTTTGGCGCATGCGCAGTCGGAGCAGTTTGCCCGTTTGCAACAACTGTGCCGAATTGGACGGTAATCGCCGATCTCCCAGTCAGCTTACCGAGGAGCCAGAAGGTGGAAGTGTGGAACTCCGCTGGCAGAATCTGCGCGGAGGGGTAAGTATAAAGTATGGGGCATTTCCCCGGGGGGGGCAGTTAGCCTGGGGGGAGGAGGGAGGGGGGTCTACCAGGGGTGGGGGGTATGGGGTTTTTTATACAGGGTTGAACTCTTCTTTAAGGGTGGCACACTGGGATGACACAGAGTGGGGGAAGAGCTGGTGATAGAGCACTGGGTGAGTGAAGGGTGGCATGTATACAGGGCCGTCATTAGAAATCACTGCGCGCCGTACAAAAAATTTTCACACTAGCACCCAAGCCCCAGCCCAGATCCCACCCACTCCACCCAAACCCCACCCCATCCCGCCCAAAGACCACACAGACATCAGCGCTAAAAAGTAACCCCCGCACACACAAGTTATAAAAAGCTATTGATGGTCAGGGCCCCCTTATAAGTTAAAAAAAAACATTGGTGCCAGGGCCTCCCTTACAAGTTAAAAGAAAATTGGGGCCCCCAAAATATTCTTTTTTAAAAAAACATTGGTGGCAGGGCCCCCTTACAGGTTAAAAAAAATTGGGCCCCAAAAAATATTTTTTAAAAAAGCATTGGCGCCAGGACCCCCCTTAAAAGTTAAAAAAAAATTGGGGCCCCCAAAATATTCTTTTTTAAAAAAACATTGGTGGCAGGGCC
Organism: Xenopus petersii; assembly: GCA_038501925.1. Taxonomy (NCBI): domain Eukaryota; kingdom Metazoa; phylum Chordata; class Amphibia; order Anura; family Pipidae; genus Xenopus; species Xenopus petersii. Next base: position 82,685,764 of record CM076689.1, read on the forward strand.
CCCTTACAGGATAAAAAAAATTGGGCCCCAATAAATATTTTTTAAAAAAGCATTGGCGCCAGGACCCCCCTTACAAGTTAAAAAAAAATTGGGGCCCCCAAAATATTCTTTTTTTAAAAAAATTGGTGGCAGGCCCCCTTACAGGTTAAAAAAAATTGGGCCCCAAAATTTTTTTAAAACAATGGTGGCAGGGGCCTATAGAATATTAAAATAATACATTGGTGGTCAGGGGATTCGGGTCTTTTCGCCGCTTCGGGACTTTGGCTTCGTCTGTTTTCGTGACTTCAGTTCTTTTTGCCGCTTCGGGGAGTTCCGCATTTCGGCTGTTCTCAGCAATTCGAAATTTCGGCTGTTCAAGATGGCCGCAGGCTTCGGCGCTCTCAAGGGGGGCCTGGCTCTTTTGAAAACTGCAGCACTACCGGGCCCCCCTTCATGCTCGGGCCCCCCTGATGGCGGCCCTGCATGTATACAACACTTTAAAAGAGAATTCAACCCTAAAGTTAAAAAGCCCTACCCTATATAGACCCCTTCCCTCCTCCCCCCAGCCTAAGTGTTACCCCAGGCAAATGCCCCTAACGTTTTACTTACCCCTCTGTGTAGATTCCAGCATTGGTGTTCACGGGCTCCATCTTCTTCTCTTTTGAAAACTTTCGAATGAGACCAGCGTGGCAGCTCATGCGCAGTTGGGGCAATTTTCTGTTTTGTGACAACTGCGCATGCACCGAAAATTGCAGAATCGCCGGTCTCATTCCAAAGATTACTGAAGCTGCTGAAGATGGCGCCTGTGATATCCGATGCCTGAATCTGCACCGAGGGGTAAGTAAAACGTTAGGGGCATTTGCCCGGGGTAACACTTAGGCTGGGGGGAGGAGGGAGGGGGGGTCTATGTAGGGTAGGGTTTTTTTTAACTTTAGGGTTGAATTCTCGGGTCGCTGCAGGGTAGTGTATTTTCTTAAACTTAGGGTGGCACACTGGGAAGGTACTGGGTAGGGGCTGAGTGAAATGGTATATAAAACCTTAGGTGGCAGAGTGAGATGGCACTGGGAAAGGTGCATGGTGTCATGTACATAAAACTTTAAGGTGGCACAGTTGGATGGTACTGGGAGGGTGCAGGGTGGCATGTATATAAAAGTTTAAGGTGGCACCTGGCTGCAGCACCAAGATGACTTTCTGCATTAAAGGGGTTGTACACCTTTAAAGTCAATTTCAGTATGGTGTAGAGCAGTGATCCCCAACCATTAGCTCAAGAGGAACATGTTGCTCTCCAACTCCTTGGATGTTGCTCCCAGTGGCCTCAAAGCAGGTGCTTATTTTTGAATTCCAGGCTTGCAGGCAAGTTTGGTTTCATAAAAACCAGGTGCACTGCCAAACAGAGCCTCAATGTAGGTTGACAATCCACAAAGGGGCTACTAAATAGCCAATCACAGCCCTTATTTGGCACCATAGGAACATTTTTCATGCTAGTGTTGCTCCGCAACTCCTTTTACTTCTGAATGTTGCTCCCTGCTTCAAAGCGTTGGGGATCCCTGGTGTAAAGAGTGACATTCTGAGACCATTTGCAATTGATTTTAATTTTTTTATTACTTGTGGTTTTTGAGTTATTTAGATTTTTATTCGGCAGCTTAGCTCTCCACTTTGCAATCCTAGCAATCGGGTCGCTAGGGTCCAAATGACTCAAGCAGCCATGCATTCATTTGAATAAGATACTGGAATATGAATAAAAGAAGTAAGGAAATAATAAACTATAAATAATTAACTATGAAAATAAGAATTAGCCATTCTATAACATACTAAACATTAATTTAAAAGTGAACCACCCCTTTAAATCCAATCCATGTTATCCACATTATACATGTTTCAGTTTCAGAGATTTTTGTATTGTCTTTCTGTGGTCCGTAGCGCTACCATGCTTGAAATGTTTTGGTCGCTGGGTCTTTCATATGGCGCTACAACTCAGACAGACTGGGTGCCATCTGTAGGTGTCATGTGTTTAAAAGTGTGACAGCCAGTGGGAAAAACCGAGACGGAGAGTGACTGCAGAATTTATCTTCCAAATCACGCTGCGAACCTGCATCCCTCACCCTGCCCGCCCATCTGGCTCAAGTAATTCTTTTTTGCAGGGAGTGCATGAAGGGTACATAGCTCTGAAGCACATGGAGATATGTGATAGGGGAGAACAATATTATTGTATTACAGCTGAGGCTAACCATGAGCAACTGATAAGGGTCTGGCTTTCATTATTCCACCTGTACTTGGCTGATTAAATCAGGTAGTACGGAACACATATTAAGACATCGTCAGGGGAAATCCATGTCCTGTATGGAATCTCCTATGCTAGAGGAATGCAATGTTGCCTGCTTTTCCACTCCTCGCTCCTCCCCTCTCAGCTGTCAGGTCCTACTCCTCACTCCTCAGCCATCCGACCTGGGTCCTCACTCCACACTCCTCAGCCATCCGACCTGGGCCCTCACTCCATCCTCCTCAGCCATGCGTCCTGGGTCCTCATTCCTCCCTCCTCAGCCATCCGACCTGGGTCCTCGCTCCTCACTCCTCCCTCCTCAGCCATCTGACCTGGGTCCTAGCTCCTCCCTCCTCCCTCCCAGAACTCATGGCTGATGAAAGAGGAGTGAGAATCGAGGACCCAGGACAGATGACTGACAAGGGAGGAGTGAGGAGCAAGAGCTGACGGCTGAGGGGGGAGGAGCGAGGTGTGACGTCAGCCTCAGAGGATGGGTGAGTAAAAAAGCATGCCATGTCGCATTCCTCTTGCTTAGGACAGTGCATGCAGGACAATGATTTCCCCTGACAATGTCCTATAATGCGTTCCGTAAGGTAGAGCAAGTCTGAGCCAACAAATGTGCCTTATTGGCACGTTACAGGCTGGAACAACTCTGTCCTCTGCTCACACCAGCAATTACTACTGACCACAGTGTGTGGTGGTAGGGGCAATTTCAGGTGTTTTGAAGGTGTCCATAGTGTCTGAGAATCCTCCCCACCTGCTGTTTGAATTTAAGAAGACCTGTGTGGAGACCTGTGATGTGAGGGTCCAATTGGGTGGACCTACTCTTGAGGCCTGGCTTTCGTGGGGTCTGATCAACTGACAGATATATAAGGTAAACTTACTGACTCACAGTCAGTGGTAAGAGTGAATAAACCCAGAATTTAACATTGTGGTTTCATAGGATTAGACCCCTCTGCTGGATGTTTGTATGCGTGGGCTGGACCAGGAGACTGTTATGGCAGCCAACAGAGAGATGGGTGGGGAGAGACAGAGTCCTAAAGCATGGAGGGCTGGGGAAATATTCAGCACCAGCAGATCCGACATCAAACAGAAAGAATCCTTTTCACCGTGCACTTCAGCATTCTGGCCATTGTCAGTCACAGCTCATTAAGACTGTGCCTCCCTTTCAGGCTCAATGTACTGTTCCATTATGGAAAGGTTCTGAAGACAACTTGTGTTACAAGAGACAGGGAAGGCTGTTCCAGCAGGCTCTCCTGTGCTCCAAACAATGCAAATCCTGCCAGAGACTGTTATTTCTCTGATATATCTGGAAGGGAATATTTAAGGGGTAAACTTGGGTGCTGGGAGTTGTAGTTAGTGGCTTAGACAGACCTGATATAAAGTCTTTGCTGTACTATACACAATGTTCCACAGTGTCACCTTTCAAATTATCATCAGCTTCTGAGAACCCCTGAGCATGCTGGGAGTTGTTGTTCAGATTAGCTGTGACGGTCTCTCTAAACCATTTTAGCTTTGTTTTCTGTGAAATCTGCCATGAAACTGGGCACAGATGCTGCCAATAACATGCCATCTGCAAAGGGCTTTCTGTGAGCAATGCACCTCTTCGACCAGCCCCAGATCTCCCCTAGCAACCGGTGCCGCACTTATTCTTTACAGCCGCCAAAACATCCGGCAATGACATTCTCACTCGGGAGTTCCCGAACAGCTGATCTTTAACCTTTGTGTTATTAGCAGCTGAACCGTAGCCTGGTCCCACACGAGAGAGAGTTAGAGCATTGCACTGAACACACAGAAGGCTGGAGTCTTAAAAAAGGATATTAGTTGAGGGACAGGGAAGGAGAACACAGAATCAGGGCTTGGTGTAGAGGCAGGGCAAAAAAATTTTGGTATTTAGATTGAGTATAACTTTTGGCAGGGCCCTACCCCAAGGGGTCCTGGGTTCTCACCACTCTTGACAAGTATCATTGGTTGATGGGCCTTATCAAATAAGTAGTAAGGTTGTCAGGTAGGTTGCATCTTGCTATTTATTTGTTCATGGCGTATGCATCAGGCTTAGGCATCAAAATAACCAATAATAGCCAGGCAGACAGTCCTTCTGAAGGAAAGTGCACATTATTAAAGAGGTCAGATTGCTGCAGAAGAAAACAAAAGCCTTGGGTTCTCACTAACACTGGTTCGTGAGTTCTGGCCCCCTATTGAGATATTAAGCATAGTGGATTGCTGCATATTTACAATACAAAATATTTACTTTTCCAAGATCCCTTTTCAATAGCAAACAGCCCTCTCTTCAGCTCTGTTACTCTATTCACAGCCAACTAACAGGCTACTAGCTAGTTATTTATACCCTTTCCATCAAAGCTCACAATATCTAAACAGAAAAAATGACTATTTGAAAAACAGATTCATTATCAATCACATAATAGTACAGTTCCACTCACCAAGACAATTTGTCAGCCTGAACTTGTAACATAGCATTATATTTTTTAATAGGGAATATTATGATGACAAATAACAGGTAATGATATACACCTAGGGGCCTATTTATTAAGACTCAATTTTTCTGGTCGCGTTTTTAAGGGGGAAACAATCGAATTTTTAGAGGAAAAATGATTATGCTCCAAAGCTGCTAAAAATCCGGATCCGAAAATACTCCAGTGAAAATCTGTCCAAGTTATGTAAAAGTCAGTGGCAGATGTCCTTTTTACAATTTAATGCTGTTTTATGCCTTTATGATCTTCGAAGGTTTCAGGCTGTTTGATGCTGATTTTCGTTCGGGCAAAGAAAGTCCGAAAAAGTTGTACGATTCGAATTGTACACTTTTTTTGAGACTTTTCCCACATATGTAATTTTTCGTTTAGTAAATTAAGCCAAATTGTGCATGAATGCATGTGCCAATACATCAGAAGTGATCAATTCTTTCCTAAGGAGCTATAACCATTGTTCCCACTTAGCAAAGAATACTGATACTTCTGCCCCTAAATTCCAACACGGGTGACATCCATAACAGGGATCTGGGTGAGGTGGAAGGCTGGGCTGCAGTGACCGAAAGACACCATTTTGCTTAGTAACTAAGTTGACCTAAGCAGTGACATGCTCCCCCAACCATAAATACTGTATGGCAGACAGCTCCTGTTCTGCTTACATTATTTATCATGTTCTGCTTTACAATAACATGGTGCTTTTTTCTGAATATACATATAAACTGTGATCTGTTGTCTGATTATTGATTCAAATTGTACCGTCACTGGCAAGCAACCAAGCACAGGGATTGGATCCTTTAAGTAACTGACCAGTTTCAGGGCAGGTGCAACAAGCGGATCTTTTGCAAAATATTTCAAGAAAATATCCTTTGGTAGTATAGAAACAGTTGAACCTGTATCAAGCATCAGGTTAATGGAGTGTCCCTTGTCAGCAGAAGCAGTACTGACACTGACACGGCATATAAACTTGTCTGGAATAAATGTACCAGCTTTATCCACACTTAATACTGTGACATTTGTAGTAGTGACTTCATGAACATCTTTAGCAGAGCTACGGCAGATTTTAGCAAAATGTCCTACTTTTGTGCAGTTGCGGCACCGTAAAGCTTTTGCAGGACATGTAACATGATTTGCAGTGTGTTGTGTTGAACCACAGCGAAAGCAGTATTTTCTATTTGTATTTGCTGTAAGGTTTTGCAGTGTAGGTGAATCCTTTTCCTTAGCACTGTATTTTGCCTGTGACTGGGCATTATTAGGCCACAGTGTTGAATTCACAATCTGTACATTCCCAGCCGTTCCCTGACTGAGAGTTTTAGCTTCTGCCACTGCTGTTTCAATTTGGCTAGCAAATGTAATAGCTTTTGCAAGGGTTAAATCCTGCTCTAGGAGCAGTCTCTCTCTAATGCGAGGTGAGTTTGTTTTTTCCACTATTTGGTCTCTTAGCATTTCATCGGTTAGATTCCCAAAGTCACCGGTAACAACCAGCTCTCTCAAAGCTGCTACAAACTGTTCTGTGGATTCGCCATCACATTGTCCGCGTTGGTGGAATTTATATCTTTCAGCAACCACATTTACTTTTGGCACGAAAAAGTTAATTATAGCAGCAAGAGCAGTTTCATAAGTCTCATCAGGTAATGGTAATGTATAGAATATACGCTGTCCCCCAGGCAGTGAATAAGTAAAGCACATTTTCTAGCAGCAGAATTCTGCCCTTGGTCAGCAGCAATAATGTAATTTTCAAACATACGGATCCAAGCAGTAAAGGTATGGTAGGGTCACCAGGGTTTGGAAGAAAAGGTGCAGGTTGCTGCAGAGGTAGAAGAGCCATGCTTGTCGCCATTTATGTTTTGGGTAGCCGAGGATGAGTAGAGTATAACGGTGCTTTATTAGCAGAGTCATGCAGGCATTGCACAACAGTAAGCTTTCACTTTTAAGGTACCAGGAAGTATGCACAGTATAAGTATGAGCACAGTGACATCTGCAGGCCATTTGTATAAACACCACAGTTGTGAAGTTAGTTTTGTGCGTGCATGAGGGCTAGTTGCGTGCAGCTTGTTCTTACGAGACTAATCACTTTAGTACACCGTTTTTCTCCCTCTGCTCACAACACATCTCTCTTCCCTGCCAAGTGATAAATGATCCCAATCATATTGACTCTGAAAATCTAATTTTGTTGGCAATTAATGTCACTGCTCCCAGCTCCAGGCAATTTGGGGGGGGGGGAGCTACAAATTCTGTAGAATTTTGATTTAAGGGAAAGACTGCACAGGAATTGCTTTAGTTGTACCAGGGCTTGGGGCAAAGTGGGCCTCATTATTTATAGTAGAACTGTCAGGCTTTCAGTATAGTACTGCTGCCCCATCTTGTCCTGTGACTTACCTGCCTCTGCCATTTTGAAGGTATTTATTTACCAGACCAGTAGGGCGCTCTCCCATATTTACTCCAGGCTACTGACAACTCGATCACTTAGGGGCAAATTTACTTATGGTCGAATATCGAGGGTTAATTCACCCTCGATATTCGACTGTAGAAGTTAAATCCTTCGACTTCGAACATCGAAGTCGAAGGATTTACCGCAATTCGTTCGATAGAATGATCGAACGAAAAATCGTTCGATTGAACGATTAAATCCTTCGAATCGTTTGATTTGCAGGATTTTAAACCATCGATCGAACAATTTTTCTTCGACCAAAAAAAGATAGCAAAGCCTATGGGGACCTTCCCCATAGGCTAACATTGACTTCGGTAGCTTTTAGGTGGCGAACTAGGGGGTCGAAGTTTTTTTTAAAGAGACAGTACTTCGACTATCGAATGGTTGAATAGTCGAACGATTTTTTGTTCGATTCAAAGTCGTAGTGGAAGGCTGAAGTAGCCCATTCGATGGTCGAAGCAGTCAAAAAAAACATTCGAAATTCAAAGTATTTTTTATTCTATTCCTTCACTCGAACTAAGTAAATGGGCCCCTTAATCTTGGGTCCGAAGAACAGACTGCTACTGTCTGGTATTCACAGTGCCTTTATGGATTTTGTGTTTCTTCTCCATTATGGTTCGATCTGTGGCCTCCTGGGACCAATAAAATTAGCTTATATTGCTTAAAAAAATGATGAGTTTGCGACAGTCAGGGCACTTTCCCAGGAATTAGATTAGGAAAAGCAAGCCCAGCAGAACTGCTTGGATTTGGCCTTATTAGTTATGTGTTTATTTGCACAGGGCTGACTTTCGTTGGTTGTACTTTAGTGCATGCAAGCAACCTGTCAGTGCAAAACCACTCTCTTTTACTGGCTTACCGCATGAAACATGAGACAAATAACATTGTGTAACACCTTGGCTTCTTAGAATGTGAACCAATAACTGCCTGGTTAGTGTGTAGCTGTTACAGGCAAGTAATACAAGGTTCTCCCATGTCTGCGAGACAGTATGATAGCTCCCACACATCAGGAGTGTGATGGAATCATGCATTTAAATGTATGGGTACAAAACAGGATGGGGTTGCTCCCTATATTTTGCTATTAGCTTTTAGTGACACCGCTGTTTCTATGTGTTGCTTAAAGGGCTTCTCCACCCTTAAGCTGATTTTTTGCATAATGACAGAAACTAAAATGTAATTTCTAATATACATTCATTGCACATTTTCACTGGTTTTAAATATGGAAATAAAATTGCTATTGAAAGCACTGTCTGTCTCTCAGAGTTCCTTTTTTTAACTCAGCCTGCAGCCTTGTGCCATTATATGGTCACAGAACCCCTCATTGACGTCTAATATCCTTATAATTTACAGTAGGGGCAGGTCCAGAATGAGAATTAAAATAGGCCCTGGCATTTCAGGTACACAGAGGCCCAATCAGCCCAATCAGAGGCCCAAACAGCCCCAACCAGCCCACTAAATACTGACTTTCTATGGCACCTTATAGCAGCCCCTAGAGCCCACAGATTGCCAGCGTGGGCCTGGTAGGGGGTGCATTATCCATTATAATACATGAGTTCCCTGTATAACTCAGCCTGCAGCCTTGTGCCTTTATATGGTCACAGAATCTTTCAGTGACTTCTGATATCCTTATCATTTACAGGGGGTACCTAATACAGGTATGGGGTCCGTTATCCGGAAACCCGCTATCCAGAACGTTCTGAATTACAGAAAGGCTGTCTCACATGGACCCAAATTCACTAAGCGACGAAGCGCCTAACGCTAGCGTCAATTCGCTAGCGTTGGGCATTTTCGTTACTTCGCAAATTCAATAACGAACGCTGGCGTAAATTTGCTAGTGTTACTTCGCACCCTTACGCCTGGCGAATTTTCGCTACGGAGGTAACTACGCAAATTCACTAACGCGCGCAGTGTACTAAACGCTACCTTTTACGCTAGACTTCCTTCGCCACCTCAGACCAGGCAAAGCGCAATAGAGTAGATAGGGATTGCTTCAAAAAAAGGTCAAATTTTTTCTAAGTCCCAAAAAACGCTGGCGTTTTTTTCTATATTATGGGTGATAGGCTGAAAAAGATCGAAAAATTTTTTGGGGCTCCCCTCCTTCCCCCCTACATTTCCTAACTCTTATGTAGCAACTTAACTATACAGTGGGCACATGTGTAGGGCAAAATAAAATTTCTATTTGATGTTTTGAAGGTTTCCCAGGCATTTGTAGTGATTCTACGTATTCTTCCATTGAAATTTGAATTTGGCGCCGTATGCAAATTAACCATCGCCTACGCCTGGCGAAGTGTGGCGAAGTTGCGCCTGGCGCAACTACGAATCTTAGTGAATTTGCCCCATAGACTCTATTATAATCAAATAATCCATATTTTTGGCAAGGATTTCATTTTCCTCTGTAATAATAAAACAGTACCTTCTACTTTATCCAAACTAAAATATAATTAATCCTTATTGGAAGCAAAACCAGCCTATTGGGTTTATTTAATGTTTACATGATTTTCTAGTAGTCTTAAGGTATGAAGATCCAAATTACATAAAGACCCGTTATCCGGAAAGCCCCAGGTCCCAGGCATTCTGGATAATATGCCCATACCTGTACCTGATTTGTCACTGTTTAATTCAAGATGGAGTACATTGTTCCTTGTATACAAACAGATAACCATAGCCAGAGTTTACGGTACTTCTTGCACATCAGACAGGCGATTAAGGAGAAATATTAATATTAAGTAGGTCAGGCCTATTTCAAGCAGAGATCATAGAGCTTATAAATATTATATATCTGGCTATATGAAATTAGTTGGGAGTAGTGGTACAGCCTTTTAGTTGCAGTGGATGCTGGGAGTTTGTGATGAGCTGATGGTTGGGCAATACTTATATAAAATGCTTGTCAAACCCCAGAATGATAGGGACGTTGCAGTTGTAACTGAACTTTAAAAGACATGGAGGAATTCTTTAGGAAACTTCGCCTTAAGGAATTTTTTCATGACAGGCCATACAGTGATTCTGACACATCCATACAACAGGAACATTATAAAAAAAGAAAGTCAAGTGGACACCTCCTGCAGGCATGAATCCCAAACTAGATCAATACATAGACTCATTTAGGGACAGGGCCAAATCAACCATTCTGCCCAAGCAGAAGAAACAAAACCACAATTTTAGTGCCCAAGAAAGGAATGCTATTAAATGCCTCAAGAACAACAAAGACATCATCATCAAACCAGCTGATAAAGGGGGTGCAGTGGTCATTATGAACACTTTGGACTATATCACAGAGGCCCACAGACAGCTATCAAACTCCAATCACTATATTAAATTAGATACTGACCCCATAACTGCCTATAGGAAAGAACTAAAAAACTTAATCAAGGCACTACCAGCCACACAATCACATCTGATAGATTTGGTATAGACACCTTCTATATACTTCCTAAAATCCATAAAGAAGGTAACCCTGGACCACCTATAGTATCTGGGATTGGTACTCTGATAGAGGGCATATCAGGATGGGTTGAACAGATCTTAAAACCTGTTGTAAGGGGCACAACAAGCTTTTTTACAAAATACAACTGATCAGCTAAACAAACTTGCAGGCATAGGACCACTTCCAGAGGGTACCATTTTGGCAACAATGGATGTGGAATCATTATATACAAACATTCCACACAAGGATGGTATAGATGCCTGCAAAACATTTCTGGAAAAGCATGATCTACCATCCCAAGCTGTTGTACAACTGATTGAGTTTACATTAACACACAACTGCTTCTTTTTCAGCAAGGAAGTATTTCTGCTATGGATGGGAACCAGTATGGGTACACACTTTGCACCCCAGTATGCCAACCTCTTCATGGCAAAACTAGAAGAGCACTTCCTCTCCACCTGCAACACCAAGCCTCTGACATACCTCCGCTATATAGATGACATATTCATATTCTGGACAGACACTGAACAAGAACTTATTCAGTTTCACAACATTTCAAGACTTTCAATTTGAAAATGAACTACTCTCCCACTCACATCCACTTTCTGGACAGAACCATTCACATCAGGGAAAATACTATTCAAACTACCATATATCGAAAGCTAAGAGAAAAACCATCATATCTAATGTACGACAGCTTTCACCCTGACCACACTAAACACTCAATAATCTACAGCCAAGCTTTATGGTACAATTGTATATGTTCAGGCCGGATGAAAGGAATCACCACTTCAAAACACTCAAAGCAGACTTCATCAACAGGGGCTACAACCCCATGATTGTAGATCAACACATTCATGCAGCCACCAGGATTCCCAGAACTCACCTTCTACAATATAACAAAAACCTGAAATAAATCGGATTCCCCTAGTGGTCACATACAATCCACAACTAAGGACCCTCAGAAAAATAGCCAGAGATCTACAAGGTACACTTCATAAGGACGAGAGACCCACCACTCCTAGCATTCAGACAGCCTCCCAACCTAAAGTCACTAATAACAAGAAGTGCCTTATTGCAACCCACCAAAAATGGAACATATCCATGCAAAACCTGCCCACACAATACCAATTCCAGACACATTAGAGGAATACAGCATCCACAGTCACTACAACTGTTCTACTTCCAATGTGGTGTATTTAATACAATGCACTAAATGCTTGACAGGGGGACTATATATAAGAGAGACTGGGCAAAGCCTGAGAAAGAGAAATACATACCACCGATTCACTACCAATAAAAAACTGGACACGCCAATAGGAAATCAGTTCAATGGCCCTCATCACGCCATAAAGGATTTAAGAATTTTGGTTCTTAAGGGCAATTTTAAAACAGATAATGAAAGAAAAGTGTGGGAATACAAATTGATGGAAACTTTCAATTCTCTGAAGAATGGACTAAACCTGGGCCTTGGATTTATGGCTAATTATGTGGACTAAGAAAGGACTGCACCAGGTCAGAACTACCAACATGTCTGGATATGGACTAAGAGATCATATGGAATTCCTTTGATTCTACACTCCAATAATTCAGCCCTAATTTATACTCAGCCTCTTTAACCCATTCTCATAAAAAGAAATTAAGTTAGTCTGGCAAGATCTATTACGCATAAAACCATGCTGGCACAAACTCATAGTATTATGATTTGCTATGAAGTCCAGTATCTTATCCTTTATTAAGCTTTTCGAAGGGTTAATAAAGGATAAGATACTGGACTTCATAGCAAATCATAATACTATGAGTTTGTGCCAGCATGGTTTTATGCGTAATAGATCTTGCCAGACTAACTTAATTTCTTTTTATGAGAATGTAAGTAGACACCTCGATTCTGGGATGGCAGTGGATGTGATTTACTTAGATTTTGCTAAAGCATTTGATACAGTGCCACACAAAAGGTTACTGGTTAAATTAAGGAATGTTGGCCTGGAACATAGTATTTGTACCTGGATAGAGAACTGGCTAAAAGATAGACTACAAAGAGTGGTGGTAAATGGAACATTTTCTAATTGGACCAATGTTGTTAGTGGAGTACCGCAGGGCTCTGTACTAGGTCCCTTGCTTTTCAACTTGTTTATTAATGACCTGGAGGTGGGCATTGAAAGTACTGTTTCTATTTTTGCAGATGATACTAAATTGTGCAGAACTATAGGTTCCATGCAGGATGCTGCCACTTTGCAGAGTGATTTGTCTAAACTGGAAAACTGGGCAGCAAACTGGAAAATGAGGTTCAATGTTGATAAATGCAAGGTTATGCACTTTGGCAAAAATAATATAAATGCAAGTTATACACTAAATGGCAGTGTATTGGGAGTTTCCTTAAATGAGAAGGATCTAGGGGTCTTTGTAGATAACACGTTGTCTAATTCTGGGCAGTGTCATTCTGTGGCTACTAAAGCAAATAAAGTTCTGTCTTGCATAAAAAAGGGCATTAACTCAAGGGATGAAAACATAATTATGCCTCTTTATAGGTCCCTGGTAAGGCCTCATCTGGAGTATGCAGTGCAGTTTTGGAATCCAGTCCTTAAGAGGGATATAAATGAGCTGGAGAGAGTGCAGAGACGTGCAACTAAATTGGTTAGAGGGACGGAAGACTTAAATTATGAGGGTAGACTGTCAAGGTTGGGGTTGTTTTCTCTGGAAAAAAGGCGCTTGCGAGGGAACATGATTACACTTTACAAGTACATTAGAGGACATTATAGACAAATAGCAGGGGACCTTTTTACCCATAAAGTGGATCACCGTACCAGAGGCCACCCGTTTAGACTAGAAGAAAAGAACTTTCATTTGAAGCAACGTAGGGGGTTCTTCACAGTCAGGACAGTGAGGTTGTGGAATGCACTGCCGGGTGATGTTGTGATGGCTGATTCAGTTAATGCCTTTAAGAATGGCTTGGATGATTTTTTGGACAGACATAATATCAAAGGCTATTGTGATACTAAGCTCTATAGTTAGTATAGGTATATAGAATTTAATTAAAAGTAGAGGGGTGTATGTATGGATGCTGGGTTTTCATTTGGAGGGGTTGAACTTGATGGACTTTGTCTTTTTTCAACCCAATTTAACTATGTAACTATGTAACTATGTAACCCACATTATCTTGTACCTTATCTGCAGATCCCCTTGTAAATGACTTTGACACCTTACACATAGATTGTTATTCCTTTTTGTTGGTCATTATGAGCTGAATGTTTTATATATACCAGAGAACACCACAGCTTCAGTGTAATCCACTTAAAAAAGGAACTAAAATGTTCTGAAAGCTTGCTATGATTATATTAGTTAGCCAATAAAGGTATCACCTTTATACCACTTTTGTTATTATTATTTTTTATTTCAAAAGGGGTTGCCCTGTAACAGTTGTATCCTCTGTAACCCAATATGTGGTATTCATGCCTTCCGTGCCCATTTGTGGTTTCAGCTGGATGAGATTCTGGTCTTACGTTCTCCATTGAAAGCACATATACTGGGGGCTGCAGTTTTATTGTTGTTTATTGTTTTATTTTGTACTTGAATAAAAAGATGAGATAATGCTGCAATGCCCCAGGCCATGCTAAAAAAAAAAGTTAGTACAAAAAACAAAACAAAAACCCTTTGTTAGAAACATGTTTTCCAACACTCCTATGGCAAAGTCACCAAATAATCATATGCTGGGCCAATTTGAGCAAAGCCAATGATTTGGCCCCTGGGCTAACAATCAGATCATTATATGAGCCTACTCGAGCCAGCCAGCTGAGAACTGCATCAATAGGCCAATATGGTCCTCTCCCCAGGGCATTTTCTAGCCTGCTCAATAGATACTTGAAATAAAGCCTATGTCTTTGCTAAAAGTCCCAAGGGGATACAGCATCTTATACAATAAATCACATGAAATATATAGATTGGAGTGCTGATTCTTTTTATCAAAAGAAATACATATATTATAAATTCCTTATAATACACAAAAGCCATGAATATCCTGTAAATGATATCCTTATAAATGGTGAGTACTGATATCACCAGTTATAAACGGTGAGTTCTGATGTCATTTCTGTCACATGACTCACTGAAACTTGGTATTATAATAAATAAAGTACCCTCAGTTGCAAAATATGAGGATATATTTGAAATCACCTCGAAGTCACTTTGGCCATGTGTTTTTATATGGTCATAAAACTCCTCTGTAACTTACAATATCCTTATAATTTACAAGAGGGGCTACTTTATTCACTATATATATAATCTCTTAGTGATGTCATCAGTTATAAACGGAGCTTAGCATTTTTGGCACATGACTCACAAAATCTTATGTATTATGATAAATAAAGTACCCCTTGTTGGTAAATATGATGATATAAGAAGTAACCTCGGGCTTCTGTATAATATTAGAAGTGATATGGTCATGGAACTCCTCGGTGACTTACTGTATACTTTCCTTATATTTTACAAGAAGGGGTACTTTTTATTCACTATATATTTTAAAATATATATTTTATAATAGGTACATTATTGTTTACTTTGTCATCAAACAGTGCTGAGAAGTAAATTATATGCTGACTATGGTTTGTCCTGGACTGTGCCTGTGTTTTTTGGAAAAGAGGAGGAATTTCAGTTTAGGCATCTGCCATATTGACAGCTGTTTGTAGGCAATAATGGGAGGGAGGTTTATATGTATTTAATATGTTATTAAAGAACCCCTTACATATCATGCAGTCTGGATGAAAAATGCTGTACCTGTAGGACTAATTCTAAGCTCCTAATGGAGAGTCTGCCTATTTCCAGCGATGGCTGAGCTGGCAAATTCTGAAAATCGCTTTATTAGCAGATCCATGTCCTACAAAATATATCAGTAATAAGTAATGCCTTGTTGATTTGTAGCTACAAACACCTTTACATAATATCTTCATGTCTCAGCAGCTGCATCCTTCCTTGTAAATCATACATTTAACTGTGTGTCAGCTTCCTACCCATCAAGGAAAAAAAACTGCAGAGCTAGCCAAAATTTCACCCAAATTAGGAATGTGATAAGAAAAAAGACACAGGAAAGGATCAAGCAATCGAGTTGGGTTTTGTCTCCTTATGGTATGTCTGTTCCATTCACCCATTGATCTAACATGTTCTTTATTTGTCACTGTTCTTTTCTCCCCTCGCTGTTAGTAATTCAGCCGCCTGACACACTTGCTGGTCGTAACATTTCATCCAGGTCCTTTGTGAAGCCAAAATAGAAATCCAGCATGTTGCACACTTAGAGAAAGGTTAACCAAGGAAAATGCTGGATATTACAGAGAATAATGGGTCATAAACATGTCTCCTGCAACGCACAGCCGTCTGATATGTAGTTGGTATTAGCTGTAGGCACTTTCTATGCAACGGCTCCGAGGTTTAAATGCCTTGATGAGGAGGGAAATTAAATGTGATGCTGACAGCTGCAAATGGTTTTTCACTCTAGTACAGATCTGTACAAGTTGTCTGTATGTTATGCATTTAGTTTACCTGCCAATGGTGGTTGTGAGACAATAATGCAAACTGTTTGCTTCTCCGGTCTCCGCATAGAGATCACACCCGTGGAAATAGGGAGAAGCTTCCTGGGTCCCTGCAGGACAAGGAAGGGAGTTTGGCCAACTTGAAGGGTTGAAATACCAGGCTACATAAAGAATAAAAGTCATAATGGAGTACTAGGGACAAAAAAGAACCTCATTCTCTTCTCTCTTCTCTTTACATACTCTCATTGACCCTCCCCTCAACATATCTTAACTTAAAGTAGGGTAGGTGAGTGTACGTAAAGAGGGGAGAGGAGGAAAAATCGGTTGAAGAATGAGTCTTTGTACCAATGTTTTGTCCCCTAGTCTCTTTTGAAGAGGAAAATAAGCCATTTCTTAAAGCAATGAGCCTGTTTATGGTGAGTCTCCATGTATCCCCTTTTAAATTGAAATGTAAAATAAGGTGTATAATTCATTCTAAACCAATTCTTTCAGGTTGCAATGTTTTCAATCATAGGTTACATTTAAAGCTATTTATAATACTGAACTTTCTACTCTCATTAGTGTCAAACTGACTTTCATAATACATAAACTCATGATGGATCCAGTTGTCATTGGATGCTCCTGCTTACTCCAGCATTGGGTATTGGGTCTGCATAGCCCAGTTTAGTTAAGTGCCATTTAAAATAATTCTAAACCAAATCTATTAGATGGTAAATCTCATACATAAATTGCTTCCCTGACATACAAGTGTAATAGACATACAAGTGTAATAAAATTACCTGGCAGGTGGCAGAGACTCCTGCGCCGAGTGTTGGTTCTTCTGGGTTGCACGTTGCTTCAGGAAATGCCGAATCGCCACGTGACATCATCGCGCAAGGCACGAAATTCAAAAATTTAAAGGGCACTTGGACAAATTCGCATTTCTCGATGTAAAGGTTCCTTCCAAGTTCCTGGGTGCTTCTAGTTTGTGTTTCTGAGCGTGATTATTATGTATTGACCCCTGCCTGTCCTTGACTTTGCGTCTTGTTGCCTGAACTGACCCCTGCCTGTCTGGTGACTCTCTTGTTTCCTGATTTTGGTGCCGTTTGAATTCCCTCTGTGTATGACCTTGCCTGTGACCTTGACCTTGCTCCAGCTACTCCCTTTTGTTACTGCATTGCCCATTTGCGTTTGACCTGACCTGTTCCTAGACTCCGTTATCTATCTTACCTATCCTTATATGTTTAGTCCTTGTGCTTGCCCAGAACTCTCTCCCCTGGTTTTCCAGCAATAAGACCTGCCAGCATCTGAGTAGCAGAGGGCTCCACATGAAGCCAAAGGCAGCTGCTAAAGGCAGAAGAGCGGATCGAGACCGGAACATCGGAGTTAGTTGTGGTTTAGGGATACCTTATGTTACTACAAGACTGAATGCTGGGGAGGGGGCAGGAGCACCCTCTGACACATGGGTACCTTAGTAGGCCAATCTGACATTAATAAGAGTTGTCTGGAAAGTTCTGTCCATCTGCATAAATAGGCGCAGATTTACTAAGCTCGAGTGAAGAATTCGAATGAAAAAAAATGCGAATTTCAAAGTATTTTTTTGGGTACTTCCATCGAATGGGTCAAGTTTGATCAAATGATTCGAACGATTCGAAGTAAAAATTGTTCGATCATTCGATAATCTAAGTCACTTTAAACCTACCGAGCTGCAATGTTAGCCTATGGGAACCTTCCTCAGCACTTTCTAAGCTTTTTTTGAATAAAAATCGTTCGATCGATCGATTAAAATCGTTCGAATAGTTCGATTCAAACGATTTAATCGTTTGATTGAACGATTTTTATTCGATCAAATCATTTGCGCTAAATCCTTCGAATTTGATATTCGAATTCGAAGGATTTTTACTTCGAGGTTTTTTTAACCCTCGAAATTCGACCCTTGATAAATCTGCCCCATAGTATTATAAATGAGTTTTAATGTAAATAAAAATGGCAAGATAAATGGTTTGGGGTTTACTTACCGCAACAATTGTTTGACGTATTTACTGTTTTTTTTAAATATATTTGTATGTTTTTACAATATAAACTTTTTTTTTCTTACCACATTAGAGTCTAAACTAGGTACAGTAAAAAAAATATAAAAATACATATGGGACTAGTAATAAGAAATATGGCAGTGTTTATATTTGCAAATGTAAGTGCAGTAAATTATAATTTTTGACACATCTGCAATTTTATGCCCATAATGGAGCACTCCCCCCCCCCCCCCAATTCCAGCATAACCGAGGCTGCACTCCAAGTTTTATCTGCCACAAGGGATCAAAACGGATGCAATAGTCCCTGTGTTTTGAGACAAATTGGATGCAAGTTGCATCTAGCATTTTCAGAGTGGGAAGTTCCATCAGCACATTCAAAACACTGTTTGCATCCACTGGTTGCAATTCTGGTGCACCTATTGACTCAACCCACTGCAGGAACCCTGAAGACAAAGGAAGGAAAAAAGGTTTAAGAACAAGAAAAAGACATGGAAGGGAGAAAAGATGACAGACACAGAGAAATAAGTAGAATATTGTGGAGAGAGAGAAGAAATAGAGAAAGAAGAAAAAAGGAAAGGAACAAAGCAAGCCTTCATTTCAGGGCAATCCTTCACAGTACCCTGTCCCTATATTTTTTTTACATCATTATTGTATTTTTGGTTTGCTTATCAATATTATGCTGATCCCTGAGTAAAACTGGTTATAGAGTTACTGTATATAGACCTCTTAGTACTCTAGCGACCAGCATGCAGGAATTTTGCTAAAAATAGAAACGACTGATACTTCTCTTTTTCTATCAAAGCCATATTTTTATATTTAAACCAGTCTCACTGCCCTGGAGGAATATTTCCCATCCATTCACCAATCTTAGATTCAGATAATATTAAGTTCAACTTAAAAGCAGAATTATTTGTACATTTGTAGTAAAGTTCAAATATGACCAGAAGAGAGAGAAAAAGCAGGGCATATCCACGTTCATTAAAGGAGCATTCATCATTAATAACCATTCTCAATTATTTACAAATCATTGCATTATATCTGCATATATTACCACTTGCATTTCAGCTTAGGTTTTCGGGGTTGAAGAGGCAGCCATGTTTAAATATAATTGCTCTATTTAGGTTAGAAAGAGAATAAACAAGCCCTACATAGGGTTCCCACCAGGCTAGAATTTTATTGTAAAAATAATTGCGGTGGAGGTGAAAACTAACCCTAAAAAGTTTTTTAAATATATTAGTAGTAAAAAGATGCAGGTTGAGAGTGTTGCTCCATTAAATAATGGTACCAGTATGGTTGTAACAGATACAGATAAGGCAACTGTGTTAAATCAGTTCTTTTCTTCAGTGTATACAATAGAGGAGTCTGGGTTCACAGGCTCACTTAATAACTGCACGAATGGTTCAGCTCAATCTAGTCAGTGGCTGACTCAGGATATGATTCAAAAAGCTTTAATACAAATTAATGTAAACAAGGCTCCAGGGCCTGATGGCATACACCCCCGGGTTCTAAGAGAGCTTAGTTCAGTTTTAGACCAGCCCTTATTTCTGATTTTCTCAGATTCAGAGTCATCTGGTATGGTGCCTATGGATTGGAGAAAAGCTGATGTTATTCCAATATTTAAAAAAGGATTACGATCTCAGTAAGATTGACATCTGTGGTAGGCAAATTATTTGAAGGCTTGTTAAGGAATCACATTCAAAATTTTGTCCTAATGAATGGCATTATGAGCAACAATTAGCATGGCTTTATGAAGGATAGGTCATGTCAGACGAATTTGATTGCATTTTATGATGTGGTAAGTAAGATTCTGGATAGTGGGGGGGCAGTAGATGTGATCTATTTGGATTTTGCCAAAGCGTTTGATACTGTGCCCCACAAACGACTGCTTTCTAAACTAAGGTCTGTTGGGCTTAATGAGGACGTTTGCACATGGATAGGAAACTGGCTACAGGATCGGGTACAGAGGGTGGTTGTTAATGGGACATTCTCTACTTGGAGTAAGGTTCTTAGTGGGGTCCCCCAGGGCTCAGTATTGGGTCCACTTTTATTTAACTTGTTCATTAATGACTTAGGGGAGGGTGTTGTAAGTAATGTATCAGTGTTTGCAGATGACACAAAATTATCCAGCCCAATTAATTCCATCCAGGATGTGGCACTTGCAACATGATCTTGACAAACTGGCAATCTGGGCAGCTAAGTGGCAAATGAGATTCAATGTTGATAAATGTAAAGTCATGCACCTGGGATGTAAAAATATCCAAGCCACTTATACACTTAATGGGACTGCACTAGGCAAATCCATTATGGAAAAGGACCTTGGAGTCCTTGTAGATAATAAACTTGGCTGTAGCAAGTAATGCCAGTCAGCAGCATCAAGGGCAAATAAGGTCTTGAACTGTATTAAAAGGGGCATAGAGTCAAGGGAGGAGGGGGTAATTCTTCCACTCTATAGAGCACTTGTAAGGCCCCATCTAAAATATGCCGTATAGTTTTGGTCTCCATCACTCAAACAGGACATTTTTGTATTAGAGAAGGTACAGAGAAGGGCAACTAAGCTGGTAAAAGGTATTGAAAATCTTAGCTATGAGGAAAGACTTGCCAAATTGGGGATGTTCACGCTGGAGAAGAGGCGCTTAAGGGGTGATATGATGACTATGTATAAATATATAAGGGGATCATATAATAATCTCTCTAATGCTTTATTTACCAGTAGGTCTTTCCAGCTGACACAAGGTCACCCATTCCGATTAGAAGAAAAGAGGTTCCTCATAAATAATCAGAAGGGTTTTTTTTACAGTGAGAGCTGTGAAGATGTGGAATTCTCTCCCTGAATCAGTTGTACAGGCTGATACATTAGATAGCTTTAAGAAGGGGTTGGATCGCTTTTTAGCAAGTGAGGGTATACAGGGTTATGGGAAATAGCTCATAGTCCAAGTTGATCCAGGGACTAGTCCGATTGCCATTTTGGAGTCAGGAAGGAATTTTTCCCCCTCTAAGGCAAATTGGAGAGACTTCAGATGGGTTTTTTTTGCCTTCCTCTGGATCAACTGGCAGATAGGTAGTTAATAAAAAAAAAAAGTTTGAACTCGATGGACATGTGTCTTTTTTCAACCTTACTTACTATGTTACTATGTTACTATGTATGTTACTTTATGCCAATGGTTTTAGATGGGAAGATAAAAATACAGGACAGCCAGTATTTTTTTTCAGATAAAGTTTCATTCCTAGTACTACTGTTGTGTTGGTCCTTGCAGTTTGAGTCAGTATGGACAATCATGATACCAGAGATCTCCTGGGTGGCTCACACATTAGTGAGCCAACTGTTCTACCGACACTCCCTGCCATCATCACATAGTTACATAGTTACATAGTTAAATTGGGTTGAAAAAAGACAAAGTCCATCAAGTTCAACCCCTCCAAATGAAAACCCATCATCCATACACACACCCCTCCCTACTTTTAATTAAAATTCTATATACCCATACCTATACTAACTATAGAGTTTAGTATCACAATAGCCTTTGATATTATGTCTGTCCAAGAAATCATCCAAGCCATTCTTAAAGGCATTAACTGAATCAGCCATCACAACATCACCCGGCAGTGCATTCCACAACCTCACTGTCCTGACTGTGAAGAACCCTCTACGTTGCTTCAAATGAAAGTTCTTTTCTTCTAGTCTAAAGGGGTGGCCTCTGGTACGGTGATCCACTTTATGGGTAAAAAGGTCCCCTGCTATTTGTCTATAATGTCCTCTAATGTACTTGTAAAGTGTAATCATGTCCCCTCGCAAGCGCCTTTTTTCCAGAGAAAACAACCCCAACCTTGACAGTCTACCCTCATAATTTAAGTCTTCCGTCCCTCTAACCAATTTAGTTGCACGTCTCTGCACTCTCTCCAGCTCATTTATATCCCTCTTAAGGACTGGAGTCCAAAACTGAACTGCATACTCCAGATGAGGCCTCACCAAGGACCTATAAAGAGGCATAATTATGTTTTCATCCCTTGAGTTAATGCCCTTTTTTATGCAAGACAGAACTTTATTTGCTTTAGTAGTCACAGAATGACACTGCCCAGAATTAGACAACGTGTTATCTACTAATCTGCTTCTAAAAGGTACAGCAGATGTGTCCAAAACATAATGATGTCCTCCTCAGAATGCTCATCATTAGCTTTCCAGTGCCTCCTGTAACCCCCCGATGCCCGCTCTGCTGCCAAGGACTCTATACAAGTAGAGATGGGGGAAATTAGAAGACTGCAGGACTGAAAAATATTAGGGTAATAGACAAATGTAAGTGAAATACTTTATAAAGGAGAATGCACGAGAGACAGAACAGAAGAGACAAGTACAGGGAGGGGGGCATGGTGTGGCGTGAGCGAGAGGAAGAATAAGGAAAGGGGCAAATGAGAAGGGTTGACATTATTAATATACAAATAGCTACATATAAATTCAGACCCAGTATTGGGGATGGCACTCGTGTCTGGGGCATGGCACGAGTGCTAACATTTCCTAAGTGCTAAAATTTCACAAGTGCTCAGAAATGACAGTTAAACAAGACAGTTGGACAAGGCATTGACAAGGCAAAAGGAACCGGATTCCCCTGCAATCAACTGTGAACCATCTGGGAGAAGAAGAAAACAGATTTGTTTATACCTGCTAGTTTGTTACTTCTTACTCCAAACATGCTTTATCCTGCATTTCTCCTTCTTTCATTCTCATGCTTCATAAAGCATTTTTCACTACCTCCTCCGACAAATCCCACTTCTATACAAATCTCAGCCTCTCTTCTCTCCTCTCCTTCCCTCTCCACACATGAAGTATATAAAGTACTCTGTTTAGCTATTCCACAAAACTCCTCCTTTTCATACAAACCAAGGACTTATAAATCCCACTCTCACTTAGTCTTTCTTTCCTTTCTATTGCTGGCAGCTGGGGACATTTCCCCAAACCCTGGCCCTTACCCCATCCCAGTTATATCACGGCCACGAGCTCCTTCTCTCCGGAGCAAATTCAAACAGTATAGAACACTTACTCCTATACCCAAAAACCCAGTTAATCTTTCATGTGCTCTCTGGAATGCCAGATCTGTTTGCAACAAGCTCACCGCTATACACGACCATTTCATTGCAAATTCCTTTAACCTACTCGCACTTACTGAAACCTGGCTCTCTCCTACTGACACTGCCTCACCTGCTGCCCTGTCCTATGGGGGCCTACACCTTACTCATACTCCCAGACCTGGTAACAGACCTGGAGGTGGGGTAGGTTTGCTTCTCTCTCCCCGCTGTACTTTTAAAGTTCTTCCACCTGTTCCCTCTTTATCATTCTCCTCATTTGAGGCTCACTGCATTAGGCTCTTTTCTCCTGTTTCACTCTGCATTGCTGTTATATATCGACCACCAGGACCAACTGCACAATTTCTGGACAACTTTGCTGCCTGGCTTCCTTACTTTCTTTCATCTAACATCCCATCCATCATATTAGGTGACTTTAATATACCTGTTAACAACATTAACAACTCTTCTGTCTCTAAACTTCTTTCACTAACCTCCTCCCTAGGCTTATCTTTGTGCTCAGACTCCCCCTCTCACTCCAGTGGTAACACTCTGGATCTCATATTTACCAGACTCTGTTCAACCACCAATTTTACTAACTCACCATTTCCCCTCTCTGATCACAATATGCTCACATTTCAACTCTCACTAACTCCCTCCTCACCCCCTGCTATTCCCCAAACACGTACTTACCGTGACCTGCAAGCTGTAGACATGTCACATCTCTCTTCTTCCTTTGACTCTCTTCACTCTAATATCTCAGCCATCTCTTGTCCTAATGTGGCTACCTCTGTCTACTATGGTACTCTCACCACTGCCCTAAATGAGCTTGCTCCTATAAAAACGAAACGTTCTAGACCCAAACCACTTCAACCTTGGCATACTGCTCATACAAAAGCGCTCCAAAGACACTCACGTGCACTTGAGCGTCGCTGGCGCAAATCCCGTTCAGAATCAGACTTTTGGAGCTACAAATCTGCCCTGCGCTCCTTTAACACCAGCCTCTTCCAAGCCAAACAAACATACTTTACTTCACTCATTAACTCCCTTTCTAAAAAACCAGCACAACTTTTCTCCACCTTTAACACTCTCCTTTCCCCTTCTCCACCCCCTCCATGCACATCTGTCTCTGCTCAAGATATTGCTGAGCACTTCAAAAACAAAATTGACACTATTAGAAGGGACATTACACTACTCAACCCCCCTAGACTTCCACCACCCTCCCTTCACACTCCCCAGTCTCTCCTGTGCTCCTTCACCCCTGTCACTGATGAGGAAGTCTCAAAGCTTCTGGCCTCTTCTCACCTTACCACCTGCCCGCTTGATCCAATTCCCTCAAAACTTCTCCGCAATACCAATGCTGGTCTAATCAAAGCCTTAACTCACCTATTTAATCTTTCGCTCTCAACTGGACTGTTTCCTTCTCAACTAAAACATGCTCTTGTCACCCCCATTCTGAAAAAACCCTCTCTTGATCCCTCCAATCTTGACAACCTCCGACCTATCTCTCTGCTACCTTTCATCTCTAAACTACTTGAGCGCCTAGTCTACAACCGACTTACCTCATTCCTCTCTGACAACAACCTGCTAGACCCCCTACAATCTGGTTTTAAGCCACAACACTCCACGAAACTGCCCTGACTCGACTAACTAATGACCTTTTAACCGCAAAAGCCAACAATCATTTCTCACTACTAATACTGCTTGACCTCTCAGCCGCATTTGACACTGTAGATCACCCTCTCCTCCTCCAGTCCCTCCAGTCGCTTGGCCTTCGTGACACAGCCCTGTCCTGGTTCTCTTCTTACATCACCAATCGTTCCTTCAGTGTCTCCTACAATGGAGTATCATCTTCTCCCCTACCTCTTTCTGTTGGAGTTCCTCAAGGCTCTGTCCTAGGACCATTACTATTCTCCCTCTACACTTCCTCCCTTGGCAAATTAATAAATTCGTACGGTTTCCACTACCACCTCTATGCTGACGATACTCAGATCTATCTCTCATCTCCTGATCTCAACCCAGAACTCCTAACTCGCGTCTCCTCCTGCCTATCCGCTATCTCTACCTGGATGTCGCAACGCTACCTTAAATTAAACCTCTCCAAAACTGAAATGGTTCTCTTTCCTCCAAATAACACCAGTAGCATCCCCGAAGTATCCATCATAGTTAACAATTCCACTATCACCCCCTCTCCCCAGGCCCGGTGCCTTGGGGTTATCCTAGATTCTGCCCTGTCATTCACTCCTCATATCCAGTCACTTATCAAATCATGTCACTTCCACCTAAAGAACATATCCAAAATACGATCATTTATCACCCAAGACGCTGCCAAAATTCTTATTCACTCTCTCATCATATCGCGTCTAGACTACTGTAACTCGCTTTTAACTGGCCTCCCCCTCCAGAGACTGTCACCTCTCCAGTCCATAATGAACACTGCTGCGAGGCTCATACACCTCAGCAACCGCTCCTCCTCTGCCTCGCCATTCTGTCAATCCCTGCACTGGCTTCCGTTACCTTTTAGAATCAAATTCAAATTAATGACACTGACTTTCAAAGCACTTCACAACTCTGCTCCACCCTACATCTCTGAACTCATCTCTATATACTCACCCACTCGCTTACTACGCTCCTCTACTGACCTCCTACTCAACTCTTCTCTCATTACCTCCTCACATGCTCGCATTCAAGACTTTGCAAGGGCTGCACCCCTCCTCTGGAACGCTCTCCCACGGTCTGTCCGACTTTCTCCCAACCTTTCTACTTTCAAAAAATCTCTGAAAACGCACTTCTTTCGAGAAGCCTACCCTCACTCCGCTTAACTACCAAACGCAACACCACATACAATACCACATTTCTCACCCACTTACTTCGATCTTGCCCACTCCCACACCTTGTGTATTACTCCCTCCCCTTTAGACTGTATGCATATGCATAGGGCCTTCCTCACCTTTTTGTACCTGTATTGATTGTGACGTTTGTTACTCCATATATTCTATATATGTAATTCGTGTGATGTAGTTGTATAATCACATTTACTTTACAGTGCTGCGCAATATGTTGGCGCTATATAAATACATGTTAATAATAATAATAAAATAATACAAATAAAAACAGTGTAACAATGGAGTAGGAGAATAAAAGAGGAGAACAAGAGAGAAGAAGTGATAAATCAAATAGAATAATATTATAAAGTTAGAGAGAAGTTTAATTAAGAGAGGAAAAGTTTCAGGTGGAGCCCTGGTGGGAGCTGTACATGGACCATTCATGGCCATTATAAATAAATGTAGCCCAAAACAGACCTACTGATTATTGGACAGAAGTCACTCTTTACTGCAAGTTGGAGTGATATAATCCCCCTCCCTCGCCCTCTAACAACAGAACAATGGGAAGGTAACAAGATAGCAGCTCCCTAACACAAGATATAATGTCTGGTAACTAAGAACAGCACTCAATAGTAAAATCCAGGTCCCACTGTGACTCCTTCAGTTACATTGAGTAGGAGAAACAACAGCCTGTCAGAAAGCAGTTCCATCCTCCATCCTACCTTCACCCATGACCAGCACAACAGATTCTCTGCAATTTGAGGCTCAGATATTGCTATGTCTTGCTTGGCCAGTAGCAAAAGGGCCCTGGTGGCATCCATTTATGACAGACTCCATCCTGATTCTCTGGACTTCTAAATCTCTCTGCCTGCCCTGATTCCTAAGAACTTTACATACTGTATGGGCTTGTACTCCTGATGTCCACCAAGGGTGAATTCCCACATGATTTACTGGGGTAAATACATTTAGCTGAAAATTCAGTATGGTAATATTACTGTTCCTTGTGTTCAGATAATATTAAGGCATGTCGCAACACATATTTTGGACGTCTACAGAAAATACATTACAAATTGGAAAATGTACTGTTATAATTATCTTGGAGGGAAGCACAGGGGATGGAATAATATGGAATATGCACAAAATGAATTCAAACAACATTTTATCAAGAGATTGTTTAACCTGTTACAAGCTGGCAAACAAAGACTATTGCACTAACATAAAATATCAATGTGTTAGAGATTCTACACTTCAGTGCATCAGGGGGTGGAGAGATTTTAGCCTTAAATGATGATCCCCTTATATTTGCAGCTAGGCTTCGGCCTGATAAATGTCAAGTCCTGATGATATTGGTGGGTGTTGGGTAGTGCTGTCAAGTGGGCAAGCACTATTGTCAGCATCTTGTGCTAATTTTACCATCTTGTCCTACTGGAGCCACCTTACCTATATTGTTGGCAATGGCATTGATAAAGAACAGATACACAGCATATTTGGGTCCTAACTGACACATGGTTTCAATGTATGGGTGCAAAACAGATGGGGGCCCCAACAATGCATTTCTGGGGGGCTGTCATAAGGGTTTCCAATCATACTTGAACCCTTACACAAACAACCTCTGTTCTAAGGAAGTCTCTTTACTACATAATGTCAAGAATAAATCACGATTGCCGACTCACCAATTTGCTCTGCATTTAGCATTCTGCCTTCATTCTGTACCATTTACTATCCCGTCACTCATTGTAGAGGGGACCTAAATATCCATCCCATGGGATCTCTGGCCAAGAGACTGAGCTCTGCAGGCTGCACAGCTTACTATTTATCTTACTTCAAAGAGTTCCATGCCAACATGACTGGCAATCTAGCTGAGAGCTCATAATGCTAACAAACAAGGCCGGCCTCTAGAAGTACATTCTGATTAGCTGTCAGTGGCTTTATTGCTGCTAATAGTAAGCTGTTGCTTTTTGCATAGTGCTATATTTGATTTATATAAATATATATAGATTTCATGGACTTTTTAACTGTTACTAGACTGGCCATGGAAACTACAGCTCTTGCCGCTAGGGTTGCCACCTTTTCCGGAAAGAAATACCGGCCTTCCTATATATTTATCTTTTTTCTCTATTAATAACATTGGGATCAGCCATCATTTTTACCGGCCAGGTCGGTAAAATACCGGCCAGGTGGCAAACCTACTTGCTGCCCATCCTCCATTAGGAATTCCTAAGGTATATGCAAAAGCCTAGCAAACATTACTTAATATATACGGTATCTATATATTATATATTTTTCTTAGTTATGAAACAGTCCTAGTGGTAGGGTCTCAGGCCAAGTGCCCTCTCTGCCCCTATCCCAAAATACTTAATACGTGTGTTATTATGGCTGGATAACTAGGTAATTACCCAAGTTCTCCTTATTTAGCTGAGATAGTCCTGATTTGCTTATCCAAAGGGGGAACAAGCTTACCATGAAGAGAATGGGGTTTAGGGCAGAATGGGGTATGTCTTGATGTAACCTCTGGTATTGACAGCTTTAGGAAGCCTGATCCCACTCATAACACTGAACTGTACAGAGCCAGAAGAAACTATTACAGTGAATGTTTCAGGACTGGATTCATTTGGGTGCTATTTATAATTAAACATATATATAATTCATAGAGGCACTGCAGAGATCACATTCACAGAAAATCATTTGGCGGATGATAGATCTCATTTCTGAACGTAAAGCAAACCTCCTCTGAGCTCCTCTCTATAGTATCTGTGCCATCCAACTTTAACTCTAGTAGTTACCCTAAAGCCACCATACATAACATCACAGTTAATCCCATCTTTTATAATTCAAGCCTTAGCATATGGATCCAAATCTATGACCCCTACATTTTCATGGGATGTGGACACCATTCCCCATATTCTCTCTATTTCTCTACTTTATGTATGGGATGCAGCAAACAACTGGCATCATTGATGCTCTGTTTGTTTCATTAGATAAAGAGAGGAGGCTGGATAAGATGGTGAAATTGCACTGTGCTTTAGCATTGGTTACCCACAGATCTGGAAGAATAGCCTCTGAGCTTCTACCCCACCCCTCATATTGTATATTCTTTATTATAAAGCACCTTTGCCTGGCAATTTTGACTGCATTAGTGAACGTAATACAATAAATCCAGAAATGTTATGTTATACTGCTATTGTTTTGCATATCTCTCTTCTCCATGGTAGTGATACTATAACTCACAGCATCCCACAGGGCCACTATTACTGGTATCTGACCTTCAAGCTAAAAAAACCTCCATATTTTCTGCTGCTGAGCCACTGCATTTATCCAGTCGTACAGGGCCACCATCAGAAACCCATACAACTGAATAGTTGTAACAATAATGCAGAGCCATGGAGTACTCTCTGGGCTTAATCAACAACCCTACTGATAATAAAAAGAATTGTACTCAACTTTCCCAATAATTAATCCAGGTAAATAGTCATCAGAAATGACATTACAGCTGTATCTGTTGTCCTATTTACTCCTCAAGACATCTACAGAAGGATCCATAGAACTGGCGGAGTCATCAAAAAGGCATTTGAGGGAAATTTTAATATTAATGTGCATTTCTATACAAATTCCCTTATCTGCTTCTGCCTCGAGATGAGCCGGGTGTCCTAGAAAATAGCACAAATAAACACCAGCTAAACTCATATAGAAGCTGTGCTGTATGTACATGAAGTATTGTGCTGTCACCTTGTATTTTTGCTCCCAAATGCACCCTGGATTTCAGAACACTCTCTGGTTAATAGGGTCAGTGATAAGAATGTCACTGCAGCGAATGTAGGGAGCTTTCCTGAGATAAACCATACAATTTTGAGGTTTGGGGGTAATTTACAAAGGCACTTAAAGACAGAACTCTGGGATCAGCCACATTTACACTAGAATTATGGGGAAAACACCATTCATTATTATTGCTTACTGAAGGAAAGGATTTCAAAACTGGTTTAGTTACTAGAGAAATGCCCAAGTTAGCAAATGTGTTTAATGTGCATAAGCACTTTTTTGATGAGTATAGCCATCTCTTTCCATTAGGGCAATGGCAGATTTTCTAAATATGTATTGAAGAATGAATGTAATTCAACCTCAATAGCTTGCCAGAATTTTGGCTGCCACCCCTCGATCATTGTAAAACCCTTCAACAGTGTAAACTTGATCGAGTGCTGTCTTTATCAACTTAAGCTACTGTGTTACTGTAACATCGTTTGCAATCAGCCTTTTTTCTGAGCCCCCCGAGGTCCCACCATCTGAAGCTGTGGTGGCATTCAAAACAAGGTGCAAGCAGGAACAATTGCCCTGGCACTCAGCAGCTTTGGAAAAGTTTAAAACCTCTATTGTAGAGTTGGATTTGGGCTGCCCAGCCTATGGTCAAACTACAGCACATCACTGCTATTGTGGTAACAATTTTCTTAATAATTAGGCCCCTTAACATCTATCTACAGTAATAATTATCTACAGAACCTCAGCCCAGAGACCGTTTTGTTTTAGAGCTGCCCAATCTGGTCCCAAGATGCAGCTGATTTATTACACTTTCTGATTTTATGCACCTGCGCAGGAGTTTATATACTTAAATTCCCTGGGGGTTCTTGGGGCAGGTGCACTTCACACGCAAAAAAACTGGCACATGATTTTGATGAATAAAGTGGATTTTAACAAAAAAAGCATGAAAGCTGAAGCAGATGTCAAGGATATTTTTCTGCTTGCTTAAGATTTGAAGAGGGAAATTTTAGACATGTATAGCTTGTTGAAGAGGGAGAGAGATGTGAGAAGGAGGTCAGAGCTGGGCGAAGGGTAGATACTAGATGGGGAGGCAGAATAGAGATACAGTGAGGAAAGAATGGAGACAGGAGGTGGGGAGGGAGAAGCAGAGGAGAGAGACCAGAAGTGGTAGGAGGGAGAAGAGCCAGGAACTGTAGAGCAGGAAGGGGGAGAAGATAAAGGAAACAGTAGATGAGATGGAAGACAGAAGCTGAGGATGAGAAGAGCTGCTGAACTTGGGTTGGCAAGAGTGGGGATAAAGGTAGACAGTCAGCAAAAGAAGGCAGATGAGAGGTGAGTAGAAAGATGAGAAAAAATAACTGAGGGGTGAAGGAAGACTGGAATGGAAGATAGAGAAGGAAGACAAGAGTAGGGGAAGGGGAAGGATGAGAGCAGACGAGGATGATGGAGGGGAAACAGGCCATAGAAAAACAGAAGTTAGACAGGAACTGAGAAGAGAGAATGAAGTCTGAAGGAGAGGAGAAGGGGGACTTGGGTTATGGAGGAAAAAACGATGAGAGGAGTGGGGGATAAAGGGAGACATAAGTTACAGAGGGAAAACTGGAGGCACTGGGAGAGAAGAAACAGAAGCATCAAAGGGAAAAGGCAGATAGGAACCACTGAGGGAGAAGGACGACAGGGAAGGGGGTGAAGGGAAAGTAGAAAATAAAAGTGAGGTAAAGGGAAAGATAAATTGGGAAGGACAAAGAGGAAAGGTGGGAAACTCATAATTCAAACAGAAAAGAGATCTTCTGTCCCATTCCAAACAGAGCAATCATTGACATGGAGCATGCACAGTTGAAGCCATTCCAGACCTGGCTTTAACTGCAAATGCCCAGTCTGAGTGATCAAACAGCACATGGCAGTTTCCCCCAACTCCACTCTGCATCTTGGGTGCAGGTACAACAAACGGCCATATGGGGGTATCTGCTGTAGTTCAAAAGGTTTGGAGTGAGGCCTGGGTAGATCTCTTTTTGTCTATATGAATTAGAGAGGGAATGAAAAACAAGAGAAATAGGGGTGAGGGAGAAGGTAGAACAAAATTGGGGAGAGAAACAGAAGCCAAGAACTAGGGAGTGAAAGAAAAGATTTGGGGAACAGAAAAGAAAGAAAGGGTTCTTGACAACGGCAGAGAATGCTAACTATAGCTTTTGCCTTCTACTCCTTTGTTCTACCCTTGACAAATTATTGTTATCTTATTTACTTTTTTTTTTTTTCTTTGGTCATGATTTTGTTTTACTTCTTTTACTTGTATTCTGGAAAAACTAATAAAAACATTTGTGAAAAAAAAAAAGAAAGAAAGGGTTATGTGAGAAAAAGGTTGGATGAGTTGGGAAGATAAATATGAGAGAGAATTAAAGAATTAAACAAAAACTGGAGAAAGAGAGGAAGATGGAGCTGGGGAGGAAGAACATAAATTGTAGTTGAAGCAGGAAAACAGAAGCTGAAAAAAGAAATGGAAGATGGAACTGAGGAGGAAGAACATAAATAGTTGTTGGAGAAGGAAGATAGAAGCTGGAGAAGGAAAAGGAAGAGTTGGGGAGGAAGAAGAGAGATGGGCTGGAGAGGAGAGAGCAGATGAGGAGGGAGGAGGAAGACAGTATTTTGGGAGGGTGAACATATGTAGTTTCAGGAAAGTAAAGTAATGGGATGGGTGCAGAGAAACTGATTTTTTTCACATGGGAAGGGGACCATTATTCAGTATGATATCCATCTATTACTCTACATTTATGGAAATACTTTTGGACACTTAGCACTTCTTAAAAAGTACAAGCAAACCTTAGCCTGAGGCTTGTGCCTTCCCACAGCAGTTTCTCTGTTTCTGTGTCTGCCATCTTCCTCCTTTTCTGGTCAGCTCAAAGGATGAACGTCAGAATTCTGTTTTCTGTGAGGGGTAACTATAGAAACAAGATTCTGTTATGATATTATCAGACAGCAAAATTCTCTGTGACACTCTGATTTAAGCAGTAGATGGGGCAGAAGGCTTGTACTAGAGGGAGAAAGTTAGGGGATAACAAGTGAAAGGTGTTGGTATCAGTGAGAAGTTTTCTTCAACAAACCACTCTCACACAAGCACCTGTCCACTTAATCCAGATTACTGTATATGATGGTTGTGGTTATGAATCAGAGAACCACTGTGGTGGTGTTGGATCCATAAAATAAAAAAAGGAAAAATTACCCAGTACTGTAAATGCCACATTATTACCCAAGTACTAAAAGCTATGACAACCAATGCTCTTCTACTAGAAACTTTCTACCAGAACATAGTTGGGGATTTTGATTCCATTCAACTACATGAGCATTTTCAGGACCTGGCCTGACTGCTAGTTGGGATTCCAATTCATTGGGTTGAGGTCAGGGCTCTGTGCAAGCAAAACAAGTTTTTCCACTCCCATCTTGGCAAACTAATTCTGTGCAGACCATGCTTTGTGCATGGAGGCATTATTGCACTGACACAAACTGAGGAAGCACAAAGGTGTCATTGTACAATGTACCATTCAGCTTTGCTTTCACTAAGGCAAAAAGGCCCTAGCCCAGCAATTATTTCTACTCCACAAAACTTCACAGAAGCGTTTCTCTTTCACACAGGTAGTGTTCTTCCCGGCATCTGCCAGACTCAGCTGCCAGACTGCTAGATGGTGAAGTGTGATTCATCATCCAAAATAACGTGTTTTTACTGTTCTAGTGTCCAATGGCAGTGATTCAACTGACATCTGGCATTTTCCATGGTAATGTTTTGCTTTCTGCAGCTGCTCCCCCTCAAAAAAAGATGATCCCAATAAATGATTCCAGATACTTTTGGCCATATAATGAATGATGGAGATAACATGGGCAAAAACGGGACAACACACATATTACTGGTCATGTCTGGTCATAATTCCACTGTTGACCTTAGTGCAAAAGCATAAAATTCTCAAAATCTGTCACTACTTAGGTCAGTAGGACTAAGTAGAACTTTGTTTAGTAGAACCTGACATTATTTTCACCCACAGCTTCTCTGGGTTGTGGGCTTACAGCATTTCTCATTTACAGTAAAATAGACACCTTAAATACTTTAACGCCAATGTGTTTTAGCAAGAAACTAAGGCCGTGGAGGGGAAAAGGCATTATCTGAGAGGCTTTGGTCAGAGCAATGACAGGACAGAAGCCCAAAAAATGTCTCTAACAAAAGTTGGGCAAGTGAACAGTAGTGAAGTATGATCGCACACAAAAACCAAGGAGCCAAAGCCTCCAGGGATCCAAATCTGAGTGATTTTTGGCCACCCCCATGGAACACTCTCAACTTACCTTGTTATGGCCTGCCATTTCCCTATACACACCCAGACCCAGAGTGTTGACATGTCTGAATACGTCAAAAAAGCCCCAGCCTACCAGTAAGTCCCTATTGATCTTATGAAGATATGAGCAGACTTGTTGGAGCCTCTGGAGGTAATCATTTCTTCTCTAATCCACATTGTCTCTACATACAGTAGATGCCTTGGCATGTCCTTCAACTCTTTAATAATAAAAAAAAACATTTAATATTATCATATTATATAATACATAAGGTTCTTTAGAATGCTGTAAGTTTAAAGTACACTATGGCATATAGCAAACTGATTGTTTTATATAAGATCAGTAGTAGAAATGAAAACAATCTACATACTTTTTAATTACCATCCTAGAGGCAAAGATGCATTCAACTGATACTAGCCCTCTGTGGTTACGGTTTCAGCCAGTGGGAGATAAAAAGCCATAAAACTTGTCATTAATCTGCAAATATACTGGGTAAGTGTCCCAGAAACAAATAGGCAAAACCTGCCCCATGCTGGAGAACTATGGCCAACTGTAACCCAATTGTTTCAACTGAACTCTCAACATTCATTTTACAAAGGAGCTCTCATACCACTACACCATTAAAGCACCATTCTTGGTTTATAATGAGCCAAGGCCACTATAACCATAACATTCCCAAAAACAATCTTATTGTTTGAATTGAGGCAAACAGATTAGAGATGCCCAAACTAGTTATGTGGTTCCTTATCTTCTACCGAACATGCAGCTTCCACTTCTGAGTCTCCTCCTGCTCTCCCCGGCCTCTATACTCTTACTAAAATAATGATGCAATAATCTGTGCAGCCTATGGTTGTTCCCAAAACCAGTGTTTTTTTCATACAGTTGATGTTTTCGTAGGTTGTTCCCAAACAGCCCTAGGCAAGAAAACACCCTCTGTGTGCCAGATGTGGCCTCAGACTTGCTCACACGCCTTGAAAGGCCTTTGTCACTTGTAAACCCTTTTACTGCCAGAGGAGTTTTGACCTTATAATCTTTAAACTCCTCCACTTTAGCTGATTTAATTAAGAGACACTACAAAGAAGCAAAAGAATAATAGTAGCCACTAGAACTAATTTACTTTTATGTTACTGTAACAGAATATAAAATATGACAGTATAGATTACCATAGTGGATCACTCTGTGGTACCAAGGAAACACCTGTCCCAAGGTAATTCAACCAGGCACGACAAGTTACCCCCCCGAAGGCTGCAGTGTCTGAGCTAGTTAGTAGCACTATAATACCTTTACATTGATGTTGTATGATGGATGTATTATTGCGTGATCAAATACTTGTGTCTAAAGACCCCTTTTTGAAATGATATGCACTTTCACAGAGTGAATAATATCCAGTGGAATGTGCATAGACCTCAATGAGCAATTTTGGCCAAATCAGTAGAACTTTACTTATACTTTAATAGCCTTAACTATAAACACGTACAGATATTAATCATTTCAATACACAATGTAAAAACTTCCTGTAATTAATACTAATAATATGGGATGGAAGGTACAAGAGTAGAAATGGTGAAAGTGGGGATAATAGTCTCTGGGAAGGGAATGTGGCTGTGGGATAGCAGGTATAGTAGGGAGAGATGGTACCAATAGTAGCAGTGGGATAAAAGCCTCTTGGAAGATACTGTGGCTATGGAATAGCAGGTATAATAAGGAGAGATGATGCCTATAGTAGCAGTAGAATAATAGTCTCTGGGAAGGGACTGTGGCTGTGAGATAGCAGGTTTAGTTGGGAGAGATGTTGCCTATAGTAACAGTGGGATAATAGTCTCTGGGAAGGGACTGTGGTTGTGGTATAGCAGGTATAGTAGGGAGAGATGGTGCTATAGTAGACGTGGGATAATAGATTCTGGGAAGGGACTGTTTCTGTGGGATAGCAGGTATAGTAAGGAGAGATGGTGCCAATAGTAACAGAGGGATAATAGTCTCCGGGAAGGGACTGTGGTTGTGGGATAGCAGGTATAGTAGGGAGAGATGGTGCCTATAGTAGCAGTAGAATAATAGTCTCTGGGAAGGGACTGTGGCTGTGAGATAGCAGGTATAGTAGGGAGAGATGTTGCCTATAGTAACAGTGGGATAATAGTCTCTGGGAAGGGACTGTGGTTGTGGGATAGCAGGTGTAGTAGGGAGAGATGGTGTCTATAGTAACAGTGGGATAATAGTCTCTGGGAAGGGAGTGTGGCTGTGGGATAGCAGGTATAGTAGGGAGAGATGGTGCCTATAGTAACAGAGGGATAATAGTCTCCGGGAAGGGACTGTGGTTGTGGGATAGCAGGTATAGTAGGGAGAGATGGTGCCAATAGTAGCAGTGGGATAAAAGCCTCTTGGAGGAGACTGTGGCTGTGGGATAACAGGTATAGTAGGGAGAGATGGTGCCTATAGTAGCAATAGAATAATAGTCTCTGGGAAGAGACTGTGACTGTGGGATAGTAGGGAGAGATAGTGCCCATAGTAGCAGTGGGATAATAATAATAGCCTCTGCAATACTAGTACAGTATGACAACATAGAGCTATTATCACCTGCAACTACATCTCCCAAGCACTCATCGACCCATTGTGTATAAATATATGTACAGTATGTATATAATGAGGCCCTGTAAAGTCTATCTTGCCTAGGGCCCCCAATAATGCTAAATTTGGCCCTGCCATTTTCCTCTTCTGAACTCTGTGTGAAACATGAGCATGCGAGGAGAAGTCAAATAAATAGCAGTTACCTTTCTAACATCTGCTCTCACTCTTGGCAAATCTGCTTCCAATTTACATTCCAGACTGCAGATTCTGATCGGAATATTGTGCGAACAGCAGCCAAAGGCTGGGCTTCATTTACTCGGCTTCTCCTAGGAACAGGCCAAGTCACGCAATGTGTTTAGTGGGGTTCCCTCCCCTGATCAGCCAGGAAACGTGGGCCTCCAAAATTTAGCCACAGAGGCCTCTCGCCTTCCCCATCTCCCCTGCTGGATTTGAAAACAGAAACCCAGACTTGGTCGACCTACCTGACTTTCAAAGTCATGCAAAGCAAATACAAAAGAAAGTTGGAAAGTTTTTTTTGCTTCTTTTTAAATTCCTAATTTCCTTATTTGAATTACAAATTGACATTTTCTGCAATATACATGTGACGTTTGGTTGGTTTGTTGCACTGGGGTTATCATTACAATATGGGTGCCACGTAGGGTTGCCACCTTTTCTGGAACAAAATACCAGCCTTCCTATATATTTATCTTTTTTCCCTATTAACTGGGTTCAACCATCATTTTTACCAGCCAGGCCGGTAAAATACAGGCCAGGTGGCAACCCTAGTGCCACGTTTATGTATAAGGCTTCACGTCGCATAAATCTGTGGGAACAACTTGTATTTTCGCCATTTTATTATCATTTTGCTGGGGTTATGATGGAATTAAATCGGGTGAAAACAATTTTACATGGATTGATGTAACTGCTGTTGAAAATGCGTTGGTAACCACCCACCCTCCAGCACCTCTGTCAGATTTATGTAGGAAGTCTTCAGCGGTGGCTGGCGAGATTTCTTTGTCTTAGAAAAAAAATAATTTACTAAATTAGCAACCGAGCAATGTCCCCCTAGGTACGGGCCCTCTGGTGCCTATATATATAAGTAAAGCCCTGCTGTTCTTGGGTGTTTTCAAAAAAGATATAATTAGATCAGCTCCTATGGCAATAGAGAAAACAGAAACCAATATAGTGTAGTTGGTTCAGATATTTCAAAAGCACCCGGTGTCAAGAAGGCTCATTGGAGTGTGTTTCCCCTTTAAACTTTCCACTTCCAATAGTGATGTAGACAATTTATTCTTGACAATCAATCTGTTACACCACCATTTGACTAAATTTCCTACCCACAAGCCAAAAATTGGATATATTGCCTGTAGTATTTTATTTAGCAGATCTCCTCGTGGTCACTCCCCACGTGGTTTCGCTCTTGTACTCCAAAGGAGAGAAATCCAAAATAGTGTAACACCATTTATTAAGTTAAAATACTTTAAAAGCAAATTACACTCACATTGTGTTGTTTGAAGTCAATCACACATATTGTCATAGGCGCTGGTCTAATTATATATTTTTTGGAGACTTTTGATAAAGCTGAGAGACTGTGAGAAGATTGTGGCAAGAGAAACTAAACCCAAAAGATTGACTTTATCCTAAAATTTTCTGAAGTTGTTCATGGGTGTCTGTCTGGTGCAGTTGGGTGCAGGTTAAAGTAGGAGTTTACTTTTCCTTCAAAGTGTAGTAAATTGTTCATTTATGTCGGACAGGCATTTAACCCCAAATTAACCATTCCGAGCCAAAGTGTTGTAGCGGAACATCTATCAATTTAACTCCATTTTTCTGAATCTGACCTTATTAACACAATGAAAAGGGGGCACTGCTGAAGAACCTACAGTGCTATGCAGAAATGAAAGGGCATATATCGTATATCGCATATATACAATTTGTAATTCTTTGTGCTGTTTGTAATTTGTGCTATTTTAATGATTTACCTTTTTTTTAACAGTCCTCCTGGCTGCTATCTGCTGGATAGGATCTCTCTCTGCTAATAGGGAACAGGCGACAGAAAGATCAATAACCGACAGCCTGAACAAGGCCGTATTTACTATATAGGCACTTTAGGGTCTGTGATTAGAGCGGCAGCTTCAAGGTGAAGTTTTTGGATGCTTATTCGATGTCATTGGGTGCTCTCGCATAAAACCGGGTGGCAAGGGGGTGAATTCACTTCCACCGACATCATTTTGCATGTGCCGATGGGCTCAAAGAGGACTGGCCTGGGCCTCGTGTTGGACTGGCCCACAGGGATACCAGGAAAATTTCCAGTGGGCCCAGGTGTCAGTGGGCCCTCATGCTGCTAAACATTTGGCCTATTTCATGGCCATTCCCTATTTCTATGAGAACATAGAGGCTAAATAGATGGAATAATAAATTCTAAAGTATGTAAAGAAAAGAGACTAGGAGGACAGAGGTTTAGTGAGGAGGAGAAGAATAATAGTACTGATGGTGGGCCCCTGGTCTAAGGTTTTTGGGTGGGCCCCTGGTGTCCCAGTCCAACACTGCCTGGGCATAATTAGAAATTTAAAAGAATAATACTGTAAATTGAGTATTACAATGAATGTGATTGTGAGAATACAGTACAACTTCCCTTCCAACACATATAACAGGAACTGGTAGTTTGTGTTGTTATGTGAACCCTTGTTATATTGTATAGGAGATGCAGCATCACCATTTTCTTTTCTTTTTAGCTCAAACACTACTTGAATTCCCCACCTTTGGTCAGAGCCCCCCTTAACTCATGAAATGGGTACAGATGAAGGAAAATGTTAGTGTATTATTCAAGACTATCTAGGGCAAATACATTGTTCAGCTCGAATCTAAACATAACCAACCTTCAAGCTGGAGTTTCAGGCATATATGGCTTCGCCATATAGCCCTTTTCCCCAGTTCTCAGCCTAAATGGCCTTTAGGATGTACCCCCCTCACCACTTCTCCAAGTCAACCAGAGGGACTGTTGTTAGTTGATCAGACAGGTATGAAAATGTATTATCCTGATGCATCATGTGAGCAAGTGTATGATGCATCAGCAGATGAGGAATTCTGGTCTTCCAGTTGTCATGACTATTAGCGGAACAACAGACCCTAGTGGTTAGTTACTGCGCATTATGAACCTGGTCACCATTAAACTGTTTATTTACATTTTTAAACCCAACTAGTCCACTTTTGCAAAAATGCCCACCGTTTTTTCACCTGTCTTTTCTAAAGAAACTCTTAACTTCTCTGGTACTCACGAAAGAACCATAAAACATCTGCAATGACACGGTTGTGCCTGTCTTGAGGTCTATGGACCATAAAGCAGATTGTATGATCAACATTTACAAGCAGCTAACCTGCTAACTGCAGACTTCTGTAAATATAAAGCCATTCAGCCCTCTTGCTTATTGGAGCAAACAATTGATGGGAACATCTAACTCAGGTTACTAGGGCAGGCTCAGCTGTAGTCAGTATAGTATAGTCAGTTTTCATACGCTACTAAGCCAAAGCAATTCAAGCAAAACACAGTAGGCAAAAGGATCCCCCTACCCCCTTTCGATTGTGTTTACCACCAACCTAATAAAAACACAGAGACTTGTTATGGTGGCAAAATCTGTGGAGGTCACATTTTTTATTTAACAATTTTATATTTAAAGGACTAGGTACACCCTGACCACCAGCTGCGGCTCCTATACTCGTGAAGAACATGGGACTGCTGCCCATACCGTAACCAAACGTTTTAAGGGAGCAGGGATCATGGGGCAGAGCGCCCTCTGTTGACCAACGAGTAGCCCATCCTCCTGCTCCCCCATCATGTGCAATACTGGCGCTAACCCAGCCTCTCGCATGACTCAGACAAGACCGTGCAGTCAAAGTCTGCTCCACACTCGTGACTTCCCAAGGATAGGCCTGCACTTCACTGAAAACCATCCATCTTCCTGGAGCCGCACTGACGCCAAAACCTAGGAGCCGCAGTTGTGTCATGGGAGTACCTATTTGACCAACACAGATAATGGTACCCCAGAGGAAGGCAAAAAACTCAGGTGCTTTCAGCCAATTAGCAGCCTGATGAAAAAATTCCTTCCTGACCCCATCAAGGCGATCGGTTGCGAGAACCCTGGAGCACCGTCTTTCGTATACTTCTTCCTATTGACCTGGGCTGGGAGGGTGGGAGAAAGAAAAAACAAAGTTATCTGTCTTGCTGCCACTTTTGCCTCTCCTTAAGAACCCCTTCCTGGCTTACAGCCCCCCTGGCCCAGCCCTCCAGCCCGCCCCCTTTTTTCCCGCCGAAAGTCCTGGGTCATTGTTCTACCCCCAGCAGGGGGGGGGGGGCTGAGAGGGACCGAAACTACCCGTTCTCATCTACAGGGGGAGGAAGGGACCCTGCCTAACTTCACATCAGCCTTATGCAGGCCTCGTTCCCCCTAGGCAAAAGGATCCCCCTACCCCCTTTCGATTGTGTTTACCACCAACCTAATAAAAACACAGAGACTTGTTATGGTGGCAAAATCTGTGGAGGTCACATTTTTTATTTAACAATTTTATATTTAAAGGACTAGGTACACCCTGACCACCAGCTGCGGCTCCTATACTCGTGAAGAACATGGGACTGCTGCCCATACCGTAACCAAACGTTTTAAGGGAGCAGGGATCATGGGGCAGAGCGCCCTCTGTTGACCAACGAGTAGCCCATCCTCCTGCTCCCCCATCATG
Source organism: Xenopus petersii (assembly GCA_038501925.1). NCBI lineage: Eukaryota > Metazoa > Chordata > Amphibia > Anura > Pipidae > Xenopus > Xenopus petersii. The sequence goes on from CM076689.1 coordinate 82,727,106, forward strand.
TGCAATACTGGCGCTAACCCAGCCTCTCGCATGACTCAGACAAGACCGTGCAGTCAAAGTCTGCTCCACACTCGTGACTTCCCAAGGATAGGCCTGCACTTCACTGAAAACCATCCATCTTCCTGGAGCCGCACTGACGCCACCCAATGGAAAAGAGAGGGAAGGGTGCTACCTATCCTTTTTCCATGGCCCACCTAATCCTACTGCGACCTCCACCATTCCGCTATAAAGTTCCTGATATTTGCCCAGAACAAATCCAAACCTTCCTCCGTCAAATGTACTTTATCCTTTCTGAAAAGTTGGGCTTGCCGATACCTTATATTGTCATGTCTAATTACCCCATTACCAGAGGAACACATGAGTTTGTGCATGGCCCTGTTTACTTTTTTCCTGGCTTTCTCAATGCCCTGGGGGGAAATGGCTCCGCGCCATTCGCCTCTCTGTATAATGTCTGACCAAGCCACGCCCCCTACCTTGCTGTCTGCCATTAATTCTTCAAGGTCCTTCCTCATGTCCTCTATTAATGCCGGGGTCTTTCTTGACGTAAGGTCATTTCCCCCTGCGTGTACTATCACCAAATGTATGAAGTTGTACTTTTGTATTGTGCTATGCAACCTACCTCTCATTTGTTCCCACTTCATACCTCTCCAACCCTGCCATGCAATCTTCATGTGTTCCTCTGGTAACCCCAACTGCTTGCCTGCTGTATGTTCTCTTGCCCAAAAAATGAATGAGTGGCCTATGATCAAAATGTTGCAAGTAGTCTTAACTTTTGCTGCAAAATTAAATGAGAAGACGGATTAAGTTCGCTACTCCGCTACATTTATGGGGCGTATGTATTTTTTGTATGCCTTGGATTGCCATCTCCCTATCCTTTTTATCCTATCCACCGTTTCACCCCTCATTGCTGCCTCCGTTGCTGCCCCGATCCTAAAGGAATGTGATCCAAATTTCTTAGGGTCCCATCCATTCGCAATTACTGCCTTTTTTAGCACCTGTCTAAACTGGAATGCTGACATGGGAGTTGAATCCTTGTGAATTAACAACAGTTGCCCCTCGGCTGGGCGCACCCTCATGTAATCCTGCAAGGCCTTGACAGGGCATGTTATCCCTGACGTTTTTCCTATGCCGACCCATGTGCCCTTACCCAACTGATCTGTTTTTGATCTGCGAATGTAAACTAGCAACTTTCCTTCCTGCATCCGAACCTGATGATGCATTAAGCCTTTATCTGTTGCCTTCTTGGATGGAGGAACCAATTCACTTATCCTAAATGCTCCCCAAAATGCCAATGCAAAAGCTGCTTTAAACAAAATGTATTCAAATTGGTTTGAACACACCTTCCCAAGTGACTTCATTATCCTTTTTAACCTGTATTCCACTATGGGCTCTCTCTTATCCACCCTGGGACCCTCAACTCTTGCCCATCCCTTCATTATTTTCCTAATTAATGGGTCATGTGTTATATCCTGTTTACCCTTTGTTATGGAAAAATGAGAAATTGCGGCTAATGTGGTGATGGCTCCTGCTTTTGACTTTCCTTCTCTATACAGAACCATTAAAAATGATAGCAGATCTTTAATGCCTTGATCATTCTTACCGCTTTTGCAGAATAGCTGCCATCTCTTCCATGCCCTTTTGTAGCTGGAAAGAGTCTTTTCAGATATAGCCCTTTCGCACAATTCTTCTAAAAGGGGGTCACCAGCTGCCACAAATTATCAGGGCACACATGAGCTAATTTTTCTGCATTTGGAGCAAGCTTAAAGAAAATCCCCCACTTTTCCCTGGACAAAGCGTCTGCTATGGTGTTTTCTATCCCGGGCAAATGCTGGGCACTGAATGATATATTGAACTTCATACAAACTAATACAAGATGTCTTAGAAGCCCAATTACTGGGGTTGAGTCTGATGACAAGTTATTCACGGCATGAACCACTCCCATATTATCAGAAAGGAACTTAATTGCCCTATCCTTCAACTCTTCGGCCCATAGCTCTAGTGCTACCAAAATTGGGAATAACTCCAGCAATGTCAAATTCTTTGTTAAACCTTTGTCGTGCCAAGCTTGTGGCCACCTGCCTGCACACCATTTTCCTGCCAAATAAGCCCCAAAACCCACGCTGCCAGACGCATCTGTGAACAACTTTACTTGCTGATTAAGCTGTGCTTCTGTTACCCATAACCTCACACCATTAAAGTTTGATAAAAAACTGTTCCACACTCTCAAATCCGCTTTCAAATCCTTTGTGACCCTTATCTTATGGAATGGTTTCTTAATCCCTGATGTGGATTTCTCCAACCTCCTGTTAAAGATGCGGCCCATCGGTATTATCCTGCATGCAAAGTTCAATAAGCCTAGAGTTTGCTGCATTTCCTTTAGTGACACTTTAGCCGATGATGCTAATTTCCTAACTGCTTGCCTGGTTTTAACTACCTTTTCCTTTGGAAGCCTACATTCTTTGGCCCTTGTATCTATCTCGATACCCAGGAAAGTCAACTTTGTAGTTGGATGCACCGTTTTTTCCTCTGCCACTGGCACACCCAACTCCTTCAACATGTGCAAAAATATTAATAATGTGTCTTGACAAATCTCCGAGTGTCTGGGCCCCATGATCAGAAAATCATCTAAATAGTGAGCTATAGCTTTGTTGCCTGTTCTTTTATACAATTGCCAATGCAAAAAGGTACTGAAAGTTTCAAAGAATGAACAAGATATTGCACAACCCATGGGTAGACATAGGTCCACATAAAATGCTCCCTGGAAATGACAACCTGTCAACCTAAAACTTTCTGGATGTAAGGGTAAAAGCCTGAATGCAGATTCAATGTCCACCTTTGCCAACAAAGCCCCCTTTCCTTGACTCTTCACTATTTCTAAAGCCTCATCAAATGACTGATACTGTACTTTGCACTGTGTCTCATCTAAAGCATCATTAACTGATGCTCCTTCCGGATGTGAAAGGTGCTGTATCATTCGAAATTTTCCTGGCTCCTTTTTTGGGACTACTCCTAGGGGTGACACCACTAGCCCTTCTATAGGTGAAACCTCAAATGGACCTGCCATTCTACCTGCTTTTAACTCCTTGTCAATTTTTTGCTTTAATATTCCTGTATGACGACTAGCTGATTTCAAATTCTTAAAAATTTTGCTAGGGGGAGGGGAATGTAAAACTGGGATCTTAAAACCTTCTAAAAAACCTGTTGCTAGAAAAGATGCTGCTTTTTTATCCGGGTAACTTGCTAATGCCTTACTTAGCCTGCCCGTCTGAATTGGCGTTTCCGCTCTTCTGGTAAGCCGCTCGAAAAGGCTGCCTGTTTGCCTGCCCATCCTTCTTTCTATTACATTCGCTCACCGCATGAGAGGATCCGCATGTCAAACATACATGCCTAAATTTGCAAGCATAGCCCCTAGTACACCGTTTCTCATTGTATGCAAAACAAATATTTTTTGGTTTGACTGCATAAGGTGCTTTATAGCTATTGCCAGTTGAACTATTATCTTTGGACACCCATCTTGTCCACAAGTCTATATCCTTTTGTCCAAAAGACAAAACCTTGCTACTCACTATCTTTCTCCTGAAAGCCCTATCATAGTCTGACCAGGAAGAACCTTTGTAAAACAAATATGTATCAATTATTGTATCTATATACTTTATTATGTTCAAACATTCTTCTGGTTTTCTTTCTAAGTACACACTTGCGAAGACCAAAAAACCCTTCAACCATTCAAATATTGTTTTACTCCTCTTCCCCTTCTCCTCTTGTTTCACTCCATCCTCGTTTGCCTGCACTGCTTCCCTCGTTATGTCATAAATGTCGACAAATTTTCCAGCCTCAATATCTTTCCTAATTTTCCTCGGCAAATGATCGGCAGTTGCAGTAAGTGCACATGCGTAAGTATCTGCTGCCCCAATTGGAACCATAGACTGCGTACTTTCCTTTGTTTTTTCTACCCCCTTTTCCTGCACTTTACCTTTAAAATATTTTTTAATTAATGCAATGATTTTTCCCCCTTCTGCTTCACTATCCGACCCATCAGAATTAGAGTCCCTATCAGAATATACATTCTTTTGTAAATTCGACTTACCCATAGTAGCCTCTCGTGTAGATACTTTAGCGCTTGGACCAGGAACCGCATCACCATTTCGTTCTGACTGCCCAGCTGCACTGGATGATGGCCTCTCTTTTCTTCTTTGCCATCTTGAAGGTTCTGCTTCCCTTTCTTGCCTCTGTTCTCTCTCCCTTCTCCATTGCAACCAACTCTCCTCTTCTTCTCTATTCCTAAAATAGAAACTCGGCACACGATTAGTACTATGACCTGAGTCTTCCCAATGCAGATCCCTCACAGGTCTCCTTTGGTTATGCCACTGCCTGCTTGAAGGAAAAAATTCCACATCATCCTCATAATCATATTCGTCGACGACATAGCAAGAATCCTCCTCCTCTTCCCAGTTATCAAAATCGTCACCCCTGTACAAATGGGGCTGGGACCTCGGGCTTGGTGGTTGGGGAAGCCTGTGTCCCCCTGTTCCCCTGTGCCTGGAACTCTCCCCCCTTCCCCCCTGGGGAAATGGGCCTGAGGGCCTGTACGAGGGCCTAGTTGGGGTGGACTCTGCCTCCATTCCCCATTCTCCTTCATCTGAGCCGTAGGGGTCTCTATCCCTGTTCCCTCCCCCGCTGGGGAACTCGATGTGGGCTGGTGAAGGGGAAGGGCCTGCTCTGGGGCGAGTCTGGCCCCCCCCGCGTGGCTTCCCCCCTGAGGGCCTACCCGCCCGGTTTCCCCCCTGAGGGCCTACCCCCCCTCTTCCCCCCTTTCCCGCTGCTGGGCCTGTTTGCCTAGGGGCTCTGCTGCCCCTAGGGGTTTGGTTGGTGGAGGTGGGGTCCCTGTGGCGCTCCTGGTGTGTCCCAGGATTTGTGCCCCCAAGCGTGCTGCCCCCAAGCCTGCTGCCTCTTACCGTACTTTCGGCGATGTGATCCGATTCGGCTTCCTTACCTCCGGCCGCAGTGACGTCACTGAAGTCTCGCGAAGACTCACGCACTTCCTGGTCTGCGCCTCTGCCGTCTTCTTCCGACCTGCCTTCGACGTCTTCTTGACGGCTGCTCCTACCCTCCCCTCCAGCGATGATGCCGTCCTCCCTTCTGCGTATCCTGCAGGGGCTTCTTCCCTGGGGAGAGAACGTTACCTTTCTCTTGACTCCGGAGCTGATGACCGAAGCTGCCTCACCTTCTTCGCGGAACCTCTGAGGACGCAGGACCCTCCTTCTTGGCGCACCGATTCTTCCCCTCTTCACTTCCATCTTCCAGCGACGCTTCAGTGCAGCTTCAGGTAAGTGTTCAGAAAGAAAAAACAAAGTTATCTGTCTTGCTGCCACTTTTGCCTCTCCTTAAGAACCCCTTCCTGGCTTACAGCCCCCCTGGCCCAGCCCTCCAGCCCGCCCCCTTTTTTCCCGCCGAAAGTCCTGGGTCATTGTTCTACCCCCAGCAGGGGGGGGGGGGCTGAGAGGGACCGAAACTACCCGTTCTCATCTACAGGGGGAGGAAGGGACCCTGCCTAACTTCACATCAGCCTTATGCAGGCCTCGTTCCCCCTAAGCAGAGTTACAGTTTATTGTTTCAGCTACATAAGCTGCTTCCAGCGCTTCCTCTCCATTAACTTGCTCTGCAAAGGTTGAGCTTGATAGAATATATATCTTCAACCTCACACACAATGTAACTAAAGCACATATAAATGGTAATTATTCACTGCATTGGAATCTCTGCAAAAGGCTTGCACACAGTGATTTGTTATAATATTTCTTAAAACCCCCAAAGAACAAACGCTTCTGTCTACAGTTGGCCCACATAGGGCTGGCCCCAATAATAATTATATGGCATTTCCTCCAAAAATAACACTATACCCCACAATATCCAGACTTAATCGATCTACTTAAAAGATGTAGACTAGAAAATCCTTTAATACTATATTAAACAAAATGCAATAATACCTAATGTGATGAATGCTGGTCAGTCTACTAGGGCAGTACTGTTCAACTCTTTCCAATTAGTATGCTTCATACTTGATGGCCGGATTATACTTACATGATTCAGCCTGCAGGCCTCCAGTTGGACAGCCCGGTCTTACAGCATAGCATGATGTAAAGTTCAAGAGAACTGGCTAAAGAATAGACTACAAAGGGTGGTGGCAAATGGAACTTTGTGGACCAGTATTGTTAGTAGAGTACCGCTCTGTCCTTGATCCAGCAAACTGGAAAATGCAGTTTATACACTTAATAGTGTTGTGGATTTCCTTAATTGAGACGTATATATGAATTTTTGTAGATAACATTGTCCAATTCCAGGCAGTGTCATTCTGTGGCTACTAAAGCAAATAAAGTTCTGTCTTAAAAAAAGGCATAAACTCAAGGGATGAAAACATAATTTTGCCTCTTTATATGTCACATGGAGTATGCAGTGCATATTCCTTGGAGGAAGAGTAACATCAAAAAATGAAAGTGTTTTATAGTCATGAAAATATAATGTACTGTTATGCTACACTGGTACAACTGGTTTATTAGCCTTATATATACAAGCTGCTGTGTAGCCATGGGACAGCCATTTAAAGCTGAAAAAGGAGAAAAGGCACAGGATACACAGCAGATAACAGATAAGCTCAGTAGTATACAATAGGATTCTTCAGAACGTGTCTGTTATCTGCTGTGTATCCTGTGTTTGAATGGCTGCCACCATTGCTACACAGCAGCTTGTTTATATAAACTATAGAAGCGCTTCTGAAGCAAACACACCAGTTTAACCAGTACAAGGCACCAGTACATTATATATAGTCATTCCTTTGAAACAGTTTAATATTTTGGTGTTACTGTTCCTTTAAGAGGGATCTAAAGGAAGTGGAGATAGTGCAGAGACGTGCAACTAAACTGGTTAGTTGAGTGTAGACTGTCAAGGTTGAAGTTGTTTTCTTTGGAAAAAAGACATTTGTGAGGAGACATGACTACAAGTATATTAGAGGGCATTATTAGCAGATAGCAGGGGAACTTTTTTCCATAAAGAGGATCAACCGCAGCAAAGGCCACCCCTTTAGACTAGAGGAAAAGAACTTCCATTTGAAGCAACGTAGGTGGTTCTTCACAGTCCGGACACTGAGGTTGTGGAATGCACTGCCGGTCGATGTTGTGATGGCTGATTCTGATGGCTTGGATGATTTTTTGCAGAATAATATTCAAGGCTTTAGTGATACTAAAATCTATAATTAATATAAATATTCTTATATATAGTTTTTATATTTGAGTATATAGCTTGGTCAATAGAAGTATTTGGAGGGGTTAAAATTAATAGACTTTGGTCTTTTTTCAACTTAACTTAACAATGTAACTAGGTAACTGCATAATAATGCATGGCTTGTTGGTCAGTTCCAGGGGACCATGGAATGTTTGCAATTCTAATCGAGAGTAGAACTTTGGGTAACTGATGGTCAGTTCCGTGGAATTTTGGATTTTCAGCGCTGTCCAGGAATTTGCTTCATTTCTATAGTGCTTGGAATGTTTCTCTGATCCACTGTAGAAGGATGGTCAGTTCCATGCTCATTAAAAGTACTTGTGTCCAAACAAAACTCTTTGCAGTGCCATTGTGTCCATTCAGTCTGCTCTGATCTTGAATCCTGCACAAGTCTACTTATTGATGTTGGACAACTCTGGAGTTACTGCCACCTGGAGATGGCAATACATTTCCACAGTTGATGGTATCAATCGCTGCAATAGACAAAAACAATCAATTCCTAATTCCCTTTTAAGGCCACACAAAAGAAAGTTACAATGTGCAACTGATGTGGACCAAAAAGTGTAATTATAATTTCAGCTCTGCCAGTCTTTCTACTCATTGGGATAGTCTCTCCACAGACCATTTCTATGCCATGGACTACAGATTTATTTTAGTGGTGTGTATTTTTTTTAGGGCTAGTCCACACGAGAAGATTCAGGGAGATTTTGTTGCCTCAGAGGCAACTTCGGGTGACTATTGAAAACGCATTGCCGCGTGTGCATTAGCACAGGTAACTTTTCATTGTAACCTATGGGGAAAAACGCAGAGGCAGTTCGGGGAGATAGTCGCTCAAAAGATGAGGCGATTAGTCGCCAGGCGACAAAATCTCCCCAAATCTCCTCGTGTGGCCTTACCCTTATCTTAACTTTTTTTTCTTTTAATAAGTGCCATATTATCTCGGGCAGTCCGGGCGGTCTGGCAAACTACCCTTTTTCTTGAAGTGTAAAGTCTGGTAGCAACGATGAAACCATTTGCTATTAAATGTTTAATTTTCTCTCTAAACATTTTCAGTCCCATTAAGAAAAAAGAACGAGTTGCGCATCGGGCTTAATTCGTCTGTTAAACATAGCAAAACATGTTATCCCGAGATTGTGTATACGCTACTGGGACCACCAGACATCTACGTGAGAGGCTGAATTCTTTCGCTCCCACCATTAATTAGCCCAATGTAGCTCTGCCAGTCTAAACACCACCTAAGATCGTTTCAGCACTCACAACATTGTGATTAGTATATTTTGAGACCTTCATGAAAGGGGTCTGGAAAACTTGGCCTTGGGCCTAGAGGCCTTTCTAAACTTTCAGTCCAGTTGCATGGTTTATAGCCAGATGTTATGAGGCCACACAGCCAGGGCTGTTTTTGGAGGGGGGTGGTGGTCTAAACAGTGGTAACTGCAGCATTCACCAAGGGGGGGGGCAATCATTAAAGAGTAGTTAGCCCCAAATTAGAGTTAAGGGAGGGTGAAACATTTGTTGTGGGTAAAATCTTTTCAACCAATGAAAATCCCCCTTTCTAAATTTAATGCAAGCAGCCCTTGGGTGTCTATTTAGAAAATACAACCCTGACTGTATGGACCCTAGAAACCAGGCATTTACTGATAAGTGAAAAGGAGAGGGCCTGAATAGTAAGATAAAGGACAAGTAGCGTAAATTATACAGGTGTATCTTACCGCAGAGCTTTGCGGCACTACTTTTCCATATGATCTCATGCTTCCCTTGTGGCAATTTAGGCTGGGTGCATGTGGAATATATACTGCATATACTCTCCTAGATACAAGCAGTTTTTATAGACAAAGGGCTATACAAGTATTCCTATATTAATGTATTACTCAGTTTGTGAATGATTTAGTCTTACACACATGACACTTTATAAATACATTTAATAATAATATTAACAAAGGTTTTCTATGACCCAATAACCCTATACTAGCCAACAGTTTTACTAGTTAAAGTTAGAAGAATCTAACCTGCTGGCTATTATGGGCTATATTACTGTTTGTGCGTAAGGTAAGGCTTCATGTAGTTATATAAGCGTTTGCCATGGTCCAGTAATGTACACCAGCTGTTCCTGGCCTTGTGCAGTTAAACACAAAGAAATCCAATGGCACACAGGAATAATGCAAGCAAGAATGGCTTGCGTGTTTAATGCGGAGTGCCATATTTGTTGCAGTTACTTGTGCAGTTGAAACAATGAAAAATAACTGATTGCTCTGGGTTACAGGATGGGACAAAGCGTTCAAGAGCATAACCGCCATAGTATTTCATAGGAAAGCAGGCACAGTTTGATGTCTGTAGCCCATTCATTTAAGCCAACAGCTTTTGCAGGTGTAGAGCTTTTAAAACAAAATAAAGCAAACTGCTCACTGGTTGCTATGGGTTACAGGTGTGGGGCCCACGTCGCCCCTATTTTTACACAAGGCTATAGTTGGCCACAGACCAAAGATCCGATCATACGAATCAACGTACGATCGGCCTTTCCCATCTCCAGACCTGTCACTAACCATTCAGATCAAATAAGTAGTAAAAGAACTGATGAGTCGATGTTCTGCCCCTGACAGCAATCGTACGAAAGTTATGTCTGACAAAAGCTCTGAAAATCCTACGATCAGCAATACACGCAGAGATATTATCGTCAGTCGACAGAAATCTTTTAACCTGTCCGATCGACCAAACGACCGATCTTCGCAGGAGAAAAAATGTCGGGACACGTGGTCCGAAAATCGTACGAATCCTCGATTCGTACGATCGGATCTTTGCGTCTATGGCCAGCTTATGAGTACATGAAGTTTTGCTCCCCAGACCAGATGTAAATGCACCCAGGTCTCCATACTTTGAGAGTGGCACATAGATAGTGCCAGTTTGATGTATAATAGAGACACGCTGAGTAATTGACAGAGCCTGATAAGCTTGTCACCGCTGATTAATCTAACTTCCCTCTTGCAGTGCACTGAGACCCAGGTGCATTTAATCTACTGGCTCTGAGAGTAAAGCCTTAAACACTTCGGGGGCCAGAGAAATCCATGACACGAACGGTTTGGGGAACTCCGACCCTTCTAAAGGAATCCAAGAAAATATGTGGGGGGGGGCAGAGTAGGGAAGAGAGGCAACATTGTAGGTTAAAGGGATTCTATCTTGATTTTTATGATGTTTTTTATTTCTGAATTACACTGTTTACACTGCAAATAATTCACTCTCGTTTTCGGCCCGTGTGTGGCGTGTCCCGTCATTTTTCGTGCCATGGCGATCGGTCATTCAGACAATCGGACAGGTTAGGACATTTCTGTTGGCTACCGATGATTGCTCTGCATGTTATCCATAAGTTAACCTGTGCCATATAGCCGTTTTTCAATTTCCACCATTGCTCCACAGCAGCTTGTTTATATGAACTATAGTAGTGTTTCTGAAGCAAACAGTTCCGTTTTACCAGTGCAACAGTACATGATATTTTCATTACCTTAAAACACTTACATTTTTTGGTGTTACTGTTCCTTTAAATGATGCGTTTTGAAAAAAAAAATTCCCATGACAGTATCCCGTTAAGCTTAAATATTTGATCCCCACCCCCCCTCTCCCCCTCTCCCCAGTACTTTGAGGATTGTTACACCAACATCAGACAATAATGAACGGCTGCCTGCTCACATTCTAGAGGAGCCGCTCTCGGCTTGTATCACGCAATCTCAGATTAATTTCATATGTGGGCCATTTCTTTCTCTCTTTTTTTAATATTCTTCCATAAATATTCATAAACTGTGAAAAATGGGAAATTGTTCACTTAACAGGGAAACTTCAGAAGAGAGGAGGAAAATAATGAATGAGTGGCTGAAAGATGTGCGATTTAAAGGCTTGAAAAGAGAGAGTAATTGACATTAACTTTTGGCATGCTGTTATTTCTAAAAATGTGCAGATTGTATGTGTTTGTATTTCTGTAGCTATTGTTCTTAGCTGTCTATGTCTCTGTACTCATGGGGAGGGGGGCACTTCTGGAGGCTTTTCTTTTGCATTTACATACCGGCTTGTGGTACACAGAGATCTGCAAATAATACTCTGTTTACTGTTACAGTTGTTCCCAATGATCCATTTAGCAAATCAGGCCATACGGAGACTTCTGTAGCACAGCCTAATTGCTGCACAAATAGCAGCCCTGCACTTCATAGACACAAAATGCTATTAGGAATTAGGATGTCCCACCCACCCAAATACACATACCCACATTTTCTTGTGATATCTGTAGAAATAAGTCAAATCAACTGCAAAATAACATTTTGCCTAATAAAAGAAAACATAATTCTAAGCAACTTTCAAATATACATTTATTAAAAATTGTCAGTGCTTTTATCGTTAATTGTAAACATGTTTGCTATTAAAAGCCAGCATTTGCCTAAAGGTCCCCATATACTGAGAGATCCGCTCGTTTGGCAATGTCGCCAAATGAGCGGATCTCCCTCCTATATGCCCACCTTGAGGTGGGAAATATCGGGCTGATCCGATCGTGGGCCCTAGGGCCTAACAATTGGAACCTAACGAAGCCTTAACGGGCGGTCGGATTGCGGGACTGCATCAACGAATAGATGCGGCCGCGATCCGACTGGATTTTCTGTCCAATCCAATCGAGAGTCGGGCAGATCTCGATCGGTGAAGCCCGTCGGGGGGGGCCCCATACACGGGCCAATATACTGCCGACACGGTCTGTCGGCAGCTTTTATCGCCCCGTGTATGGCCACCTTAACTCCTGCTTGTTACTTTTTAAACAATGTTTAAAAGTATAAGTCTTGGTTTCTCAGCAAATACAGGTCTGTCAACTGCCTTGTCTTAAGCTGGCCATAGATGTTGAGATTTTTAAAAGATCAGATCCTGATTGTGAGACCACGATCTTCTCAGAACGATCGTACGAATTTACCATCAACTAAAAAGACCAATTTGCCAGGAAAACAAAGGGGAGCTGCCTGCTTGGCCCTGCAAACATAGATAGATTGCACTGGGACCGACAAAGATTTTTTTGACCTGGCCGATCAATTTCCTGACAGATGTCGGCCGAAAAGTCGTAAGATGTACGATCGTTCGAATCCCACTAACCGCACGATAATTTCGAAGGATTGGTCGGACTTCCCTAAAATCGGTTGTTCGGCAAGAAGAATCGTCGCGTCTATGGGGAGGTTTACATTGTATCAACAGTCTTACACGGGCTGAAAAACCAACTTGGCAGCTTATTGGCCCGTGTATGGGGCCCTCTGACGGACTTCCCAATCGATAATTGACTGAAAATCCTCCAGATGTGGATCGGGCAGGGCTAAAAATCTCAATCAACAAACAAATCTGTTTGTTAATGTGGTCCCTTGACCAGACCAGCCGTACTCCTGTATTATGATCCAACCGTTGGGCCCTAGGACCCACAATCGGATCAGTCCGATTAAACCCACCTCAAGGTGGGCATATTGGGGAGAGATCCGCTCGCTTGGCAACATCGCCAAAAGAGCGGATCTATCTATGTATGGCCACCTTTAGCCATCAGGGCAGAGAATAGAAAGGGACAAACGTTGCTTCCAATAGCAATATCATAGAAAATGTATAATGAATGTATATTGCAAAGTTGCTTAGAATTATGTTTTCTTTTCTTAGGCTAATTTTTGTTTTGGGGTTGACTTGCCCTTGAATCCATAGAATGTCCTAAAATGGCCACCATAATTCTATGCAGCTCTTGTGCATGTTGTGATATACAGCAATTATATGACATTCTGCTCTGCCCATGGATCTTGTGACACACACACACTCGGAGTTACTCCCACTCATTCTTTTACATAGAAACTGCTGTATTACACCATTTATATGCTATATATTGTGCTATCCCATGCAATCTCACATTTAATACACTACGTAAAAAGCATTACTCTGATTGTGCCTGCACTCTCACTGTGTGTGTATATATGTCTCCCTAGTTCATTATAGGTACAGGGTCAGACTGAGCCAGTGAGCACTGGGAAAAAATCTGGTGGACCCTTCCGACCCTGATCTGCACTAATTGCGGCTACAACAAAATAAAACAATATACGTTCATGGGAGAGGGGGTTTGCGGCTGGTGAGGGGGCCCCGGGGTGGAAGGGGGTTGCAGCAGCCCCAGAGGGCCTCGTTCCCCCCCAGTCCCTTACAGTCTGTACAGAGAGATACTATAAATCTATGCAAGTGTAGGAATTGCCCTGTACTAAGTCCAAGCAGGAACAGCCCCTGTGTAAGCTCAGAGCCTGTACAACTATCAGTTCTCATCTCTACAACATCAGTGCCCACCTGTTAAAGCGGTGGTTCACCTAAGTTAACTTTTAGCATGTTATAGAGTGGCTAATTCTAAGCAACTGTCTTTCATGTCTTATTTATATATTTTTAATTATTTGCCTTCTTCTTCTGATTCTTTGAAGCTTTTCAGCTTACTGACCCATTTAAAAAGCAAATGCTCTGTAATGTATTGTTTTAGCTACTTTTTATAACTCATCTTTCTATTCAGGCCCTCTCCTATTCATATTCCAGTCTCTTATTCAAATCATTGCAAGATTGCTAGGGTAATTTGGACCCTAGCAACCAGATTGCTGAGATAGCAAACTGGGGAGCTGCTGAACAAAAAACGAAAAAACTCAAAAACCACAAGAGCTAAAAAATGAAAACCAATTGCAAATTGTCTCAAAATATCACTCTCTACATTTTACTAAAAGTTAATTCAAAGTCGAACAACCCCTTTAAACATAAGTTCAAACATAGCAGTCCACATGCCTTTGCTGTCGCAGTACCGTATACGGTATATCCACACTTCACCACCATAGGTCTTCAATAGGAAGAAAGTCTGATCAAGTCTGCTGATCGAGTCAGGAGGTTCGAATCCTGAGAGTGTGTGTTGTAGAATGAGTATGCTGGATACAACAAGTTCATAAAGTGGGTATATGGCACAGAATGCAACAATATGGTTTTGATGTCTGTAGAATGCGTGGGAATAATGCCATACAATGCCTTAGAGTAGTGCTGTGTACTAGTGGTGCAGCGAGTGGGTGTTGCTATTAGGTGTATTTCACAAAATGCATGCGTATGCAATAGAATGCAGAGGCATAGCACAGATTTTTCTATAATATATAGTGTGTGGGAGTAGCGCTGTGCATATGCTGCTGAATGCGTAGGAATAGGATAGCTGTTCTAGGATACAGTGCCTGTAGCAGACAGGGCAGAAGAAGGGTGCTGGGAGCTGGGATTAAACAATAGTCAGGCCTGGATCTGTGGAAAGGCTACAAAGGCCGGGCCTAGGGCGGCAGAATTTTAGGTTGGCGGCATGCCACCCAACCACACGTGCACTGGGTCGAAGCACTGGGGATTCACAATCATTTTTAAAATTTCCTGTACACCAATTCCCAGTACTTTGAACCCGATGCTGAAAATTTGTGTAGGTGCACAAAGGAAAGGGAGGGGATGGGGGCAGTGGTGGGCAATGACAACTGGGCGCCCCAGGCAACCCATTCAGCAGGTCCGGACTGAGAATTAAAAGAGGCCCTGGCATTTCAGGTACACAAAGGCCCAAACAGCCCCCACCAGCCCACTAAATACTGACTATGGCACCTTATAGCAGCCCCTCTGGCATTTGCCAGAACCCACAGATTGCCAGTCCAGGCCTGCCATTCAGTCACACCCGCCCCCCCACGTGGCCGTGTGCAAATGAGCATGCATGCAAATGAGCGCGGACAGGCCTGTGTCAGCCACTTTGACATCAGAGAGCTGCACCCGCTTAACCTTTTTCAGTGGTGGATTAGGGGTAGGCTACTTATGAGGCAAGTGTCTGGCACCCCACAAGCTTTGTGCCCTAGGCACTTGCCTCTTCTGCCTACCCCTAATTCTGGCCCTGGACAGGGGCAATGATTGGCAGCGGGCCAAGGGGCACCTGCTATGTAAATCTGGTCCTGACAATAGTACAGGGCAACATGGCAGGCAGACTTAATTTACTCTGTTAATTATATAATCTTGCCTTATTATAGACATTGTCTCACAGTTACCCTGACACCACCTTGTTAAACTCATCCCCTGCCCTGACCCTGCTTGCTTTACTATACTTACTATAATTAAAATAATAATATAAACTAAAATTACAGCTCCCTTCTTTGCCACCACCATGCTTTCCTATACACACACTAAACACCATCCCACCACCTTTCAGTCCATTTACTGTACACAGAGTTTCTTTATTTTTCCATCTTCATACAAGCAAGGTGGAACAGTATGTGTGCAATACAATGTGTGGGAGCAGCAGAGAAAGTATAAGTCATACAGCGTGTGCAGCGTGAGTACCAACAGTGCGCAACACTGAACATTTACATTCCACTATAGGTGGCTGCATAGTGAATGGAACTACACAGTAACCAACAATCAATTCGCTTTTACTAGTCTGGTGCATTTAGAATACTGATAGTCGATATTGAATATTGATTGTCATTTACAACTGCAACCATAGTGGCCCTGAAATCATTGTTATTTATTATAAGTTACTTGTGTCCAAAGCCACTCCTTGCACTTCTGCATAGGTGTATTGATCCCAACCAGGACCGGAATTAGGGGTAGGCAAAAGAGGCACATGCCTAGGGCATAATGGTGAGGGGGTGCTGGCCACATACCTCTTCTGCCTACGCTATCTTAGTTCATACTCTGGGGGAGCTTAAATGCTGGTGGTTTTAACAATTTCATGGACTGTCCAGGTCTCTCTACTGTTGCTTGTTGGCTCGCATATGCTCGAGCATACTTGCTCACGGTACGGCTGATTCCATCTCCTGTTCCAAGATGCACCTCCCTCAAAAGCACCTATCGATCCTGAACTTCTGCAACCTCAAAGGTGATGGTGGCTCCAGTGTTTCCAAAGTGGCCAGCGTCAACAGGCACTAGTGCACTTGAGGCTATAGAATTAGGCACACTATTTTTGTGCAGAACATCAGAAAAGATACAATCCAACTAGAGTTGCACGCATTTTGACACATTAGACGCAACTCTCCTTTGTGGCCACAATTATGGTGGGATTATAGGAGAAAATAATACATTGAATGCAAATGAATGCAAAGCTAACAAGCCAACCTCCTCTTTAAATTGGAATATTAAATTATCTTTGGTTCGTTATTTTTAAAAAAACTATGAGCATATGGCAGTGTGGTAGATAAAAGTCAATGATAAATTATTTCTTGCTCTCCAAATAGTTTTTATGTGCTAGACTTGTTGCTCTGATGTCACGACTTTGTGTGAAGATTAAAAAAGCACATTGCAAACAATATCACAAGACCTCTAAAAACATTATTGTTTACAAGCAAGAACATTTGTCGCCAGTTTTAGTTTTGGTATAAAGAATATATATATAATATTTATGAGCAAAAAGGATCCCTGGTATATTAACATAAAGCTTTCCTATACAAATGCTGCATGGAACAGCCGGCCCTTCCAAATGTTCATCTGGTAACGCAAAGAATAAAGCTGTTAAAATATTTCACTTATTGGAAACAAAGATGTAAAACAGACAGATTTGGAACGTGATGGAACTATAAAGTAGGAATGTCTATTGCATTCCAACCTGCCCCCTCCTTTTAAAATCCCATATATAAGCTTGTGATAGCTATCGGTCTAATGTGGCAAGAGGGAGAGGGCTTCTAATATGATGCAGGGCTGAATCATTTAAACTACAACCCAGAAGAATTAATTTTTCATAAACATTCTGCGTCAAAGTATAAAATATGCCTGCCTGCATTTTGGCATACACATCACAACGGAGATTGACTCGCTACTATTAACCTGCCATCAGCCAATCCCTATGAGGCTGTCTGACCCAGCAAGGAAGTTCATTCTTTAGTCCTGTTCAGGGCCGGATTTATATAGTGGGCGCCCCTAGGCCCACTACCATTTTTCGCCCCTGTCCCCTCCAGGCGGAGAGGAGCAATGAGGATTGGCGCATGGGAAATTAAAAAAATTATTGTATCTCCATCGCATCTCCAGTGTTTTTGAACCAATGTGGGTGTGGTTGGGCAGCATGCCGCCCCCCTAAAATCCTGCCGCCCTAGGCCCGGGCCTAGGTGGCCTTTCCACAAATCTGGGCTTGGTCCTGTTACTCCTGTGGATGAGTAGTCCCGACAGAGTGTCTATGGGTAGAATGGATTTCAGCATAACTGCCAGATCTCCTGCTGAGTGGCCTTACCGGGTCACTGGTGTTTAAGGGACACAGAGACAGAACCTTGCAGGCCCAATAAATAGTGTCTTTATATGGCAAATTATAAATGGTCAGAACCTGTCTCTCTCAACCCATAGGCTGGGACATCATAACAGCCCCTATACTTACTACAGGTATGGGACCTGTTATACAGAATGCTCCAGACCTGGGGCTTTCCAGATAACAGATCTTTCCATAATTTGGATCTTCGTACCTTAAGTCTACTAGAAAATCATGTAAACATTAAATAAGCCCAATAGGCTGTTTTTTGACTCCAATAAGGATTAATCATATATTAGTTTGGATCAGGTACAAGCTACTGTTTTATTATTACAGTGAAAGTGGTATTCATTTTTAAGAATTGGCTAAAATGTAGTCTATGGGAGACGGCCTTTCTGTAATTCTGAGCTTTTTGGATAATGAATTTCTGGATAATGGATCCCATAACGGTATATACTAATAAACAGCACTAATTATAGTATACATTTAAAAGAATGTTAGATTTTTGGGTTCTATACACTAATTTCAATTATCCCAAGCCCTGCAAAGGTACAAACATGTATTGACATAAATATGGTAAAGGTACAGCTTCCAATGAAAGGAGGATCAGAGTTAAGCAATGGTAGGATAAGTGTCAAGCAACTGAAAGTGGTAATTACTTACACTCCAGAGTGGACTTGTTTTCATGCTGATTTATTGTGAGCTTTATGCTTTTGGAGAACTGGATTATCAGTTAATCCTCTTTGCAGACAAAGTGCTCTGTTAACCAGTTCAGGAAAGGATGTGCAAAGCATCAATGCAACAGGGCAATGCTTATGGAGCCCTGATGCGACAGTCAGTATTAGTTTAGTGGAGGGAGGGAGAATGCTGGATTAACACCTGCCATAGAAAAAAAAGCAGCATAAAGTACCATCTGCACAAAATATGGCCCTGCCTTTGGTTATGTAATTTGCAGATCTCTGCTGCACTGAGCTGGGCACCCAATCGTCTGTCTGATCATCACACAAATCTGATCTCTTGACCTGATGTTTAATCCTAACAAACTGCAAACAAAAAAAGATAAATTGCTGCCCTTGTGTTGATGCCAGCCTTACCCATAGTCATGACCCCTTGTTAAAGAGCCACTGCCCCCTGCTGAATTTTGCTTAATTAATACAGGGGAATCCCTATTCAGGCAGAGTTTTATGGTATCCCTTTGTACTGAGGAGATGCAGAGGGCTGTCCCTGCTTAATTGTGGTTGTAGAATATAATAGGGTTCATTTATGACCACAAGTGCAGTGTGTGTAAAATTATACAATGTTTTTTCCCCTTAATTCAGCATTTTTTCCCAGAATTTTAGTGTTCTTGTAGTCCGTGGGGGAGTTATGCCTGGCACAGTTGCTGCCAATGCATAACAATTTTTTTGAGGCATATTCCTGTTGGAATCGTTTCTGGCATTCACTGTGCCAATGACATGCAAGCCCCATTCTTTTGCTTAAACAGGAACGACTGAGCAATGCCCAGTGCAACTATATAAGTTCAAAGAATGCTCCTTATTGATTTCTTTATTGATTATCCCTTGAATAA
Source organism: Xenopus petersii (assembly GCA_038501925.1). Lineage (NCBI taxonomy): Eukaryota > Metazoa > Chordata > Amphibia > Anura > Pipidae > Xenopus > Xenopus petersii. The sequence continues at coordinate 82,746,185 of CM076689.1, forward strand.
TGACTGGGAAATATGTTGGACCACAACTGTGCTAGCAATTATAAAGGACCCTTAATATGTACCTACGCTGCCATGGTTTTGGGGTATCTCTCTATACAGTCTATGAACAGACTTAAGGAGCTTTTCCTGCAGAATTGTGCTTAGAACAGGGGAATCCACGCCGTTTTCTATGTGCTTTATTGTTTTTATTTCTTTAATGTATTTATTTTTCTTTGTTCAAAGGTATTATGTATGTTTAGTTTTACTTTTATGATCATGGTTTGTCCTTGAAGAGCATCATTTGCTATGGTATCTTTGTGCTTTTGCAGTTTTTTCAGTTTTTTTGATTTTGTTTAGGTACTGCTTCATTATTGACTTGTTTATGAATAATAATATACACGTTGTAAAGAGAGAGAACAGGGGAATAGCTATGCTGCTAATATTTTATGTTGTGCAGTCTATGAGCAATCCTAGGTAGTTGTTCTAGCAGGATTGAGATTAGCACTATGCTGGCACTAATATCAGATTTAGTTCCCCTTTAAGAGAAACACTAAAACAACAGAAATTCTTAAATTTGTCCTAAAGCACTTTCCAAAATAGACCAAGCAGAACGTACACACACTTACACCGACTCCATATAAATCCAACCCAAATGCTAGTAAAATAGACTCTCTGACATAAAAAGCTCTACCACGATGCTTACATATTGTACCTTCCTGTGCTAATAGGTTACACTGACAGATTGGAAATCTCTGCTCTAGAAATAGGGCTCTTGCCTTGCGGGAAGCCATAAGAATCACACAGGGGGCAGGTAGCAAAAAATAATGTAGCTCAGTGCTGATGCATCATGGAGTTTGCCCGAAAAAATGGAACAAAATCCATTGCAGTAGGGATTTTACACCCAGGACATTTTGCTATTTAAATAACAAGTGCCAGCATCTTCAATAGTATAGCTGAGGAGCCTGAAGCTTTAGCTACTGATGAGATACTGACTAATCTCTCAGATGTAGAGTAGTCTGAGAAGATAAAGAACAGCTATCTACAGTATTTTCTTTGACACTGGACATTGTAATTAGACAGTGATGATGGAAGACTGAGACCATCAAACTAGGAAGTTGATCTATGGTCACTCTTTCTGATGACCGACATGTATGTTTGTAAACAGTTCCCACCATAGGATGGAATGTGAAATGACATTGTCTAGGTCAGGAGTCCCCAAGCTTTTTTTACCTGTGACCAACATTCAGATGTAAAAGGAGTTGGAGAGCAACGCAAGCATTAAAAATGTTCCTCGGGATGCCAAATAAGGGCTGTGATTGGCTATTTGGTAGCCGCAATGATAATTGCCAGAATATAGGAGGCACTGTTTGACAGTTCACCTGGTTTCTATGCAACCAAAACTTACCTCCAAGACTGGAATTTAAAAATAATCACCTGCTTTGAGGCCACTGGGAGCAACGTCCAAGGAGTTGGTGAGCAACATGTTGCTTGTGATGTGAGCCACTGGTTGGGGATCACTGGTCTAGGTAGTATGACAAAATCATATGCAGCAAGTGAGATAGTTAAAGGAGAATGAATGCTTAAATAATGAAGTAGTTGTACAATGTGGGTCTCTATACCAGCCCACTGCAACCAGAGCTTTTTAGCAGTAAAGATCTGTGCCCCTGAAGATGCCCCAGTAGCTCCCCATCTTCTTTTCTGCTGTACATTCCCTGTGCTGCTGATGGAATAGGGCCAATATATATACTGTATATATATTTTTGCAGAAATGTGCTTGGCAGGGGAATACCTATGTAGGCTGGCACCCTTTAGATGTTGATGGTTGCAAGCAGCCATTTGGAAACAAAAAGTAAAATGTTCTTTATGCCTCCAAGCAAATCTGCTGTTGTGTGACGTTACTGGGTCTGGTGACATCAAGTCCGGATTCTGTGCCTCTTACGTCAGGTTTAACTTGGTGGGGAAAGAATGCAGGTAAGCAGGTTCAGGTTGGGAAACAGGCAAGCAAGAATGGGTTGGGCGCGGGTCTGCAAAAACAGACCTGCACAGGTGTCTATTGGACACTATACATTAATTTAGTGTTATAGAATGCTATCACTCCAGACAACAGACTCTCCTTAAAAATATCCTATTCAAGAATTCATTTTGTTCACTGTCAAAGACAAGATGCAGATGAAAACAACAAGCATGGGATGAGTACACAATGCATAGCGATATGGTAGATGTGTGTCCATATTGTTTGCATACTCCATTAGGAAAATGGCTGCTTTCTGTGCCAGTAAAATGAGGCCAAACAGGTTAGATGGGCTCATCTGTTAATGGCTACACTGGTTGACAGATATAGGAGGAAGTTTCACAAGCTCTCCTTAGGAAATGCAGCCGATGCTCCTCAGGGACTTGGGAATGCATTTGTACAGAATCTGGGGCACAAAACTTGACACTTCTCAAGACCCAGATTTGCTTTGGTTGTTGTTTAAACTGAAACTCGGTTACACACGGCCTTTTTTCTTTTTTTACGGTTCTGAGCAATGGAATGTGAAGCAGATTCTCCATAAAAAAACAGAAGTACTATAAGACCTGAGGGTGTCCGCATGAAAGCTTTCCCTATTGGGATCTCTCCTTAAAGCAGCTGAGGAGAACTAATTATGAGCACATAATTACCAAGGTAGAACGAGAATCTTCATTTAAAGATACTGGTATTTTTTCTCAGTTACTGGGGGACATTATCCATCACTATCCTTATTCATAGCATATAGAATCCATGGTTTCCTCTGTGCATTACTGTGCTCGCCTGTGTAGTCTTTTGGTTCATGTCAAAAGCTTAGATAAACTACATAGCCAAATATATGCCTAAGATTTTATTCCCCCCTCCCCAAAACAGGTTTCAAGAAAAAACTGGATCTGGAATCTGAATTTGTTCAAGAATATTTATATGAAATTGGTCCTATTGCTTCTGCTAAATAGCCTTTATTCTTTACACATCTGGGAAGGCTTTCTACTAGATGTTGGAAGAGTTAGTGGGATTTGTTCCATTCAGACATGAGCACTGGTGTACCCAATTGTTGAATATATAGCATGTCAAACTATTAAAATATGGGTGCAAGTACAGTACGTTTGGCTAAAGAGTATATTTCACCCACCTTCTTTCTTACTATGAGTCTTTTATCCTATGTCACGCTTGTATGGGAGTTGATGAATTTTCACTTCTCATCTAAGCATATCAAGTCACCAAGCAATGGTTTTTCTAAACTCTGGTTGCGTGAAACCCATCATTTAAAATTTGGCCAAATACACTACAAAAGAGTTCTCACTGAATCCAAACCACTATTCTATAAATGTGTGAAACATTGACCAGACATTGACCAAATTTAATTTCTACATCAGCATATCTTACACCATACAGACTTCACCAAACTGCTCCAATATATCCATATGAATGTCACATCAATCTCTACATGGACTGGACCTGCTCTAAATGATGACAGTTCTGATTGTAACCAAATTTATAGCCAACATCCTTGACTTACCAGTCCTATATCCTCAGATGACCCTTCTCAACCAGGTGAATGATCAGGCTCCATCTAGAGCAGAGAGGACACCAATTTCCATACTGTTAAGAAAAACATTATTATTAAATAGTAGAAGAAAAGACTAGAAGAAAATAACTTTTATTTGAAGCAATGTAGGTGGTGGTGAGGACAGTGAGGTTGTGGAATGCACTGCCGGGTGATGTTGTGATGCTGATTCAGTTAATGCCTTTAAGAATGGCTTGGATGATTTTTTGGACAGACAGAATATCAAAGGCTATTGTGATACTAAACTCTATACTTAGTATAGATATGGGTATATAGAATTTATACGAAAGTATGGAGGGGTGTGTGTATGGATGCTGGGTTTTCATTTGGACGGGTTGAACTTGATGGACTTTGGACAGGTTTCAAGAAAGAACTGTATCTGGAGTCTGAAATTGATCAAGCCCTACACCTATTCAAATTGATGTACACTAGACAAGGTTGCCCAGATAAATATTGGTGCCCCTGGGTAAATATTGGTGCCCCCTGGCGTAGTAACAACAGGGAGGCCCTGCCCTCTTAACCAGTCTTAACACCAATTTCATTAAGAAACTACAAGGCTAATATTGGGAAACTTTTTTTCACATGATATACATGTTTAGTTCCTTTGTATCTTGTCATTTTTTCCTTAGTTTCCTTAGTTTTATTTGCTATTGGTAAAATATCACAAAACAAATATACTACATGACTGTACGAAATGCCGTCTTCTATATATCAGGGTGACTGCCCATATATACTGACTACTGGACAGGCTTTAACATAATCTGTGTATTTGCTGTAATGGAATAGCACTGTCATGTAATATGATGATTACTTTATTACAATACCTCATCTGCAACAAAATATGCTGCCTTAATCTGTCCAAGGCTGTAAAGTTGCACATTAGATTTGACTCTTGCCAAACTAAATTTAATCAAATTGCCAGTGAATGCTGGATTCAGTACATGTCTGGTCCAAACTAAATTACATTTGCTAATTGCCCCTTCTCTCCAATCAACTTTTTAATCAAAGTACATCAGAGAGAAATGCACTATAACCAGGATGCACAACATTTGCTGCCTTATAAGGACACATGTAATTTCACAGAATGAATGACCTCACTAATTGAACTCCACACTGCTATTATTATTTTGAACACTGCTATTATTTGGAACAAGCCTCAATTAAAGATTCAATTACACAGAATCAGCAGCATGTCATGACTGTTAGGTCTGTTGGTTTTCTATTACTCTACTACACCTACTAATACATTAATTGCCATATAGAAATATAATTTTGACCAAAAACAGTGATTGATCAGGTTAGTTATATCTGCCTTAGTGTATTTTAAACACCTGCAATATAGAATATTAGGAATATTTCTAAATGCAACCAGTGCCTAATTTAAATTTTTAAGCTTCAAGTACTGAGCATTAGAGATGCCATTTATGAGCAAGGTGTGCCTTTTGTTGTTCTGCTGCACGGTGTTGGCCAGCACAGGACACAGCTCTGCCATCAGTCCTGGACCATCAATAACTGCAGCACCTACACCTGGGGCCTTCTCTGAGCAGAATGCATTGCAGTTTGCATATAGGGAAGGAAGCAAGAAAGCCATATCATTGCTGGAGATCAGGGTTGGCTGGTGGCCCCCAGCACATGCACAGTATAGGGAATATCACCTCTCACCATCTTAGCTCCACCACCAGATTTATCTGCAAGTGTTCAGCAGATAGAATTTAATGTTAAATTAATTTATTTCCCCTCTATACGCCCCAGAGACCATCCCCTTACATCTGGAACCTAAGACTCCTCCCCTTGCTTGCCAATATAGAAATTAGAGGCCTGCTGATGACCCAGGTTGTTAGGCTGCCTGAAAAAGCATAGCCAAGCCAATCCCTGCTATCCTAAAACTGGCCAAAAACCCAAAGGTTCAATATGTTTATAATGGCTTTTTTAGCAGATCAGGGGTCAATCAAAGCCCTCCTAACCAGTGTGGACCTACAATATTTGGCCACCCATGCCCCTCCAGTGACATCAGAGATGGGTTGTGCACATAAAGAACAATAGTTCACCAGATCAGTCTGGATACAGGTTGGAATAAGGAAAGTTAAGGTTGGAATAGGGCAGGTTGGAAGAGGGCAGATTAAGGTTAAAAGAGGGCAGGTTAGGGTTGATTGGGGGCTGTGTTTTGCCTTCCTGCACATCACTGACTCCATCCTCTCTCATGTGTCTGATTTTGCATCTCCCAGCAGTAATGCTGCCAGAGTAGAAGTTCCCATCTCCTCAGGGGTAACATGAACTTAGTTATAAGCACATAGGTCATTATTGTTATAATGTACTGATTCTTAGGTATTTTCAGTATATAGAAATGTACAATTACCGTGCACCCCGCCATTGATACCAGCTTTGGAGTGCAGATACTCATTGGAAAAAAAAATATATATATATATATTGGAATTGCAATTAACACCACCCTCGATAAACAAGACAAACAATGGTTGAAGTACTCTGCTTCAATAAATTAATTCTTTGTATTTCAAAAGCAAAGAAAAGTGACACATGTTCTAACACGAAACAACAGATTGTTTACCATACAATATATTGTTTTTCTTAGCAGGGGTAGTCCAAGGTGAGTAGGTCATGAGGGTCTTATCCAAGGCCTAGTCGAACGGGCCAAAGCATGTTTGATTTGTGCCTTCAGATACTGCCTTGATGTGGCTTTGAATCAGGCAGACTATTCCAGGGCATAGAGCCCACGGCATCTCCTGCGGGATGAACTGCCAGATGCTTGTGCACAAAATACCAATCTGTTAATGCAGAAACTCCCAGCACTGACACTAATAATGAGAGAAAGCAAAGAAAGGGAGAGGGAAGAGCAATATGAAAACAACCAGGGTAAAAAAGGCACACTGATGACAGATCACTTAAAACAATAATAAAGTGACTCCAGAATAATTGCTAATACACCCTTCTTTGATAGTGTCACGTGTTTGAATACAACTTGCTCTGATTTGGCGGAGGTTAGACCCATATGTTCATTAAATCAGTTATTTTGAATATTTCTGTTTAATATTTTACACTGGAATGGAGCCATGCTGCTTACTGTTATGGAAATGTTAACAGTCTGCAGACTGATCATTTGTATCTGCAGTAGTGAGGGCTTGTAAAACTTTTATATGGCTCCTTCTTTATTATTCTAAGACCTCTGCAATTCTGCAATTGGCTGAACAAATGGCCCAATTACAAATAAAGTACAGGGTGCAAATGCAAATTTCAGATGCAAATCTGAAATGTTTTACCTACAATTCTGCATTTAATTGCCCAGAATTCTAGTGTTAATTGCAGCCATCCAAGTAATTGCATCTGCTGGAATTGCAACTAATACATCAAAGCAAGCCCACGTCTTTGCACATCAATTGCAACAGGCATTTTCATCACTGGGCCTATTACTTCAAGTGTTCTGCAATAAAATGACATTGTCATGTGATTCTTTTGGGGCAGGTCAGGTGTGCCCAATGACGCAAGTTGCTTTGGAACACTACAATCATGGCTATGATCAGTGTGGCGGTAGCTCCAGGGTTCCATGGCATTAGTAGGCACATAAATCCTTCAAAACCTGCAAAATGGCACGCACTAAACAGAACTCCAGGCAGCGGTAAAATTCAAATCACTTTATTGGACAAACATTAATTGTCCTAACACGTTTCGTGTGATCCCAGTCTGGTACCGGAATTCTACAAGCAGTCTCAAAGGAAACCACGAGATGGCGGTCCAGTGGCCCCCCTATGGATGGGTACTGTCAGGAGCGCCCGATGGCGCTACCATCTCTCGGGCGGTGATGCATCCAAGATGGCGGCACCCATGAACCACATGGCCCAACGCCAGCGTCACTACGGCAGTTTGATTCCCGATTGTAAATTTTGTTTTGAACATTCCTGGGAAAAATCCTGTTATATTGATTCCTGGAGTTTTGACCCTGCCTGAACCTCGACTTTGATATTATTCTGCCTGCCTTTTGGACTTTGGCCTGGACTTTGGTTATGATTTCGCCTGATCCTATTTGTACCGCGAACTTGAACTTCAACACCTAAAGCTTCCTACTCCTGCTGGGAGCCGATAGGCCCCCTGACAGTTATTTCTGCAGTGAGCGGATTTTACATTGAAAGCTTATCACTATAAAAGTTTGTTTAAATTGATTATACAGCAGGGAGGTTGGAAGTGTCCCTTTTTCGTTTGTGTTTGGCGCTTGATTAGTAAGCACATGACTTAGCAGAAGAGGCCGGACAGATGTAATTGCGCTTAATGCAACAGTAGGGAAAGTACTTTATAACATGCCAAGCAAGGTGGAAGAATGATCTAATTTATAGCAGCAATGCCATATCGGTTATTTGGGAACAAAGTTACATGTGCAGCCACATAAATGGACCCAAAGACCTTTAATGAATCATGTCAATAAGTGTAACATTTGCTTGCATTTATGCACCCGCACATAAAACCCGCACAGTACAAATCGGATCATTCGCCCACCATGCTTGGGATCTTGTTTATAATGCATAAGTAAACTGCTGGTTAGAGAGAAGGGGACAGATTACATGACTACTAGAATATAAATATAGAATGTAAAACAGGTCATGGCACAGTGGGCATTTTCACGGCTCTCTGGAAGAAGTGGAACAGTCAAAACGCAATTCCCCACGAGCAGCTGCTTCCAATTGATATAAACTGTCCATGGCAGATACTGATGTGGACACTTATGGATTGCTCAGTAGTGTAGCAGAAGAGTGAATCCTTGAGTCATCAGCTCCAATATCTATTAAAGGCAGTGCATTTGCCTTTCGTTTTGATGCCAAATAGTGTCAGCCAGAATAGGGTGTTGCACTCAAATGGGAGACTGAACTCAAATAGTCTGAGATTCTCAACCTTTCTGGAAGGCTTATCAACACTTATATACTGCTTTCTGAAGAGGTCATAGTTGATTTAGCGTGATGAGGAAGTTTGGAAAAAAGACACTACATAAAATAAAAGTTGGGAGAACATTGCCATAAATATTATAACATATTGCCACATTTGTTTCTGACCAACAATATAATTCATATTCTTGGGTTATATGATGGAAGAAAGGATTATTTACATTCTGGCTCTTCATTTGTTATTGCACTACAAATCCTTGCAACCCTCCCCAGACAAATGCCTTATGTAGCAATTCCCAAGAACCTACAGATCTGCTGCACAGACCCTTAAAATCCTTTCCATTCTGTCTATCATCATTCTCATTGCCAGCAGTAAGAGCTTTGCTAATTGCCCCCTGCAGCTCAAACATTACCAATAACAAGTGGCTTGTAAATCCTGTGTCTGATGTTAACATTTGTGCACAGCAATTAGGAGCGAGGTCACAAAAGAAATGCCACGCATTCCTCATTGTGGCACGAGTTATCCATCAAGCTTATTTCTCTGTCCCCCAGCTTTCTTCCTGACATGATGGGTGACAAATGCTTGGTAGGTACATTTTGTTCTATATAATATATATATATATATATATATATATATATATATATATATATATATTTTTATAGCGATTTTACTAATCTTCCTCCATAGCAGTGATACAAGTGATTACATATATTTTGTGCCACAACAGTGATGGCCCTGTATAGTTATTCAGAGCCATAAAGAGTAACAATAAAGTATCCCCCGCCGTAAGTGAGGTTAGAATGCAGAAAGGTCGATCTTGTACACATAGGCAACAACAATCCAAGGACTGTTGTTAATATATCAACAAATAGACGCAGGAAAGCAAATAGCTAAATACAGACGGGGATAAAATAAATATAGAGTATAAAAATGTAACCACATGCTGAATTCAGAACTACAGCATGTTAAAGGGATACTGTCATGGGAAAACATGTTTTTTTTTCAAAACGCACCAGTTAATAGTGCTGCTCCAGCAGAATTCTGCACTGAAATCCATTTTTCAAAAGAGCAAACAGATTTTTTTATATTCAATTATGAAATCTGACATGGGGTTACTTATTGTCAGTTTCCCAGGGCCCCCAGTCATGTGACTCTGATAAACTTCAGTCACTCTTTACTGCTGTACTGCAAGTCGGAGTGATATCATCCCCTCCACCCCCCCCCAGCAGCCAAACAAAAGAACAATGGGAAGGTAACCAGATAGCAGCTCTGTAACACAAGATAGCAGCTCCCTGGTAGATCTAAGAACAACACTCAATAGTAAAAGCCAAGTCCCACTGAGACTCATTCAGTTACATTTAGTAGGAGAAATAACAGCCTGCCAGAAAGTAGTTCCATCCTAAAGTGCAGGCACAAGTCACATGACTGGGGGCAGCTGGGAAATAGGACAATATGTCTAGCCCCATGTCAGATTTCAAAATTGAATATATAAAAATGTGTTTGCTCTTTTGAGAAATGGATTTCAGTGCAGAATTCTGCTGGAGTAGCTCTATTAAGTGATGTGTTTTGAAAAAAAACATGTTTTCCCATGACAGTATCCCTTTAAGCTTATGTAAGAAGACTGTCCAGAACTTGAGAATAGGGTTGCCCAGACACATACAAAAGCTCCATGCTGAATGACTAATTAGTGATTCATTTAGACCCCTTGTGCATGGCTGCACAGAAAACATCACAGACTGCAGCATAGATATATATTAGGCATACACAGAACCTTGCATTTTCAGGATTAAGAATTTGGCTGAATACCAAACTGAATTGGACTCTTAGGGCTGAACTCCACGGTGCCGCTTGTTCTGATCTGACGTGATGAGAGGAAGTGAATGCGACGAGATGGATGCGCCGAATATAATGTAATAGGACAGTCGTGTCGGATGCACGCAGCTTGTAGGCTCGACATTCCTATTACTTACATTATATTCGGCGCATCCATCTCGCCACATCCGCTTCCTCTCATCGCGGCAGATAGGTACAAGCCACACCGTGGTGTTCAGCCCTTACAGAGAGCAAGAAATACAGAGATGTCAGTGGAAAAACCTAATGCGTGCGATGAGTGCATGCCAATTTTTTTCCAATTGGATAGGTTTCCGGATTCAGTTTGGCCAGGTTATTGGATTCGACTGAATATGAATTTTGCGAACAAATAGCTTGGTTTGGGCTGAATCCTGAATCGAATAAATAATTCGGTGCATCCCTAATCTACATTGACTGCTAGAAGGTGAATTTAGTTAGCACATGTTTCAAAAGGGGAGAGGGAATTTACAGATGGGAAGGATTTGGGCGAATCAAAAAGATTCCTGGAATTCACTTTAAACCTGACCCTAATCCTGGGGTTTTAGCTCTCCCTATTTGCACTTACAGTGCCGAATAAGCATGCAGAAACAACTGAATAAAATAGAGATCAGGCTGCAGAGCTTGTGTATGGAGTGCAAACAGGGTGACTCTCTGCCTGGGCATCAGCTGTAGCTAGGAAGTTAGGCATTATTGGGCAAATTGTTGGTAAAAGATGGCACCAGTAATACTTACGGACAGATTTATCAAGGTGTGAAATTAGAACTCACCACAGAAAAACTCACCCACTTTTTATTCATTCCTATAGAATGTTTAGAAGTGTCTTAATCAATGGGTGAAAGTTAGAGTTAACAATATCAGTTTTGCTTGTAGCCTCATCTAAAAAGAGCCCTACACTCTGTATTATGATGCTAAATGAATGACCATTCCCTCAACTTATTTCATTGGTTTTGTTTTTTTAAACTTGTTTGTATTGAATATTTTGAGACAATACAAAACAATTAACATAATGAATTGTCTTACAACACACTGCATTTTCGTTGTACTTACATGCATGCACTACAGACAGGGAAATTTGATCACGACGACCAATATAAATAGACATCAATGTTATTATGACTAGGGATGTAGCGAACTGTTCGCCGGCGAACTAGTTCGCGCGAACTTCGACTGTTCGCGTCCGCCGCAAGTTCGCGAACGTCGCGCGACGTTCGCCAATAGGCGTTCGCGTCAAAATCGTTCGACCATTCGATCGCTAAAATCGAACGATTTTCGTTTGAATCGAACGATCGAAGCCATTGGATTGAATGAAATGATTCGATCCAATGGCTTCGATCGTTCGATTCGAACGGAAATCGTTCGATCGAACGATTAAAATCCTTCAATCGTTCGAATCGAACGATTTTCGGATGTTCGAAGTTCGCGAACTGTTCGCGAACTGTTCGCAATTTTTGCCGGTGTTCGCGAACGGCGTTCGCGAACACATTGTCGGCGGTTCGCTACATCCCTAATTATGACTGTTGATGCACGGTAGTTGCCGATTCTTGTGTCTCAAGCCAAGGACCCCATATTGCCTGGAATTTATCCGGACATCCTCTGGCCAAATATACCACTTTCTGCAAGGGTAATATTTCATTTACCAGCTGTTTCCACCGATTCAGGGTGGGGGGCCTAGTGTCTTTCCATGTTAGTAATATATCTTTTTTTAGCATAATATAGCATTTGAAGGTAGAACAATCTCTGGCATGGGGGGAGAGTAAGAGGTTCAGAATGGCCCATCAAACATAACTCAGGGGAACATATGTTCGGGAGATCAAACTTGGTCTGGATAAAGTCCAGGATTTCATGCCAGTAGAGTTGTATGAGGGGGCATTCCCAAAACACATGGAAAAAGGTGCTTACCGCAACCCCACATTTATAACAGTCGTCTGGGGTACCTGGGTAGATCTTGGAACTTATTTCATATTTGATGCATATTTTGAGCCTTTAAGAAACCGTGGGTGTATATAGGGCAAATTAAAACACAGCTGCGCACCTTACACAGGAATACAGTGCTGACATCTAGAGAGGCCTGGATTTCTGGGTGCTAGAAAGCACTAGCATGGTATGCAGCTCAGTCGGAAAGGTGGTTGGCAATGAGCAGGGGAAATTCTCACACACATAGGCTGTGGCTTTGCTGTCCTTGTGCTTCAGAGAAAGGAGAAAGGGCAGACGGCTGTAAAGGAAACTGGCTTGTGTCCCCTCTGCAAGGATCAGCACCTGGGACAGCGACAAAAAAAAAAGAAAAGAATGGACAGACGAAAAATTACCCATAAGCATAAAGACAGAACATATTTCACACACTGAACCCTGGATCAGATACAAAGGATCAATAAATTAATTATTCACATTAAAGCCACAACCAACCCTTTTGGAATCCCTACTACTAGTAGGTTATTTCCATACCCTTCTTTACAGTGAAGAAATTCTTCCTATGCTAATAGTGAAATCTCCTTTCTCCCAGCCCCAGTGGATGTACTCTTATCTCCTTTACTGTCCTTTAAACCAGTCCTTGCCGGACACCTTTGTTCTTGCCCTGCCACATATTCCTGGTCAACACTTGGTACATGTATAGCTGAAAGAGAAACCTGGGAAATTAGAATCTTCTTAATTTGCAGGTTCTCCAGTACAGAACACAACCAGACACATGGGCACAAATTCACTAAGCGCCGAAGCGCCGAACGCTAGCGTTAATTCGCTAGCGTTTGGCATTTTTCGTTACTGCGCAAATTCACTAACGAACGCTGGTGTAGTTTTGCTAGTGTTACTTCGTACCCTTACGCCGGGCGAATTTTCGCTAGCGACGTAACTACGCAAATTCACTAACTTGCGCAGTGTACTGAACGCTAGAAGCGCAATAGAGTAGATAGGGATTGTTTCCAAAAAAGTCAAAAAGTCAAAAAATTTCAAAAAACGTTGGCGTGTTTTCTACATGATGGGTGATAGGCTGAAAAAGATCGAAAATATTTTTGGGGCTCCCCTCCTTCCCCCCTACATTTCCTGACTCATGGCAACTTACCTAGACAGTGGGCACATGTGTAGGGCAAAATAAAAATTTTATTTGCTGATTTGAAGGTTTTCTAGGCATTTGTAGTGCTAATACGTATTCCTCCATTGAAATTTGAATTTCTCGCCGTATGCAAATTAGCCTTCGCTAGCGTAACTTCGCTTTACATAGCGAATCAACGCTAGCGCAACTTCGCAACCTTACGCTACCCCTGTGCACAACTTCGGATTTTAGTGAATTTGCGGAGCGCTGGCGAAACTACGCCTGGCGAAGTGCGGCGAAGTTGCGCCTGGCGCGACTTCGCATCTTAGTGAATTTGCCCCATGGAGAGAATTGTGTGGAGAAGCTTTTTAACATCTAAGTTAGTCTCTTACGTGGTTTTATTGCTTGAGCCAAATATACTCCAAAATGTTCTTGCTCCAGAAGAGAATATAATTGCTGGAATATCATTCCCTCCCTGCCCTCCCTCAAATATAAGTCTGAAATTCTCCTTCAAGAATCAGCCAAATAAGGAAACAAATGCCTATGAACTATATTTTAATGACCCTGTTCATGGCCCAGGCTTATACTGGTCTCATTTACTTGGCATGTTGGCATCACCAGGTCTAGATTCAATTGAAAATCAGAGCGGCACCTTTACTATAAAATCATATTCCTGACTGTGAGGGGATAGATGCATTTATAAACACTGTTCATCCATCCATTACACACACACAGGACACAAAACTCTGGCATCAGGACTATATTTAGCAGTGATGAAACCTAAGGAAAAAAAGACTTGTTTATGCTCCATAATTTATACAAGTAGAGTTGTTAAACTCATGGTGCTTCACGCCTTACCCTACTATCACCATCTTACTCAACTACTGTCATCATACCTAGAGCCTTCATATTACCCTACTTGAACCATTTGACCCTGCTGTCACCATTTTACCCTAATATTACCATCTCACCCTACAGCAGCCATTATAACCTAGTCTTCATTTGACTATTTTATTTTCCATCTTGCACTACTGTCCTAATCCCACCATGCTGTCACCTTCTCACCTTACTGTCCCTACCTTACTCTACTGTCACCATGTCATCCTGCTGTTTCCATCACACTGTACTATACCATTATCTCGCCCTACTGTCGCCATCTTGCCTTTTGGTCCCCATCTTACCTTATTGTCACCCACACACAAACATCTATATAATAAAAGTCCATTTCAAATTAAAGCATTCATAGCTGCTGTAAGCTCATTTAGAAATCTCAGCTGTCAATCAAATATTGCCTGCCCCTCCTCTATGCCTTTTTATAGGCAAAATAAGATGGAATAGGAGCGCTATGCCAAGAAAAACTAGTTCATAATAATAGAGTGCAAATGATAAAAATCCTGAAGGTTTCTTCTTCAGTGGTTTAATGTTTCTGTATGGCAGTGTTTTCATCTAGCATTGCTTTAAATTGGATTGAATGATTAGATCAGGGGATCACTATCAATAAAAAAACTAAAAGAGACTGCTCCAGCTCCTCACTCTTCCCCCAACCAGGTGCTCAGTCCTCAGTGTCCCTCACTGAAACATATGACAAAAAAATTAATGGACAGCATTTCTGGACAAGGCTTTATTGTCAGGTAGCTGTACAATGCCTAACACATTTCGGGAGTGTATCCCTTATTAATAGGCTCAAAAAGCCTTGTCCAGGAGTGCCGTCCATTCGTTTAGTTTGTCACAGGGGATCACTATGCTGCATACACACATACTGCCTCCCTAAAAGATTTACAATTGTGTTCATAATTGTAGTATGTTTAAAAAACGAATAAAGCTCAAAATCCTTATAACAGCTTTTATTTCCATACAGGAAAATACAATGGGAACACTGCACATTCTATTCCATCAAAATATGAAGAAAATGTATCACATTTCTGTTATTCCTTTACAGAAAGTGAAGAAAAGGGAATATTGTCTAAACTGACAAATGTTTCAGGATTTTGCTTTCCTTTGAATAACTGAACTAATATTTAGTTGTATAATCAGTGTTTCTGAGAACTGCTGCACATCTGTGTTGTATGGAGTCCACCAACTTCTGGCACATTCCACAATTCTTCTGCATTTCTTGGTTTGGACTCAGAAACAGCATTTTTGATGTTACCCCACAAACTTTCTATTGGATTAAGGTCCGGGGATTGGGCTGGCCACTCCATAATGTCAATCTTGTTGGTCTGGAACCAAGATGTTGCTCATTTACTGGTGTGTTTGAGGTCATTGTCTTGTTTAAACCCCCATTTCAAGGGCATTTTCTCTTTGGCATAAGGCAACATGACCTCCGAGTACTTTGTTGTATTGAAACTGATCCATGATCCCTGGTATGTGATAAATAGACCCAACACCACAGTATGAGACAAATTCCCATATCATGATGCTTGTGCCACCATGTTTCACTGTCTTCACACTGTACTGTGACTTGAATTCAGTGTTTGGGGGTCGTCTGACAAACTGTCTGTGGCCCCTAGACCCAAAAAGAACAATCTTGCTTTCATCAGTCCACAAAATGTTGCGCCATTTCTCTTTAGGCCAGTCAACGTGTTCTTTGGCAAATTGTAAGCTCTTCAGCACATTTTTTTTCAACAATGGGACTTTGTGGGGGCTTCTTGTCGATAGCTTGGCTTCACATAGTCATCTTCTAATTGTAACAGTATCACAGGTAAATTTACACCTTAAATAAACAAAAATGATGCGGTTCGCATTGGAGCTCACCCCGAAATGCTGTGTCTTCCTAGCCGCAGCCTGTGCGAGACGCCAGCTACTCCACGCCGGCATTCAATGCAGAACAAACGGTACTCTCGCATACTCGGCGCCGATCCAGGACACCATGTGAGGACAACAGCGTTCGTGTAAAAATTTTCAGCTTTATTTCAACAAACACACAGGTGAGGGTTGCAGCGGTGGGTGTACAGGGCTGACTTACACGTTTCTTGCCCGATCTCCCGGCACTTCCTCAGAGTCCTCAGAGAAATTTACACCTTCTTTGATTTTCCTGGAGCTGATCATTGGCTGAGTCTTTGCCATTTAGGCTATTCTTTTCTCTATTTAAATGGTATTTTTTTTATTTCTTCCACCTTTTTCAGGTTTTGGTTGTCTTTTTAAAGCATTTGAGATCATTTTAGCTGAGCAGCCTATCGGTTTCTCCACTTCTTTATATGTTTTCCCCTCTCCAATCAAATTTTTATTCAAAGTACGCTGTTCTGAACAATGTCTGGAAGGAGCCATTTTACTCAGATTTTCAGAGAGCCTGTATGGGCAGAAAAAGGGCATGACTGGCAGGCAAGGGGGAAGAGAAAAAGGAAGGGGCAGAGGAAGTGGTAATAGGTTAGCACAGGTAGGGGGTTGGGAGATAAAAGGAGAGAGCGGGAGAATGGTACTTCCTTTTCCTACCTGGGACAGTGGGAGGTACACAGGACAGAAGCAGGCCCACCTCCCTGTTTTTTGGGCAATAGGGAGTTTCCTAAATTTCCAGGAAAATGGGATGCCTAAAAGGGGTAGATAATTGTCCCAGCGTTTATCAGTGGTCCTGGGAAATCAGGGAGAAAAAGGTGGAACTATGATGGGTTTCGGAGAAATGAAGGTATAGTGTATAATGGGCCAACTCAGCATGGGGTAGCAAAAGAAAAATACCATTGAGTCGGTGTATTGCGGCTGATGGGCACATAAATAAAAGACATGATGGGTGCAGTGGTATGGAGGTATAATGCACAAGATGGTAATCCAAGGACCATCTGCGCAAGAACAGATTAAAAAATTGCTATGGAATATTATGGGTGTTAAAATGTCAATTGTTTTGTAAACGGTTAATAACTACTACAGATTGTTGGTGGTTGAATGATTTCAATATGTAAAAGTTAATAAAGAAGCTGCGGCCATAATTATCCAAATGAAATATGGTGTGGTCTGTTTTATTGGGAGAGAGGTTTGGGGCAAGGTCGCAACCAGGGAGCGAGATGATGGGTAAGTATAAGGTCTCCCTCACATTCTCTCCACTCCCGGCCTTTCATCAGTCATGCACTATAACCAGCATGCACAACATTTGCTGCCTTCCTTCTTTAAATAAGGGCTGTAACTGACACCTGTTTTTTCACAGAATAAATGACCTCACTAATTGAACTCCACACTGCTATTTTTTGGAACAAGTGATTATTATTTGGAACAAGCTATTATTTGGAACAAGCCTCAATGAATGATTCAATTACACAGACCTCAATGAATGATTCAATTACACAGAATCAGCAGCATGTCATGACTGTTTAGCCTGTTGGTTTTCTATTACTCTACTACACCGACTAGTAAATTATTTGCCATGTAGAAACAGTGACAGTGATTGATCAGGTTAGTGATGTCAGACTGCTATTATTCTGAACACAACTGAAGTTCTTTCCACACTGTGTGGTCACAAGATGGGAGTCCCTGCCTTTCTACATTGTTTTTGCTTTCTCTCATGCTGCGGTTTTTGTGTCCGGCTTTGTGATTAATTACTTAGATCTCCACAGCATAATTCATTGTGTGTTAGTGTCTCCAGAGGCAGCACCGCACAGGCAGATAAGGTGTATGCTGTCGGCTCTGTGTGTTTAACAAGTTATGACATTTTTGGTAATTATTCTTCAACAATTAACGGGCAGAGAATTAACAGACACGATATGTGCTTTTGTTACAGTGGAAACAACAATCAATGCTATTGATACTTTTGATAAGTTAATTTTCTATTCAGGTCCTCTCCTATTCATATATCAGTTTCTCAGGCAAATCACTTACTAGTTGCCAAGGTCATTTGGACCCTAGCAACTAGATAACTACTATATAACGTTAAACTGGAGAGCTGCTGAACAAAAAAGTGAAATAATTAAAAAAGGCCAAACAATTTACAAATAATACAAAATGAAGACCAATTGGCAAAATATCTCAGAATATTACACTTCATCATACTAAGGGCTCTTACACAAGGCCGTTTTTTTTTCTGAACTCCTCTGCGTTGTGCTTTCTTCCGTTCAGCCGCAGGGGAGCGCAAGAGTAGACGCACTCAATAATTGCGAAGACAGCTGTACTCACACAGACGCATGTATGCACCAAATGCAGGTGGAATGCAACATTCTGCGTCCCACCTGCGTTTGCCGCATACAACGGTGAACATAGTTGTGTGTAAGTACACAAGGTTTGCTTTGGTGTACTGAATAATACATTGTTGCTTTTCTTGTCTTAGTGAACCACTCCTGGGTGCAAATGAATTTCATTAACGATTAACAAATAATAATATGGAGAGATAATCCTTAAGGCCATGTTCTAGAATGGAGATCATTACCCTCTCACTTGATCTTCTGCCTGAGATTTCTATTATAAAACAGGAGATTAAGAGGTCTGGCACTTGAGATCTTTGCTGCATGACTGGTTATTGTACACAGTGCATATAATCCTGAACCTCGCATGAAGCTCCCTGCCTGAGGAATGCAGATAATTAGGAGACTGATTCCTATTACCAAGGTTGGGGGGTCTAAAATAACCAAGAAATTGAATTAGAATCAAGCTTTCCACTTTGTTTGATTTCTTTTGTCTCCCATTGGATTCTGGTTCATTGCCTTCTCTTCCGACTGGGCTCAGGTCGGACAGATCAGGGGCTGACGCAGCTGTTCACAGGGAGCTCATTTATTAATCGTGGCATCGGAGCGCCCTGTTTCCTGCTGCTAATACAACTATTCATACAACAAACAGGCTCAGTCTCAGAAGTGGGTCAGTTGTGTTAAACCCAGAGAGGCAGCTAGATAAATGCGCCTGACACTGGCAGAGGACAGGGGAGAGACAGAGGGAGGATGGGGAAAAGAAAGATAGAGAATGGGATGCTTTTAAAGAGAGGATGGGAAGAGGAAAGGGTCACAACATCTAAATAGAACAAGTGTGTGAAAGAAGGGAGGTAGGAGGATAAGTACACAGTCAAATAAACAAAGCTGGACTAATGCAAAATTCTGTCTGTTCCCGAAACAAACGGGATGTTGTAACGTCCCATATTCCATAAATAATAATAAAGTTGTTGCAATACGTCACGGGAAACTCATTTTAAATGTCAAATTTCAAATTATTTTCTAGTACACATATATGAACACAAAAGCAGTTTCCACTATATCTGTAGAAATAAATAACAGTCATCCAACTGGCTTTCTCAAATCAGAATCACTATTTCTATTTTTTTTTTTTTCGTTCCTGTGCTGATACAGGTATAATTACCTTAGCCATCAAAGCCGCAGTTTAAATATCAGAATGGAAAATGTATGAATATATAGATAAACAATTGGCAGACCATGCCAGTCAGCAGATATTTATTTTCAAACTCAATCGAGAGGTTGAAGTCAAAGGCCAGGCCTGGATTTGTGGGGATGTGCAGGAGATACAGACCAACCTCATTTTCTGCTGGATAATTAGTGACGACCCCTAAGCTCAGCTTCTCAACAGCTGCTCAGAGCCCACTGATCATGTGAGTGTCGCAGAGACTTTCCAAGATGGGGACCCCCTGTTTGAAGTCCTGGATCATTGCTGCTTTTGATAATTTCAGTATATAAAATATGGCATGTTTTGCTATATTCAATTTTAGGGTTTAGTTCTCTTATAAGAGCAGGAAAGAATAGCTACTTAAATTTCCCATGCGCCAATCCGCATTGCTCCCGTCCCGATTATGAAAATTTGAGAGAATAGAAGGGAGGGGGCTATGTGACGGGGCCTAGGTGCACCAGTTATGTAAATCCGGCCCTGTCAAAGGCAACTTGTTTAAAAACAGCAAAAAAATTAAGACCAATTGCAAAGTGTATCATGGTAATCATTATAGCTGTATTTATAACTGTTGTTGCCCTGGGCACCGGACCATTGTAAGTAGCTATTCTTTCCTGCTCTTAAAGGAGAACTAAACCCTAAAATTGCCATATTTTATATACTGAAATTATCAAAAGCAGCAATGATCCAGGACTTCAAACAGGGGGTCACCATCTTGGAAAGTCTCTGCGACACTCACATGATCAGTGGGCTCTGAGCAGCTGTTGAGAAGCTGAGCTTAGGGGTTGTCACTAATTATCCAGCAGAAAATGAGGTTGGTCTGTAACATAAGATGATGCTACAGGGCTGATTTTTAAATTCTGATGCTAGTTACACTGGTTTATGTGCTGCCATGTAGTAATTATCTGTATTAATTACTAATCAGCCTTATATTGTGACATTTCTTTTCTATATACATTCAGTATATTGTGCACAGAGCTTGTGCAGTGAATCAGCAGAAAAGAAGATGGGGAGCTACTGGGGCATCTTTGGAGACACAGCTCTTTACTGCTAAAGGACTGTGGTTCCCTTGAGCTGGTACAGAAGCTCAAAACATAATGTATAGGGATGCACCGAATCCACTTTTTTGGATTTGGCCGAACCCCCGAATCCTTCGCGAAAGATTCGGCTGAATACCAAACCAAATTCGAACCATAATTTGCATATGCAAATTAGGGGTGGGAAGGGAAAAACATTTTCCACTTCCTTGTTTTCTGACACAAAGTCATGCAATTTCCCGCCCCTCTCCTAATTTGCACATGCAAATTAGGATTCGGTTCAGACAGGCAGAAGGATTCGGACGAATCTGAATCCTGCTGAAAAAGGCCGATTCCTGGACGAATCCCAAACCGAATCCTGGATTCTGTGCATCCCTAATAATGTACAACATTTCTAGCTACTTCTTTAGTTAGGCTTTACTTCTCCTTTAAGGCCTATTACATACTTGGTGTTTCTCAATGGCATGTATACAGTGGCAGCGTGATCACATTCCTTCTTGTCACATCATTAAGTGAATGTATGAGGGCAGATCAGCCTATTCTCTACCAGCATGTTTATACTATCTGAGAGAACATGTGCTGCTTACAATGGGTATCAGATCAGATCTGTGTCACTTTGACAGAATGCTCTATTATAAAGATAGCTAGAATCTCAGCCGTAAAGCAGGGCAGGACTGCTGCTTACAAGCAGGGCCGCCATCAGAAATCGCAGGGCCCCATACGAAAAAATTTCTTGGGCCCCCTGGGCTGCACCCACCACAAGCCCCACCTACAGGTCCGCCCTCCCCACCCCACAGGTCCACCCCCCATCACACACTAAAAAAATAAAAAAACATTGGTGGCTATGGTTCCCACATGTTAATAAAAAAACATTTGTGTTCAGGGCCCCCCCCATTGGAAAAAAACATTTGTGGTCAGGGTCCCCCATTAAAAAAAACATTAGTGGTCAGGGCCCCCCATTAAAAAATATTGGTGGCTAGGACCCCCCCCTACATTATAAGAAAATTGGTGGCCAGGGCCCCAGTTAAATGTCCATGTAAAAAAACCTGCCCCCCCAGAAGTTTAAAAAAAAATTGGTGCCCAGGGTCCCCCCACACAACAGGGACCACAAAGGGTTACCTTTAGGGGGGCCCTGCCATGTTGCACTTACTTCATTCGTGTGGCCCACCTGCTGTCAGTGAGCTGCCAACTACAGAAGGGAGGAGGGGAGCACAGGTGGCTGCATCTTCTTCCAGTGACAGCATTTTCTTCCCTTATTGGTCACAGAATTTCAAGTCCTGGTAAAGCTGCATGGTGATTGGATGAGCTGGAAGAGAAGTTCAAACCTCAGCTATCCAATCCCTGAGCAGCTCAACCGGGACTTAAACTCAGTGACCAATAAGGGGAAGTAATGGACAGAAGATACCTCCCCTTGTGCTCCCGCCCTGCCTTCCCGAAGTCGGCAGCTCTCAGAAAGCAGGGGGCCCGGCTAATCAAGAAAGTGTGGTGTGGCCAGGCCCCCCTTACCCTCGGGGCCCCCTACAACTCTCCCCCCTGTCCCCCCTTGATGGCTGCCTTGCTTACAAGTATCAGATTGGATCTGTGCAGCCACTGTGACAAAATGCTCTGCTATAAATATAGCTAGAATCTCAGCCATAAAGCAGGGCAATTGTATGGAACCTGCATATATTTAGAACCAGAAAGTGTATTAGTAAATGCCCTGTAACTGTGTAGGGCTTCCCAGAATGCTAGAAGGCAACCATAAGAGGAAGATACTGCACATGTGAATATTGTAGGTGATAGTGGCAGGACTACAAAAGAAGCCAATCTAATCATAAGCAGGATAGATGTTGCAGGAACATATAATAAAATTATCTATTTGTCCTGTCTGGGGAGAGAAGGATGCCAGCACTTTGAAATTGAATGCAGTTGAGTTCACCCCTGTAGCCCGAAGTCCCAAGCAGATGCCCACACTTTCCTTTAAACCACCAACAGGAGAAAGTAACAGTTTCCTTTGGGAGTAGGGAGTGCAGTCCTGAGCTGGGTGTAAACAGCAAAGACATGTACTCACAGCTGTACTTAGTGCTGGGACAATCTATTTACCTGACAGCATACGCTGTGCAACAGAGGTACAGACACCAGCTGCCGGAGCAGCAGAAAGTAGGGCAGCTGCAAAATGGCAGGATGGAGAGCTAGAGATCAGAGAGAAGCAGAGATAAATAGAAGGCGACAAAAGGAGCAGGGGGGAAGGAGGAAAGAATCAAGATGCACAAATTGGTATTAAGGAATGAAAATGAATCAGAGAAGGGAGATGTCAGAGGAAAGAAGATCCAAAGAGCAAAAGTAATAATGAGAACAGAAATGATAGGAAGGGACAAAGAGACAGACATGGTGGTGCGAGAGAGAGAGAGAGAGAGAGAGAAGGAGCAAGGGGGTGAGATAGAAAGTATGAGAATTAAAGAGGGATTAAGGAACACAGTCACTCCGAGGAGACAGCTCATATATGGAATTCTCATTTTATCTGCTCCCCTAATAAGCAGAGTTCTACTCATGTACACATAACTGATAACTTTAACTGCTGATGAAATACGTCGAGTTACATGAAGTCGACACTCTCTGAAACACACCTTCAATTCAAAAAAGGGAAAATCTGGCCACCAAGGGCAGTTTTAACTGGACCCCCTATACTTACTGGGGCCCGCCAACAACTGCAGTGTCTGCTTTTAATACTGCTACACCCCTGGACAGAGAGAGGAAGACAAGTGAAAGGGGCTTTGGTCGATATCCCAAACACAATGAAGAGTGAGTTGTTATTAAATGGAATATTACCTTGTTAGGAATGTACATCCTCTGTGCAGCTTCTAGCACTTCTCTATGGTTTGGATCTTCTCTGTTTCCACACACAACCACCTGGGAATAAAGATCACCGACTACCATTCCTTCCGTTTTATGGTTTACACATACAGAGCAGCCACAAGGGATACTTTGGTAAAAACTTTCATTTAGAAGTAATCAATAGCAGCACTCTCAGTTGTTGTATATCTGCTCCAGTTGAATATACAAAGGGTCTGGCAAACCAGTGAGATATTTTATTTATTTTTACTGTTGATATAATTGCAGAAAAATAGCATTATAAAGGATTTGTTGCAATACCACTTTTCACCAGCTCTGGGCAGCCACTTTAGGGTGAAGACACGCAGCTACTTGTTGTGGCCACATAATTCTAAAAAAATACCCAGCCATAGACAATATTGAGAATTGCGTCTGTTAAAACACACGTAGTATCTTAAACCAATTATTACTATTGTATATTTTGTAGCCTTCACTAGTAGCTGCTACTAATAGCTCTTGTGTGTCTTCACCCTTACAAATAGCAAAGGAATAGAACTGCTGAAACGTCTGATTTGTGCTGTAGATAACACATTTAGGGGTCCGTTTACTAAAGTGCGGTAAATCTGACTTTAAGTTTCCGCATGTTATCGCTGAGAATGTTTTTACGTCAGAATATTCGCAGCGACTAAGTTTACTAAACAGCGATGCGATCAGAAGTCATTGCGATCACTTGCGGTAACTACGTTAAGGAACCAGCTTACATTAGCAGTAATTTTAGCAAGTTGCGAATTTTCTGGCGAAAAATTACGTTTTTGTGAATATTTATGCTATAAAATAGTCTTGTTTTATGGCGGTTATTATGGCAATTTTTACTGTGACATTTATGGCCAGAAATGCATCTTCAAAACTCATAAACTTTATTAACTGATAATTATACCATCCAGCAACATTACCAGAGTGCCAATAGAATCATAGGAACCAGAAATCATACCAGTCAATCTCTTTGCTTTATAGAAATGCACAGTTTAATGTAGCCAATCACAATGAAACCAAAAAAGCGTAGAGGCTGACGAATCCTTGGACTGTGATGCCCACTGCCAATAATACGACTCTGAGCTGAACATGCTGCTTTTGCAGCAAATAGAAGCAGAAGCCAAAACATTCTGTCAGCAATAGCTACAGATCTCTCTCCTGTCAGCAAAGAATGATGGGTAAAAAAAAAACTAGTATTATGGGATATTTCCTGCCCCTTGAGAATTTTCTGGTGAAAAAAATACTTTTACGCCACTACATAGGTGGCGATAAAAGTTTGCGAATATTCTGGCGTTAATTTTGTCTTTAGCACATTTCGCTGTTTAGTAAACCAGGCGTTAATGTATACGTAGCGTTATTTTCAGTGAATGCGATAACTGGCGAACAATTATTCTTGCGCAAGAAAATTTGCAAATTTATATTTACCGCAGGTTAGTAAACTGGCGATAACATATTTGGCAAAAATTCTGTCTATATTTTGTGCGAATATTTTTAACGCACTTTAGTAAACGGACCCCTTAAGCTTAAAACAGAATACTGTATGAATAAACCATTTACCAGAAAGCCATTGTTTTATGCAAGCGTTTGGCCTATTTGACAGTATATTTCATACTAAAAAGTTGGTATGCATAATACACAATAGCTCCAATAAGGAAGTAAAAAATAAAGAATCACCTCATACAGTGGAGTAACTAGATGTTACTGGACCCACAGCTAATTCATTTTAGGGCCCCCAACATATGCAGAGATTGTCCTGTTTTACCAGTATATTTTGAAATTGCTCATTATTTGGGGTCATGAGGCCCCCTATACCTCCTGGGCCCCCCTGCAGCCGCAGGGTCTGCTTCCTCTGTAATTTTGCCCCTGGCCTCATATAATAATAATAAATTGTTTCCCATACATTCTATAAGGTTTTACTTTGATATTTACATGCATAAAACCCATCTCAGGAAGAGAGGCCGGGACATTCAGCAACCGTTCTGAAAAGACAGACAGTATCTGTTCTGATCTCTCTATACATTCTCTATGGCCAGTGTAACAGGCCAGCCACAGGAGGTTAACCACAGACAGTGAATTTCCGCTGGGCTCTGCTCCATCTTGATCTGTGAGAAAAGAAAGAGAGAGGCTTGGAACAGGCAGAAAGGAACAAGAACATTGTGTCTAGAGCAAGGCAGTGGAGAGTGGAGTGAAAAGAGTGAACCACAACAAACTGTAATTATGAAGTCCACACAAAAGAGTCTGCCCTAGGTTTTGCAGACGAGAACATCTAGGAAGGAATCTCAATAATACACCACATACATGTGTTTATATCTTGATTATGCAGGCTGCTATTCCATAGACACAATTCCTTTCCAGATGCTATTATAACCACTGGCACCATCTCTCCCTACTATACCTGCTATCCCACAGTCCCTTCCCAGAGACTATTATCCCATTGCTAATATAGGCACCATCTCTCCCTACTATACCTGCTATCCCACAGCCACATTCCCTTCCCAGAGACTATTATCCCCACTGCTACTATAGGCAACATCTCTCCCTACTATACCTGCTATCCCACAGTCACAGTCCCTTCCCAGAGACTATTATTCTACTGCTACTATAGGCACCATCTCTCCTTACTATACCTTCTATCCCGCAGTCACACTCCCTTCCCAGAGACTATTATCCAACTGTTACTATAGGCACCATCTCTCCCTACTATACCTGTTATCCCACAACCACAGTCCCTTCCCAGAGACTATTATCCCCACTGCTACTATAGACACCATCTCTCCTACTATACCTGCTATCCCACAGTCACAGTCCCTTCCCAGAGACTATTATCCCGCTGCTACTATAGGCACCATCTCTCCTACTATACCTGCTATGCAACAACCACAGTCCCTTCCCAGAGACTATTATCCCACTGCTACTATAGGCACCATCTCTCCCTACTATACCTACTATCCCGCAGCCACAATCCCTTCCTTATGCCCACTGCTAATAAAGGCTTCTGTTTTGTTATCCCAATAATATCATATAATCAATCACAAAATGAGGTCATCAAATAAGAAATGAAGAGATAAGTACAACAAATGTAGTTGAAAACCCAAAATACCCCAGAAAGTATCAAATAATTGCCATATTTGCTGACTTATGGTACAGATCAGCAAGACAAGCCTCACCATCCTTCAAAATCAGGAGAATACTTGGGGCATGGGGTGCTATTGGGGTGCTATTAAAAACCATATGAAGCTCATCCACAGCTTCCGGCTACAATACAATGTACACAAATGGGAGGGGGGGGTGGAAGCACTCTAAAGGCTAAGTTATAGTATATTTAAGTATAATGGAAGTGCTAGACCAGGGAATGTGCATTAAAACTAGCACTTCCATTATATATACTGGCAGGGGAGGATAGATCCTTCATACTGAAACCAAGGTTCAAGAGACACTGAAGCCAAGCCTGAATAAACCTGCAGAAATGGAGGGCAGAAATAGGTGAACAAAATGAAATATGGGATTAGCCCATCACGTTCTGATAACAAATAATTAAATGTCTTTATTTCTCTTTAGGCTTATTCCAGGAGTGTTTGGCACTGAGGCATAGGGGAGACTAGATTAACTAATACATCGTTTTTTGTATCTTTAGTTTTTCTTAAAGCCTCATTTTACCAATCATTCCAAGAAGCCAACATTTTGGTATCTCTCAAGGAAAGAGGTTACAGCCTGCAAACTTCATATAATTGATCCCGACGCGCTAAGAATGTTTTGTACCCGAGTAACATCCAGGCCAAACTTAGCAGCAGTGAGCTCCAGGGATGAACGTACAATGAGTACATTTTGACCTTGCAACTCTCCATGAACATCCTACAGCAAACACCAGCCTGTCAAAAACATTATATATTAACATTCATGTCTGTTAAACAGTAGCAATGTATGAAAATAATGCCTAAGAATTGGTCTAGCATAGGCAGCCAATAACTGGGCAGTATTTAACTGCATGTACTGATGCAACTTAGGGGTGGTTCAACTTCGTTAATTTTCAGTATGATATAGAATGGCTAATTCTTAGCAATGTTTCAATTGACCTTCCTTTTTTCTTTTTATAGTTTTTGAATTATTTTCTTACTTTTGACTCTTTCCAACTTGCAAATTGGTGTCACTTGACCGTATTAAGAAACATAAGGCTAAAAATGTATTGTTATTACAAAATTTTATTACTTTCTTTTCAAGCCCTGTCCTATTAATATTCCAGTCTTTTATTTAAATCAACGCATAGCTGTTAAGGTAATTTTGACCCTAGCATCCAGACTGTAGAAACTGCAAACTGGAGAGCTGCTGTATAACGCAAAAAACACAAATACAGGAATAGGATCCCTTATCTGGAAATCCAATATCCAGAAAGCTCCGAATTAGGGAATGGTTGTCTCCCCTAGACTCCATTTTATCCAAATAATACAATTTTTTTAAAAATTATTTCCTTTTTCTGTGTAATAATAAAACAGTCGCTTGTACTTGATCCCAACTAAGATATAATGAATCCTTATGGAAGGAAAACCAGCCTATTGGGTTTATTTCATGTTTAAATGAATTTCTAGTAGACTTAAGGCATGAAGACCCAAATTATGGAAAGATCCGTTATCCGGAAAACCCCAGGTCCCGAGCATTCTGGATAACAGGTCCCATACCTGTATTCCAAAATGAAAACAAACTCTGTGTTGTCTCAAAATATTACTCTCATCATACTAAAAGTTAATTGAAAGGAGAACAACCCCTTTAACTAGTAACTGGTTGCTATACTGCATTGATCTAAATGAACGAATCAAGTAACTCTCAAGGGATAAAAATATTTATTTACGAAAGTTTAGAAGACTCTTATATCAGAACTTATGAAGCATATACTGTAGTATGTCTCGGACAGTGTCACCAACGATATCATTCCCAGATATCTGAAAGCGACAAACATGGTTAGTGTTTATACCTAGGGAATAGAAGTCTTTTGTAATAACTTTTTTCATGTGGAGTGGATTCAATGGCTCACAAAGGCCCCAAAGAAGAATAATAGGTAGGAGTAATGGGCCAGAGCTCAATAACACACAAAAATGGCAGCTCTCGACTACGTATGCAGCAAAGCAGCGTCTATGGTGGCAGCAATGGTGATAATAGCTGCTATAACTGTAGTACTGCTACTAAGCATCCTTTAACAACTAAAGACTTTTGGAGATTTGGTGGTCGGTGAAGTTGAGTTGAAAAAATAACTAAAAATTGGAAGGATGCTCACATATATAATGGGAAAGTCTGGTTTGTCCTAAGGATTATCACCTCTAAAGACAACTTGGTTTTTCCACATTTTTGGTGATATTAAGTAAAAATGTTTAGCACATGTTGCATGACAGTACAACAGAGAAAATATAATTAAAGATTCTTTTACATCCTTATTATGCCCATGTATTTTTCCTTTTTTATTTCTATAATTTATCCATGTTAATGTGTGCTTATGTTGGAACATGTAAAATGCTCATAACTTATCAATGACTTTCAGAGATTATGGAGCAAATACACTAAAGGATGAATTTTTGGAAGCAAAAACTCTGCCACACTTTGCGCCACTTCACCAGGCGTAAATTCGTTAGCACTACGCTAATTCACTAAAATGCAAAGTTGCATCTCAGCAGCCGAACAATGGCAAACTTTCGCTAACGTTAATTCGTGGAATAACGATTGTTCGCATGAGCTTAAATTCGCCTGACGATAAGACGCAATTCTGCGATAGCTACGGTCTCTTTCGTTAGTGAATTGTCCTCTACGACTGTTAACAGCTTAACAGTAAAGGATCAGACAGTACTAGGTGGTTAACGGGCAGAGAGAAGAGTTGAAGCTTTACACTAAGGTGTCAGATAGTACTAACTTTTTCCTTGGTGTAGTGGAGAAGACAGAAATACAGGCAGAATGCTGTGTAGTAGAGAGAAAGCTTTACAAAAAACGATTATTCAGTACTCAGGGCCGCAATCAAAAATCCCAGGGCCCCATACAACAACAATTTCTGGATCTCAGGCCCTGCACTAGACACCATAAAACCCCACACCACAGTAAAAAAGACACACAAACCTGGGCGCTAAAACATAAAAATTAAAAACCCATTAGTGTCCAGGGTCCCCCCTACAAATTAGAAAAAAAAACAATTGGTGGTCGGGACCCCCCATAAAAATTTGAAAAACTTGAATTTGAAAACTTCCCCACTGATGTCCAGCCCCCCCCCCCCACAGGGTAAAAACAGCATTGGTGGCCAGCTCCCTCCCCCCTTACAAGTAAAAAATACAATTGGTGGTCAGAGGCCCCATAGAAAATGAAAAGAATAAAACCTTTGTTGGCCAGCCCCCCCCCCTTACAAGTTAAAAAAAACATGGTGGTCAGGGGCCTCATAGAATATTTTAAAAAAACATTGGTGGCCAGGGGCCTAAAGAGGATAAAAATAATACATTAGTGGCCAGGGGTTTAATAAAATTGGTGAATGAATGTCGACTGAATGTCGTACGAAAATTTGTTTTGTACAATATTATTGGTGCATCTACTTAAGTTGGTTTATGCCCTCTACTTGAAGCTCTAAGTACTATTTGGAACAGAGCTCTTGACCTGCCTCAATAAGGTTTTTAATGTGAAAACGAGTTCCTTTTGAAAACATTAACATATGAGCAAGGAATGGTCTATAAAACTCCCGCTGTAAATCTCACAGTCAGTGTCCCTCTTGGGTCACACACATAAAATACCATATGGGATAGAGAAAGGAAATGAATTCCCCACAAAGAAAGGTGAGGCCATACCCTGAGTGCATACAGGATTGCTCATCAGAAAGGACAGTGTTCTGTTTTGTAAAAAGTAAGGTGGACTTAATAGCAAATGTCTAGTTATGGAAGAGATGGCAATGTGTAGTTTTATTGTATCTTTCTGTACAGGCTGTGAGCAGACTTGGATCGCTGTAACTGCTGAGTTGTGCTTAGTACAGGGGAATACCTATGGTGCAATACAGTAGAACTCCGATTTAAATTTTCCAGGAACTGACACTGTTTTGTTGTGTTCCCTTTCATACAAGCAGCGTTTTGCCTTTCCCGGATTTACGTTGATTGGACGCTGTCCCCTGGAACAGTAAAATCAGGGTTCTACTGTAGTTTTATGATGTATTTTTCTACAAGTTATGGACACACTTATCAGGCTGTTTCTACAAAACTGTGCTAACTACTGGGAAATACCTACAAGGCCATAGGTTTATAGCAAATCAATGGAGAGGCTCAGAGAAAGCTTTGGGGGTTGTTCCTGCTGATTTGTACTTAGTAGAGGGTAGATCCGAGTCTGCTGAGTCACACATTCACATAAACTAGGGAAACAAGGCAAGATGAAAAGAATTACACATTCAGCTCTTTGTACTTCCATTAGACCATCACTCTTTAACCTATTCCCATGGGACCCAGGTCAATTCTGGGAATGAGCTTTGCAACCCAAGAATTAGTTCAGTATTAATTATGCACATAAATATAACTGCTACTGAAGAAAGAATGTCAGATGTATTAAAGAAAGTCATACAAAGCCGCCATAAACAGCATATGATCTCATCCCAGAGGTAAAGAATCCCTATATTAGACAAATAGAAATGGGAAATATTTAAAGGAAAACTATACCCCCCAAACAATGTAGGTCTCTATTAAAAGTTACTGAGTAAAACAGCTCATGTGTAAAACCCTGCTCCATGTAAATGAACCATTATCATAATAATATACTTTATTAGTAGTATGTGCCATTGGGTAATCATAAATAGAAAATTGCCATTTTAAAAAATAAGGGCCGCCCCCTGAGATCGTAAGATTCACTGTTCTCACATACAAACCACATGTAAGGTCACATGAGCCAATTAACAGACAGAGTTCTGCCTTTTGCTTCCTCACTTCTTCCTGTTACAGTTAGTGTTGTAGTATTTCTGGTCAGGTGATCTCTGAGGCAGCACAGATAGAGTCACGAAATGGTGGCTCAAGGCAAGACATGTAAAAGGGCAATATTTATGTAAATATATATTCCAGTTTGGTAAGATTCTTTAAAGGAGAAGGAAAGCTCCAAGACAGTTTATTGCCAATAGAATAGCCACAATAGTGCAAGCTAGAACGCTATATTTATTCTGCAGAATGCTTTACCATACCTGAGTAAACAGCTCTAGACACTGTCTCTGTATGTTTAGGATAGAAGCTGCCATATATGCTTGGTGTGACATCACTTCCTGCCTGAGTCTCTCCCTGCTTACTAACAGCTCTGAGCTCAGATTACAGTAGGGATGGGAGGAGGGAGGGGGAGAGGAGCAAACTGAGCATGCTCAAGGCCGTGCCCTGGAGGTTTAAGCTGAAAACAGGAAGTCTGATACAGAAGCCCATGTGTACACAATAAAAGTAAAGAAATGTGGTGTTTCTTTTGACAGAGGACTCAGAGCAGCATTACTTTGAGGGTTTACTGGTGTATTTATATAGACCTTTCTGATAAAGCTTACTTAATTTTAGCCTTTCCTTCTCCTTTAATATGTCATTCAATTTGATATAAACTATCTGTTGCTTAAGTATTCATTTTGGGGGTATAGTTTTCCTTTAAGAACGGGATGGGAAATATATAAGAAAGGTGTGGTGTTCCTTTAAGAAAATCATGTTTATTATCTGTTTTATGAGAACCATGCGCCACACTAATGCTCTTCTGGGAGCTGTAGTTCAGCCACAGGCTAAAGCCCCCTGTGATAAAGGCTTGCGTAATAAGTATATATAATCCCAACTGTCTCTTGTTTATGTAAGCACATGGCTACAACTACATTTTCTAACATTTTAAGGCAAAGCAGAGTACAGATCCTCTTTGCATTGGTACACCACCCCAACTACAGTGGTGTCATGGCCGTGTGTACATTGCAATCCCTTTAGGGCTAGTCCACACGGGGAGATAGCGACGCGTTTGCGGTCGCGGCGACAAAGCGCTGCGACAGTCGCCGCGACCGGCGCAGGCGACAGTTTTGTATGGGCGCCTATGTAAAAACGCCTGTGCTAACCACACGAGGCGAAGCGCTTTTCAACAGTCGCCTGAAAAAGCCTGGCGAGGCATTTTTATGCGACTGTTGAAAAGCGCATCGCCTCGTGTGGTTAGCACAGGCGTTTTTACATAGGCGCCCATACAAAACTGTCGCCTGCGCCGGTCACGGCGACTGTCGCGGCGCTTTGTCGCCGCGACCGCAAACGTGTCGCTATCTCCCCGTGTGGAATAGCCCTTACTGTCCATTCATCAGATTAGAAGACAGAGATGAAGACAAACAACAGTTTGAAGAGTTTAATAGAGATAGACACAGCTAAAAGCAAAGGTTAAATGTTTCCCAGCAAGTGTTTGGGAAGACCCGTAGCCAGCTCTGACAATGCCTTTTATTTATAGAATGACACTTTGTTACCAATTCCTTTATCCCTGGAGCTCTTATTCTAAGTGCAGTACGGGGCACAAGGTGTCACTCACAGCCCTCTGGCTCCCCCTCTGGGATCTTATTAACGTTACATGTATGACTGCTGTGTTTGTCTGACACCACAGCAAGGAGAAGGCTCACAGGATCTTACCGGAAAGATATATTGGCTTCATCTCTCTAACTGCACTGCTGAAAGCCTCCTGACCCCACGGATACCTGCAGGGTGAGACAGATGTGAGTATGAAAACAAGACAAATAGCAGAGCTTTCCAGTTACTGAAAAAAGGGGAAGGAAAGGTTTTTCCTAAAGGGGTTATTCACCTTTAAATAAACTTTTAGAATCATGTAGAGTGGGATATTCTGAGAAAATGTGAAATTGGTTTTCATTTTTTATTATGTGTGGTTGTTGAGCTATTTAGCTTTTTATTCAGTAGCTCTCCAGTTTGCAACTTCAGCAATCTGGTTGCTAGGGTCCAAATCACCCTGGTGACCATGTAATGATTTGAATAAGCGACTGGAATATGCAGGGCTGGGCCAAGCCGACTGAGTGCCCTAGGCAACCGGTTGGCTAAACCTGCCCCCCCATGTATGCAGTTGCGCGCGGAATACCATAACATGAGGAGGGCAACGAAGGGGAAGCATAAGGGCAGGGGAGGGAGGGACAGAGGAGAGGGAGGGAGAGATGGGAGACAGGGACAGAGGGGTGAGCGACAGAGGGGGTAGTCGAGAACTGCAGAGGGGAGCGAAACCGAACTCGGGTTAGGCAGAAGGATCTTGAACATGCACCTGCCCAGCGCTCCCACAGAGTTGGGCCCTAGGCAGTTGCCTCTTCTGCCTACCCCTAGTTCTAGCCCTGAAAATATGAAAAGGAGAGGGTCTGAATTCAAAGAGGATGAATAAAAAGCAATAACAATACATTTGTAGCCCTAAAAAATATTTGTTTTTATATGGGACCAGTGACCCCCATTTAAAAGTTGGAAAGAGTCAGAAGAAGAAGGGAAATAATTCAAAAACTATAACAAATAAAAACCAATTGAAAAGTTGCTTAGAATTAGCCATTGTGTAATATACTAAAAGTTAACTCAAAATTGAACAACCCCCTTACGTTTAGTGATACAGTCAGAATCCCTTACAATAAGCAACTGTATAATAAATAAATAAACACACACACACAATATTGGTTGGTGCTGTTTAGAGGCTATGCACATACATATACACATATAATACCTAAAAGGGACATCAGTGCTAGTCGCCATGTACTTGCATACCGCTGGGCGGGGAATTAGAGCTTATAGTGTTTTAATGTTACAGAAGAAATAAAACATACATACGTAATACGCAAGAGCCCTGAA
The DNA here is from genome assembly GCA_038501925.1 of Xenopus petersii. Classification (NCBI taxonomy): domain Eukaryota; kingdom Metazoa; phylum Chordata; class Amphibia; order Anura; family Pipidae; genus Xenopus; species Xenopus petersii. The sequence goes on from CM076689.1 coordinate 82,780,485, forward strand.
TATCCTGTAAATGATATCCTTATATCAGGCTTAGTGATGTCTTCAGTAAGAATTTGTCATTAGTGATGTCATTTGTATCATTTAATTCACAGACACATGTGTATTATATAAAAAATGTACAAAATACAAGTACATTATATAAGAATTCATCAGGTTCCATGATCTGTATAAAAGCACTTTATATAGGTCTTTGGCTTTGTGCCTTTATATTGTCATGAACTTTTCATTGACTGATAATACTGTATCCATTTATTTTACAATAAGGGGTAAATTATATCCCATATATTAGAAATAGGGATGCACCGAATCCAGGATTCGGTTCGGGAAACGGCCAGGATTCGGTCTTTTCAGCCGAATCCGACTCCTAATTACATATGCAAATTAGGGACGGGAAGGGAAATCACGTAACTTTTTGTCACAAAACAAGGAAGTAAAAAATGTTTTTTCCACTTTTTACCTTCCTGTCACTAATTTGCATATGCATATTTATATAGGCATTTGTGAATGCCTCTGAGAGCACCCCAGTGAGTGAGACACCCAAGGGAGGATACTGGCAAGGATACAAATGTGGGGCCCCAGTTTTAAGACAGGTCGTAACTGCTACGTTGGAGTGGCTGCTAATTTCCAAAGGGAGAGGCACTTTTAGGAAAGGTAGCGCTACTTGGGGTATAAGAGATCTTTGGAAGGGACATTCCATTTGAACTGAACTGTGTTTTCATTAACCCCTTCCAGAATGATTGGGACTGTGATAATAAAAAGGACTGTTTGGAGAGCACTGCACTGTGTTGGAGGCACTGCACTGTAAATCCCAGTTCCCAGTACTTTTCATACGCAAAAGGGATTCAGGGTTGTGAATTGCAAAGGGTTAATTGCTATTTAAAGAGACAGTAACCAAATTAGGGTTATAGCTGCTTAGTGTCACATGACTGAAGTTGGTGTATTAAAATATTGTATCCCCTGTTGTAAAATATGAGGATACCAGGAGTCACCTCAGAGTTTTATGACCTGCATTAAAGCAGATCTAGTGGGAGATTAAGAGATTCCATGTTTATTTCAATGGCTAAACAGTCCACAGGGTTCCTTGCTGAAGGTACAACGACTTCTTGTGGATAAGGCGATTAACATGGCCTGACGGTATCTGGGTTCTACTGTAATTATTGTTTAAATACCCAGAGGAGCTCCCACTATATTTATAGAAATATCAGGTTGCTGAAATATATAAGAAGTGCACTCTTTGATGATAATTGGTATACATATTTTTGTTCTGCCGGAAGCCATCTTGTATACTCCAAATGTCCCCTTTCTTCTCCACTTCCTGCACAACAAAGGCAGCTGTGATCAGAGGGCAAGGACATTCAATATCCATAGACTAGTTTCAGACACACACACAAATAACATGAATGGTATATGAGTTATTACGGAGAATGAGCAATGTAATTGCATGGAAGATTGTTATGGAAAACATACACCGGCAGGTCAGCATGGTCAGAGTCATTATTGAGCAAGTCTATGAACTGGCAAATTCAGTGGTTTGACGCCCTTACTTTTTTGAAAACTGAAACATTTTGGGGGGCTTTTTGTTGACTGGTGGATAAATATCTATGAGGGTGGGAGACATAACAATCAGAATTGCTCCCCTTGGATTGACAATCGGCTGAAAATAATGGCACCCTCTAGTGATAAGCAGGTCAGAAATTTTCCCTAACCCATCACATCCTAAACCCAAAATGTGGACCATTTTGTGACCCCAACCTGTTTTAGCCACTCACATATCAGACGACTGTCACTTGGAAATGACAACTGTCACTTGGAAATGACAACTACAGCATCTCTAAGTGATCACCTGATATACAAGCCCCGCATTCCAAGATCCTGCTCTTCCTATCAATTGGGCAGATTCCAAGTGCTTTGAAACCAGTCCATGGGGCTATTGATCACCTAGAACTGGCAAGTGAAAAGAGTAGGACAAAGGTGTGGCAATTGTTCATGGACATAATAAGTCAGAGCAAACACTAAGAACAAATTCCAGGCACTAATGAGTTACCTGCACATTGACTGATATGGGACAAGAAGACTTATGCCTCAAGCTAGCCATTAGCTCTTGCCTCATTCCCAGCATAATATAGTGCCACCCAGATTCATTAGTGACACATTTAGGGCTCCATTTATCAGCATTTGAACAAGAAAAAAAGGATTTTAGCATTTGTCTCACAAACTGTGTGTTCTGCAATGTGTTCTGCGTGTATTTCCTATTTATATACAATTGCATTCAGTGATTCCCAGTGGCTTTTTCCCTATTATTTCTCTTTTTCAGTTTTTAACACAAGATTTTTAAATGACTAATTGTACTGAAAATACAATGAAATAGGGAGAGATTACATACTTATTGGTCTTCTAGACTCTAGAGAAAATAATCCTCCTAGTGGAAATCTGCAGGCCATAGATTCTCATAGCATGGCATGGCACAAAATGTTGCACTTGCCAAAATTGCTACTATTGCCTGCCATACGGGGTAATTTAATAGCAGCAACACCTAAAGCCCTAGTATATCTAAAGCAATACACATTGGCATAAGAGTGTTTGTTTACGTGTATGGGGCATTGCTGCACCTCATGACAGATTTATAATCCAGTGTAAAGAGCACTGCCTGCCATAAGGATCCTTTACACTATGCACAGGTTCATATTTTCTGTATAGACACCCAATGGGCTCAAGCCTAGAGCGGCAGCTTTAGAGAGGATGGCCTATAAGAACATAACTATTTACAAAAACATTTCCCTAGCCATTTGCCAGACACATGCAGCTAAATCCAGAAACAGAGATGGTGTGGAGAGGGAGTACCCCTATCTTTTGTAATCAGTGTAGGTGCTTATCAGCAAGGTGTTCGTCTTAAACCCCTATAATTAATTTGCTGTGGGGACCAGTAATATCTAGTTACACCACTGGAAATATAGTTTATATGCAGCTATTCTTGAAGTGGCCTATATGGCACAGGCTTATGTAGCAGCAACAATGTGCATGGTTTTTGCACTTAACCAGGTAGAAAAAACAGGGCTCAAAGCTCATTCCTGGATTCCTTAGAGCCACAGCTCCAGAGTGGCCTGGGGCCAGGCACCCATTGCTGCCCTGCACAGGTCAGACACACATTGAAGCAAAACCAGAAGCAGAAGTAAAGGGAGAAAGCGTTGCACAATTTGATGAGCGTGGTTAACACATACCTCCCAACATTTTGGAAATAAAAAGAAGGACACAAAAATTTGCCACGCGCAGTGCAGCAATTTTTTTTGACCACGCCTATTTTTGTGACCACACCCCTTAATTACGATGTTCATTTTCCAAAATGTGGCAGGTTATGAAAGTTTGAACATATTTCTGTGTTTTTTTCAGTTACAGTTTTGCTAATGAAGGTGAATTGCCCTTTAAGCTGTGAGTACCAAGAGACCTGTTATCTTATATTGTTACAATTACTTATTTGCTTATCTCAAAATTGTTACAAAAGTATCTTATCTGCAGTTGTGGCTGTTCTGGGCTCTCTGCCAAAAGCCACTAAAGTTTGAAACATTGTTTCTTTTTCTGGCTGTTCAGTGCATCTGGACTTTCCAGTACAAATGAGAGACTGCGGGTTGAGTTGTCAAAATTGGGACTGTCCCTCTAAAAACGGGACAGTTGGGAGGTATGGTAACGGGCAGTTTGCGCTGCTGAATGGACGGCACTTATGTGTGCGTGTTCCGGTAACAACCTTCTATAGTCAACATTGCCAAATACTCACTGCAGTTGTAAGTGACGGCTAATTTGGACTGTGCCTTGTTGTGACTAACATGACATTCCAAATAATACACTACCCTGCGGGATAAACATTGCCATTGCCAAATACAGATATTCCTTGAGGGATCAACAATATTCCTTGAGGGATCAACAATTGGCAAATACAACATGCAGTAAGATTCCCTGGGGTGAGGTGGATCTCAGTGGATGGCAGGGTTCAAGGTGCAGAAAAATAGTGGATTGAGCCTGTACTTTGCACCCTGCCCGTGCACTTGAAAAATGACCCCCAATGTGGTTATAGCTTTGCTAACTGTTGTGCCCCACTGGCACCCTGCACTTTTTGGCAACACTGTATGGTTCTCTAGACAGTTTATTGGATAATAAAAGAGCAATCCACATTTTTTTGGAACTGTTTACCCCACCCTTTCCCGTAGACAGTTGCCTGGAAGACAGGCGTCTTTGTTGGGTACATTGGGTTGTTGGGTACATCTAATATTGGCCCAGCTGGCTGATATTCACATTGCAATGAGATTGTCTGAGGTAACTGTGTCCTGTGGGAAACTAAAATGGCAGATATGCACTGTAATAAGATGCTGTGAGGTAACTGTGCCCTGTGGGAAACTAAAATGGCAGATATGCACTGTAATAAGATGCTGTGAGGTAACTGTGTCCTGTGGGAAACTAAAATGGCAGATATGCACTGTAATAAGATGCTGTGAGGTAACTGTGTCCTGTGGGAAACTAAAATGGCAGATATGCACTGTAATAAGATGCTGTGAGGTAACTGTGTCCTGTGGGAAACTAAAATGGCAGATATGCACTGTAATAAGATGCTGTGAGGTAACTGTGTCCTGTGGGAAACTAAAATGGCAGATATGCACTGTAATAAGATGCTGTGAGGTAACTGTGTCCTGTGGGAAACTAAAATGGCAGATATGCACTGTAATAAGATGCTGTGAGGTAACTGTGTCCTGTGGGAAACTAAAATGGCAGATATGCACTGTAATAAGATGCTGTGAGGTAACTGTGTCCTGTGGGAAACTAAAATGGCAGATATGCACTGTAATAAGATGCTGTGAGGTAACTGTGCCCTGTGGGAAAAAGTAGTGGTACATTTTCAGTAGTTATGCCAAAGTTATCACTGGTAGCCAGACATTATTAGCTCCCACATATACAGTAATTGATACAGTGGGGGAAATTCACTAAAGGGTGAATTTTCACCTCAGAAGGCTCTGCTACACTTCGTGCCACTTTGTCAGATGTTAATTTGCAGCACATCCACTAATTCATCAAAATGGGAAGTTACATCTCGCCAGAGAAACTTTGGCATTTCATTGCGGACTTTCACTAGCGTTCATTTCTGCAAAACTTTGTTAACACAATTACACTTAGGTCAATCTGAAAAGGGCGGGTACATATAGGTCATATATATGTCTTTATTAGTGATGTTGGGGAAATTGCTTGAAATGGCCTCTTATTATTACAAAACACCAAGGAAGCAAAATAAAGACAAAAGAGATCCTCTAATGCCCTAGACATGAACCCACCTTAAAACAAATGTAACATGCCCCTCAAATGGTAAATTTTTTTTAAAAAAATGTAACAGTTTAACTTTTAAACATAATCTCACTTTAAAATATTACAAAACGGCAGCGTTTTAACTTTTTTATGACTTTTTGGCATGCAGGATATGATGTCACTGACATAAAATTGAGGAGGATGTCGCTTAAGGCATAACCTGGCCAAGGAAACTCTGGAAAGATGGAAAATTTTCACATTTGACAGCAGTGGGGAATTATAACGTTATTAGTTTGAGAGATTCCTTCACATAAACACTGTGGGCTTACAAATTTTTAAGTATCTGTTTTAGCAAGTGTTGGACTGCAGATAACAAATAGGCCGCTGTAAGCCTCACATTCAGCAGTTTTATGCCAATTACTATCTGACCGTCTATTTACAAACCATAACCAACCTAGGCAGCGTCAGACTGGGCTGGCGGGACACCGGGGAAAAACCTGGTGAGCCCCAGCCCTTACCCCCCCCAGTCCGACCCTGAACCTAGGGGTCTATGTATCATGCTGTGTGAATATTAAAAGCCAGAAAAAATATTGCAAAAAGCTGTGTGAAAAAAATGGTGAATTTATCAAGTTGTGCTTTTATTTTACGTTACTTTTATGCCAGATTTCACACTGTTATTTCACACCACTATAGACTTTGCTGGAAAAACTCAGCAATTAATTTCCGATGGTAATTAAAACGCAATGAATGAACACCATATTTTTCCAAACGACTGCTTTAATTTTTATACAGAGGTACATGCTTGCTAAAAATCAACACACAGCTTGATAAATACACTTTCTTTTTGCAGAGACGCCTGGTGAGGTGTGGAGTATTTTCTTGCTGTGTTTTTACATAACATGATAAATAGGCCCCAAGTGTGCATGTCTGACTTGCTCATTTTTTGACACCTGAAATGAAGATTTGATGTATTATAGACATCTACACCCGCATATACTCAATCATATCAGAGTCAAAGATCTTAATGGAAAATTGCAGCAGTGAGATTCAATGTTCATTGAGATATAAATACAGAGTAGGGTCAGGGGGTGTTTGATGGCATGCTGAGTGTGATCTATGATGGTGTAAGAGTGACAGTGGGATAACTATAGAGGGGGGCTATACCACAAGTCAGCTGTGGGTAGGTTGTAGTGCTCACTGGGCTCCTCTGAAGATTCTTTGTGGGGTGGGGGTCCACGGCAAGTTGTTATGCCACTAGTAAGGACAATTATGAAATGCGGAAGAGGAGATTTCCTGAGACTGCCTTGTGGAGCGCATTAGATAATAGAATAATTACAGGGGGAAGGAAAGGTTAAACCTTGTGGGTGTGCTAAGTTGTTAGTAATTATAGTTGATTACCTATTACCCTAGATTGGTGCACCAACCTAGCATACTGCTTGCAGAGCTTCTCTCAGATATCTCTTTTTTCTCCAAAGCAACTATTAGCAGTTCTGCTGATCAGGGAAAATGTTTGTACTGCACATGTGTCTGCCTGAACTAAGGAGGAAGAAGAGGAAGAAGATAACAGTGCAGTGCTCCTCAAACAGTACCCAGGACTGGTGTGTTTTTGGAAAAAGTGAAGTCCTAATTAGGATGGCCACTATCTTACTGGTCTGGCTGGTAATAATGACACCTGGCACCAATGTCATTAGAAAGGAAAGCAACATCACTGTGATAGGGAGGCCCATAGTGTATTTACAGAAGAGGTCAAAATAATGAAAATATCTCATTCATTGCTAATGGTGCCTTCTATTTCCGGCCATTATAACCCATGTCAGCAGCAAATTTGACATCCGGATGGCATTGTGCTGAGCATGTTATGTTTTGTTTTTGTTTTTTAAAGCGTCACCAAGTTTGACTGGCAGTTTGCTGCTCTGTACGGTATGATCACAAACCAACAAACAATGTATACATTAAAAAGACAGGAAAATTCTTTAAAATGTTGGCTTTTCCATACCAGTTATTCATATCCAGTACTAAGTATTATTCTGAGTTTTTGACTTTCTTTATTGTTGTGCATTTGCTTTCTTCTCTTTCTATTTACTTCTTTTTTTCCCTGTTGTATACATAAGCTTGAGCTTCCACCCATCAGCCTTAGAGCCACTGTTTTTATTTCTGTTTCTGAAAATAAATTTGTCTTAGGACAAACCGGCTATATGCAATCAAATATGGCTGTGGATATAGTGATTTAGGATTGGATTGAGGGGCTCTGGTGCCTAAGCCTGCATTCCTGTTTGATTCTGTGATCACATATGGGATGGTATCTGCTGACCTAGGGCAGGAGACACCCATCCCTCACCTTTTCCTTGCTGGCTGTACTCATTTGTATCCAAAACACTAAAGAGGGTTATTTATCAAAGGTCAAATTTCGAATTCATGTGAATTTTTTTTACTCTAATACATTTGAATATACTCACAACTCCAATGGGAGGTTATTTAAGAAAAAATTAGAACGTCTAATATACGATCGAATAGGAACAATTCGAAAATTTGATTCATATTAAATTTGTATTTGATTCAAGTTTTTCCTCCGGAAAAAAACTTGAATGTCAGGAAGGCTAGTAACATCTTCGAATGACTATACGGACCTCTGCCATTGAATTCTACATGAATTTGAAAGGTTTTAGGTGGTAACGGTGTGACAAATCGTACATTAAAATTTACATTCGAATAGGGGGATTAAAATTCGAATGTGTGAATTTGACACAAAAAAAAAATCTAACATTCAAATGCACTGTTTGACCCTTAATAAATCTGCCCCATAATAAATCAAAACACATTATCCACTTGTTATTCCAGCTGGGTGTAAAGAATGTTTTCTGCAGTACTCCCTGTTTTTTGGACCTTGTGTGAGGCTTTGTATATGTATTCTTGGGGTGAACTTGCTAGCAATCCATATTTTATATTTGAGCTCCAGTGCACTTACATAGAACTTAAAAGTCTGCACAAGGCACCGGTGTGCTGATATAGAGAATGCTGTGTGTTTTTCTTTAAATGTGATATGTTGCCAATCAGATAGCAGTTCCAGGGTTGAACAGGCCTAGCAGTGGAGCTCCCAGAGGGCCCTGGTCCTTGTGGGTCCAAGTCTGGGAAAATTCTTAGGCCCTTTTTATTTCAACTATATATACCATTTGCAAAAATTTCCACTGTCTCCATCTAATTGTTGTCATGGGATGTCAGGTTCTCTGATGAACCCTAGGAGGTCCAGTCTGACACTGCCCAATTCCATAGACAGGTGGGGCAAACATCTTGTAACTTAATCAGTGGGCTGGACTGGAATTGAACATGAATCTTATGCTGGGTGTCAATGACCTGGCTGGCATGCAAAGTAGAGCCTGTGATTTTAGCTTCCACTGTAGCCAATGGCAGAGCAGGCATTGCCTTGCAAGGTTGAGTACCCTCAGCAGTCGCCACAGTTGGCAATAAAAGTGTTCATCATAGGTTTATTATGACAGCGTAAATGTTATTAATGATAATGATCCTGTTGTAATATTAATATATTGGGGTGTTCATGATATACAACAAGGTTATGTAGAAACCGTTTCTAAACACTTTTTTTGTGAAAAGCAATGCTGCGTTGTCTAGGGCCCCGGGAAGATGAGAATGATATTTGGGAGCTTTTTATTGTCAGTACCTTTTGAATACACCTTCATATTTTTGCTCCTGCACACCTCTCTCTAACTCTTTCTCTCTGCAGGCTTCCCTCGCACTCGCAGATCTGTCCATTGTTTCTACAAAGCTGATGAAAATAAAAAGCAAAAGGCTAGTGTGGCAGAGATGTGATCACTGTCTCTATAGAAACACAGCCCCAAGAGTGTGCTTGGCTTTTATTCATCCCAACAAAACAGAACCCCATGTCACATGCAACAATGGATTACTGCACAGAGGATCTTCCTCTACTCCCTCCTCTTGGGAGCTCCTTCTCGCCTCAAGCTTTTGGCCTTTTATTCAACATAACTCTTCCACTATGTTTCTCCCTGACTCCACATGATGTGGAGGAACGCTTTGTCAGCACAATCCAAGCAGATGACAATGGGATGTTTTTCAGGTTAAGGGGAAGAATCTGGAGAGCCGGAGCTGGCACCATCCTCATCTAAGCAACCCTTCTGTCTGTATTAAATCCATTAACCAGTCTGTTATTGTCCTTTATATTGGTTCAATATGTTAGCGCATTGCAGAGGCTGCTCATCATTCACACCAGTCCCTGCCCTAGTGACGCTTACAATATAATTATATATAATTACTCTATTGCATTAAAGGGATCCAGACTCGTGTCTGTGTCAGTGATACTGACACTAAAAAATGAATTATCTATAGGCCATGCTGATCATTTTTCGCTGATAATTGGAAGTAATTTTTCCTAACCCTGACTGTTTTGCCACCTTGAGTTTCTAATGCAAATGGAATACAAATATGGCAGCCCCCACACAGAGGAACATAGGGATCAGATAGGTAATGTAAAAGCATCGGGCAAATACTTTTATGGAAAAAATCAACCCACAAGACCTTTCGTCACCCTTCCTGCCTCTAATTTACATATGCAAATTAGGATTTGGTCCTGTATTTGGCCGAATCCCAAAATAGTAGATTCGGTGCCTCCCTAGGTTTTCATTTTTGATGTCAGCATCTATTTAACATTAGGAAATATAAGTCAAAGTGGAAATTGCCATTACAGTGAGCTGCATATTTGACCCCTATACCCAGGGTCGCTCCTGCCATGAGGCAAGGTGAGAACCTTACCTCAGGCGGCACAGAACGGCCAGTTACCAGGGGTAGCAAAATCCGCCTCTGGTTATTTTAAGAGCTGAATTTCTGTTTTTTTAAACGGAAATTCGGCTCTGCTAGAGCAGCAAGCGCCATACGCTCCCCCCTCAACCCCCTGAAACGCCCCTGCCCTTACCCTATCTCGTAGAAATTAAAGTTAGATCCTCACATTTATCAATCAATTCCTAGAGGTTTCATGACTGCCCCTTTGTCTACTGGGGAAGGGAGTAATATAAAATGGATGCACTTGGGTCTAGGTAACTCTTGGCTGATTGGGTTGGATGAGACAGATAGGTTTTACTGAGCAATAGTTATATATATACAATTGAATTTCATTTATTACTTCAATATTATTTTTAATTGATTTCATATTTATTTATTATTAATTAAATAAATCATAATATAAATCATAAATGTATAATATCTGTCTAACTGGCCCACCGAAATACAGGGAAAAAACCTGCTGAGCCCCAGCCTCCAAAGTCTACTTAATTTTTTTTTTATGAGGAGGTAAGTAGGGACCTGGATTCTGGGAGGGCATTGCATGTGATTTACTTAGACTTTGTTAAATCATTTGATATAGTGCCACACAGAAGATTACTAATTAAATTAAGGAATGTTATCCTGGAACATAGTATTTGTACCTGGATAGAGAACTGGCTAAAAGATAGACTACAAAGAGTGGTGGTAAATGGAACATTTTCTAATTGGACCAGTGTTGTTAGTGGAGTACCGCAGGGCTCTGTACTTGGTCCTTTACTTTTCAACTTGTTTATTAATGACCTGGAGGTGGCCATTGAAAGTACTGTTTCTATTTTTGCAGATGATACTAAATTGTGCAGAACTATAGGTTCCATGCAGGATGCTGCCACTTTGCAGAGTGATTTGTCTAAAATAGAAAACTGGGCAGCAAACTGGAAAATGAGGTTCAATGTTGATAAATACAAGGTAACGCACTTTGGCAAAAATAATATAGATGCAAGTTATACACTAAATGGCAGTGTGTTGGGAGTTTTCTTAACTGAGAAGGATCTAGGGGTCTTTGTGGATAACAAGTTGTCAAATTCCAGGTAGTGTCACTGTGTGGCCACTAAAGCAAATAAAGTACTGGGTACATTAAAGGAACACTAAACACACCAAACCAGAAAAGCCGCCCTTAACTGCCTGCCATTGCCCCCACCGCCTCCCTGTGCATTAGTCAAAAAACAACCCCTTAAAAAAAATCTGACCCTAAAATGCAGAGCAGTGCAGGCTTCCCTCGCACTCGCAGATCTGTCCATTGTTTCTACAAAGCTGATGGAAATAAAAAGCAAAAGGCTAGTGTGGCAGAGATGTGATCACTGTCTCTATAGAAACACAGCCCCAAGAGTGTGCTTGGCTTTTATTCATCCCAACAAAACAGAACCCCATGTCACATGCAACAATGGATTACTGCACAGAGGATCTTCCTCTACTCCCTCCTCTTGGGAGCTCCTTCTCGCCTCAAGCTTTTGGCCTTTTATTCAACATAACTCTTCCACTATGTTTCTCCCTGACTCCACATGATGTGGAGGAACGCTTTGTCAGCACAAGCCAAGCAGATGACAAGGGGATATTTTTCAGGTTAAGGGGAAGAATCTGGAGAGCCGGAGCTGGCACCATCCTCATCTAAGCAACCCTTCTGTCTGTATTAAATCCATTAACCAGTCTGTTATTGTCCTTTATATTGGTTCAATATGTTAGCGCATTGCAGAGGCTGCTCATCATTCACACCAGTCCCTGCCCTAGTGACGCTTACAATATAATTATATATAATTACTCTATCGCATTAAAGGGATCCAGACTCGTGTCTGTGTAAGTGATACTGACACTAAAAAACTAATTATCTATAGGCCATGTAAAGGTAACGCACTTTGGCAAAAATAATATAGATGCAAGTTATACACTAAATGGCAGTGTGTTGGGAGTTTTCTTAACTGAGAAGGATCTAGGGGTCTTTGTGGATAACAAGTTGTCTAATTCCAGGTAGGGTCACTGTGTGGCCACTAAAGCAAATAAAGTACTGGGTACATTAAAGGAACACTAAACACACCAAACCAGAAAAGCCCCCCTTAACTGCCTGCCATTGCCCCCACCGCCTCCCTGTGCATTAGTCAAAAAACAACCCCTTAAAAAAAATCTGACCCTAAAATGCAGAGCAGTGCAGCAGAGCTCCTGGGCACCATCTTCCGCCGATTTGTATTCTTTCGGGGCTCAACACCAACAGAAAGCCTGCAGTAGCATGCACAGTTGGGCCAAGTCAGGAATCGGCTTCAACTGCGCTTACTCTAACCCGCGTTCAGCCAAGAAGAGGATACGAATCGGCAGAAGATGGTGCCCGGGGACTCTGCTTGCGCTGCTTTGATCAGATTTTTTTTAAGCGGTTGTTTTTCGACTAATGCACAGTGCAGCAAGGGAGAAGGGGGCAAATGACAGACAGTTTAAGGGGGGGGTTGTCTCCTTTAAACACTAATTTGACAACACTGGTTAAAGAGGGAGAAATATATTGTTCTTATGGGACAACTAAAATTGAGAAAAGAAAAAAAAAACAAAATGCAGTGTACCCAAAGTACCTCCACATATTTATTGGTGCAGAGTACAAATCAAATGGTGGTTCTGGAGCCTCACACCCCCTTCATCAGTGATATATTACAACAAACTGTGAGTTTATTGAATCCTTATTCATAGGACAACCCACACAAGAAAATGGTCAGCTGAGACTGTGGTGTCCATGTGAGTATCAAAACTCATCTTAAAAGTGCCATTATTGCCATTTTAATGTTCTAGCATGACTTGTGGCCCACCTAGCACATGCTGCATTTGGCACTAGTGGGATATGCTGCATTTGTTCTCTGGCTGGCAATACACAGACAGATATTGGCTGCTGACACAGGTCTCTCTTAACATCATCTAGAGTTACCATGTCCTCTATGTACAACCAAAGACCTCTGTGCTGACCTGGTGCTTATTCAGGTATCAAATGGGCAGCCTAGAAAATTTCATGGACCAATGTCCACAGCTCCTTGTGTGATCCTAATGATGGCCCAAGGGCAATACAATCAGATCAACGCCATCTTGCTTGGGTGGTCATTGTGCAAGTTTATGTTCATCTGGCAAGCTTACCAAATGAGTGGCTCTTCCCGGCTTTACTCATCTAACTTGTACAATCAATTGGCTATACCTGTAAAGAATAGATTCACTGCTGGCCAAATCCCTGTGTAGCCAAAGTGTAAAACTGTTCTTGAGCATTGTTCCATTTGCAGTAAGATTTACTGTTGGCAGCTTATCACCTAAACATCAACCCAAATCACATTTACAACCCCTGTGACATTTCATTACAGAGCTAATTAGAATGTGGTTCCATCTATCGATCCCAACCGTGCTGCTAATTTCTTATCAGTGGAGAATGAGCAAAATTATATGGCTTTTTTATTGACCCATGTAACTTTTTCAATAGACCATTTTCAGTCAGCTGCCAAATTATATGCGCTTGAGAGTAAAGTTCCAATGACAAATTACCCTGGCATTATTCCACACATCACCTACATACATTTGAAGCCATTATCTATGACTATTATTACTTTAGTATGAGCTGACTCTGCTGGAAATACATAGCATACATCAGAAGGTACTAAAACATGGAATAGGACTGTAGCAGCTGCCCCCATTTTAAAGTGACACTGGGGGTCATTTATAAAGTTCGCACAGCGCACATTTATTTGCAAATGGTTGTATTGCCTATGTTTTTTTCCTGAATTCTAAAAAATTGCACTGCTGTGCCTGTTTTTCAGTTTTTTGTGAATTTGCATTGAGAATACATTTTGCAAATGGCTCGCAAATGAAATGGGTGTTTGGGTGAGTGCGCCCACTGTGCGAGGTTGTTGAGTGCAAAAATAGTGTTGACAGTAACTTAAATTCACAATTTGCAAAAGTGTTTTGTGCGTATTTTCTCCGCCACCAATGTTGTGGCGTAATTAATGGCAATTTGCGATTTTTTACATATTTAAAAAGCTCTTTACATTTTGCATTGTAAAACAAAGGAAAACCTAGAAGCTCTTATAGATATTCCCATGTGAAAAAAAGGAAAACCCAATGCCTGGCCTCCTCATGCTCTGGAGGCCTTCCAGTCCTTGAAAGATTTGTTTGCTTCGGCTCCTGTCCTTTGACATCATGATCCTTTGCAACCTTTCTTCATTGAGGTAGATGTGTCCGATGTGGGGGCTGGTGCCATCCTTTCTCAGAGGCAAGTCGCAGATGGGAAACTGCACCCTTGTGCTTATTTCTCTAAAAAGTTCTCTCCAGCAGAGCAAAATTACGATGTGGGGAATCGTGAGCTTCTGGCAGTGAAACTTGCACTCGAGGAGAGTCGACATTTCCTGGAAGGAGCCCCTCACCCTGTGACCATTTACAATGATCACAAAAACGTTAGTTTTAGCGTTTATCCAGACTCTCAAGAGACTGAATCCCCGTCAGGCTCCTTGGGCACTCTTCTTCTCTCGATTTCATTTTGTGCTTACGTATCGTCCTGGCTCCAGAAACCGTAAGGCGGATGCCCTATCCAGAAGTATTCTGGGCACATCAGTGAAGACCATGAGCCAATTGTTCCTCCCACAAAGATCATTGCTTCCTTATTTCCACAACTGGCCAGCCAGATCCTATCTGTCCAGTCTTCTGCTCCTGCTGATACCCCCATTGGTATGGTTTACATGCCACCTGAACTCCGCTTACCCATTCTTCAGCAAAGCCACTGCTCCAAGCAAGCTGGACATCCAGGTACTCAAAAAACCTTTGAGCTTGTCAGTTGTCTCTTCTGGTGGCTTTCTCTGCTGAAGGATGTGAAAGACTTTATGGCAGCCTGTGCCACCCATGCCTCATTTAACCCAGCCACTCTCGCCCTAGCGGGTTGTTACAACCTCTACCTATTCCTTCTCATCCTCGGACTCATTTGACTATAGCTTCGAATTGCCACCTTCCAAGGGGAACACCGTGATATGGGTGGCTATTGAACGCTTCAGCAAGATGGCGCACTTTATACCTCTTCAGAAACTTCCCTCTGCTATTGAACTCTCACAGTTGTTCCTTCAATTCATCTTCATGGCTTCCCAGCAGAGATTGTGTCGGACAGAGGTTCCCAGTTCATGTCCAAGTTCTGGCGTTCTTTGTGTAAAAACCTGGGCATCACCCTCAATCCACCGGGCAGCTGAGAGAGTAAACCAAGCGCTGGAACAATTCCTGAGAAGTCATGTATCCCTCTGTCAGGACGATTGGGCTGATCTACTTCCCAGGGAGGAATTCGCTCACAACAACGTTTGTCATACCTCCACTGGAAGATCACCCCTCTTGACTGTGTATGGACAACATCCACAAGCTTTCCCCCAAGACTTTCTCTTGTCCGATGTTCCAGCGGACGATGATCACATAGCCCACATGTCTGCCATTTGGTCGGCTACCAAAGCCAGCTTGGAGAAAAGTTCCTTGTCCCACAAGAATTATGCTGATCTGAGACCGAAGTCTTCTCCTTTATAGAAAGTTGGTGATAAGGTGTGGCTTTCAACAAGGAATATTCATCTCAAGATTTCTTCCCACAAATTGGGTCCAAAATTTGTAGGTCCATTCTCCATTGTGGAGATTGTTAATTCCGTGGGTGTCATTAGGTGGTGGTCCAGTGGCCCCCCCTGGGGAAGGGGGTACTGTCAGGAGCACCCGTTGGTGCTCCCGTCTCTGGCAGCATCCAAAACAAGATGGCGGCACCCATGACCCACGTGGGCCGACGCCAGCGTGATGAAGTCACGTGCCCGGTGTGAACTTTGAAACAAATAGACTTCCAGGTCACGGTTAGATGCCCGAATATAGGAATTCCTGCTTTGTGTTCCTATATTCCTATTCTACAGTTTCCTGGTTCCTGACTCCTGCTTGACCTTGTTTCTGATCCTTGCTGCCTGCCTGATTGATTACCTTGCCTTTTCCTGACTACGATTTCGCCTACCCCTTTTGGATACCACGAACTTGGACCTTTTTCCCTAGCTTCCTCCTCGGTCCTGACTACTCCCTGGTGGGAGCCGATAGGCCCCTGACACTTAGCTGTATAATAATCTGGCACAAGATAATTTCCAACATTAAGGTCATTTGCTTTATTACAAATAGCCACAGCCTGGATTTGTCCTATCCACCATAAAAAACACCAGCTTTCATGTAAGCCTCGCTTCTGGGAAAAACAATTGGGACCTAATTGGAAGATGGTGGCATATAGTACCCAGGGCTGCTTCTGCCATAAGCCAAGGTGAGAACCTTACCTCAGATGGCATTGAGTGGCCAGTTACCAGGAATGGCAAAAAGCTGACACTGGTAACTTGAAGAGGACTAGGAATGGGGCCCCCCTTGGCCAGCTCCGACACAAAAGGTTTAGCACAGAGCTGGTAAGGAAGGCTGACATTGGGGCAGCCCCAGAAACACTCTAATTGTGCTACGATTGGATAGCATAGGCACCCAATTTTCTAGATTTAATCTCATCAATATCAATAGGATATTAGGAGAGCCCATATACTCAGGCATAATGTCCAAAACACTGGTTCCTTCCCAGAACAATATGGTTTTCAATTCAATCAAATTCCAGAGCAAAATCTTACCACCTCACACCCTTAAAGCAGACACATAAGACAACAAATTAAAGAGGTACAAAAGCCTAAGCAGAAATCAGTAGGCTTAAATTCATTGCTCTGTAAAAAAATTCAGTTAAGGCATAAAAAAAATCATAATTGTAGCATTGTGGGCAGGGCAGCAAAGGGTTTACAGATCTTGTGCATGATTTTTAGTTAGTAAATATACGGTCTATTGGGTAACTTTGAAATCCACGTGCCATTTTAAGGATATTTACATTTTTCATCTTGCACTGCGGACAGCTCAATGGGCCCTTCTTGGTTAGTTGCACCCCCTGCACTCCTTATGGTTACACCATGAATAAGAAATATCATAAGTAATATGCCAGTGATGTATAACCTGTGCTGTGCCCCTTTCTGTTCCTGGGCATATTTATAAAAGTAATAAATTTGACACCAATTTAAATCTGTTTATAAAGTTGCAGTGTTTAATCTAACAATTTTCCCTTTGGTATAGATGCAGTAAAAGTCCCTGGGTGCACTATAAGTAATAGGCGGAAGCCAGTTACATGAGAAATTAGGCAAAATATACACTTCCATATACTTGGCAAAGTCTATTCAGTGTACAGGCTGAAAGTGGCACAAGTCTAGTTAACTTACATAGTATTAGGGGCACAGGACACAAAATATGTTGATCACCACGTACAACATGTAGTTCTAGGTGAACCAGCCCCAGACCCCCAGTTTAGGGAGCGGATAAACCAGCAGCATACAAAAAGAGGGGTATAGGGCAGATTCCACAAAGGCCATCAAAATTGAAGTTAAAAATATATTATTTCATGTCGATTCATTAAGAAAGGGGCAATAGCTCCATTGGCCCAAAGCTTTTCTTGCCCCGCAGGGCACTTAATCATGAGCTCCCATGATTAACTTGCTTAGTAACCAGTGTAGCCTCTACAACTGTTCTGTGCCAGTTTCTACTCAACTATTCCTGCCGTTCACCAGTTTTCCTTCCTTCATTTGGTCCAGAGCACTAGGGATTGGTGTGCCCCAGTGCTGGTGCCTTTTTAGCCCACAAATCTGGGTCTGCACATCGGGACTTCCCCCATGTCCACTGTCCCAGTCTGACCCTATGACAGATTTGATAATGAATATTTGCATATATAAAGCTAGCAGCATTTTGTCCAAACAAAATCAATACTTTTATTAATCCAATTAATACTTCATATCTTTAGATTTCCCATATGATACCTATGTAGTGTATTTGCTTTGCATCTTACACAGAAACTGCAATTCTATATATATTATATAATAATAAGGCCTAGGTTTGTTCATTGTACCGCATACTATATACCACCTGTAACCCCCTCCCTCTGTCTCTGATGGTGAAAGAACTAACTAGACCTAAATAGAACATAACACAAAAGAATCCCCTTCATCATGTTTCTTTAAAACCCTCTTCTGAAGGCATCCGCCTTATCTAATTGCAGTGTAAATGAGACGTGCTAATTGCCAGAATAACATGACAATTTCAGGGTATATTGTGTAGCTGAAGGAGGCATTTAAGTAATTCTTCACCTGACTCAGCAGTAATGTTAATGAATCCTGGTACCAGGAGCAATTAGGCAGGTAAGGAATTGTGTGCCCACGTTTTATAGACCAGAGGCATTTATTTCTGCCAGATTCATAATAATTACCCATTAGAAAGGGCAGCAAAGTCCATCTAATTGGTGAATGAAGCTGGTTCATGTTGTAAGGAAAATAAACAATACAATTCTTTCTCGGTTTAACTGATTAGACAAGTTTGTTAAGTGTTACCGCTGCCTTGCAACAAGGGCCACAAGTTCATTGTATAATTGTCTGTATAGCCAAAATGGTTCATCCCAGAAGTGATTCCAGAACTTCAATGCATACACAATGCAAAGGATCACAGGAAAGGATTATTCCCACCCTGGGAAGATTGTGGCACTATTGGTGGTGGTAAACTGAATGGTACTTGATTGAGTGGAACACTCAGTGACGGAGGCATTCCCAGTGAAGCTGGAGGGCCATACAGTGGCATCAGAAGCTGGGTGGAAGTTGGCATAACAAAGCCAGGCCCTGTAGAAAAAGCTGTTAAGGTGCTAGGCATGTGCCCCATAGAGATGGCTGGCATTGTAGAAACATTTTGCTGAGGCATTAGTGGAGTGCTTGTTCCCGGCTCTGGGGAGGTGGTTCTAATCTGGTTTAGAGAGAGTTTCTGCTCTCCCAGTTGGAATGGGTTGTTAGGTGATGGTGTGTTGAGTCCTGGAGAGAAAAACAGAAAACCGAGATTTAACTTCCGTCTCCATACCAATGAACCTTTAGATGCATGACCCTGTAGATACAGAAGGAGCCACCATGATCTGTGCATCTGGCATACATTTCCACACACTTTTTCCTACTGAACCAAAGGTTATGTACTATAACTACTTTCATTATTATTTGGCACATGCAGATGCTGGGCCTACAGTATTGATGGCTGGTAATCTCTGCATGCCTCAACTGTAAGAAGGACCCTTAACACAAACAGTCCACCATGTTTTGCTTTAATAACAATTAATAACAATGTATTCAGGTACTATGTCCCAAATCAGCAAATACAACTGAGCTGAGACTGTATGGTGAATTATTAAATGGGATATCTTCATGAACAAAATGCACCAGTATTACTTTGGATCTTGGTTGGCATCTCTGCAGGTATTGATCATGATCATTATGTGAAGCTTTGATGAAACAAAGATATTGAACCTCAAGTAATGCTGAATAAGGGACATCCCTCGGCTCTTTAATTTACTGTATGTATGTCCTCTCTACTCTGTTCTAAAACCAACCAATGGTATATATTCCTTTTGTTCTGGATGCTAGAGACTCACCAGAAGCAAAGGGGTTTCTGTTCTTGGCACTAGATCCTGAGCCAGGAATCAAACTATCCAGATTGACAAGGGACAGTGCGGCTTGATCTAAAAAGGACTCTGGGGTACGACATCGAGGATTAGCTTTGGCATCATCAAGGGAATCTTCAAGAGGCTTTAAATTGAGACTATCTGTGTTCGACTTAGTGGTTGAGACAACTTCTCCAAAGAGATCTAGTTCTGCAAGCAAAAATAATATCATTTCTCATGTTAATATGTAAGGACCACCCAAAAATATGGATTTCTAAGTCCCTCATACAAGCTTTCTTACCAAACGGGGATTCAGACATTAAGGGAGACTTGAAGGTGCTGTCAGCAAGGCCTAAAAGGAAAAAATGACATTACTAGACTGATATACATGAAATAATCTCTCTCCCTAGGTATAAAAAATAAATTTGGTAGAAAGTGTTTTTAATAGTCTACTTGCAATCTAATGGAGCAAATGTGGTCTATCTAATATGGACTCTTCTAGACTGACTCTAGGATTTTGGTGTAGAATCGCAACTCTAGCAACCCAGTGGTTGTAGGCCTTTTTCAGTTTAAAGGAACAGTAATGTCAAAAAATCTAAGTGTTTTAATGTAATAAATATATTACAGTGTTGCCCTGCACTGCTAAAACTGCTGCGTTTGCTTCATAAACACTACTATAGTTTTTATTAATAAGCTGTTGTGTAGCCATGGGGGCAGCCATTCAAAGGAGAAAAGGCTCAGGTTACACAGCAGATAGCAGATAAGCTCTGTAGAACATAATGTTATCTGTTATCCACTATTTAAACTGTGACATATAACCTTTTTTCAATTTCCGCCATTGCTACACAGCAGCTTGTTTATATGAACTATAGTAGTGTTTCTGAAGCAAACGCACCAGTTTTACCAGTGCAGGGCAACACTGCATTCATTACTTTAAAACACTTTCATTTTTTGGTGTTACTGTTCCTTTAAGCAACCCTTGTAGGTCAGGGACCATTTAGCTCACAACAGATATAGAAGAACAATGGACACTCATCCATTGCTCCAAGAATATCTAGGACACCAAATATATCATGATTCCAAATCTCACCCTAAATGACCTTCAAACAGGCCTGAACTGGGATTCCAAAATAGGTCCTGATTTATGGAAAGGCCACAAAGGCCCGGGCCTAGGGCGGCAGAATGTTAGGGGGCGGCATGCCGCCAAACCCACAACCACATTGGTTCAGGAGGCACTGGGGATTTACAGGTGATACAATACTTTTAAAAATTTCCTGTGCACCAGTCCCCAGTACTCAGGACTCCATGCTGAAAATTTGAGCATGTGCACAAAAGTAGGGGATACAATGGGGGCAATGAACGACAGCAGGCCTAGGGGCGCTTGCTATAAAAATCTGGCCCAGCCTGGCATTTTAAGTACACGAAAGTCCAAACAGCCCACCACAGGCTGACTAAATAGTGTGTGTCAATCGCATCTTACAGCAGACATTTGCCAGTATCCAAAGATTTCCAGTCCAATTCTGCCTTAAAGTTAGGTTTCTGGTTATATCTAGAATAAGAAATAGCCACCTGCCACTAATACAGGCCACCACAGTGGGTCAGTGCCACAGTTTGGGATTGATTGCTCTAGCCATGGCTTAAGTCAGATGAATCTACTGCAGAAACGTCTAGTTTGACCCTGGACAAATTTAAACAAGCTGATATAAAAGTCGGATACACTTCCATTGTTCCATACAGCAACAATTCTGCTCCTCTCCACCCACAGTATACTGGTATACTTGACTTAACAAATTGTCTTCTATGGGGGTATGTGTTGTCAGTCCAACTGAAAATTGAAAAAGGCCTTAAAGAGAATCTTACTGATTAATAAAGAATACTATAAACAATAAAATCTGTTCTTTATGGGTAAAATCGATTGTCTGATAGCAGCAAAATTGAATAGTGATTGACTGGTAGAGCTAAGGAAGCATTTTGACTTTTTTTTTTATAATTTTAGTCCACCAGAGGGTGCTGCTATAATGGAGTAATGGAGTACAAAAAGAATTCTTGTAAATGCGGTTTCCCAAATACAGAATACATTATGCCACTATCTTCTACTCAACATTTATATACAAAGAAAAGTGAATATATACTTATATAAAACCTATATTAAAACTATGCTTAACTGAGTGATAATCAGACACAGTGCTAATTATTAGTAAACGGTAATTAAGGGTCTGTGAATTATTGGCGGTGATTATTACATACAAATATAATACAAATTAATACAAATTGCATGTTACAAAAGTAGTACACAGAGTTCTTCATTTGCTACACTGCAATTGTTTAATGCTAATGGCACACTGGGTTTATTCTCTGCAGGATGAAGTACCTGAATCCACCACTGCTAGAGGGCTGAAAAGCACCGGTGCCAGTATGTAACACAGGCTCCATTCAAATAAAGCACCGGTGGTGGTTTCAGGCTCTTCCCGCCTGCTGAATAGGTTGGCATCAAAACATATTCCCTGGGTGCTATCAATGTTTAGGCTTTACTGGGGTCTTATGTCTCAAGCTCTTAATATTAGTCAATACAAATCAACCTATTGGTTGGTTCCACATAAAAAAACTACACAGGGGTATCTATTCACTCCATCCCTGCACAACTCAATAAATTCAGCCAAATTAACGGGCTCTTACTTTGAGTATTGTCCCCCCACGGATCAGAAGGTGTATTCTTTACAACAATCGTTGCTTCCTTTAAGCCTGGCGACGGATCAGAACCAAATATTATGCTTTGGCTTGCCTGATCTTCTCGAAGCTGGGTGGTAGGAGAAGGTATATCCCAAGAAAATGATGAAGAATCTCTAGCTGAAACTCCACCTAAAGAAAGAAAACAGCAGCATTATTGGGTGCAAACCATTGACCGTGGGCAATATCAACTAGTAGACAGCCACCCTTGTGCCAAAGCTGTTTCCCCAGGTGCTGCTAACTGGACATATACCTCCTAGGCCCCCCAGCAGTCACAGAGTCTGCATCTCTGTAGCAGCAGTTTGCAGATTAATTCTGATCAACTCCATCTTTAAAGTATAACATTTGATTAGGGCCTCCTTTACATAATTGACATAGAAAAACACTGTTTCAGCCATAGTTCCAAAAATATCCAGAGCAAATACACAAATGTTCACTCCAAAACTGGGAGGGAAGGCTGGTCTTCTGTGATATCAAGAATAGCAAAAGCAGGCCCCGATTTGTGGAAAGGCCACCAATGCCCGGGCCTAGGGCAGCAGGATTTTAGAGGGCGGCATGCTGCCCAAACACACCCACGCTGGTTCAAAAACACTGGGGATTCGCATGAGATCCAATCATTTTTAAAATTTCGTTTGCACCAATTCCCATTGCTCCGGTCCCGATGAGGAAAATTTGTGGAAATAAAGGGGATGGGGGCGACGAACAGCTATGTAAATCCGGCCCTGAGCAAAAGGGCACTTGCCCTATAATTTAAAGGGATTCTGTCATGAATTTTATGCTGTCGATTTTATTTCTAAATACATTGTTTACATTGCAAATAATTCCTTCAACCATATAAAACTGTATTTCTGAACCAACAAATGTATTTTTAAGTTGTAATATTGATGTGTAGGCAGCCATCTCAGGTCATTATGTCTGATCCTGTGCTTCCAAAAAGAGCTGTGAGAATACCTGGTGGTCCAGTGGTGCAGCAGAGGATGCCCGCAGCAGTGTCTACTTCAGTGCGCACCAATGCGCATCGCTTCTAGGTTTGACAAACAGACGTGTACTTTTGGCTTCGGCACACCGTACATGACATAATCATTGGCACGAAATTCAAATATTTAAAGGAGAAGGAAAGCTACTGAGGCATTTTATTGCCAATTGATTAGCTGCAACAGTACAAGCTAGAATGCTATATTTATTCTGTAGAATGTTTTACCATACATGAGTAAAAAGCTCTAGAAACTCTGTTTGTTTAGGATAGGAGCTGCAGTATTAACATGGTGTGACATCACTTCCTGCCTGAGTCTCTCCCTGCTCTAGGCTCAGATTACAGTAGAGAAGGGGGGGGAGAGGAGCAAACTGATCATGCTCTTGCCCAGAGCAATGAGGTTTAAGTTGAAGGCAGGAAGTCTGATACAGAAGCCCATGAGTACACAATAGAAGGAAAGAAATGCAGTGTTTGATAGGGGACTCAGAGCAGCACTACTTTGGGGGTTTACTGGTATATTTAGATGGACCTTTCTGATAAGGCTTACTTAATTTTAACCTTTCCTTCTCCTTTAAAAGCAGCCATGGGCAAAAACATGCTGCCTAACATAGGTCTATTTTCTAGTTCCTGGGTGCAATTCTCAAGTGTTCTGATCTGTTCCTGACCCTGCCTGTCCCTGACCTTGTCTAGTCTGCTGCCTGTCCTGACCCTTACCCATGTACTGACTACTCTCTTGGATCCTGCTATGTACTGCGATATTGCTGTGCTTGACCTGGCCTGTAACCTTGACTTTTCTCTCATCTCCTCTTTTGTACTGTTTCTCCTGATTGGTATTGACCCAGCCTGTCCCTTAACTATGCTCCTTGTTCTCCGTTGCTCATTTAGGGTGAGATCTGGAATCATGATATATTTGGTGTCCAAGATATTCTTGGAGCAATAGATGAGTGTCCATACAGTTCCCTTGTCTGCCCATAACTCTCTTTTCTTGGTCTTCTTGCATTAAGACCTGGCGGCATTCAAGTAGCAGAGGGCTCCTCCGGAAGTGAAAGGCAGCTGTTATAGGCAAAAGAGTGAGCCGTGCCTGGGACCTTGGTGTTTGTTCTGGCTTTAGGATTCCGTACATAACCAGAGCCCGAACTTCAAAATAGAAGTGACTGCAGTAGTTGCAGTGGAACTTGGATTTTTACTATTGACTACTATTCTCATATCTAACAGGGAGCAGTTATCTTGTTACATTTCCACTGTTCTGTTGATAGGCTGCTGGGGGAGGGAGGGGTTGACATTGCTCCAATATACAGCACAGCAGTAACGAGTGATTGAGTTTATCAGAGTACACGTCGCAGGACTGAGGGCACCTGGGAAACTAACAACATGTCTATCCCCATGGAGGGATTCTACTGGAGCAGCACTATTAACTGATGCTTATTAGGGAAATAAATGCTTTTCTATGACAGAACTACTGCTTAGTTATGCCCACGAAAGGGTTATTATAGAATTCCTCTGTGATAATAATTGAAGAATTGCTTCCTCAGGGCTTGCTATAGAACTGTAGTTTTTGATGCTAAGAATGGCATTTGATGATATTTGGAAGCATCTGACTTAAAAGATTAGGCTTTGGTCTCTAATTTATAATGACCAATGCAAAAAAAATGATCATGTGGCATCTGTAATTGTTGTTGTTTTGTTTTTGTTTTTTGAGAAGTTTACCATAAGAACTTGCTATGTAGATATATGTAGATATTTTGCTAACAGGTAAAAAAGATTGTGTCTTATGGTTCCAGGGTTTCTTCTAGTCACCAGTTTAATATTTTTTCCACACAACTCACCAGACATAACGTTTTAGGCTTGATGGGCTGGAGTTACAATTGGATAATTAACAGTCTTTACTCGCTGGGCAGTTTCTTCAGAAAAAAAGATTGGGTGTTTATCTTGAATAAACACATTCTCCACCTGATTCTGTGAAAGTCAAAACCCAAGGGCAACACAGTAATACTTCACATTAATACTACACTATATTTTTTGTATGTTTTCGTAAATGTGATTGGGTGTCTTCCTGAACTCAATCCAGAGCCCGATGATCATAGCCCAGGGCTAAATGTATCTGCACATTGTAACCACTTACTTGTTGCCCAAGTTGGATATAAAGACCCGAATGAAACTGATCTTGTTAGGCCATTATTTGGAGGCGGTAACGGTACAGAATTCCAGGGGTCTGTAGATGATGATGGTGCAGGGCCAAATATATCATCCAGATCCAAAAGATGTGTCTAGGAAAAAAAAGTCAATTTATATACCAATTCTTTACTTATGTGTACAAGAGATACCATAACACTAACCCATCATAATTATTCCTCTGTGCTAAGCACAATTCTGTAGTAAGAACTGAGTATAAAGGGTCCTTTTAATATACATAACTGTTCATTTGTGAATAGCCGTCTCTCTGCTTGTCATGGTGAGGCTTTAATATTGGAAGCAGAAATCTGTGTTTCCCCTTTACTGTCTTGTCCTAAACTGGAATTACTTACCTCAGATTTATATGGTTTCTTGACTCCTTCCAACTTGTGATATTCATTAGATGGTTGGAATTGGTTATGAGCCCTCTCAATCAACGATTTCTCACCTTGAGCCAACCTCATTTGCTTTGAAAAAAATATATAAGTGCGAGGTGTAGTTATTATATAAACTGGCTGTAAGAATAATGAGCGCTCCCATAAAGAAGAATAAGCAGCAACTCTTCTTTTTTGTGCTGCTCAGGCACTATGGAATAATTATGGCTTATACGTTCAGGCTGTAGACTTAGATTAAATATCAGGTCCAGGCAATGGCACTGCTGAAATAGTAAAATAGGCTGGAATTTGTGTGAGTATGCCTTTAAAGTTTCAGATTTAGTTTGTATGAACACTAAGGATACACCCAGCTTCAAAAATTCCAATAGGGACTGAACCCCTAACTGAAGTAATGATTTAGGCATCCCTATGCAATATATTATCATGTAACAAAATAAAGACAAAATGTAACATCACAGCCAGCCAAAATATTGTCATTGGTGATTAGGAGCATGTAAGAAGCCAAGCTGGACATGTCTTCTGGATAAGATGTAGCTAAACATTGTGACCACCAACCCTGCTGTTCAACTATGAATTCAGAGATTATCAATAATTTTACAAAGTTATTTCTATGGGTTGGGGCAGTGATCGCAGGAGATCCTACGGTTAAAGCAGAAGGGTGGGCGGTTACTTTTCCTTTAAGGATGTTTGCATCAAATTATAATGGCCTATTCTTTTTATGCTTTCAAGATACCATTAAAAAACGACCATATTTATACATTGATTTGAACTTTATGCAGAAAATACAGTAATTCCAATAAATGATCATTGTTTCTATAGTCCAGTCTTCATTCATCTTCCAAGTCTAAAAAATGGGACTCATTTTGCAGAGGTGCATTGACTTGCAGCTTCATTCATTCATTCATTCATTCAGTGTTAAATTATTTTTATGGGGAATTTCTATTTCCTTAAATTTTTATTTTCTGGGTGCAACACTGGATGTGTCTGCTGTACAACTGAACAAAAGGATAAGTACCTTTTCATATTCTTCTTTACTCTGGTTCAATGCTGTTTGCAGCTGCTGCTCTTCTTCTTCATTTGGGGCTGGAGGAACCTTCTTCTGCAACAACAAAAAGATTCTGTGAGTTCTTGTATTTAGGTAGCTTGCTAAAAATCTATTTACATACATATAGACATACTAAATTCAAGACGCCTGATCTTTGCCGGTTGGATAGTTTTGTTAGCAGAGCTATAAATCTTCTTATACTGTATTTAGTGAAGCTAAAGATTTTTTACTGGTGAATAGAAAGTAGACTTTCATAAATGATCATATTTATGGTGTACAATTATTATTTCTAGTTATGGATGGAAGGTATAATTTCCAGTATGTGTATTGTGGAAGTAGTAATAAACGACAGCATATAGGCATTTTAAAGGGTTGGTCTAGTTTAATGAAGAAGAACCTCATCTTGGGCATCAATCTTCCACCCTGAAGATGCTCTGCATCAACAAGTGGCATATAAACTAGTATAAGCAATGAGAATAATATTTCTTTACCTTGTTAAGTATTGGGAATCTGGGATAGATTGAATACACTTCGACACAGAGAAGTTGAGAATTAGGCTAATTCAAATGGACCAAGGTTTTTTGCACATAAACTTTAATTGAGACCAAAGGTAAATGCAAGGAATTGCAGCCATTACCTTCTCAGCCTCTTCTTGGCTCATGGCTAGTGCAAGTTGAAGCTGAAGTTCTTCCTCACCACTACTCTGGGGTCTGACTTGCTCTAGCTCTGGAGAGAGCTCTGAACACGAGCCTGAAGCATCTGTGAAAGAAATACTTTTTTTGATGAATATTAAAACTGGATGCATTGGATGTATAAGAAGAGAATAAAATGCACCTGATAGGCCCATTTAGTATAACACAATACAAATAAATGCTGAGAATTGTTTAACCCTATTGAAGAGGAATGTAAGTGGCTCCTTAGAAGGCCAGTGAAAAGGAGGATGAAGACTTATATAGGTCTGAATCATGGTTTCTGGTTGAATGTTAGGGTCCACATAGGGAGTAGGAGATGGCAATGGATATCTTTAGAGGAATAAAAATGAGAAGTAGAGTAGATTTGAAGAGGGTGAGGGATGAGTCTAGTCTGGAGAGCATGAGGGTCTATGTAATAGTGTAAGTATTCAGTAGTACTTGCAGAGGTGTCAAAAACCAAAGTTTTCAAAGTTTCAAAGTTTTCATACCTTGACTTAAACTTATCTTTCGAATGCTAATGCCATTGAATCCTTGCGATATCCTCCTCCTTGTGTTCTTTGCTTGTATTCTTTCTTGTTTCAGTCTTTCCTCATCTTTCAGCAAGGAGACAATTTGCTTTGCTTTTTCCCGCACATTAATGCCTTGATCCTTTCCATCGCGATCCATAAACTGAAAGTCCTTCAGTGTCTGTACAGAGTGGATATTCTCATTGCACTCATCTACCACCCTCTTCGACCCATTCTTAATAAGATAATCCAGGAGGGTGAGAGCTTTGTACACATGGCGCCAGTTCTTCCCACTGTCATTAAGCCTCTTCCAAATCATAATCATTACCTCGGGGAAAGCTTCCGCGTGGTGTGTCATAAGAGATATCTCAGACATGAGGGATGTAGATGGACCCCATGGGTCATTGGAAGTAGCTTCTCGCACCTTGACTTCTGCTTCCGAGTAATTATGTACAATGTTCTTTACTTGACGACGTATGGATGATGTGGCCATAATTTTTTTCTGATAGTGTTAGGAATGCAGAACAAAATATTTTGGATCTATACACGAACCCTTGCCAAAATTCACTATAAATATCTGTAAAAGAAACACATGGAATTTGAATTTTAGATAAATATTGGCAAAGTAAAAATCTTCCACCTATATTTTCAGCTTCACCCCAGCAGTCATAGGGTCTTCTTGCTCTATAGTGAGTGGGAGGTGACTTTAACAAGTGGTTTATGTGAGGTGTTCCTTACACAGAACCATGGGTTAAAGGATTTTCTCATTTATAGGGTCGTTTTGCCTTTCATTCCAATATACAATATGCAACTTTAAAAGAGAGAATATTGGGTTGGTAGGCTGAGCAATAAGAATTTGTTCATAATATCTAGTAGTTTTGGGAGTACAGGTATGGGATCCGTTATCCAGAAACCCTTTATCCAGAAAGTTCCGAATTACGGAAAGGTCATATTCCATAGACTATATTATAATCCAAATTTTTAAAAATGGTTTGTATTCGATCCACAATAAGATATAATTAATGCTTATTGGAAACAGAACCAGTCTGTTGGGTTTAGTTAATGTTTACATGATTTTCTAGTAGACTTAAGGTATGAAGATCCAAATTATGGAAAACCCTAGGTCCCAAACATTCTGGATAACAGGTCCCATACCTGTAATTACCATGCTAGGTGCCAATCAAGGACCCATCCAATTTCAACCCACCTAGCCATCATTTTGTTTGAGTGCATTACATAACTTAATAAGGGTAAATCCCCTAACATATGATGGTGTAAAAGATACAGGTTGCAGTATGCTAAAGGATCAGTAACACTAAAAAACGAAAGTCTTTTAAAGTAATGAAACCATAATGTAATGTTGTGCTGCACTGGAACAACTGGTGTGTTTGCTTCAGAAAGACTACTATAGTTTATATAAACAAGCTGCTGTGTAGCCATTCAAAGCTGAAAAAGGAGAAAAAGGCACAGGATACACAGCAGATAACAGATAAACTCTGTAGTATACAATTGGATTCTTCAGAATGTATCTGTAATCTACTATGTATCCTGTGCTTGAATGGCTGCCCCCATGTCTAAACAGTAGCTTGTTTATACAAACTATAGTTGTATACTAGTAGCAAATACACACGTTTTAGCAGTGTAGGGCAACAATACATTAAGTTGTCATTACTTTAATTTTTTGGTGTGACTGTTCCTTTAAGTCGGCCTTAATTCAGAGGAAACATCTAGCTGTAGCAGTATGAGTCTGTATATATCTGTTGCCTGGGGCCCCTAAGCTTTCACTGGAAACAGGTGGGTTTCCAAAATGACTTTGTTGATTTCTTATATTCAGGCATGTGCATGCCTGTTGCTTCTAGATAAAATACACATTTTTGTCTGTAATCTGAAATTTAAAGTTTAAGGGAGCTCATGTTATGCCACTGACAGTCTATATTTTAAGTGGGTATATGTTATTCTGTATACAGATGGAGGTGTAACTTCGGGACAGGGACCACCTTAGCTCATAACAAGGTTACAGATATATAGAAACATTGGGGTAACCCTGCTACAGTTCCAGGGGTACCCAGAGCACAAATAAACACTCACTCCAAATGGTCTTTAGGGTGGGCCCCCCTTAGCGCATAACAAGGTAAGATGAGCAGGTGAGTGGAATTGTCTGCAGGTGAATGTTTGTCTATAGGTTAGGTTGAGATTTAGGGTGAGTGCTTAATATAGACAGTAACAGTCACCCTGCTATAGTTCCAGGGGTACCCAGGGCACAAATAAGCATCACCCCAAATCTCACCCTAACTGGCCTTCAGGCTGGGCCCCCTTAGCTCATAACAAGGTTACAGATATATAGAAACATTGGGGTTACAGTCACCCTGCTATAGTTCCAGGGGTACCCAAGGCACAAATAAGCATCACCCCAAATCTCACCCTAACTGGCCTTCAGGCTGGGTCCCTTAGCTCATAACAAGGTTACAGATATATAGAAACACTGGGGTAAAAGTCACCCTGAGATATTATTTCATGAATTTCCTTGGCATAATCATTTTTTCTTCTTGCTTCTACTGCGGAGCCCATTCTAATAGAATGAAAGTGACATATTTTTTCTGCACATTTACAAAAAAGTCAGGTCACATGTCAATCACAAAAGATACTGACCAAAGTGTTCTGTAGATATACAGTATATAGAACCACGCACCGGGTATCCAGGGCCTGGCACTGAGGTTACTGGGCGAGTCACTGACAGATCCACCTGTTTCTATTTGCATGAATACAGATGCTGACTAATACTCACATACACTCATTAGCACACACACATGTATACGTTGTATATATAATACAATCACATCCATGGGCAGGGTTCACCTTTCCAAGGTACCCACCCCATAATCAGTTTGGGTAGGGATTTCCGCAACCTTTGTTAGCCTCTGCACTTACTAGCAAACACCATCCTAAAAAAGAAACATACATGGGTATGACTTTCATAGCTGCATTTATACTTGTTTCTGGGCCTGGCAGATGCCATATTGCTTAATTGTGGCACAATCTCTACAGCTCACACCTGAGGCTTTCTATAATGGGGAATAGATAACTCAGGGGAAGATGTAAGAACTCTCATTTTAGAATGAAGCATCTCTTAGGCCCGGGAGTTCAATTGTTTTATACAATCACATATATTTTCAAGATTTAGAACCAAGGTTGCCGTCTGCAACAAAGCCTTCCATGGTAGCTTGATAACATGAAGTGCCTGGATAAACTTGACCACCATAATCACTTATAGTGCAATTGCACTAAAGACGTTAAAGAGACAATATGATCATTGCCTGCAACAATCGCTTCCAACTCGAGTAGTTTGATCACATGATATGCCTGGACTAGGGTTGCCACCTTTTATGGAAAAAAATACCGGCTTTCGTATATTTTTATGGTTTTTTCCTATTAATAACATTGGCATCAAGCAACATTTTTACTGGCCAGGCTGGTAAAATACCGGCCAGTTGGCAACCCTATCTGGACCAACGTGACCCCCTCAGAAGAATCACTTATTTCAGGTTCACTAGAGACATTAAAGAGATACTGTGATCACTGCCTGCAAAGATGTCTTCCAACCGTAGTCCTTCGATAACATGATTTGCCTGGACTCACGTGACACCAACCCTCAAAAGAATCACTCAGATTGCAATTGCACTAAAGATGTTAAAGGTACACTATAATAAAAACAGGAGGGCACCATTGCATTGAATGTTATATGAGACAGGAACATTAAACTTTAAACTCAGTGTCGGACTGGCCCACAGGGATACCAGAAAAACTCCAGGTGGGCCCAGGTGTCAGTGGGCCCTCATGCTGCTAAACTTTTGGCCTATTTCATGGTCATTCCCTATTTCTATGAGAACAAAGAGGCTAAATAGATGGAATAATTGATTATAGTATAAAGAACAGACTAGGAGAATAGAAGTTGATTGAGGAGATGAAGAATATTAATAATAATAGTGGACCCCTGGTCTAAGGTTTTATGGTGGGCCCCTGGTCTAAGGTTTTTGGGTGGGCCCCTGGTGTCCCAGTCCGACACTGTTTAAACTTACATTTTTTTAATGATGTATAAAAAAGTGAGCTTTTTTGATAACAGTATGCTTGTGTGAGCCCTCATTACGGGATTGCCTCAGTTTATTGATTTAAGTTGTTTATTCTTATACCCGGAGGAGCTCCCACTGTATTAACAGTGTTATCAAGTTACTGAGTAACATAATTAGTGCACCCTTGGGTGATAGTATATTTGTTGTGTATAAAATGTGCAAGAAAAGTATAAACCACATATTTAAACTTCATTACTGCTCCATTAGTGTTATCAGGCATTCCACAGTACAAAGTGGAGAACGTGAGTCAGACAGATTAGTACAGGAGGGGGGGTGACATTTTGGCAAATGTCTTTATTATATTCATGGCAGTGCCTAATGTAAGGTTGGAGCCACAGATAAGGAACTGGACAGCAGCCCGGGCTGAAACACCCCAGAGACCTTGAGAAAAGCTTGGTCCACAGGGAGAAGCTGGCACGGAAAGCCGGGTTAATTTGTTTTTAAAAAGCATTGGCCCTAGGCCTCCAGCAGCAGAAGGGCCCCCGTCAGAAAGAAAATAACCATGTCAGACATATGAATTACATTGTATAATTATAGTATTTTATGCTTGCTATTTACATTAGTGGTGCCACATCTGTTCCCTTCCACTGAGCTGCAAAGAGAAATGTGAAATTATATACATTATAATGCTTTTTCTTCTTTGCTTCTATGTAGGGGATACTGATTCTGCTGACAGTTTCAGCCTTGCATAACACATTATTGTTTTCAGGATGACTGTACTACATCTCACTCATGATCCACTTTCAAAGTGGTAAACAAGGCACATGAGGCTGTGCACAGGCACATAGACAATTCCACTCACCTGCTCATCTTTTCAGGTTTCAGGTACAGTATATAGCCCGTCTGCCCAAGGTCCATTTAAATGTAAATATAGTCCAGCAAAAAACTGCAGTGCACTGATTGTTTAAAGTGATTTAATGGCTGCAAAATCCGCAGACATCACAACATGGCATGTTTTGAGCCTCACTGGGCCATTTATTAAACAAGTGGTTCGCCTAAAAGTTAACTTTTAGTATGTTATAGAATAGCCAATTCTAACCAACTTTTCAATTGGTCTTCATTTTTTATTTTGTTTAGTTTTTCAATTATTTGCCTTGTTCTTCAGACTCTTTCCAGCTTTCAAATGGGGGTCACTGACCCCATCTAAAAATAAATGCTCTATAAGGCTACAAAATCCATTTTTATTGCTACGTTTATTACTCATCTTTTTCTATTTAGGCCCTCTCCTATTCATATGACAGTTTCTTATTCAAATAAATGCATGGTTGTTAGGTTAATTTGGACTTTAGCAATCAAACTGCTAAAATTACAAACTGTGAACAGTGCCGAATAACAAAGTGCATTTAGTCTATCTTTTATGAAATCCAATTGGCCTGTGCATGTAAAAAGTCCTGTAATTTTGTCTGAAATATCGACCCTATCCGCAATAGCGTTACTCTCCAAAAATGTCCAAATGTAAAAAAAATAATATTGCTAGTATCAGATATATTTGAGGTTAAAAAAGAGTATCTGTACTACATACTGTACCCAGTTTTCTCTCTACTTATGCAGATGGTCAAATGATGAACAAAGTTTAGAGTTCCCTGCAGCCTTGCACCTTTATATGGTCACAGAACCCCTCAGTGACTGCTAATGTCCTTATAATTTACAGTAGGGTGTACATTATCCCTTATAATACATGAGTGATACTCAGAGTTCCCTGTACAACTCAGCCTGCAGCCTTGTGCCTTTATATGGTCACAGAACCCCTCAGTGACTGCTAATGTCCTTATAATTTACAGTTGGGGGTACAATATCCCTTATAATTTGAGTTGCCACCTTTTTTGGAAAAAATAACACCGGCCTTCCCATATATTTATCTTTTTTTTCCTATTAATAACATATTATTTATTATTTATTATATAAATAATAATTGGGATCAACCATCATTTTCACCGGCCAGACTGGTAAAATACCGACCAGGTGGCAACCCTACTTATAATACATGAGTGATACTCAGAGTTAACTTTATAACTCAGCCTATAGCCTTGTGCCTTCCTATGGGCACAGAATTCCTCAGTGACTTGTAATATCCTTATCATTTACAGTAGGGGGCACATTATCCCTTATAACACATGAGTGATACTCAGAGTTCCCTGTATAACACTACAGTCTGTGCCTTGTTGAAGTCTACAGCCTTGTGCCTTTACATTCAACAACAGCCTTATCATGCAGCATAGGGGGTACATTATTCCATATTCAATTTACAAAAAAGTATCCTTAATACCTATATGCATAGCTGTTTTATACATGCTCTTAGTGCTCCACCCTCTTTCTGTTAACACTTTTGCTGTGATCTTATAGTTCTTAATATAAAGCCTCCATACAGCAGCCTAACACCTGAGGACCTTTACACACAGTGGGGCAGATAAGAAGGGTAACACAGTGAGGTGAGCACAGAAGTGACACAGGAATAGCTTTGTTCAGAAAAGGCTAAAACAGATACGGCTATACTAATCCACAATCTATAAAATGTGAGCTTGATAGAAGGCAAAGAGCAGATTCCCTGATTCCATTAAACTGCACTGAATGACGTTTAACTACAACTCACAGAATGCATCTAATAGCAACAGTAATCCCAATCCCAATAATCCCAAATCAAGACTATTTAATTAGAGATCTATGTAAAGCAGGAATTCCTCAATTACAAAATGAAACCAGATGTTGCTACCACTTCCCCCCCCCCCACTCACACAAATACCTTCTCCACTGCCACACCAAGGATGGAATTGTATTAATAGCCCTGAATTGAAGGCATAAGAAGGTTAAATTTACGTAAAAGTAGAGCTGCATTGTCCTTATAAAATGAAATACACTATAGTGCCTTATTCTGCAAAGTGAGCCCTCAAACACACACATGTACTTACCTACATACACTGCGTACCTACCTCCCACACTGCACATGGCATTATGTGGGCACAGATTGGCTATTAATACAATCCCTAACTAACTACTGAAGAGTAAGATATTGTAGCCAGGTGGGTTTAAAGCGGGGTTAGATCAAGGAGCACGGGTAAACTACCTTTTAAATTAAGGAATGCTGCTGTGTTACTGCACATGGGACACTATATATAACCTAAAACCAGAGTATAAAAGGTCTGTAGCAGTACAGACTCATACACACTATCTCTATATTATGTGCAGAACATTCCCCAATGTGGGGTATTTAAAAATCTGTAACCATTTAAAAGTTCCTCTGACAGCAAAACAAAGCATATGTAGGAAGGAGGGTGGACATTAAAAGGGACCTTGGTTCCAAAACTATGATTAATTGTGACAGTGATTAGTTCTGACAGTACACAACACAATTACCTGGAATCCTTGGTCCTGAGCCTACTTACAGCATGAATGCAGGATGCCCAAACCTCCAGCATGGATAAAACACCCAATATTAAAATAAGTTCCCAGTTAGCACCACACACTCTAGGTGTACTAAGGTACCCATCTCAATGAAACCCATTCAGAACCATCTTCCAGATACCGCAACCTCAAGTGCATTTTCGTAAATTCTGAAGCAGCCCTCCCATATCTCTACTCACACAGAACAGTTCCTCTTCCGTGTTCTTGTTCACCGCAGGGAGCAGCTGTTTTAATAAATCTATGTGACTCAGCCACGCAATTTCATGTTCAGATACGTCTGTATCGTTCGGTGTAACCAAATATGGGCTATTGGTACATATACTGAATGTGCACATAGGAACGTTAACAGGCCTGTATAGGAGATGGATTAGCTCTACACCTGTAAGTGTGGATGAGTTGAAATTGCAGTTTAGATATAGAAACAGGAGCCCAGTTCTCTGGATGTTACTGTCTTGTCTGCCAGTCTTGCCTTGTTGCTGCCAGTCTCACTGTGCCCGCACCTCTTCTTTAATTGTCCTTGTCCTTATGGTGTTTTTTCAGGCTGTCCCTGCGACCGTGTCCCTGTCAGTCTCCATGCCTTTCTGTCACTCACTTTCCTGGCCTCTGTGTTTCATTCTGTCATTAAGTTGCACAGCCTGTTAGACAGGACAGAGGAAAGGAATTCAACATTTTTTAACCCCTTGTGGAATGAGGCAGTGAATTGGTTTCAGGTACTAGAGGAGGGGAAGTCAAAAAGCAAAGTCATTTGATGACCTCAGATAAGGCACAGAAGTGGATTTTAGATGAGTGCAGAGGAAAATGTGAAGTCCAGTCTGCAGTCCTCTGATGCTGAACTACAATCCCAAGCAGTCAAATGGAATTGTAATGCAACAACTGTTGGGTGACCCCAGATGACTCACTCCAAAGGCATGAGAAGCTTATCACACTGTAAAGGCAGTGGCATAAGAAGTGCCCCAAAAATATCTTTTAAAGCAGAAGAATTGTGATCATTCTTCTGCATTAAAGAATATGTTTTAGATTTTATAAAGGTATTTTTGCTTTACCTAGGCTTTCTTATTTCTCTTATTCCAACTGCAGGCAGCAGTGCTGCAAATGAACATAAGCGGTACAGAAAAAAAGATCTTGCTCTGTCTCTTGTGCCACTTGCTATAAGCCATAAAGCTGTAAGATCTGCCTGTTTTGTCAGGCTGGCAAATAATTGGATCATGGCTTGGTCAAATTGTGGCAGATAAGGGATATGGGGAGCACAACTTACACTCTTCCAGTGTTGTTGCATATGGTGGTGCTATTCTTTAGATGTACTGCCAAGTCAACACTTAGCAAAATATTCACAGGAAAGGCAAGCACTTCACCACTTCTTGCTGTGCAATAAAGCCTTTATTTAAGCCAGTTGTGCAACTCCAAGTACAGAACAAAGTTTCGGGGGGGTTTGCACCTCCCTTTGTCAGGTTACACAAGTGAGCCAAATTAAGCTTGCCATAGATGTAAAGATCTGATCGTTCAAATCCTCGAAAGATCAGACTTCCCCATCTCCCGACCTGCCACTAACCATTCAGATCAAATAAAGTAGTTAAAGAACAGATCAGCCGATGTTCTGCCCCTGACAGCAATCGTACAATAGTTATGTCCGACAAAAGCTAGTGACAGTCTCCTACTGAAAATCGTACGATTGGCAATACACGCAGAGATATTATCGGCAGTCGACAGAAATCTTTTAACCTGTCTGATCTGCTTAACGACCGATCTCTGCCGGACGAAAAATGTCAGGACTCTGCACACACAGTCTGAAAATCATACGAATCGAGGATACGTACAATCGGATCTTTGCGTCTAAGGCCAGCTTTAATCCTTAAATTCGCCTAGTCACCCCACCCCTATGATATTATTCGTGTAGATGTGTCCCATCCTATCGTTGTCCATTTAAAGTCCACATATATTTATATAGACATTGCATAAAGTTATAGTTCAATCATATACTGCTCACATTTATAGCAGTGAAAAATTGTAAGAAAGCTATACATTACCAACTGGGCAAATTATCATTACTCCTACGTGTATATATCTCCCAGCTGGTTATCTGTGAATAAAGTTAAAAGTATTAAATCAGTGTTTAAAAATCAAGTACATTTTGCATATTACAGAAAGCACCTTAAATTCCACTGTTTATTAAGAACCCTTGGATACACTGTTTCCAACGGCCAAATCCAATGACTCTCTCTTTGCAACAATAATTTTTGTTTTTTATTATCATTGGTCAAATTATGGCCATCAGGTGGGGACTGCATGATTGTAGCCCTCTCCAAAAGGCTTTTTTTTTTTTTAAACTGTCAATAAGTGTTGGGCAG
The DNA here is from genome assembly GCA_038501925.1 of Xenopus petersii. Lineage (NCBI taxonomy): Eukaryota > Metazoa > Chordata > Amphibia > Anura > Pipidae > Xenopus > Xenopus petersii. The sequence goes on from CM076689.1 coordinate 82,818,469, forward strand.
GCTGCCAGATGGGCCCTGTTGCTGATTTGGTATGGAGGAGCTCAGCTTTTACTGACCCATGTGTGGCCACCTTAAGTATCTCATGCCAAAAAGCAAACCAACAACATTGTTGTGTACCAGAAAGTTTGTAGAAATAGTGACATAAGCACAAACACAGTAACTTTTTTATGTTCTATTTTTCCCCTAATATTTACATACAAGTAAGATACATTATTTCCAAGTGTTTTAAAGGGCAACTAAAGTCTAAAATAGAATAATGTTAGAAATGCTGTATTATGTATACTAAATATAAACATGAACTTACTGCACCAGCAGCCTAATAAGACAAATGATTTATGCTTTCAAAGTTGGCGCAGGGGGCTGTCATCTTGTAAATTTGTTAGACATTACTGCAATATCAAGACTCGCACATGCTCAGTGTGGTCTGGGCTTCAGTTGGGAGGTTAAGCTTAGGGATCGTCATAAATTATCAAAACAGCACAAGTCAAATAATATCTGCCATAGAAGCCAATACAGCAAGGCTGATTAATAATCAATCATAATATAGAGACTGCACTGCGTCTCTGGATACAAATCTCTACAGGGAATCCAACAATGCTGCTCGAGTTCTGGGAAGTAAGGTGGGGGGGCTCCCCCTGCCATTTGAAAGTATGATTGTTTACCTGCACAGCAGTTGGGGACCATCTGACAATTCCTATCCACAGCAGTAAAAGAAGGGGGAATTGCACTGCATACAGTCAGGTTTATGATAAAAACTGTAGACATATTTTAATTAAAGTATATTGGAGATAGATTTCTTTTTCATTAAAGAAAGTAAAAATGGGATTTTATATTTTTGCCTTTACATGCCCTTTAAGTATCAGTGTCTTTTTAAACCGGGTTTTTAAAGATTAGTGGTCGAAAAAAACATCAATTTCTGCCCTCCTGGGTGGAAGGTTTCATTTTGTAAATAGCAATGGGTGGACAGGTCTGTCTAGTTCTCCCTATAAACAAACCATGCGTCAGTCAGAGAGTTTCCCAGTTCCCAGAGTCACACGTCCAATGCTATTTGTTAGTACACACTTTATTGAGGCAATAGCAAATGTGCAGATAAGAACAGGTCAGGCCTGACAGGTACAGACAGGTAATAATGAGGAGGGCGCCTGGAGGTTTTCGTAAGAAAGAGAGGTTGTCACCAAAATTGTTTAGAATCCGAAGACCTTGATGTTTCCAATTCTTTGCTTCATCACGGCGAGGACCCAATCAGGTTGCAGTGCATTCACATGAAAGAAAAAAGAATTTAGTGTGAATATGCTGCCTTATATCAATAGATTATTTGTGTACTGCTCCACTGATCCATATGGTTAATCATCTTGCTATCACTGACCGCCATTGTAAAGTCCACAGCAGCTTTTACATGTTATCTTTGGCACAATAAAAGCAGGGATGCTTGATTGGAATCCTCTAGCTCAGTGATCCCCAACCAGTAGCCTGTGAGCAACATGTTGTTTTTCGACTCCTTAGATTTTGCTCCCAGTGGCCTCCAAGCAGGTGCTTCTTTTTGAATTCCTGGCTTAAAGGCAAGCTTTAGTTGCATAAAAAAAACATGTATACTGCCAAACAGAGACTCCTGTTGGATGCAAATGCAAATAGGGACTACCAATACCAAATCATAGCCCTTATTTGGAAGCCCCTGGATCTTTTTGCATTCTTGTGTTGCTCTCCAACATTATTTTATACGTGAGTGTGGCTCATGGGTAAAATAGGTTGGGGGCCCCTGCTCTAGCTGATGCACAAGCATGGCCCCACATTTGTATCCTTGGGATGACTGCAAGGCTGTTTAACATCAAATGGTATTTAAGGTAAATTTCTAAAACACCCTTTGTTCCATCCTAGCCTACAGCCTGCTCATTCTGGTTTATTTCTGTAACTGGCGTGAAAAAACAATCAAGGCAACAAGGTTACAGAGCGTAGCTGATTGTTATCCTCTGCTGAGACACTACCGTGCTGCTGCTAAAGTCATTTTGGGTGTATAAGGCTTTGTCACTCCTTATAGCATGAAGAAATATACTATACATATAGCTGGGTGTGACGATGATGTGCCTGGTGTTTATATTGGGTAACACCACCTCTGATGCAATAAGAGGAAGCAGCAAACTGCTAGAGCCATTTTTGTGTTGGTGTTAAAGAGGCACTGTACTGTAGGTCAGCTTTCATTTAACTGTTGGAAAGAGGCAGAAGAGATTTGGCTAAGAACAGGGGATTCTATGACATACAAACTGTTTTCTTCTATGAGAACTACCCATTAAAGGAGAACTAAAGCTTAACTAAGATGGTGACCCCCTGTGACAGGTTTGAAGTCCTGGATCATTGCTGCTATTGAGAAGCTGAAACTTTAGGCTGGTGCAATAAGTTCAGTATATAAAATACGGCATTTTTAACCATATTCATTTTTAGAGTTTAGTTGTCCTTTAAAGCAATTTACAGAGTGGTTAGTAAGTCACTTTCATGTTCAGTTCTTCCTGCGTACAACAACTCTTCCATCACAGAGTCTTCAGATGTCAAATCTTCTGCAACAGTTACCATGTCTTCTATCACTCACAAGGATTTCGTAGACCTTTGGAAATGGTTAAATTAGGTCATTAGGCCATGAGGAATATATACACACTTCTGAATCTGCAGTCCCATTTCTCATATTAGTGTGATTTGTCCTTACAATGAATAGGCATATTGTCCCTTTAAGAACTATCAAAATATTAATCTACATTAAAAGTTACCTATAGGTCATGTTGATTGTTTTTTGCTGATCGTTCTGCTTGTAAGTAATTGTTACTTGAATTCCTAAACCTGACTGTCCCATCTCAGTCTGTCAGTTAGAGTTTCTAAAGATAACAGACTACTGCGGCACAAATATGGCAGCCCCCTCATAGAGGAACATGGGGGTAAGAAAGGTAATGTAAAAGCATCAGGCAAATACTTTTATGGCAAAATTATAAATAGCATTCAAAGATAATGTTATGATGGATATAAAAAAAGGTTATTTTCTGGTGTCAATGTCTCTTTAAGACTAATGCTTTCCCAGCAGCAATAATGTAAATTGCCGTCAGGAAAACATACAAGGTGCTTCGGCGTTTTGTAGTCGACTGAAAATTTTAGGTCCCTCCACCTGTTGGACAAATATACTGAAATTGGATATCACACAGTCCCCTGAACTGGGCCCTTCTACCCTTTATTAGGAGACACATAGAAGCACTGTACAATGCAGGTTAGCCAAACTTTGGCCCCTTGCTGTATTAGTTTTGCTTTGTTATTTTATTTCAAGGTGTCCTTTTCTGTGGACCACAAGATGTTTTTGGTTGTGGGTGGGATTCTGGGAGTTATAGTACAACCGCAGCTAGCAGGCTGGGCGTCCCTAGCAAAAGCAGAGAAAAAAATCTAACTATTATAATTACACATATACAAATGCAGTTTATTGTTTTACTGAGGATATTTTCTGTCTAGGTGCCCAGGGTGAATTACCTACCGCTGGACTCAACCTGCCGATGTTTTCCTTACAAATACACATTGATGTCAGTACAGACCTATTAGGAATGATCCAGAGGAGGATTATGATGATGTATTTAAGTAAGTGTTTGGGACGCACCTCAAGGTACAAATTCACCTCTTACTTCCTTTGCAAAACGGGATGGACTTGCCAGAGCTGAGAGCTAGAAGGACTAGGATCCAGACTTCCCCTGATGATATCAACTCGGTGCTCTCACTGCCTAATAAAGGCTTCCACAATTTTTTTGCCATCTTTACCTTCTGCCTTCCTGCTGCCGGGATGATCCTGCAAGGCACACAAAATGGTTGCCAGGCTTTGTGACGTGATTTATATTGAACATAAACAATGCCATGCTCAACAAAATCTGCCTGTTTTTTGAGGATGCCAAACAATCTGATCTTACCCTGATTTGTCCACCCATACTTTGGGATAAAATGGGCTGATCCGATCATTTATCCCTCGAGTCAGTGATTGGGTCATTCAGCAGGTCTATGGAGACCTGTTGACATGTTAATGTGGTCCTCATCCAATGGCATTTTAAACTATCCAATCTATATTATTATTATTATTATTATTATTATTATTATTAAAGGAGAAGGAAAGGTTAAAACTAAGTAAGTCTTATCAGAAAGGTCTATATAAACAAACCAGTAAACCCTCAAAGTAATGTTGCTCTGACTCCCCTGTCAAAAGAAACACAGCATTTCTTTCCTTCTATTGTGTACTCATGGGCTTCTGTATCAGACTTCCTGCCTTCAGCTTAAACCTCATTGCCCTGGGCAAGAGCATGCTCAGTTTGCTCCTCTTCCCCTCCCCCTTCCTTCTCTGCTGTAATCTGAGCCCAGAGCAGGGAGAGACTCGGCAGGAAGTGATGTCACACCATGTTAATACTGCAGCTGCTATCCTAAACAAACAGAGAGTTTCTAGAGCTTTTTACTCAGGTATGGTAAAACATTCTACAGAATAAATATAGCATTCTAGCTTGCACTATTGCAGCTAATCTATTGGCAATAAAATGCCTCCATAGCTTTCCTTCTCCTTTCAGTGTGATGTTGCTTCCCCTCTGCCTATTCTAATACACTGGTCGATGTAGGTGTGCCCAGTACATCTAGGCTCTTTTGTAACATCTCAGTTGTGGTTGACTGATGTAAGAACTATGTTCCTAAAATTTGCAGTTTTTGGGTTCAGTCAGTTCAAAAATAAAAAACCTATATGTTAAACTAAGACTGTAAGTCAAACACTAGCTATCTTAGGGGCCTGGGCTGCAGATTTAACCCCTGTATGGGTTCAGAGAGAAGGAATTGTGGTTTGAAAGTTACCCTGCATAGCAATCAGCAGGCTCCTGCAATGTCCTGTCACTATGACCACAAGAAAGGAAGTGAGTAGGCTGTATATGAAATGTGGCACGTCTCACACTCTAAGACTGCAACCATGTCACAGTATTTCCCCTGCCCCAAAGCTTAGGTTTACCTTGTCTGGGCTAAGGCTCAGAAGGCACTGGCATTTCAAGTACACAAAGACCCACACCCTCAATATAAATTACTGACCCATGGTCCCTCTGATTTTTAGATTGCCACTACAGAACAGGCTCATTTTCATGGTTGTACAAGTGTTACCTCCTTATACTTTGCCACTGTCTTCCCTCCTTTCTTGTCCTCTTTATCCTCCACTGGCAATGTCTTCTTGTCTTCCTTGGGACTCCCTCCTTTCTTCTCTTCCTTTCCTGATTTGGTGGGCTTTTGGTCCAGACCTGCAAACATGTTACTAAGGCCTTATCTTATCTAACATTTATGTAACCAGTTGTGGCATTGGGCATGAATCTGCTTCCACAGCACAGATCATTGCCTTATATTAAACTACATTTCCCAGCATACTGTGACCAAAAATCAATTGGTGCAGTAATATCTGGGGCTGCACTTGCAGGGCATGAAGCTGGACAAACCTGCCTTACAATAATCTAGTACTTTATGCCAACATAATGCCTCTGAAATTAACTTTGCACATTTAACCTGGTTCCAGTAGCAAAGATTTCTCAAAGACATCCTTACTGGGCATTCCTAGTAAACTTGCAACTGCAAAGATCGATCCACCATCTCATCCACTGCCCCACGCCAAAGCTGCAAGCAAAACAGCGAATTCTACACATTGTCTTGCAGAAAATGTTATTAATATGTAATAACTGAGCCTATAGTGCATACTGAGGTATATCCGAGGGTAGTCTTTTATTGCTGCTCTGGACATTTTTTGGTGTTCTTTGTGATATGCCTCCACCTAGTGGCTGTCCATTGGAAGTGTAAGGTACATAAATTCGCTCTCTCTATACCCTAATTATGGGACACTTCATTGTTGGTAAAAAACATGCCGATTGTGTCCAAAAGTGCACATTGCACTTGTGGTAAGTACATGGCCCTTTTACGAAACCCCTGAATAATGTTGGTCTAAAAAAATATATTGTATCACAGCTCACAGTTAAAAATGCCCTATTTTACATCATGGACTTATTGCACCAGCCTAAGGTTTCAGCTTGTCAATAGCAGCAATGAACCAGGACTTCAAACTTGTCACAGAGGGTCACCATCTTGGAAAGTGTCTGCGACACTCACATGCTCAGTGGGCTCTGAGCAGCTGTTGAGAAGCTAAGCGTAAGGGTATTCACAAATTATCCATCAGATAATGAGGTTTGTCTGTAATATTAGCTAATGCTACAGGGCTGATTATTAAATTCTGATGTTAATTGCACTGGTTTCTGTGCTGCCATGTAGTAATTATCTGTTTTAATTACTTATCAGCCTTATATTGTGATATTTATATTCTATGTGTACTGTATATTGTGAGTGGGTCCCTAAGCTCAGTAAGTGACAGCAGCACAGAACATGTGCAGTGAATCAGCAGAGAAGCTTTACTTCTCCTTTAATATGATATAACCAATATTTTGGTTAAGTATTTATACTGAAGGTATAGGTTTCATGTAAAGGGGTTATTCACCTTTGAGTTAACTTTTAGTATGATATATAGAGAGTGATATTCTGAAACAATTTACCATTTGTTTTAATTTTTTTTTATTATTTGTGGTTTTTGAGTTATTTAGCTTTTTATTCAGCAGCTGTCTAGTTTGCAGTTTCATCAATCCAAATTCCCCTAGCAACCATGCATTGATTTGAATAAGAGACTGGAATGTGAATAGGAGAGGCCTGAATAGAAAGATGAGTAATAAAATGTAGCAATAACAATACATGTGTAGCCTTAGAGCATTTGTTTTTAGAGCATTTGTTTTTAGATGGAGTCAGTGTCCACCATTTGTAAGCTGGAAAGAGTCAGAATTAAAGGGCAAATAATTAAACAACTATGAACAAAAATAAAAAACAATTGCAGGTTGCTTAGAATTGGTCATTCTACAACATACTGAAAGTTATCTTAAAGTTTAACAACCCGTTAATCCTTATGAAGAAAGGGTAAAACAGATGAGGGTGTTGGGGTCCGTGGAATGCCCTCCCTCTTATCTGGGCATAGAGAGGCACAGTCGAAGCACATGGTGGAATTCAGGGGGCAAAAGTGAACCATGAATAAGAAAGGGCAATAAAAAGGTGCAGTGGACAATGATTACTTTGTATTTGTGTTCATAGCTTAATTGTCACTGTATAATGAATATACAGTACCCACACCAAATGAGATAATAGCTGGTTGTCTGGAGAGTACATCACTAAATAAAACTAAGAATGCACTGAATCCGATTCGGCCTTTTTCAGCAGGATTCAGATTCGGCGAATTTTTCTGCCCGGCCGAAGAAAATCCAAGTCCTAATTTGCATATGTAAATTAGGGGCAGGGAGGGAAATTGTGTGACTTTTTGTCACAAAACAAGGAGGTAAAAAATGTTTTCCCCTTCCCATCTCTTATTTGCATATGCAAATTAGGATTCGGCCAAATCTTTCACGATGGATTCGGTGCATCCCTAAATAAAACTGCCTCTTATTTTTGCCCTGTTATGCATTAGTGTTTCAAAAGCATGCAGTTATTATAACTGTCTAGATCAAGGAAACTTTAATCTGGTCTTGAAAGAAAACAAGAAAGAAAAACGCTCTGGGCAGATATGAAGAATTTTAAAGGAGTGGTGAAACTTGCTCAACTTGAAGGTTTTTTGCTAAGCCATGTTTCTTGCAGAGCTTGTCCTCCATTATGCTGCTTTCCCTGGTTAAAATAGCAAATAGAAATCATCAAGCCACCCATCATGAGTTACCATTGTATTATTTTCCATTTGGAAAATTCCCATAGGTTAATGACCGTTTGGTATGTGTAGAACTGCACATAAAGCTTTTCATTTGTGTTAGTAGGTGCTGAATATACAATGTACTTCTCTGCTCTACTGCCGTATAGGTATTACAATGATATACAGTAGAGCCCCCAATTTGCGGTTTTCAGGGGACCATGAAAAAAATTACATAAAACCTGGGAAATTGTAAAATCAGGGAAATGTGTTAAAGTAACTTTTTCTCCAAGTACTAAAAGGATATTAGCACAGGAGTCTGTTTTACTTTGAGATACAGTATTTACTGTGTTAATAACATTGCAGCATTAATGTTACGCTATGGGGGGCATGTGCAAAGCCTTTCTGTCAGTCACATACACAACCTAAAGCAATAGGTGATTGGTGCAGGGCTGTATAAGGGGCAGACTAATTGGAATTGACCATTTACAGGCAGAACCATGGCAAAATATGCATCTGGTTAGTATTTTAATTATTTCAAAAATAATAGCATTCATAGAGGAAAAAAAGCAGTTTTTGGGAACAACAGGACAATATTTTGATGTAAAATCTAGGAAAACATGACTTAAAATCAGGGAAATTCACCCATTGAAATGCATGATAAATTGCCAGTTTGATGTTTTTGCACGCTGCTTGTGTTCACAAATAAGTTCTGCAGATTTTGTGTGTGTGGTTATAGACAAAACAGCTGTAATTTTTGTAAAGGTTCATGGAAATGCAGAACCTTTCTACATTAAAGGAGAAGGAAAGGTTAAAACTAAGTAAGCCTTATCAGAAAAGTCCACCTAAATATACCAGTAAACCTTCAAAGTAGTGCTGCTCTGAAGCACTGCATTACTTTCCTTCTATTGTGTACACATGGGCTTCTGTATCAGACTTCCTGTTTTCATCTTAAACCTCCTTGCCCCGGGCGTGAGCATGCTCAGAATGCTCCTCTACCCCCTCTCTCCATTCTCTGCTGTAAACTGAGCCCAGAGCTATAAGTGAGCAGGGAGAGACTCAGGCAGGAAGTGATGTCACACCAAGCTAATACTGCAGCTGCTATCCTAAACAAACAGAGAGCTTCTAGAGCTTTTTACTCAGGTATGGTAAAACATTCTACAAAATAAATATAGCATTCTAGCTTGCACTATTGCAGCTAATCTATTGGCAATAAAATGACTTTGTAGCTATTTATCTAAGACAAAAACATTTCTCTCTCTATCCTCTGCTTTGCAACCAGCTGCCTAGGGAATAAGTAGCAAGACCAGGCCCAGACTGGCAATCTGTGGGTTCTGGCAAATGCTGGAGGGGCTGCTGTAAGGTCCCATAGACATTCACTATTTAGTGGGCTGTTGGGAGGCTCTTGGGGCCTCTGTATACTTGGAATGCCAGGGTCTAATTTGACTCCCAGACCAGTCCTGAGCAAGACCATAGCTTTAGTGACTACAACCTGTGGTTGGTTGAACATATTGGGCAGTTGTATTTGGACAGAAGCAGTAGAGCCACAGACTGGCTTTGTTAAATGAACTACTAAAACAGATGCAATAGTGTACAGTACAATACTCCATAGCAAAATCAGACATTTGCTTTGGTTGGAGTCCTAGTATGTGTGCTTCTCAGTTACCATGTGAGATGTATCATGTACAACGGTCCTAGATTAGTTCAATACCTGTTTCAGATCCTTAACTGACAAATTCCAGGGGTGGCTGCTTTCAGTGTTTGCTCTGGACACCATCAAGTAGTTTAAGAAAATCAATCACGCAACTAGAGAGAGATCTGCTCTCCACAGGGGCAGGTGTAGAGGTTTGAAGGCCCCATAAGTGTTTAAGACCTTGCACTGTTTGATGTTTATTATGTAACTGGGAAATACAGGCATTCGCAAAATAAAAGCATCATGGCTTCTGGTTACACAAATGGCATTGGGTGAGCATTCACATAAGGGAAAGCAAGGGGTCTTATGGTTACACTGAAAGAAATGGGTGATTATTCATATGAGGATTATTAGTATGATTATTTTGGCATATGACAGATTCATGAATGAACACACAGATCCATGTGACACAGCAGATACCTTTGGATTTACTGTGCTGAAAGCTTCTTCCTCAGCCACACTTCTAACAGGAGATTGTGGATCCTCTGGCTCTGAACTCCTTCCAGCAATTCCTCAACAATGTTCTGTACTACCACCAGAGCTTGCCGGGCTTCCAGTTCCCTCTGAGGTAAAAAAGATAAATTCTAAGGACCCCAAAAGGCCCCTGTTTGCAGATGTCACTGCACAAAATCCTGGGGACCAAAATAACATTGGGTTATATTGGCAGCTGCAAATGTTTCCATCTTTGCACATTAATCTAGACTGTCAGCCCCATGTCCGGGTCCAAGCTGCAATTAAATATTAAATACATAAAGGGTTAGACTAGTCTATGTCTAGCAGCAAAGCCTTCGATGTCACAGTGGTTCCACATCCATTTGCTCTTCTCATCAGCTAAATACTTGTGAAAAATTCACAAAATTGGAATAATTTCACTCTGAAGTTTTAAATCAATCAGGTGGCTGATACTCTTCAGTATCCTATGAATGGCCAGACACAGCATACCCATTGTTCATTTTGTTCATAATGCTCAGTCTGGCTGGATTTTGGAATAAACAGAGGTCAAACATGTCAAGATATGGTCAGACAGAGGACAAGTAGTAGCAGTAAGGTACCAAGGTTAGGTGCCTATGGCAGAAAAGTCATTTTGCACTTGATATGGGTCAACATACCGATGCAACTCACACAATAGCATACAAGAAATTACCTTGTATGTTTTTATATTTCTTTCTATGCTTTTACATTTCAACTGGGACTGTTACTATCTGGGTATTCAGAATAATTTCTCAAATTTGCCAGAGTATGTGATGTTGGTAACAGGAAACATATCTGCGTCCGAGACAAGGTAATTAATGATGATTTTTCACCATTTTAATTTAAAATTAAATCCCCTCTAAAAATGCTAAGATGTTATTTCAACATTTTGGAAGGTGAGTTTCCTGTGTTCTGTGTATAACATAAACATTTCTGACCTGCTGCTCAAACTGAAACTTTTGCCCCTTTGCAGGAGGTTGGAACCTGTACAACATGTTCTACACACGTTATGGTCCCTATCGAAGAACCTGCAACCACAGAGTTGTGAATGTCATTGAGATCATGTAAGAAACAAGTACTTAGATATCAATAAAATAAGTGGTTTTTCCAAAAAAAAAAGGCAAAGCCAAGTGTCTGTTGTGCTTCCTCCCTATGGGAATTCTTGTATGAAAAATTGGCTTGGAAGTAGCTGGAGGAGTTGAATGCACCCTATGGAAAGAAAGTAAGTGGTGTGCCGAAGAAAAATGTGTTTTGGTTTTTCCACACTGCATTCTGGCGTAAAGATTTCTTTTTTCTCTTCTGCAAAACACACACAGCTCATAAGACTTATTTATATGTGAATAAGATAATAATAGATTGATGGAACCTCATTAAATTTAGATGAAATCATGTATCTTCTGTTAAATATATATGGATTTTGGCACAATATATAAATGCACAACACTGAAGGCCAAGAGGTTTTACACAAGCCACGAAACTCCAAATTGAAATAAACTCTCACCATTTGTTTTATCCAAATGAGCAATGGAGAGCTCTATAATCAACATAGCCACAGCTAGGGGTAGACAGTTGCCTTTGGGCTAAACTGAGAGCTGATGCGAGTCCAATGAATTTGCTCTTTGGGAATAGAGTATTTTAGTTATAAAAGATCAGGTTGAAAAAAAGACCAAAGTCCATCAAGTTCAACCCCTCAAAATGAAACTCAACATCCATACATACACTGACAATTGTAGTATCACAATCATCCAAGCCATTCTTAAAGGCATTAACTGAATCAGCCACCACAACATCACCCGGCAGTGCATTCCACAACCTCACTGTCCTGACTGTGAAGAACCCTCTACGTTGCTTCAAATGAAAGTTCTTTTCTTCTAGTCTAAAGGGGTGGCCTCTGGTACGGTGATCCACTTTATGGGTAAAAAGGTCCCCTGCTATTTGTCTATAATGTCCTCTAATGTACTTGTAAAGTGTAATCATGTCCCCTCGCAAGTGCCTTTTTTCCAGAGAAAACAACCCCAACCTTGACAGTCTACCATCATAATTTAAGTCTTCCATCCCTCTAACCAGTTTAGTTGCACTTAGTCTCTGCACTCTCTCCAGCTCATTTATATCCCTCTTAAGGACTGGAGTCCAAAACTGCACTGCATACTCCAGATGAGGCCTCACCAGGGACCTATAAAGAGGCATAATTATGTTTTCATCCCTTAATGCCCTTTTTTATGCAAGACAGAACTTTATGCAAGACAGGGGCCCACCAAAAAACCTTAGACCAGGGGCCCACCCTCAGTATTATTTTCTTACTCTCCTCACTCAACTTCCATTCTCCTAGTCTCTTTTGTTTAGATACTATAATCTATTATTCCATCTATTTAGCCTCTTTGTTCTCCTAAAAATAGGGAATGGCCATGAAATAAATTAGGTGGCAATCTATAGTGAAAACTACAGTACCTGAGCAAGGGATAATAATAGTCATAATAGTGCTGTAATGTTATTTTGGTGCCACTCTTAAGCTGTAGAACCCTGTCATCTCCCTGACATCTCATTTTCATTTTAACAATGTGTTTATTATATTTCATAAACAAGTCAATGATGGAGCAGTACATATACATAAATCCAAAATATTGAATGTAGAAATATACAAAAATAAGAACAAGTAATGATCTTCATAAACAAACTAAGAGCAATAAAAATTGCCAAAATTACATGTGCAAAGAAAAATACATGAAATAAAAGCATCAAAGCACTTGGAACGTAAAATGGGAAATAATTAGACAATTTCCATGAAATATTTTCACCCTCAATCTCTTTGCCCAGATAACCTTACGTATCCCAATTTAGTCAAAAAATCCTTTTTGGGTTTATTAAACAAAACTAGATATCTGGACCAAAGAAAATAAAAAGAATAGGAGGATTTTTCTTTCTCAAAATGATATCTAAAAGCTTCTTGCAAGCATTACTGACTTAGAGAAACAAGAACTTCCTTTAAGGTAGGAACTTCCTTCTGTATCCTATAAAGATATATACGTTTCCTCCCAGACATCGCAATAAAACTGTTGTGTTGATGAAGGTGGAAGGCTGTCTAAATACTAAAGGCTATAAGCAGTTATGGAAGACTCCTCCAGGCTAACATAATGGTGGCATGCAGAGAGCTACAGAAATGAAAATGCCTACAGGAATACATTTTGTTGGAGAAGAAAAGCAGATGCCTTCAAGAATGAAGTAGTGACACATATAATAGCTTAGCTATTAGCTAGCAACAAACAGGCCAGCATAAATCAAAATTTCCAAACAAAATGAATATATTTGATCTGTGAGTCCTCCTCCTCCTCCTCCCACTTTCCCCCCACAATATGGATGATGGAACGACGGTGAGATAACAGACATCCTCGTTCAAAACTTCAGCACTCAAAGTTTGCCCCTAGTTCCTGAGCATTTTTGTAATGCTCACATTATCACAGAAAAGCCAATCATAGCACTCAACAGGGGAAATGTTCATTGAGTGCATGCTGGGTTTCACTGGGTTTTCACTAGTGTTGCATGCGCCCGCCCCAAAGTCGGTGGGGTTTGGTCCAGCATAACATTTTTTTGGAAGGTTGTGGAGTGAACTCTATCTATGGCCCTACCCTGCCTGCAATGTCCGTGTGTTCTGATTCTGCTTTATTCCCTGGGGAGTTTATACACACTGAATGCCCCATCCCTTTGGAGATGGGAGAAATGGCTGGGTCAGGTGTGGCTGGGTATAGAAACAACAACTTTTTTCAAAGAGTAATTGTGTCAATCTTTGATAAAAATGCCAGTCAGGCTTGGTACTTAAAAATGAGAAAATTGATAGTTAACGTAAAACATTCTACAATGGTCATTGACTAAAATAATTGATGATTCCAGCTGATTTTAGAGAAATGACAGGCATACTTTCCTGTAGAGAATCAATACAGGAATATAGACAAGCTTGTACTGTACATTTAATTTGTCATTCTATATCAAATCTCAAGTCCTGCACCCTTTAATCTTAACACTGTATTAACTGTGATTATAATATACAGACTAACCCAGATGCCCACTGGTTGCCTATAAACACCATCCACGTTGTTAAGTTATGTGCAGAGAAGCACCAAAATAAACTAAAGAACAACACAGGCCAATTGACATTACACATGTATCACTTCAGTGTATGACCTCAAAACACACATTGTTTGTTATAAGAATCTTTATAAGTTTCTGATTAGCGCCAGAGATAAACTGATTCAACACAAATTCATACTGAGAACATATATCACCCCTAATAGACTGTACCGCATGGGGAAGCTTCACTCCCCGATATGTAAAAGATGCGGGGAACAAGACGGGTCATACTGGCACATGGTGTGGACATGCCCTATTACCCATCAATATTGGAAGGAGGTTACCAAGTACATGGTGGAAACACTAGATCTCCCCCCAATTCACTACCTTGAAGTATGCTTACTGGGCTTAGTAGATGACATTTTACCCACAAATAGATCAAGGGTACTAGTCAGATCACTCCTCTACTATGCCAAAAAAAATGACAATTATGAGGTGGATGGCCCGGGCCCCCCCCTAGAAAAGGTGAATGGGTAACTATGTGAACCGGATACTCCCATTATTAAAGCTAAAGCAATATATGGAATGGAACCCCTGGTTAGATGAACATCTGCTTCAATTACCTTGATATTGAAATTATGATGCTAATACTGTTGATGAAACATGGATATTGATGTGTAATATGGATATCACTGTACCCCCTCCCCCTTCCCTTTCTTCACTCCTGTACCCCCTCCCTGTTATTAACAAAAAACAATAAAAATGTTTACTAGAAAAAATCCACACGGGATTTAATCCCAATGGGATCCTATCGCAGAATTAGGTCCTAATGCCTTGCAGAGCAAGAGTCTTAAAGCTGTCCATAGACGCAAAGATCTGATCGTACGAATCAGGATTCGTACGATTTTCGGGCCGTGTGTGGAGAGTCCTGACATTTTTCGTCCGGCAGAGATAGATGGGACGGGTTAATTTCTCTGCGTGTATTGCCGACAGGATTTTAAGAGGGAGACTGTCACTAGCTTTGGTCGGACATAACTTTCATCCTATTGCTGTCAGGGGCAGAACATCGACTGATCAGTTCTTTTACTACTTTATTTGATCTTAATTGTTATCGGATCATACCGTCTATGGCCATCTTAAGCCAATTAGGCTTCTAAATGCTGGTGTGTGAGGACGATCATTTTTTAGCCTTTGTAATGAATGGGATTGATATCACCTTATTCAGTGGGAAAAGCATCACAGTGATGTAAAAAACAAATTTGGTCCTGGAAACACAAACTTTTATATCATAGTTAACGTGAATAAAGTGATACTTCTCTATTTGATAGAAAACAATCAGAAATCACATTCCAATAGTATGCATTTTGCACAGGCTCCGACCTTTCCAAAAAAAAGGGGGTTTGTTTCTGGCCTTCCAGCCCTTTGGTAAGGTATAGTAATTATAAATGACCGGCACTCACTGGCTCCAGGAAGAAAAGTCTATTACAAACATATTTTAAAACTGCCCAGTCATGTGGTGTCAAGGTGACTGGTTCAAAGGTTTGAGGTGGGAACTGGAACAGAGACAGGACAGGTACTTGGAAACAAGTTTAAACTTAATTTAGGCACAGGTAAGTTCATCAAAGGCTAGCAGGATAGTCACATCATACAGACCTTGGAATGAGTAGGGCAGGCATAAGAAATAGACACTGGTACAAACAAGCAGGCAAAGTAGTCATAGACAGGGAGGCACGGCTAGTAAAAGTTCCATTGCAAGGTGCCAAGGGGGTAAACAAAGTCTGGGGCCAAGGTCTAGGTGTAAGTCAGAGTAGGTGACAGTGTTCAGGAGTATCATCAAGCCAAAGTCAGAATGCTCAGCTGTTTACACACAAGATCAGGGAGAGCGGACCTACAAAGGCAAAGGACCACTGGCACCAGTGGGCTTTAAAGGAGAAGGAAAGCTCCAAGACAGTTTTTTGCCAATAGAATAGCCACAATAGTGCAAGCTAGAATGCTATATTTATTCTGCAGAATGCTTTACCATACCTGAGTAAACAGCTCTAGCACTGTCTCTGTTTGTTTAGGATAGAAGCTGCCATATATGCTTGGTGTGACATCACTTCCTGCCTGAGTCTCTCCCTGCTTACTAACAGCTCTGAGCTCAGATTACAGTAGGGATGGGAGGAGGGAGGGGGAGAGGAGCAAACTGAGCATGCTCAAGGCCGTGCCCTGGAGGTTTAAGCTGAAAACAGGAAGTCTGATACAGAAGCCCATGTGTACACAATAGAAGGAAAGAAATGTGGTGTTTCTTTTGACAGAGGACTCAGAGCAGCATTACTTTGACGGTTTACTGGTGTATTTATATAGACCTTTCTGATAAAGCTTACTTAGTTTTAGCCTTTCCTTCTCCTTTAAATATTTGATTTTCGTGCCACGGGGACAAATTTCAGACTGTGTCTAAGCTGTTATTTCAGTCTGGTTTGTGTGCAATCTCAACCTCATCTAACTGATGCAATCTCTAAATATGCCAACTGAGCTCTCTTCAGTCCTGGACCCCTCTTTTATCTTGAGATAAGCTTCTCCTATTGTTCACCCCAAGTAGAGGGGAAGGAGAACAAGTAACAAATGGACAGGGGGAGAGCATAAAGTTAATAGTGGAATTTGAAATAAACCTCTCACAAGCAAAATTAAACTTTTTAATCAAAGTACGCTGTTCTTCTTAACATTGTCTGGAACAATCCATTTTACTCAGATGAATGACCTCACAAACTGAACTCCACACCGCTATTATTTGGATCAAGCTATTATTATTTTGAACACTACTATTATATTGAACACAGATTAATGATTCGATTTCACAGAATCACAGAATCAGCAGCATGTCATTACTGTTGGATCTGTTGGTTTCCTATTACTCTTCTAGACATAGGCGGAGGGTGAATTTTTTGTTTGGGGAGGCTAAAGATGGGCCATTCATAGACTGACCTAAAGCTACTGTGAGGCTTAGTGGATGCACCACTGGAATGAAAATAAACCCCCACCCCAACTACCTCAAGCGGTTCTGTGGGTTCCACAACTCATATTAAATGGATTCTCAATCCATTTGTGTTCACAGATGTCCCTTTAATTTTAACAAAGTGGTCATATATTTGTGAAGTGTTAAACAGTGTTAAGCTTAGATGTGAGATTTAGTCTATATTTACAAAACAAGCACATATATGCAGTGATATGCAGTGGGTACTGGTGGCAGAGATTCATATATTCCTGCCCCCACACTGTAACATTGCCACTGAAATACAACATTGGTTTGTTTCCAAGCCACCTTAAAGGGGTGCTTCACTTTTAAGTACACTTTATGTGTATAGAATGGCTAATTCTAAGCAACTTTTCAATTGGCCTTCATTTTTTCTTTTCTTTTTATAGTTTTTTAATTATTTACCTTCTCCTTTTGATTCTTTCTTTCTTACAAATGCTCTGTAAGGACATAATTCTATTGTTATTGCTTTTTTTTATTGCTCATCTTTCTGTTCAGACCCCTTTCCAGTTCCTTATTCAAATCTATGCATGGTTGCTAGGGTGATCTGGACCCTAGCAACCAGATTGCTGACATTGCACATTGGAGAGCTGCCGAATAAAAAGCTCCACAAATAATAAAAAAAATTAAAGACAATTAAAAATTGTCTCAGAATATCTGACTAACTTACAGACTTAAAAGGTTTTGTTCACCTTTGAGTTAACTTTTATTATGATCCAGAGAGTGATATTCTTAAACCAATTTGCAATTTGTTTTCATTTTTTATTATCTGTTGTTTTTGAGTT
The DNA here is from genome assembly GCA_038501925.1 of Xenopus petersii. Taxonomy (NCBI): domain Eukaryota; kingdom Metazoa; phylum Chordata; class Amphibia; order Anura; family Pipidae; genus Xenopus; species Xenopus petersii. Next base: position 82,836,219 of record CM076689.1, read on the forward strand.
ATTTAGCTTTTTATTCAGCAGCTCTCCAGTTTGCAGTTTGAACAACTGGTTGCTAGGGTCCAAATTCCCTAGCAACCACGCACTTATTTGAACAAGACACTGGAATATGAATAGGAGAGGCCTGAATAGAAAGATGAAGAATGAAAAGTAGCAATAACAATACATTTGTAGCCTTACAGAGCATTTGTTTTTTAGATGGTGTGACCATTAAAAAGCTGGAAAGAGTCAGAAGAATAAGAAAAGGCAAATATTTCAAAAGCTATAAAAATAAATAATAAAGGCCAATTGAAAAATTGCTTAGAATTGGCCATTGTATAACAGACTAACAGTTAATGTCAAGGTGAACACCCCTTTGACTAAAATAAACAAAGTAAGAGGAAAAAAAACAAGTGCAAAAACATAAAAAGCACAATTTGCTTTTCATGGGGAAAGAGTTAATTCAAGATTGGAGAAAGGGAGATAGGGATATTTTTGGTGCCAGTTGAGAGAAAAAACTTTGACAAAAGAAACTTTTTTATTCCAGATAGTGTTTAAGCCGTTAGAGCTTTTCCAGTTTAGTACTGTACCTGTGGGAGCAGTAAGTTGAAATCTGCAGCAAATTAGTTACACCTCTGGTGAGGTTCCTTCTAGTCCTTTCTGCAGTGCCTTCCGACGATCCGAATCTCACCCCCACCCCCATCTGTGACCTGATTTGCTAGTTCTACTGTCAGTCAAGAGAGGTGCATTCTGATTGGGGAAAACATGAGGAATAAGATCCAATCAGTGTGCAGCTCAGAAAACTGGTTTCCACAATGTTAAAGGTATAAACCAGCAGTCAGAAACGGAGAGAGTTTGTTTTAAGGTGCCAGGCAGGTTTGGGGAGGCTTAGCCTCCCCTAGCCTTATTGAAAATCCGCCTATGCTTCTAGACCTACTAGTAAATTATTTGCCATGTAGAAATAGAATTTCTACCAAAAACAGTGAATGATCAGGTTAGTGATGTCAGACTGCAATAATTCTGAAAATAATTGTATTTCTGATGCTAAGGATTAAGGTATGAAGAGGCGGGAAATTCATTGCACTTCAATGCCAACCTGTTTGTCTGATTGTTATTGTAATGTCCTTTAAAAAGTTCATCGTTTTTAAATCCACAACTAAACTTAACTGTAAAACTATGATTGTCATTGAATTTATTTAAAGTTCTGATTATAATAAGGACGAGCAAAAAAAAAAAAAAATGCTGAACAATCAAAAAATATGAATACTTCTTTTAGTTTTTGAAAAATTCATACTGAAATAAAAAAATTGAAAAACCTCTAACATTCTAAGGGGGAAATTTACTACAGGGCGAAGTGGCTAACGCTGGCGAGAATTCGCCAGTGTGACGTCATTTCAGCACTTTGCCGATTTACTAACGGTAGCTGGCGTAAATTCGGTGGTGTAATTTCGCCAAGGAGATCTTCGCACTCTAACGCCAGGAGAATTTTCGGTCTGGCGAAAGAGCTTTACTACGCAAATTCACTAAGATTTTTATTTTACTGACCATTACCTCTATCACCAGACTTGCCTTCACCACCTCATACCAGGCGAAGTGCAAAAAGAGTAGATAGGACTGCCTCAAAAAAGAAGTTGAAAATTTTTCAAAGTCCCAAAAAAACTGGGTTTTTTTTCCTATTTAAAGGAGAAGGAAAGCCCCAGGGCGCAAAACCCCTCCCCCCTCCTCCCCCCTGGCCTACCCCTCCCCCTGGGCAAATGCCCCTAACTTGTTACTCACCCCTCTGCGCAGGTCCTGTCCATGGAGTTCGCAGTCACCATCTTCTTCCACGCGCGTCTTCTTCCTGCTCTGACCGGCGTCTTCTGGCGCATGCGCAGTAGGAACAGTTACGGTACGGCTCTACTGCGCATGCGCCGAATGTCACGAAGTTTTCCGATTTCACTTCGTGACATTCGGCGCATGCGCAGTAGAGCCGTACCGGTAACTGTTCCTACTGCGCATGCGCCAGAAGACGCCGGTCAGAGCAGGAAGAAGACGCGCGTGGAAGAAGATGGTGACTGCGAACTCCATGGACAGGACCTGCGCAGAGGGGTGAGTAACAAGTTAGGGGCATTTGCCCAGGGGGAGGGGTAGGCCAGGGGGGAGGAGGGAGGGGGGGCAACGGAGGGGAGGGGTTTTGCGCCCTGGGGCTTTCCTTCTCCTTTAAAGGGTGATAGACTGAAAAAGTTTTTTTTTTGCTAACATATGGCACCTAAACTATACTGTGGGCACATGTGTAGGGCATTATAACAACTTTATATAATTTTATTAAGGTTCCCTTCCCTTGTGTAGTGTAATGAATGTATTTGCTGCAGCATATACGGCCATTGTACTTTAACTGCACACCGTATGCTAATTAGCCAAAGCTAGCGTAACTTCGAACCTGTGCCCTGTGCGCAACTTCGTGTTGTCCAGGGGAATTTAGGCCTGGCGAAGTGTTGCAATGTGCGCGAACTCAGCGTTGGCGAATTTTCGCCAGTTATTGAATTTGCCCCTATGGCATAGAGGAGAGTCAGAAAATATTTGATCGACAGCGGAGCTTACAACAGCTATGAATAAAAATAGAAATTAGATTTCATGTTGAATTTGAAAAGGACTTTTATTTTACAGATTTTATGTCTGGGTGACAGGTCCACTTTAAATCTATCCAAATTTATACATCAATAATTTCCATCACTAGTATGCAGCTCCTATTTAAAAGACACTAAACATGTACTTGTACAAATATTTCAGAATTATGATTGGAAACTTTCATATAATTGGTCAACTACTGATGTATGCTTGCATTCCATTATATCCCATAATATAGAAATGTAGGGAGTTAAATATCCTCTGGACCTCTACAGAAATTATGATGGGCCAAAGGAGAATTTATTTGAAAGGTGTTAATATATTTATTAGCACATTTTCTTTACATTTGATTCCATCTTCTACCTCCAGCAGCATGGGACCATGAAGGGTGTGACAGTCACACTTACCTATGCCAACCTAGTAATGGAGGAAACCCACATCTAAGGAGGTGAAGTGAAGAAAGTTAAAGCCATACAGACATAAGTGCTATGTGGACAATGTGATTTTTTTCTGGCAAGGTATGAGCAGCATTTAATTTGCTTGTGTAGAGTTTGAATAATTAAAACTTACAAGTGTCTAGGAAGGACTGTACAGGTAGTTTGTTGCTTACAGCAGACTCATGTCATCCAAGTTATCAGCAACTAGGTGGACCTGAAAGGGAGCTGAAGCCTGTCTTTGCTTGTGCAAAAGCAAGGCTGTAATTGGCTATCCCCTTCCTACTGTGCTTTTGGCAGGGACCATTAAAACATGACCTTCTCTAATTTGCACGAACAGAGACCATAACAAATCTATAGGGAGCTCAAATAAAGCGGCCATTTTAAAACATGATAATTTTTAGCTTAGAGTGAAAACAGCTCCATGTATTGTTCATTACCTACATGATTAGTGGAATTTTCAGTTATGCTATAGGTCTCTTTTACACTTCTTTGGGGCTATTCCTTTAAATAAATGTATGTAAGAATATTGTCAATATAAAATGTCAGGGTTAATCGAATCATTTACAAACGAAGAAATAGCTATGATCAAACTTAAATTTGATCCTTCTTCACTATAATTACAAGATTTATTTTAAATGAAACTGGATTTTTTTGGCTAACAATGGAAAAAATTAAACTTGATGCTTCTTATTAAAAATAAGGGTTCTTGAGCCTTTTCTCTACATTGGAAATGTTAAATTAATGTGTAATGAATTAATTTTAAATGCAAGATGTAATTTCCGGCTACGTTTTTATTAAACAAATCTGTTGTACTGGATGTTATGTAGGCTATGATTATGTTCCTTGTGAACGAAACACATCAAGGTTGTTCTTTGATGGTCAGTCATTTATTTTTTGGTACGATGATGTACAAAACTGGCAGTACACTGTCCATGGACAGTAAAAATAAAAATATGTGGCCGTTATACATGCCTGACAACTTACGCAGTTTTGTGGGCATTTTTATGTTGGTAAGACTTCTAGATCCATTAGAGAAAAGGTAAGAACACAAGTCAGAAATAAAAGCGAAAAAGGTGGAATAAGTGGTAATAGCTCACTTTGTAGAGAAAGGACATGGTGTATAAGAGCTGAGGTTCCATGTGATAGATCAGGTATCAAAACTTGTGGAGCGTTAAGGAAATAAGTTTCCTGGCACAATAGAGAAACATTAACCACATAGCTGAGCTCTGATTCAAACCATCTTCTTAAACTTTAATTTTAAGCGAAGATACATGCATACAAAAATATTTTATGCTTGCACATAAAATCTGCATACATTACATTTGTAGCCACATCCACAAAATGTTTAATACATTTAAGCATTTAAAAAGCCAACAGAGGCAAGTGCAGCCTGTAGTACATGTTGCTTAACAAAAGGTTATTCAAATAGGATTCACCAAAATGCAATCTACATCATTGGCACACTAGTACTTTATGTCAACACTGCAGATTCTATGATTGTTGCAATGAAGAGGTTAAATAAAAATACTTTTGATAGATCAGTAAATTAGCAATGACAAATAAATTGGACGAACCTCTGCTTGACAAAAACCTGATAAACTGCTTATAGAGGCAATAACTTTTTGGGGGTCTAATACCATAAATAGAACACTCAAGTCAACAGTTATAGCAAAACGGGACAAATAACGTTAGTTATCAAGTGTTTACCCGGACAACTGTGCATTAGCTGTTTAATACATATGGGAGCATCCCACAAGCAATAAATGACAGTTAAGCTGGTGACTTGCTGTCAAAATTTCTATAAGGGAGGACTATGTCATTTCACATATCTGTCAAAACAGATTAAATTGTAAGATATACTCAAGCAGGGCCAATGTTTTGCAGAGGCCTCATAATGACCATTGACTATCTTCGGGGAGTATGCTATTTTTTTTTGTAATACAGAATGTTTGCACACGCACCTCTCTAGGTACAGCTAATGATTCAAGTGTTTGTGTATGCACCACAAAAGTAAGGTCAATTCCACACAGAGCTACTTCAAAATAGACAAAATTTATAATTATTCCTGCTAAAACGTGTTTCAGCAGAGACAATTCTTGTTTTATCTATGACAGGATATTTTCAAGCTGCGACAAGTAGCACCGAGTGTCATAGCCCTAAGGAATGTAAAAGATTAGTAGCAGCGAATGTTTCTGGTCTTGATTTAAAAAAAAAAATATCAGGAAAGGAGGTAATTTTAGAAATGCAAATGAACAGGTTGTTTCATATGCAGACTGGAATATCAGTAATATCCCAAGTATAGGGATTCTTATACAGTTGTACATGTATTCAAAAGAAAGGTTGTTTTTAAATTGTTTTTTAAACAAAAACTCTTTGTAAATAAAATTCAGTTGGCTGGGGGTTTTGGGATGTCCTGAGCATCTGCGAGATGTAACTTTTGTATAGACAAATTCAGCTCTTCCAAATCAGAAAGTAGTCGATCAAGATTGGAATCACTTGCAATTTTGCGCTTGTCTTCTGGAAGTTCCTCCAGCTCACCATATAACTCCAAGTGCAGGCGTGCAAGCTTTTCCTGCATCCCTCGGACATGTTCCATTTGTTCGATTGAACAGTTGTTTCCAAACGCTTGCAGTTTGCCAGAGTGAAAGTCATTGAGCAGACTCAAGAGACCCTTCTCCATTTCCTGAACATCAGACACATCCGTAAGAAAGGAGTGCTGAATTGGAGCAGAAGCAGCACCTTTACTCTCTCCTTGAGATTTCGACTTCTCCTTAAGGACTCTTTTCAGCTTTGGTTTTTGTCCAGTTGGCTGTTCCACCGCATTCGCAAATCCAGTGCTTTTGCTAAGTGGCACAGAGTTTTTCTTGGAATTCACTAGAGGGGGAGGGTGACTGGTGGAGGACTTGGGGCTCCTCTTTTTGATCTTCCGCTCATCCATTGAGAGGCAATTTCCAGTCACAGTTTATCAATTCCCGATAACACTGGTGTATCAAACATCATTGGTAAAAGTTTGAGAGAGAACAACTAGAACAGTTTAGCGGTGTGGCACGTTTATAGGAATTTCAGGTAGTCCACTGCTTTAAAGAGAGGTGAATTTTTTTTTATCAATTGCCTTCAATTAGTGTCAGGTTTTGAGGTAAATTGGGTTAGCACAACAGCTTTTAAATCATGCTATGAGTTTGCAACTGTACTATCCTAGTTTCATACCTGTATTAACTTTGAAGGAGCCCATTAGCTGCGTAATTGAATTAAGCTTTGCGTGTGGCAGGTCTAGACTTGGAATTCCAAGTATACCCAGGCCCAATGGCGACTATAACATCTTGTAGGAGTCCGACATGTATTTGCCAGTGGCCATGCAGTACAATACTGGTGTGTGGAAGCTGTTTTCTTTAGTTAAGGCAGTGGTTCGCAAACTACTCCATGTTGAGGTCGAGAGAAGGGGAGGGTCAAGGCCGGACAGAAAAATACACGGTTAACTCCCGTCCTACACACGACAAGGTTTTTCCAAGCCACAGAAGACAAGAAATCATATATTTTGGATGAGGGAGCGAACTTTGCGCATAAAACTGCAGCTTTGCAGACTCTGAGACGTATCTGCTGCCAAGGAAGGCTATAAAGTCGGTTTGGACATTCCACGTCTTCTCCTCACAGTACTGCGCGCAATTGCTATCGTCACAGCACAGAACGGAAACAGGACAGCCCCTCCTTAGCGCGGGCAGAGCGCGGCGCCATTGCAACGGATAGAGAGCCAATCCGAGGCCGCCTTGCTCTTCTCCCTACTGGCCAATAGCAGCATCCGTTTCAGAAACGTAGATGGAGGCGCGGCTGCTGGAGCTTTAGTGGGGCAAGTGGTTTGGCGCAGAAGATTGGTAGAACATAGGGAAGCAGCTTCTACATTTCTTGGCTCTGGTTAGTATTCGAGACGCTCAGAAGAGCAACGAGGTTGGCCCAGACTGTGTTGTGGTTGAGACTGTGACGAGAGATGTTGGAAGTCTGTACATATGTGTAGCGAAGTGCATGCTGGGAGAATACAGGCTAGTGTGCAGGTGGGTGAAGTACATGCCGGGAGAATGGGGGGTTACTGTGCAGGTGGGTGCAGTGCATGCTGGGAGAATATAGGGTACTGTGCAGGTGGGTGCAGTGCATGCTGGGAGAATATAGGGTACTGTGCAGGTGGGTGAAGTGCACGCTGGGAGAATACAGGGTACTCCGCAGGTGGGTGAAGTGCATGCTGGGAGAATACAGGGTACTGTGCAGGTGGGTGAAGTGCATGCTGGGAGAGTACAGGGTACTGTGCAGGTGGGTGACGTTCATGCTGGGAGATCTATTGTAAGTATGTATGTCATGATATAACGCTTTATTAGGTGCATTGTTGGAGTGTCTGAACTGACGGGTGAAAGAGCAGTGTGTGAGTATCTGTATTAAAGGATGGAGTGCATTGTGGGAGCATCTATAGTGAAGGGTGGAGAGCATATTTTGGGAGAATTCTAGGATGAAGGGCATGTCAGGAATAGCTTGGCTGCAGTTTGAGAAGAGCAGTGCATTCTGGGAGATCAAATACAGGTCATTTTAATGTATATTGGTAGCTCTAAAACTGGCTGCAATTTTTATTATGTTGGAATGAGCCATCTCTGTATTTTTGCCTGAAGAATAGCTGTGAAGGACATACTGGGCAGGTGGGAGAATGGCATAAGCACATGCTTTACTAGAGGTGGAAGTACAGGCTCCAGTAGTGGATAGATGTGCATTTCCTCTATTGCTGTGCACTGGTGTCAATTGCATGTACTTTATCTATACACTTGGGTGAAGTGCATGCTGGGAGTGCACAGGCTTCTGGACAGGTATGGGAAGTGTATGCTGAGAGCATCTCCACTGCTTTGATGTATGGTATGACAGGAGTATGTATAGGAAAGGTATGGGTGCATGCCAGGAGTGTATATGCTTTTGTTCATACCTAAAGGTCATGCCTGAGTTGTGCGAAACGTGTATCAAAAATTCCCTTGCTTCTGAACTACCATTTTGGCATTGTTTGGGTGTATGGAAGTTATTTTGACAGTGTAAGGGCCACTGTGCAAGGGCATGAAGTCCATGCTGGCAATAAAGATGTAAATGCAGGGAGTAACTGACCTATTACTGTGTGGATTGCATGCATGGAGTAACTGGACTATTTTAGATATGTAATGGTTGTGCAAAATTCTTTGCCTATGGCGGTGTGGGCATAGGGATTGCTGGGAATTTTCATTGCTAGTGGACAAGGATGTATATTTTGCACTGTTGTACAATGACATGCATGACTCGTATGTGGATTTGTTAATAATCTGTTTAAGAACTGACTTGCTGATGGCTAGTAATCTGTATCTCCTGTATAGCCCTGTAGAGAATATTATTAGACTTTAGACTGCTGGAGGCATTGACTGGCATATATGTAGTCCCTTATTTATAATAGTAGCCTACTACTTTGTGGAACTTGAGCAAATTGTATATGCTTTATTATTGAATATGACATCATGTGGAAGGGTATCATTCAACTCAAAGGCCTATGAGGCCTTGAGCTCCTCTTATTGGCATATTTTCCTTTGTATACAGTATTTTACCAGATTTATCCTTTGATTATAACCAGGGCAGCCATCAGGGGGGGACAGGGGGGAGCATTGTAGGGGGCCCCCGAGGGTAAGGGGGCCCCGGCCTCGCCACACTTACTTGATTAGCCGGGCCCCCCATATTTCTGAGAGATGCTGACTTCGGGAAGGCATGGACGTTTAAGGGGCCCTGGCCACCAAATTTCTTATAATGTGTGTGGGGGGGGCCCTGGTCACCAATTTTTGGCCACCAATTTTTTTTTTCGCATGTGGGGTCCTAGCCACCAATATTTTTTAATGGGGAGGCCCTGGCCACAAATGTTTTTTTATGGGGGGCCCTGACCACCAATATCTTTTTATTTTTTATTAACATGTGGGAACCATAGCCACCAATATTGTTTTTGTTTTTTTACTGTGTGGTGGAGGGAGGACCTGTAGGTGGGGCTTGCGGTGGGCGCAGCCCAGGGGGCCCAGGAAATGTTGTCGTATGGGACCCTGCGATTTCTGATGGCGGTCCTGATTATAACTGGACTAGAAGGTGCCCCACTTGCTTCTTTCCTCTCTGAGATAAACTAGTGAAATTGAGGATCATCTCTCCCAGTGTATCTCATTACAACGCCCCTGCTGCTTGTTTATTATAAATCATCTAAAAGCATTTATCCTTATATTTCAACTTAATCCTTTTAAAATATGTTGCGGACATTACGTTGCTTCACTCTATATTGATGTCAAAGCACTGCCCTCCCTTTAATACTGCACGGTTGATACATGTACAAATATTAATTGCAGTGACTGACTTTGGTTTGTGTACTCTGTGATCTTAAGCACAATGCCATGTAATTAATGAGCAATAATTACAGTGCTGTTAAAGGAGAAAAATAGATTCTTGGCCAAGCTTGATCTGCAATTAGTTGTTCTGTTAATAATAAAACCATAGCGAATGTATTGAACATGGGTCCAAAACTGAGCAGCCCTGTGCACCTAACCCGAGACATTTAGTGTCACTTTCTTTAACCGCAGTGCTTTAAGTCTTAAAGTAGAATATTTTATTTCTTTAGCTAGCCTGTAATATATCAGTGAGGATCTGTTCACGAGACTGCAAGTGTGACTGGCTATTAAAATTCTCTGTGAAACTGGTTGGATCAGGAATGTTCTGGAACATAGCAAGAGTACTACCATCAAGTTCACTGGATGTATTTGAAGATTGCATAACTGCAGGTGCTCTCGTAAAGCCTTAATGAGACTTTTTGATAAATAGGCACCATAATGTAGGGATTTGTCCATTTGCCCTCTAGCTGTCCAGCTCTTAGTTGATAGCCATTGTATCATGAGCTTTGTATCCTTCTACTCAAAAGATGTTGCCTTCAACATTTAGTTATGTGCAAAGGTGTCCTTGACCTAACGCTCTTAGCTGCTCAATAGGGGTGCAGTCCTAAATGCAGCAGAATTTTTAAGCTGCGTGAAAGGTAGAGAAGCCCCTGATTCCTGGCGGTTATTATTTTGAAGACCTAGAATGCCAACAATACTGGGTACTGTGCTGTAACTTCCCCATTAACTTTTAGTATGTTATATAGAATGGCTTATTCTAAGCAACTTTTCAATTGGTCATCATTCATTTTTTAAATAGTTTTATTTTAATTATTTGCCTCCTCTTTCCAGCTCTCAAATGGGGTCACTGATCCCATCTAAAAACAAATACTCTGTAAGGTTTTTTTATTGCTTGTTATTGCTACTTTTTATTACTCCTTTCTATTCCATCCCTCTCCTATTCATATTTCAGTCTCTTATTCAAATCAGTGCATGGTGCTATGGGCATTTGGACCATAGCAATCAGATTGCTGACATTGTAAACTGGAGAGCTGCTGAATAAAAAGCTAAATAATTCAAAAACACAAAATAATAAAAAATTAAAACCAATTGCAAGATAGTCCCAGAATATCACTCTCTTTATCTTACTAAAGTTAGCTTTAGTTCTGTGATCTGGCAGAAATGTCTCCTGAAAGATAGCACCTGAACTTCACCATAACAGATATTTCCAACGTTCAGTCCGTTCTTGAATACAATGTTTTTTACAATGTGGCTGTGCACAGATTGAAGAAAGCCGCCAACTCTGCCTAGATGGGTCAAATTGGTTGCTTTTTTATAAATCTTATTGGGCTTCCCGGTCAACTGATATCTGTTTAAAAAGCAGGCCAATATCTATTTCTCAATAGGTCTGAAGCTCACACAGACAAAAACAGATTTCCAGCAACTAATGGGAGGTCTGTTGTCTGCTTTGGTCATCTTCTTAAAGCTGGCCATAGACGCAAAGATCTGATCGTACGAATCAAGGATTCGTACGATATTCAGACCGTGTGTGGAGAGTCTCGACATTTTTCGTCCGGCGGAGATCAGTCGTTTGGTCGATCGGACAGGTTAGAAAATTTCTGTCTGCTGCCGATAATATCTCTGCGTGTATTGCCGATCGTACGATTTTCAGTGGGAGACTGTCACTAGCTTTGGTTGGACATAGATATCGTACGATTGCTGTCAGGGGCAGAACATTGCTGATCTGTTCTTTTACTAATCTGACTGGTAAGACTTTGATCTGAATGGTTAGTGGCGGGTCGGGAGATGGGAAAGTCCGATCGTACGATGATTCGTACGATTGGATCTTTGCATCTATGGCCAGCTTAAGGGTGCAGGGTTTTAGTTCAGTCTTTTTGGTTAAGTCTAGTTTCTTTGTTGCAAGAACCATCATAGTTTTAATGTGAAAAGTAGATTCTCTGTGTCTAACTTCTGGTACTGTTGCCCATCTGGAGGTGATTTGGTGCCCCAAAAAGCTAAAATTCTGTGATACATTTTACATTAAGTAAATTTTAATATCTAACTTGCCAAGATACCTTCCATTGATCTGTTAAGTCCCCTGCAGTGGCCCCTAGCCAGTCTTTCTTTTGCATCATAAACAAAACAAACACTGGAAGAAAGAGGTTAGTATCAGGTTAGTATTAATACTTTTCGGTCAGATGATCCTATTTGAAGTTGTTTAGGAAGGCTGATGTTTATTTCATTGTTCTTGAGACAGAATCCGGTTTCCTTGCTGTATATTATTTCTTCCTGTAGGAACACTAAGAAAAGTGATTGGGTTCAAACAGGTTGTCCTGTGTTCCTGATGGGTGAGATTACTGGCACTGACCAGAAAAGATATTGGGGCCTGCTGCTTGGATCATACAGATCAGCTTCACTTAGTACCAGTTACATTTTTATAAAATGTTTATTGTTTCTAGCAAATAGCCTTTATTTGTCAGCTAAGGCACCAGTCCTCCCATACTCCTTGTTACAAAGCTTCACCAGCAAATCAATAATTTACAGAAGAACATCTGATACCCCTATCTCTCTTAAGGTAACACCACAAGGGTTTGCTACATTCTTTTCTGAAAAACTGGACTGTTGTAGGACACCTGGAATTAAAAGGGAAAAATGCACAGTGTATACTTTTTACGTTAAAAATATAATCTTCGATTGGCCTCCATTTAAAAAGGCATAGATAGCTCAGTAACCAGGGGACCCTCAGAATGTGCAACTAATCTGCTTCATTAGAAATCTATCACAAGTCACCTGTAGTGAAATGATTTGTTTTTGTTAGTTGGCCAACTTTTTTGATGCGGCCACCCAACTTTATTGTTACACAGTAGGTTGTTTGGCATAAAACTTCTGCAAAAAACAATCTGTGCTTTATTAGAAAGCAACAACCATTCAAACGTCTCAGGTTCTATTATATGCAAGAACTTTGTAACCCTGGGTATGCTCCATTCCAATTATACAAAACTCCAATCCCAAATTTAGTTTGTCTGTAATACACTTGATTAATGAAGTCTCACTATATTGACTTTGGGAATACTTGTATTTATGCCTTTTCTGTCATGTATTTCAGTTGCCTTTGGCTTATTGTGGTTTCTCCGAGAAAAAGTAGCGTTTAATCATTAATGTTTTATGGTTAAGGCAAGAGAGGTATGTCAGCTCCTATATGTCGCATGAGTGCCCTAAAGCAGTCAAAGAAAGTGCATAATGCGCTCCCAACATATCTTTAGCTTCTTGTGCTTCTCGCACTAATTCCTGCTGAGTAGGTTTCTGGCCAATTAATATTTCATGGTAATTTTCAACAGCATTTATCTGTTTGTATGTAATAATAAGTGGGGGCTCCATAATCCTTCTCTAAAACATTATGTGACAACATATGAAAAGAGATTTATTAAAGGGCTTGTTCACCTTCCAAACCCTTTTTTCAGATTGTTCACCATACACAAAGACTTTTTTCAATTGCTTTCCATTTTTTATTTTTTACCGTTTTCCCAAAATTTAAGTTTAAAGTTTAATGTTCGTGTCTCTGGCAGCTCAGTGATCCAGGAACATTCTGAACTGTTTGCTACATTTAGTTGATAGGATTAGTTGATCCATTTCTCATCAGTATCTGTGGAATATTAGCAACTATTGTATCTATTCTAACAGCTGCCTGTTTTGCTCAGCAGGGACACAAATAAGAAATGGATCAACTAAATGTATCAATTTAAAACAGTTAAATGAGTCGGCGACCCCCCTTTCCAGAGCTGCTTTAGAAGGTGAAAAATGAAACTTTACATTTCAATATTAGCAAAATGGTCACACACAGAAAATAGAAAGTAATTGGAAAAAGTCTTTATTTCTGGTGAACTATCTGAAACCAACTGAACTAAGTGTTTGAAGATGAACAACCCCTTTAAGTTTGTCACCGTTTAAATGGACTCCATGAACTTGATTTCTATTTATCAGGCAGTAAGGTGTTTCCTTGATCTGTCATAATTATTGTTTATGAACAGTAGATAATACTTGGAAGGGCTTTTGCCATATTGTTTCAAGAGTCGGAATCAACAGTGCTAAAGGCACAGACTAATACTGCTTTGCTACATGTAAGTAATTTTACAAATAGCTTTAAAAATATTGCTAATATTTAATGAAAGTTTATTGGACAGTTGCCTACAATTATGTTTGCAAAACATTGTATTGTATTTTATATTTATGTGAAGGCAACATTTTTTTAACAGACCCAAGCACCTTGTATGAGACATTTATTTCCCTGGTGTGTGTGCATTCTTTTTATATTTGTTTGATTTTCTATGAGTCCACTGAGAGGTCTCCCTTTAGTTCAAGGTGACCCAAGTGTTTCATGAATATGCAGTCTTCCTCCCCCGTATCCCATGGGAAATAGATTATTACTGCTCAGTGCTCAAACACAGCAGTGCGGTATAGTAGGAGTATTTACCAGGCTTGTAACCATTTTCTTGAATCCCATAAATGTCATTGATGGACTTGCTAGAAAGTCTCTCCCATCCTTTTGTAGAATTTTTAGATTTTCACACTCTGTTGTTGTTTATATTAAATTTGTGGATTATGTTACATAGTCAGCTAGTCCTATTTCTTTTCTTGTACCCAAGCCTCCATCTCAACACCCAGCTTGCTTTGGCAACTGAAGGTGTCGAGGCTACTAAATAAGTACTAAAACCACATCTTATCATAACATTTGGGGTAACTGGCCTAGTCCTAACATTGGAGTAATAAACACCCTGCTATAGTTCTAGGGGTACCCAGGGCACAAATAAGCATTCACCCCAAATTTCGCCTTAACAGGCCTTCAGGTTGGGCCCCTTTACTCATAACCTTCAAAGCCCTTCATTCCTCTGCACCTAACTACATCTCATCTCTTGTCTCTCTATATGTTCCTGCCCGAAACCTCCGCTCCTCTCAGAGCAACCGCTTGGTTGTACCCCCAACTACTACTGCTGTTTCCCATATCAAACCCTTCTCTTGTGCGACTCCTTATATTTGGAATGCCATTCCTGAATCTCTCAGGAGAGAATCCTCCTTCAGTGTTTTTAAAACAAAACTCAAAGACTACCTCTGGGAGCACCTGGATAACACCTGAACTGGCACTTATATAACAGTGTAACTAACTGTAAACCACAGCACCTTAATACCCCTCTGAATTGTGTCTGTATGTTACCCTCCCATTTAGACTGTAAGCCCTATGGGATAGGGTCCTCTAGCCTTTTGTTTCCTTGACAGTGAGCACTTAATCTGTATTGTAATTATATTTTTTATATTTATGTGAATTGTATTTCTAATTATGCACTTATTGTTACTTTTTATTCCAACGACCCCTTGTTTGTTACTACTAATTTATTGTTTTGCTGTACAGCGCTTTGCCCTTAAGAAGCGCTTTACAAATAAAAATATACATACATACATAACAAGGTTACAGATCTATATAGAAACATTTGGGTAACCTTCACCCTGCTATAGTTCCAGGGCACAAATAAGCACTCGCCAGCCATTTATGGGTTTCTGAATAAATGTTAGATGTTAAAAATGTTTGTTTTTTGGGTTTTTAAAGATTTTTGTTTTAAAGATTAATTATTTTACACTGTTTTATAGCTATTGATTTTATGATCTGAGCACAGGAGCTCTTAAGTTCTGACTTTTTAAACACTAGAGGCTTTATAGGGCAGACCATAAACTGTTTTATTAGAAAAAAAAGTTACGTTTTATGCTGTTTGCCAGTAATTGAATATATTTATGAATTTTATTGTTTTAACCCATTACATTTTTTTGTTACAGAAGTAAATCTTTTTGCTGATTACTAAGCCTCAAAAGGAAAGAAAATGGAGGAGTTGCAAGATGTTCAGCTCACAGAAATCAAGCCGCTCCTTACAGATAAGGTAACTTCTTTTGGGTTCAACGACAGCAGCAATGTTACTGGTTCTAGTAAACAGCTCTTAAAGGAGACCTTTTGTGTAAAAAAAAAAAAAAAAAAATGTACCAGTGCGTTATACTCATTTAGATATAGAAGAATTGTCCTTTAAATAGTAGTGTTTCAAGATGATTTATTGAATATTTCTGCAAAAACCCTAATAATCCCTCTCTTCTCTTCCACTTCCTGCTCACTGCACTGTAGGACAAAAACCAATCAGCAGTTAGCAGGACCTGATAGGGAACTGAAGCCTGTCTGTGCTTGACTGCAGGGCTGTGATTGGCTGTCCCCTCCTACTGTGCTTCTGGCAGGGACCATTAGGACGCCCACCCCACATTTGAAACTTTTTTTTTTTTTTTTTTAAGATATTAATTTTTAAGCACCATGTAAAAGCAACATCATGTATTACTTATTGCCTACAAAATGAGGGTTTTTTCATGTATCCTACATGTCACCTTTAAGATATATAAAGACCTTTCTTGTATCTTCTGTATGAATAACTTGAATCGTGGCAGTTTTTGAAATCAGCACTTGTCCTGTTGCCCTTAGGACAGTGGATTATTGCATTTAAGTCTTAAAATACTGAAAGCTTGAAGATATTCTGTAATTTTATGCATAACATTTTCTAATACTGGTGTTTGGGTTGGTGATTTTTCTTTTACGTCATACTTTGAAAGGTGAACAACTTTAACTTTAATGAAACACTTTTTTTCAGTTCTGTTTTCAGACGTTTCAACAGAAATAGATTTTTTTTCAGCTGCTTTCCATGTTTAACAGAATTTTGAAAAAGAAATTTTTGGGAATTTGAAACTAGCTCAGCTCAGGATGCTGTCTTAACACTGTTGCACAGTTTTTAATGCTGATAGTAATAATGTTACCTGGAAACTTTGTGATATAATGTTTTTTTTTAGTGAATACTAACTTCTCTGAGCTATAAGTACCGGCGCAATGTAAAGAGAAGTACATAACGGTTTCTAGGTCAATGGTATACCATTATTTCCTTTATTATGCACCTCATAGTGACCACTAAGCCATTTGGAAAACAAGCTATATAAGAAGAGGGTTTCCATTTCCTTAATACAAGTAGTTTTTAGGCAGTAAAGTCCAGAATGCATATTAATATAATTATTTCATGATAATTGCAACTGGAGTGTGCCATTTTATTAGTCTATAGTGGTCTTATTTGCATAGAGCCAGGGCAACTGTAGTTGTAGTGGTCAATTCTGGATTAAGAATATGAAGGTAAACGAGGCTTGTAGAACAACCATAATATACCTAGCATAACAAAGGGGAAACATCATCTCTCTTAATGTAATTAATCCTATGTCCCACCTCCAAACAGACTGAAGTCAGCCTATGTAAAAAAAAATGTATTTATTTTTTTGAAGCTTTACATTTTTTCATTCTGTTTATCCTATACCCAGATATCATGATCATATTTGTGTATTAACTCCCGACTGGCCTGTTAAGAATAAGAAGCATTTTGTATATAGGCTTCTGTTTATGTAGTGAAAATATCAAATCTGTAATCTTATTTAAAATATTTGCTAGGATTTAATGTCCTTGTTTTGTTTTCCTCTGTTAGGGTCCCGGCCAGCACTTTGAGGACTTTGATGGCCAGGTAAGAAGTAAAGGAAGACATCCTGTTGAGTGCTCACTTTTCTAATATAATGTTGCCAGCAGTCTTGTGTGTCCGACTTTGTCTTTGTTTCCTTCTACGTTTTGAAACACTCCATTATAGCGGCTTCTACATGCCACTGAATGCTATATAGTTTGGTCCTAGTCTAAATATTGAGCTATGGGATCTGTTATCCTAAAAGATATGGCAACATGCCTTGTTATAGCATTCTATTAAAGAATCCATTCCCCACCTTTGTCTGATTTTCTCTGTAATACAATGACACTAGCTTGTACTGTGTTGATTTTAAAGGAATTGTTCAGTCTATAAAGTCTGAAGTGACTGGATGTCTAACAGAACAGAACACGACTTCGTGCTTTACAGCTCTCTTGGTTTCCACTGTAAAACTGTAGGAAACCTTGGATAATTGAGGTTTACGTTTGCAAGCTTGTTCATAATGCAGAATAGAATGCTAGGTTCTTTCATGCCCTGAAAGGCAAACTGCTTTGCTGTGTGAGGCAGAATTTACGGCTTCATGCATACTGCATAGGGCACAAAGAAGTCCGTGTACTGAATAAAGAAGTGCAATCCCTATAAGCTTGTCTGTTAAAGGAAGATGCTGCCTGGGACCTAAGGCTTTTCAAAATCTCCCTGAATCTCCAGGTGTGACCTTACCCTTAACCTTTCATTTTAAAAAAAGGCTTCCAAAATTACTATGTATGTACTTGGATCCAAAATTACTATGTATGTCAGGCCTGGACATGGAATCAAAATAATCCAAGTAGGTCGAGGCCCAAACAGCCCCCACCAGCCCACTAACTAGTGACTTTCTATGTGTAAAGAACACCTAGGAGCAGGTGTAAAATGTAGCCACCATAAACCTGTCTACCTGTTTGAGCCCCACCATCCATCCCAGATTCTGCCCTTTACTTGTCCCTATTCTAGCCAGACTGTCTGCTGTTGCTCATGTCGTAAAGGCTGTTTTTGTTAATTTCCTGTGTCCGCTCATCCTTCTTGCAAGCTGAATTCCAATTATCAACAATCAAATCCATCTCTGTAGTCTTTTAACAACCGTCTGTCTGATGCTGGATGCTTGTATTGTTTTTCTTCCCATGTCTCCAGTAATAAACAAGAAGGTTTGGGGGGGGGTTTGACAACAGTTTAATTTGATCGGATTAGTTGGATGTAAATCACATTAACGTTTCCCTAACTTTGTGAAAGTGTTTTGTCGTTTAACTGTATTCTTTAAATAATGGCTTGATTGTGCTGCCTGAGTGAGCTGGTTTAAGCATGCGTAAATATGCTTTGCATACACCATGTCTGTCCTGGGGTTCTTCGGCTGCAGGTTGAACACCCGTAACATTAATTATTGCCTTCATGTCATCTTAAGAAATAACAGACTTGATTGCTAATGCCTGGTGTGCATATATATATATATATGTCTTATTGCTTTCAGAATATATAGCTAGTCTATTTTATACAATAACCTTAGGAAAATAAGGAAATTTGGGGCTGTATTTGGCAGTAACCCATGGCAACCAGATTTTTGCTGTCACTGTTCTATCTGCATCTGGCTAAAAAAAAATAGCTAATCAATAATGGGTTGCTATTAGTTACTGGCCAGGTGAATATCTGCCCACTATTAATAAATGAGCCTTGCTGCTCAAGGCACCATAGGTTTATTGTAGAATAAAGCTTGTGTGTATGGGATTTGTTATCCGGAAACCCATTATCCAGAAAGCTTCACATTCTGGAAAGGCTGTCTCCCATAGACTCCATTTTAACAAATTAAGTCACATTTTTAAAAATGATTTCCTTTTTCTATGTAATAATAAAACAGTACGTTGTACTTGATCCAAAGTATTCTGGCTAACCGGTCCCATACCTGGATTGTACTGTGTTAATCAGTTGAACGAACGATAACAAGCGTTGTGCTTGCCAAGACCAGTACTGCTTTTAAAGGAGAAGTAAACCCTAAAAATTAATGTGGCTAAAAATGTCATATTTTATATACTGAACTTATTGCACCAGACTAAAGTTTCAGCTTGTCAATATCAGCAGTGATCCAGGACTTCAAACTTGTTACAGGGGGTCACCATCTTGGAAAGTGTCTGCGACACTCACATGCTCAGTGGGCTCTGAGCAGCTGTTGAGAAGCTAAGCTTAGGGGTCGTCGCAAATTATCAAGCAGAAAATGAGGTTGGTTTGTAATATAAGCTATTGTTACAGGGCTGTTTATTAAATTCTGGTGCTAGTTGCACTGGTTTCTGTGCTGCCATGTAGTAATTATCTGTATTAATTACTAAACAGCCTTATATTGTGACATTTCTATTCTATGTGTACTGTATATTGTGAGTGGGTCCCTAAGCTCAGTAAGTGAAAGCGGCACAGAGCATGTGCTGTGAATCAGCAGAAAATAAGATGGGTAGCTACTGGGGCATCTTTGGAGACACAAATCTCTACTGCTAAAGGGCGATGGTTTGGGCTGGTACAGAAGCATAAAACATAATGTACAACATTTCTAGCTATTTCTTTAGTTTGGCTTTAGTTCTCCTTTAAAATTACATTATTTTGTCTTTCACAGTAATTGGAGGTTATGCAACTACACTGGTAAAGTTTGTGTCAGTAACAGCACTAGGCAAGGCACACCTGTCTGGTTAATAATTGGGTCATGGCCTGGGTTACTGCAGCACTGTTCATAAAGCTGATGTAAAAAACAACAAATTTGATATTTCGTAAAGGAATTGTTCAGTGTAAAAATAGAAACTGGGTAAATAGATGTGCAAAATAAAAAAATGTTTCTAATATAGTTAGCCAAAAATGTATAAAGGCTGGATATCTAACATAATAGCCAGAACACTACTTCCTGCTTTGCAGCTCTCACTGATTTGTTACCAGGCAGTAACCAATTGGTGACTTGAGGGGGGGGCCACATGGGTCATAACTAGAGATGCACCGAATCCACTATTTTGGATTCGGCCGAACCCCCGAATCCTTTGTGAAAGATTTGGCCGAATCGGAACCCTAATTTGCATATGCAAATTAGGGGTGGGAATGGGAAAACCTTTTCTACTTCCTTGTTTTCTGACAAAAAGTCACGCAATTTCCTGCCCCTCTCCTAATTTGCACATGCAAATTAGGATTCGGTTCAGCCGGGCAGAAGGATTCAGCCGAATCTGAATCCTGCTGAAAAAGGCCGAATCCTGGATTTGGTGCATTCCTAGTCATAACAGTTTGGACTTTTGAATCTGACCTGCATGCTAAGGATCAATTGCTATCTATTTAACCAGTTTTTTAATGTTAACATTGGACCATGTGATATGTGAACCATTTATTAGTAAATCGCTATCGGCCCACAGGCTAGGTAATCACCTTACAGACTCTTCCCTTGCTTGTAAATGATATGAAATATATTTCATTATATGGGAACTTGGTATTGCTGTCTGTGTCCTTTTTCCTTTGTGCTTTACATCATATTTCACTAGGCAGTAAAGTATCTGTTACATGGTTAAATCGGGTTGAAAAAAGATCAAAGTCCAATAGCCTTGGATATTATGTCTGTCCAAGAAATCATGCAAACCACTGTTATAATCATTAACAGAATCCGCCATCAGAACATCACCCGGCAGTGCATTCCACAACCTCACTGTCCTGACTGTGAAGAACCCCCTACGTTGCTTCAAATGAAAGTTCTTTTCTTCTAGTCTAAAGGGATGGCCTCTGGTACAGTGATCCACTTTATGGGTAAAAAGGTCCCCTGCTATTTGTCTGTAATGTCCTCTAATGTACTTGTAAAGTGTAATCATGTCCCCTCACAAGCGTCTTTTTTTCAGAGAAAACAACCCCAAGAAAACAACCCCAACCATGACACTCTACCCTCATAATTTAAGTCTTCCATCCCTCTAACCAGTTTAGGTGCACGTCTCTGCACTCTTTCCAGTTCGTTTATATCCCATTTAAGGTGAGGCCTTACAAGAGACCTATAAAGAGGCAAAATTATGTTTTCATCCCTTGTTTGCCCTTTTTTATGAAAGTTAGTTATTTGCTGAAGTAGCCACAGAATGACACTACCTGGAATCATACAACTTTTATCCACAAAAACCCCTAGATCAGGGGTCCCGACCGTTTTTTCAAATGTAAAAAGAGTTGGGGAGCAACACAAGCATGCAAAAAGTTCCTGTGCGTGCCAGACAAGGGCTGTGATTGGCTATTTAGTAGCCCCTATGTGGACTGACAGCCTACAGGAGGCTCTGTTTGGCAGTACACATGCTTTTATGCAACTAAAACTTACCTCCAAAGCAGAAATTCAAAAATAAGCCCCTACTTTGAGGCCAATGGAAGCAACATCCATAGGGTTTGGGGGAGCAACATGTTGCTTGCGTCACAAGCCACTGGTTGGATATCACTGCCCTAGATCCTTCTCAATTAAGGAAACTCCAACACACTGCCATTTAGTGTATAACTATTAACTTGCATTTATATTATTTTTGCCAAGTGCAAAACCTTGCATTGATCAACATTGAACCTCATTTTCCAGTTTACTGCCCAGTTTTCCAACATAGTCAAATCACGCAAAATGGCAGCATCCTGCATGGAACCTATAGTTCTGCACAATTTAGTATCCGCAAAAATAGAAACAGTACTTTCAATGCCCACCTCCAGGTCATTAATAAACAAGTTGAAAAGCAAAGGACCAAGTACAGAGTCCTGCAGTACTCCACTAACAACACTGGTCCAATTAGAAAATGTTCCATTTACCACCGCTCTTTGTAATCTATTTTTTAGCCAGATCTCTTTCCAGGTACAAATACAAATTCATTAGCAAAGTCTAAGTAGATCACATCCACTGCCATCCCAGAATTGAAGTCCCTGCTCACTTTCTCATGAAAAGAAATTAAATTAGTCTGGCAAGATCTATTATGCGTAAAACCATGCCGGCACAAACTCACAGTACAGGTATGGGACCTGTTCTCTTGAATGCTTGGATAAGGGATCTTTCCGTAATTTGGATCTTCATACATTGTCTACTAGAAAATCATGTAAACATTAAATAAACCCAATAAGCTTGTTTTGCTTCCATTTAAGGTAGCCATATAAGTAACTATTCCGATCTTTCTTGGAAAAGATGTTTCGAGGAAAGATCGTTCATTTCAATACACACGTGTAAAGCTGAATCGTCAGATACACAGGTAGAAACAATAGAATTCTACCTGTATCTGACGGTTCAGCACTAACAATGGCCTTCAAAGGCACCCAATCAAAATTTTTCGTCCAGCCCGATCGACCAATATGCAATTCTTCTACCGATATCGGTCGGCTCTTTTCCCACCATATACGTACCGAATAGCGTATGGAAATTCTGTGCGTTTATAACCACATTAAGGACTTATTATATATTAGTTTGGATAAAGTACAAGGTATTATTTTATTACAGTGAAAAAGGAAACTGTTTTTAAAAATTTGGATAAAATGGAATCTATGTGAGATGGCCTTTCTGTAATTCTGAGCTTTCTGGATAACTGATCCCATAACTCTATTATTATTATTTGCAATAAAGTCCAGTATCTTTTCCTTTAACACCCCTTCGAAAAGCTTTCCTACCACTGATGTCAGACTAACCGGCCTAAAGCTTTGAGGCTGAGAACGGGATCCCTTTTTAAATAGCGGCACCACATTAACTAGTATCCAAGGCCAACATTTACATTAATTTTAGTGTGACCTTACTTGTCGCTATATAGCTCTCAGGATTTACGTGCTTTCCTTAATTTTTTCTTTTTTTGTAATGGCACAAGGGGAATTCCGCATACACTACTGAAAAACATGACTTCTGACCTTAGGTGTAAGTTCCATAAAGCCTTATTGATTGGTTAGCCTGTATTACCTTGGGAATTATTAAATGTGACCCCTGAGTTATGAGAATCAAGGTCAGTGCAGATGATCTTTTACCCAGAGAAGGAAGTAGAATTCTAAGTGTAAAGGCCAAGGTGGCAATCACATATATAAAGAATACATACCAGTGCTGGACAATATCAGTGACAGATACAGCCAAATTGTATTATAGACAAAAGTTGCCCTAAAAAATCTGCTGTTGGGGGTGCAGAGGCTTCTGTTACTAGGCAAAACACTATATTATGTGTTCATTCACTTTATCCTCTGGTATGGACTTTCACTTATCTCTTTGTAACTCTATGAAACTGCCTACAGTATGTATTGAATGTACTACAAAATGTAAAATTGTGTAGGGTACACAGGGCACTTAATATGCCAAGATTTTAGGATACATTAAAATGCTGCACATAATGTCCAATGCAATAACCTGTAGAGGTGCTTTTATTGTATTTCTCTTTATCTCATTTGTTAATGATATTCTCCCTCCATCCATTCTTCCTCATAGGAACATGATATTGAAACAGCGCTTGGTGTTGTGCATGTTACTATGAGTGGAAACACAAGGGGGAATAGGCCAGTGCTCCTCACGTATCATGACATTGGCCTGAACCGTAAGTCTTTTAGCTTTTTCATTTTCTCTTGACAACTTTGAAAAAATGTTGAGACATGGAGAGAGGTTCACAACCTATATGGCTATAGGTAAACCTTACAGATGTTACAGGGGTCATGGGTACTTGTAGAGGATTAGAATTTTTGAATTTTTTTTAATTCATTTTTTTTGGTCAAAAGCCTCAAATTCAAATTGGGAATAATCCAAACTCGATTCAAATTTTAATTCGAATTTGAAAAATTGAGATTTATCAAACCTTCACCCTTGAATTCGAATTTGACAATTCGCCACCTAAACGGCTGAGTTCATGTAGAAGCCAAAGGGAGAGCTCCAGTGACCCATTTGAAGATGAAGCCCTCAGAGAAAAAAAAAAAACTCGATTTGAGTTTAGTCAAATTTGATTCATGTTTTCAGGTATTTAATCTTTCGAGTTTTAGATATTCATTGTTTTTAATAAATAACCTCCCCATCAAATTAGGGTAAAAAAAAAAGTAACATGATTATTTGAAAAGGGACCTTTGATAAAAGGGCCTCTAAGTGTTTGGGGGGCTGATTGAATGAATGTGCTAACAGATTTAGCAAAGAATCAGGCAAGTAAATCCAATGGTCATGGTTGAAACCAAGAGAAGGGACTGTACAGGTGATGCAATGCAATATCAAGAGTTTTTTGTTTTTTTTTTAAGCCAGTGAGTAAGTAAAGGGGAGTTAATCCTATAGTCCTAGAACTCACATAGGCATGCAGAGGAATGCAGTGGGTCAGAGGCAACTTAACTAGACCAGTGCTTTTGTTCTGTCCACCAAAACCTTGACCCCAGTTTATGTAGGAGCTAACTTATAATGAAAGCATGGCACTTTAGCCTATTAGTGTAAATAAGCAATACTTTTATCTGGTGCATAGAAAAGTGAAGAATTTTAAACAATATGATTGATCCACCCCCTTTTTTATTGCAGACAAATCCTGCTTTAACTCTTTTTTTAACTTTGATGATATGCATGAAATAACCCAACATTTTGCGGTTTGCCATATCGATGCACCTGGGCAGCAGCAAGGAGCCCCCTCATTTCCAACTGGGTAAGCTTTTCTGTTACCTTACTTTTTACTGTTATATGAACACCTTAAGGAAAGTATCTTTCACTTCACCTTGAACACTCTATCTCTCTTGTGCCCACTGTTAGAGCAGCTGATCCTTATCTGCATCCATTTTAAGAAAAGCTCAGTATGTCATAATGGCTATCATTTTGGGAGTAAGCTCTCTGAGCAGGACCTTCTGTCACAGAGCATTCTATTACATTGGCACAGATCCTGTTATAAAGATAGCTAGAAACTCGCCCATAGAGCAGGGCAGTGCTTACAGTAGTTATCAGATTGGATCAGTGCCACTGTGACAGAATACTCGACCATAAAGCCCGACATTCTATTGCATAAGTAGTTGCACCAAAGCTACAGCACAACATGGATTCAACTGGTCACAACCAAAAAATTGTTAAGGTGGCTATAGACGTAGAGGTCCCCGATATGCCCTTATTGGAGCGGGCTGATCCGATCGTGGACCCTAGGGACCAACGATCAGAACATAATGAATCTGATACAGATGGTCGGATCGCATAGACGCACAGATGTGGCCGCGTTACAACGGGATTTTTTTAACCTGCCCAATCGAGATCTGCCCGACTTTCAGACAGATATCGATCGTTGAAGCCATTGGATGGCCCCACACACGGGCCAATATGCAGGGCCGGATTTACATAGTGGGTGCTCCTAGGCCCACTGTTGTTCGTCGCCCATGTCCCTTCCCCTTAAAGGAATAGCTCAGTTTGAAAATAAAAACTGTGTAAATTAGGCTGTGCAAAATAAAACATGTTTCTAATATGGTTAGGCAAAAATGTAAAGTATAAAGGCTGGAGTGACTGGATGTCTAATATAATAGCCTGAACACTACTTCCTGCTTTTCAGCTCTCTAACGCTGAGCTAGTCAGCGACATGGTACATATCTGTTCAGTGAGTTTGTAATTGATCCTCAGCATTCAGCTTTGATTCAAAAGCAACAGATTTGACCCATGTGCCCCCCACCAAGTCTCTGATAGGTTACTGACTGGTAACCAGTCAGTGTAAACCAAGAGAACTGAAAAGCAGGAAGTAGTGTTCTGGCTATTATGTTACACATCCAGTCACCACAGCCATTATACATTACATTTTTGCTAAACTAACTATATTAGAAACATTATTTATTTAGCACAGCCTATCTATTTACCCAGTTTTTATTTTTACACTGAACCATTCCTTTAATAGGGATTGGTGCACTGGAAATCTAAAAAATGTTTTTGAACCAATGTGGGCAGCATGCCACCCCCTAAAATCATGCTGCCCTAGGTCCAGGCCTTGGTGGCCTTTCTCCAAATCCGGACCTGCCGACTAGGTCTGTCTGCAGCTTTTACAGCCCATGTATGGGGGCCTTTACTGCTTGCTAATGGAACAGATATGGATGGTTTGAATCCCCTGCAGACGTTTGAAATATTCCTTTCCACACTGATTATAGACACAAATGCACATTTAAGGGTTATGGTGATGTTTCTCATTTTCCAGGTACCAGTACCCTACAATGGATGAACTGGCTGAAATGTTATCTGCAGTATTAACCCATTTAAAGTAAGTTGACCTCTTTTTCAACTTTACATTTTGTTACTGCTGATTCCAAGTGACTCATTTGACCACATAATTTTGTCTCAGCCTCAGAAGCATTATTGGTATTGGAGTTGGAGCCGGTGCCTATGTATTATCAAGATTTGCAGTAAGTAAATATTCTTTTCGATCTGTGTTCAAAATTGTATATCCTTTCCAGTTTTAGCCTACTAATGTGGCTCTGGCATCTCATGCACTCGCGCTCTCCCAAGTAGACAAGATAAAGAAGGCCAGGCAGATCTTTGTTCAAGCGGCAGATTGGTAGTGCATTGCTTATTCACATACGCACCTATTGATGAGTGGAGCACACTTTTAAAAAAACCCTCTCCATTTATTTTTCAGCTAAATAATCCTTTATTGGTAGAAGGGCTTGTACTTCTAAATATTGATCCCTGTGCTAAGGGCTGGATCGACTGGGCTGCTTCCAAGGTGAGTACTGAGGCAGAAAACAGCTGCTAGTCACAGTAGCTTTCTTGATCCCACACCTGTATAAAAAAAAATTAAGTGGCCTTTCGGACTCACATTAGACAATCTGGCAGATGGGTTTACCCTTTGTAATAATGAAAATTCTTGTGCTAAAAGTCTATGCCTGCCCTTCTAGTTTCGGTCTTATTTGATGTCTGGCATTCTTGGGACAGATCCAGTTCTATTAGACCGTCATTTATTTTCAGATTTTTGTTAAAGTCTTATCGCATAGAATTTATTTATTTGACCATTTTCTTGATGATTAATCCTCTGGCTTGTGCAGATAGGGCAATATCAAACACTCATTCTGCTTTGTAGGTTTTCTGTGGGGTGCTGTCCAATTAATGAGATATAGATATACATATATATTTATTTATTTATGTTATAATAATCTATAGGCCGCAATCTCAGGTAATTGTGCCTGATCCTGTGCATTCAGAAGGAGCCAGCAGCACATGGTGCTCAATTTTGTGCACTATTGGTTAATTGCGTTTGCGCTTATTTATCCTGCTTGGGTGCTATTCTCATATCTACCACTAGGTGGTATGGATATTTTTTTTTCTTTTTTTTTTTTTAGCAATGTAAATGTTTTCTGAGTTCAATTCCGATCTATACAATGTTGAAACCTTCTTCAGGTTCCTAAAGGGATTCTGTCATGATGTTTACACTGTTTACCCTGCAAATGGTTCACTCTACCATGTACAATTTCAGAGAGGAAGCAGCATAGAGACATGGATGTGTTCTAGGTTCTGGCAGCTGAATCCTTCAGTAGAGGTGTCAGGAGCTGTTATTCTGTTACTTACCCATTGTTCTGATAGGCTGCTGGGGACACAGAAGGGAGTGGGGGGGGGGGGGTACATAATTACAGCTGGCACTGCAGCAGTGACTGAAGTCATTAGAGCACAAGTCATTAAGTAAGTAAGTAAGAAAATGGCTAACCTTATGGCAATGTTTGAAATTAAATATAAATAAATGTTTGCTCTTTAAAAAATGGATTTTAATACAGCATTCTTCTGGAGCAGCGCTATTAACAGATGCATTTCAAATCATTCCAGTTTTCCAGTGACAGAATCCCTTTAAGAGATATACAGGAAGCCCTTCTTTCTGCTTAGATTGCATCTACAGATGGAGTGATTGGAACATATGACTCTTTGTGTCACTCCACTGAATTTAAAGGGGATCTGTCACCCAAAAATATATATTCCAAATCCTATTTTATCATGTTAGTCAAGCAAAATGAACATTATGTACACTGTAAAAATGATCTGAATTTTGTTTCCTTCCATCTGGGAATTCATAATTATAGCAAGCAGGCAGGAAAAATTTTGTGGACACTGTTATTAAGACAAGCCTTACATAATCTCAGAATCTTGTTTGTGCACCAGAATGGGGGACCTGATGTCCATCCCCATGCCCTGGCTACACAATTAAATGTTAAAGAGAACAGGGGGAATGTGTGGAGAGCAGTGACATCTAGGAAGTGCTGAATGGAAAGTGAAAGTAATTGCCTGTCCCGCCTCTGAGGAGGGACAGACAATATTTGATTGACAGCTGTGATTTTGAAAGGAGTTTACAACAGCTATGAATGTTTTAATAAAAAAAAGAATTTGGATTTCTTGTTTAATTTGAAAAGGACTTTTATTATACAGATGTTTATGTTTGGGTGACAGGTCCACTTTAAATTTGACCTTTTTCAATTCAAATGTTGCCCTCTTTGATATAAAAAATAAAATAAAGATGGCTCCATATGTACATGAAACATAGAGAGTATATCTCATTGTTATTCACCCTTGATGTGGGGGGGGGATTGTCAAATAGTCTGCACCTACCTTGGAGTGGAAGGTTCCAAGGTAGATATCTATTGTGTGTACCAGGATGCATTTGTGTTGATTCTAGCTGCCATGTGAATACAATACAATACATTTCTCAATATGGCTGTCTGATTAATTTACTTGTCACTGTTTATATTAATAATAATAATTTTAAAGTAAACCCCAGACTGAAAATAATTTTGGCTTGTTTGTTTGTAGCTCTCATTTTGGACAACTAATGTTGTAGAGGTTGTGCTGGGTCACCTGTTCGGTTATGTAAGTATCATTTCTAGGCTGTTGTCTGCTGGAAACTGCCCAAGGGAAAAACACTTGGGCTTTAACTGTAACAGGAGGAAATGAGAAAGATTTAATGTTTGTTTTGTACAGGAGGAACTTCAGTCCAGTCTGGATCTGGTACAAACATTCAGGCTGCATATTGCCCAGGACATCAACCAAGACAACCTAGAACTTTTTGTAAACTCCTACAACAGGTGTGATGGATTAGAACAATTTTCCTGCTTTTTATAGGCCTAGAATGTCAGAAGCACCTCTATAAACCAAGCTTATACAGTAAATTTAATATTTTTTTTTTTTTTTTGTTTTTTAAAGCCGCAAAGACCTGGAAATTGAAAGACCTGTTTTTGGTTCCAGTACTCCCACCAATACCACCATCAAGTAAGTAGGAAATAAAACCACAATAAATGTCACCCATTTTTTCAGTCTTTTAACTAACCGTGAAGGTGAAGTGTGGGGTTTATTCAATAACATTGGGCATATTTATCAAAGTGTAGTATTCCATAGCAACCTATCAGAATTAAGCCAAATTTGCTCCAGTGTAGCAAACTAAAGGTAATATGTGTCTTGCTTACTCTGCTACTCTGTATGATGCTTAATGCAGTACAGAAGCACAATGGCAATCTGTATAAACATTTATTGGGGAGCTACTTGCTGTATTACTTGACATTGGTGATTCCTTTACTTAAGAAAATCCTTTTGTGTTTGCAGTATGTATAATGTAATTTTCTTGTCCCTAAATGTATTTAATTTTCTCCCATTTTGTTCAGGTGCCCTGTGTTGTTGGTGGTTGGTGACAATTCTCCTGCAGTAGATGCAGTGGTATGTACATTTCAGTGCATTCATTCACTGTTCAAGTTGTTATAAAGTTAAGCCAACAGAACATGTTTGATGATAAGCCTATGATTAAAGGAGAAGGAAACCCTTTCGGTGCAAACCCCCCCCCCCCCCCGGGCAAATGCCTCTACCCCTCGGCGCAGGTCCTCTCCCGTGGAGTTCACAGGCACCATCTTCTCCCGTGCGGTCTTCTTTCTGAATTCCACGGCATTTGGCGGTGCATGCGCAGTAGGAGCATTTGCCGGTTCGAATCTACTGCTCATGCGCCGAAAGTCACAAAGTTTTCCGATTTCTTTTTTCAGCAACTCTGTGAGTTTCGGCACATGCGCAGTAGACTCCCAACAGGCAAATGCTCCTACTGCGCATGCGCCGCCAAACGCTGGGGAATCCAGTTAGAAGACGGCATGGGAGAAGATGGCGTCTGCGAACTCTGCGGGAGAGGACCTGCGCCGAGGGATAAGTAGCAACTTAGGGGCATTTGCCCGGGGGAAGGGGGTTTGCAACGAAAGCGTTTCCTTCTCATTTTAGGGATACAGTCCCGAAACATGTTCACAGCCACCTGCCAATAAAGCCTTGCCTAGAAGTGACGTCCATTCGTCTGGTTTGATATATGCCACAGTAAGAGACACTGAGGACTGAGCACCTGACTTGAGGAGTAGCGGAGAGCTGTAGCGGTCTCTTTTTGTTTCTCTTTGATGATGAGCAACTGGATTTACTCCTTTTTTTTTTCACCATTGCCCTGTAGAAGTGTAACAAGGACGTGACCATGACCCAAGCATCCCAGTAACAAATAAAACCTGTGCTTGGGATGCTGGGAGTTGCTTTCCTGGTACAGGTATGGCATCCGTTATCCGGAAACCCGTTCTCCAGACAGTTCACAATTACGAGATGGCTGTCTACTGTAGACTTCATTATAATCAAATAATTACAGTTTTTAAAAGTGATTCCCATTTTCTCTGTAATAATAAAACAGTACCTTGTACTTGATCCAAACTAAGATCTAATTAATATTTACAGGAGGCAAAACAATCCTTTAGGGTTTATGATTTAATATGATTTTTTTTTTTATTAGATTTAAGGTACAGACATCCAAATTATGGAAAGATCCCTTATCCAGAAAACCCAAGGTCCCGAGCATTCTGGATAATGGGTCCCATACCTGTATTTATATTTAAACAGCAGCTGGAGATCCTCATGCAGAAGATCAGTATGACTGTCTTTCTTGATTTGTTAATTATAAAAATTAGCGGTGTGCTTCTAAGGCTTCGTTCATAGGTACGTATGAAGCCTTAGAAGCGCACTGCTACTTTTTATCATTAACTTTAACTTAGGGAGAAGTGGATCCCGGAATATAAGATGGTGCTGCCGCTAAGCTCCTGCACTATTCGCCGTGTTCACCCATATTGTACTTTCTTGATTTGTACTCTGATTGCTTTCTGCCCAAAACAATATAGTCTACTTGTTTGTTGTTTTTAGGTTGAATGTAACTCCAGACTTGACCCAACAAGGACGACTCTACTTAAGGTACTCTATTCAAAATGCTGCTCATTGGTATCCGTTTAACTATGAACTCGAAGGAAAAGGTTTGGTTTGATTGAGTCAATGCACGTTTGCTTCAAACACAGTCAAATAGGTGCATTTGTCTGATTGTGGCATTCTACAACAAACAAGGGAAAGTTGTGCTCACCACTAATTTTTAAAATCATTAGGCGGGGGTGCAATGAGGGTGTGACCACAAAATACATATAGACACATACAAGATGCCTCTGCACTCAACCCATTATCAATATATTTAAGACAGCGACATTTTGTGCATACTGCTACTGAAAAATGCCTTACCCTTTAAACAAAACAGGGATTGTTTGTCCATATATTGCAATATATTTAAGCTGGCCAACTACGTCAAAGTCATCCCATATCTGGCCAGTCCTATGCTCAATTTTCATTTTGTCTATATGTGGCATTCAACAACTAGTGACAGAATAATGTGTTAAGTGGAAATCAGAGTAGTTATGTGACAAGTAAGAGTGATTGACTGCTGGCCACACAGTCTATGATACAACGAGGAACTTTCTGTGTTTGGCGAGTAAATACATGATGCTGTGTTTGTATGCGCTTAACTTCACTGTTTTTATCCTAGATGGCAGATTGTGGGGGTTTGCCACAAGTAGTTCAGGTATGTATGTGATGTTACGTCCTTAATGAGCGCACACACACGGCAAAAGTTTACATTTTTCCTTTTGCATTTAAACCCATTTCCTCTCACTTCTGGTTTAGTTTTTGATACCTGTCTTACCTTAACTGCCAATTTTCTATCAGCTTTTTGGCTACAAACATCCTTATTCCCTCCCATAGACCTGTCAAATCTTATAAAGAGTGATTATATGACATGAGATGTAGCAGCCCAGAGTGTGTTCATATGATGTGACCATCAAAAAAAGGAGGGGTGGGGGGTGCAGTTGTATAATTTTAGCAAGGACAGCTCCTTAGATGAACAGTAACACCAAAAAATGAATGTGTTTTGAAGGAATGTTGCCCTTCACTGGTAAAATTGGTGAGTTTGCTTCAGAAACACAACTAGTGTATGTAATGAAGCTGCTGTGTAGCCAAGGGGCAGCCATTCAAGCACGTGATACATAGTAGATAACCGATAACTTCTGATGAATCCAAATGTATATTACAGAGCTTATCTGTTATCTGCTGTGTATCCTGTGCCTTTTCTCCTTTTTCAGCTTTGAATGGCTGCCCCCATGGCTACACAGCAGCTTGTTGATATAAACTATAGTTGTGTTTCTGAAGCAAACCAACCAGTTTTACCTGTGCAGCACAACACTATGTTATATTTGAATTTGTTTTAAAAGACTTTAATTCTTTGGTATTACTGTTCCTTTAAGTTTGTTGGTAGCTTGTGCTGAGAGCTACTGTAACACTTTGCCAGCATAGGTATTCCCCTGTACTAAACATTGTTCACCAGGAAACATACAGGGGACTGGCACGTGAAACCCAGTTCCCTCTTTTTGTTGGGGGAGGGGGGTCCTTTCCGGGTGGTAGATCTTGCTTTTATTGTGAAAGTGAATTATAGTAAACTAAAGATATTTCATAATGTGTTTTTTTTTTCTAGCCTGGGAAGCTGGCCGAAGCCATCAAATACTTTGTTCAGGGAATGGGATACAGTAAGTATCACCTAGACCAGTGATTCCTAACCAGTAGCTCGTGAGCAACATGTTGCTCTCCAACCCCCTTGGATGTTGTCTCAAAGCAGGTGCTTATTTTTGAATTCCTGGCTATGAGGCAAATTTTGGCTGCATAAAAACCAGATGAACTACCAAACAGAGCCTCCATGTAGGTTGACAATCCACATAGGGGCTACTAAATGGCCAATCACAGCCCTTATTTAGCACCCCAGGAACATTTTTCATGCTTGTGTTGCTCCCCAACTCCTTTTACTTCTGAATTTTGCTCATAGGTTCTAAAGGTTGGGGATCCCTGGCTGTCCTTTGGTTAGTCCCAAACCTAAATCCAGCTGCCTGCAGTACTACCCTACAGTTAACCTTTATTGCCCTAAGGTTGGACATCCCTAAGTGAGAGGCAGATCAAATACAGTCAGCCCAGAGAATATTGAATTAAACATTTCTCACTTTGTCACTTGTCATAAGGTTTGCTAACTGGTTTCTTTGTGTCCTTCTCCTTCTTTCTCTTTACCAATGGCCACAGTCCCACATGTTCAGCTTAGTCATCTGAGCACAGAATCAGGTACCCGCAGTGTAGAGGTGCATTGGGGCTGCTTTTGCTTTCAGTGCTTTCAGTTCATTATGTGTGTGTAAATGGAGGCTTCTTGCTATTGTGCTACTTTACTTTATGGAATGTTATTTGATTTTATTTGCTGCGTGGTGATTGGAGCGTATGGTGTTTGTAAAGTGACTTTTTTTCCCTGCATGGTAATTTATACCATTGTGGCATGTTGGTTGGTGGGGATTAGTGGTGTGTGGTGGTACCTAGCTGCAGGTTTGGAGCTGAGCCATGCACCACTATTGGGGAGAGCTTCCTGTGCATGGTATAGCATGAGGACTATGTAGATTCAGTGTCAGTTTGCCTATTATTATATTATATTATTATTGTTTTGTTTATAACAAAGATGGACAACTTTTCATCCTATAGTGATATGGTGAGATTCAGCTCTGCAGTGTCACTTGTGGATACTGGGCATTGCAGAACATCCCATGAGCTGCAGCTTGGCCTTTCCCAATGGTTTTCTAGATTATATGTCACTAACTCATTATCATATACAGTAGAACCCTGCTTAAAGGTTTCTCAAGGGACCTAGTGAAACAAACGTAAAATGTGCAAAAAAATAAAAATCCGGGAGAAAAACAAAAGGAGCATACGATGGACTGCGAATAATCCAGAAAAAAACCATCAATTTGGATGGTGTAAAATCAGGGTTCTACTGTATGCTTATTTCTTAATGCTTGAAAATGTTGACTTTGCTGTAACTCCAGTGAAAATTTAAATTCCATTGAACTGGCTACTTGTGCTTATTGTAAAGGGGAATATAAAAAATAGGAATTAAATGTTTTTTCCCCCATTTACACATATAGGGGTAGATTTATAAAAATGTGAGTTAATTTTTTAATAAATAACTCGCCCACGTTCTATTCATTCCTATGGGATTTTTTTAGAGGGGTTTTTATCAACAGTTGAAAATTAGAACTCACTAATAGGAATTAATAGAACAGTGATTAGTTTTTATTAGGGATGCACCGAATCCAGGATTCTGGCTTTTTCAGATGGATTCGGCCGAACCGAATCCTAATTTGCATATGCAAATTAAGGGTGGGGAGAGAAATTGCATGACTATTTGTCACAAAATAAGGAAGTAAAAAAAAATTCCCCTTGCCACCTCTAATTTGCATATGCAAATTAGGATCCAATTCTGTAATTCGGCCGAATCTTTCACAAAGGATTTGGGGGTTCATCTGAATCCAAAATAGTGGATTAGGTGCATCCCTAGTTTTTATTTATTAAAATCTGAACTCACACTTTGATATATCTGCCCCATGGTGTATAATATATGGTGTATGGGGTTTAAAAACATACACTAGCTCCAAATGGTCTTATGACCCATACAGTGGAAGATGCCTTCATTTGTGAGATATCTACATACATACAGTACATACATACATACATACATACATACATACATACATATACACACACACATGTTTTTTTATTTGGGTATTTTGTTTTGGGGTTTTTTTCCTGAATAAAACATCCTTTTTTTTCCTCATACCACTGTGGCTCTAGTTGTCCACAATTAGATGGCCTTAGCATTTTAAAGGAACATTTGTACCAAATAAAAATTTTTACATTTATTAATATAAATTTATTGTTGCTATGTACTGGCAAAACTCATCTATTTACTTCAGAAACTACTATAGTTGATATAAACAAGTGTGTGGCAAGGGAGGCAACTGAAAAAAGGATACGTGGCACAGGTTAAACAGACGCACTTTGTAGAACACCTTTATATTCTACAGAGCTTATCTTCTATAATAGTGATCCTAAGGAAGTGCAGGGCAACATTAAATTATATTATAATTACTTTTAAAACCCTTTTTTGGTGTTACTGTTCCTTTAAGCCCCCTTCATTTATATATCTAAAAAGCTTGTATGTGTATTAGCCTTACTGGAGTTGAAAAACCTTTGCATGTGTATATAAATATGTAATCAATCTTTATTTTTTATGCGCAGTGCCATCAGCCAGCATGACAAGATTAGTCCGTTCCCGCACTCATTCTGCTTCAAGCAGCGGATCCATGGAAATCCCCCGCAGCCGATCTCACACCAGCAATGCTCAACTGCAGTCCTCCTCTAACAACTCCCTGTCAAACCAGATCCAAGAAACTCCGCAGACAATTGAATTATCCTGCTAAATTATTTTTTTTTCCCCTAAATATCTAGCATTTCCCGTACATTGGAGCCATCCAGATACTAAACATCCCTCAACTCTGGAAATGGCCTGTGTGTTTACATGACCAAGTTGTATACTTCTGTCAAAATATAAAAAAGAGATTGGTACGCAAGTGTACCTACCATTATTAATCAAAAAGCAAACTATCCAAAGCAATTAATGAAAAGAGAAAATACTCACAGTTCACCCCAGTCCACTGGGGTGCAAAAGTTGTGAGTTTTCTCCAAAAAGTAAAGACTGAGATTAAAAGTAAAAATTCAAATAATCTATTAGGACATACAGATAACCGCCTGACGCGTTTCGTGCCTACTGGGGCACTTACTCATAGGATGAGCCTATGAGTAAGTGCCCCGGTAGGCACGAAACGCATTAGGCGGTTATCTGTATGTCCTAATAGATTATTTGAATTTTTACTTATAATCTTGGTCTTTACTTTTTGGAGAAAACTCACAACTTTTGCTGTTTTTGACAAGTTGTTCCCCTTATTAGTCTGGAAAGTTTGTTTTCATTACTATTTTGCCCTTTCCAGTTTGAATTTGGTGCTGAGAATTTCAGATGGGGGGGTCAGCTGATTTATGCGGCAAGATAAAAATGAATCTTTTTCCCCATTACCTCACATCTTTGTATGATAAAGCACTTTTTTGTTGTCTTTTTATTTAAAGGGGCTCTTTCCTTATCCAATCACATCAGCTTACGGTTATCCCAGGGCTGCATTTAGACCACGCAGAATTCAACAGACACCGCTAGAAGGATTGTACATTAGTGGTGAATAGTTTCTGGTCTGTTCAGAAGGAATCCTACAGCCCCGATTTGTTTATACTGTCATTCTTTTTGTGTATTATGTTAAGTATAGTCAAATGGTTGTTGGGTTATTTCGTGTTCTTTTGCACTAGCTTGGGTTTGATTCTTGTGTTTTAAATTCCCTTGTACATTCAAACCTTTCTTCCAAATGACACTAAGATCAATATATTTTTCTTGTTTAGAGATAGTTATCAACCTCCAGTAGAATTAAGAGGTTTGCTAATTGCATTGTGTTTGTTAGAAGGATTTTGCTGGAGGAGCTTTACACAGCACTTACCCAACAGAGCATTTCTGCCGATGATGATGATGATGATGATGATGATCCAGGGCCCTTTTATAGTTGCCAGGCAGCAAAATAATATGTAGTGGGTTTGTTAAATATATTGTACCAAAAATATTTAGCTTATTTGCCTGTTTGTAGTGTGTTCTTGTTCATAGCTGCTGTATTTCCATTTCAGAATCCTTTAATTCTTGGCATGTCAAGACCTGACCATGAGACTCTGTTTTTGGGAATATAAAGCTATTCCCACACCGTAGTTTTGTGTTTGGGACCACAGCCTACATCAGACAGTGGAACAAAAAGGGACGGATTTCATGTAGTTTAGTGGGTTTCTTGTTTTTGTAACCTGGTATGGTATACATTACATTACATTATAACCTTTGGTTTCCTACTATTAGCAACGTTAGGTAATCCACTTCCTTTCGGAGTACACTTTCTAATTGCTAATAAATCTGTGAAATGTTTGATTCTTCCTGAGTGTATCATTTATCCAGTGTTAAGGCACCATGTTGCTCACCTTTAAATGAACTTTTAGTATAATGTACTGAGAAATTGAACTTGGTTTTTATTATTTACAGTTTTTAAAGGGGAAGTAAAGTCTAAAATAGAATAAGGCTTGAAATGCTGTATTTTGTATACTAAACATAAACTTACTGCACCACCAGCCTAATCAAACAAATAATTTATGCTTTTAAAGTTGGCCACAGGGGATCACCATCTTGTAACTTTGTTAAACATCTTTGCAAGACCAAGTCTGTGCACATGCTCTGTGGTCTGGGCTGCTTAGGGATCATCATAAATTATCAAAACAGCACAAGTCACTGGGTCCTGTGTTGTCATGTAATCTAATGTGGATTGTATAGTTTTTGTATTGTTTAATACAAACTTTCTCCAACTCTGCAGAACCAGTGGCTGCAGCAAAATAATCCTCCAAATAGAATCCCAGTTTATCTGTTTAAATCTGGCTCCATGATCTTTGTCCCTGCAGCTGAAGTTGGAAACCGTAAAGGGGATGTAAAGGCAAAAATAAAATTCAATACAAATCTCTACACAGTTGCCGACTGCTCTACAGGGAAACAAACAAAGCTGCTTGAGTTCTGCATGGCTGGGAAGTAAGGTGGGGGCTTCCCCTGCTGTTCATAAGTATGATTGTTTCCCCAGTTGGGGACTGTCTGACAATTCCTATCCACAGCAGTAAATGAAGGGAGAATTTCACTGCATACAGTCAGGTTTCCTATAAAAACGGTACACATTTTTTAATTAAATTATATTGGAAATGGATATATTTTTCATTAAAAAAGGTAAAAATTGGATTTTATTTTTTTTTGCCTTAAAGTTGTTAAGCTTTTTATTCAGCAACTCCAATTTACAATTTTAGCAATCTAGTTGTTAGAGTCCAAACTACACTAGTAACCATGCATTCATTTGAATAAGGACTGGAATATGAATAGGAGGGGCCTACATAGAAAGAGGAGTAATGAAAAAAAAAGTAGCAATAATCTATTTGCAGCATTGGAGTATTTGTTTTAGGTGGGGTCCGTGACCCCCATATGAAAGCGTCAGAAGGCAAATAATTCAAAAACTATATGAAAAAAATGAAGACCAATTGAAAAGTTGCTTAGAAAGAGCCATTCTATGACAGAGTATACATAACATAACTACATCATAGAGACTGCCAGTCCTCTACAAAGTGGTTCAGCCTAGCTAATATAGAAAAGATCAAGATAGACGACAATAGAGACATACCAGCAATTGCTTTTTGCAGGACAGCTTTTTTTAGGTTTATAATACATGTGATTTGTGCAACAATGGTGTCCATATGTCACCACTACTTATATTAATGAAGTCATAAGAGACAGGTCGACCTCAGAACATTTTTGAAAGTATATTATTCTACCTGTTTTCTGAGGTTGCACGCCACCTTACAATCTAGTAACTCAGAGCAAGCAATCGACCAGTAGCATTTACCTGTGTTGTTTGTCATTTTCTGTCTCTTGCTGTTCCCTGTGCTATAAACTAGTGGTAACCAAAATGTGGGGCTGATGGAAGGGCAGTAAAATAAGGGCTACAGTACCCAGACTGAAGGTAAAATGTGAGAGTGACTACCATGTTTTTATAGTTGTGACCCTGCTATGAGATATTGGCCATTCTGCAATACATGCTGTAGCAATAGCCAGAGCTTACTCTCTTTCCTTGTAAAGGGTTTCACCCCTTCCACTGTTCCACTGGGGGTCTGAGGCTTAATATTAAGTATTGATTGAGGTGAGGAGTCTTTTCACTAATATCTCTTATTTTTATCAAAGAAATTACTGTCTCCTGTATGGCAGCAGACTAGTAAACATTATGATGCTCTTCAAGTTACTGTGTGCTATTTGGGCACTAGGTGGCGCACTATTACTCGCCTTCATAATTAACGCTGAGGGTTACATCACAGTAAAAGTGTTAAAGTTGTCATCTTAAGCCTTCACAAAAACAGGGCATATGTGTGTGTGAGTGTATGTGTGTGTATATATATATATATATATATATATATATATATATATATATATATATATAATTTTTTTATCCATAGTAAAGGCATTAACAGGATTTTTACAAAAGAAAAAAACATATAATAAAAGAAAAAGGTGTATTTATCCAACATTTCAGTCCCAGGCAAAGACATTTGGTTGCTAATAGCCGGAAACCTTTGGTCCCTGTGTGGGGCTGAAACATTGGATTAATAAAACTTTTTTTATTATACATTTTTTTCCTTTTGTGAAAATCCGTGAGTGCCATCAGTACGGACTAACTATCTATCTTTTGCATGAGCACCCAGGTCCCATTCTTGTTCTCTCAAGACGTGCAGCCCATGTGTGTTTGTATATACAGTACAACCTCAATTTTACCTCTCCTGATTTAAGTTTTCCCTCATTTTACATTGTTTTGTGGTCTCACGTATATATTATACATAATACATTTCCCTGGAATTTACACCATTTTTTTTCTGGTCCCCTGAAAAACGTAAAATGGGGGTTCTACTGTATGCATGTATGTATGTATGTATGTATGTATGTATGTATGTACTTAGTGCACTACATTCCATTTTTTTGAAAGTTAAGATCATTTTTGTTTTTCCCTGGGGAAGTAAATAGGCTTGAGAGAGGTGTAGATTATTTTTACTCTATATGGCCTTGTCTAATCATGTCTTATATTGGTCACTGCAAAACTATTTTTTTTATGAACAATGTCAGTACCAGAATCACCAGGAGAATGCTGAACAACCTCACCTCCTCGAATGCAATTTTAAACGTTGGTGCAAAGGTTGATTCTACTGAAGCAGAGGAATTCAGTCATCTTCAGTGATGAATCATGCTTAAGGAAAACTATACCCCTGAACAATGTTCTGTAGGTCTCTACATATGCAAAATAGCTAATATGTAAAATCCTCTCATCTAAATAAACTATTTTAATAGAAATATACATTTTCTAGTATGTGCCATTAGGTAATCCTAAAAAGAAAAGAGCCCCTGAGATCCTAAAATTCACTGTGCACACAAACAAACCAAGGGCACACATACATGAGCCAATTAAGGAACATTTATGCCTTTTACTCCCACACTTCTTCCTATTACAGATGGAAATTAATTATTTCTAGGCAGGAGATCTCTGAGGCAGCACACAGACCATCACAAGTTGGTGACAAGTAAGCTATTTAAAAGGGCAATGTTTACTGATATCTATATTCCATTTGGTTTAATATTCATGCATGGAGTATAGTTTTCCTTTAACATGTTAGGAGAACATGTCCTTCTTGAACTTGTAAAGCTTACAATATCTGTAGAAGGAATAGTGGATTGGGGGTGTTTCCATGGTTTGGACTAGGGTCCTCCAGTTCCAATAGTTTGGGGAAGACTTTCCTGTTTCAGAACCCGTGCACAGTCAGGTCTTCACTGAACATGTTTGCGGAGTTGGGATTGGAAAGACTGGACTGACTTACCTAGAGCCCTGACCTGAACCCATCCCATGCGTGAATAGAAGCAATTCTCATCAACCTCTAGTTGGAACAGGGAATGTTACAGCAGCAAAGAGAGAGGCAACTATATTTATCCCATTGGTTTGGGAATGAGATGTTGAAGGGTTAGGTGTCCCAATACATTGGCCATATCATCTAGAAGTTTAGTTGGGCTTTACAGTAATAAAAAAAAAAAAAACATGGCACAAGGCTGTTCACAAGGCCTAGGCTAGTTATAGAAGGACATTAAGATGAACGATAAGGAAAGTGAAAATTATTGGGGGTGCGTAACAAGTAGGCAACCCAATTAACTACTAATAGGGTTGCCAACTGGCCGATATTTTACCGGCCTAGCTGGTAAAACACCTGCAGGGGCCGGTATTACAAATTTACCGGCAATGTAGCTGCCGGTAATTTGTTATACCATTTACAAAAGCTTTTGCCTGCCAGTGAAAACTTGCATTTTCTTCAGCTTCTGACGATGTGACCCCTTCCCTTTTGCATCACGCCCCGCCGGCTCTGCCCCTTTTTGCATCACAGTCCGCTCCTTAATTTCCGCCCCCACCACTGGCCGGTAATTGTTTATTTATTTTTTAAAGCTGGCAACCCTAACTACGAATAGGGCTAATACTTAGGGTTTGCAAAGTGAATAGAAGCTTCCTGCAAATACACCTATATCCAGGCCACACTTCTTCCACTTTTATATGAAAGTATGAAAATGCTGTAAACGAATATGAAATTGGAGCTCCCTCTACTGTCTAACGAGACAAATTGTACAGTTTCCTTCTAGCAAAAGGCAACTTGGATCGCCCGCAGTCTGTGTGTAACAAGGTAAGCAATGCAGTATATGCTTTTTTGAAACACAAAGTTTGCTCTAAATCAATTGTTCCAGTGATAAATAAAAACTGGGTAAAAGAAAAGTGTTTCTAATATAGTTAGTTAGCCACAAATGTAATATATAAAGGCTGGAGTGACTGGATGTCTCGCATAACAGCCAGAACACTACTTCCTGCTTTGCATCTCACTTGGTTTCCACTGATTGTTACCAGACAGTAACCAATCCGTAATTAAACAAGAATTGGCTGCCCAGCACTCCTTTAATTATAAATAGATCAATGCATGAGATACCTCTAGTGGCCAAAAGAGGCGAATATAGAAATACCATTGCATACTGATACTGAAAGTTAAAGAACTAATTTTATTATCACATAAAAACCATTAGACTCCACACAAAAAAAGCCTTTTTTAGGCTTTTTTGTTTGGTCTAGTGGATTTTAATTTGTGATAATTTTTTTTTAACTATAAATGCATGAGTACGTAACTTTGTATTTAAGTAACCAATCAATGACTTGAGAGGGGAGGGGGTACATGGGTCATAACCATTTGCTTTTGAATCTAACCTGCATGCTAAGGATCAATTACAAACTCAATGAATAGTTAATTTTTTGGTGTTATTGTTCCTTTAAGATGTTGCCGAATGCACATTTGTTGTCATGACAATGATTTTGGTGCTCAATATTTAGCACTTGGGCTTCAAATCCAGCCTGAATCCTGAAGCAAATCCTGTATTCTACTTCCTAGTGTCGGTATATCTACACCAGTGATGAATCCTAACCTAACCTAAGGCCCAGTTAACCTGTGAACTCTGGTTCAACATTTCTTTCTTTCCTTCTATGCTCATAAGTATTTAGAAGCAGTTTTATTTTTTAGATAAGACAGCTACGTGCAAATGACAGATATAAAAGCGGAAACTGATAGCCTACGCCTAGCTAGCTGGCTGTTAAGAAATTGCTTGTGGTCAGATAAACAAATAACTGTACCAAGTATAAAGTTTATGCCCATTTAAGAATATTATGCTTAGCTTTTTTTAAATTACATTTTAGCCAATCATGTATAACCCAATGCTTTTGGATCATAACCTGTAACCTAACATATATCTGTGCACGGGTTGAGACTGGCAGAACGTTCTCACCCGAGCTACTGAATGCTTGTATTCTGTATCTCAATAAACTTTCTTCTCTGATTGCAACATTGATAAGGACGTTGGCTGTGGTCCAGACCCAACACCAGGCATGTCCAAACTCCAGCCCGCGGGTCAATTGCGGCCTGTTTTCAATTTTAAACTGACCCGCAGCCTTAAACAAGGATTCGACCATTCAAGGGCAGACCCGGATAAAAATTGGCACGCAACTGCCCAGCCCGAGCCAGGAGTAGGTTGATGAGCAGTGCCGTCTATCTTCTTGCCGCACCGGCTGCAAGCAGTGATGTAATCATACATTAGCGTGTGCGTGTGATGTCATGACATCACTGGATTATGTGATTCCACCCATGTGCCTTCTAATTCTAATTTTTCTTGCACATCAGCATGGTCACCCCCAGGTAGGGTTGCCACCTTTTAAAAAAAAAAAAATATCGGCCAGTGGTGGGGGCTGATAATAAAGGGGCGGGCCGTGATGCAAAAGGGGCGCAGCCGGCGGTCAGCGGCGTAAAGAGGGGCAGAGCCACAGGGTAGCGCTGCAAAAGGGCCAGGGCCACATCGCAGAAGCCAAAGGAAAGTGGAGAATTCCTATCATACTTACCATAATTCTCTTTTCCTGGCCACTCTCCATATCAGCATTACAACCGGGAGCTCCTCCCATCCCCGCCCATAGACCAGAAACGTCCCTCCCTCTAAATCTTTAAATCCCCTCTGGAGACCACCTACCTTGTCTAATACCAAGCATCTGTACTTGCCTGGGGGGGGGGGAAATGCTGCTATGGAGAGTGGCCAGGAAAAGAGAATTACAGTAAGTATGATAGGAATTCTCCTTTTTCCTGGCCACTCCATATCAGCATTACAACCGGATATACCGAGCCATACATTCCCTCAGGGTGGGAAAAAACATAACCAATAATGCTGCAAAAATCTTTTTAATAACTAGAGAAAGCCAGGTGGGCTCCTGTTGCAAAGGCATGGTTACTTGAAGAGGACAAATCCAAACTGTAATGTTTGATGAAGGTTCGAGTCGAAGACCATGAGGCGACTTCAGATATTTGTGCTGCTGGCACATCTGCTAAGGCTGCCCAAGAAGAAGAGATTGCCCTGGTCGAGTGAGCCGTCAGACCCTCTGGAGCTAGCTTGCCCTGGGTTTGGTAGGCCTTGGAAATGCAGAGGGTAATCCACCTGCTGATGGTTGAAGAGGCAGCAGCTTGTCCCTTCCTACCTCCCGCTGGGACTACAAATAGTCTGTCGGTTTTTCTAAAAGGACCTGGGACCTCCA
Source organism: Xenopus petersii (assembly GCA_038501925.1). Taxonomy (NCBI): domain Eukaryota; kingdom Metazoa; phylum Chordata; class Amphibia; order Anura; family Pipidae; genus Xenopus; species Xenopus petersii. The sequence continues at coordinate 82,880,091 of CM076689.1, forward strand.
GGTAACGCTTGAGACATCGTACTGGATCAATTTTCTCTAGCTCCTTATGCCCTTGGATATCCTCCGGAAAAATGGGAAGAGTGAGCTCTTTCTTTAAGTGAAAGGTTGATACAACTTTAGGAAGGAAGGATTTAACCGGCTTTAAGATAACCGTCGGGTAAAATTTTCTTGAAAAAAACATTGGAAGTTTTGCATTGAGATGGGATGCCATGAGCTCAATCTCTGGAAGGCCCCATTTTACTACCAGAGTCTGAAAGACCTCCTGATTCAAGGACCACTCGTGACTTGACATGCAGTTGCCACTTAGGAAGTCTGCTTCTATGTTGCTCTTCCCTGGGAGATGCTCCGCAGTTAGTAAGACCAGGTTCTTCTCTGCCCACTGAAGGATGGGTTGAACTTCCTGGAGTAAGGACTTGCTCTTGGTGCCCCCTTGTCTCTTTACATAAGCGACTGCTGTAGTATTGTCTATTAAGATCTTGACCGAGGACCCCTTTAGAACTTTGGCAAAGGCAAACAGAGCTAATTTTACTGCTCTTATTTCCAGGATATTCAAGGGGATTCCTATCTGACGTGAAGGCCATTTTCCCTGTACCCATCTCGCTTCTAGCCGGGCTCCCCAGCCCCAGGTTGATGCATCGGTGGTTAAGATCTTCCATCGAGGTTGAGATAACGGAAAACCTCTCCTCAAATTCTCCTCCAAGGTCCACCAGAGGAGAGATTCCTTGAAATGAATTGGTAAATTGATTAACTGTTCCCAGTTTTTTTGTTTCCTGTCCCATTGGTCCAGGAACAGATGTTGTGTTGGTCTCATATGCCACCGTGCCCATTGAGTGACCGGAATTGTTGATGCCATAGAGCCCAACAAGGACATCAAGTCCCTGGCTGTGGCCTGACTCATTGTCATAAAACGAGAAGCAAGCTCGATGATTACTGTCATCTTCTGAGGTGGAAGTGAGACTGAATTCTCCCGTGTGTTGAACCAGGCTCCTAGATAGGTTAGGGACTGAGATGGAACTAATTGACTCTTTTCTGCATTGATCAGCCACCCATGAAAAATGAGGAAGTTTAGGACTTGATCTCGAGAATTGAGCAGATCTTCTTGGTTTTTTGCGGACAGGAGAATGTCGTCCAAATAATGCCGTATGGAAATTCCTTTTAGCCTGAGTGCTGCGATTAAGGTGACTAAAATCTTTGAGAAAACCCTGGGAGCGGTGGCTAGACCGAAAGGTAAGCATTGAAATTGGAAACGTCTTCCCCCAATGGCGAAGCGCAGGAACCTTTGATGTGAGGATGCTACCGGAATATGCAGGTATGCGTCTCTTAGGTCGATGGAAAGAAGCCAGTCTCCTGGAAAAACTGCAGCAATGATAGAAAAAATGGATTCCATTTTGAACTTTTGGATGCTCATGAACTTGTTTATTAGCTTTAGATCCAATATGGGTCTCCATCCCCCTGAATTCTTTTTTACCAAAAAAAGTACTGAATAGAATCCTTTTTTCCTTTCCGCTTGTGGGACTGGAGAGATGACTTTCTCCTCTACTAGCCATTGTAAATGATGGTCTAAGGCTTTTCTTTTTTCCCCTTTTTTGGGGTATGAAGAAATGGTGAAATGGTCTTCTGTTGGAATGGAAATGAATTCCAGAAAATAGCCTCTTCGTAGGATATCTAGTACCCACTGGTCTGAAATAGTGGCGTGCCAAACTTCCAAAAAATCCGCTAGTTAGTTCGGACAGGCTAGAGGAGATCTCTTTTTTGTCTACTCCATCAGACAAGGCTTTATCGATTCCCTCTATCCAGAAAGATATGGCTTTAGCTGCCGAAATAAGAGCTACCGCTGGTTTGCATGCAGCTCCTGCTACCAAGAAACTTTTTTTGACATCTGAGTCTGCTCGCCTATCCATGGGGTCCCTAAGAGCAGAGCTGTCATCGATTGGCAGGGTGTTTTTTTTTGCCAGGTGAATGACTGCTGGATCTACTGCAGGGGCCGTAACCCAGTCTTTGACCTCTGGGTCTTTGAAAGAGTACATTTTGGTGAACCTGGTTCCCTGAGACACAAAAGACACCTTTTTTGCCGCCTTCTGCCATTCGGCTTTGATGAGGTCGGAAACCTCTTGAAAGAGAGGAAAAACGTGTCTGTTTGAAGAAGAAGAGGGCAAAACTTTACAAGCAGTAGAGCCTGACAATTCTTCTTCCACCCCCCAAGGTTTGCTTAACCGTTTTTATGAGCGGAGCGACCAATGTCAGATCAAAAGTATCCTGGGAACCATCTGCCTCTTCCTCAGAATCCAATAAAGAATCTGAAAGATGTTCGGGTGATAAAAATTCCTCATCCGAAGAATCTTCTTCTGTATTACCAGTATTCCCAGTTTTAGAAGTCAACCCTTGACTTTCCTCATTTTCAGGGGCCAGAGTAGGAAAAGAAGAAGAAGCTGAACAGCAAAAATCCCTCCAGCAGGTTTTGCAAAATTTTTTGCCTACTAGAGGAGTGCTAAAACAACCCATGCATTCCAAGGAAGTTAGATTGGAAGCTTTGACTTTACGTTTTCTTGAGGAAACATCATCAGGCAAGCTGCAAGACACAAAATGCCTTTAGTGAGAATAGAGAGAGAGACAGAATAAGAAAAGAGAAAAGAAAAATTGAAAAATGGAAAAATTGAAAAATGGAGGACCTACCTAGCTTGTAGGGCAGAGGCACCTGAGGCAGAGGATGAAAAATAACCCTGCAGAAGGGCCTATAAGAACAGCATAGAAGGCTTATGAAATAACTGAAGACAAGCTATTTAAAAATCCCTGCTCAGAGAGCTTTTCCCTGCTCCTCTTACCTGTACTGTGTCACCAAGAAAAAAGACTCGAACCTTAGTGGAACTGGAGCAGATTGGCACTGGCAGCATGAACGCTTGGTAACACAGGTTTTTAAAAGGTGCGCGAAGCAAGAAGAGGAAGGGGAAGTCGGGTAGGGTTTATTGCCCAAAAGTAAAATGGCTGCTGCCTGCAGAGCAACAGGAACTGACCGCTGGTTTCCCACAACCAAGATGGCCGCCGCCATTCCTCTGCAGGCACTGAGCGCCGAAGCTAAGGAAGCGCAGCTTCCACCCCCAAACTGCATCCCAACTGGAACAAGGGGAAACGGACTGAATGAGGCAGCGCACGGAACAGATCCTTCCTTTACTGAAGGGCTGCGCAAAAGACAGACAGCCTCTGGGTATGGAAGGCTCGTGGGTGACGAAGGGGGAGGAGAGGGAGAATAGATCCACTGCTCCCTCCCAAAAAAGAAACCCTTATTGCTTAATAGGAAAAGAAAGGACTCGAATGTCATAGGCTACCTAAAAGGGTTACCTCCCTGGCATAGCCTCTAAAGACAGAGAAAAAATCCCAAGGAGGGATAGTCTCTGTATCTATCTGTCCCAGCCATAACAAGGAAGGGAGGAAGATGAAACACTCATGCCATTCCACCTCAGGAAGTTCTTAACTTGCCCAGGGGATCTTTAACAAACTAGGAGGAACCTCCGGTCAGCAAGGACAGAAAGAAAAAAGACAAGGTAGGTGGTCTCCAGAGGGGATTTAAAGATTTAGAGGGAGGGACGTTTCTGGTCTATGGGTGGGGATGGGAGGAGCTCCCGGTTGTAATGCTGATATGGAGTGGCCAGGAAATGTACGTTTTTACTGGAGGGCAAGGGCTTTTGTAAAGGGCATTACAAATTACCTGCAGCTACATTGCCGGTAAATTTGTAATATCGGCCCGGCCCTGGCAGGTGTTTTACCGGCTAGGCCACCCTAGTGGCAACCCTACCCCCAGGTGATAATGTTTATACAATGTACTTCAACATATCAAAATACCCACGCCTAACTAAAACTTATAGAACCTGGATTTTCAAATTGATTGGAGGGCTCCCTTCTGTATGGACCATCAGACTGGGTCTCATTCTAAGGTCAGAAAAATAGAATCTAGAAATAAAAGGAATAAGAAAATAAAATATAGCCTAAATGAGAAAACAATAAATGTTTTAAACGAGTAAATAGAAGAAAAAAACTGAAAAGTAGGAAAAACAGAAAAAAGATGAAAGGGAAAAAAAGAGAAAATTGTAAAAAAAAAAAAAAAAAAAAAAAAGGGACAAGAAAATGATTTTATAGTGTGGCAAGTTTACGTCACTTGACAATATATGCTTAATATATGCTTCATTTACAAAAAAGTTGCAAAGTATATTCAGAATGCAGGTATGGGACCTGCTTTAAAGGATGCTCGGTGACGGGGTTTCCAGATAAGGGATCTTTCTGTTAATTGGATCTTCATGCCTAATGGTTCAAACACATTTTCATCTCACCAAAACTGGTCCTCATTGCAAAACGTTTGGACACTCTCTGATCTACACTATGTTCTGACGTCAATGGCTTAACACACTCTTGTGGTTCTGCGCAATTGTCCTTGTTTTCATCCTATTGAGACCAAAGCATTGTGCACACATTATTTTGTGCCTAAATTACACCTTAAAAGGTCACTGATGTATAGTGATACGTATGTGATGTGTGAGATCCTGCTGTCTGTGCGCTTGTATCATAAACACAATGTTCTTTCCATGACCTTAGAACATTTGGTAATACAATTAATCCATGACATATACAGAGAGGCTGCCCTGTTTTGGTCCCTTCCAACTCCTCCTACACGTCCCTCCTCCTCTAGTTCATGCCGTGTGTCACGTCACACATACAGGTGCTGGTGTAGCACAAGACTTCACACTTATTACTTTGTTCCCCCCCAGTGTGTGTGACGTTATTTATATTCAGAGACTGCCTATACTCTGACAGACTCTCACATCAATCTCTGACCAGACTCACATAACTGCTCTGCTGAAAATATGCTCCCAAGGTAAGTCTCCTTCTTTATTGATCTGCAATCTACTTTATTGTCTCCCTGTGTACCAATGCTGAGATCTTGCTAAGGAAGGTGATTAAGAAGAACAAGTATTAAAAACTTGAGTGTATGTGCAGGTGACCATGTTGTTGCTCATTTTGTTTACATTCAGTGTTGCAAAAAATGTATTGTAGTGATTTAGGAAATGTTCTATGTAATTATTCATGTACAGGCTCTGTTATCCAGAATGCCTCACACGTGGGATTTTCCTGATAAGGGGTCTTTCCGATATTTGGATCTACATACCTTGTCATTTAATTTAAGCCCTAAAGGAGGGATTTGTGTCATCAAGTACAAACTACTGTTTTATTATTACAGAGAAAAAAAACAAAACGCGTTTTAAAAATGTTTTGCTTCAAATGCACTTCATGGGAGATGGCCTGCCCATAATTCAGAGCTTTCTGGATAATGGGTTTCTGGATAATACCAGAAATATATAATTATATAGAACTATATTATAACCACAGGTATAGGATCCGTTATCCAGATAATGGATCTTTCCATACTTATGGATAATTTCCATACATTTACATCTTCATATATTATAACCACAGATATAGGATCCTTTATCCAGAATATTGTAGACCTGGGGTTTTCCAGATAACGGATCTTTCCATACTTTTACATCTTCATACCTTAAGTCTACTAGAACATCATTTAAAAATTAAATAAACCCAATAGGCTGATTTTGCTTCCAATAAGGATTAATTATTGGTTTGGATTAAGTACAAGGCAATGTTTTAGGGCAGAGATACACGTTGCCTGGCGACAAATCTCCTCTTCTTGTATGGAACTGCCTTCGACCTCGTGTTTTTATATGGTCATGAAACTCCTCAGTAACTTATAATATCCTTATAATTTACAAGAGGGGGTACTTTATTCACTATATATTTTCTAATCTTTATAATGCAATGCAATTTCTTCATTCAGTACTCTCATTCTACAAAAAGCGCAAATAAATACAGGTATGGTACCTGTTATCCAGAATGATCAGGATCTGGGGTAATCCAGGTAAGGGGATCTTTCTATAATCTGGATCTCCATACCTTAATCATTTAAATATTAAATAAATCCAAAGAGAAAGAGAACACATTTTTTAATGTACTTATTTGATTTAAATAGAGTCTATGAGAGATGGCCTTCCCTTAATTCAGAGCTTTCTGCATAATGGGTTTCCGGACAAAGGTTTTCTGGTAGGAGAGATCCCTTACCTACAGTATTCTACCTTCCTACGTACCATATTCACCCCTGGAAAGTTAATACCCCCGTAATGTTTAGGTGTTTGGAATAATTATACAGAGGGGTCTACTAGGATCTGGTCCCACAGGGAGATTCAGCAGTAAACTGAGAGGCTAAATTATCTCTTTATTGCATAAATGATTAATAGGGATTGTCCCTTGCAAAATTGCATTGCAACAATATGAATTCTCCCTACAGTCTTATGAGAATAGATTATTAATGGTACAAGTACCCCAAGATGGTCTCTAATAATTGCATTTGTGCAGCTGCACAATTGGGATCGGAGATTGTTCTTGCAAAACTAATGACATTTCAATGATTAATGTTGTATCCCCCCAGTACAAAATTTTGAAAAATGTGTCCTTGTGACTATCAAATATCTCTTGCCCACACAATACAGCAGTTTTCCTAGAATTCCGGCTTCATTTTCTGATGAAAGCCCTATGTAGGACCAAAATTGGGTCATATGTGTGGCCATGGCTGCCCCTATGAGACCTAATTACTAGCCAATGGCCAGAAATTGACGTGACTGATTTAGCTAAAACTCTGCCATTTTAATTGGAATCCTTCTGAAAATTAGATTTAACACAAGCTTGTGATTATACATTTGCAATAACATTCACAGTGAGCCAAGCAACGTCTATGGGGCAAATTCCGTACCCGGCAAAAATTTGCCAGCGACGGCTTCGCAGCCATGGCAACACTTCGCCAAGCGTAAATTCGCTAGGACAACGCCAATTCCCTAGAGTTCGAAGTTGCATCCAGGGCACCGTATGATGTCGAATTTTTGCTAGCGTTACTTCAGCAATGTCTGCAGGAGAGTGATCTAATGAGCAAAGAAAAACTGCTCAATGACATTACTGCTCATAAAAACAAATGCTATCACAAATAATTGTTTAAGAAAATGTAACAACATTTTTTTATTCAGCTGAAGGCTCAGATAGACTTTGCTATTCAGTATAATATTTTTTGGGGGGGGTGGTTCACTTAAATCCAGAAATAATGGGTTAATTATTAGGGATGCAATCAATTCTTCACAAAGAGATTCAACCGAATACGGAACCAAATCCGAATCCTAATTTGCCTATGCAAATTAGGGGTGAGAAGTGGAAAATATTTTTTACTTCCTTGTTTTGTGACATAAAGTCATGCGATTTCCCCCCGCATTTAATTTGCATATGCAAATTAGGATTTGGTTCAGCCGGGCAGAAGGATTCGGCTAAACCCGAAAAGGCAGAATCCCGAACCGAATCCTGGATTCGATGCATCCCTATTAATTATATATCATTTTTAATGTATGTCTGGCCTTTCTAAAGCAAAAGAGAATTATATACATTGCCAACACTTCTTTACATTTACTAATGTTGACAGTTTGCAAACAGTTCTTTTGCACTTGTAGTTATGTAACAATATTATGGGGTAATGCAAATTTCAATTGCAAGGTTTGCACAGGGTCTAGTAACCAATAGCAACAAATCAGTAGGTTGTCTTACAAGTGGCTTGCAACAGGAGGCCAGGTGAAACGACGCTTTCTGCAGAACAGGAAGGGAATAAAAACATTTTCTTCTGTGAAAACCTTTTTTTCAATGAAACAGTAAATTTGTTGAAATACCTTACATTAAACTTGTTACAGAGCACACTTTTATGTATATAACATCTTTTTATTATAAGAATTTTTTTTTTCAGTATAGTTTCAGTTTTCAGTGATGCCATAATGCTCCATTGCAAGATGTATGGTGTATTGTCCTAAGACACATTGAGCACAGGCAGTGGCCCTGATCCAGGACCCCCCGTAAAAGATATTCAGAGGGGCCCAGCCAAAACCTCCCACTTTTACCCATCTGCTCACTCATCGGCTGCCCCCCGCAAATGAGCGAGCGGGTTAGTAAACTTCACAGAGGGCTGAGAATGGGAAACAGCTGTACAGCAGACCTCGCGGTCCCCCCCCCATAAATATGAAAGAATCCGTCTGGCCTTGCTTCTCAGTTTTCATCCTGTAGTGAGATTCGTTAGCTAAACTGCATTTCCCAGAATTCTCAGCAAGGATGATTTAAAGCAACCCTAATGATTTAAAGCAACCCTTTGTTTCATAATACTGAGGCTTTCCTCACCAGAATTGAAAGCATTATGAGTAAAGACGAAATTAGCAGATGATCTGGGGATGTTTTCAGGAGACCTTTTAGGAGGCAAGTGGTTTGGTGTGACTAAGAAAGCCAACCAAGTGAGGTGTGCATGGGCGTAAATCAATGGCATAGTGCTGTCAGACTGATACTTTCATTAACTGAGATCCCAGTTCTCTCTCTGTCTGCCCTGTTCTTTTGCTTATATCTTACTTGAAGTAAGCTTTGATGTTCCTGCTCAATGCCTGACTGTAACCTCCATCAGAGGTGATCCTGGGCATTTTGCCGCCTGAGGTGGCCTTCCTTTTGCTGCCCCCACCCCTCCCCAAGGCACTCACCTTTTCAGCGCCGGAGGGGGTCCGGGAGGTCCACGTCGCATCAGAGGGGTACCGCTAAGTGTAGTGTGTTTTATTAATGAAGAACCTGAATTGTGGTGCATCAACTGAGTACCATTAGTATTGTATGGCACTTCATAGTTGTAACAGGAGTGTGATGTGGTGCATTAATGCAGTAAAGGTAGAGTATAGATATGGCTGCCACCTTTTTGGGAAAACTTTACCTGCCAAGGTGGGAGGCGGGTCCACAAGGGGGAGGAAAAATTATGTCACAGGGGCAGGATCATGTCAATGAGGGTGCAGGCCCGAGCCAAGGAGTGTAAAATCAGTAAGTATTGTAGCTAGAAAGGGCCAGGCTGGGGGTGGATCAGAGGTAGGCTGGGAGCAGTTTGAATGATGATTTTTGGTGCATTATTGCCGGTATGTCTTGATGATTATTTGCTGGTGGAGGTCAGGTGATTGTGGACATAGGGCTGAAATACCTGGCACAGGTGGGAACCTATCTGGAACGGTCCTTGAGGCAATCCAGATTCAGAATGGTGCAGCATGGTGAAGACAGTGCTGGAAGAGAGCTTTCAATCCCTTCCCCCCCACCCACCCTATATATTTAAAAAAAATGTTGTCACAGTTTTAATGAGCATTAAAGGATAGTTTGGTTTTATGTTATTATTTGGTTATTGTCAAAATAGTACTCCTGGCAGCTTAAGGTGGGAGATGCATAATCCAGGCCTGATTGTGTGGCACAATAATGGCCTCATTTATATAAAAATGTAGTCAAATTCAAGATTCTAGTAACAATTCAAATATGATGGAGAATATTCTTCAGAATCTGTATTTCTTCAGAACTTCAGAACCGGAGTTTATATTTTTTAAAGCAAAAAAAAAAAAAAATCCGGCAAGTAAAAGCTGCCAAGTTTCTATAACTGCCAATAGGAACATTATTAAGCATTAAGGGGGCAATTTAATCAAATTCACAAAAAATTCAATTTGAAATTCAAAAGATATTCTTCAGAACCTCAAATAGTAGGTATTTATTAAAGAAAAAACTCAGCAAGTAAAAGCTGGTGAGTTTCCATAAAACACGATGGGAATATTATCAAGCAACTTTAGTTTTTCCAATTTATTAGAACATTTGAGCCTCACTGATAATGAATGAAACAATGTGATCCCCACTGGCGTGAGGTATATTTTGTCATGTTTTTTTTCTTAAATAAGCTAGTGTTTATTAATATTAATAATAATAATAATAATAATAAAATAAATATATAAATAAATAAAATAAATGAATAAATATACCTATAAGGGAGTATCAGACTAGGTAAATTTATTAAGGGGAATAGTTACTTCTTAACATCTATAATGTCATACAAACAGAAAAGCTCTGTAGTATACAATGGGATTCTTCAGAACTTATCTGTAATCTACTGTGTACCCTGTGCTTGAATGGCTGACCCCATGGTTACACAGCAGCTTGCTTATATAAACTATAATTGTTTTTCTGAATTAAATAGTACAGGGCACCAGTATATTATATTGTCTTTTCTTTAAAACACTTTCATTTTTCCGGCGTTACTGTTCCTTTAAAGTCGTAAAAAGAATGAATCTTTAGCTTAGAAAATGCAAGCGCACTTTGCTCAACCACTGCAGAAGTCGACAGACATGGGTATTTAAAAAAAAGGCACTTATTTTAATGATACCTTTTTATTTTTATGGTGAATGACTTTCTTTACTGTTTATTTGTCATTTGCTCCTTTATACTGAATGTGCCCTGCTATATATTTTTTTCACTTTAAAATCTGCTTGTTTGGGAATCATCACCCTTTTAAAGTTCTTGCTATGCTTTGAATTATATGGGTTGAATAAATATGGCCATAGACGCCACAATTATTACGATATTTCCTGTAAAAGATCTTTCAAGGAAAGATCATTTGTTTCAATACACACATGTAGAGTTGAATAGTCAGATATAAAAGGTAGAAACAATAGAATTCTACCTGTATCTGACGAATGAGCACTAACAATTGCCAATGTTCTGGTGCCTTCAAAGGCACCCGAGCAAAATTTTCCATCCAGCCCGATCAACAAACCGACCGATATCCAAGTCTTCTGCCGATCTCGTTCGACTCGTCTCCCACCATACACGCACCAAATATCGTACGAAAATTAGTTTTGTACGATATTATCGGTGCATCTATGGCCACTTTAACGTTACCAAACTCTGCAGCATTGCTCTGTCCACGTTTATGGAATATAAATAAATATTTTTATAATAAATTCAATCTAATCTCAGTTGTATTTGTATGTATGTATGTCCTTATGTGAGCTGCACTTTTTCTAATATGTGACTGCATTCAGGCAATACAATGTCATATGCAAAATGTATGTATGTAGAGAGAGAGAGAAAGGTTTCATACACAGCTCCTACCCATATGTATAAATACAAATATACAAAGGAATCTTCTTGGCACACAATAACGTATACCCTCATACTGTACAGTCTAAGGGAAACAATATGGCACATTCCGCGCATATATATGTATAAATAAATAGAGAAGAAATGTTCTGGGTGCACAATAAACTATACTCTTATACTGTACTATATGGCAGGTGCCATCTATATACAGAAAAAATATACAGAGAAGCAATGCTTTATGCCAATAATAAGTTATATCCTCATATTATTGTACTTATTAAAAACTAATATAGAAATTGGGATTAACACCCATTTAAAATGTGTTAAAACATAAACCTGAATATGAAAACGATATTTATCAAACTGCTTTCAGATTCCACCTGCCTTAAGAAATGACCGATATCATATGTTGTGGTTTTTGTTTTTTTTGTTTTTTCTCTGCTCCTGGGAGCCTGTGGTTGGAAAGTTTTAGTATCTACAGTTAATCTTTGTTTTGGGAAGCAGCATGTTCCTAAGAGTGCCTTTTATGTTTGTACAGAGCATACTGTCATATTCTATATTGCAAATCATTTGTAACAAGAAGATTTCCTGGCAGTTAAACCGAGACTAACACTGCTTATTTTATTTGTTCCTTCTATTCACAACATGCTTCATTGTGCATTAAGGTTGAAAGCAGCCGCCTTGGTAAATATTTTACTTTTTCACGTCAATGCCATAGGTGCTACACTGCCTCACTACAATTACTCTACAAAATAAGAAGCAGTTTTATTCAAGGTTGAAAAAAAAAATTGAAGGTTAAATGTAGCTTTTTTTCCCGTTTTTTTAATATACAGGTATGGGACCTGTTATCCAGAATGTTTGGGACTTGGGGCTTTACAATTAATGTCTCTTTCTGTAATTTGTATCTTCATACCTTAAGTCTACTAGAAAACCATGTAAACATTTAGGGGCAGATTTATCAAAGGTCGAGGTGAATTTTCGAATGAAAAAAATAATAATTTTGAGCTATTTTTTGTGTACTTCAACTAGGGAATAATCCAAATTAGATTTGAATTTGTGAAAAAATGCAAAAATTAGAATATCGAAAATGTATCATGTACTGTCTCTTTAAAAATTAGACTTCGACCATTCGCCATCTAAAACCTGCCGTTTTAGCCTATGGGGGACCTCCTATAACCTATTTGGAGTCAGTTGGTGGACTGAAAAATCGAAGGTTTTTTTGGGAAAAACTTTGAATCGAATTTGATCGAATGCACTATTCCTTTGATTCGAACAATTCGAATTCAATTCAAATTGAATTTGATTCTTGAATTTTTTTCTCTGAAAAAAAAAAACCTTGATTTTCAGGAAGGCTGCAAACATCTCCAAATTGAACCCAGGACGTCCCCATAGTATAAAACAGCAGTTCGGCAGGTTTATGGTGGCGAATAGTTGAATTTGAATTCGTAAAGGACCAGTACATGATACATTTTGGAAATCGAATTCAAATTTGTATTCCCTAGTCGAATTCCACTTAAAAAATCTAAAAAAATTTGAATTTGAATTTTCACTTCAACCCTTGATAAATCTGCCCCTAAGCCAAGAGGCAGGTTGAGCTTCTAGTAAAGATTAATGAATTCTTAGTTTGGATCAAGTTCAAGGTATTGTTTTATTATTACAGAGAGAAGGAGGGTACAGTCCATTTTTATATATTACTGGGTTTTTCTAACTATACTGCTCATATTTAGGGACAGCCAGCAACCACTGGAACTTATAGAGTGGATGTGAGGTAATGTGTGTGGCCTAAAACCCACCCAATAATTTCCAATATTCCCTCAATGGACCTCTGACAGGAAAAATGCAGGCTCTGACTGAAACAGGAAGTAAGGGAGAAAGAGACCTGCTTCTGTCTATTCATTGGCTGATGGAACCTTAAAATTGCAGTGTTTGTAAAACTGGGACAGCTGAAGGCCAGTCAGGGCCAGATTTGCTCCTGGAAATGCCAGAAACCTAGCTTGACAGTCAGCACAAGATTTGTGGTGAATACATATTTACAATTCTAGATATTGTTGGAACTATGAGTGATAAAACACTAATTACTCTATAACAACACAATCTGATTTTATTCCCAGGTTCCTGGCTCGCCACTTCTTCTAAACAGTGGAATTGTGGGAGTCATGGGGAACATTCCTTGTAAGAAAGGTTACAGCGCAATAGAAACCAGCCTAACCAATATGGAAATAAACCAAGCAGGTGAGTCTGTCTGTTGGCTTTCTGCGGAATAGTCAGAATTTCGGGCTAATTTCAGCACAGACCACAGATACTTCCAAATAGACTAGGGACCACTCCCATGTCTGAGATGCTGGATTTTCAGAATCTGATTTTTTCCATCCTTGATGTTTAATAAATCTCGAAAAAATTTGAGTTTTTGGCAGTTGGACTTTAATAAATAACTCCTGTGATGTAGCAGAATCCAGGAAGGCAAAACACAGCTAGTTACAAGAAACAGATCATGAAAATCATGTTTAATTAAGGCTCCAACCAGTCACCTGTGCTGACATTTCTATGTATCAAGGTATAACTAAATCAGTGAAGACAAAACACAGCTAATTTTATTTTAATGATTTGTTTTAGATGTTTATTTGCATTTTCAATTTAGCAAATCTATACAATTGCATTCCCAGCATGCAAAGCTAAAGGTAGATAATACAGTAGTGCATTAGCAAGAATAGATAACCAACAGAAATAAAATGCTTGATGATTTTTGACAGTCCCTAAGTTTAGCTTCTTAACAGTAACCCACACCAGACTGAGCATAAAAATTGACTAACATGATCCAAGATTGGTAGTGCCTGTGGGTAACTTTAAATGCCTGAGTCTTCCATTTTATAGAGCTGCATTTTGTTACATGGACATATGCTAAGCTATATCATACTAATCTAGTTATGTGAAACACTATAGCATCTGTTGAGATCATAAGCAGTCAAACAAATATAGCAGCCTATATACTAATAGATCGATAAATATATACAGTGTATATATATATATATATATATTATATACAGTATATATATATATTATATACAGTATATATATATATATATATATATATATATATATATATATATATATATATATAAAAACAAAAAAGTCCACACTCATAGGACTTGTGAGGGAAAAAAGTGGATTTATTTTTGGCTCCTAAACGCGAGCCTCACAAGTCCTATGAGTGCGGACTTTTTTGTTTTATATAAGAAAGAAAGTAAGAGTTCTGTTCCAGCACCTAGGCATTTCTTGGTATTCTGTATGCACCTACCAATTTGTTTATTTTATACATACATATATATATATATATATATATATACATAATTCACTAATCTAATTTTGGATACTATAATGTATATACTATAACGTAAATGGTACCCATTCAGGTTGTTTTTCCACCAAACCACAGCCTTTTTTTCTTGCCAAATATAGCAAGCAGTGTTTTCTCTTACAACCTCTGTAAGCAGTTTGCTATTATTATTGCTAGTTTAATGTCCTATAACCCGCTCAGTGCATAACCTATTGTTACATTTTTTCTTGTTTTTCTATGCAGCAGCAGCAGACAAGTGCATCTTTGTGGCTTTGTACAATTTCCCGCTCGGTGGCCAAACAGATCTAAGCATTCGTTTCGGAGAGCAGTTAAACATCCTCTCTGAGTGAGTGACCACCTACACACATAAAAATAAAAATACAATAAAAATAACAGGATAACACTCCCTTAGCAATAGCTATAAGGTTCTCATCCTGCCTGACCACAAAGTAACTTCTCAAACAGGCCTATTTTACAGAATCATTCTACCGGGTGTTATAACAGGGCAGCAAAAAGAAATGTCTAATTTCAAGCAACTTCCAATCTGCATTAATTACAGTGTTTTTTAGGTTCTTAAAGTTGTATGTAAATTGAATTGCTATCCAAAAGATTAATTGTTTCTCCCTTTCTGTTCTCTGGTTGTGAAACAATGCAGCAATAGTCAATTCTTCTACAGGACAGAACCAATAGTGCATAGACAATAAACAGCCAGACAAATACTGCTGTGGTGTTCCCTTTTAAAGAAAGGTGGCTTCTATGTGAAATATGCTGTAAAAAGCATCATAAATATACATTTTTATGTTAGAGGGAACTAGTGATGCATAGATTTCTCAGGAGTCATCACTGTAGTTTTTTACTTTTACAGATCAGGTTCATCATTCTCATCATGCCCCAGTTAAACATGAATAATTATCATGCACACATGGTGTGGGAGGAAACCACACAGACATGGGGCAAACTATACAAACTGCTAGCAGAGAGTGCCCTGGTTGAATTCAAACTCGAGTATGCAAACGCAGAAAAAAAGGCAAAAATCTTCTCTTGCTTTATGGCAGGAATTCTAGATTAGCACTTAGGATCAGGGAAAGTGTTTTATAGTGGGTCAATGCCCTTTAATCTGTAAAGATTGCCATACACGGTCAGATTTAAGATTAAGGATATAGTGCAAAACTAATATTATGCATATAATTTAAATTATTTTATATGACAACGGTACACCTGTTTCTCTCCCTCCTGCTAATTATCGGTTTGTGGTTTTCAGAAGTAAAAAAAAAAATGTGTTTCTTACACAGAGATGGGGATTGGCTAAAGGTCTCCTCCGTTTCTACAAGAGAAGAATGCTACGTACCTACAAATTATGTGGCCAAAGTGTGTAATAGGTAAGTGAAGTAGACGCTGCAGTATGTGTTTAGTGGCTTTGCTGTAGCATCTGTTAGCACAGAGTAATGCATGATGGGCCTTTACTTTTCTTTTTGCTGCACAAGGAGAAGCAGTGAATGGGATAAGAACTTTGTTTTTGGAGTATAACTTCTTGCCTACTTAAAAGACATCTATCATAGGAAAAGTGATTGCTCCACTGGCTAGTAAAGCCAGCTTTTCAGTTGGAGTCAGCAGTATTATTTGGCCAAATAATGCTCCTAGAGAGCAACAGGGCAGGAAGCTCCCAGTGCGGGACGGTCATGTTTGGTCACAAGCAAGTCTACCAGCATTATTTGGCCAAAAAGTTATGGTTCCCCCAACTGGAGTGTGGGCTTTATTAACTCTTTACTCCAGTGGAGGAACAGGTTTCCCATGATAGGTGCCTTTTAAGTAAAGAACTACCTGCCCCTCCTCCATAACTTTCAATTCTAGTGTTCCAGTTTAGCCCACTGCTTGCCATCAACATGCTCTAACCTGGCCTATTTTTTAAGCCATTGACTTCATGCCACCCATGTAAGCTTCTACCACAGTTTCCAATCCAGCTGCTTTTATGTCTCCTGCCTCTCCTCCTATAAACGGCTATTAGAGTGTTTTAATTCAGCCCCCTGCCCCTACAACTGTAAGCTGCCATCAAAGTGTTCTAGTCCACCACATTCCTTGTACTTATGCTACCTGCCTCCTCTCCCTGTAACCTTTCATTAGAGTGTTGTGGTACAGCCCAGTGCAAGTGTTTTTAGCACCCTACCTTTATTTAACCCTTTGTAACCTTTAATCTAGTTCAGTTTACTGCATGAGTTACAGGAAAGCTCCACCCATTACTTCTGTAAATATATTCCCTGTTTCTATAATCTGTTAGTGGCACTATCTTGTGCTTACTGTTCCTTTCCCCCAATATACCTCTCTCATATTTGTATCCCTAAAGATATCTGCATCAGAAGTACTGATTTTATGCTATACCATTTCCAAATGCTTATAATTTTCATTTTCAACCCCCAGTTTGCGTGTCACAAAGATTTTGGTGTTGGGTTTTATAATTCTCTTTTGGTTAGACTGAAACAGGGTTTTAACCGCAATTTCCCTCTCTGACAGGTGGCTGTACAAGGGCATAACCAGGGAGAAAGCAGAAGAGCTTCTTATGGTGAACTCTAACCGGAGTGGTTCCTTCTTGATCCGGGAAAGTGAGACAAGAAGTGGTAAGGAGAATATTACACTTAATAATAAAGTATTGTATGCTCTTTTCAGACAGATCTAAAAGCACGAGCTCTACATTAATGTTCCTGTCCCTGTATCCCACAGTCCATTTCCAGAAGTACCATCTGTCCCAACTATACCTGCTATCCCACAGACACAGTCCCTTCCCAGAGACTATTATCCCTCTGTTACTATAGGCACCATCTCTCCCTACTATACCTGCTTTGCCACAGTCACAGTCCCTTCCCAGAAACTATTATCCCACTGTTACTATAGGCACCACCTCTCCCTACTATACCTGCTATCCCACAGTCACACTCCCTTCCCAGAGACTATTATCCCACTGCTACTATAGACACCATCTCTCCCTA
Organism: Xenopus petersii; assembly: GCA_038501925.1. Classification (NCBI taxonomy): domain Eukaryota; kingdom Metazoa; phylum Chordata; class Amphibia; order Anura; family Pipidae; genus Xenopus; species Xenopus petersii. The sequence goes on from CM076689.1 coordinate 82,897,422, forward strand.
CTATACCTGCTATCCCAAGGCCACACTCTCTTCCCAGAGACTATTATCCCCACTATTACTATAGGCACATCTCTCCCTACTATACCTGCTATCCCACAGCCACAGTCCCTTCCCAGGGGCTATTATCCCCACTGCTACTGTAGGAACCATCTCTCCCTACTATACCTGCTATTCCGCAGCCATACTCTCTTCCAAGACACTATTATCCGACTGCTAATTGAGGCACCATGTCTCCCTACAAAACCTGCTATCCCACAGTCACAATCCCTTCCCAGAGACTTGTTTGCCCACTGTTACTATAGGCACCATTTCTCCCAACTATACCTACTATCCCACAGCCACACTCCCTTCCAAAAGACTATTATCCCACTGCTACTTAAGGCACCATTTCTACCTACTATACCTGCTATCCCACAGTCACAATCCTTTCCCATTGGTAACATCAATGCTTGAATACCCTGATAGTTCTGATCTTTCAGTGATTAGAATATCAGCAAAACAGATTCTGTTGTGGGTCACAGTTATTGGTAGTTATGCATCTGCCTTCCAATAAACTGTCATTGTTTGGGGCGAAAAAAGAGACTCATCAATGCAAATTCTTCCCTGGGGATCTTGAAACTCATATTCTGTCTTGCATTGCAAGCTTTAAATGGTTTTATAGAGGAAGCACATGGGTACAAATTTGGTATCTCGTGCATTGTATGTCTCAAGGGTAAAATACCATAAATTCATTAGAGAATCCCCTTAGGGCAGCATTTCAGACAAATAATGTTATTGTCTGACTCCAGGAAGCCCCTACACCTGCCACCAAGAATGTGTTGTGAGTTGGGGAAATGATGCCTAACCCAGAGTAGGGACGGTAAACCAGCAGGCAGTCATTGAAACACATGCACCTGGGGGTTTTAACAATGCTGTAGTCTGTTCTCACAGTACACACTTCTACTTTTTCTACTGAAAGGAGAACATCCTCAATGCCATCAAAGATGTTTCACCTGGTGCTCACTAACTATTGTAGAACTGAATCTCCCAGAAAAAGAAGACAGAGAAATGTAATTTCAGAATTGTCAGAGACTGAAGATCCATGGCCTACATATAAGGTCAAATGACATTGATCATATGTATGATTATGGCTTAGAGCTGTTGTTTTTGGACTATTTGTTTCTATTCTCCCCGTGATGTCCATCATTTGATCAGGGCCACCTTTACTAATAAGGATACAGATCGTTATAAACATTGTTATATGAGTTATTATTTAAAGTTTCATGAATATCTGGGGCAGGAGATAAGTGCTCATCCCAAACAGCCTAATTCACCTTCAACCCTAGTTTACCTAGAACTATCTAGAGCAAATAGGAATCTTCTTTACCAAACTTCCACTGCCCTTAGCCTTAGAGCTGAAGATTTTTGACCTCCATGTATGTACAGGTTAGCACAACCGGTTATATAACTGAAGGTATTAAACCATATGATCATAATTGAGATGTTCCACCTCCTTAGCCTTCATGTATGAACATGTCAGTGTGTCGGATTTATGTATGTATTATTTTTTTTCAGTAAATTAAAGCTGTCGTCTTTAAATTCACTTTAAAAAATGTAGAGAGTGATAGTCTAAAACCATTTGCAGTTGGTTTTCATTTTTTATCTGTAGAAATAAGTCAAATCAACTGGACTTGCTGCGTTTTTGTTTGAAGACGTTTCACCGGTCATCCAACTGGCTTTCTCAATACAGAATTGAGAACATTCAGAATTGAGAAAGCCAATGGGATGACTGGTGAAACGTCTTCAAGAAAAAACACAGCAAGTCCAGTTGATTTGACTTATTTCTACAGATATACCATGACCTGAGCATCTTCACAAACACGTTTTCATTTTAGTGGTTTTTGAGTTATTTAACTTTTCATTCAGCAGCTCTTCCATTGGCAAATTCAGCAATGTTGTTGCTAGGGTCACATTACCCTAGCAACCTTGCATTGATTTGAGTAAGAGACTCAAAAAGCTCTAATTGGGTATGGAATCATCTAAACTTGTGAATTTTATGATGCTTTGATGGTTGTAGTGTTTACAAAGGCATGAACATATATTAAAACAATACTTCTGTATGTAATTCGGTACTTGTTTTCCGCCATAGGAAGCTATACTTTGTCAATAAGAAAAACAAATCACACATCAAGGGACTCAATCAAGCATTATCGTATCCATCAGTTGGACAATGGCTGGTTTTACATTGCTCCACGCCTAACATTTGCCACACTCCAAGACTTAGTGGATTACTATTCAGGTAAGTCACATGTTTTTAAAGGGGTGGTTCACTTTTTTAAAGTTAACTTTTGGTATGCTATAGAATACTTTTTACTTTGTCTCATTTTTTTTTTTTTTTTTTTTATAGTTTTTGAATTACTTGTCCTTTTCTTCTGAATTTTTCCAGCTTTCAAAGTTGCTGACCCCATCTAAAAACCTATGCTCTGTGAGGCTACAAATGTATTGTTACTGCTACTTTTCATTGCTCAGCTAAATAACGCAAAAAACACAAATAATAAAAAATGAAGATAAAGTGCAAATTGTTTCAGAATGTCATACAAAAGTGAATAATCCCTTTAAAGCGATACTGAGACGTTCCTATAAAAATCATAGGAACGTGTCCGTATCAAGGAGGTGCTGCACGCTGAATATTTTCCTCTAAAAGCCCCCAAAAGCCATCCCCAGCCCCATAAACCTTTCGTAAAGCCAACCCTCTGACACTGCTAACAGATCTTTTGCGGGTATATCAGTCACGCTGGGCTGGGGGCGGTGCTATTTTTCTGTAGGCTAATTACAAATGAAAACAGGACTTCGACCTATGGAAAAATGCTCCGCCCCCGCCCATCGTGACTGAAAAAACCACAGAAGATCCGTTAGTAGTGTCAGAGGTTCAGCTTCACAAAGGTTTTTGTAGGAAAATATTCAGCGTGCAGCACCTCCTTCAATTTTTATAGGAACGTGTCAGTATAGCTTTAAATTTATTATGATGGCTAAAAGATGTTAGGTTTGGCTTTCTCTTTGTACCGTTTTACCTCTTCTTCCTATTGTTTTATTTAAAAATTAATATTTAAGCCAGTTTTGGTATTTTCTTTTCAATTTTCTTGATAGTTCCCCTTAAATAGAAAATCTGCATTGAGTTGCCATTTTGATTTCTGTTGTCGTTCTTTGGTCTCACAGAAGTGGCAGATGGGATTTGTTGCACTTTAACGGAGGCGTGTGTGGTGCAAAGGGTTCCAAACCCAGTCATCCAAAGGCCATCTGAACCAACCGTTGTCAGAAAGACAACCCTCAACTGGACGGAGTTAGATAGGTAAAATGTTTCCTCCTCCAATCAAAAGTTGCCACATATGTTGTATTTGAAATATTGAACTTAAAATATCAGTTAAGTGTGCCTCAATTTCAATTTAAGAGATTAAGTCACATTTTATGGGGTCTACTGGATATTGTAAAAAAAAAACCGTTATTCCCAAAATAATGATTTACATTCTCATCTTGCTCTTCTTCTTGTTCTCTCCAGTCTGGACTTGTTTAACAAAGACGACAAGTTAAATGAAGATTGTCCTCTAAGCCTTGGTCTCAGAGAAGCAGTCAGCTCCTATATGTTTATGACGCAGGACTCGGACTCCATCAAAGAGGTAGAAAAGGAACATTGGTGGGAAACCTGTTGATTCTTAAGACAAGGGTCCATGGGACTGAAATGGAATGAACTTATTTACAGACATGGAAAGAATTTATATTATTTTTATCAGCCCGACATGCCTGTAGATCATTCTGGCCCAGATTTTTCACTTACAAAAAAATAAGTGGAAAAAGTTCAACACCTTCTTTCCTTTATTATGAAATCAGCTGAACTGCTCAGTACAAGTTTGTCAAAATATTGCAGGTCAATCCTTTGTGACTTGTACTCTAAAGGGACTGTCTCACATTATATTTATAGCAGCTGAGCTGCTCTGTCTGTATGGATGTCTACTTATTTATGTTTGCTATACAATTCGTTGACAATGTTCGGAAGACATTCAGTTTGTGTTGTAGTTTATAAAACATGTGCTTATTGGAGAGTCAGACGGTTATACAAAAAGATTATGGGTTGTTTTCACTTGACTACAAAGTAATACTTCATGTAACATAAAACATTTCAGTATCAACTAGGGATGCACCGAATCCAGGATTCGGTTTGGGATTCGCCAGGATTCGGCCTTTTTCAGCAGGATTTGGATTCGGTCGAATCCTTCTGCCTGGCTGAACCTAATCCGAATGCTTATTTCCATATGCAAATTATGGACAGGGAGTAAAATCGTGTGACTTTTTGTCACAAAACAACGAAGTAAAAAATGTTGAACCCTTCCCAACCCTTAATTTGCATATGAAAATTCGGTTCGGTATTCGGCTGAGTTTTTCGCAAAGGATTCAGGTATCCGGATGAATCCAAGATAGTGGATTCGGTGCATCCCTAGTATCAACCCAGGTGGACTTTGCTGTGTCTCTCAAAAGTATTTTGTTTTCAAACAAAATATGTACATTTAGGGGGTTATTAAAATCTGAATTTATCTTTCTATTTTTGGAAAGCCACTCTGACCAAATCCGTATAGACTTTTCCCCCCTATTTATCATTACATTTTCATGAAAAATTCTTCTTGATAAGCATCAGATTTGATGCCCACATACCGCGACTTTTCCAGATTTGACGCCCGATTACCTCGACTTTTTTGGAAGCCCAGTACAGATCAGGATATCTTCGGGACATCTGCCATTGACTTCTACATGAACTCGGCAGGTCTGAAGTAGAATACTTTTTTATTCAGACTTTTAACGCCATCGGGTTTAAAAAAAATTCAATATTCATGTTAGCAGTGAGCTGATCTGAACTGCATGTGCAGCTTCTCTGTAAGTGAGGACATACACCAACTTCTGTGAACAGTAATTTGGTTGCTTAAGGCTAAGGCCACACTAGGCGATAGCGCCGCGATTTGACTCGCGGCGACTTTTCGCCGCGACTTTTAAGCCGCAATCGCTGGGGAAACTTTTGCGCTGGCGTCTATGGGGAATCGCGAAAAATCGCCAACGTAAAAACACACGCGGCGATCTTTTTTCTACTGTCGCTCGAAATTGCCTCGCTAGGCGATTTCGAGCGACAATAGAAAAAAGATCGCCGCGTGTGTTTTTACGCTGGCGATTTTTCGCGATTCCCCATAGACGCCAGCGCAAGTTTCCCCAGCGATTGCGGCTGAAAAGTCGCCGCGAGTCAGATCGCGGCGCTATCGCCTAGTGTGGCCTTAGCCTTATAGAACTCAGCATACCATGTCTGCAACAGGAACTTTTCATAGAGAGCATACACAGGAAGAGGAAGAAGAAAATCACACAGGGTTACAGGTTAAACATGACATTGCTAAGCAACAATAGACCCTCCCTGCATTAAGTAACATGCACTGGAACAATCTCTGTCTGTTGTTTTCCAACAATTCTTCGGAAAAAAAAATGTGGTTTTCCCCTTTAAAAGTCCAACCAGAAAAATTGGACTAAATAACCCCCTTGATGTGAAATTGTTTTATTAAAATTGTATATTTTTTTGCTGTTATTTTTATTAAATTATACTATTTGCTCTGATTTATTTTTAATGTTATTTTAGTAGATTAGTTATTTAAATAGATTAGATATTGTTTTAATTTCTTTAAAAGAAACCCAGCATTCCAAATGTTCAAAGCTGAAAGAGGGTGCCTTTAATTTTTGGTAAGTTGTGGATGAAGTTTATTAACCCATAGCAACCACAATATATACTGTGTATCAGTATAAGGTTGGACAGGCATGCATGATCTCCCATAGGGTCCAAACCAAGGATAATTCCCATAAGCCCTTTCATATTTCCACCATAGGTTTATATGATGCCTATTACATTTAGCAGTGTCAACATCTTTCTGTTCAAGCCTTCTATTGTTTATCCTTCATTAGCTCAGTTAACTGAATGTATGGTTGCTGGGGGTCAGTAGCAGCCAGCGACCTAGCCATTTCCATTGGTATGCATGCATATATTTATATGTCAGATAATGGTGGGGTTTTGCTGTATCTAACAAGTGTCATATTGACAGATGTCATAGGATGTGGTATTTCTGTGATGCTGATATTAGTTTTTATTTGCATCTCCTCTCCAAGGGGAACACAAAGTGACACAATTTCATTTGTTAACCAAATAAGTGGTTGCCAGTGATGAAATAAACATTAGCTAAAGGTTCCCCCCTATAAGCTGTTTTTGAGATGCGAAAGTCATGGAACTTCATTTCTAGCTACATCCTAATGATATACAGTAGTAGGCCTATTTTATGTTTTTTTCAGGGGATCGGAAAAAAATATGCAAAATGAGAAATCAAGGAAATTTATTATGCGTTATATATTGGTGGGACCACAGAAAAACAGTGTAAAAGCTTAAAATCAGGGAATGTAAAACTGAGGTTTCTCTGTAAAAGGGGTTTGTGGCTGACCTTGCCCATAGAGAGGCGCTCAGGTCTAAGTGGACAAATCTTAACACTGTATAGGGAAGGTAACCTACGTAGAAGGGAGAAAAGACTAGAAATGGTAAATATTCAAAAACATAGAACACCCCCTTTAAATGAACACCCTTTTTCCGAAAGTGCAAATTCAGAACTTTAATTCCACGCTTTTATCACTTTATATGCAGCCTGACACAGAATCTAAAGGTGGCCAAAGAAGCACCGATAATATCGTACGAAACTAATTATCATACAATATTCGGTGCGTGTATGGTGGGAGACAGGTGGGAGACCGATATCAGTAAAAGACTTGGATATCGACAAATACAAGAGGTCCTCTGCACTCAATCCATTATCAATATATTTAGGACACTGAGACATTTTGTGCCTTGAGCTACTAAAAAAATCTTACCCTTTAAACAATAACAAACAAGGGAAAGTTGTGCTCACCACTATTTTTTAAACAAAACAGGGATTGTTTGTCCATATATTGCAATATATTTAAGCTGGCCAACTACATCAAAGTCATCCCATATCTGACCAGTCCTATGCTCAGTTTTATCTGATTCATTAAGAATTCTATTGCTTCATTATACATTTACTTGCTGATTTCAAAGTAAACCTCGATACTTGGCTGCCCTTTTATTAGACACCAGTGGGATCACCTGACTATAGCTGGGAAGTTTGGGAGCTACAACATGGAGCTGGTCACTGCTCCTGTAGAACTATAACAAACAAGGGAAAGTTGTGCTCACCACTAATTTTTAAAACCATTAGGCGGGGGTGCAATGAGGCTGTGACCACAAAATACATATAGACACATACAAGAGTCCTCTGCACTCAACCCATTATCAATATATTTAAGACAGAGACATTTTGTACATACTGCTACTGAAAAATGCCTTACCCTTTAAACAAAACAGGGATTGTTTGTCCATATATTGCTGTAGCTCCCACCCTTCCCAGCTATAGTCAGGTGATCCCACTGGTGTCTAATAAAAGGGCAGCCAAGTTTGGGAGTTTTACTTTGAAAGCAGCAAGTAAGTTGCAGGTAAAACTTAGTCCCTTTGTAAAATGTATAATTGAACAGTAGAATTCTTAATGAATCAGATAAAACTGAGCGTAGGACTGGCCAGATATGGGATGACTTTGATGTAGTTGGCCAGCTTACGTCAAAGTCATCCCTTATCTGGCCAGTCCTACACTCAATTTTCATCTGATTCATTAAGAATTCTATTGCTTCATTATACAGTTTACACAGGGACTAAGTTTTACCCGCAACTTACTTGCTGCTTTAAAGGTTAAAACTCCCAAACATGGCTGCCCTTTTATTGGCCACCACTAGGATCACCTGACTATAGCTGGATATTGGTCGGCTTGTTGGTGGCACCCTGAACATCAGCCAATGTTAGTGCTGAATCATCAGATACAGGTAGAATTCTATTGTTTCTTCCCGTATATCTACCTGTATATCTAATGATTCAGCTCTACATGTGTGTATTGAAATAAAGGATCTTTCTTGGAAAGATCTTTTCCAGCAAAGATTGTAATTATAATGCCTATGGCCACCGTAAGGTACCTGATTTGTACCATTGTGTGAATGCTGTCGATTTTATGGTTGCGGGTTTCTCTGACCTTTGCTGAGTACTTAATGGCAATGAACCCAAAGTGTGAACACGCAGACCCATTTTCATTTGTTCTTGATCTCACTCCTTTCTGATAAAACGACAAAGTTCATAATGTTTTTATACTTGAATGATTTCTTCCACCTCTACTTGGTGATAAGGCCACGCTTCCCCCCACTCTTTCCATGCCCTGTACTGACATCCAATTTCTTTATTCTCTTTCTACTGTTACTTACGATCAAAGAGCAGACTACATAGGCCACTGGGGACACCACCCCAATTACTGGAGAATACCGGGTGTGATTCATCCATCTCTCTTGCACCGAAACACAAACACAATCTTTCCACCATAGGACTGTCTCCTTATCTTATCGTACATAGATATTTTCCTCCTCTCTCTCAGAAACTGAAAAATAAGATGAAGATGCCATATCTTCCTCTGGGGGTGGAACAAGACAGAGGTATTGAGTCACTGAAAACATCTGTTTCCTGAAGGAGGTATCACGCAGAATATCTGATTACAGACCAACCTCGAGATCTTGCCTACATACAGTAAAACCAGTAACAACTCGTGCCCTTATCTTGTTATGACTAAACAGACATTTAAAATGTTTTTTTTTTTTTTTTTTAAATGCTTCCAGAATTGCCTTTGTTGCATCACAATCCATCCCATCACAATCCCCAATGTTTCTATATATTTGTAACCTTGTTCTGGGCTAAGTAGTAACAAGTGAACTTGCTTTCAAAACTTCAAATTAAGCCAAAATGCATTGGAGTTAATGGGAAGGTGAAATTACATTTTGCAATAGCAGACACATTGCCATACATTGTTAGAGACTCCTTAAATGACAGATTCTGGGAGCATTTGCTTTTTTTCTATTTAAGCAAGCAACATGGAAAGATTCTATTTTGCTGTTGGAAAAAGTTTGCTGCAAAACTTTTACTGAATAAAAAAGATTGTATATTCCTGTATGTGAGGGTTTCTGGGTGTGGGGCTGTGTTTTCTATGCACTGACATTCAGAGGAATAACATAAATTCTGTGTGGCTGCAGGTTAATCGGATCATAGGGGCTGAATCTCCCCCCGCGTTTATCCACAGGGCCTAACAAATCAGCAGCCCCCAATGAACAAACCTTTCCATGCCTTTTAATGATGAAATACTGTAATTGAACAGCTACATCTTTGCCTGAATTCTACGTAAAATGAACAGGGATTTCCATTATACAAACACCTGAAGACGTTTGTCTAAGCTGCTCAACCATTTATATTGTGGAAAAATGAAAGAACCCACAACGGGCACTCATTTCAGTGACGTGACGGGGGAAGGAATTAAACTAATCCAGTTAAAGGAAATGTAGTCTTTGATGTTCACAAGACAGTTAATAGAGGTTGGATACTTTTTGCCTATTGTATAATCCACAAACATTTATGCTTTTTGTTATTTTTTAAGATATACAGGTAAAACAAGGAAACGAAAGTATAAAAGCTGTTGCCTAAACCCTTTGGTCTACCTTAAAAGGACCAAACTTGGAGTAGCTTCAAGTTCCCTGCTTGTCCTTTTTAGCTCAAGAAATAACAAAATTCATACACTTCTTGTGTTTAAAACAAAAGTATGTTCCACACAAGCCTTATTCATTGTTGAACAATTGGGTATACTGCCACCTTAAATCTGTATATATCCCTGTCTGCACTTCTGTTTCTGACTCTGTCAAGGACATGTAAACCCCCATGCAAAAATTGAATAATTGAAGAGCCTATTTGAAATCTCTAGATGCCTGCTACTCTGGTTGTTCAAAGGTTAATAGTAAGACTGCAGCATCCCCTTAATCACTTAGGATTCCTTCTGCTCCTCACTCACTCACTCAGCCCTCTCGCTCTGGAATTCCCTTTGGTTGTTGGCTCATGAGCATGCTCAGTTCTTCTTGCAGCCTTGCAGCCAATGAAGAGATGGCATTGCTGGTTCCCATAGAAACCCTGCTCTAGCTGTCTGCTCCTATTTTTATAAGAAATTGTTCAGTGTAAAGATAAAATCTGGTTGAATAGATAGGCTGTGCAAAATAAAAAATCTTTCTAATATAGTTAGTTAGCCAAAAATGTAATGTATAAAGGCTGGAGTGACTGGATGTCTAACATAATAGCCAGAACACTACTTCCTGCTTTGCAGCTCTCTTGGTTTTCATTGATTTGTTACTAGTCAGTAACGAATCAGAGACTTGAGTGTGGGCCATATGGTTCATAACTGTATGCTGAATGCTGAGGATCAATTGCAAACTCAGTGAATAGTTATGTCCCGTGTGGCCCCCTTCAAGCCACTGACTAACTCAGAGTTAGAGAGCTGAAAAGCAGGAAGTTGTGTTCTGTTATGTTAGGCATCCAGTCAGTTCAGCTTTTATAGATTGCATTTTTGTCTAACTAGCTATATTAGAAACATTTTTTATTTTGCACATACTATCAATTTACCCAGTTTTTCTTTTTACACTGAACTGGCCCTTTAAATCCTAACCCCCTCTCCTGAGCTCAGAGTAACAATTACATTATTTTAGAGAAATATAATGACGCTGGCAAATGGAGGGGATGTATGCAGTACAAATAATGCCATTTGGGTGGGGGAGATGTGCCCAACTTATATACCTGGCAGGAAAATGTAGGCTTTACATGTCCTTTAAGCAATTTAGGAACTTTAGGAACAGTTCAGTGTGAAAATAAAAACTGGGTAAATAGGTTGTGCAAAATAAAAAATGTTTCTAATATAGTTAGTTAGCCAAATATGTAATATATAAAGACTGGAGTGAATGGATGTCTAACATAATAGCCAGAACACTACTTCCTGCTTTTCAGCTCTATAACTCTGAGTTAGTCAGCGACTTCAAGGGGGGCCACATGGGACATATCTGTTCAATGAGTTTGCAATTGACCCTCAGCATTCAGCTCAGATTCAAAAGCAACAGATATGACCCATGTGCCCCCCCTCAAGTCTCTGATTGGTTACTGCTTGGTAACCAGGGTAACCAGTCAGATAAACCAAGAGAGCTGCCAAGCAGGAAGTAGTGTTCTGACTATTATGTTTCACATCCAGTCACTCCAGCCTTTATACATTACATTTTTGGCTAACTAACTATATTAGAAACATTTTTTATTTTGCACAGACTATTTACCCAGTTTTTATTTTTACACTGAACAATTCCTTGAAGCAGTGGCATAACTATAGAGGAAGCAGACCCCGCAGTCGCAGGAGGGCCTGGACTATGGGGTCTGCTTCCTCTATAGCTAATAAGAAAACCCTCTCCTCTCCAGCTGCTCTCTTACCAGTAAGGAAAGGGACACAAATCGGGGTGGGACTTGAGTGGGTCGGGAGGATGGGGATAGGAATGCGCCGGGCCCCTCTGAAGGTTTTTTGCCCGGCGCACTCTAGTTACGCCACTGAATATAACAAATATCAATTCTCTTCAAGCCAAGAAAGGTTGGCTCCTGCTGGTTTTTTTCAGAACAACCATGCTAGACACTAGCTAGGGACAGACTGACACTACTTTATGCAAGTGTCCGCATTAGGGTTGCCTCCCCGCCGGTATTTTACCAGCCTAGCTGGTAAAACACATGCCAGGGCCGGGGCCTGTATTACAAATTTACCAGCAATGTAGCTGCCGGTAATTTGTAACACCCTTACAAAAAGCCCTTGCCCTCCGGTGGAAACTTACCTTTTCTTCGGCATCTGGCCCTTGTGCAATGTGGCCATGCCCCCTTTTGCATCACGCCCCCGTGGCCCCACCCCTTTGTGCATCATTAGTTCCCACCCCCACCACTGGCCGGTAAACTTTTTTTTAAAAAGGTGGCAACTGGCAACCCTAGTCCGCACAGATGCCACTGTTGTCAATGACATTGGGTGCTGATGTCAGTACCTGTAGTTTCATTTTCTGAACTGTTGTTTTTGTGCTGGTGCAGAAAACACCATTTGTGACATTAGCCTATACAGTGCCAAATAGCCCAGTTGAAGGTGTAATTTTTATTCCTGCCAATAAAATTGAAATGAACAAATTTAGGCGTAAAAGCACTTATGCCAGTGCTGTCACACATTTCATAAATAAGCTTTATAATATGGATATTTGCCATCATTAAAGGAAAACTATACCCCCAAAATGAATACTTAAGCAACAGATTATATCAAATTGAATGACATATTAAAGAATCTTACCAAACTGGAATATATATTTACATAAATATTGCCCTTTTACATCTCTTGCATTGAACCACCATTTCGTGACTCTATCTGTGCTGCCTCAGAGATCACCTGACCAGAAATACTACAACACTAACTGTAACAGGAAGAAGTGAGGAAGCAAAAGGCAGAACTCTGTCTGTTAATTGGCTCATGTGACCTTACATGTGGTTTGTATGTGTGCACAGTGAATCCTACGATCTCAGGGGGCGGCCCTTATTTTTTAAAATGGCAATTTTCTATTTATGATTACCCAATGGCACATACTACTAGAAAAGTATATTATTATGATAATGGTTCATTTACATGAAGCAGGGTTTTACACATGAGCTGTTTTACTCGGTATCTTTTAATAGAGACCTACATTGTTTGGGGGGTATAGTGTTCCTTTAAGTGAGCACTATGCAAGGGTCCTATAACACATGGTAAATAGCCAATGAAACATGCAAAGTAACTCACATTTATTTATGCAAAATTACCATAGCAAACAATGTAAAAAAAATTGTGAAAATCAATATAATGGCATAATTACATGCCACAAGGCAGTGTCTTCCACCTTTGTGCATACCTCATGCAATCCACTCCCTCCTGACGCATTTCATGCCATTGGGCACTTTATCAGAGGACGTCACACATTTCTCATTAAAATAAATGGAAGGTGGCAGTTGGGGCACTTCTCTGTCACAATATACACCCTGTGTGCAATCAGGCATAGATGTAGCCTCTTAGTTATTCCTTTTCCTTTAATGAGATGTGTGTTGCTTTCACTCAGTGGCGGAGTCTACTGTTTTAAGAACATATAGTCATACAGCAGACGAGTCTGGTGAGATGATCAGAGGATGCAGCCTCTTTTGCAGTGGCGTTGTTATACCGCTACTCATTTGTGATACTAGTTAAGCAGTAGGAAAAATACAGCAGGAGTGACATGGGGTACAGTCATTTGTCAGAATTCATTCCAGAAATAGAAGGAATGAAGTACAGAGAAACACTTTTAAAATGTAATAATAATGGAATTTTGGGAAAAAGTTGACTTGCACCAGGTTTGCACTTGTCTACTGTTAGTAAATTAGGTAACTTGTTTTTTGGAAAAATCAAGAAATAAAACCTTATTCTTGTGTGGTGATATTGGTAACACTCGTTCCGAAATATGCCCCTTCATGGCCACACCACCCTATATCATGTGTGGCACCGGACCCCTTACAGTTAATTTGGTGCCTGACAAGATTATTCAAGGACATGTACATTTAAACAAGGGCGTAACTATAGAGAATTGAGAAGAATGGAAGCGTTGTGGTGAAGGAGTGTGAGTCCTTGTGAGTAATCCGCCTCCGGTGAGACCAAATGATCCACTCTGGCCGCTGCAAACAAGTAATCCAAATAGGGTAATAATGGACTCCACCGGAAAGAAGTAAATGCGGGTGCGAAACAATATATTAAAACATATACGGCTTTTTATTTTTTAAAAAATATATATATATTGGTTCGCACCCGAATTTGCATAATTATAGAGGAAGCAGACCCTGCGGCTGCTGGGGGGCCCAGTAGGTATAGGGGCCTCCAAAGGCCTTAATTCATATTCAATTTCAAGAAATACTGGTAAGATAGGTCAACCTTTAGACATTTTGGGTACCTGAAAAATAATTTGCTGTAGGGTTCAATAATATCTTTTTACTCCCCCGACATTTACACTTCCCTTTTCCTACACAAAATGGTTTAGAACTGCAGTGCTGGAATTGTTTGAGGCACCCAAGGGCTCCAAACATGTAGCTCCACTGAACTGGAAGTGTTGCTTGAGGGACAGTGCCCAGCTGGCCTTCACCAATACTCTGATTTGCAATACTCTGGTTTGTTGTTAGGGACAGTTTTCTAAGTGACCAGGCAGCAATTTCTATGTTAAAATGAATACAAAAATACAGCCAACCGTAACATACTAGAAATTAGTTCAAAGTTTAACATCCCCCATAACAAAATAAGGTATACAGATTCATTATTTATTTTTTTTTTATTTACACATTTTTCAGAAACTTTTCAAAAGAAAGTTTTATGACAAGAACTTGCTATGATTTCTGAGTAAAACCTGTGAAACCTCTTTATGTGGGTGGGTGTTATTTTGAGCACCCTTTCAATGTTAATGATTACCGTCTAGGAATGGAAAAAAGACCCCTTCCAATGAAAGACAATCACTCACACACGCACTCATTGGCATTTATGCTCATTTCATTAAAGATTAAGAATATAAGATACACTGTTTGGTGATACCATGTATCCAAGTGCATTGCCCAATGCAATACCATTAAGAAGACAAAAGAATACCACAGTTGGAAAAACAATATGGTAACTCTTGTAAATATCTAGAAATATGTAGAGATGTAATGTACTGCACACGCAATAAGCTATTCCCTCATACTGTCTAAGGAAAACAAGATGGCAGCTCCCACCCAAATGTATAAATACAAATATACAGAGAAGGAATGTTCTGGGCACACAATAAGCTTGCATGCAGTCACACACAGCAGAGTGGAGGTCCGCCCAAATACATGAAGGCAGCCATTTTCAGGCCTACCTCTACTGCTTGTTACTGCCCACAAGTGGATCTTATTCAAATCAATGGAGATGGGGCACGGAGCAGACCTGCTTCTCTGCCTGAAAAAAAATACGGAGCCAACGCTCCATCTGTCCTTGGCCTTAATGTCATGCTATGGTTGAGATTTGTTGCAGTCGGGCCGCCATCAGGGGGGCACAGGGGGTACTATCATTCCAGGCCTGGGCCTAAAGGAGGGTCCGGCTGTGCTGCACTTTTCGAAATAGCCAAGTCCCTGAGGCCGTGAAAAGAAGCAAAGCCACGAAAGAAGCTGTGAAAAGACCGGAACCCATAAAAGCAGACGAAGTTGAAGTTTCGAAGCTGAGGAAAGACCCAAAGCCAAGAAAGGAGTCAAAGCTGAAGTCCCGAAGCCATGAAAAGACCTGAAGCAACGAAAGGAGCCGAAGTTGAAGTCCCAAAGCTGTGAAAAAACCCGAAGCCACAAAAGGAGTCGAAGTTGAAGCCCCAAAACCGCGAAAAGACCCGAAGCCATGAAAGGAGCCAAAGTTGAAGTCCCAAAGCCGCAAAAAGACCCCAAGCCACGAAAGGAGCCGAAGTTAAAGTCCTGAAGCCACGAGTTTAGTTCTACTGAACACCGTATTTTTTATTTTTAGGGATGCACGGAATCTAGGATTCGATTCGGGATTCGGCTTTTTTCAACAGGATTCGGCCGAATCCTTCTGCCCAGCTGAACCGAATCCGAATCCTAGTTTGCATATGCAAATTAGAGGCAGGGAGGTGAATTGCGTGGGGAATTGCGTAGGGAATTTGTCACTAAACAAGTAAAAAATGTTTCCCCTTCCCCCTTTATTTGCATATGCAAATTCGGATTTGGAGTCGGATTCGGTTCGGTATTCTGCCGAATCTTTCGCCTTCCCCTGTCACCAATGTTATTTGAAAAAATATTCTCTGGAGCCCCAATGTTTATTTTAACTTGGTTTTAAAAAAAAAACTTTTATGGGTGGCACTGGTGAGGGTGCTGACCAACAATGATTTTTAAAAAAAAGTTTACGGGAGGCCCTGGCATCACAGTTTTTTTTTTTTTTTAACTTATAAGGGGGCCCTGACCATCAATGGCTTTTTATAACTTGTGTGTGTGTTGGGGGGTTACCGTTTTTAGGGGTGGGGCTTGGGGACTGGGGTGGGGCTTGGGGGCTAGGATGGGTGTGGCCCAGGAGGCC
The DNA here is from genome assembly GCA_038501925.1 of Xenopus petersii. Lineage (NCBI taxonomy): Eukaryota > Metazoa > Chordata > Amphibia > Anura > Pipidae > Xenopus > Xenopus petersii. Next base: position 82,913,522 of record CM076689.1, read on the forward strand.
CAGAAAATTTTGTTGTATGGGGCCAAAACTCACAAACTTGAATTTGAATTCAAATGTGAGATTTTTCACACCTCTACCCTGGAAACCATTAAAATTGGACTATTCTCCACCTAAATCCTGCTGAGTTCATGTAGAAGTCAATGGCAGAGGCCCCTTGAACTATTTGAAGATGTTAATAGTAGTGATTTTTGCTTAAAAAATGATGCCCCATAGACTGCAATGGGAGGGAAAAAATGTTACTTGTGCAAAAAAAATTTGATTAGAATTTTCAGGTCGGATTTTAGACGTTTGAATTTTTTCATAAATAACATACCATTTGAATTGATTACAGTTTAAAAAAAATTCACATTACTCGAAATTTTGACCTTTGATAAATTACCCCCATTGTGTTCTGAGAAAACGGCACTCACATACATACAGTGTGTTAGTGTGATACAAACAGGATGGATCAGGTGTGGTGACCACATTTCCATTTACAACTGCAGCCGCTGCACCGTGCGAAACTACATGTTTTTTCCTGTCCACTTGATTTATATCTCTGTTTCATAGGCTACTCTTATTGTAAGTCTTACACTGGGTGCTGTGAGTCTACCATGCTGTTTCTCTAACATGCTGTGGTATATTGTGTGGCTATGCTTGGGTTGCCACCTGGCCGGTAAAAATGATGCTTGATGCTAATGTAATTTAATAGGAAAAAAACCGGCAAGAATATAGGAAAGCAGGTATTTTTGCCTGAAAATGTGGTAACCCTAGTCTATGCATATTTATCGAGATATACCAGCAGCGGAACTAAAGGTGGCCATACACGGGCCGATAAAAGTTGCCGACAGACTGTGTCGGCAGCTTATTGGCCCGTGTATGGGGGCCCCCGACGGGCTTCCCCGATCGAGATCGGATGGGTTTAAAAACCCCGTCGGATCGCGGCCGCATCTGTTCGTTGATGCGGTCCCGCGATCCGACCGCCCATTTGCGAATGCTAGGATCCGATCGTTGGGCCCTAGGGCCCACGATCGGATCTGCCCGATATTGCCCACCTCAAGGTGGGCATATCGAAGGGAGATCTGCTCGTTTGGCGACATCGCCAAATGAGCGGATCTATCAATGTATGGCCACCTTAAGTCTGAGCAGACGGGACTGCCCCCACTGAAGACTGGGGGCCCAGCCCACTACACCCCTTCCTGGGCCCCAGCTGAGATGTAAAGCCCCCTCCGACCCCCCTGTCCAAGATGCAACCCCCTGCTGGTCCCCTACGCCTTTCTTCTTAGGGACACACCTGGGGCCAGGGAGGGAGGTTGGAAGCCATGGAAAAGGCTTCACGCGGGAAGCGGATTTGGGCCAGCAGGGTCCACGAGAGCGAGGCCCACCGTTTTTTTTCTGTGTCCTGCCAGCCTAGTCCTGCTCTGGCCCTGCTCCTTTGTACCTGATACACAAACAAGGCCAGACCCTGGCCAGTATTTTATTTAGATTTCTTTGATTTAAATGGGCTTTTTAGGAGATGGACATACTGTACCCTAGCAACTAGGCAGTGGTGTGAATGAATAGGAGGGGCCTGAACAGAAAGATAAGTAATAAAAATAGCAATAACAATAAAATTGTAGCTTCACAGAGCAATAGTTTTTTTGCTGCTGGGTCAGTGATCCCAATTTGAAAGCTGAAAAGAAATTGAAAATAATTCAAAAACTGTATAGAATAAACAATGAAGTCCTTTTGAACAGTTGCTAAGAACCTCTGCCATTCACTCTAGGGGCGGGTTGAGCTGATTGGGGTTTGGTGCAGGCCAAGTCCATTGGGTGTAGGGGCAGGCTGAGCCAATCAGGATTGAGGGTGGGCTAGGGAAGTCAGGATAAGACCCGGACAGGCAATCTGCTTACAGCCGGCCCTGCTCAGTCAGCACCAATGCATCTGTCTTGCCTCCTTTTCTGAATTGTGCACAAATATTCCTATTGATTTAGGAGAACCCTGGTGCTACCGCTCCCTCCAAGCTGGCAGTAATTCTAGGGTTCTTACTGTGGGCTGCATCGGTAGGTGCAGAAGACTCACAGAAGTCCTTTTAATGACAAGGCCCAGAAATGATGGCACCCTGACAAATTCAGTATTGTAGTGTATGGGCAAACCGGAAACTCAGAAATTCAATGAGCTCCTCCTGAACCTCTGTGCCTCCTGTACTCTCAACTATAATGAACAGAAGCTCATTGTTTAGATTAGAACATACGTTTGTGGGTGGGTGGAGGGTGAGACTGATAAATCCCTCTCTAATCTAATGCACCATGTATCACAAACCAGAGGCAATAATAAAAACATAATATAATGTATATAAACTGGTTTTGTTGGCCAAAGGTCTCATCTGCTTTAGCTTGCCCATAACTTTCTGCTGACTAGACTATAAGATTGTTGAAGGCAAAAAGCCAATGTGCTGATAAGTTTTATATGTGTATCTGAGCGATAGTGCAACTGCTGTGCAAGAACCCAAACCTCACAACTGCTAAAAATAGTTACTAGAGAAGGCAAAATTAGAACGGACTATTCAACCGAAAACCACAGGTTATTTATAGAAGCTGTCCTAGAACCCCGGTTTGTGCAGGAAGCCATATATATATATATATATATATATATATATATATATATATATATATATACACACACTTGCTTGCAAATTCCTTTACAAGAGATTTTCACTTAGACATGAACATTTATTTAACTCATTTTGTGTGCAATCAGCTTGGAATTAGGCAAGAGCAGTGTCAATATGCAGCCAAACAAAAACTGAAATGTTGAGACATAACTGTACTATCAAAAAAATCTATAAAAAAAAAGTGTACCAAAACCTTTCGGTGAGTATTTAGAGATGAGGGTTGAGGTACGTGAACACTCTTTAGGGTAATTTAATATAAATGCAAACTTCCCCTTTAATCAGCTCTTTAAAACAGCTACTGTATAAGGGTCTGATATCAAGAAAAACAACTCCCATCCCAAACTGGAGAGAGTTTTAAGTGGGATAGGTGAAGGCATGGAATGTTTTAATGACTGTTGTTAGAATATACATAAAAATAAATGTCAATTTCACTTTCATTTTTTTCTATACATACTGAGGGAGGAATGGGGCTTTTTGATTGTAGTTAATACTTTGTATACAGTGAAACCGAGTTTGTGTGTGAGAGAATATTTGACTTCCATATCAAAAACACACAAACACACTCACACTCTCTCTCTCTCTGAAAACTAAGGAATGTATGGGACTTTTTATTTAAAGCAACAGACCGTTCTAGGCTACAGACTGGTTTAATAGAGAGGCAACTTTTTATTTTCTCACTTTTCACAGTCTATTATACTATACTACCACCTGGTGGCATTTTAAGAAACTGTTATTTTCAGTTTTTTTAAGACATTAGAAAGCTGTATAATCTGTACCTGAGAGCTAATAAAGACCAATGAGTTTAATAAGATATTTACAGTATTTACACCAGGGGTGTCCAACCTTTTGGCTTCCCTGGGCCACATTGGAAGAAGAAAAATATTCTGGGGCCACACTCGAAATACACACAAACACTAAAGCTAGTTTTTGATTTATGTTATTGTAAAAGTAAAAGAAAAGAGAATATCCTAAACCTAGTGAGATTTTTGACATTGTGTTTGAGAAACTAAGGTATCAATATCTGGTTCAATGGAAGTAGTTTCAATTCTCAGTGAATTCTCAAGGTGCTCATCAGATAATTTGGTTCTGATTTTACTCTTAGGGGCACATTTACTATGAGTCGAATATCGAGGGTTAATTAACCCTCGATATACGACCATCGAAGTAGAAGGATTTACCGAAATTCGTTTGATCGAAGGAAAAATCGTTAGATCGAACGATTAAATCCTTCAAATTGAACGATTCAAAGGATTTTAATCCATCGTTCAAACGATTTTTCTTCGATCAGAAATTGCTAGGAAAGCCTATGGGGACCTTCCCCATAGGCTAACATTGGTGCTCAGTAGGTTTTAGGTGGTGAAGTAGGTGGTCAAAATTTTTTTTAAAGAGACAGTACTTCGGCTATCGAATGGGCTAATAGTCGAACGATTTTTAGTTCAAATCGTTTGATTCGAAGTCAAAGTCGTAGTCGAAGGTCGAAGCAGCCAATTCGATGGTCGAAGTAGCCAAAAAAATACTTCGAAATTCAAAAAGTTTTTCATTCTAATCCTTCACCCGAGCTAAGTGTGTTCATGCTTTAAAAAAGTTGCTCACAAATGTAGGCGCTGCATATATCCCTAGCATAACGGGCGATGCCGCTGAAGAATGCTTACCTGCCTTTGTAAGTAACCGAACGCTCCCTTGTTAACTGCTTTTCCTACTCTAGGAAGCAACACACCGCACACCCCATGTAAAATTTAAAGTACACATGCACACAATTAGCGACCGCGTACATACGCTTTCTGTGCGTGACATTGCAACATGACGTTTCCTGGATTGGCGGAAATTCAAGCTGGGCTGCATTCATATCCATCCTGGGCCGCAGGTTGGACACCCCTGATTTACACCTTTCATTCCTCTTTTAAGAGAAAACATTCTTCGTGGAAGGAAAAAAAACCTTTTGGACATGTAAGTAGCCAATATATTCCCTCTATTCTTGATTCATTTATCAGGTGCCCACTACATCTAGGTGGGGTTTGTTTAATCATTATATATTTAATCAGGTGCTTACAAGCAACGGCTGACTTTGATTAACATGTTAATATAACAATTCTATTATTTATGAGGTTGTTCAAGAAGGCAAACTAAATGCAAACTTTGGAGAATATCACCATAATTAGCCTTCTTTAACAAAAAAAAAAAGAAAAAACAATCATCCTCCTCATCCGAACATTCTTGAACCTTTCTAATACAGCTTCCATTTCAGGAGGTAACGTCGCCATTCTTATATGATGATGTTGTATTTACGTTACAGTATAGAACAAGCTTGATAGCACTTACCTATAACCAGCATTATCATCTTCTAAAATCCACGCTTGCTGGCTGCAGGAGGATGCATGCATTCCAAGCCACTTTGCAAAAGCAAGCCATTATATCTACAGTCAATGTGTGAATGTGCCAAGGTGAGAAAATATAAATGTAGATGCGTTGCTACCCCCATTCTATTAGGTTAATGATGTCTTGCAGTAATAGTAATCTGACCAACAGTAACTGCAAGACTGTCCAAATCACTACGAGACCTTGAATGGAGTTTCCTAAAACAAAGAAAATGTTATATGATAATTTCTGCATGTTTGTTGAATTATCTTAAAGTAGGGATGCACCGAATCCACTATTTTGGATTCGGCTGAACCCCCGAATCCTTTGCAAAATATTCGGCCGAATACAGAACCAAATCCGACCCCTAATTTGCATATGCAAATTAGGCCTGGGAAGGGGAAAACATTTTTGACTTCCTTGTTTTCTGACAAAAAGTCACGCGATTTCCCTCCCTACCCCTAATTTGCATATGCAAATTAGGATTCGGATTCGGTTTGGCCGGGCAGAAGGATCCAAATTAATCTGGGGGCATCTTGGACCAGATGAAATGATACAAATACCAAGGAGTTGACATGTTTGTAAACCAATAAGTCACTATACTATATTTTAACTGCATTCTATTCACCCAATATATGCTGGCAGGGCCACAATCAAAATTCACAGAGCCCCGTACAACAAAATTTTCTGGGCCCCCCTACAAGTTAAAAAAAAAAACATTGGTGGCCAGGGACTGGTACAAGTAAAAAAAACATTGGTGGCCAGCTCCATTTTGGCAGTTCAAGGGGGGCCTGGCTAATCCTGGGAACGCAGCACGGCCAGCTCCACTTAAAGGAGAAGGTATGGCTTCGGACACTTGGGGGTGCCAAATGTTAGGCACCCCCAAGTGATTGTATTGACTTACCTGAAATCCCGGGCTTCTATCAGCAGAAAACTGCACCAGCCCAGGGTTATACCAGTGAGCACCACGGAGTGATCCTTTCCCATCGTCTTCTTTCCTTCGCATGGCTGCGCATGCACAGTACAACGAAAAGCCGAACTTTAACTAAAAAGTCGCCTATTTCGCTTAACTGCACATGTGTTTGCCACGGGAAATTAGAAGAAAGAAGAAGCCGGAAGAGGATTGATCCGTGGTGCTCGCTGGAATAACCCCGGCCGGTACAGTTTTCTCCTGATAGGAGCACCGGCCCAGGGGTTTCAGGTAAGTCAATACAATCACTTGGCCTAACATTTGGCACCCCCGAGTGCAGGATGCCTTTCCTTCTCCTTTAACATATAGAAGCCATCAGGCCTGGGACAATTGATGGCGGCCCTGTCAGCTGGTATTTCACAGAGTTTATACCGTTCTACATTTTCCAGGGGAGCAGAAACTATCAGTCAATAAAGAGTTCAGAATTGTTATTTAGAGTCAAGTTTATTGTCATTAACCCTTAAACATTTGAAATCAAATGGAACCTTTCTTTTACACGTTTTTTTTTTTTTTACATGAACTCTCAATATGGTGCAAAATTCAGTAAGTCAATCCAGTTAACAGGGGTAATAAAGATTAGTGCAAGATTAGGCTGGATGTCCAAGGGTAAAGGTTAGAAGTCTCCTTCAGACTCAGGCATTTAAGGTGGCCATTTACACCCAGATTTCATCAGGCAGTGCAGTTCCAAATTGAGATTTAATATCAGTTGTGGCATTTTGATCACACAGAGATCCAAACAGGCCCAATACAAATCTATGGCATCTTACAGCAGCCCCTCCAGAATCTACAAACCCTCAGCAAAGGGGCAATTTGAACCTATAGATCCCTGTCAGTCTGTCCAAACTGTACATTTCACTTGCCTTTCCTCAGTGGGGAGCATTGGCACAGAAAGAAGTCAGAGGAGTCTAACGGGCAGATTTACTGAAGGGCAAAGTGACTAACGCTGGTGAAGGAGATAGACTCTAGTGGTACTTCGCTCCCTAACGCCTGGCGAATTTGCGCTCTGGCGAATGGATGTAACTACGCAAATTCACTAAGATGCGGATTTTACTGAACGTTACCTCTTGCGCCAGACTTGCCTTTGGCACCTCAGACCATGCGAAGAGCAATAGAGTTGATAGGACTTCCTCAAAAAATAGTTGAATAGTTCCCAAAAAACTATGGCGTTATTTTTTTCAGGGTGATAGGCTGCAAAAGATCGTAAAAATTTTTTTGTGGTAACTGGCTTTTCCCCTACATTTCCTAATATATGGCACATAAACAGGGGCGATCCTGGCCCCTCCGCCGCCTGAGGCAGCAGCAGTTGCTGCCGCCCCCTCCCCCGTGCATTTACCTTTTTGCGCCTGAGGGAGTCCGGGGGGGTCCACCAGGGCAGCAGATGGGCCAGTGCACTTGCGCAGAGAGCCTAACTGCACTCGAAGAGCCGAATTCCCGGTTTGAAAACCGGAAATTCGGCTCTTAAAGTGCTAGGAGCGGCATTTTTGCTGCCCCTGGTACCCAGTGGGGCGCTGCCGCCAGATGCGACAGTCTCAAGTCGCCTCATTGGTGAAGCACCCCTGCACATAAACTATACACTAGGCTCATGTGTAGGGCAATATAACAACTCTTTCTTTTATTAAGGTTTCCCGGGCTTGTGTAGTGTAATGTATTTGCTGCAACATATACGTCCATTTAACTTTAACTTCCCGCCGTATGCAAATTAGTCAACGCTAGTGCAACTTCGGTTTGCTTGCTGCAGTAACACTAGCGCTATTCACCAGCGTTCGCTGCCCTGGACACAACTTCGGATTTTAGTGAATTAGCGTTGGCCTGGCGAATCTATGCCTGGCGAAGTGTTGCGATGTGAGCAAAGCCGTCGCTGGCAAATTTTTCGGAGGTTAGTAAATTTGCCCCTAAATCTCTCCTCATCTCCTCTCTGATCTGCAATCTGATTGTTTGTCTGCGTGGGTGGCACCTTTAAAGAAATCTTCTTGAGACCCTTTGCTGCTATAGGCCATTGCTTTCTGCCTTACCATTTAACCCACATGAATAGAACTTATTCATTTCTTTACACCTGAATGCAAAATAAGGAGCGGCATGAATCCTTTATACTGAAACGCTCCCATTTCTGTGCAGAAGAACAAAACCAGAAAATGAAGGAGCAAACCATGTATATTGATTTCTAAAATGCAACAAACCTTTATCAAGCGCTTCTTTTTTTTTTTGTAGAAAAAAAGGCAATTAAAAAATTGCAAATGATACAAGCTATTTTTTTCCAACTTTTGCTAAGAAATGTTTGCAAAGTAACAGCTTAAAATGTTCCACTCCCATTAAATATGTCATTCTTAACTACTAGAGTAAAATTCCTAAAACTTCATAAATGTATGTTGCCTTTATAAAATGTATTTATAGTTGACCATGCTCTGCTTCTCACCCATATGTGTTACTTCATGATGTCACAGGTTGCTGCATCTGGACGGCAGGCACCTGGTGAACGTATCACACGCATTATCTGCTGTGAAACTATTTCCACTCTTAACTGTGCACATTAAAATGGAAACGATAACCCCCCAAAAAAATAAAGGGATACAAACACCCTTTAACTACTGGCCTTCCATGCGACTCCTACAACCTAGCTTCCTAGGGATACAAGGCAGCAGTAAAACCTCCTATGCTATCAAAAATGAGTGACCTCTGGATGTTTGGGGGGGATTGTACCTCCCAAATGTTTTTATACAGAAAACCTATGACTTTGGGTCATAGATAGCATTAGCGCAAAGGTCTACTTATCCCTTTAACTTACAGTAACTATGCAGCTGGTCTTTACTTATGTGTGTGTGTGTGTGTTTTTCCCATATAAATGACTGGTTGCTAGTGAACGTGGGACCCCAGCAACCATTTAAAGGAGAACTAAAGGAAAGTAGTAGGCAAAAAAATGCTACACATTAAAGGGCAGATTTATTAAGGGTCAAAGTGAATTTGAACTCGATTCGAGTTTTAATTAGAATTTGAGATTTATCATACTCTGGCCCTTTAAGAACTCAAATACGACTATTTGATCACCTAAAACCTGCCCATTACTGTATAAGTCAACGGGAGAGGTCCAGGAATCAATTCAGTGATGCTTGTAGCCTTCCTGATATGCAAGGTTTTTTTGTGTGTAAATTAGAATCGAGTTTTTACAATTCGAATTGAGTTAGATTAGAGTTCCCGGGAGTTCAACAAATTCGATTTTATTAATAAATTTCAGCTAGTCGAATTTTGAATTTATGGTAGTTTAGGGTAGTTTTAAAAAAAACACACATGAATTCAAAATGCGACCCTTGATAAATGTGCCTCCCGGGGTCGCTTGCAACTGCGCGGATACTTGCACTCAGAAATCACATTCATTAAGGGCTCTTACTCGCGAGTGGTTGTAGCTGCGCTTCCCTTCGTTCTGTTTTTCTGCGTTCAGCTGCAGGGGAGCGCAGGAATAGACGCATTACATTTTTTCCAATGGGGATGTACTCACACAGGCACATGTAGGCCCCCGAACGCAGGTTGAGACGCAACATGCTGCATTTTTCCTGCATTCGACGCCTACATGTGCCTGTGTGAGTACAGCCCCATTGGAAAAAATGTAATGCGTCTATTCCTGCGCTCCCCTGCGGCTGAACGCAGAAAAAACGCTCGTGAGGAAGAGCCCTAAGGGCCACTCCTGCCATGAGGCAAGCTGTGAACCTTGCCTCAGGCGGCAGCTAGCGGCCAGTTACAGGGGGCGGCAAAAAGTCGGTTTTAACCCAGAAATTTGGCTCCGCTAGTGCAGAGAGTGCTATTGCGATCATTGCATCTGGGCTGCTTGATCAGGCGGCATCACACAGTTGCACCTATTGATGCAAGAGAACCAGTGGCGTAACTGCTGGGGGTGTGATGGGATGCACGTCTGGAGGCTGGGACTGTGAATCTGGAGGAAAGGGGGCAAATTCTGCACCCGGGTACAGCTGCTGGCTAATCACCACTAAGGGGAACCCTAGAGCTACTGCCACCTCTAAACAGGCGGTAGCTAAAAGGTTCCCACATCAGCCGTTGTCAATCAGTGCAGTGCAGTTGGGCTAAAAAGGTGGCCTAAAAACATCCAAGAAAAGATATTGTAGAAGGCCTGGATTGTTAACGTTATAAGACTGCTGAACCTTTGTGCTGGTTCATTACATTCACTATATAAAATGCAGCATTTTTAGCCATATTAATTTTTAGGTTTTAGTTCTCCTTTAACAGTTGAAATTCCAAACCAGAAACCGGCAGGACAACATCAAAAAAAAAAAAAAATATTTAGAATACAATAATGGTTAAAGACCAACTGCAAGTTGCCTTACAACTACCCCTGTCTGAATTATAGGTTATAGGTAGAACCACCCCTTAAACCCACAGTATAAACACGTCTCAAAACACCTGCCAAAGATAAATAGAACCGGAGACCTAAAGCATATGAAATACACATTCAGTAATAAATTGGTTAACTATGGAAATATCTAAATTCATCATAAAGGAACAGCGATTAAATAAGGCAAAACACGGATGCCCTTAGACACATTTTCAAACTGCGAAATGCTGATGCAAACCTTGTATAAACATTGTGTAGGATGCATTCTAAACACCTTAAACGTTCTATAATCCTTGACAGCAATGTTCATATTATTGTGCATGGGGGAAGGAGATTTCCATGCACACGAGGTGACAGGAATGATTTAAAACTGCAAGAAACAATTGTGATCTCAGCGATACAAGAATGCTTGTGCCATCGGAAGCCTTAAAGATCACAAGAAAGCTGGTATTATGAGTAAAATACATTTGGCAGACTATATCTCATATCCGAAGCCTTAATACTGTCATTTCAAACCCCAGACTACAAACAAACGCTCACATCTAACAACTACAGGATCACTTTTATTACAAAGTTCCGACCATATTTACCAGCCCTTAGAAAGTCCTCCAGCCCCTAAAAACCTCATCCCTCCATCCCTAACAATTACAAACTCCCGGCCTGTATTAGAAATCGAATTACCTATGTTTTTTTTTTATTGTAGGCCTTCCGTTAAGATGTTTTAAGCCTTTAAATTATGCATTTATGTTGCTATTGAAAGTGAGATGTTTCACTTAAAGGGGAACTATCACGAAAATGAAAATTTAATATAAGCTTCCTCATACTGAAGTGAGAAACTTTCTAAATACCATCAATTAAATATTCTGCATAGTTTCTGAATAATCATTCATCTGACACCCAACTCCTGAATGAAGACAGAATGAGGAGAAACAGCTGCTGAGAGAGGGATAGTGAAGGTAAACTTGATTACTTCAGAAACAGAACATCATTTAATAATTTAATTGATTGTATTTAGACAGTTTTGTATTTTAGTGTAATGAAGCTTATATTAAATTAACATTTTTGAGATAGTTCCCCTTTTAATATGCAAGAAAAAACATAACTAAAACATCAGCACACAGTTCTTGACAGAACAGACACATTTTCAACCCATTTTAAATTCTGCCTCTTAATGGAATAATGTACCCCCTACTGCAAATACTAAGGATAATAAAAGTCACTGAGGAGTTCTGTGACCATATAAAGGCACAAGGCTGTGGGCTGAATTATACAGATCACGGTGGTATAAAAGCATACATCCCCACCTCTTAAACCCTTCCACCTGCTGCAAAATGCACAAGCAAGCATGGAGGAGTGGGAAGTGCGTTGATAAGAATCCATGTGCTTAAGAGCTGGACTCTGCTTGGAGGTGATTTTGAAAAAGCAAAGAAGAGAATTTCAATATTTCCTTCAAAATCAACCTACACTTAATGGAGCCTAAAAGACCTCAAAACACTTTTTCTAAGGTCTAGAAGATGGTGGAGCTCATAAATGGGAAAGTAGTAGATGCACAAAATGATGACAATAATGATGCAAACGCTAATATGCCATATGCCAGTGGTCCCCAACCAGTAGCTCGTGAGCAACATGTTGCTCTCCAACCCCTTGGATGTTGCTCCCAGTGGCCTCAAAGCAGGGGCTTATTTTTTGAATTCCAGGCTTGGAGGCAAGTTTTAGTTGCATTAAAACCAGGTGCATTGCCAGACAGAGCCTCAATGTAGGTTGACAATCCACATAGGGGCTACTTAATGTCCAATCACAGCACTTATTTGGCACCCGAACATTTTTCATGCTAGTGTTGCTCCACAACTCCTTTTACTTCTGAATGTTGATCACAGGTTCTAAAGATTGGGGATCCCTGCCACATGCACTTATTTTGGAGCTCTACCTTCCTCTACAACCACTTTCTGTTTAAAATGTCACCTCAAAAGAGCCAATTCGATGTTCCCTGAGCCAAGCAGCTGGTATGTCTACGATTTGCCCACGTACACTATATAAATGGGTCATTGTACCCAATAGGTGGCCTCAAGCCGTGACCATCAACCTGTGGCTTTTGCTGACATTTACGTGCAATCAGAATGCAGGTAAGTGGTCATTCTGAAACTGCTCCAGGTTGACAATTACTAGCCTACAGAATAGAATACAGCACGGTTATAGAGAGACAAGCTCGATTGTGCCACTCAAATGCATCAACACTGACAGTCTAAATTGCACTCCATTTTACCCATCCAGATATAATATGCATGACATACACACAGACCTTATACCTTTGTTCTAGAAAACACCCTCCAGCATGTTCTTTGACTAAGCTGAATACTACTTCTAATAATGACACTCCTGGAGTACCCACGTATTAAACAAAATCTTAGTAAAATATAGAAGTAGCTCTGAAATCAAAAATGTCAGAGGTTTAGAATTTTCCTTGTAAATAAAAACCAGCATTGCGTTGAGACCAACTTCTTCTTACATAAAATGTGAACATTCCCTTTGAAAAGTAGAGTGTTTTTAATACAGTACTTAACACTAAAACTGCAATTAGACATTGTTAAGAGTTTATTCTTACTTGTCATAATTCCACAATGCCGTGTTTTGATTTTGAATTTTTATTTCACTTTCTTGCTTCTACATGAATACAACATAAACCAGATATCGTCAAGGGTGAATATGATTTTTTTAAATCCTCTATTCTCTGATGTCAGAGATGGAAACCCTGAAAGACAGACATCATTTGGTGACTCTCATAACAATTTCTTTAGGCAAGCAGTTTCATTCCAAATTCAATAATCTATATTTAACAACCACTGTATGTAATAATTCTGACCAGCAGGGATTGGAAAAAAAAAACTGGAGTGAGTTCCTTTTTGTGCATTTAAAAACATCTGGTTCCCTGATGTGCTAGTCTTTGTGCCTTATCTCAGGGTAAAAAGGACCCACGCCTCATTGTTCTTTGCTCAGATATATTGCAGTGATCGTTCTGAGCCATACTGGAGTAACACGCAGCGTTTCGTGTCAGTAAAAACAAGTTCATTAAGAAATATCGAACTTCGGTGGAGAAAGCTGGTTTGGAGATGTGTTCTCAGCCAGATAATTCCTTCCAGTTTTGTCAAGAAATTCCAGCAATGGAATCTCCAGCTCACAATGTGATCCTTAAAAATGGCACACTAGAAAAAGATTGGTATGAGGCAGTAAGAATGGAAGAAGTTCCACTGTTTAAGGCCACCTACGTACTGAGCGGTGTCCCTCCTTACTGGTAACACTGGGATCGTTATTTATGTGATCTGCAGTAAAGTCTGACTGATGGACTTCTGATCCCAGCATCCTGTTAGCCCTCATTTAAACTAAAAATTATCCAAAAAAACATTCCAGGTCATGTCATACCCACTCTTGCACCGGACGTTTATAATAGGTTACGTTCTGTTGGACCCCTTTGTTCTTAAATTGGAATATAGTATATACCAAGACGAGGATACACAAGGACAATATACATGGGATGACCACGGCTATAGCGTTTACTGTACTGGGCACGTCGTTGATGGTGACCATAATATCCACATCGTCGTGAGGCAGTTGACGGTCTTTACTGTTGTCGACTTCTTTTTGGTTACAGCCCATCCAGTCTTTGACAATCGAACGGGGGTAGCCTGGCTCCACAGTTAGCCTTTGGTTATCAAATTTCCAATACTCTCTTCCTTTATAGAAATATGTGTATGCTGTGGGGAAGAGAAAACACTGATGTCACTTTGAAGCAAAATCAGAGCTGAATCAAAAGGAAAAGAAAACAAGTAATTTTTGGAACTGTCCCCCCCCCCCTCGAATAAGTAAATTTATACAAATCTTCTTTTTAAACATGTTTGAAATTACTTATGACTATTGATCTGAGGGCCAAATTAGTATACAATGTCAATGGACATGAATCTTAAACATGAACTAACTCAGTCAATGGCCAAACAAATTAACCAACAACCATGAATAGAATCTGCTCTATCCCAAATAGATTACCACTGGAATGTTTCATTTTTTTCTATAGTATATATTTGTATATTTTGTAACTAGTATAATTGGCACCGAATATAAGTCCATGTGTGTCAAGCTTTTAGCCTGGTCATGCTTAGGTTTTTGCTTTACAGTGTCAAAAGTGAATTTTATTTACTTTATATACTGTATATACTATATAACTGCTGTTACTTACATCCTTCTTTGCTCACAAAAGCTCCTTGAGGTGATTCTGGAATTCCTTTCCATATTGTGATTGGCTTGGGGTACCCTGGATCTGCTGCTCTTTTTTCTTCATTGTATCTCCAGTATCGGTCTCCCTTAAAGAAGTAGGTTTTGCTAAAGGTCTCCCAGCGCAAGGCCATGTCTATTCCTTCCCGCGGGAGACAGCTTCCCAGCTCCACAAGGCTGTGGGGATAACCTGGCTCAGCTGTGACCTCCTTGAAGACCCAGTACTTGTCTCCTGCAATAGAAAAAAATCCAAGCTACTGTGTATAACTAACTGATGACAAGTGAAATGCAAACACTACAAATAAATCAAAATGCCCAACTAAAGAGAAAAGCTGATTATTAAAGCAAATTGGAACATTTAAGGTCATTGAGTCTACAGGTGTATTGTAATGAAGGCTTAGGCAAATCCAACATTAATAAATGGTTGTATAACAAACAGTATGGAGTATACATAAAGTTGTCTCTGCATTTATCCTGTTTTACATTCTGTCGTATTATACATGAAACCTTTACTGTATTACTGTACCTTTACTGTGTTTATACAACCATGTGTTCTGGGGCCATCGTGTATGGAACTAGTGCTACATTTATCCTACTATATTCTGTGGGGTATTGTAGATAAATTACACCTCTATTTATTCTTCCATGTGTTCTGGGTGCATTATATATAAAATAAAACAGTATTTATCCTGCCATGTGTTTTGAGATATATGATATTGGCCTTGTCATTCGTTATACATGTAATTGACACTACCCTTCTGCTGCAAAGTGTTCTGGAAGGTGTGTTGCATGAAATTGCAACTATATTTATCCTGCCATGAGTTTCAAAAACACAAAAGTCCCCCTCTGCTTATGATTGAGTGTGATTAGCCCCAGACACTCTACTTCGCTAAACATACATATTCAAAACATAATATTTCTAAATCAGACAAATGGTCAAATACTTGAGGCATGTAAAATATCATTGACTGAAAAAGCAGTAGAACGGGCAGGATACAAAATGTGAAAGGCATAGAAGAAAGCTGATGTAGAAAGCAGAATACAGTGAACAGAACCCAGCCATGGGGGGGGGGGGCAAGAAATAAAATTCTGAACAAATGTCAACAAGAGGGCAGAAAACATAACAATGGGCTAGATCCAAAAACAGTTAAACAGAAGGGTAAAGAGGATAAAGAGAGTTAATGTGGAAACCAGGTATGAATGACAAGAAGCAAGAGGAGAGGACAGAAAAAGGACGGGATAAATGCAACAGAAAAAAAGGGGAGAGCTCAAGCAAGAGGAGGGATGATGGGAACTGTTACACAGTACGGGAAAGAGGAGAAAGGGTAATGATACAGAACAGTGGCTTGTAGTAGTATTAGTGTACAATGGGAAACCAGAAACGGAAGAGGAAGAAGCAAGAGGTAAAGAATATAGACTCTGAGAATTGAAAAAAAAGGGGATGGGAAAATGTAAAAGGGCATTATTAAAGCACATGCCTTAAGGGAAGAGAAATATGTTTCAGCCAGTAATTCATTCACTTACCTTTGAAAAAAACAAACTTGCCATCCGACCGTTCGTAAGCTGCATCTATTTTAGGTGGAAGTCCTTTCCAGAACTGTTCAATCTGCATTGGGTAACCTTCCTGTACCTTGTTGTTACGAAGGCGCCAAAACCAACGATCCTACAAAAAAAGAGTTTCTATCATTCACCAGTTTCTACAAAATGGAACTCCAAAACACAATGTTCTACAGTAGCCTAAGGCACTACAGTATTGCTTCAAGTACCTTAAAAACAAACATTTCTCCTCTAAAGAGAGCCACGGTATTAAAATTTCCATCACATATATTTGGCCTGGAGCCTGTACTGGGTGGCTTGTCTCCGAGAGGCGGTCGTGGTGGCCTTGGCTGCCTTTCATGTTTCCTTTCAGAGGTGGAATGGATCCGTCGTGGTGGGAGAGTGGGAAGAGGTCTGGTCGGCTCCATGGTTTCTGCAGGGGGCCCTGGAAGGCATGAAATAATATTACATAGTTAAGTAGAATTAAAAAAAAGATCTAATTCCATAAAGTTCAACCCCTCCAAACACATATGAACACATATTTATACCGACCCATCTATACAGTCCCATATATAAAATATATACTGTACCAATATCTATACTAATTGTAGATTTTAGCATCACAATAGCCTTGGATATTATTCTTGACCTAGAAATCAACCAAGCCATTCTTAAAAGCATTAACAGAACCGGCCATCACAACAACATCCGGCAGTGCATTCCACAACCTCACGCATACCTTCCAACTGTCCCGATTTTCTCGGGACAGTCACTATTTTGACAGTCCCCGGATTGTTCCGACTTTCTCTTTGATCTCCTGCACTGAACAGGCAGAAAAGGATACAATGTTTCTAACTTAATTGGCTTTTGGCAGAGAGCAGAAATTCAGCTCTTAAATTTTTTGCCGCCCCTTTTAACTGGCCACTCACTGCTGCCTCTAATGTATTATAGATCAATTGTCAATTTCTAATGTGTTAGAAACTGACAACTAATAACACTTGGCATTCAAGTTATGCTAGGACCAATCACAGTACATGATATAACTTTTTGGTGGTATGCTTCCATAATACGTAAGTATGGAAACATTATTGGACAAGTTGAAATATATAAAACTATTGCAATATGCTGGAAGAACACCAGATGGCGCAGAGTTTTCACTATTTTGCTAGAGAAGATAATTCCTTCACACGGCTCATAGGATCATTTTCATATGATTGATAAAGTGAAAATGATTATGATCAAGTTGCTGTCGCTAATACAATGTTCTCATATACTTATCACTAACCAATCATTTCTTCTGGTCATTTAACCCGTAAAAGGATTAAAATCTCAAATCTCCCTTTTTTAAACTGTGCTTTACTACCTTAAACACTGTCTCCACAGAGCAGCTTCCTCCTATGTCTCAACATGCGGTGCTTCATTTCTACACTACAGGGGTTATTTATCAAAATCCGAATTTATCTCATTATTTTCTGAAATATACTTCGACCAAATCCACATGGGCTTTTCCCCCTATTTATCAATACATTTTCCCGAGAAATTCCAGTGCAGGAAAAAATTCGAAAAAAAAAAATCTAGGAAAAATTGTATAAAAATTCAAATTGAACTGATTTTTGGGCCGAAAATTCAGATTTTTTTCAGATTTTTGCCCGAAAACCACAAAATCTTTGGATTTTTGCACGAAACCCAGGGCAGATCAGGATATCTTCAGGACTTCTCCCATTGACTTATATACAACCTCGGCCGGATTTTCAGATTCTGACTTTTTATTAGGGATGCACCGAATCCACTTTTTTGGATTCGGCCATACCCCCGAATCCTTTGAGAAAGATTCGTCAGAATACCGAACCGAATTCGAACCCTAATTTGCATATGCAAATTAGGGATGGGAAGGGGAAAACATTTTTTACTTCCTTGTTTTCTGACAAAAAGTCAAGCAATTTCCCTCCCACCCCTAATTTACATATGCAAATTAGGATTCAAATTCGGTTTGGCCAGGCAGAAGGATTCGGCTGAATCCGAATCCTGCTGAAAAAGGCAGAATCCTGGCCAAATCCCGAACCGAATCCTGGATTCGGTGCATCCATAGTTTTTATTTCACGAAAAATTATTGTAAAAAAACCTCCCGCTATGTAATATTTATTAACCATAAGCTCATCTTTTAGATTGTCATCTCATTTGCACAGGGTCCTCTTTACCTGCTGTATCAATTAGAGGTTGTTTTTATATATAAATCTGCACTTTATAAATACATATTAATTGTGTTAATGATCACAGTAAAATGTACAGCCCTGTGATATAAATAGAACTACACTTCCAAGATAACAAGAGTTCCAGATATTGTGCAGGACAGAACAGTACGTTACATATTGCTTTCATATATATGAATTTCAATAACAGCAGAAACCTTGCAAACACATTTATTTCGAAAGCTTTATGTACCCACAAACTCTGCTGTACCCAGCATGAAATAGAGCAATTTCCCTTTATAAGAGGGCGTTTAACGTTTCCATTTCCCTATAATGAGAGTAATTTCGGCTACAGCTATTCCTGGGAACGCAGGATTTTTAAGGCTGCAAACCCTCTGTGATAGTCACGCATTTCTGGGTAAAATATCACAACAACAAAGAGTTTGGCCATTTGCAGCTTTTCTTTCTTTTGAAATTTAAATTTGTGCAGACTGCCTTTTTTTTGTATAGAACTATTTTTGGATGCCTCAATTTTGGAAATCAACTTTTTTTTCCAGGAATGCTTAACTTCGATTACAATTGGTATTTTTTAATTCAGCAAGCTAAAATGCCTTTAACGGATGTGTATGGATATACAGACACTGGTTTTAATTGTAATTACAAGTACATTTTAAATTACTGAAAATTAATGTATATTGGAAAGTTAAATATTCTTGTATCATGAAAAAAAATTGAAATTTTTGGTTCACTTATTATGAAATTTAAACAGATAGAATATGCAAATCAGTGGCATAACATTTTCACTTGCAAAAACTATTTGGGGGCTCCTCCTCTATGCTCCAGCTACCCTGTCCCTCCCATAAATATACTTGTCTGTGTTGGCTCCCACAAATAGTTACATAGTTCCATAGTTAAATTGGGTTGAAAAAAGACAAAGTCCATCAAGTTCAACCCCTCCAAATGAAAACCCAGCATCCATACACACACCTCTCCCTACTCTCACATAAATTCTATATACCCCTATCTATACCAACTATAGAGCTTAGTATCACAATAGCCTTTGATATTATGTCTATCCAAGAAATCATCCAAGCCATTCTTAAAGGCATTAACTGAATCAGCATCACAACATCACCCGGCAGTGCATTCCACAACCTCACTGTCCTCACCACCACCTACACTTCTTCATATGAAAGTTGTTTTCCTCTAGTTTGAATGGGTGGCCTCTGGTACGGTAAATAGGGTGACTAAAGAAACAAATGCAGGGAAGAAAAGTTACAGATAGAAAGTAAAGTAGGACAAGATGTCTCTAGCAGGCACGTGGCTACAACAGAACAAAATAGCCGTATCTGGCCTTTGGCCTCCAGTTGGACATTCTTACTTGATATTACTGTTGGCCAACATGCATGCATTCAGTAGTTTAAGTTCAAACGAATCACCCACCACAGCACGACATGGAAGGGCCACCAGTTAGATAAGGGGGTATAAAAAGCCATACGGATGGTAGAGAAACAAACCTTTAATACTGGGCTAAGATCCAACAAGCCTGCATCCATTGTCTTTTTGCAAAACGCAACATATACATTCAATTTCTCTCCTCATCTGCAGACTGCCAGAGGCCGTTGTAGGGCCGAGAAAAATCTTGGAATTAATAGGCAGCTTGGCGGCTCCAGTAATGATAAGCCCTGTGCAAAATGTCAGCACAGGCTCCCAAATATAGATAAGAGCCATGCTTTCATGGCACTTATGCTTTAAACGAAAATTATGATTACCTGGTCCTTTAATGACCTTTTCTATCTTGAAATTCAAGCTTCTGGAAGAATCTGCGGTCTACCAAGACAGTGCAATTGAGGTCAACTGCAATTCCCAGCATTCACCCCTACGTACAGCTAGAATGGTGGGAGCTGTAGTTCTAGCAGCTGGATCTAATTTCCTAATCTAGACAGTTTTGTCGATACTGTGCTTTATTTTACAGCAACGGACTGGTCCCTCTAAGGAGCCCTCTAAAGAAGTTCCAGTCAGACTGACATATAAGGTTAACATTTGACTGTAGATTTACAATTTAGCATGTCCTCCCAACTATAGGATACCATCACTGTAATATTGAAAAACTGGAAAAAAAACAAATTCACATGACTCACCAAGTACTGGAAGGTGCACCACCCAGAGCCTTCAGCTAGGTGAGTGGATCAAATTGTATTGCTGTAGAACAGGCACTCAAAGAGCAGTCTTCCAAACAGATGAGTAAAATCCAAAGATAGTTTATTTAATTGCACATACAGGTAGCCTTTCATGTTCAACAAACACTTGTTCATAGGCCGATGGTTATATGGTAACTGTAACCCTGTTATTAGCTAAGGGAAGACCCAACCACATGTTTGACCAAAATGAGGGACCTAACATTGAAAAGAATGAAGACCTCTGTCTTAGAGACTTGTCCATTGTGACAGTCTCCACACCATACATATTACGTCTGACCTGCTTAATGACATATACAAAAGAAACGCCCGCCGCTTGGTGATGTTATTTGGCATAACCAAAACTCGATTATCTTTATGACTCATAATAATGACATCATAAGCAACAAAACCTCTCTTCGTGTTCTCTTTGGGAGGGGTAGAAATGGACACATTTATGCTCTGTCCACTTTGTTACATCACAGGGATGATCACGCCAATTCTTTCATATTGTCACACCACGGACTGGTTCCTTAAAGGAACAGAAAGTGTCATGTATTGTTGCCCTGCACTGGTAAAACTGATGAAAAATGGTACAGATTAAATAGAGGATAACAGATATCATTATGTTCTACAGAGCTTAATTGCTATCTGCTGTGTAACCTGAGCCTTTTCTCCATTGCTACACAGCTACACATTTATATAAACAATAGTAGAGTTTCTGAAGCAAACACTGCAGTTTTACCAGTGCAGGGTAACACTGCATTATATTTGTATTACTTTATAACACTTTCATTTTTTGATGTTACTGTTCCTTTAAGCCTACAGTATGTCAAGCAAGCAACACGCAATGGTTATCTTCTCAAAACAATGAAAGCCAGGGCTTTATGATCATGTGTCCCAAATGCTAACACTGCTATCCGATACTTCAAGATCTCCAGTCAGGAGTTGTCTGCAAACAAGCCAGTGTGGCGGCCATGTTGAATCTCTGGCTGGCAAGAGGAAGAGTCAAGAGCCACCAGCCATCTGTATGAAGAGATTCTGACTGACTTCCCCTTGTGTCCTACTTGTCTCCCAGGCTATGTTCAGGCTTTGGGTATCTCTTTTATCACATTACGCCATGTGACTGCAGCCTAAAGCAGGCAGATAATTGTGACAAGTGTACCAGTCTGTTCTGAGGCATGGGGAAAAGGAACATGAGGTAAGCACCACCAGGGAAAACAAAATACGAAGCTCCAGAGCAAAATGGCTGCCATTATCTTTTACAGAGACATCTCCGTACAAGCGATGAGATTATATCAGGCAAACAAACCGTGCGTTCTCCCACAGTTCACCTGAGGTGAAAGCAGAGACACAAAGAACACCACAGCCTTGTCGGAGAATAGTCAAATGATCCCTAACGGCCTCATTATAAACAACAGCAAAACTGCCTCGCCTGCATGCATGCCTTTGTGGAGATCCGTGCTAGGAAGGAGGGTAGACAGCCTGACCCAAGAGGTTGTGCTCGTTTGATGGATTTAGAACAAGGGCTGGGAAAGGCTTTCATGTTGTTTCTGCAGACATAACATTGGAATATTACATATAAATTAGGGATGCACCGAACCCACTATTTTGGATTTGGCCGAACCCCTGAATCCTTAGTTAAAGATTCGGCCGAATACCAGGGAAACCCTGACCCGCACATCACTAGTATATACATATAATACTGTGAAGCAATATTGTCAGTCACATTCTTGAACCAATAAGAACAAAGTATATTGCCATATAACAAACAAGTTGAGAAGTTCCAGCTCTGCTCCACATGGCTGCATCATCCCTGAGCCATAGGGGCAAATTCACTAAACGACGAAGCGCCTAACGATAGCGTGAATGCGCCAGCATATCGCATTTTAGTTAATTCGCAGATTCGCTAACGGACGCTAGCGTAAATTCGCTAGTGTTACTTCGCACCTTTACGCCTGGCGAATTTGCGCAACGGACGTAACTACGCAAATTCGCTGACGCGCGAATTATTCTGAACGCTACCTTTTACTCCAGACTTCCTTCGCCACCTCAGACCAGGCGAAGTACAATAGAGTAGATAGGGATTGCTTCAAAAAAAGTTAAAAAAATTTCTAAGTCCCAAAAAACCCTGGCCTTTTTTCATTTTTTATGGGTGATAGGCTGAAAAAGAGCGAAAAATGTTTTGGGGCTACCCTCCTTCCCCCCTACATTTCCTAACTAATGGCAACTTAACTATACAATGGGCACATGTGTAAGGCAAAATAAAAATTTTATTTGCTGTTTTGAAGGTTTCCCAGGCTTGTGTAGTGCTGCTACATATACCTCCATTGTAACTTGAATTTGGCACCGTATGCAAATTAAGCATCGCTATCGTAACTTTGCTTTGCTTGGCAAATTAACGCTAGCGCAACTTCGCAAACTTACGCTTCCCCTGAGCACAACTTCGGATTTTAGTGAATTTGCGTAGCGCTGGCGAAAATACGCCTGGTGAAATGCGGCGAAGCGGACGATGGCGCAACAACGAATCTTAGTGAATGTCCCACATAGTATCTGGCCTACTATAGAGGGCGCCCTCTAATGTCCCCTGTGCTGCATAGTAATAAACATGAACAAACGTTTCCTAAAAGGGCTGCTGTTAAACATTACAGGTTCCTAATTGGAAGTTCTTACAAATGGCTGAGAAATATAATGCTGCACTTATAATGATTGTAGTGAAAGAAAAGTATGCAAAACATAAATATGATAATTTTCAGTACTATGGCTATTCTTATTATAGTAATCTGCTTGTGTGGCCATTTTGATTAAGGGCATTCCTGCTGTTTTGCCATTGTCTTCATTCATTCCTGTTTACCTCTGCCTGTATAAGCTGAGAGCAATTATGGGACAGGCCACACCTACCTGCCATGTTGTAATAAATGTAGCAGAAGCAGGGGTGTAACTACAGAGGAAGTAGACCCTGCAGCTTAAGGGGGACCAGGAGGTAAAGGGGCCCCATGAGACCCTAATTCATATACAGTTTCAATAAATATTGGTAAAACAAGTCAACCTCTAAACATTTTGGGGGCTTGAAAAATAATTTGCTGTGGGGCCCAGTAATATCTAGTTACACCACTGAGTCCAGAAGTTACTGTGCTTGTCTGGCTGCTTTGCCTGAACTAACACAGCAGAATCATTTAATCCACTACCAGCCAGTTTATCATATTACAGCCTAACCCATCATTATAATAGGTCTAATATCCCTTCAATGATGTCTGACAAACTCTCAAGAGTCAGTTATAAGTTTTGTATATGATTTTTAGGCTCCAATGTCTCCTCCTAGCCGTAATCTTGCACCAGTTAGCTTTTAGTAGTCCTGCCCTGATGTAAAACAGCTAAATAACCCACTGGCGGATGGAGTTCAGCAGCACAGTCTTGTTGAAAAATTCTGAACTCACTCTAAGGAAAATACTATTTTTCTAATTATATTATTGTATGACATGCACTTGTATTGCTGCTGGGCAAGGAACTGCACAGTTCAGATTAGACAGTATTAATTATACAATGTCCCTAAATAGTGATGGGCGAATCTGTGCCGCGAAATTCGTGACACAGTGAAAAATTCACAAAATTCAATGGGCGTCAAAGTAATTTTGACGCCTGTCAATTTTAACGCGAGCTATAATTTTTATACGTGCAACTATTTGGTCCAAATTCATTAAAGTCATGAATAATTTTGTCATGCAACAATTTTTATGCAATTTTTTTTTGATGCATGGATTTTTTGCCAGCGATGTGACGGCATTTTGCGGCAAAATATGGTAATTCGCAGCGAATTTGTGTCTGCGCGGATTTTTATACTATCCCTAATCACCAAGGCTACACATTGTACTACATAAACTTTAGGGGTCTTTTATGACCACAGTTACCATGTTGTTTTAACCACAATGCAGAATGCAGGTGAGATGTGTGACACAATTGCATCCAATGTATTACAATTTGCACAATTATATTGTGTTCTGACACTAATCAGACCCAATTGCTTTTTTCTAATTCTGGGTGTCGTCATTACTGATGTGACATGCGTGTGACATGTGCGCAGTTGTGCTCTCTGCACTAGTGTTGTGCCCCCCCCCTCAACCCACTTTGATGTGAAAGGGGTAAGCACTGGGCAGGGATGGCATCATTAGAGCACTTTTGTTATAAATGTAAAGCATTGTGCAGATTGTTGCTTCTATATAAATAAATTATGATCCCCTAAAATTGCCCCTGCCTACATGACCCCTTTTGTTTGTACACAGTACTCAGGAGTGGCTGCTCATATAACCTACGTATCATACTATATAGAATATGTGTGCACATCATCAGTCCCACATCCAGGGCCGCTTCTGCCATGAGGCAAGGTGAACTCCTTGCATCAGGCAGCAGCGAGCGGCCAGTTACAAAGGGCGGCAAAAAGCCGCCTCTTGTAACTTTAAGAGCCGAACTTCCGGGTTTTAATGCACTATCGATACTGCCCCCTGAAACCCGATCCGACGCTAATTTTTAAGCGCGGAGCGGGAGAGGAGGGGGGCGGCATCTGGGTTGCTGCCTCAGGCGGCAGCAGCCCCAGAATCGGCGCTGCCCACATCTCTGGCTAAAACTATTATGTAGTAGTTGAACTATAGCTAAGCACATTATTAAGAGACTACTAAAAGCTAACTGGTGCAAGATTACAGCTGGGAGGAGACATTGGAGCCGAACAATCATATACAAAACTTATAACTGACTCTAAGAGTTTGTCAGTTATCATTGAAGGGATATTAGACCTATTATAATGATGGGTTAGGATGTAATATGATAAACTGGCTGGTAGTGGATTAAATGATTCTGCTGTGTTAGTTCAGGCAAAGCAGCCAGACAAGCACGGTAACTTCTGGACTCAGTGGTGTAACTAGATATTACTGGGCCCTACAGCAAATTATTTTTCAGCCTCTCAAAATCTTTAGAGGTTGACCGGTTTTACCAATATTTATTGAAACTGTATATGAATTAGGGCCTCATGCCCCCCCTACAGCTGCAGGGTCTACTTCCTCTGTAGTTACACCCCTGCTTCTGCTACATTTATTACAACATGGCAGGTAGGTGTGACCTGCCCCATTATTGCTCTCAGCTTAGACAGGAAGAGGAACAGGAATGAATCATAACACAATGGCAAAACAGCAGGAATGCCCATAATCAAAATGGCCACACAAGCATACAATAAGAATAGACATATCACCTAATATGCCTTGTAGTGTGCTTTGTGTATGTATGTATATGTATATATATATATATATATATATATATATATATATATATATCCAGTATACTGGATATTGTGAGTTGGTCCCTAAGTTGCAGAACAGAAAATAATATGCAGAATAGAAAATAATATGGGGAGCTACTGGGGCATGTTCCGAAGTAAAGATCTTCCCTGCTAAAGGGCTGTGGTTGTCTTGGGACCCTACAGAACCCTAAAAACATAATGTTCAACATTTCAACCATACATCTTTCTCAAGTTTTAGTACTCCAAAGACACCTAACATGATCAGTTCATCACTTTACAGTACTGCTGCCTGTCCATGAAACAAAGAACAGGATTATATACATTCACAGTTTCTCAGGATCACTTTCACTTTTCTGGTTAGTGTTGACACTTTACAGTCACTTGAATCAGCATGAAGATATGCAGAATATAGAAGAAAAAAAGAGAGAAGGCTTACAACTGCTGCGGTGTTACCAAACACAGCCAACACATCGCTGTTAAAGGTTCCATTATTGAATGAAACTAGGTTACTGTTTGTTCATTTTTAATTATCCTACTCAGAACATAAACTGACAGTTATATTGTTACGGGAAACCCAATTACCCTCGATTATTATTAGAGATACAGCTAAGATTGAACTAAATATCCCTTTAATGGGATATAATGGCCGATTATTTGAACGCAGGTGAAAGGTTATTTGACAGTGTATTGCTGCCTGAATACAGGCAAGCTCCAAACAGCAATCTATCCACATAAATGACCCGCCAACCACAAGCGCAATCTGTAAGATGACTCCTGCTTTCAGCACAAATGATCATAGCAAGCAATCTATCAAGATTCCAGGAGCGTCATGCGTCCTGTTCCTGGAGTGTATAAAATCAATATTATTCCAATATTCTCAGAGCCAGCTGCATTTTCTGACGTCACAAGGTTCTAAAATAGAATGTTTGTCTGAATGCTGCACAGCTATTGGCTGACAGACACCAGTGCCCAGCCAATGGCAATGCAAAGCAATGGGGACGTAATTTTTTCTGTTTATTCTTTGCAACTGCAAGTCACCCATTGTCCTTAGGGAGAGAAGTATTGATGGGATGGAAACAGCAAGAGATAAATAAACGTGAGAAAATCTCATGGAGGCTTTCATGGAATGAGCAGTGCAAAATAATGGTAGAAAATGGGAAAGAAGCTTCGATCACACTATGCAAATCAGGGAGAGAGAGAGAGAGAGAGTGTTCATCAAATTATTAAAATTATTTTGTTTTTCTCTGTAATAATAAAACAGTACCTAGTATTTGATCCCAATTAATTAAACCTTATTAGAGACAAAACAATCCTATTGGGTTTAATTAATGTTAGTAGACTTAAGGTATGGTGATCCAAATTATGAAAAGACCCCTTATACATAAACCACGGGTTACAAGCATTCTGGTGAGGGACTTCCATAGTGTTTTCCGTTGACAGTACAGAGTGCGAGTATCGCTATAATATAGGGTTTCCACCAGTCCCATTTTGACCCGGACAGCCAGTTTTCAATAGGACTTGAAAAGTCAAAACTGCCTGGCCGGTTTTCAGAATTAGGAAAACCGCGCCGGTTTCTTCTAGATTGACATGACGATCAACTGAATGCTACGTCATAACCCTGCCACGTGAATTCACCTGGACCACCACATGATGTGACCTGCCAGCCCCCCTGCCTGGACAATGGCCCAGCAAAAGGTGGCAACCCTACTATAAGAGGAGCTGCCGCTTTGGTTCCCTTAGATGCGGGGTCCCCAACCTTTTTTATCCGCGAGCCACATTAAAATGTAAAAGAAGATGGAGCACAACATAAGCATGCAAAAAATACCTGGGGTGCCATATATGAGCTATGATTGTCTATTGGTAGACTGGTAGCCTACAAGACACTCTATTTGGAAATACACCTGTTTTTTATGCAGCTAAAGTTTGTTTTCAAGCCAGGAATTCAAATATAAGCACCTGCTTTCAGGCTCCTAGGAGCAACAATAAATCGGTTGGTGAGCAAGATGTTTGAGCCACTGGTTGGGGATCACTGCCTTACACAGTACAGTATGAGGGTATAGTTTATTGTGTTCCTAGAACATTTCTTCTATGGATATTTGCATTTATATATTAAGCAGGTGCTGCCATACTGGTTCCCTTAGCCAGTGCATTGTGAGGGTATAGTGTTTGTTTCCACAAGACATTTCTTCTCTGAATATTTATATTTATACATAAAGATGGCGATCTATAAATACATACATTCTATAGAAATACACCTGATAATGTAATGGGGCTGTCCACCCCCCAGGCATGTAAAATAACAAATTCCCATAACCTGCCACTTTGGCTAAGCCACCCATATCAGGTTTAACAAGTGTAAATATGGCAGCTGGGAGGCATGCTTAGATATGACTGTAAGAGTGCTCACCTTGAAAATGAGGACAGTGGGCAGTTCCAAGCAGTAATAGCTTGCTGGATAACCTCTCATTCTAGAGGCCAGATTTGTAGAACAATCCAAGAAGTACTCGCACACCCTGGCCCTCCCGAAAGGTAGAGATCTCTGGTGCACAGCAAAATGGAGGAAACGGCAACCTCACAATCAAATGGCGACAAGAAGTTCACCGGCACACAGGTAATGCAAGCAGGTTATACCTTGCTGTTTATTGCAGCATGCAACGTTTCGGGGTTATCGCCTTTATCAATGCTTGATAAAGGGGGTAACCCCGAAACGTTGCATGCTGCAATAAACACTTAGCAAGGTATATCCTGCTTGCATTACCTGTGTGCAGGTGAATTTCTTGTCGCCAGATTTAGAGTCTACCAGGACCCACAACATCTCTAAGCACCAAGCTTTCCGCTAACAAAGCAAGCAATGTCTCACACACAGTTTTACAGCAATCTAGATTTATTTAGGTATATACTGTAGCTATTTTAATAATGATTAGCAGCCTTCTTTCATTTTGCAAACATAACATAACCAAAAACATGCAGTTGACAGTCAGTGTTCCAAATGGAAAACTACTTACCATAGATTTTCTGGATTCCCTGTAAATCATCCTGGGGAAGCTTGAAATTATGAGTTTCCATGTACTGGTAGAAAGGAGCCATGATTGCACTGGGATCATTGGAATGTTCCAATCCTAAGGCGTGGCCAAGCTCATGAACAGCAACTAGGAACAGATCATTTCCTAGAGAGAGTGCAGAACATTCCAGATTTTTGGCAAACAACATATTTATCAAACTGCCAACCACTAACCCAGACAAATCCCCTTTGCTGTAAGTCCCACCACCTTGAGGGTCAGAACTGAGGACTCTCCTTTATCATCTGAGAATGTAAGAAAGCTGAATGAAATCATGTGTTTTATGCAAGTTGATTAGTGGCAGTTTGTAAAGGTGAAGAAATGTCTAACAAAATAAAAACATCAGAACTCAAGGAGTGTTTATCTAGCAGCTGTAGTAGAAAGCTAGCTACAGATGTACATGACTATATGTTAGGTCAAACTCTCAGACTAGACCAACCAGGACCTCTTGCTCAACTAATGTCCCTAACATCCAAATAAAACATGTCAGGGAGCTTCAGCTGATGCCCTGATCCCAGTGTCGGACTGGGACACCAGGGGCCCACCAACAACCCTTAGACCTGGGGCCCACCCAAACACCTTTAGACCAGGGGCCTGTTGGAGGATGGCCATGAAATAAGCCAAATATTTAGAAGTAGGAGGGCCCACTGACACCTTGGCCCACCGGGAGTTTTCCTGGTATCCCAGTGGGCCAGTCCGACACTGCCTGATCCACAAAAAATGCCTATTGGCATATCAGATCTGTCAGGTCAGGACTGTCATTTGAATGGTTTTCAGGACAGTCTATCCAAACTGTCTCCCCTCAAAATGTACATACATGATGGACAGGCAAATGGTCCGGTTACACATCAGTGTGAATTCAGTAAATTCTAAGTCTGAATTAACCTAAAACTGGCTCATTAGGATGGAAGACGTAGCTGATACTCTGTATTCTGCAAATTTCAAAAAAAATTTCCAGTAAGTTAAAACTTTTAAGCTTTGGCCTCCTGATAACAAGAAAGTTATATGTGTCTTTATAAAACATGGCTCAGCACCATCAAATGCCATAGCCTCAGCATGAACACCTACCATCATGATTGGAGTTCCCAAGAGTCCAAGGTTCATCAGAGTCAAAATGTGTATCTCCTCCTATACCCGGGCCAGGAAAGTAAGCGTGTGCCAGGAATCCGCCTTCTCCATCAAATGGAGAACTGTCTCCATGAAAACCAGAAGCAAAAAATATCATGATATCCGCCTCTTTCCTTTCATTTTTGATCTCTGAGTAGGGAATTTCTTCAAATGTTAGAGGAGTCACCTTCTGCCACACGTCAAACGCCTGACGGATCGCTTTCCTGGTGTCAAGCTCTCCTACTTTAGGGGTATAGTTGTGTATACTGAAAGAGAAAATCATAAGCAATATTACAGTAACATCAAGTAACATTTTAGCCCAAAGACAGTACAACGCAGAAGATAATACAGCAGTTCCCCAAATTGCCTTTAAAGGGGTTGTTCAGCTTCCAGTTAAGTTTTAGTATGATGTAGAGAGTAATATTCAGAGAAAATCTGCTATTGGTTTTTGTTTTTTTTATTATTGGTGGTTTTTCAGTTATTTAACTTTTTATTCCACAGCTCTCCCGTTTGTAGTTTCAGCAATCTGATTGCTAGGGTCCAAATTACCCTAGCAACCATGCATTGATTTGAAGAGATACGAATAGCAGTGTCGGATTGGCCCACAGGAGTACCAGGAAAACTCTAGGTTGGCCCAGGTGTCAGTGGGCGCTCCTGTTTCAAAAAAATGTGGCCCATTTCATGTCCATTACCTATTTCTATGAGAACAAAGTGGCTAAATAGTTTGAATAATAGATTCTAGTATATAAAGAAAAGAGACTAGGAGGACAGAGGTTTAGTGAGGAGAGGAATTATAATAGTAGTGAGAGTGGGCCCCTGGTCTAAGGTTTTTGGGCGGGTCCCTGTCCCAGTCCAACACTGACGAATAGCCTTACATACATATACATTTATAGCCTTACAGAGCATTTGTTTTATGGAGGAGGTAATATTTATCAATTGTGTTAAGCATATTCTCCTCCATTTGTTTTGTTTTCCCACGCTTCTATGATTGTTTTACTGGTAGCGATGGGCAAATTTATTTGGCAGGCACGGATTTGCAGCAAATTCGCCGACTGCGAATGTCTTTGCGAAACTGCAGTGAAAATTCGCTGCAGAAAATATTTGCTGCGTCAATATAAATTGTCTGGCCTCAAAATTGACGCTGGTCAAAATTATTCGGACGCCCGTTGACCTTAATGTATTTGGACAAAAGAGCCGTGAGTGGAAAAATAGTTGCGTGCAAAAATAATTGCCGAACGTCAAAATTATTCAGAAGCCCATTGACTTTAATGCATTTGGACAAAAGAATCGTGCGTATAAAAGTTGAAGCTCGCGTCAAAGTTTCGCAAAAAAATCGAAAAAATCGACAGATTCACTTGTTGCTAGCTTTGCTTGAATTTGAGTTTTACCTCAGCTCTTTCAGGCTGGTCACAAGTTTTCTTGTAAACTCCCTTAATATCCATAAAGAAAGTCAGGAGTGGGGCTGTGGGGTATCACCAGCTACAATAAATGTACTTTTCTAGTTTTAGCATTAACAACACTTGCAGTACCTCGTGACATGGATGAATGGAAACCTTTATAATCAAACAGATGTAGCATGTTAACCACTAAACATAATCTTATGACAGGTTGCTGTGGATTACTGGGGGTTACAGGACTAGGCCACTCTGTGTAAACAGGGGTTTTTATTGGTCCTTGGCCGACGTGGCCTTTTATGGGGTGCCGTTTGTCCCAAATACATTCTGTATACAAAACTATCCCTAATACACAGAATGAATGTCTCTCATGTTATATAAGTATTTGTGACCATACACAGATGAAAAAAATATACAAAAGACTTATTTCTATTAAAGAATGAAAACAAAATCTGGTTAGTGCACAAAAGGATGTCATTATGTCACAAACCCCATTCTGTACAGTTTAACAAGCAATCTGTCTCACAAATATTTAACCTCCATGTAACGGACGCACTTATGTGCAAAGTTACTTACAGAATGAATTATGTAAAAACAAAGTTGGACATAATATATAATACTGTAACTAACTAGTGCTTGTCAAGCTAGATTTGATTGACAAAATAGATATCTGTGACAGAAAGCAAGATTTTATAGTACAGGATTCATTCGTTCCACAAAATGACAGTTTTGTTCCACAAAACAGATAAAATAACTATTCTGTGAAGCAACACTGTCAGTCACATTCCTGAACCAATAAGAACAAAGCTTATTGCCATATACAAACAAGATGAGAAGTGGCCAGCTCTGCTCCACATGGCTAAGCCAAAGTATCTGGCCTGCTATAGAGGGCAGCCTCTAATGTCCCCTGTGCTGCATAGTAATAAACATGAACAAACCTTCCCTAAAAGAGCTACTGTTAAACACTACAGGTTCATAAATGGAAGTTCTTACAAATGGCTGAGAAATATAATGCTGCACTTATAATGATGGTAGAGAAAGAAAAGTATGCAAAACTAATATAAATATGATCATTTTAGGTGATATGGCTATTCTTATTGTAGTAACCTGCTTGTGTGGCCATTTTGGTGAAGGGCATTCCTGCTGTTTTGCCATTATCTTATGACTCACTCCTGTTCCTCTTCCTGTCTAAGCTGAGAGCAATAATGGGACAGGCCACACCCACCTGCAATGTTGTATTAAAAGTACCAGAAGTTACTGTGCTTGTTTGGCTGCTTTGCCTGACTCTCAGAGTCAGTTATAAGTTTTGTATATGATAGTTAGACTCCAATGTCTCCTCCTAGCTGTAGTCTTGCACCAATTAGCTTGTAGTAGTCTCTTACTAATGCGCTTAGCTATAGCTCAACTACTACATAATAGCTCTAGCCAGAGACTTGGGACTGATCATGTGCACACATACCTCCCAACTGTCCCTTTTTCAGAGGGACAGTCCCTCTTTTGACAGCTCAACCTGAGGTCCCTCATTTGTACTGGAAAGTCCCTCTTTTCTCTGCACTGAACAGCCAGAAAAAAAACAAAGTTTCTAATTTAATTGGCTTTTGGCAGAGAGGCCAGTACAGCTAACAGGTGCAACTAAAATGCTTTATAACAATTTTGAGATAAGAAAATAAGTAATTTTAACAGTTTAGATAAGGAGAAATATTTTCACATTTTCATAACCTGCCAAAAATGAACATGGTAATTAGGGGGGTGGCCACAAAATGGGTGTGGTCAAAAAAAAATTGCTGCACTACATGCAAAATAATTTTTTGTCTCTCTTTTTATTTCCAAAATGTTGGGAGGTATGGTTCAACTACTACATAATAGCTTTAGCCAGAGACTTGGGACTGATCATGTGCACAGTCGCATTCTGTATAGTATGATGTGTAGGTTATATGAGCAGCCACTCCTGAGTACTGTGTGTAAACAAAAGGGGGTCATTTAGGCAGGGGCAATTTTAGGGGATCATATTCTATTTATATAGAAACAAGCTGCACAATGCTTTATATTTATTTATAACAAAAGACTCTAATGATGCCGTCCCCTTACCTGCCCAGTGCTTAACCCTTTCACATCAGAGTGGGTCGAGGGGGGCACAACACTAGAGCAGAGAGCACAACTGTGCCCATGTCACATGCATGTC
Organism: Xenopus petersii; assembly: GCA_038501925.1. Lineage (NCBI taxonomy): Eukaryota > Metazoa > Chordata > Amphibia > Anura > Pipidae > Xenopus > Xenopus petersii. The sequence goes on from CM076689.1 coordinate 82,947,012, forward strand.
CAGGGCCGCCAGCAGGGGGGACAAGTGTTCCGGGCCTGAAGGGGGGCCCAGAAGTGCTGCATTTTTCAAAGAGCCGGGTCCCCTTTACGAGCGCCTGAGCCATGCGGCCATTTCACATATTACAGAATGCGGAAGTGCCGAAAAGACGAAGCTGAAGACCCGAAGCGGCGAAAAGACCCGAATACATGAAAGGAGGTGAAGTTGAAGTCCTGAAGCCTTTTGTTTACACACAGTACTCAGGAGTGGCTGCTCATATAACCTACACATCATACTAAACACAATGTGTGTGCACATGATCAGTCCCAAGTAGGGTTGCCACCTTTTTTAAAATGTTTTACCGGCTGCTGGGCGGGCCGTGATGTCAAAAGGGGCGGGCCATGACATCAAACTGGGTGGGGCCACGCCACGGACGCTAGAAGAAATAAAAGAAAAAGTAATTTCCAGGGGATTGGGGGCAGGCCAAGGGCTCCTTTTAATCATATTACAAATATACCGGCAACTACATTTTGGCAACCCTAGTCCCAAGTCTCTGGCTAAAGCTATTATGTAGTAGTTGATCTATAGCTAAGCACATTATTAAGAGACTACTACAAGCTAATTGGTGCAAGATCACAGCTAGGAGGAGACATTGGAGTCTAACTATCATATATAAAACTTATAACTGACTCTGAGAGTCAGGCAAAGCAGCCAGACAAGCACAGTAACTTCTGGTACATTTAATACAACATCGCAGGTGGGTGTGGCCTGTCCCATTATTGCTCTCAGCTTAGACAGGAAGAGGAACAGGAGTGAGTCATAAGATAATGGCAAAGCAGCAGGAATGCCCTTCACCAAAATGGCCACTCAAGCAGGTTACTACAATAAGAATAGCCATATCACCTAAAATGATCATATTTATATTAGTTTTGCATACTTTTCTTTCTCTACAATCATTATAAGTGCAGCATTATATTTCTCAGCCATTTGTAAAAACTTCCATTTATGAACCTATAGTGTTTAACAGTAGCTCTTTTAGGAAAGGTTTGTTCATGTTTATTACTATGCAGCACAGGGGACATTAGAGGGCGCCCTCTATAGCAGGTCAGATACTTTGCCTTAGCCATGTGGAGCAGAGCTGGCCACTTCTCATCTTGTTTGTATATGGCAATAAGCTTTGTTCTTATTGGTTCAGGAATGTGACTGACAGTGTTGCTTCACAGAATGGTTATTTTATCTGTTTTGTGGAACAAAACTGTCATTTTGTGGAAAGAATGAATCCTGTACTATAAAATCTTGCTTTCTGTCACAGATATCTATTTTGTCAATCAAATCTAGCTTGACAAGCACTAGTTAGTTACAGTATTATATATTATGTCCAACTTTGTTTTCACATAATTCATTCTGTAAGTAACTTTGCACATAAGTGCGTACGTTACATGGAGGTTATATATTTGTGTGACAGATTGCTTGTTAAACTGTACAGAATGGAGTTTGTGATATAATGACATCCTTTTGTGCACTAACCAGATTTTGTTTTCATTCTTTAATAGAAATAAGTCTTTTGTATATTTTTTTTCTCTGTGTATGGTCACAAATTCTTATATAACATGAGAGACATTTATTCTGTGTATTAGGGATAGTTTTGTATACAGAATGTATTTGGGACAAACGGCACCCCATAGCCTTTTGGATGTGGGTCCTCCCTCACAATAGTGCGCTCTGCACAAGAAAATATGAAATTCCAAGTTAAAATAAGAGACCAGTTTCTCTACTCTCCTCATGGTAGCAGTACCCATAGGTTTGAACTGTATATTGCCTCATCTTATCAATAACTGGCTGAGGATTCTGGGAACAGTAGTACACACCAGATGCAGGTTAGAGTCTAAATCCGTGGCGCACATGGCTTTAAAGCCAGCCAGTTCATTTGTGATTACACCCGACACTCTTCAGCAGAGAAGAATTGTACCTCATTACAACTGTCTGGCATGTCAGCTGCTAAGATCCCAAATATGTAAATCGAAATTTAATAAATATGAATATGTTGTACAGATACACGGAGTACTCACACATACAGTGTCTGGGCCAGGAGCTTTTCATAGGAAAGAGGGAAATATTCTTGCACTCAAATAGCTATAGCTTGATTTTATCCTGTGCATAAAACCTTTTTAACATACAGGAAATAATGTACCCCCTACTGTAAATTATAAGGATAGTAGAAGTCACTGAGGAGTTCTGTGACCATATAAAGGCACAAGGCTGTAGGCTGAGTTTTACAGGGAACTCTGAGTATCACTCCTGTATTATAAGGGATAATGTACCCCCTACTGTAAATTATAAGTATATTAGAAGTCACTGAGGGGTTATGTGACCATATAAAGGCACAAGGCTGCAGGCTGAGTTATACAGGGAACTCGGAGTATCACTCATATATTATAAGGGATAATGTACCCCCTACTGTAAATTATAAGGATATTAGAAGTCACTGAAGGGTTCTGTGACCATATAAAGGCACAAGGCTACAGGCTGAGTTATACAGGGAACTCTGAGTATCACTCATGTATTATAAGGGATAATGTACCCCTACTGTAAATTATAAGTACTGTATATTAGAAGTCACTGAGGGGTTATGTGACCATATAAAGGCACAAGGCTGCAGGCTGAGTTATACAGGGATCTCTGAGTATCACTTATGCATTATAAGGGTTAATGTACCCCTACTGTTTTATTATAAGGATATTAGAAGTCACTGAGGAGTTCTGTGACCATATAAAGGCACAAGGTTGCAGGCTGAGTTATACAGGGAACTCATGTATTATAAGGAATATTGTACCCTCTACTGTAAATTATAAGGATATTAGAAGTCACTGAGGGGGTCTGTGACCATATAAAGACACAAGGCTGCAGGCTGAGTTATACAGGGAACTCTGAGTACCCCCTACTGCAAATAATATGTATATTAGAAGTCACTGAGGAGTTTTCTGACTATATAAGAGTACAGGGCAGGGAACTCTGATTATTATTATTATAACCTATTATATATCTACCAAAACAAACCCCTTCCCTCTCAACAAGAAAAAAATTCTTTAAGCACTGTGACCCAGCAAATTCAGATTGTCTATAATTCATTTGTATTTGTTATTGCTTATCTGTTGCGTTCCTCCACTTTTATATTTATAGTCAATTCTGACTTCTAAGTGCTGCATGTGGCTAGTATAATTACACCCTAGCAACCAGAGAACAGTCTATAATCCAATCCTAAAAACTACAAATACTGTACTTATGAACTGCTGCTTTAAATAGTTTCCACCCTTTGTTTCAGCTTTACTCTACTGCCTAAGTGAATCACATATCATCACATCCATCTGTGGATATAAATAGGCTGGCACAAATAACCTAAAAAGATATTTATAGCTGGCATCTTCTCTTATTCCAACATCTCACTGCTGCAGCTTCCAAAACTGCAGATGGGAAGAGTGAAAAAAGCCTGAGTAAGTGAAAGTCTTGTGTGTGACTAACCCAAAATAAACATGGCATTGGGCTACAATTCATTTAAAGGGGAAGTAAACTCAGCTTGTCAACTGTTTCCCAAATATCAATAATGGCACCTGGTTGGGGCTGGTATTTCAACTCCCCATAAATCCACTCCATACCTAGGGGTAATTTTGGCCCAGACATTGCCCTGCTTTGCTAGACTCCTTACCCAATTTACCCTTCTCCCAACCCTTATGTCAAACCATTGCCCATTATAGGGCAATGACACAAGGAACTATTGTGGTAGTAGGAATTTAAAGGATTAGCTCACCTTTAAATTACCTTTCTGTATTATACAGACAGTCATGTTCTAAGACATTTGCTAGTTGGTTTGTTCTTTTAATTGTTTAGCAGCTCTCTCAAATTGGAATTTCGGCAGCAGTCTGGTTGCTAGGGTCCCGTTTACCATAGCAACCAGTGGTGTGAATGAGAGACTGGAAGATGATAGAAGAAAGCCTGAATGGAAAGGTAAGTAATGAAAAGTAACAATACAAGTATGACCACACAGACCAATTCGTTTTTCAACCCATCCCTGCAACCAATAAACATTTACCAGTTGCACAAAAAAAGAATACAAAAAATGTAGTGTATACCAGATGGACATTGTATTCAATGTGGGCATCAACACAGCTGCCCAGCACAAGTGAGGGGTGTGAAACCAGCAAAAGATATGGCAGCTTTGTAGCTAGTAAGAATAAACTGTCCTAGGCTGTCCTGAGGTATATAATGGTACAAAAGCTATTATATATATCACAGTAGTAGTGATACTGTGTAGTACAGAGGTTTAAAGTTATGAACTGGTACTTATTCCTCCGTAAATTCGTTTAAGTATCGCCGCACCTTGCTTCCATCCAAAGCCAGTAACAGTGACGTGTTAATAAAGGCACCTTTGCAGCAGAACCTCTGCGCTGTTTTGTATCGACACCAATTACTTTTGAACCACTAGTACAGAGGTTTCATGGCAACCATTATTAGTAATGTGTTATAATGTAATCACTGCAAAGTGTTTAAATATATATATATATATATATATATATACAGTATATACAAAGAGCCAGTTTGAGGCTGGCAGTCTCAGAAACTCCTATTAAAATGCACTTTAAACCGCTGAATAATTTATTTAATGAACTAAAAAGACCTTTTAACAATGAATAATTTAATAATGTGCAAAAAAATTTTTCTTGTGAAGCTAAAAAAGTCACCTGACTTTACATGCATGAGCTGGGCGCATCCGGCTCCACTTACTGTAGGGAATGTGGCAAGAGCACATGGAAATAAATTAAAATAGGGCAGCTTCCCTGCCCAGAGAGAGGAGGTTATTTAATAATGCAGGGGCTAAAATGGTAATGTACAGTTACCAGAAGCAACCAATCAGACCTTACCGACTAGAGGCAGGATTTATTCCCAATGGTTGTTCTGATTTTTGATTTGTGTGGAAGCATGGAAAATCAGAGCCTTGACCCACAGAGAGGGACTTACATTTAAGTAAGTGATTTCAATTAAATCAAACCGTTTATATTTGTAAGATTTAAACCCTACCTGTATGTAATGTGCTTTTGCCTCCACTTTTGTCCTGTTAGTGCATATCTCTTATTCCTTCTTCTATGGCTTAAATGAGGATGGTCAGGAACTCCACAGCGAGGCTTCTTCATCCACCTGTATGGGAAAGAATAAGGACATAGTATGCCATTGCTCTGCTTAGCAACAGAAATTGCATCTCAAATACCTCTATAGAAACTAGCAACTAAAAAAGTAGGACAGGAATTGTAAACACGGATGAGTGAAATATTTCACCACAAAAAAACACCTCTATTGTATAGTAAAAAAATGTTTGCATGGGTTAATAAAAGTTGAGCGAAAAACTGCCTATTGACTTAAGGGCACTTGCCGTTTTTTTTCCCCCTGTCATGAATTTTAGAAGGGAAACGGGTCAGATTCAGAGTTCAGAATGTGTTGGTGCTATATAAAGCATAATATTAATTATCACTCTGCACTTAGGCAGTTAGGCAGGTTAAAAAAAAAGTTAAAAGGTTGAACTTAATGGACGTGTGTCATTTTTCAATCTAATTTACTATATTTCTATGTTACTTGCATTCATAAATGGGCCCTTATGTTAGAGTCCTGTGCGGGTTAATTTTTTGGGACCCGTACCCATTCCCGCAACCTGCAACCCGGACTTGCAACCTTTCTCGCTTGGACCCGCTACCCGACCCGCAAGTACCTTATCCGCAACCCGGACCCGCTGACCATCAAGAATCAGGAAGTGCTGTCATTGTAAACCGGAAGTGATGTCATCGGAAATAGACGTGACCAGAAAAAATGAGTAAATATCACTATTGAGAAGACCCGCGGCCCGACCTGCAAACCCACAGAACCGCTGACCCGCGTCTATACCCGCACCCGGAACTTCTACCCGCAACTCGCAGGGTACCCGACCCGCTGCAGGACTCTACCTTACGTAGTTTTCTGTGGTTCCCTTGATTTGATTTTTATTTGATTTGTTCAGCATTCTCCATGTTGTCTGTTGTACTGCACACACTCAGTTTGATGCTGTCCGAGCTTACTGGGCATGCTCAGTGCTAATCATCAAACTCTTTGCCTCCCTACTGATATTACCATCAGTGGGTGGACAAAGACTCTAGAGCTGAATTCAAGGGATAACTTTAATGGCATAAAGCTTCTCAGTCAAAGGGCTGTTAAATCTTTAGGTCTTTGGATACAGTAAGGCTAGGGCCACACATAGTGTATCTCGGCCTGTTAAGAAGCGCAGGCCGAGTATCCACTCAACTGCTGTTCCATGTACCTGTTGCTGGATACTTCGCTTGGGTGAAGTGGGGCTCTTTTATAAACACTGGGCAAATTTGCAACTGGGCAGCAACCCATAGCAACCAGCTACTGGCTTTTTAAAGGCAGCTGCTGGTTGAACAATGAAACAATGAAACATTTAATTAGTTGCCATAGGTTACTGCCTAGGTGAAAATTTTCCCAGTGATTATAAATGAACCCCCCTTCAGCCAAGCGAAGGCAATGTATCCAGCAACTTTGCATCTGCCTGCACCTGAATGGAGGCAATGTATCCAGGAACAGGTATATGAAACAGTAGAGTAGCTAGTCATAGCCTAACAGGCCTTTAGGTAGACTTACAGGTTTGTGATTGGTCACCACAGTATACATATACTGTATAACTACACTCTCACAGTAACACACAATAGCAAAGCACTGTTAAGATTCCATAAGTCCCATGGTGCTCCTTCACTGGAAACCGCTATAGTAAATTCAAGTGCATAATATGAGAATCACAGGCTGGGAGCATGTTGGACTGGCCACTGGGATACCTGGAAAAGTCCCGGTGGGCCCAGGTGTCAGTGGGCCTTCATGCTGCTAAACATTTGTCTTATTTTCCTATTTCTATGAGAACAAAGAGGCTAAATAAATGGAATAATAGATTATAGTATGTAAAGAAAGAGGGACTAGAGGATGAGTGAGGAGAAAAAGAAAATAGTACTGAGTGTGGGCCCCTGGTGAATTGTTTTTGGGTGGGCCCCTGCTGTCCCAGTCCAACACAGAGCAGAATAACTTATTAGGTATTTATTGTGCATCCACATGACGTGTTTCTGGCAACAAGAGCCCTTTCCCACCAAGCCCGGACTGGCAATCTGTGGGTTTCTATGTCCCATAGAAAGTCAGTATTTAGTGGGCTGGTGGGGGCTGTTTGGGCCTCTGTGTGGGCTTATTGGGCCTCTGTGTACATGAAATGGCAGGGCCTAATTTATTTCTCAGTCCGGACCTGTTCCCACACTTGAGAAAGGGCCTTTGTTGTTTGAAACATGTTGTGTGGATGCACAACAAATACCTAATATGTAATTATATAGAACTATACCGTTCAGTGGACTCTAGGGAATTGAAAACTATTTTAATTGCATTGCTTCAATGTACTTTGAATTTTATTGCCTTTTACCCCTGTGGTAGTGGTAGTATGGCAGTAGTAGTATTCCCCACACATAAAAATAAACAGATAAGTAAGACTGTGTGTGCTGAATAGCTTATGGCCATATGTCTGACTATTTATAGAAACATGGAGCAAAAGTATTTGACTTATTTTCACTTTAAGCTGCTTAGATCAGGGTATTTGATTACAAACAAGGCTGTAAGCTCTTGGCATTGCACTGTAATATCTCTGGGACAGATCAAACACTTCTAAAGGTTCTTAATTTAGAATGCTAAGCATTAAAGAGATCGTGGGAGTGCAATGTTATGCACATAAGGGGTCAAAAGTGTTCTTGGAGCTGGCAGGGATGGGCACAAAGCAGCTCTGCAGCTGTAAAAATGGCAGCTTTTGGCATGATTTAATATTAATGTTCTGCTTTTGTCTTCCACCCTCAGAGGCATATGTAGTATTTCTGGAATGTTCATATGCATGGTTCTTTGCTTCCTGCTCCCTGATAATCTGTTCTGCTGAGCATTTCCTGAGCAGCCAATGACAGGTGGCTACAGAAAGCAGCACGTTTGGCTGTCTCCTAGCTCTAAAATGGTGGCAATTAAGAAAAGTCAAAAGAACTTTAGAGAGAGCCAAGTAAAGGTGGCCACACATGGGGCTTAACCTTACTGTATTTGACCAAACGGAAAGATACCATAAAAGAGGCTGTAGACAATATGGGCACCTTTCTATCCTTCTATTCATTCAGCTCAACAGCCCAAAAACAAGTGCAGAAAGTCACTGCTACTTTTCACTTCCTCATACACTGGCAGACATTGCATGGACATGATAAACCTGCAAACTGACATAGTGTCCAATATTGCCAGACATAGATATCGGTTGGGATGTTCATGCATGTACCAAAAATCATATGAAACCATTTTATTGTTACATGTAGGGGCAGTGCCTATCACTTATGTAGAAATAAACAAACCGTTCTGTATGCCCCACAATATACATTCCCACAACAATCACTTACTCAATGGTCATTTGGTCCAGCTCTCCGGTCACCGGAATCCCGTAGAACTGCTGCATTGCTGAGACGGCCGACTGCATAGCTTTTCCTGATTGTAAGATGGATATTCTGATGTCGTACGGAAGCAAATAGCCATATGTTTTCAACCAGCGCTGGACACAACAAGAGATTGAGTTACAGATAAATCAGGTGGCATTGTACCATTACAGGCTGAAAACCAGACATGTCTATCAACCTGTCTATCAAAAATTCCAAGTCAAATTCTATATTCTATATTTAGACGACTCTTGGCCCTCCAAATGTTCAGCTGTAACTCCCAGCACAAAACACAGCATCAGCATTGTTAGGAATAGTAAGTTGCCAACTCCTGCTCTAGTTTAACTGAAAACCCATCTGCATTGGTGCCCTATTTACTGCAAATAGCAGAGGAAATGCTTTACTCTAAGGGCCCTTACTCACGGGCATCTGAAGCTGCGCCCCCCTGCATTCCGGGTTTTATGCGTTCATCGATTGTCCACTAATAAAAAGACACTTATTGCAGGAGTAGACGCAATGAATTCTTTTCAATGTGGCTGTACTCACACAGACGCATGTAAGCGCCGAACGCAGGTTGGGACGCAGCATGTTGCATTTTTCCTGCGTTCGGCGCGTACATGCGTCTGTGTGAGTACAGCCACATTGAAAAGAATTCATGCTGCAGACTGAACTGATTTATGTGCAGCCATGCACCATGCATCTAAATGAATTAGCCATACAGGCAGTGGATTCCATATGTGTTTGATTTAAAAGGGGTGAGGTGGCAACCCAAGGTTAAGGTTTAGTTTGGCTGAATCCTGATCCAAATCTTAAATTTAATGATCATATGTGTCATTTACTCATTGCAGAGCAGGGTGCAAAGTGCAAAACAATGGCATTATTTTTCCATTTGCACCCAGCCCTGAAGGTACAATAATTGGTGCAGGTAGAACCCTGCGCCTTGTGTTCAGCAACACTGTATTCATAAGGAATGGGCAGTGGTATCCACCCCCTAACTTGGGCATCATTCACACACAAAAGTTAGGGAGCGCCTGCAATTCAACCTTGTCTGTAAGGACAGATTAGCCTTGCACCTGCCAGAGCTGCACTTTGCGCCGTGCCCTTTTTAACCCCTTAGTGCTATTTCATTTGTGTCCAAGTTGTCTGTGAATAACCTCCCATATCTCCCCTTAAGCACTTTCTTGCAATGAAAAACATTATTTGCCAAAAATACATTTTAGTTGTAGATGTTGCCCACTTCATTGGTATTTTTATTGCACTAAACAGATGGCACAGCGGGAATTTGCAGGAATCCTCTTTAGCCTGTTTGCTCAGTTGGCCCACTAAGGGAATGGTTTCTATGCTTTAAACAGTTAGTTAAGTAACAAGGAAAAATATTTTGTGTGGCAAATGCTGAATTCCCTTAATTGGGAAGATATAGTTCTTTGGCAAATACTAGCACTATGTGAGCTCTATAACATGAACAAAAATGATCCCATAGTTTGACATTCAGTTAATCATAAACAATAAAACAATTGAATAAACACTCTTGTCTACCTGTCTAGTAACCCATAGAAACAGCAGGCGGCATTATATGGTCAGCTGTACAGTATAAACAGGTACTAAGTATAGCAGTCCAAGGACCCTTAAAGACCTCTTAAAGACTGCAAGCTAGGCTCACAGGAATGGAACATGAAACAGAAGCCCAAGTACACTAAATAATCAAAATTAAAAATAAACGAATTAAACCCATAAAACCCCTATAAAAATATCATTGGTTACAGAAGTGTCTGGAATAGAAGTATATCAGCAAAGATATAAAAGCAGTAAATGTTTCATGTACATATCTGTTAAATACATTTGTGTCAGGGAAAAAAATTATCTGGATATGACATATCATAAAACTGACCCATATTCCTGCCCTTTAAAGACTTAAGCTCAGCCTTAGCCTATGTGTATATATATATATATATATATATATATATATATATATATATATATATATATATATATATGAAGAAAATCCATAATACTAAGCTGATTAGTAAAATAAATCAGTGAATGCTGCATCAGTCAGTCCTGTCAGATGTAACCTTATTTTCTGCTAATGTTTTTTACAGTTACTCATTCAAATGAACTCCAGTGCATAGTTATGTACAGGTATGGAATCTGTTATCCAGAAACCCGTTATCCAAAAGGCCATCTCCCATAGACTCCATTTTATCTAGTAGAGTTAAAATTTGAAGATCCAAATTACAGAAAAATCCGGTAGCCGGAAAGCATCATGTTTCGAGCATTCATACCTGTATATGATATACACACACCCTCCTAAAGACCTATATACTCACATACTATATATAAATAATATATAATATATATACACACCCATAGCTATACTAATTGAAGCTATACTAATTGAAGATTATGGTATCACAATGGGTTTTGATATTATGATTGTTCAGGAAATCATGCCATGTCACTCTTAGAAAATGCCACCAATAGAATTTGCCATCATCCAGCACACAACCTTCCATAACCTCACTGTGAAGAACCCCCTACGTTGCTTCAAATGAAAGTTCTTTTCTTCTAGTCTAAAGGGGTGGCTTCTGGTACGGTGATCCTCTTTATGAGTAAAAAGGTCCCCTGCTATTTGTCTATAATGTCCTCTAATGTACTTGTAAAGTGTAATCATGTCCCTTTCCTAAGCATCTTTTTTCCTAAAGAAAATAACCTCTGCTTTGACAGCCTACCCTCAAATATTCCATCATCCACTTATCAAAATTGAATCTCATTTTCCAGTTTGCTGCCCAGTTTTCTGATTTTGTCAAATTGCTCTGTATAATGGCAGCATCTGGCATGGAACTTTAAACGTCAGATCCTGTCGCATCGGTGATCCGGCGCGACACGACTGTCGGATGCAGACGCAGCTTGCATCGTTTGCATCCGACAGTAGTATCGCTTCGGATCACTGTTGCGACACGATCCGACTTTACTTTACTAACCTTGTTCCTGTCGCATCTGACTTGACGCGTGTGTTTAGTCGCCCAGCGTCGGATCGCATCAATGTGTAGTCCTAGCCTAACTCTCAAATATAGCCTAACAAGATCTAAGGTAGTGACAATTTTGAAGGTACGGATCAATTCTTATACGGCTGCTGAACCTCTGACCTGGTGCAGTAAATTCAGTATATAAAATACTGCATATCTGGTCACATACTATTAGGGTTTAGTTTTCTTTTAAAGGGGTTGTTCGCATTTAAATTAACTTTCAGTTTGATGTAGAGAGTGATATTTTAAGACAATATGCAATTATTTTTTAAGTATTTGGTTTTTAGTTATTTAGCTTTTAATGCAGCAATTTTAGCAATCTGGTTGCTTGGGTCTACTTAGCAACCTTGCAATGATTTTAATAAGAGACTGGAATATGTAGAGGGCCTGAACAGAAAAAATGTAGCAATAACAATGAATTTGTAGCCTTACAGAGCATTTGTTTTTAGATGGGGTCAGTAACCCCTATTTGAAAGTTGATAAGAGTCAGAAGAAAAAGGCAAACCATTCAAAAACTATAAAAAAGAAAAAATGCTTACAATTGCTTACAATTTCCCATTCAGTAATATACTGAACGTTAACTTAAAGGTGAACCACCCCTTTTAGAAGATACAAATCAGTAAGATTTTTTTTGATGCCCACTTCTAATCTTTACAGGACACCTACTGAGTCTACTGAATTCTGTGCCTACTCTGAGAAATAGCCCTATACCATGAGACTCTGTATATATATTTAAAGACAGCAGCAGGGATTTAAAGAAAAGGATCAGTGCACAAAGATCAGTTTAATGTGCTCGGCTGCTGCCTTTAGAGTAGAAAGTTTGCATCTGATGGGCTGACAGCAGCTTATTGCTTTCTCCTCTGAGCTGGAAGGGCTCCCAGAGATCAGATGAATTTCCCATAGAGAGACAGGCTGTGTATTGTAATATTTATAAAGCACTTCTATAGGCATTGCTGCCTTTTAATCTACCCCTGCTCTGGCAAATATCTAACATTCCTGTCTTTTTGTTCTGCCAGCTGCAACTGATCTTATTAAACCCTTTCTCTGCTTCATTTTACCCACAATTTGCAGTCTATTCTCTTCTACATCTTCTATGGCTTGGATATGTGTCTATGCTACATGTTCTACCATCTTCTCAACAGATACGGACATTAGTTATTCAGTAGATAGATGTCAACTGTCCTTTTCCTTTTTGGAAAATGTTTTGGCTGCGCTTGTGATCCAACCCAATGAATCCATTTATACCCTGATCCACCCAGTTACATCCCCCAAATCTAACACCTTGTATGATTCTGGAAGATCATAGCCTCCTGTAAAGGAGAAGGAAAGGTAGAATTAAGGGGTTGCCATTTTGTTCCTTGTCCCAGGCGGTCCCTGTGTTCTTCCTGGTCGGTAAATATTGTTTGATGCCTATGTTATTGATACGGCAAAAAGGTATAAATATAGGAATGCTGGTTTTTATCCAGAAAAGGTGGCAACTCTACTGTCAATGCCTTAAACACAGAACAAAATGGCTTGCCAGTAAAGTGCCCCTGGCCAATGCATTTTTGAAGAAGAAGAAGCAGCACAGGGAAGGAGGTAAGCAACTAGAATCACTGGGGGGTACCTAACAACTTGGCACCTTTTCCAAATAAATTTACTGGTGGGTGGTGGGTGCTGATGAAAGAATCAATGGTGAAAAAGGGCGCTGGCCCTCAGGACGTGTGTGGATTCAGGACATATAGGGAGGGAAACAGGCTAAGACTGGGACAGATCAGGCTTAAGTTACATAGTTACATAGTTACATAATTAAATTGGGTTGAAAAAAGACAAAGTCCATCAAGTTCAACCCCTCCAAATGAAAACCCAGCATCCTTGCACACACCCCTCCCTACTTTCACATAAATTATATATACCCATACCTATACTAACCATAGAGCTTAGTATCACAATAGCTTTTGATATTATGTCTGTCCAAAAAATCATCCAAGCCATACTTAAATCATTAACTGAATCAGCATCACAACATCATCCGGCAGTGCATTCCACAACCTCACTGTCCTGACTGTGAAGAACCACCTACGTTGCTTCAAATGAAAGTTCTTTCCTTCTAGTCTGATACGGTGATCCACTTCATGGGTAAAAAGGTCCCCTGCTATTTGTCTATAATGTCCTCTAATGTACTTGTAAAGTGTAATAATGTCCCCTTGCAAGCACCTTTTTTCCAGAGAAAACAACCCCAACCTTGACAGTCTACCCTTATAATTTAAATCTTTAATCCCTCTAACCAATTTAGTTGCACTTAAGGCCCATACACTGAGAGATCCGCTCGTTTGGCGACATTGCGACATCTCCCTCCGATATGCCCACCTTGAGGTGCCTAACGGGCGGTCGGATCGCGGGACCGCATCAACGAATAGATGCGGCCACGACTCGACGGGATTTTTTGTCCCATCCGATCGAGATCTGGCCGACTTTCGGCCAGATCTCGATCGGTGAAGCCCGTCGGGGGGGGCCCCATACACGGGCCAATAAGCTGCCGACACGGTCTGTCGGCAGCTTTTATCGGCCCGTGTATGGCCACCTTTAGCCTCTGCACTCTCTCCAGCTCATTTATATCCCTCTTAAGGACTGGAGTCCAAAACTGCACTGCATACTCCAGATGAGGCCTTATCGGGGACCTATAAAGAGGCGTAATTATGTTTTCATCCCTTAATTAATGCCCTTTTTTATGCAAGACAGAAGTTTATTTGCTTTAGTGGCCACAGAATGACACTGCCCAGAATTAGACAACTTGTTATCTACAAAGACCCCTAGATCCTTCTCATTTAAGGAAGCTCCCAACACACTGCCATTTAGGATATAACTTGCATTTATATTATTTTTGCCAAAGTGCATAACCTTGCATTTATCAACATTGAACCTCATTTTCCAGTTTGCTGCCCACTCCCAACTTAGACAAATCACTCTGCAAAGTGGCAGCATCCTACATGGAACCTATAGTTCTGCACAATTTAGTATCATCTGCAAAAATAGAAACAGTACTTTCTAGGGATGTACCGAATCCAGAATTCGGTTCAGGATTCGGCATTTTTTAGCGGGATTCTGATTCGCCCGAATCCTTCTACCTGGCCAAACCAAACCGAATCCTAATTTGCATATGCAAATTAGGGGAGGGAAGGGTAATCACGCGACTTTTTGTCACAACACAAAGAAGTAAAACAAATTTTCCCCTTCCCACCCCTAATTTGCATATGCAAATTCGGATTCAGTATTCGGCCGAATCTTTCATGTTCCATTTACCACCACTCTTTGTAGTCTATCTTTTAGCCAGTTCTCTATCCAGGTACAAATACTTTGTTCCAGGCCAACATTCCTTAATTAACCAGTAACCTTTTGTGTGGCACTGTATCAAATGCTTTAGCAAAGTCTAAGTAAATCACATCCACTACCATCCCAGAATCGAGGTCTCTACTTACCTTCTCATAAAAAGAAATTAAGTTAGTCTGGCAAGATCTATTACGCATAAAACCATGCTGGCATAAAATAGTATTGTGATTTGCTATGAAGTCCAGTATCTTATCCTTTATTAACCCTTCGAAAAGCTTTCCTACCACTGACGTCAGACTAACTGGCCTATAGTTTTGAGGCTGAGAACGGGACCAAAGACCATTACAGATTTTCTAAAAACTACATAGATGGTAAATTTGTACTACAGGCCCTGGCCCTGGCAAGTGTTTTTCCCAGCCTTCTGGGCAACCCCACTCCCATGTTTGCTACTCCTTTAATAACATCAATATGCCATTTTTCCATAGTGAACAATAAATACTAATGTTAAATTAATATAATGCCCATTCACAAATAGGGCTTCTGTTTTCTTTTCATTTCTCATAACAGTTTGTAAAGTTAACAAGCATAGCTTTAGCCTGCAGTTACACAATTATCATGCTGCAGGTATATAAACACAAGGCAAATGTTGGGCCAGGTTGGAAGTACATCACTAATGGTGATTCCCTTTTATATATAAATATTCTGAGAAGAAATGTTATGGGCACACAATAAGTTATATTCTTCTCTACTAAGGGAAACAATATGGCAGCACCCACCCTGAGGAATCATTGGAACTTTACAGAGGATGGATGATCATGGACAGAGCAATTAGTGTGCTGTTCCTTTCTTTTGTTTTGATAATGTCCAACATTATCAAACACTGGTTAAAGAAAGAAAAAAATATATATATATACTGGTCTCAGGACCGGAAATACTCTCAGCGTGCGGCTGCTTCTAAATTAACAGCATCTCCCTGTGAAACATGAAGATTAAAAATAGCTTTGCCATTGCTACACAATTCCCTGCTAGAGGGATATGAATGGCCAGCCGTTTCACACCATCTGCAGCAATGACAATAATATTTCTCTGGCTTTTATCTGCCTTTCCAATAAAAGATTATATTATCTCTTACATTTCTGTTTGATTTCATTTCTTTAATATGTCAGTATCTGTAACAATATTAGCATTGCAAAAAAGTTAAATTAAATTTCAGATGAAATGGCAACTAGAAGATACCTTACATTTATTCTTGTTGACCTGCACAGGAACATTTCTATTTTAGGTATATTTAAGGGCATATTTAGAGGCTAGACGAAGGTTTTATACTCAGAGGGACCTCTTGGCCAAAGAATAAATAATAACGCACACAATCATTATTATAGTGTAAGAAGGTGTACTTCAATTAGTAACAATTAACCTCAATGATCACCAGCTCACTCCTCAGTAGCTTATGCGAGGTGTTTCTCAGTGGCTTATGGGAGGTGTTCCTCAGTAGCTTATGGGAAGTATTGGAGATGTTCCTCAGTAGCTTATGGGTAGTATTGGAAGTGTTCCTCAGTAGCTAATGGGAAGTATGAGAGATGTTCCTCAGTATCTTATGATAGATGTTCCTCAGTAGCTTTTGAGAGGTGTTTCTCAGTAGATTATGGGTTTTTTTTCCTCAATAACTTATAAGAGGTGTTCCTCAGTATCTTATGGGGGGTGTTCCTCAGTAGATAATGGGCAGTATTGGATGTGTTCCTCAGTAGCTTATGGAAGGTGTTCCTCAATAGCTTTTGGGAGGCGTTTCTCAGTAGATTATGGGGGGTTTTCCTCAGTAGATTATGGGGGGTTTTCCTCAGTATTTTATAAGAGGTGTTCCTCAGTAGATTATGGGGGGTTTTCCTCAGTAGATTATGGGGGTTTTCCTCAGTAGTTATTGTGAGGTGTTCCTCAGTAATTTGTGGGGGTTTGCCTCAGTAGCTTATGGTAGGTGTTCCTCAGTAGCTTATGTGTGGTTTTCCTCAGTAACTTTTGAGAGGTGTTCCTCAGTAACTTATAAGAGGTGTTCCTCAGTAGCTTATGGGGGGGTCCTCAGTAACTTATGGGAGGTGTTTCTCAGTAGCTTATGAGGGGTGTTCCTCAGTAGCATATGGGGGGGTGTTCCTCAGTAGCTTATCGGTGGCTTTCCTCAGTAGTTTATGGGAGGTATTTTCAGAAGCATATGGGAGGTGTTTCTCTGTAACTTATGAGGGGTGTTTTTCAGTAGTTTATAAGAGGTGTTTCAGGTTTATTTAGCTGTAGATAGTTAGAATGATGGGTAAGAGATGGCCTGTAAAAAGTAGTTCATATGATATGTGTATATATGGTAAGTATTCCACTTACCTAGATTTGGTTTACCTTCAAACAAATTATATGTAGACAAATGGACCCAATAAACTAAGAACATTTTACATCATTATATGCAAACTAACTGGATGAATAAACAATTTGTTGTTGGACTTATTGGGGTTAGCAGTTTGACTGTATGGTCTAGCCTTGCTTAAATCAGAGTTACAGCTGCATAAACAGGAAAAGGATTGCAATTGGTGCCTGAATAAAAGGCAAATAGAGAAAGAGCACTTTTGAGATCTGGTCACAGTATGACAGACCAACTGTAAATGGCGCCAATAGAGTAACAAATCGAGCAGGTAACTGCCTCTTCCTAATCCTGTATTGATATTTACAATACTTGAACTCTACTCTACAGGGATCAGACATTGGCATTAGCCATGCTGTAACATTAACCAATCACATTCATCATCTCTTTAAATAAATTGTATAATAGCAAAGAAACCGCACTCCAAGTCTTTTAAGGTGAACAAATCAAATCATATTTAGTTCAATGTTTCGGCTCCTAGCTCAAGCTGTCCTCAGGAAGTGAGGCTTGAGTTAGGAGCCGAAACGTCGAAATAAATATGATTTGATTTTTTCACCTTAAAAGACCTGGAGTGCAGTTTCTTTGCTATTTGAACGTATATTATATAACCTGCACCCAGGCGTTTGACATATTTTTGGAGTGCTCCAGGTGGATAGTGTTGTTATATATATACATATATTTATATATATATACATATACATATATATATATATATATATATATATGTATATATATATACATACAATGCAACTTTAATAGCCTATATTGATTCATCTCATTTAAGTTCAGTTTGCCATTAAGCCCAGCATCCCCATTATACTACAACACCATACATCATACTTGTACTCTAGCAAGGTACTCTTAAAATCCCTTTTAAGCCCCTTTATAGGATGATTATAAAACAGGTATACTCTTTAAGTTTCCGAGTTGTCATTTTGTACCTTGCCATTTAATTACCCTTGGGAAAAATATAAAGCCCTTTAATATTCCTTCTGAACTAAGCTACGTGGGTAGCAAAACAATTATAAATATTCAGTTGGTCCTTGATTTTGCCTTTAAAGGAGAACTAAAGCACAACAAAGACATCCTGCACATTATGTTTTATATGTTTTTTACTAGACCAAGGCAACCACAGCCCTATATCAGAGACGATCTGTGCCTCCAAACATGCCCACAGCAGCTCCCCATCTTCTTTTTTGCTTTAGCTGCTTTTGGTTCACTGAGCTTAGGAACCAACTCACAATATACTTCTATATGTGAACCCAATTTCTGCTTGATGATTTGTGGCAACCCCTAAAGGTGGCCATACATGTGCAGATCCACTCATTTGGAGAGGTTGCCAAACAAGTGAATCTTGCCCCGTGTTGGATTATTCAGTACAACACTCTACATTCTGGGTTAGATGATCTACCAGTTTTCCTTGCATTAGATTCTGGCACAGAGCGGTGTAGTTTTACACAGCCCTTTGCTGCTTATAATGCAGGAACATGCAGCTTCAGAAAGAGATATCACACACACACTCTCACAGGAACAGGAAAAGTATAGATCAGGAAGTGACCCAGAACCAATAGCAATCCATTACATCCCCAAAGAGGAGAAAAAGACAGGGGAGGAGAAGGGGTGTTTGAGGTAAACAGAGTAAACCAAAAACATAGGAAAAGGGAAAGATGAGGAAGGATGGGACTGAGTAAGATACAGAAGTAAAAGTGGCCATAGATGCACCAATAATACAATCGTATGATATTAGGTGCGTGTATGGTGGGTCGATGAGCCAACCGATATCGACAGAAGAGTTGGATATCGGTCGGCTCGTCAATCAGACAGTTTGATCAGGCACCTTTGAGGCACCCAAACGTCAGCCATTGTTAATGCTGAATTGTCAGATGCAGGTAGAATTCTATTGTTTCTATATCTGACGTTTCAGTTCTACACATGTGTATTGAAACAAACTATCTTTTCCAGGAAAGATCGTAATTGTAACGTCTATGGCCACCTTAAAGCTGGCCATAGACGCAACGATCCGATCCGAATCCACGATTCGTACGATTTTCGGACCGTGTGTGGCGACATTTTTCGTCTGGCGGTGATCGGTCGTTTGGTCGAACAGACAGGTTAGAAAATTTCTGTCACCTGACGATATCTCTGCGTGTATTGCTGATCGTACGATTATCAGTAGGTGACTGTCACTAGCTTTATCAGACATAACTATTGTACGATTGCTGTCAGAGGTAGAACATTGGCTGATCTGTTCTTTTACTACTTTATTTGATCTGAATGGTAAGACTTTGATCTGAATGATTAGTGGCGGGTCGGGAGATGGGAAAGTCCTATTGTAGGTTGATTCGTACGATCGGATCTTTGCGTCTATGGCCAGCTTAAGGCTGAAGCAGGGGCGTAACTACAGCAGTTGCATGGGGCCCAGGAGGAATAGAGGCCCCATGAGGCCCTAATTGATATACAATTTTAATAAATATTGGTAAAACCGGTCAACCTTTAGACATTTTGGGGGCCTGTGAATTAATTTGCTGTGGTGCCAAGCAGAGCCGGGCCAGATTCGACAGGCACCCTAGGCAACTTGCCGGGCCAGCAATGGCTGAGCGTGCATATGCGCGAACGGAAAGTTCTGTGTGCATACGCGAGTTGAAGCCAGCACGCATCGACATGCGCACATGCGCAGAAGTTTGAATCGATGTGTGCGCATGTGTAGAAGTTCAAATTCACGGGGAAAGATGTGACCGGACATGGGGTAGGCGACAGAGCAGGTACGTGCCTGGCGCCTCCCCAGCTTTGCGCCCTAGGCACGTGCCTACTCTGCCAACCCCTTGGCCCAGCCCTGGGGCCAAGTAATATCTAGTTATGACACAGTACTGAAGTTAGTACTGCTGAACTATTAATGCGGTCTACAATTTGCAAGGCCAGCACCACTTTAACATTTGTATTATGTGAATATTAAAAAATGTAAGTATAAAACATAAAGGGAAGTAGAAGCCAAAGACAGAAAAGGAGAAATGATAGAATATTATATGGAAAAAGGCAAAATGGAGAAAATGGGTAAGAATAAGGAGAACCAAGACAGTAAACTGTGAATAAAGAAAGGAGGAAACTGAGTGTCCTCCATATCTAAGTACAGGTGTGGCATCTGTTATCCAGAAGCCCATAATCCAGAAAGCTCAGAATTACGGAAAAGCCATTTCCCATAGACTCCATTATAATAAAATAATCAAAATTTTTTAAAAATGATTTCTTTTTTCTCTGTAATAATAAAACAGTACATTGTACTTGATTCCGACTAAGATATAATTAATCCTTATTGGAAGCAAAATCAGCCAGTTGGGTTTATTTAATGTTTACAGGATATTCTAGCAGACTTAAGATATGAAGATCCAAATTATGGAAAGATCCCATTCTTGATAACAGGTCACGTACCTGTACTTTTGGACCACTAAAAAGGCTAGGCAGCTAGGAACTCCCAACTTGCTCTTCTGGAGTTAGACAGCCCTACTTTATATTAACAATGGACTCCCAATATACTATTTTCAGCTTAGCCCTACGACTAATTAGGATATATATATATATCTGCCAGCCTAATAGTTGAATGATATTATTTTTTCCTTACCATTAAATGATTGCAGAGAGCAGCACTAGATCGCCTTGCATATCTGTTGAGCTAATTAATCCCTTCAGAGCAGGAGCATTATCCTCTTTCAAAATGCTAATAAAACATTAATTGAAGTGACAAATCATTTAAACGTGAGCTCTCAGAGTCAAATTGGTGGGTCAAAATAGTGTCATTATAGCAATAGTGCCGGATGAGTTTTCTGAATGTACAATTGTACCTTGTAGCCAATATTTAACATTCAATATGCACCACATATTGTAACCGGGTTGTATCAGTGTATTACCACCCTTAAGGGCAATGTATACATTTCTTAAAGGAGAAGGAAAGCTACGGAGGCATTTTATTGCCAATAGATTAGCTTTTTAGGATAGCAGCTGCAGTATTGGCTTGGTGTGACATTTCCTGCCTGAGTCTCTCCCTGCTTACTTATAGCTCTGGGCTCAGATTACAACAGAGAAGGGAGGTGGGGGGAAGAGGAGCAAACTGAGCATGCTCACGCCCGGGGCAAGGAGATTTAAGTTGAAGGCAGGAAGTCTGATACAGAGGCCCATGTGTACACAATGAAAGGAAAGAAATGCAGTGTTTCTTTTGACAAAGGACTCACAATGCTCCAGTCTGACCCTACCAGGGTCGTGATACCTATTTGAAAGCTGGAAAGAGGCAGAAAAGGAATGCACATAATTTAAAAATTATTAAAGGGGACCCGTCACCCAAAAAAATTATTTTAAATCCTATTTTATCACATTAGTCAAGCAAAATGAACTTTAATTACACTGTATAAATTATTTGAATCTTGTTTCCATCAGTCTGGGAATTCATAATTATAGCAAGCAGGCAGGAGCCATTTTGTGGACAGTGTTATTAAGGCAAGTCTTCCATCATCTCAGAATCTTGTTTGTGCACCAGAATGTGGGACCTGATGTCCATCCCCATGCCCTGGCTACACAATGAAATGGTTAAGAGAACTGGGGGAATGTAGGGAGAGCAGTGGCATCTAGGAAGTGCCTAATGGAAAGTGAAAGTAAGTGCTTGCCCCGCCTCTATGCCTAGGCATAGAGGAGGGGCAGACAATATTTGATTGACAGCTGATATTTTTAAATGAGTTTACAACAGCTATGAACGCTTTAATAAAAAAAAGAAATTGGATTTCATAATTAATTTTAAAAGGACTTTTATTATACAGATTTTTATGTCTGGGTGACGGGTCCACTTTAAAAAATGAAAACCAATTGCAAGGTTGCAGTTTTATAACATTGTAAAGGCTATCACCTCTTTAAATGTATTATGTTGGTTGGGTAAGGATATGGGAGCATTCACTTTTCATAGGGGTGATATGGGTATTGGATAATTGTTTTCCTTTATAAATACAAATGAAAATATTTAATTTGTCTATTATTATATATCCATAGATCCAAAAACTTTAGTGGAAGGTTACAAATTAGCTGATTTCTCTACACCACGTTTCTGATAAACATAACTCTATGTTGTTGAATGCCAAATGAGTCATTTTCCCATCTTGCTCTAGGAGCTTTTCTGCTCCACTCCATAATGCCAAATATTCACAGATCCTAGCCTGGCGTACAGCAAAATGCTGTTGAAGAGACCAAATATAGGTTAAGGCATTACTGAATAATTTATCAATGTTAAAATAACATTTTAAACACATTAAAGCAAATCCATATGAAATCAGGAATAAAATACACGTCTTTCTCAAACATGAGATTAAAAACTAATGTTCCTCTAAAAGGCAATAAACACCAAAATGAACCTATGGCAATCAATCAGCTAGCTGCTAGTAAATCAATGAAAACAAAAATGTTGATTTATTGCTTTGCTTGCTGCCCAGGTACTACCCAGTGTGAGTAAATGTTTCCTTATAATGGAACTACTTCTCTGTTATTTACAGTAGGTATAACTGGCATAGATGCAGAGATGTTTATCACTCACATTACACCCTGTCCGTGCCTCCCAGCTCTGCCCCAACTTCATATATACATTTGTGAAACTCCCAAAAACAGGAAAGGTTTTACAGTTCTACAGGGTCTCCAATATCCTTTTTATGCTTCATTCAAGACAAGCAATAAATATTATACTTGCAGATAAGTAAGTCAGCTGCCCTGTTTAAAAAAAAAAAAAAGCAGATGGGCCACACTAAAGAATGATGTCAGCATGACATCATACCTCCTTTTGTTCAACAGGAAAAGAAATAGCAACATAAGGACTGTGGTAAACTCACAATGTCCCTATGAAAGTGTCCCCAGACTAGGGGAAAAGTTTCCAACAAGCAACATTTTTATAAGGGGACAAGAGCATTATGGGAGGTCACAGGGCAATTGTGCCCAACAAGTCTAAAAACAATGGAGTCTACTCCAAACCTGAAACTTCAAGACCAACTACAGCAACATCTCAACAAAAATAGAGCAATAAAGATATAATTATGCATTGACTTCATATTTCCATTCAATAAATGTAAAGCAAAAAAAAAAGTATTATTGGCCCTTTAATAACAGGGTTGATTTTTGTATTTCACATCAGCCTAGTTTATCTTTTATCTGCAAGCTGATGGGGGAAACTATAAAGGCTCTTTGCCATTGAGGATTCCACTTAACCCCTTCCAGCATCCCAAATAGGGAGCAGAACACAGTTGCGCTAGCGTTGACTAATTTGCATACGACAGGAAGTTAAAGTTGTATGGACGTATATGTTGCAGCAAATACATTACACTACACAAACCCAGGATAGACTTGTTATAATGCCCTACACATGAGCCCAGTGTATAGTTTATGTGCCATATATTAGGAAATGTAGGGGGAAAGCCGGTTACCCAAAAAAATGTTACGCTCTTTTGCAGCCTATCACCCTGAAAAAAGGAAAAGAAGCCAGCGTTTTTTGGGACTTAGAAAATTTTTTAACTAAAGTCCTATCTACTCTATTGCACTTCGCCTGGTCTGAGGTGGAGAAGGCAAGTCTGGCGCAAGAGGTAACGTTCAGTAAAATCTGCATCTTAGTGAAAATTTTCATGCTTGTGTTTCTCCCCAACTGTTTTTACATTTGAGTGTGGCTCCTGGGTAAAATAGCTAGGGGACCCCTGGTCTAAGGGGTCACATGTAGAAATATATACAGAGTAGGAATGTTCTGGCCAAACAAGAATCTATCTATACCCTCATACGCTCTGGTAGCTCACACACATATATTTATATAAATGCAAATATGCAGAGAATTATTTTTATGGTTACACTACTAGGTATTCCCTCATTCTATACTGCCTCAAGGGAAAATAAATATTTGATAAAACCTACTTCTGAACTATTTGCTTTTTCCTTTTATTATAGGGCTAGCTGGTAGAAATATATGCGTGTGTATTTATTCAGGCATATTATACTGTGCAAAGCAACATTTATATAACCCCCTTTATGTAAACCACATACTTTCTTCTTTTTCACATTTAATAGTGTCTGGTGAAAGAGCTGAGCATTATCATGAATTGTTAATCAGGAAAGGGATGCTTCCCAAGACATTACAGCATGCGGTGGGGACAACCAGCGACAACCTCCTGCCTGCCGTGCAAATCTTGAACCTAGTGGCGTAACTAGATGATACTGGGCCCTACCCACAGCAAATTAATTTTAGGCCCCCCAACATATGCATTGGTTGTCCTTTTTTACCAATATATGTTGAATTGCTCTTTATTTGGACCTCATGGGGCCCGTGTACCTCTTGGGCCCCCCTGCAGCCACAGGGTCTGCTTCCTCTGTAGCTTCACCTCTGTTTGTACCTGTGTTCATGTGACCATTGTCATGCCACTGCTCCGCATTTTGGCCTATGTGTGTCTCTCATTTGCATCTTCTATATAAGGTTGCCCAGCGGCAGTGAGGGGTGGTGTTATCATTAAAAAAAAAAGTGCAGGGTTTTGACACAAAAGGGTGCAGGTAATGACGCAGAAGGGACACTGCAGTTCTTAAGAGAAGAAGAAGAGGAGAAGAGGGCCGACCTAGGAGCAAGAATTGGGGGTGGGCCAGGGGCGAAACAACAGGTGATTACAAATTTACCAGCAAATACATTACCTGTATATTTGTAATACCAGCCCCATCCAATACATATTACTGTAGATATTACAACTTACACTAATCTTTTTAGAAGCCACTCTATGTTTCGGCCCTATCACATGATAACCCACAGTTACAGCCTCTCCCAATATTGTGTATAACTATAGAGCAGGGGTCCCCAACCTTTTTTAACAGTGAGCCACATTCAAAAATAAAAAGAGTTGGGGAGCAACACAGGCATGCAAAAACTTCCTTGGGTGCCAAATAAGTGCTGCAATTGACTATCTGGTGCCGCCTATGTGGACTGACAGACTTTTGACAGGAGGCTCTATTTGACAGTACACCTGGTTTTTATGCAATAAAACTTGCCTCCAAGTCTGGAATTCACAAATAAGCTCCTGCTTTGAGGCCACTGGGAGCAACATCCAAGGGGTTGGGGAGCAATATGTTGCTCGCGAGCTACTGGTTGGGGATCACTGCTATAGAGGAAGCGGAATCTGCAACTTAAAGGGAAACCATTGCGAAAATGAAAATTTAATATACGCTTCCTCATAGTAAGAAACTTTATAAATACAATCAATTAAAAATGCTGCATTATTTCTGAAATAATCAAGTTTATATTCACTATTCCTCTCTCAGCATGCGTATCAGATGTATTAGAGCTCACTCAAATAACTGATTCCAGTACAAACAATATAACTGCCTTTTGCACAAATTCTGCATGTAGCGAGACATGATGTTTGGTGATTTTAATAGAGTGAGCTCTAATACATTTTCATTTTTGCGATAGTTCCCCTTTAAAGGAATATATGGGAAAAAATGTTTTTTCAAAATGAACCAGTTAATAGTGCTGCTCGAGCAGAATTCTGCACTGAAATACATTTTACAAAAGAACAAAATTTTGAAATCTGACATGGGGCTAGACATATTGTCAATTTTCCAGCTGCTCCGAGTCATGTGACTTGTGCTCTGATAAACTTCAATCACTCTTTACTGCTATACTGCATGTAGGAGTGATATCAACCCCTCCCTCCCCCCCTCCAGTAGCCAAACAAAAGAACAATGGGAAGGTAAGATAGCAGCTCCCTAACACAAGATAACAGCTGCCTGATAGATCTAAGAACAGCACTCAATAGTATAAACCCATGTCTCACTGAGACACATTCAGTTACATTGAGAAGGAAAAACAGTAGCCTGCCAGAAAGCATTTCTCTCCTAAAGTGCAGACACAAGTCACATGACCAGGGGCAGCTGGGAAATTGACAAAATGTCTAGCCCCGTGTCAGATTTCAAAATTGAATATAAAAAAATCTGTTTGCTCTTTTGAGAAATGGATTTCAGTGCAAAATTCTGCTGGAGTAGCATTATTTACTAATGCGTTTTAAAAAAAAAACATGTTTTCAGATGACAGGATCCCTTTAAGGAGGGACCAGGCAGTATAGGGGAACCACAGCAACACTGACTGATAACCAGTTTCAATATGCTTATAACAAATGTCTTCTTTCCAAATTTTATAGTTTTTGCCTTGTGACCCAGTAACTTTTATTTACATTACTGCTCCGTTACACTCAAAAAAAAAGTACTCACCGGGTAAGGGATGCCACCCATAGAGTTTTAAACAGAATGAAACAGAACCTTCTGCTTAGTTTTCAACATTCTAAAAATCAGGCAGAAATCAAGCCAACAGTGTCAGATTGATGCAATTACCCACACAAGATGTCATGATTCTCACCACCCAATGTCATCATATCTGCCACCAAATGTCACTGTCCTACCCCTGACATAATCAGCCTCCCCTCCCGCAGCAAAGGTGACAACCCTACACCAGGTTGATACCTCTGGAACTACCAGAATGACTGCTAAAAACACATATTTTTTGTAATTTGATGCCGCACCATCTGTATTCTAGTAGTATGTACTAGAGTATAATGCATCAAGTAGTAGCCTGAGAAATTGTGTTTGTTCATTTATCTTAAACTGGCCTAAATTTGGCCTGACAGTTTGGCCCATTTTGACCTCAATTCCCGACCGAGTGCCAGATCAAGGGGCCATTCTAATATTCCCCAGCAATCTCATCTGAACACAGATATGTGTTTGGAAATATCATCTGCCTTACAATCTATGAGCCTTACTTTATTCTCCCAGAAGCTTGTGCTGCCTGTAACGTCAATACAAAAATTAAAGGGGGGTGGGAGTGTCACAGAATCCTGACACCATTAGTTCTAAGGTAAAATGACCGTTATTAAATTTTATTTATCCAAATTTATAAATCTGTTTCTCACTCTCGATCCCGGAGTCTAGGAATAATGCCAAGTTCTCGTAAGCAGATAATCGACCATCTGAACTACTTAAGTCAACACGCTTTTATAGGCTGTGTATTTCCATCAAAAATATTAACGTCAGCAGCAAAAATACTGTTGGATCCATAAAATAAATAAATAAAATACCATTATGTATTGTCTGAAACGAGTAGTAGAAAATGCCTATTGCTAGATCTGAACCCATAAGGGCAAAGAAACTGTAGGTGCAATACATTGTTTCAGAGGATATAGGTTTGTGTGTGTACAGAATTCACCCCCTCAACGTTTCCTCAGTACACTCAGTAGACAATTTTTAAAAAGTGTCCCTGAATGTCTCACCTACCTTTCCAAGCAGAGTAGCGCAGTGGAGCTCATGGGTGGCATCTTTGGGAAATTTTACACTTTGATAAATTTGCATATTAATGAAGATTCACCTTGCGAAGTGCAAACGTTCTCTAGCTCTGAGGTTTTTTGCTAGCGAACTGTCTTCTTTGCATTTTAGTAAAAAGGTGATATTGTTTCGAATTGTCACTTTGAAGAATTTTCGCCAAATAAACAAAATTCGTCCTTTAGTAAATGTACCCCTAGGAGTGAGAGTCGGGCTTAGGGTTGTTAGTAGAGCAGCCAGAAACTCCAAAGAGGAGAGCAGAAAGGGCACATACCCCGGGTGTCACCCGCCTGGCCTCAAGCAATCCACTGTAGAGCACCACGGTGAGTAACCCTCAAAGCTAGGGACTAGTCACCTGTGAGTACAACTGCTGGTTGTAACCAGTCTGTGCCCAATACCATCAATGGAAGGAACTTGTGAAATACTGTCAAGTGATTATATTCTCTACTATCTGAAGTAACATCAAAAATCCAGCAAATAAAAAGTGAATTACATAGACTCACTGGGGTCCACACTAAATGCTTGATACTTGCATAGACATCAACTTCTCAGGGTGAGAATCCAGAATGTTCTTGGCAATGTCACAACCAGGCCATGTCTGTTATTCCTAATCATTCCTAGTAAGGGTTGCCACCTGTCCTGATGGCATCAGCCTAAACTTCCAGCTTGTCAATAGCAGCAATGACCCAAGAATTCAAACTTGTCACATGGGGTCACCATCTTGGAAAGTGTCTGTGACACTCACATGCTCAGTGGGCTCTGAGCAGCTGTTGAGAAGCTAAGCTTAGGGCTCGTCATTAATTATCCATCAGAAAATGAGATTGGTCTGTAATATAAGCTGATGCTACAGAGCTGATTATTAAATTCTGATGCTAATTGCACTGGTTTCTGTGCTGCCATGTAGTAATTATCTGTATTAATTACTAATCAGCCTTATATTGTGACATTTTAATTCTATGTGTACTGTATATTGTGAGTGGGTCCCTAAGCTCAGAGCATGTGCAGTGAATCAGCAGCAAAGAAGATGGGGAGCTACTTCTTTAGTTAGGCTTTACTTCTCCTTTAAGCACTGCTTGCTGTAATTCCAAGCCACTGTCAGGGAGATCAAAAAGATCTTTGCAGATTATTCCCCTTATATATATTAAATTATTAAATCCAACTGAGCAATATAAACCTCCTGACTGAATCCAGACTTGCTGAAGATCCAAAAAACAAATAAATAAAAGAGGGATTAAACCATTAAGGGGTCCAATTTTACAAAAGATTGGTTTAGTATTACTAATAGTTCACTTAGCTGATGTGCCATTTACCACTTTGAACTCCCATATACAGTTAGGGTTGCCACCTTTTCTGGAAAAAAATACCGGCCTGCCTATATATTTATCTTTTTTCCCTATTAATAACATTGAGATCAACCATCATTTTTACCGGCCAGGCCGGTAAAATACCGGCCAAGTGGCAACCCTATATACAATACCTCATGGGTTACAGTAACCTGTTCTGCATTTCTCTAGTATGTCACCGTGGGTATGAGAATCAAGTAGAACCAGGTGAAGGGTAACGTATTGGAAAGTATCCACTTTGATAAATATGCGGATTACCGAAAATTCGTCTGGTGAAACAGAGAAAAAGTTCTATGCTAGCGAACTGTCTTCTTTGCCTTTTAGTAAATAGGCGATAGCGTTGCTAATTGTCCTTTTGGAGCCTTGAAGTGATACACTCAGAAGAAGGTTGGAGAGGTGTCTGGAAAGTAAAGGAATATATATATATATCTTCACCTTCCCCTAGGGACCAATGGAATTTTGCCAGTCTGCAGAACAAATTTCAGTGACAGTTTGATTAAAATGGATGTTGATGTGTATATATAGTGTATGTGGGCAGGCAGACCTGGCAAGGGACTAGTAAGAACCACCCCACAGACACACGCAGCGATCTTTGGCGCTTAAATACAGGAGCCTCCCAACAGAGTTCACATACTGTATATGTGGCATCTACTTACTGACTTCATATTGACACTGTGCACCAGAAATGAGCCAATTTCTCAAATGTACTGTATCTCGGATGCATCTACTCCTAGCGGCCGCAATTGTGCTGCAATTAAGGGGGCAAACTCTGCATTGTAGGTTAAAAAATGCATTCAAAATTGCACTTTGCGCACAACACTTGTGCTCAGAAATGAGCCCCCTTCTTAAAATTCTTTAAATCCTTCATAAAGGTAAAAAACCCACCTTAGCAAAAAGTTACAAAACCATTTAGCAGGTGAAAGCAAATTAATAATACTTCTGAGTTTAAGAATCTTCCTGGGTAATTTTCCATCATCCTTACAGAAAATGCCTCACTGATTCCTACCTTGTAAAAAAATCAATAAAGATCTCTTCTTCGCAGGAGCTCTTCAGGCAGAATATAAGCTACTTACAGTATAGTTGTCTGTGTGACTAATGACGGCTCCATAATTATTTTGTACACAAAAGCGCAGAGCCAGGCTAGTAGTTGAGATGGCAAAATAATGGCTTCTAGTCGCACAATCAATCTCCAGACCATTTGTTTGATACTGTATCTTTGGAATACTAAAAAGGGGATAACTTTGTTATCATAATAAAAGAACCTTATGTAATTTTGAGTGAGGTAGGTCAGTAGTGAAACAATGTGGCTTTAAAAGTCTGAATTCTGTGCTTGCTAAATTCATTTCCTGGTAGTCCAGTGACTTGTTTCTGTTGACTTCCTATTACAAAATGGCACCCAGTGACTGTAACAGAATTCTCTATATAAAGATAGCTAGAATCTCAGCCATAAAGCAGGGCAGGACTGTAGCCTACAATCGATTTCAAATAGTAATTTTTATTAATAAAATATAATTTTAACAAAACAGAAAATCCAGCTTTCCTTAAATCGTATCGAAGCAGAGAACCTAGCCTGGTTAGGGTGAGATAGGCTAAAAGGAGCCAAAAAGCCCTTCACCTGTAAGACATATCAAGCTTCTGAAGGTATTTACTTGCCTCATGCCACCTAATTATCCATAAAAAATACCTTATGACCAAAACAATTATATATAGGGTCTCTTTTTCAAAGGAGTGCTTGTTACTGAAATGCCCATATACTCTTTATTCATATGTACCTTTACAAAACAAATGTAATACCTAAAAAAGGATAACATTTGTTCATAAAGGCCTTTGGAGACTCAATCAAAAAATATCTATAGCTTTCTCCTTCCCACAATCCAAAGGTAAAAGTATATTAACAATACTTTAACTCAAATTCCCCCTAACGAAAAGTTTCCCCTGAAAGGCTAACTGTCACGTTCCCTGAATTCAGAACAAGTGCTAAGCTCCCAGGTCACGGCTCAATCTTCTGCTTGTAGCAGCCGCCTTTGGCCTCGGGAGGAGCCCTCAGCTACTCAGATGCCGCCAGGTCTTACCTTGAGAGGAGCAAAGCAGATTTTCTGAATGAGCCAAGGGGCACGTGCGTTTCCGAGGTTTTGGACAGAAGGCAACGGAGTTCAAGCAGGGTCAGACAAGCAGTGGTCGGTACAGGCAGTGTCGGACTAACCCACCGGGATACCAGGAAAACTCCCGGTGGGCCCCCGTGTCAGTGGGCCCTCTTGCTTCTAACCCTTTGGCCTATTTCATGGTCATTCCCCTTAATAATGGAAGAATAGAGTATAGTATATAGAGATAAAATACTATTAGAGAAGAAAAGACTTAAGCTCCCCATAGACACGACGATTCTTCTTGCTGAACGACCGATTTTAGGGAAGTCCGACCAATCCTTCGAACGATCGTACATCTTACGATTTTTCGGCCGACATCTGTCAGGAAATTGATCGCCAGGTCAAAAAATCTTTGTCGGTCCCAGTGCAATCTATCTATGTTTGCAGGGCCAAGCAGGCAGCTCCCCTGTGTTTTCCTGGCAAATTGGTCTTTTTAGTTGATGGTAAATTCGTACGATCGTTCCGAGAAAATCATGGTCTCATGATGAGGATCTGATCTTTTAAAAATCTCAACATCTATGGCCAGTTTAAGAGAATAAAAAGGTTGATTGAGAAGAGGAGGAATAATAGTTTGGAAAGTGGGCCCACGGTCTAAGGTTGATTGGTGGGCCCCTGGCAACCCAGTCCGACACTAGGTACAGGCGGAGTTCAAGCAAGGTCAATCAGGCCGCGGTAGTACAGGCAGTGTTCGAGGAATAGTCAGGCAGGCAAGTGTAAATATCGGCAGAGTTCAGAATAGTCAGGCAGGTAAGGGTCAAAACTGGAATCAAACAAGACAGAAATCGCACCCAGGATACAGGTTAGACCTAACAATGAGCAATGAGTTTGGGTGCAAAGCCCCTTTAAATATATCGCCAAATGAACGTTGAGGATGTCACGCGCCCGGCATGTAAAACCTAGAAGTGCGTGCTGCAAGCACCCTAGGAACCAGCATTTACAAGGAAGAGGCACCATGCGGCAGATGTCCCCTCCGGAGGAGCGGAGGTCGTCCCTGCCAGCCCACTAGACCACCAGGGTGAGATGTTACACTAACGATGCAAAACATTTTGCAGGAAGCCTATGGCCATTAATAAATTTGATACAATCTTTCATCATCAAGGTAGGATAGTTCCTCAACTCAACACAGAAACGACAAAGGAATTAAGTAACAATTCATATAACTGCCTACTACAAAAGGCTTTCCATTTCCCTAAAACTTAAATTTCACCTTTTCAGCAATTTTAACCCCATAAAGATGTGCTCCAGAAAACCACCCCCCAATCCAGACCCCCTTCATTCTACCACCCTCCACCCAGTCTCTGATAAAGGAGATTGGACAAACACTCTCTAACCCTCCCTCTTTCATCTGCAGGAATATGGCAAAAGAGCGTTACTTCACAAACTCACAAAGATGCGGATTTTACTGAACGTTACCTCTTGCGTCAGACTTGCCTTCACCAAGTCAGACCAGGCGAAGTGCAATAGAGTAGATAGAACCTCCTCAAAAAATAGTTGAAAATTTTTCTAAGTCCCAAAAAACGCTGGCGACTTTTCATTTTTCAGGGTTATAGGCTGCCAAAGATCGTAAATTTTTTCCTGGGGTTCCCGGCTTTCTCCTACATTTCCTAACATATGGCACATAAACTATACACTGGGCTCATGTGTAGGGCAATATAACAACTCTATTTTATTTTATTAAGCTTCCCTGGGCTTGTGTAGTGTAATGTATTTGCTGCAACATATGCGTCCATTTAACTTTATCTTCCAGCGTTATGCAAACTAGTCAACGGTATCGCAACTTCATTTTGCTTGCAGCAGTAACGCAAGCGATACTTCACCAGCATTCAGTGCCCTGGACGTAACTTCGGATTTTAGTAAATTAGCGCTGTCCTGGCGAAGTGTTGCGATGTGAGCGAATCTGTCACTGGCGAATTTTCAGAGCTTAGTGAATTTGCCCATAGAGTTTTTTCTTGAAAACATTTCACCACTCATCCAAATGGCTTCTTTAGTTGAATTGGTAGGGAATTCCCTGGCATTTATACCCTTGAGGGTAGTAAAATCACACACATCCAATCATACTTCAGTAAAGTGTTGGCTGAAACTCACAGATTTTCATTGAGGCAGGTGTTAATCTTTCAATGTACATGACTGGAAGTGTGAATTATTGTGAAGTCACCATGGTAAGGATGTCAAAGCAACATTGTAGGTTGATGACAAACGGTGTCACAAACCCCCTCCTCTGTTCAAGGATGGTTTTCCACTTTGTTATCAACAGGGCAGCCATCAGGGGGGGACAGGGGGGAGAGTTGTAGGGGGCCGAGGGTAAGGGGGCCCGGCCATGCCACACTTACTTGATTAGCCGGGCCCCCCATTTTTCTGAGAGCTGCTGACTTCGGGAAGGCATGGACGTTTAGGGGGCCCTGGCCACCAATTTTCTTATAATGTGGAGGGGGGGCCCTGGCCACCAATTTTGGCCACCAATTTTTTTTCTCATGTGGGGTCCTAGCCACCAATATTTTTTAATGGGGGGTCCCTGGCCACAAATGTTTTTTTATGGGGGGCCCTGACCACCAATATCTTTTTATTTTTTATTAACATGTGGGAACCCTAGCCATTTTTTTGTTTTTTTACTGTGTGGTGGGGGGCGGACCTGTGGGGTGGGGAGGGTGGACCTGTAGGTGGGGCTTGCGGTGGGCGCAGCCCAGGGGGCCCAGGAAATTTTCTCGTATGATTTCTGATGGCGGTCCTGGTTATCAATGGCCTCTTTCACACGCTTTCATCTGTCCTCTATATTAAATTTTCTTGAAAATTCTCCAGTGTTTATGCCACAGTTGGGATGACTATGTTGCTTTGCCTTCTAAGCTCTTCCCCTCTGTTACTTGGTTTGGGAAACCTTGTCAGTGTTACAAATACAACCTCTAACAATATTATGCCATGCGTTAATATGTATGGCCCAGTTCAGCACAAAGGTTACACCATATTTTATCACATTATTTGCTTGTATGCCCCTGGGCTCCAAACATTGTGCATACTTTCAAAGAACAATCATTTGTCAAATGCCTTCTTGAACGGCACACTGACCAGGTTTCCCTGGATCAAAACTCCCCTTTCCTTCCCAATAAAAAGGAATTGAGAAGATGCTGTGTCACATTATTATTTATTTTCAGTTTAGCTTGAGACTTCCAGAATCCTTCCTCGTTGTAAATTGGTCTTAAAGGGGAAGGAAACCTAGTTGGCGTAAAAACCCACCCCCCTCCCCCCCTCTTCTTCCACGCGATCTTCTTCCTGCTTTGAAGGGCATTTTGGCACATGCGCAGTAGGAGCATTTCGCCGGTACGGATCTACTGCGCATGCGCCAAAAGTCACAAAGTACTTTTGGCGCATGCGCAGTAGATCGTACCGGCGAAATGCTCCTACTGCGCATGCGCCGGTCAAAGCAGGAAGAAGATCGCGTAGAAGAATATGTCATCTGTGAACTCCCTGGACTGGACCTGCGCAGAAGGGTAAGTAACAAATTAGGGGCATTTGCCCAGCAGGACGGCTAGGCCAGGGGGGAGGAGGGAGGGTGGGCAACACACGGGAGGGGGGAGGGTTTTTGCGCCAACTAAGTTTCCTTCCCCTTTAAAGGCATGAAGACATTACATTGTCTTCCCAACCAAACCAAAACATCTTCAGGAGGGACAGACTCATTTTTAAAGATTATCATAACAGTCTTAATTTCTGGTTTTGACACTGGAATTGCCCTAAACCCTTCCCATACTGAGGATGTTTTCTTTTCTTGATACAGATTCCAAAATTTGTCAAGTCCTTGAGATAATTTAAAACTTATTTCAAATTCAACATCAGAAATTGCTATAAAAGCAAACACATCAGCAGTAGTAAATCCCATGGACTCTTTTATCAGGTTAAGTCACACATAGCAGCTACCTGGTAATTTTTCTTTTTCTCCTTGCCATCTTATGTTAACCAAATTCTTCCTTTTAAAAATTAAGCTACCATACAGGGGTTCCTCCTGCCTTGCACCACCCCACAAAAATGGGCGGGAGATAAGGTGTGCGTCTATAAAAAAAAGGAAGCCGGAAGTTGGCAGACCAGCAGTGCAAGGTGGCAGGGCAGGGAGAGCAGGAAGAAGAACTCAACCCGGACCCGCCACCAGAGGTGCCTGCGGGTATCAGGCCGCCCCTCCCATCACTAATGCTGATGTAGTTCAAAAAAGGCAACAGCTTGCTTGCTAAGTGGGATTATGACCTGATGTTCTCTGTGAAACAATCCATTTCTGAGAAAAGAAAAATGTACGAGTGCCAGTTAGAGGCACAGAATAGTTCTTTGTATTGTAGTGAGTCACAGCTAAAACCCACATATAACTGTACTGCCTGTACTATTCCAAACAGTAAAGCACAGGCTTGTGAGGTCACCATACAAGAGAATCTTTCCCTGGTAGGGCTGATCCAATCTTTTGCCTGCAACTGGATAATGATGACCCATACAGAGAGGACCTCACCAATAAGCTAATGCCCAATGGAATTTTCTAATCTGAGAAATATCTTGCCTTTGGGCAGAGCCGTACATGGACCAATAACCTGCCTACTCACTCTGGTCTAAAAATGCAAGATAAGTAGAGTTTTAATGACGAGAATTCTGGGGTTGTGAATATGCTGTCCCATACAGCCATAACCTTGTCTCCTTCTGCCACAGAGAAATCAATATCATTTATCTATCATTTTCACTATCTTATTTGCTTAATATAGATTAGAGATGTCTGACAGGTGACCAAGTGGCCCATTTCAGCCATTAGAAATAATGAAGGTTCAAGGATGTGCCCCCCCTTCCAATTTCAATATCACACCCCTTAAATGGAAAGAAAGGGAGCTTCTTATCTATCATAAGCTGAGCAATAAGAAGAGCTGAGTATTTACACATCCAGTAGTTTCCCACCAGGTCTGTTATCAGCTTCTGCTACATAGTTTTAGCAGTTCAGAGAATATAAACAGCCAGTCAGATACTGCTGTCAATAGCATTACATATAACTTTAAAATGGTTGAAAATATTATTTTGCTGCATCCACTGGTTCTGTAGAGTTGGAGAAAGTTTGTATTAAACAATACAAAATCTATAAAATCCACATTAGATTACATGACAACACAGGACCCAGTACAGTCTGTATATTCTGATAACCACTGTAGCGGTTTCTGGCAGATATTAATTGACTTGTGCTGTTTTGATAATTTAGGACGATCGCTAAGCAGCCCAGACCACACTGAGCATGTGCACAGTCTTGGTCTTGCAAAGATGTTTAACAAAGTTACAAGATAGTGACCCCCTGTGGTCAACGTTGAAAGCATAAATCATTTGTTTGAATAGGCTTGTGGTACAGTAAGTTCGTGTTTATATTTTGTATAAATACAGCATTTCTAGCCTTATTCTATTTTAGACTTTACTTCCCCTTTATTAAATCTTACTGCCTCACTCAAACCTTTTTGTTGTCTGGATCCCTAATACTAATGCTGTAACAGTGGGCCCCTAATTACTGCCCCCTCCTCCCATGGATAGATACACTGTTAGTTTTTTCATTCTGTTTTTTATGACTTGCTAGTTGGACATGAACACAAATCCACAAGGTCAGCAGAACTATAGTCAATGGTGATAAAAGTAATAGCATGTGTAGGCCTTGTAACTCTGTATCTTTCCTTCATTTTTATACTGTAACTAAGTGAATTGCCACTGATTGGATATCTAACACTATATCACTGTATTTCATTTATTTTATAAATAGATCAATAAAACCAATTGTTAAAAAAAAATAGGCCACTAATTATATTTCTGTGTTGCCTATATGAAAATATTGAGCTGGAGTCCCTCCTGTAGACGCTGAGATTAATTAAACACAAACTCCTGCATGTCAGTGAACATAAATAAATTAGAGTGAGTGCAGAGAGGCTCAGCATCAATAGTGCATGGGCTGGATCAGTTATCTGAAGAGAGAGGCTTCTGCCTCTGAATACAGGATAAAGTGAAGCATGGGAGAGAAACACATCATCAAAAAAAGAACTTAATCTCCTTGGGCCACCTGCAAAAATTATCTCTGGGGTCCCCCTTTACCACACATGCAATTTAAAAATCCTACTGCAAATGTATATCACGTGTAACAAAGACTCGGGAGGTGATTGCTGATTCTGGGACAGCATTCTTTCACAGTGGCACAGATCCTATCTGATAACTATTGTAAGCAGCAGTCCTGTCCTGCTTTATGGCTGAGATTTTAGCTATCTTTATAACAGAGCATTCTGTCACAGTGACACAGATCCTATCTGATCCCCAGTGGAAGCGGTGGTGTATCCAGGGCAGCCATCAGGGGGGGACAGGGGGGAGAGTTGTAGGGGGCCCCGAGGGTAAGGGGGGCCCGGTCACGCCACACTTACTTGATTAGCCGGGACCCCCATCTTTCTGAGAGCTGCTGACTTCGGGAAGGCATGGACGTTTAAGGGGCCCTGGCCACCAATTTTCTTATAATATGGGGGGGGGGTCCTGGCCACCAATTTTTTTTTCTCATGTGGGGTCCTAGTCACCAATATTTTTTAATGGGGGGGCCCTGGCCACAAATGTTTTTTTATGGGGGGCCCTGACCACCAATATTTTGTTATTTTTTATTAATATGTGGGAACCATAGCCACCAATATTTTTTTTGTTTTTTTACTGTGGGGTGGGGAGGGCGGACCTGTAGGTGGGGCTTGCGGTGGGCGCGGCCCAGGGGGCCCAGGAAATTTTGTCGTATGGGGCCCTGCGATTTCTGATG
This sequence comes from Xenopus petersii, assembly GCA_038501925.1. NCBI lineage: Eukaryota > Metazoa > Chordata > Amphibia > Anura > Pipidae > Xenopus > Xenopus petersii. The sequence goes on from CM076689.1 coordinate 82,984,855, forward strand.
GCGGTCCTGGGTGTATCAGTGAGCTCTGCGAATGTCTGGAACAAGCCCAGGCCCTGCTAGGCCTTGGTGTTGAAACATATGATGAAGACAATGTCTGGGAAGGTGCTTGGCACACGCAGGTGAAGTTAATAGTACATAGTAGGCAATGTACCAAATCATTTGCCCAATTCTTTCTTCATAGGGAAGGAGAAAGGTACATGGCTTTTATATTAGCCAGCCACGCCAATGATTTAAATGTGAGGCTGGAAACCATTTGGCAAGAGCCTGTAAAGTTCTAAAATGTGCACTTTGTAATGCGACAGGCCGTGAGGCAGAAAGCTGTGACCGAGTGAGGTGCAATTTGTGCAACAGAATGGACCATTCCCATAGAAGGTGCCCTGAAGCCTACCACAATATTGTCAAACTGTTCTCTGAGATAGGGAAATGAGAAGGGAAATGTAGCCGATGGAAGGAGAAAGAGAACAGGAACAGGACACAGAGCCGCCCCTATCACAGGAAGCTGTTTTCAAAAAGCAAAGAGCTAAACAACCTGCAAATAGTCAAAAAAGAGAAAAGAGGCCAGAAAAGGAGGTTAGAGGGTAGGAAGTTAAGGCTGCAATTGAAGGGAATGTGGAGAAGGTTGGAAAAACTATGAAAAGAAAAAAACAAAAACAAAAATATGCCCATCAGCTTGATCCAGGGGAAGGTGGCTCAGAGGTACTTACATTCTCACTCAGTACTGGGAATAAATTCTCAGTGCTAGACATTGAGTACTGGGTGATAGGGCAGAAAGGGAAGAACGAGAGAAGTTAGAGAGGTTGGAGAAGGAAGAAGGGACAGAGAATGAGGGAGAGCAAAGAGAGTTGGAGCCTGAGCTTATGGAAATCCAACTGGCTTCAAAAAAGAGAACTAGAGAAGGTGGTGAACAGCCAGTGAGTAAAAATGTATAGGAGGCACTGCCGATATTTCCCCAAATTCACTGGAAAGTTTAACTGGTGATGCAGATGAGGGACAGTTTCCCTTTGGGCCCCAGGTAAAAAGATATTGAGATAAGGCTATTTCTTCAGCCAAAGAAAGGTGTCAAATATTGCTGAAAGTTCATGATGGCATTGTCTGCAATTAGATGTATTACCTCAAATGTTTGGAGCGTTAAAGTCCAGAGGTCTAGGTTTCTGGTTTTGAAAGTCTAGCAAACTCCAACGCAGAGGTGTTTTTCCTTCAGGAAACCCAACTTATCTGTATCATTTATATCTTAGCCTGTGCGACTGCAAAACTGTCTGTATGGAGAAAGGAAGGAGGGTGGTGTGACGGCCTAATAATGGGAACTTTGTGGCCAGGTTGAACATCTTTTTCATGGACAGAAAGTATGATGGGAAACCCCTTGCAAACTGAAAAACGATTAACTTTTTATCTGTTAACTGGTGATGTTTTTTTAGTCTGAAAATGGTCTGAATACTTAGTTTCTTTCTGAATTGAAAGTAATATTGTTTTTGTTAAGTTTTCACTAATAAAATAATTCATATCTAATACCCATTGTAAGCAGCAGTCCTGTCCTGCTTTATGGCTGAGATTCAAGATATCTTTATAACAGAGCATTCTGTCACAGTGGCACAGATCCTATCTGATACCCATTATAAGCAGCAGTCCTGCCCTGCTTTATGGCTGAGATTCTAGCTATTTTTTGAACAGAGAATTGTGTGTTTTAACAATAAGATAGGATTAGTATGGTGGCTCAGATTGAAAGGAAGGTTGATCTAACAACAGATATTTTTAAATTCGATAGAAAAGGGAATCTGACGTATGTCAGTACAGTAAGGTTCATATGAAAAGAGAAAAAGAAAAAGGTATCCCCCCTCAAACAAAAAGGAACACTGAGAACCAATCCTCAGCAGTAAATTGCTTCTTTACTCCTTATTCTCACCAAATGATCACTTCTATAAAGTGCCAGTGCAATAAATAAATGAATTCAATAACCTCTGATGAGGCTTGTGGACAGATTGAATATACAAGTATTAATATAGTGATTAAGTGCTGATTTAATTAGTGAATAAATAAGTAAAATTAATTATTAAATAAGTTAATATATAAATTCACTAGTAATTCATTCCCAGTACTAATATGATTGTGCCCAATAGGATTTAATTAAAAACCTTATATTCCAATTAGAAAGTGCTACATTGCCAAACAGGGTAATGGAATTTTCCAATTCATCGATTTGTGTAACAAAGTTTTAGGTCACTCTGATGTCGTGGAAAGGTAAGAAAAGGAAAAAAAGGATAGGTGGAGAAGTCCCATATAATCTGATCATTGGGTGCCTGCGGGACCCCACAAAGAGGGAGAAGTCAGTGCTTCTGGGACTGTGGTCTCAAATTTTAACCTTCTCTAGCTGTTATGGAGAGATTAAAGTAAAGATCTCCTTAGTCAGAGCTAAAAAGGACCAGTAATATCGTTTTCCAACAAAGGTAATTACAAGGAAGAACCCCCCCTAAGGTTTCAGCTAAAATAGCATAACTGTTTGTTTAAAAATAAAGAGCCAACGCGCGTTTCGCAAATTGCTTTTTCAAAGGCTATGGCACAAAAAATGGCTAAGGCACAAAAGTATCCAGCACACAGAGCTACAGTATAGGAGGCTTTATGACTTCAGGCAGACAGAGACAGCAGAAATATTGATCCAAGTTAAGAAATGAAATCTAATATTTTTCATGGCATTATGATTCCCTCATGTTACCTGCACCATTGTATATTACTTAACCGTGCAAAGGGCTCTAAGCTCAACTCCAGCCAGGGCTACCTACCATGATGCCATTATTGATCAGTGATATCATTTTTTTTTTTCTTCTTTAGGAATTTGAGTTACAGCAAATAGCACATATTCATTTTCACGTCATTAAGTCTAACTTTCCCTGAAAGCCCAGGCCAGATATGATTACATAATTCCAATCGATAAAGGCTGAGCTAATGCTTGGTTTTGTGTTGAGCGTAAATCGCCTGAGAGCATTCAGACAGTCACCCATAAGCCTCCTCTTCCAATTACTGAGCAGGTTTACTGCCATTTGCCTTACTAGGGGCTAAGTCATTTTAAAGCAGCACTAAGCCTTTTAATTGTCAGAGGGTGTACATTATATAATGTCCCATATTGGAAATACCCAGTAGAGGCACCTCAGAGGGCTCTGCTCATAAAGGCTTACAATCTAAAAGACAGGACGTGCCATAGATATTTATCAAGAGTCAGAAATCCCCCAAACTCATGGTTTTCATAAAACAATTAAACATGTCAGAGGGCAGATTTAGAAAACCTTTAGCCCTGGGCAGTATAGTCAACATGGGCCTCCTACCCTGCCCCCTTCCCACCACACACCATTCTCTACCCTAGGGTTGCCACCTTTGTGTGGCTCACGATCCGGGCAGGGGGTAAAATCACATGGGCTGGTCAATGACGTTACGAGAGGGTGTGCTACGTCACGTTGGCTGATCGCCATGTCAATCAGGGGAGATCCTGCCCGGTTTTCAAAATAAGGAAAACCAGGCAGACTGTCTTGACCCGGGCAGCCCTTCTGAAAGCCAGGCTATCTGGGTCAAATCCATACAGGTGGCAACCCTACTCTACCCCCAACTCTGTCTTATCCCTAAGCTGGACTTGCACTCCCTTGAAAATGAAATGAAAACAGGGGAGCTGAACTATGGCCCTAATAGAACCTTTGGTAATACATACAGTCCAGCAGCTGGTACTCTGAGAGTTACAATTCTGCAGCCAGAATATAGAGTAGCAGCCTCTTGTCACGGTGAGCCTTTTGGAAAGTACCTCTTCTGCCCATAAATCAAAGTAACCCCAATTCCAAATCATTAAACCAGATGTAGTGATTTTCAGCCCCCAGCTAGAGGACATTATGGGAGTTGTAGTTCCCATTAAGCTTGCTACCTATGCTTTTACCTCCCACTGGATTTCATCAGGGTTCTCATTTACGTTTCTTTTAAGCAAATCATTTTTTTTCTGTTTGTATGCCCTTGCTTACATGACAAGGGGTATCAAGCTGGCACAGAATGAATTATTGATAACTCCCTTTTATACCGAAGTCTGAGGTCATTTCTGACGTCAGTCAGATCATTAAGAAAGTCAAAGGTTTGTCTTCGTTTGTGATCCATAAAGCACAATTCGCCTTTGTGGGGTTGTTTTGGAAGCCCACCGGGGAGGCAAGATTTAATTAATGCCCCTTAACCCCGCAACTGCTCAATTCTTTTCAATTAGTGATAGTACATTTGATCCAGTTGTCTTATTTTTTCCTCTCCCTTTTGGCCTGACAATAGATCTAAGCAAATACTGCTGAGTTCTGCATCTCGCTCGCCTGAAACCTTCTCCCCACCGCCTCCTCCTCCATCTCACCAGGTCCCAGTGCTGCTACTGGTCTATTTATACAGTGTCTGTTTAATGAGAAAAAAAGGCTATTTTGGGATGAATCTGTATCTAAATTCTGTAGGTCCCTGCAATCGGATTAATTTAATCCACAAATCCCATTTATCCATCATTAATAAAGAAACATCTTCAGGACTACCAGGGGTATATCATCACCCCATATATGTTCAGCAGCTGCTGATACTAACAGGCTCATAACCTTCTATCACAAAAAGGAGCCGTGGTGGTGCGAGCAAAGAACATGCAGATCTTCCCTCTTTTTACATATCATGCAAGCAAACACTTCCGATCGATTATGGCTTGTATCATGTTAGTCTACACCAGTGCTTATCCCAGGTGCCTTTCAAGGCTTGACATTTGGCCCCCACCTAAAATTGTCTAGCCATACTAATTCAGACACTACAGGCCTATCGAGAGGCCAAGAATCTATTGATTAAATGGTTAGCAGCACCCTTTTAACCAGATGGGACTTCCATGGGCTCGATGATTATGGTATGTAGGTTTGAATAATAGCAGTGGTGTAACTAGCCACCATTTGGACCGGGTGCAGGATGTGTACCCAAACCCCTGCTGGGGCCACTCCCCAAAAAAATTGCACCCTGCCGAAAAATTGCACCCTGCCGTCCACCATAAGACTTATCCCGGCTCCGGTGGGCCCCAAGGGGGTGCTGGCCCAGGTGTGATCTCTCTGCTGCACCCCTGGTAGTTACACCACTGAACAATAGAATTTTTAAAACGGAGCCACCCTACAACAGTGGAAACAAGCAAGCCTGATTAATTTGTATTATTCCAAAATGCCAATTTCCCCACACTCCTAGATTAGTTCTCATACTGGGGTGTCCAGACTATGACTCTAGAACAGAGGTCTTATGACTGTTTTTGGATAAGCGTTGTGACTGCTTTTGTAGTCAGGCACTTACCAAACCCGCCCTTTTCACTTTGCTAGTAACAAGATTACAATTATATGGAAATGTGGTCATAATAGTCACTCTCCTGTGATATCCAAAATCAATAAGCATTTGTCCTCCAATTGCATTCTAACTGGCCGTCATGCCAGGCCCCCCTCCATCCAATGGTTTGGACCCTTCACAGTTTGATTGGATCCTTTACTGCCATGGATATCGGGAGTTGTAGATAAACAACAAGCAGAGGGGGAGGATATAAGATGAGTATTTCTGCCTAACACATATAAAAATATAAACAAAAAGGTTGTCATGTAAAAACAACTGGATAGCATATTCCACTCCACAGGGTCAGACTGGGCCCCTGCCACGGTCGCAAGAAGAAAAAGGTAATCGCGTGGGGTCCGAGGGGTGCTGTGGTGGGGAGCCTGGGGGTGGGTGCAGGGGCCCTGAAGCAGCAGCGGGCCCCCCAGTACGACTCTGCCACTGCAAGAACAGTCTCAGAATGTCAGCCACATCTTAGGGTTAAGAGATCAGAAGATGAAGGATCTGTCTATTTTAGGGTCAACTTCACCTTTAAATAAAAGAGGAGGGATCTGCCCCAGACAATGAACAATGTACGGATGACATATTCATTGAACCTGTATATTAAAAGAATCTCTATAGGCCAGAATGTGACCCCTTTCTGCTTGAAAATGGGCATAGCCTAAAGCCACCGTCACAATCCCTCTTGACCGTCAGGGGACCTATACATGTAAGGCTTTGGGGTTGGCCCAGAATGCTTTCTAGGGAACTACAACTGTATCCCCCGTACTCCTCCTGAAGCCTTCCATGTACAGAAATTTGTAACCCTCATACTCTGTAGGCTGAGAACTCTAGAAGCCTTGAGAACATTATGATTGGAATGGTGCGTTTGGCTCTTGTCCTCATCTCACTCTGCACCCCCCCCCCACACACACACACACACTAACATTTGGTGGTATCATCCTGCTACTCCATTAATAACTAGGCAGAATAATAATAATAATAATAATAATAATAATAATAAAATATGCACCTGCCATTCCCTGAGAAGCTGTCCTGTATACACAGTGATAATATGCAGGGTACAGTAGGACATGGATATATATATATATATATATATATATATATATATATATATATATATATATATATAAAATACACAAAAGCCATGAATATCCTGTCAATTATATCCTTATAAATGGTGAGTTCTGATATCACCAGTTATAAACGGTCAGTTCTGATGTCATTTCTGTCACATGACTCACCGAAACTTGGGTATTATAATAAATAAAGTACCCCCTGTTGCAAAATATGAGGATATTAGAAGTTACCTCGGAGTTCCATGACCTGTATAAAAACACTCGGCCTTCGGCCTCGTGTTTTTATATGGTGATGAAACTACTCAGTAACTTATAATATCCTTATATTTTACAAGAGGGACTACTTTATTCTCTATATATACTTTGAGAAAGGCCTTGGATAGGGCCAAAATGTCAGATTGAAGTTCTGTTAATAAATGATTATTTTATTTTATAAGTGCGGATTCTTCTTGAAGTATGGTATATGTATAAATATATATATACCCAGTACATACATGATCAAGCTCTATAACAAACATGCACAATGGAACAATGTCACTCCCATGATTTGGGAAATTAGGAATTACCCAGAAGCCAGAGCAATGAATGGCAGCAATGCAAATACAGCCTATAGGGCACTCATAGTCAATGTATGGCTATTTAATAGGCAAATCCCTGCAGGCTCAGCATTGCCCTGTCAGTACATCAGTTGCCCCCCTTGGTGCAGTGACCTACCTCCACTATGAAGGACTTCTCTTCTCCACAGACTGAAACCACGAAAAAAGGCAGAAAGCAGGTTTTGATACAGATTCCCAGAACATGCGCTTTCTGTCGCTTGACTCCAGTCTGTGCCATCACGGTGGGCTGAAGGGGGGGCACTACATGGGCATCACATGTGCAGAGCGGCAGGAGGACAGGCTGCCCCCCCAGGTGGTGGTGCTGATGGGTAGGGAGGTTATTTGGGAGGCATTACACCCAGCCTGGGGGGGAGCAGTGAGGGTGCGGTCTCAGGAGGCTGGATTCCAGGGCATAAGGGTGCCAGGGCCTTGCTGTGCCCATCCCCGCACCCACACAAAAAAAGCCAGGGCGTCGGGTAAGACTGGTCGCACTGAGAAGCTTCGCACTTGCGGCGGCAGGGTCGGCGGAGGAGGCTGGGGGAGCAGAGAAACTGCCTTAGTAACAGTCGCACCGAGCGCCAATTGGAGGAGGGGGCAGAGCCAGCGAGAATGATGCGCAGGACTGGGAGGGGGAGAAGCTGATGCTGATACTCCGGGCACCCCTAAAACAGTGCCAATCCCGGGCACCTGCAGCAGCGCTTATGTCTCCAGGGGGGGGCAGCACGGATATTAGAACTGGGGATGGGGAATTCGAGCACATGCAGCCAGGGATCATGTTCCACCTATCAGCATCCTGCGCTCAGCCAATCAGCAATTAGCTTTATTCTAGTCACTGGCTGCTACTGGCCTGCTGCAACCTTCCTCCCTACTGTTTGTTTAAACCCTCACAGCTCTCTTTACTCTTTGCTCACTTCATACAACATACACACCTATGTAAATGCTGATTACTTTTCGAAAAGAAGGCACACACAATGCCTGGGTATAACCAAGGGCAAATAGCCTTAAAGGGGTTGTTCACCACTTGTATGTTGTACAGAGTGATATTCTGAGATTTGCATTTGGTTTTCATTTTTTTTATTATTTGTGGTTTTTGGGTTATTTAGCTTTTTATTCCACTTTGCTAGTTAATCAATCTGGTTGCTAGGGTCAACATTACCATAGCAACCATGCATTAATTTGAATAAGAGACTGAAATATAAATAGGAGAGGCCTAAATACAGGGCTGTATTTATATAGGGGGCACCCCCAGGCCCGCTGCCGTTCGTCACCCCTGTTCCCTCCCCTTCATTTCTGCACATGCACAATTTTTTATTATCAGGTTGGGAGCACTGGGGATTAGCGAATGGGAAATTAAAAAAACTATTGTATCTCATGATCAGCCCCAGAGCTTCCAAACCAATGAGGGTGTGGTTGGGCTTCATGCCGTACCCTAAAATCCTGCTGCCCTAGGCCCGGGCCTTGTGGCCTTTCCAAAAATCCGAGCCTGCCTTAATAGAAAGATGAGTAATAACAAGTAGCAATAACAATAAAATTTGGAGCTTTACAGAGCATTTGTTTTTAGATGGGGTTGGTGACCCCCATTTGAAAGCTGGAAAGAATAAGACAAAAAAGGCAAATAATTAAAAAAAATATAGAATAAATAATGACCTAATTGAAAAGATGCTTAGAATTGGCCATTCTATAGTATACTGAAAGATAACTAAAAGGTGAACTAGTGAACCACCACTTAGACATTAAGTCCCTTCCCAAAGACTGTTAACAACTGTTACTATAGGCACCATCTCTCCCTACTATACCTGCTATCCCACAGCCACACTCCCTTCCCATAGACTATTATCCCACTGTTACTATAGGCACCATCTCGCCATACTATACCTGCTATTCCACAGTCACAGTCCCTTCCCAGAGACTATTATCCCACTGTTACTATAGGCACCATCTCTCCCTACTATACCTGCTATCCCACAGCCACAGTCCCTTCCCAGAGACTATTATCCCACTGTTACTATAGGCATCATCTCTCCCTACTATACCTGCTATCCCACAGCCACAGTCCCTACCCAAAGACTATTATCCCACTGTTACTATAGGCACAATATTTCCATACTATACCTGCTATACCACAGCCACAGTCCCTTCCCAGAGTTTATTATCCTACTGCTACTATAGACACCATCTCTCCTACTAGCCCTGCTATCTCACAGTCACAGTCCCTTTCCAGAGTCCCTTCCTCCATACTACACCAGCTTTCCTATAGTTTCTTCCAGTACTCTATCTATAAGCTTTATTATGCGTACACACTCCCCTATGTTAAACCCATCCCAAGACTGTACACATTCTAAGCTACAGAAGAAATATTGCAATTTCTATTGATGTTTTGCCATTCCTCTTGCTGCTTTGACCTTTGCCACAGACACAGAACCTGTTGTGATCTCAGGTTTCATCAATAAGTATTCAATATGGGGAACAGACAGTGTCCTTGGGGACAGGCATCTATCAGTGGAAAGAAGAAATGTTATTGTGCAAGGGATATGAAAGTCTGTTTGTGACACAAGATAGTGAGGCCTTGCACACTTAGACTGGAATCTTAGTCTGTCTGGTGGGCATGTGCAACATCCACTGGCCCAGTCTAACTCTGCCCCTGTGCAGTTCATAAAGTAATAAATATTATTCTAAACATTTATTACATGGGGAGCTGTCTGACAATTGGTGATACCATGAAAATGTTCTGTAGTCAAGATAAATATAAAAATTAATGATTGTTACAGTATATATTCCAATTCCATTGCTCGCTGTCTGGGCAGGAAACATCTGTGCAGGGCCAGCTTCAAAAAATCATGGGGCCCATACTACTTAGATAGCAGGGCCTTCCTCTTCGAAGGGCAGCCAGATTAGTAGCATGTGTGTTCCCAATAGCAAAATGGGCAGCTAAATCCCACTCCTGGCCTCATCCAAATCCACCTAGCCATGTCCCATTCCACTCATAGCTTTACAAAGATCCACCCATCCTCTCCGCGCCACCACAAGCTCTGTTCTTTCCCCTTACTAAACAAACCCCTCTCTGAAGACAACATATTTTTCTGTATGCAGGTGTATGATCTTCTCTGAAGCAGAGATTGTGTTTTGCCCTAGTAACTGATTTTGTAATCAGCTGTGTAGATGTGAGTAATAACCACCCACAGGAACCTATACTGCCGAGATGGAAAATAATTCCCTGTGGCCATCTGGAGACTGGAATGCTAAATGGAATTACTAAATCTACTTTCCCCTATGTGTGCATGCAGATGACAACAGTGTGCAAATGTTATGCTTATTAATACGCCTGTTGTTATTTTTTTCTAATTACAACTCCCTTCATTCAGTGGTAGCTGGTAAATAAAACAGCAGGAATTATTTTAGTGCTCAACGTCTGTGTATAACAACTAGCAATTGCAGTCTTACAGTTGTTGGAAAACAAATTATAAACACCCTAAATGGTCTTCAACTGGCCTGGGCACTGCTTTTTACAGTGGTCCTGGCATGAGTGACTGCGCATAGCTAGGGATGGGCGAATTTGACCACTTTCGTTACGCCAAAAATTCGCTGCCAGCGAAATGTCGCTGACGCTCATTACAGTCTATGGACGTCAAAACATTGTTGACGCTCGACGCCATACGAGTCTATGGGCGTTATTTCCGCAGCGAAACAAGGTGAAAAAATTCACCCATCATAGCCACATAAAGAATGGGAAGTTGTAAAGCAGAAGTATAAATAGCAAAAGGGGTTGGACAACTAAGTTTAGTAGCTATGAAGATAGCAGGTATAGTAGGGAGAGGTGGTGCCTATAGTAGCAGTGGAGATAATAGTCTCTGGGAAGGGACTGTTACTGGGGGATAGCAGGTATAGTAGGGAGAGATGGTGCCTATAGTAACAGTGGGGATAACATTTTCAGGGAAGGGATAGGTAAAGTAGTGATATATGGTGCCTATAGTAGCAGTGTGGACAATAGCCTCCAGGAAGGAGCTGTGGTGTGGGATAGAAGTATATAGTATAGTAGGGTGTTGCACCATATACAGGTGTGTGGCAATGCAGCTGTGTAAACATTGTCTACTTCATTTTCACTTCATTTCTCTCCATATATCCACCACAGCCAAACGTGTTTAATGCCGCCCATAATCCCCTTTTCCACTACCCAGCTCCTGGCTAGTATTACTCTAAATACAGTACATCTTGTATCAGTCAGTAGCTTTATGTTTAACATATACAGCATTCTGCATACAATCTGGTGTGAAATACCCAAATTCATTAACATATTCATCTCCACCCTTAGTGAAAAAAAATTGTATAAAAGTAAATTATTTTGTTCAGATAACGGCGCATTATAACATACAACTCAGCATTCTATTGTACAGTGCTACAGAATGTGTTGGCGCTCTATAAATATGCAATAATAATTGGACAGTGAGGGCTCCTGATAAGTGACAATCATTTTGTTTTAGCGAGAAGGCAAGGAGACTGGTTATTACAGGAGCTGTCCAGCAGCTGAAATCCTCCTACTTCTGGCTGCAGTTGGAAAGTGAATACTATGAAATAGTGTAATGTAGATGTCTCCCCTTTCAATTGTGACTGTTCCCTTTTTTTAATGCTGGAAACCCATAGCAATTGCCCTTTCTGGCCACCCCTCAAACCAGCCCAAATACTCATATCAAAAATAAGGAAACCACTGGATGGTTCCATCTTCAACCTAGTAAAGTGGATTTGCCCTTTGAACATATAAACATGATCATCTTCCAATTTAATTTTTTTTATTAGATAAAAGTGACTTATATTTGTGAGTTGTTGTCAGCTTATTGCTTGCTGGGTGCTCTGTTGTCAAGGGCAATGAGCAAGGGATATGTTGCTGTTTGACATGTGTCAGCAGTCAGCACCTCAAGTCAAGGGGATCAGATCTGGAGACCTTTTTGAGATGACAAGCATTCCTACAGACGGGCTTTGGGTTATTCTTCCTATGAAATGAACACAACGCTCATGGGAGACGGCTGAATATCAGATGTATCATAGGCATATCCTGCAAGGATTTCCTGTCTGTTCAGCAGAACATTCAAAACACAATGACACTTTTCTAAGAAATGGCCAGTCTTTTTGGCAATCAGTTCAACAGGCTGCTGGCTAGTGATCTTTACTAGACCTTATCTTTAGCAACAAACTTGTCACTTACTTGGGATCCAGTGGGCCAAGATAAAAGATAACACAGTGAGAATGCATGTGTGCAAATATATATTCAAAATGCAAGTAGAATATTTTGTGAAAAACACAGCCTGACATTAGCAATGGTTCTTTCGGACACCTTTGTGAAACCATGGGCTAAAAGATTAACAGGTAATCACATAATATTTATGCACTTAACCAGGAAATGACAAAAGCAATATGGTAATTATATATTAAATCATTTGCAGTGGTATCCAAGGTCCAATACCATAACAACCATCCTATCCTACACATGCACCAATTCCTCGTGTGGGAGTGCTGTATACATTTTGCATTAGCTCTAAATGTGCTAGTTCACTAAGGGGTGCACAGTTCTGCGTCTTAGTTCTCATTTGCAAAACACTTGCTTTTGGGGATTTCACTACAGTCGGCACTTAGCACCTTGCACTGAATCCAGCACATTCTGCAAAACCCAAAGCTGTGGGCCCAACAGGGCCTGGTACTTAATTCCTGCCTCGCTGCTTCTTGCCCCTGTCTTCTCTCTAGCCCCTAGGTCTCATTCAAGGGGACAACCATGCTCCTTTCCTGCTCCCCATGAATACTGCGCTCTATTCATGAAAGATACACAGGTCCTTGATACTAAGCAAGGGGCAGGTGCAAGTGCTAAACTTTGAACTCTATCAGTGAGGCCGCCTTTGATTTCTCAGCCTAACATTTTTTTCCTGCTGCAAACAACTCAGTCCCTGTCTGATCAGCAAGAATGATTGGTTGTACCGTCTGGTCTGAGGTCGGTAGTCCCACAATCCACTGCCACGTATTTGTTTATTTACTGTTAGGGGCTCTGATTCTTACTCAGAGCAAGATTATGTTTTATGATAACAGTTAAATATAATTTTTGAGTACATCCTTCGCTGGGCTGAAATAGGAAATGAATGAAATGTCTATTTTCCAACAGTCTGTTATTTATTATTAATAATAATAATAATAATAATAGTAATTGTAATAATAAGATCCAATACTGCTGTACAGCTGCTGTTCAGTAGAATCTATCTGAGCCTAACTGGGTTATGGAGATGGTACCCAGGGGAAGCTTATTTAAAAAGTGCAGAGTAAAAAAAAAAAAAGATATAATGAAGAAATTCATTTTGTATGAATAAAGCTCCGAGGGAAATGCATGTATTTACCAAACAAATGTTGGGGGAAGGAGTTACAGGATCAGATGACAGAATAATCACAGGCGGGATATTTTGTGCTGGACCAAATCCATGAAAACAAAAAAGAATACAGCACCAACAAGTGAATTCATAATTCAGAAAATGTAATAGTTTCAAAATTCAAAAATGAATGTAACTATAAGATAAATCAAAACAATAAGGAGCTAGCATCTTACCCTATCCAACAACTGTTGCTGGATAGTAATTTGCTCATTGAAAGAATCTATAAAAAAATCTATGAAACAAATCTAGTTAATGATCAGTGTTGGACTGACCCACTGGAATACCAGGAAAAACTGACTGATAAGAGCAGCACTAAAGCCATGTCCGTGAGCGCTTCAAAAGCAGCACCTGCAAGCAGCACACTACTAATGAATTTTTAAAAAAAATTTTTTTGATGTTACTGGTCCTTTAAGAGAGAAGAGAAGAAATGCTAGGAAGAATGGATGATAATATGTAAGGAGAAGTGATTAAAACAATAAAGAAAGTGAATTAAGAAAAAAGGAAAAATAATTTGGGGAGTGGGCCTGCACTCAAAGGTTTTCTGATGGGCCCCACCCAATCTGACACTGTTAATGATTAACATACAATGTTTAAAGAAGAAGGAAAGCTAGAAAATAGATTAGCCACACTATATTTATTATGTAGAATGTGTTACCATACCTGAGTGAACAGCTCTAGAAGCTTATTGCAGCTGCCATATTAGTTTGGTGTGACATCACTTCCTACCTGAGTCTCTCCTGCTCACTCATAGCTCTGGGCTCAGATTACAGCAGGGAGGGGAGGAGGGAAAGGGGTGGGGAAGTGGAGCAAACTGAGCATGCTCAAGCCCTAGCCCTGGAGGTTTAAGTTGAAAACAGGAAGTCTGATACAGAAGCCCATGTGTACACAACAGAAGGAAAGAGATGCAGTTTATTTTGACAGAGGAGCATTACTTTGAGGGTTTACTGGTGTATTCATATAGACCTTTCTGATTAAGCTTACTTACTGTTAACCTTTCCTTCTCCTTTAAACATATAGATTACAGTAATTCGATTAGGGATGCACCGAATACACTTTTTTGGATTCGGCCGAACCCCGAACCAAATCCGAACCCTAGTTTGCATATGCAAATTAGGGATGGGAAGGGGAAAACATATTTTACTTCCTTGTTTTCTGACAAAAAGTCACGCAATTTCCCTCCCACCCCTAATTTGCAAATGCAAATTAGGATTCAGATTCGGTTCAGATTCGAATCCTGCTGAAAAAGGCCGAATCCTGGCCGAATCCCGAACCAAATCCTGGATTTGGTGCATCCCTAAATTAGATACAAAAGTAATCTTACAGAAAAGCCATGTTAAATTCTTCATTTAATCCTCAAGGCTGTTTAGTTTGCAATAACCATATCCAGACACACTCCCTCTGTTGTAACTTTCTTTTTATTTAATTTTCATTGTGCACATGTACCATCTCAAGTTATCTTCCACCTTAGCTTTGATACCCCGTTGCCTTGTTAGTAAACATGACGTGCTAATGTGGTCTCCCTTTTCTTTTTCTCCTCATTAGTTTTCTCAAAACAGCCTTGAGTTTTTTGGGGTTGAAACTACAAACAAGTGATTTGTGTTCGTTCAATCCCACTTTCATACTCCTGCTTGTTTGGCCTATATAGGCTGGTCCGCAGGGGTACTTGATGCAGAAGATTATGTTGTTACTATCACATGTATGGAAACCCATTAGAGCATGTTTGTAGAACACAGTCCCCTTTCATTATTCCATTACGGTGGCAACAATTTTTACAGGGGTAGGAATCATTAGATGTTTTTTATTATACAGGTATGAGGTTCGTAATACAGAAACCCATTATCCAGAAAGTCTCCCATAAACTCCATTTTATCCAAATAATTCAAATTTTGAAAAATGATTTCCTTTTTCTCTATAATATTTAAACAGTACATTGTATCTGATATAAACTAAGATATACTTAACTATTATAGGATGTAAAATCTTTCTATTGGGTTTATTTATTGTTTACATGATGTTCTAGTAGATTTAAAGTATGGAGATCCAAATTACGAAAAGATCCATTATCCGGAAAAACCCAGGTCCCGAGAATTCTGGATAAGGTCCCATACCTGTACTTTTGTCACCTTTCTTTACTCGTTTTCTAGGTTTTTTGTAATCTCTTATACATCTTCCCCTTTTATACGAAAATAATGGGGATAGACTAAAAAGCTTACAGATTTAAGGACCCCCCTGTATTTTAAAATAGTTTTTCGAGCAACTTTAGCATTAATATCATAGGCAGTGTTTTGTACTCTAGCACCTTTTCTTCCTATTACCAGTGTGTCTTTTCTGGGGGGATTGTGTTCTTCCCTTTTAATGTTAACTAGGTTATCCATGTCATAATCCAGCAAATCTTTGTACCATATTTGTCGATTCTAATTCATAGAGCTCATCTGGTTAACTGACTCCTGGATAAATTTTGAATTAAAGCTGGTGGGTGGAAGCTGTTTGCTTTTAATAAATTATTTCTATCCGTAGGTTTCCTGTAAATTTGTCATCCACACAAGTCACATTAATATTCAGAAAATGCAATTCACTTGGATGACATTCAAGTGTGAATGTTATGGAACTGTGGACAATGTTCCAAAAACTCAAAGAGCTTGCTTTTTGAGCCTGTCCAAAGAAAGAATGTATTGTCCACTTATCTCATGTAATTTTGAATGAAACCACTATAATCAGTGTTAGACAATATATGTGGTTTAAAAAAAATCCATAAACATGTTGGCATATTCGGGGTACTATAGTCACACCTATTGCACAGCATGTAGCTGAAAAGAAGCATCTATAGAAACTATAGAAACTATACTTCCTCTATGCTGAGTATATCTGGTGCAAAAAAGTCCTTTTCCTTATGTTCTATGTTTTGTTTCCTTCTATCTTCTTTCCTATTCCACTCATTTATCTTTCCACTCATTTATCTTTATGTTCAGTTCTTGCTCACCTTTTTTTTTTCTGCTGCCATCCCCATGTTATATGGTTTCATCTTTCCCTTTAGATTTAGATTCTCTTTCGTGCCTGATTTCTAATCCTTCCATCTTCCTCTCTGCATTCTCTTCTCTTGTCAAATTCTCCTGCCCCTTCAGATCCTTTTCTTACTTCCGTCAACTTCTGTATTCTCCCCCTCAACCTTTCTTCCCTACCCCTTGACTCTCTTCTCATTGCCTTCCTTATGCTCACACCCTCCCCTTCTGTTCTGCCTTCTCCAACTCACCAGTGTATATGGAAAACAAAGGAAAATATAGGTGAATAGAACAGAACAAAGAGATAAAAGAAAGCAGAAATGGAAAAGGATAGCGGAAGGGAGGGGGGTATTAGTAGTAGTAGTGGATACAGAAATACAGAATAGAAGGGAAATGAATAGCAGAAGTGAAGGGCAGGGTGTGTTATACAGGTTAAGGATTTGGGCAGAGGGATATTTCCCTCTCATTGTTATAGTACAAATATAAAATTGTGACTTGCTTTTTACTTCATGTAAGCACCCATCAACTTACCGCAAGTTACCATAAGAGTAGTGGGAGGGAGGTAGTAGGGTGTGAGTGGCCTAGGGATATCCGACTGCCAGCTCCCCAACACAAATTTAGATTGTAAGCTCTACATGGCATAGGCAGCATTGCTTAATCTAAAAGGCTGTACAATAATATAGGCAGTAGTGGATAATCAGTTGTCTTTTTAACAGCTGTAATACTGGGGTTATTGGAAGTACAGTCTCATAGCTTGGGGGGGTGCTAAACTCCATTCTCTTTTAGTAATGGCAATAACTTTGGATTATAGCTAGCACCATAACTAAAGGTTTCTGGGCTCCACAGCATATCATTCTATGTAGCTCCAAAACCTATAGAAGTTGACCTGTTTTTCCAATATATATATATTGAAATGTATACCCTGCTGGGCCCTCAGTTGCAGGGTCTGCCTTCTTTATAAATATGCACTAACTGCAGCTGCCACACATGTTTTGTAACCGCAGATGACACGCTAAGTTAGTTTAATGCACACAGTGGTATACACAAGCAGACTGCACCTTGCATGGAAATAAAAATGGCAGTGGGTAAATAGCCACCGTAAATGCCTCAGCTTTGATATATGGTAAATAGGTGCAGGCTAAACAAGGAACATGTGTACCTATTGGAATGCTGTACCTTGTGCTAATAATTGGCTCCATCTAGTGTTGAGTTTGAAGAAGGCATCTCATCCCAAATTACACAGTAATTGTTAGTAATTCAGGCTGGGTTTAGATAAACAGGCTGCCCATGGCTTATAGACAGCCTCCACCTCCATCCCGCAGAAAGAGTCTTTTCATTTTATTGGGGTGTTTTTTCTTGTAATTGATTAAACTAAACAGGCATGAGGTTCACAATGCACCTTCAACCAAACTGCCTTGTCAGTGCACATCTTATCGTATGGATGATAGTGGTATAGGGTATTAGTCTACCCTTATTGGTATCATTCTCCTTTCAGACTTAGGCATGCTTTGGCCTCCGCTTATGAAGGAGCATAAATAGTCCTTGTGCCTAAAGCAAGATCTGAAAAAATGAGCAGGTGAAGTTGGAGAAGAAGGATCTTACTTTCCTGCTTTCAGTTTGGTCTCAGAGTAATACCAAGGATTGGTACTCAGTTAGTACCCTGGTGTGAAAAGACCTGTGTGCAAGCTCATGGTTGTACAATAAGGCTTGGATCTTTGCTTGTGAATACTACATTAGACTTATATTTGGCATATAACATAATGAAGAGATCAAGGGGCCAATTCACCAAGCTCGAGTGAAGGTTTCGAGGTTAAAAAACTTTGAATTTCGAAGTGTTTTTTGGGCTACTTCGACCATCGAATGGGCTACTTCGACCTTCGACTTCGAATCGAAGGATTCGAACTAAAAATCGTTTGACTATTCGATAGTCGAAGTACTGTCTCTTTAAGAAAAAACTTCAACCCCCTAGTTCGCCATCTAAAACCTACCGAACTCAATGTTAGCCTATGGGGAAGGTCCCCATAGGCTTGCCTACGTTTTTTTGGTCGAAGGATAATCCTTCGATATTTGGATTAAAATCCTTCGAATCGTTCAATTCGAAGGATTTAATAGTTTGATCGAAGGATTATTCCTTCGATCGTTCGATCGAACTATTTGCGCTATAATCCTTCAACTTCGACCCTTGATGAATTTGCCCCTAATTGTGTAACATTTATACCACATTCACAGCTCAAAAAGTGTTAATAACATTTATTTAAGAAACACGGATGCCTAGATATTTGTGGATGCAAAAAAAGCTGTAAAAATGTATCCTCTATTAAACAGCAAGGGACTATCTGAAACAGAGAATTCTTTATTATAACACTTGGGGGCACATTTACTTAGCTCGAGTGAAGGAATAGAATACAAAAGACTTCGAATTTTGAAGTATTTTTTTGGCTACTTCGACCATGGAATTGGCTACTTCGACCACGACTTCAACTTCGAATCGAACGATTCAAACTAAAAATCGTTCGACTATTCGACCATTCGATAGTTGAAGAACCTACTAGTCGAAGGACCCACCTAAAACCTACCGAGCATCAATGTTAACCTATTGGGAAGGTCCCCATAGCCTTTCTAGCCAATTTCTGATCGAAGGAAAATCGTTCAATTGATGGATTAAGATCCTTCAAATCTTTCGATTCGAAGGATTTAATCATTCGATCGAACGATTATTCCTTCAATCGTTCAATCAAACGAATAGCGCTAAATCCTTCAACTTCGATATTTGAAGTCGAAGGATTTTACTTCGACGGTCGAATATCGAGGGTTAATTAACCCTTGATATTCAACCCTAAGTAAATGTGCCCCATATAGTAGGAAGAGATGTTACCTATAGTAGCAGTGGAGATTTTTTGGAAGGGACTGTGGCATAGCAGGTATAGTAGGGAGAGATGGTGCTTATAGTAGCAGTGGGATAATAGACTCTGGGAAGGGAGTGTGACTGTGGGATAGCAGGTATAGTAGGGAGAGATGGTGCCTATAGTAGCAGTGGGATTATAGTCTCTGGGAAGGGAGTGTGACTGTGGGATAGCAGGTATAGTAGGGAGAGATGGTGCCTATAGTAGCAGTGGGATAATAGTCTCTGGGAAGGGAGTGTGGTTGTGGGATAGCATGTATAGTAGGGAGAGATGGTGCCTATAGTAGCAGTGGGGATAATAGTCTCTGGGAAGGGATTGTGACTGTGGGATAGCAGGTATAGTAGGGAGAGATGGTGCCTATAGTAACAGTGGGATAATAGTCCCTGGGAAGGGAGTGTGACTGTGGGATAGCAGGTATAGTAGGGAGAGATGGTGCCTATAGTAGCAGTGGGGATAATAGTCTATGGGAAGGGAGTGTGGCTGTGGGATAGTAGGGAGAGATGGTGCCTATAGTAACAGTGGGATAATAGTCTCTGGGAAGGGAGTGTGACTGTGGGATAGCAGATATAGTAGGGAGAGATGGTGCCTATAGTAGCAGTGGGGATAATAGTCTATGGGAAGGGAGTGTGGCTGTGGGATAGTATGTACAGTAGGGAGAGATGGTGTCTATAGTAGCAGTGGGCCTATGGGAAGGGTCTGTGTGGTCTGATCTCGGCAGGTAGAGTTTAGGAGGTCGTAGGAAGTTTCAATGCAAAACAGCTGATGGGGCATATATAGGACAGACTGACTAAAGTAAACAAAGGGCTTGTCCTTGTTACAGCCCTGGTTACATAACATAAGCTCCTTAAGTTCCAATAAATTTACTGTACGTGACTGGGTCACAGAAGAAATACATTGTGGATAACAGATCCTTATGACACAGGCAGAAATCTAGGAAAACATAATGGTTAGAAGCTTTGGCTGTGGAACTAATGAGTCACTGTACAATCATTGCCTGGAAGCATTTCTTTATTATGGTATTGCTTTATCATCATGAATCAGATGTTATTTCATAAGCGACTCTTGTATCTGATGATCACCAGGCATTGCTGTATAACCGTCACATCTGATGAGTCAAGGTTTAAAAAAAAAAAAAAAAAAAAAAAAAAAAAATAATTGTAAATTCTAAAAATGAAGTGTGACCAGCTACATCCACAGAACAATCCTTTCCTGCATATTTATTTACGTGGGGGCTAGGCTACTGCTTGCCTTGACTTACCTGCCATTCTATGCTGACTGAGCCATGACTTGCTGCTTCTTGAAATTGCTTGGGGTGAATAATATATAAAGTATGATTTCATAGTCTCCCCTTGAGGTGAATAGTATACAAAATATCTTCACTGCCATTGAACTGCCACCTATGCAGAGTGGTATGTTGGACACTTGCAAATGAGACTTTTCATGATAATCTCTGTTCAGGTTGTTTGTCCAACACATGTCAACTGGCAGCAAGAAGCAAATGAAGAGACAGGTCAGGTCAAATAGCAAAGGAGCAATGAGTACCAGACAATCTCAAGATCTAAAGAGAGACGTCCAACTAGCCAGAGGTTGAGATGGAAAAGACCAGTAGCAATGAAACAGTAAAAAAACCACAATACATCCTTAAAGGGGTGGTTCACCTTAACGTTAACTTTTAGTATGTAGCAGAGCGGCCCGTTCTAAGCAACTTTTCATTTGCTCTTCATTAGTATTATTTTTTTTATAGTTTTAGAATTATGTGCCCTTTCCAGCTTTCAAATGGGGGTCACTGACCCCAACTAAAAACAAATGTGTTTTTATTACTACTTTGTATTACTTTTTATTACTCCTCTTTCTATCCAGGGCCCTATTCATATTCTAGTCTCTTATTGTAATCACTGCATTGTTGCTAGGGTAATTTGGACCCTAGCAACCAGATTGCTGAAATTGCAAACTGGAGAGCTGCTGGATAAACAGCTAATTAACTCAAAAACTACAAATAATAAAAACTAATTGCAAATTCAGAAAATGACCATCTGCATCATACTAAAAGTTAATGTAAAGGTGTACAACCCCTTTAATTAACCTGGAGACATTCTGGATCACGGAGGTTTCTGATTCTTTGCAATAACAACTGTAGAAACAAGAGAAAATTACTGGGTTGAAGAATTGTAGTAGTAGTAGTTGAAAAAAGCATTTGAGGGAGGGTGTCTGTTTCAGTGTGACTGGGGTATCGGGGCCCACTTGGTACCAACTGAAGGGCCCACCCAAGCTCCCACTTAACCCCCAGCCAAAACCGATCCCACTCCGCTAATTTGCTGTTAAAAATGAAAGGTGGCTGTGCATTCTACAATGGCATTGGAGTGGGAGGTGTTGGTAGCTGGGGTGGTGCTCTCTTGCAAGCAGGTGGCAAGTCCCAACAGAATTCTTCCCATTATCCCAGTGGGCCAGTCCAACCCTGGTGTTCTTATATCCCAGTCTATACATGATGTGACATTCTAAGTTTGTCATTTAATTGAGAGTAGGGATTCTAAATTCCTGTGATCAGTATAGATATGGATCAGATGTGGAGAACCTTCAAGAAGATGTTTGCATATTTTTATAGCTTGTTTGATCACCTGTCCCTAATATTATAGTTACATTTTTGTTAAGGAAGTTGCAGTAGCTTCTGAAGTTCATTGGGAGTTTGTAACTCTGTCATTTAGATTAATGATGGACTTAATTTATAATAGCAGAAAAGTTTCTGATGAATGTACAAGGTTAACAAATCCACCAAATCCTTGCTCTGTCTTTTGGTGGTTTGGTGAAGGCCATTCAAGGACCGTGGCTACCTTTTCGGAATCAGGTGTATTTCTTAGGTGGAGATGTCAAGGCTAAATCCACACGAGGCTAAAGAGAATTCATTTTTTATCAACAAAGAAAATTCCAGCTCGAAATATTCTTATCTAATATTTAACATCGTTGGATTGGGGGTCCAGGTCCCACTAGGGTGTCCACCTCAGGGGTCCCCACACATCCCCTGTCTCCCAACCACAACCCCCCTCTCATGGCCATCCACCTCAGTAGCAAGCCCCTCCACCAAGTCCCCCACGCGTACCTTGTCTTCTGGCAGACACATTCGGACCCAGTGGGGGACAGAAGAAAGCAGCTGCCAGGATCTCAGATGGGGAGTGGGCCTGGGTCAGACGGGCCCACATTGGCCAAGGCCCAACAAATATTTTCCTGGTGCCCCTTAAAGGAGAAACAACCCCTTATTAAAAAAAACCCTACCCCACATAGACCCCCCTCCCTCCTCCCCTCGCCTAATGTTGGACATAAAATGAGAAGCCTGTCGAGTGACAAGGAACTGAATTCTCATCAAGCCATAACAAGTCCCAGTGAATGGAACTTGAACCCAAAGCCCCAACAGGGACGTAAATGATTGTCAGCTTTTGTTTTTATTATTGTATTTATGTGCAAAGTCATTACTTCTGTCATAATGTTTCTAAAAGCACAAGGCTGCAGGCTGAGTTATACAGGGAACTCTGAGTATCACTCATGTATTATAAGGGATAATGTACCCCCTACTGTAAATTATAAGGATATTAGACGTCACTGAGGAGTTATGTGACCATATAAAGGCACAAGGCTGCAGGCTGAGCTATACAGGGAACTCTGAGAATCACAGTGCTCTAACAGGACATTATTGAATTAGAGAGTATCCAGAAAAGGGCAACTAAGCTGGTAAAATGTATGGAAAATCTTAGCTATGAGGAAAGACTGACCAAATTGGGGAGAAGAAGTGCTTAAGGGGTGAAATGATAACTGTATACATGTATGTATGCATACATGCATAAGGGGATCATATAATAATCTCTCTAATGCAGTGATCCCCAACCAGTAGCTCGTGAGCAACATGTTGCTCTCCAACCCCTTGGATGTTGCTCCCAGTGGTCTCAAAGCAGGAGCTTATTTTTGAATTCCAGGCTTGGAGGCAAGTTTTGGTTGTATAAAAGCCAGGTCCTCTGCCAAATAGATTCTCAATGTATGTTGACAATCCACATAGGGGCTACCAAATGGACAATCACAACACTTATTTGGCACCCCAAGAACATTTTTCATGCTAGTGTTGCTCCCCAACTCCTTTAACTTCTCAATGTTGCTCATGGGTTCAAAAGGTTGGGGATCCCTGCTCTAATGCTTTATTTACTACTAGGTCTTTCCAGCTGACGCAAGGTCACCCATTCCGAAGAAAGGCGCTTCCGCCTAAATATTCGTAAGGGTTTTTTACAGTGAGAGCTGTGAAAATGTGGAATTCTCTCCCTGAATTAGTCGTACAGGCTGATACATTAGATATATTATAGATCCTGGCTTGACGTCTGTTGGGCATTGATAAAATTAACTTTTCGGCACAATGATGACACACAAACATACTAATCACAGGTGCCTGAACTGCTGAGATTTTTTTTATTTTTCCAAAAATATGTATAGAAAGCTCAATGCCCACCATTTGAATCAACAGTCATATCATCTGTATAAGCATTCTAACCTATAATTAACCATGAAGAGCCCTTTAGTTATATCCTTTGGCCAAAGATATCAGCAAGAACTACAGGACATGTAGCTGGTTAAGCAAATAACAAATACAGGGGGGAGGCTGCAGCCAAACCATCATCAGTATGGCATAAATATTAATAACCCAGTGGAATACTATAAAGAGCATCCAAATGGTAAGATATTGTAAAGATCGACCCACTCCAAGCAGAAATTTTGGAATTAGGGTCCAACTCACATAGTAAGTGAAAGACTAGGCAGGGCCTCACCAATACTAGTTAGTTCCTGTCTATACCTTTGGTACCATGGTGAGTTGGTTCCTCACTAACTATAACCAGAGTCTCTGTGAGTTGCCACAATGAGGTTTTGTTTAGTTTGGCCCAAGGATATCAAGCCTGCCACCACGTCAAGGTAGGCTCTGCGAGCAGGTCCCTAACCTATTTATCCTAATTAGATCTAATTTAGTGCTATCTTCTATGGTTTATTCTATCCTTATCCTTATATGTCTAATTCATATTTTATATTCTATTTTATCAATTTACTCTAGTCTTCTACTCTTATTTTATTCTACTGCTTATTATCAATTATATCAATTACCTTATCATTAATATTAAATATAGATTTTAATTATATCTTTATTATTTGCTATATAGTTTATGTTGTAAGTATATCCATATCTATGTTTATCTATTTAATTTTTGCTCTATATTGCCAAATTATTATTACATTCTACTCATATTTATGTTCTACTAATTTTTTAGCAACTCTTATTATTGACTAGCTTATTTATCTTCTAATATTATGACAGAATAACTTAATTACTCATTCTATCACTAGTTTCTATTCTATATTATTTCTACTGTATACTTATTGTTTAATGTTTACTGTCCTGTTTATTTCTTCTATTCCTGTAGTTTTACTTTCTTATGTCATCTATTCTATATTATCAATTTACATTAAGTCTTCTACTCTTATTATATTCTACTGTTTATTATCAATTATATATATTCTATTATCATTAATATTATATATACATTTTAATTATATCCTAATTATCTGCTATATACTTAATCTTGTAAGTCTATCCATTTCTAAGTTTATCTAGTTAATTTTTGTTGTATATTACCAATATATTGTTACATTCTACTCTTTTTTCAAATTTTTTAGGAACTCTATCCTTATTATCGACTACCTTATTTATCTCTTAATAGTATTATGACAGAATATCTACCTTAATTGCTCATTTTATCACAAATTTCTATTGTCTTTTTAACATAGTCTATCTATATTAATAAAGTACATTTTTTCTATGTTATTTATATACTAATTGTTTAATGTCTATTGTCCTGTTTATTTCTTCAATCCCTGTGGTCTTACTGTCTTATGTCATCTATTCTATGTTTGTCTCATTGCTGTTTATCTATTTACTTTACTTTTATTAGCTACAATCTTATTGACCTATTTCTTCTATCGTTATGTTCTACTGTTGTAACTATTTATTCTCTTTTAATTGACTATTTATTTACTAATTCCATGCTTAGTTTTTGTTGCCTATATGTTCTTATATCTTCTTATCTATCCATTTTATTGTCTATTCTGCCTAATTATATATATATCTTTGTGTTATTACGTATTATAATATTCTCTATTCTATATGTTTAAAATAATTGTATTCTTAATATCTATTATATTTCCTATATTTAATCTATCTTTATATGGATATGTATATGATATGCTATATCTTATTTTCTAGTGTATCCAGAGGAAGGCAAAAAAACCCCCATTGCTCCAGCCGGAGAATGGGGGAAAAAAATTCCTTCCTGACTCCAAATCTGGCAGTCGGACAAGTCCCTGGATGTGCTGATGTTTATTATAATATAAAGTATCTTATCCTTACTTTCTAAAATCGAACTTTAACTTAACATATAAACTATTTATAAATCTCTCTTCAGCCGAAGAGAGAGAGCAGGATCCAACAGGAGGGCTGGAGGTGGAGTGCTTGGCGATGTTGGTGACATGATGATGTTGCTTGTAGCTCCGTTTCGCTTGCAGTCGGTGGTTGAGCTGCTGATGGTATGGGCCTGATACAGATCCAGTAGAAGGGCATGAATCTGAGCTGAAGGTAAGGCCAGGTGTTGGAAGTACATGACAACCAGCTGTTGCTCACATAGGAAAATTCTTGGAAGGCTTTTGATGACGCCTGAACCGATGTTGGGATTCAGTTCCTTCAAGAAGGACATTGACTCCTGATGCTGATGACTGAAAAGGGCAGCATTATTTTATTTGGATTGTAACATTTCAATGTTAGTAAAAAAAACAACATAGGCAATAGTAATGCAGACAGGTGCTCCATGGCTCATTAGCAGATATGTGCAGTGTATTGGCTAGTGGACTCAGGGACTGATATGTGCTTATTTGGTTTAAATGGATATCCAGACAAACAATGAAAAACTTTTTTATATAATGTAAAAACATGGAATTCTAAGCAAATTTCCATCATACATGTTGATAATGATTGTCTTTTCTTCCTTTCCTTTATCTGTCTTAGTACTCAGATCTCCTCCAGACAAGACTCAACTTCCCACAATACCTTGCATGTTTTGTAATTAACAGACCTGATTCTGGGTGCAAGAGCATGATCATTTGCATCCACTAGTGTGCAAAGTACTAGTGCTGCATTAATAAATGGACCATATACATTTCCCTTTTTGTCTCATGGATGATTTTCCTTTTGAAATCCTGTTACTGTGTTTGGTTATTTTTATCTTTGCAATTTAACAGACACTGAGATGCCCATTTTAGGCAAATTATTACTTACGGTTTATAACTTTTGGCTTTCCACTGCTGTCCAGTCGATGTTTCTGAACAGAGGATGCTCTCTGATGTTTCCATGGACCCCAAGACGCTTTTCAGGGTCCTTCTCTAGGAGCTATAAGGAAAGACATTAAGTCACTTAAATTATTCACAAACATGCCCCCTCCTAGAGGTATAATGATGCATTTGTGCTATATGGCCAGGCCTGACAGCGGGAATATATAAATAAAGATATTCTGTGGAACAAGGGCAATGTGGAACATGATATCTTGCTCAAGGGCAGATGCAGTGGTTATAACCTTATAGAGACCTGCCCCCACATACATTTTTTTCCAGGACACCTCCCCTCCACAAAATCAAAAGTGACCTACAATTTTGTGTTCATAGAGTGAACCTGCTCCTGGGCCGCCTTTTACTCCTAGCACCCCCCCCCCCCCCCCTTACACACACACTGTCGCTTGATTTGTTACCTCTATAGTTGTGCTACTGGACAGATAAGATATAATGCCTGAAAATACTGCTCCATATTCTAACACTGTAATTGCTGTGACACGGCCAGTATAATTATATTATAGCTAGAAAGTGCAGCATTGGACATTCAGTGGACATGTAAAAAAAACTTTACACCTTAAAACTAATATTGGGGGCCTGAGAGCTGCCTGTGACCCTCCAGAAGTTGCCATTACTTTATTTGAGCTCCTCTGTGTAAGTGCTCACACCCACCTTTTGCAGGAGATCCTTTAGTCTACTGTTCATACACATAGGAAAGGCTGGTGGGTCATGCAGGATGGAGTTGATCCGTTGTTCCTTATCAGCTCCACTATAAAATGGCATTCTGCAAGTGACCAATGAAAATAGTGTATGGCCTAAAGCCCACCAGTCCATCCCTGCATCATAGGTCTTCTTCATCAGCACCTTACAAAGAAAGAAGAGATTAGTTGACAAGCAAAAGCATTTCTCACTGACTTCCCATTTTCAATGGCCGTTCATCTGCAGGATGCACAATCTGGGGGTGTTCCAGGGGACTCCTATGTGCCACCCACTTACTGACCATACTGTACAGGCAATGCCAATTAAAGAGTGAGGTGCAACTCTTTGCTTTTCCTTTCTAAGAGTGGAAATAGTTGCCCCACTAGATACAGGGATTTATTAAGGAGTCCAAACATCTTTGAATGTAAATGTGTTTGCAAATTAGTGTGATTGCGGGGAAACAATATTTTAGTAACCCATAGCAAGTTTAATCATCAGTTAGCTTGGGTTAGTCTATGGTGCATGCTGCCCCTATGTAATGAAATCATTATCTATGTGTACATGTGGCATACAGGGGTTTTGCTGTATTTAGTTGTACATTTACCTACAACCTCCTGTCTGTAATAAAGGAAGAACTAGTTTCAGGTACAAGCCTGTAGCTTTGGGTACATTCAGCAATCCGGCCATCGGAAATTCTTTGATATTTTGCTGAATCCCTTACCTCTGGAGCCAAGTACAAATCGGTTCCATGTGAGCAAGAGGTGGTACTCTGTCCAAACAGGTTTTCAGCTGCGATGCCAAAGTCAATGATTTTGATATGGTCCTTTCCAGTCATAAGTACATTCACCGGTTTTATATCCCTGTAAATATAAGAACGGGTAAAGAGTTACTATCATTATATTGGTGATAATATTCCCTAAAGGAACAACAGAACTGAATAGGTTTCAGTGTTAACTAAAGTTGCGTATAAAATACCTTGTACAACTGGTAAGTCTTTGTTATGGCATTTAAAGTAGGGATGCACCAAAAGATTCGGCCGAATACCGAATCTGTTTCCCCCCGAAGGGGAAAACATTATTTATTTCCTTGTTTTCTGACAAAAATCCACGCAATTTCCCTCCTGCCCCTAATTTGCATATGCAGATTTGGATTCGGTTCGGCTGGGCAGAAGGATTCAGTCGAATCCGAATCCTGCTGTGAATGGCTGAATCCCGAACCGATTCCTGGATTCGGTGCAACCCTAATTTAAAGGGATCTTAATATCAGTAGATGACCAAAAGCAGCTTCGCAATAAATTTGTTAAGTCTTGAATTTTGGTTCTTAAGGGCAATTTTAAAACAGATAATGAAAGAAAAGTGTGGGAATACAAATTAATGGAAACTTTCAATTCTCTGAAGAATGGACTAAACCTGGGCCTTGGATTTTTGGCTAATTATGTGGACTAAGAAAGGACTGCACCAGGTCAGAAATACCAACATGTCTGGATATGGACTAAGAGATCATATGGAATTCCTTTGATTCTACACTCCAATAATTCAGCCCTAATTTATACTCAGCCTCTTTGACCCACATTATCTTGTACCTTATCTGCAGATCCCCTTGTAAATGACTTTGACACCTTACACATAGATTGATATTTCTTTTTGTTGATCATTTGACCTATGAGCTGAATGTTGTATATATACCAGAGAACACCACAGCTTCAGTGTAATCCACTTAAAAAAGGAACTAAAATGTTCTGAAAGCTTGCTATGATTATATTAGTTAGCCAATAAAGGTATCACCTTTATACCACGTTTGTTATTTTTTTATTTCGAAGGGGTTGCCCTGTAACATTAAATCAATGAATGAATGTATTGCCTGTCCCATAGAAGTTTTACTTACCGATGAATGATGCCCTTTGCATGAAGATGTTGCAGGCCGCATACCATCTCTGCTGCATAACAGCTGTTTAAGAGAAAAGCATCATAAATGTTATCAGACTGATTGAACACCATTTATTTTCTTACTCCCCTACTTATGAAAAGGATTTTCAAACATGATGCCTAGGGGGCGGTAGAACCGATGCAGCCCCCCTTAACCCATGCACTTCCTTTTTCACATTTCAAATGCAGTGATAGTGGAGGGGCACATCATTAGCTCAGAGAGCGCAATTCTGCACTAAAACGACTATTTGCCTTTTGATCAATGTATTTCTTTAATCTCTTATGACACTCCAAACCCAGTCACTGCTCTCGCAATGGCACTTACATGAGTGTGTCCATTCTCAGAGGACCTTTAGTAATAGCATCCAGCAGGCTTCCTCCACGTATGTGCTCCATGACCAGGAAAGCTTCCCGCTGGTTTAAATGACAAATAAGAAGATAATTAATCTCCTGAGCAATGACACAACAACAAAGATACAATGCAGGATAAAACAAGTATTTATATAAAAATAAGTAAAGGGAGCCCAAAGAAAAGCAAAACACAAAACAAAGCAGAAAATGTCCCTCCTGTACCCTACAGAGGCCTTTCCCTCTATTTAGAGATGTAGACATTCATAATTTCTAACTTTGAATAGACGAACACCTCTTCTTTCAGGCTTCCAAAACCACTCAACCCCCTCCCCTCACTGTTTCTGCCATGAGACATATATAAAGTATGGGATCAGTATTATGTTGTACCTCTGTTTGGAAAGCTGCATGGAGTTGGCACAGGTAAGGGCATCCTCTCACTGCCTCCAGAACTCGGGCCTCTCTTTCAATCAATTCTTTATTCTGATCTTCTTTCTCGATGACTTTAATGGCCACACGCTCACTGCTGTCGGCTAATGATGCCAGCATTACCTGAGAAAGGCAGAGGGAAGAGATGAAAGATTAGAGGATCTTGTACTGACACAGTCTCCAGATCATTCTGATAAGGCTGGAGGATGAGTGCTATGAGGGGATACACATAATATGAGGGTATCCTTCCAGGTCTATCACTCACCTTGCCATATCCTCCTTTCCCAAGTTCTTCATGGAGCCGGTAGCTGCTGATCTGCAGAGGAAAAGGTCTTGTACCTGTTACACGGGGTCTCTTTGCATCAGCTCCTCCTTCTATGAGAAAAGAAATAGAGACAACATATTAGAAATGTAAATCATTTCTGCACATATTGATGCAAATACCTAGTAGTTGAGGTCAAATCATTTTTTTTTCCATTTAAAGCTTATATTATATTTTGTCATAAATACTTTGAGGATCATGGGACAAAAATGCTACTGGTTCAATAATCTGTAGTAACCAATAAGCTGGGAGTATTTACTGTTTAGCTATAAGCAAACATCTGACTGGTTGAAATGGTTTGCTGGAATTACTCTGCTAAATTCTAACCTTTAAAATATTTAAAAAAATCAACTGATGTTATTTTGGGGATAATGTTTTAAAAGCTGTAAAGTTTGTACTTGGTGTAATAACACATAGCAACCAATGTGACAGGTGACAAGAAAGAGCAATGTGCTGACTGGTTGCTTTGGGTTACTGGACCAGTTGGGACTTTTATCATATTAATCACCTTAAATATTAAATTAATGATATTAAAATTACTTTTTCCCACATACTACTCCAAAATACATTAAATGCACTTGCATGCTTTGACTTCATACTAACGCAGGAAAACCAATTTCTCTGATTGAATCAGCTGTCACAACTGACTATGATTGGAGACCCAACAAGATCCCTGCAAACGGGATAAATGAGATGTGTACGGTGTAACACAGCTTCAGTGTTAAGTCCTGCTGTTAGCATTGGCAACCTTAAGACAGAGAGAATTTGCTATAATAGTTTTTTTCTTGAGAATCATTGATGTTATTGTTGTGTATGGTTTATAATCTCTCATCCATAAGTAAGAGCAAGATGGTTGACAGTTTAACTGACATGTCATCTCCCAGACTGGTAAACACTGTGCAATACTTGTGGTGTAAATCAAACTGTATAAGGACCATACGCAGCATCTTATCACATTCATTATCCAGCTGTAATAAACACTGATATGATGAACTTTAATGTGATGACAATTTACTTGTTATGGAGATGACTTAACCCTGTACAAATAATGCTCAAAGTAAAATCTTGACTTTTTGCAACATGTCTAATGGAAGGAGGGAGTTCAGTGTCGGACTGACCCACTGGGATACCAGGAAAAGTTCCGGTAGGCCAAGGTGTCAGTGGGCCCTCATGCTGCTTGACATTTGGCCTATTTCATGGCCATTCCCTATTTCTATGAGAACAAAGTGGCTAAATAGATGGAATAATAGATTATAGTGTGTAAAGAAAAGTAGAATAGATGAGTGAGGAAAGGAAGAATAATAGTACTAAGGGTGGGCCCCTGGTCTAAGATTAATTGGTGGGCCCCTAGTCAAAGGTTTTTGGGTGGGCCCCTGGTGTCCCAGTCCAACACTGATGGAGTTTACAATGAGAATAAGAGATGAATGTCCATGTACATAAATACAGACTCTCCTTACCTTCTGATGCTGCTGTCACTTTGCTGCTCTTGGAGATCTCGTCTTTCTTCTTCTTCTCCTCTTCTATATTACCTGTTTCAGGCACATTCCTCCACTTTCTCTTCTTCACTCTTCCCTCCACTTTTATCTCCTCGCTGTT
Organism: Xenopus petersii; assembly: GCA_038501925.1. Lineage (NCBI taxonomy): Eukaryota > Metazoa > Chordata > Amphibia > Anura > Pipidae > Xenopus > Xenopus petersii. The sequence continues at coordinate 83,016,887 of CM076689.1, forward strand.
GAAGTTCCTGTGTATTTTTATAATCCTGGGGGCCACTGGGGCTCTCCCTCCCTCTTTATGGCTGCACTGGGCAGCGCTCTTCACTAAGGAAGTCTGAGGGATTTCATCTGTATTTCTCAATAATCCCCCATCCTTGACCAGGTCAAGGTGAGGTCTTCTCTCCATTCTTGATGGATTTATCCTGATCTTCTCTCGATTCTGATGTTTTTATCCAGAAAATGTGAGTTTTGCTCTAGAGTGCATCCAAGCTGCGTCTAACCTGACCAACTGCCAAAACTCTAACTGTCAAAGTGAAGGTCACATGGGCATGAGACTGTGCTGCTTCTGACCTGACCAACTGCCACTACTCCAACTGTCAAAATGAAGATCACATGGGGTATGCAACCAACAGCCATCTCCATACCTGCACTGTCTAACCTAGAAAGATCTCTCATAGGTGCCACACTGAGCTTGCCCATGATAGCACTCAGGCACTTCCCCAGTGAGAAATGCATTGGATATCAGATGGATAGTAATGGTTAAAGTTACTATAGACATAATCTCACTGAATTATCTAATAACTACTATTGCAGCTGTGACTAGCTATCACAGTAATGTAACTGGATTCTTGGGGAACAAATTGAAGTGCACAGGATTCCATGTTAGAGAACCTTCCAGGTGTTCCGATAGGAAGAATAGGAGATCATATACAGAGAGAAATGTCGCTGGTACATTTTACTAGGGTTCTAAGTGGTGTGCTACAGGTTCTATAATGGGTCCACTTGCCCAATAATGGGTTAATGACTTGAAGAAGGGCACGTGGGATGCGAACATATTGAGGTTACTTATACCTTAACGGGACAAACACAGATAAATCCTTAAAGGAGAAGGAAACCCCCTGGGCGCAAACCCCCCTCCCCCCCCTCTCCTGTGTTGCCCCCCTCCCTCCTCCCCCCTGGCCTACCTGTCCCCCTGGGCAAATGCCCCTAACTTGTTACTCACCCCTCTGCGCAGGTCCTGTCCACGGAGTTCACAGTCGCCATCTTCTCCCACGCGCGTCTTCTTCCTGTTCTGACCGGCGTTTTCTGGCGCATGCGCAGTAGGAACAGTTACCGGTACGGCTCTACTGCGCATGCGCCGAATGTCACGAAGTGAAATCGGAAAACTTTGTGACATTCAGCGCATGCGCAGTAGAGCCGTACCGGTAACTGTTCCTACTGCGCATGCGCCAGAAAACGCCGGTCAGAGCAGGAAGAAGACGCACGTGGGAGAAGATGGCGACTGTGAACTCCGTGGACAGGACCTGCGCAGAGGGGTGAGTAACAAGTTAGGGGCATTTGCCCAGGGGGACTGGTAGGCCGGGGGGAGGAGGGAGGGGGGGCAACCCAGGAGAGGGGGGGAGGGGTTTTGCGCCCTGGGGGTTTCCTTCTCCTTTAATGTAGAAGGATTTAGAGATACCTGTATAAAATAATATATATTTTAAAAGATGTAAACCATGGGAACTATGAAATGTTACATATACCCACTAACGATGCCATGGACACTTATCCATTGTAAAACTCCTTTCTAAATTCTCCTGTTGTACCTCTCATTATTCTCTGTTTAAGATAAACGATTTGCAATTGTTATAAGTAAGATGTGTTTTTGGAAAACACAGACATGCCATGCAGAAGTCACTGAGGAGTTATGTGATTATATAAAGGCACAAAGCTGCAGGCTGAGTTATACAGGGAACTCTGAGTATCACTCATGTAGTGTATTAGGGATAATATACCCCCTACTGTAAATGATAAGGGTATAAGAAGTCACTGAGGGGTTTCGTGACCATATAAAGACACAAGGCTGCAGGCTGAGTTATACAGGGAACTGTGAGCACATATAGTATAAGTATATAGACACAGACTGTACATGTATAATAACACTTTAATAACAATGAAGGCAGAACAGTCCCCATTAGACAAGACAAAGATTGGTTAAAGTAGAGGCTAGAGCAATTTACAGCCAACGTGCGGTCATGGAAAGGTACTACAACTCCCAGCAGCCCATTGCCCACACAGGTTACGGGGAGTTGCTAGGTATTGTAGATCAGCAACAAAAACACGAGCAACCCTGCGCAAAGGCGAAATAGCTGTAGGGGTAACTAACTGCGCCAGTCACTAAGGCTTTACGGTTGATAACAAATCACGTCTTCTCACTGTAGCCCCGTCTTACTGAGGGGTGATGTGACCATATAAAGGCACAAGGCTGCAGTCTGAGTTATACAGGGAACTCTGAGTATCACTCATGTATTTTAAGGGATAATGTACCCCCTACTGTAAATGATAAGGATATTAGAAGTCACGGAGGGGTTCTGTGACCATATAAAGGCACAAGGCTGCAGGCTGAGTTATACAGGGAACTGTGAGCACATATAGTATAAGTATATATACCCAGACTGTACATGTATAGTAACACTTTATTAATAATAACAATGAAGGCAGAACAGTCCCCATTTGAAGACAAAGATTGGTTACAGTAGAGGCTAGAGCAATTTACAGCCAACGTGCGGTCCTTGAAAGGTACTACAACTCCCAGCAGCCCATGGGGCCCTGGCCCACACAGGTTGAGGGGCGTTGCTAGGTATTGTAAATCAGCAACAAAAACACGAGCAAACCTGCGCAAATGCGAAATAGCCCACGTCTTCTCACTGTAGCCCCGCCTTACGTGTATTTTGTCCTATACTTTTCAAGCGCGGAGCAGAACGCAAGGGGAGGGGGCGTGGCTGAAGCTGTAGGTAATAGCGCGCATTTGGTATAGGGATTTAGGACGGAAGTTAGAGAGTGTGGGAGGGGCTTTTTACCTTAGGGGTGTGACTTGGGCGTGGCAGTACAGAGCGCTACGAGTGGTTTGCGCTGGCAACGTATGTGGCCAGCAGGGGTCTCTCTGCTATTGTTGCCTATTCCCGATCCGCAGCTTGAACTCCTCCCGTTCCATTGCCTTGCAGCGGCATGAGAGTTAGCACGAGCTGAGTCGCTGCTCCCGCTGGGAATCGCTGCTTTTGTTGTTGAGGCCGGTACAGAGACGGTGCCTGAGTTGGTGGAAAGACTAGAGATGGACACGAGTATAGAGCGGGAGTGTAGCGCCCTAGGGGGGCTTTTCCAGACCATCATCAACGACATGTAGGTGAGTAGAATGTGGGGCTGTGGCACCAGGGTGGGAAAACTCATTTATAGGCGTTATGTACCCCCCACCCTTGTCTATAGACTTTGTGTGTCTCTGTGTGGCCCTTACAGTCTCTGTGTGGCCCGGCTACAGTTCCTGTGGCTGTTTATGGGCTTCAGTCGTCACTGGGGGTAAGTGTTCCTAGCTCTCCTACTTGCTCTGCCATATCACAGCCCGTGTACCACTCACAATTACAGACTATGTATCTGCTCCAAACTTCACTTGTGTAGTGTATGTGCTCCAGAAAACATTATGTGCCCTAGCCTTTTTACCTGCATACCCCTTAAATGAGATCTCTATGTAAAGTATAAGTTCCACCGGCTTTCTGTGCAGTATGGGGCTTGCTGGGGCAATTTATAGGCTACATAAAGCCTGTGTAACTCCATAGTAATGTCTGACCGTTTATAAGCCCCCCACATGTAAAAGTGTAGAGCCTATATCCAACCTGTTGAATTTGTTGTCTGATCAGACTGTGCAATCTGCCTAAACGGGGAACCTGATGGCAGTGATTGGCAGGATTTTATAGCATAAGAAATGATGACAGTGTTATGCCTAATGGTACTGTGGCTGCCGGATTGAGTTTTTATTGGTACTTGCTATTGATTGTTCTATTGGTTACTAGACTGACAGGCATTCCAATCTCATTTTGGGAGTGCAGTGCAGCTGCCCATCTGTTTTTTTCCTTTTTATGGCTTTCACATTCCTTGCTCTTAACAGGTCATGTTGAAATTCCTTCTCTTTCTGATGCTTTACTTAAACCATAAGCTGGAGTCTTCTACAACCTGAGGCCACACAGCTGCCCCTTTCTGGCAGGAGTTGCTGGGAGTTGTAGTATATAATTAACTGCGGAGTTTCAGATTTACTTATATATAATAAGAATCTCTTTGCTCCCTTCAAACAGATGAACTACTCGCCATTGGTACTGCTTTGCGTTGGTGCAGTTATTCATACCAACTAATTGGAGCTTTGCTTTCAGTTTATGGCAGTAGGCTGATGAAATCTACTTGCTGATTGGTTGCAGTGCAAGAGCAATGGTGCAGCATCTAGCACACGACATGGGATTTAGTTAGAGCAGTGACCCCCAACCAGTGGCTCACGATCAACCTGTTGTTCACCAACTCCTTGGATGTTGCGCCCAGTGGCCTCAAAGCAGGAGCTTAATTTTGAATTCTTGGCTTGGAGGCAAGTTTTGGTTGCCTAAAAACAAGGTGTACTTCCTAACAGAGCCTCTTATATGCTGCCAGTCCATATAAGGGGCTACTAAATAGCCAATCAAATCCCTTATTGGGCACTCGCATGCTTGTGTTGCTCCTCAACTCTTACATTTTTTTGAATGTGGCTCATGGGTATAAAAGGTTGGGGACCCCTGAGTTAGAAATATTAGTGGCGGAGATGTCTGTGTTAAAATTCCTATTGAGACTTATAAGCCCTGGGCAGAATAAGTTACAGTATATGTTAAGGGGCTTGAGTCAACATAGTGTCTTGTGGAAATACTGGAATTTGCTTTAAAGCTGAGTAGGTTGCACAAAACAAATACATTTACTGCTGCCAAATTGTTAGTATTGTAGTGACATTGTCCTGTTCTTATTTCTTGCTGCTTAGGCCTCCCCCTGTTACTGTGGTTTAGATGTAAACACTGGAAACGATGAGCCTTTCTTGTCTAGAGGGTTACTAAAATCATCTAAAAGCAGATCAGAGTCTCCTTTTGGGTAACCCAGTTCCTAGGTTTATGGTTTTTCGATGTGGGATCTGTAGTGCAGGTCACAAATGTTTTTTTTTTACCCGTGAGTCACATTCAAATGTAAAAAGAGATGAAGAGCAACACAATTATGAAAAAAGTCCCTGGGGTGTCAAATAAGGGCTAGTAGCCCCTATGTGGACTGGCAGCATAGAGGAGGCTCTGTTTGGCAGTACACATGGTTTTTATGTAACCAAACCTACCTTCAAGCCAGGATTTCAAAAATAAGCACCTGCTTTAAGGCCACTGAGAGCAACGTCCAAGGGGTTGTTGGGGATCACTGCATTAGATGGTAAGTTTTTATTCTCAGCCTCGATTTAAACCATTCACAGAGCAGAGACCAAACATGATGAGGAGATAGTTGCAGGTGACATGAATCACAGGAACGAGTTCATAAGACAAGTGACCAGCAGGCACAGCCCGAGTTGTTCTGGTGTCAGCAGAAAACGTCACTCTGGAATGGCATTAAGGACAAACAGCGAGGGTCGGTCTTTGGGAACTACTTTCTTAAGTAGGAAAGTGTGACCCTTGGTGTCCCTCTGACTTTCTCCTCCGTCATTGACCTTGATTGATTAGTGAGCTACCGGAGATGTTCCTAATTCCATATTGAGTTACAGACCTTATACATAATTCCTATCAGTCCCTGTAACAGTGGAGCTTATTATCTAAGGCAGGGTTCCCCAACCACCGGGCTGCGGCCCAATGAGCCGAGTCCAAATTTGATCGCAGTGCACACAAAATTTGACCAGAATTTGACGCTGCACACATGAAATTTAAGCCACACGAAGTTCACGCCCTCGGTCCTTGGGGAACAAACAGGGCTTTACACTGGTTCCTGGGGCAAATAAAGTTGGTGAATGCTGATCTAAGGTTCCTATCACATTCACACAAACTAGGGGCCGTTTTATCCAGAGTTCGTTAACCAGCTGGTATTTCTTTAGAATGTGCTGGAGGAAATCTACACAGACACAGGGAGACCATACAAACTGCTTACAGATAGTGCCCAGGCTAACCATTACTCCGCTATGTAGATATGGTTTGGAAATGGCATCTTTATAGCAAATTAAAGCTATGCATAATAAGATCCATTCTCTTGTGAGGTCATTAAACAAGCACATCATCTTGGGCCACCAACACACTGGGCTAAATGAGGATGAACCAATAGATTTCAAAAGATCAGATAAAAAAGAGGCCCTCCTGCTCTGAAGATCTTACGACCTATGGTTGGGCTAGTTTGTCTGCTTCTGCTGCCCTCTATATATTGTTAGACTGGTTCTAGAAGTCAGATCTCTACCAGTGCTCAAAGGCTGATTTATCCAGTCCCCCTGGATTGGAATGCATTAATTCAGTTTCCAGCCATCACAGAATTTCACTGTAGCCGATTGATGCACTCTAGTTTTGATCTCATAAATGCCCACTTGTTTGTGAATGGTGTGTTTAATAGAGTCACCCTGTCCAATATGAGACCACACATCATAGTGACTCCTTTAACATTTCTTAGAATGGGCGTCTGTATGATGAGTTGTTCTAATTTGTTTCCATCTGAAGTGTTGTAAATAATATTTTATTTGCATAAATAACGGGGGCACATTTTTTTCCCATTGCTAGTAAGTCTGCCCTTGAGTAAGATGTAGGGGGCAGTCTTTGAATAGTATGACTTATACAGCGGTAGAGATGGCACGAACTGTTCGCCGGCGAACTTGTTCGCGCGAACATCGGGTGTTCGCGCTCGCCGGAAGTTCGCGAACGTCGCGCGACGTTCGCCATTTTTGGTTCGCCATTGTTGGCGCTTTTTTTTGCCCTCTCACCCCAGACCAGCAGGTACATGGCAGCCAATCAGGAAGCTCTCCCCTGGACCACTCCCCTTCCCTATAAAAACCGAAGCCCTGCAGCGTTTTTTTCACTCTGCCTGTGTGTGCTGAAGAGATAGTGTAGGGAGAGAGCTGCTGCCTGTTAGTGATTTCAGGGACAGTTGAAAGTTTGCTGGCTAGTAATCGTTTTGATACTGCTCTGTTATTGGAGGGACAGAAGTCTGCAGGGGTTTGAGGGACATTTAAGCTTAGGTAGCTTTGCTGGCTAGTAATCTACCTTCTACTGCAGTGCTCTGTATGTAGCTGCAGTGGGCAGCTGTCCTGCTTCTGATCTCATCTGCTGACTGCTGCAATAACAGTAGTCCTTGTAAGGACTGCTTTTATTTATTTTTTTGTTGTTTTACTACTACTACTACTACTACTACTACTACTACTACTACTACTATAAGAGCCCAGTGCTATTAGTCTAGCAGTGTTGGGGAGTGGGACTGGTGTGCTAATCTGCTGCTCCTAGTAGTTCAGCAGCACCAACTGTAATTTTTTTTTTTAATATTCATTTTTTTTTTATTTTACTTTTTTTTATTTTACTACCGCTGTAGTAGTGTATAAGTTGACCTTTTAGGCATTATTTGCCCTGTAGGCATTTTTTGCCCAGTGTGTTATTCAACCAACAGCCATCTAGCTGTGTGACCTTGTTCACATTCTGTCTAAATATCCATAATATTACCGTCTCCAGAAAAAACACCGGAGTGACTTTTTTCAAGCAGCCATAATAAATTTTACGTAATCCGTATCCATCGCTGTAGTAGTGTATAAGTTGACCTTTTAGGCATTATTTGCCCTGTAGGCATTTTTTGCCCAGTGTGTTATTCAACCAACAGCCATCTAGCTGTGTGACCTTGTTCACATTCTGTCTAAATATCCATAATATTACCGTCTCCAGAAAAAACACCGGAGTGACTTTTTTCAAGCAGCCATAATAAATTTTACGTAATCCGTATCCATCGCTGTAGTAGTGTATAAGTTGACCTTTTAGGCATTATTTGCCCTGTAGGCATTTTTTGCCCAGTGTGTTATTCAACCAACAGCCATCTAGCTGTGTGACCTTGTTCACATTCTGTCTAAATATCCATAATATTACCGTCTCCAGAAAAAACACCGGAGTGACTTTTTTCAAGCAGCCATAATATATTTTACGTAATCCGTATCCACCGCTGTAGTAGTGTATACGTTGACCTTTTAGGCATTATTTGCCCTGTAGGCATTTTTTGCCCAGTGTGTTATTCAACCAACAGCCATCTAGCTGTGTGACCTTGTTCACATTCTGTCTAAATATCCATAATATTACCGTCTCCAGAAAAAACACCGGAGTGACTTTTTTCAAGCAGCCATAATATATTTTACGTAATCCGTATCCACCGCTGTAGTAGTGTATACGTTGATCTTGTGGGCATTATTTGCACAGTGTTTTCTTCAAACCGCCATCTAGCTGTGTGAGCTTGTTCACATTTTGTCTAAATATTGATAATATTATCGTCTCTAGAAAAACCACTTGAGTTACTTTTTTTCAAGCAGCATTCTTATATTTTACGTAATCCGTATCCACCGCTGTGTATACGTTGACCTTGTAGGCATTATTTGCACAGTGTTTTCTTCAAACCGCCATCTAGCTGTGTGAGCTTGTTCACATTTTGTCTAAATATTGATAATATTATCGTCTCTAGAAAAACCACTTGAGTTACTTTTTTTCAAGCAGCATTCTTATATTTTACGTAATCCGTATCCACCGCTGTGTATACGTTGACCTTGTAGGCATTATTTGCACAGTGTTTTCTTCAAACCGCCATCTAGCTGTGTGTATTATCGTTTCCAGAAAAACCAACTGAGTTTTTGTTGTTGTTGTTTTTTTAAAAATAATGCCAGGCAAAGGCAGGCCGCCACGCAGAGGCCGTGCTAGGGGCCGTGCTGCTATGCAATCCTGTGGCCCTAGCAAATTGCCCAGTTTTAAAAAGCCAATGACCCTGAACTCCCAAAATGCTGAAGAGGTAGTTGACTGGCTTACACAGCACACCCCATCCTCTACCGTTTCTAACTTTACCACAACATCCTCCTCATCCTCCACTGCTATGGCCACCCCACGTAACACTTCCTCCACCACCGGTGCCCCTTCTTCACTGGAGTCAGAGGAGTTATTTTCCCATGAGTTTCTTGAACTGAGTAATGCGCAACCATTATTGGCAGAAGAAGATGAAGGAGATGAGGACGTTACACCAGATTTAATTCTGGCAGAGAACACGACAGAGATGGACATAATGATGAGTGATGAGGAGGAGGTCCCCGCTGCTGCTTCCTTCTGTGATGTGTCAGAAGAAATTGATGCATCTGAGGAGAATGATGATGAGGAGATTGATGTTTTGTGGGTGCCTAGTAGAAGAGAGCAAGAGGAGGGTAGTTCAGATGGAGAGACGGAGAGTCAGAGAGGCAGTAGGAGAATAAGACTTAGAAGAAGCAGGGAGGACAGCCCGCAGGGATCAGTAGGGCAACAACATGTATCGGCACCTGTGTTCAGCCAGCCAACGCACCCGCCATTGCCGCCAATGCCGCCAACTTCTACTGTTACCGCCAGATCGCACACTTCCAAAAAGTCAGCAGTGTGGGATTTTTTTAATGTGTGTGCCTCTGACAAAAGCATTGTAATTTGCAATGAGTGCAGTCAGAAACTGAGCCTTGGTAAGCCCAACAGCCACATAGGTACAACTTCTATGCGAAGGCACATGAGCGGCAAGCACAAAGCACTTTGGGAGCAACACCTCAAAGGCAACAGGCAAACTAAAAGCCACACTCCTTCTGGTCCAGCATCTTACTGCTCTACCTCTGCTCTCCTTGACCCATCTGAACCACCCTCCACTCCGCCTTCCACCTTGACCACCTGTTCCCATTCCCAGTCATCTGCCACCAGCCAAGTTTCTGTGAAGGCCATGTTTGAGCGTAAGAAGCCAATGTCTGACTGTCACCCCCTTGCCCGGCGTCTGACAGCTGGCTTGTCTGCACTCTTAGCCCGCCAGCTTTTACCATACCAGCTGGTGGACTCTGAGGCCTTCCGCAAATTTGTAGCAATTGGGACACCGCAGTGGAAGGTACCCAGCCGCAATTTTTTTTCTAAAAAGGGAATACCACACCTGTACCAACATGTGCAGAGCCAAGTTACCGCATCTCTGTCACTTAGTGTTGGGCCAAAGGTCCATATGACTACTGACGCATGGTCCTCCAAGCATGGTCAGGGCAGGTATGTCACCTACACTGCCCACTGGGTGAACTTGGTAATGGCTGGGAATGGGAAGCAGGGAATGGGTAGCTCAACAACAACAACAACAACAGTGGAGTTGGTGTCACCGCCACGGATTGCACGCGGTTCTGCCACCACCTCTACTCCTCCATCGCTCTCTACCTCGTCTTCTTCCTCTTCTTCTTCTTACTCTGCTGCTGGGTCCTCCTTCTCCTCCTCCACACCTGTGCACCCCCAGCTCCCCCTAGGCTATTCGACGTGCCAGGTACGCCGTTGTCACGCTGTCTTGGGGATGACGTGCCTGGAAAGCAAAAACCATACCGGATCTGTACTCCTGTCATCTCTGCAGTCACAGGCCGATCGGTGGCTGACCCCACACCAACTGCAGATCGGAAAAGTGGTGTGTGACAATGGAAGCAATCTGTTGGCAGCGTTGAGACTGGGAAATTTAACACATGTGCCCTGCATGGCACATGTGTTAAATTTAATAGTCCAACGTTTTGTCTCCAAGTACCCAGGATTCCAGGACGTTCTCACCCAGTCCAGAAAGGTGTCGGCCCATTTCAGACGTTCCTACACAGCCATGGCACGCCTTGCTGACATTCAGCAGCGCTACAACATGCCAGTCAGGCGTTTGATTTCTGACAGCCAGACTCGCTGGAATTCAACGCTCCTTATGTTGGAACGTCTGCTGCAACAACAAAGGGCCGTCAACGAGTACCTTTTTGAACTGGGTGGTAGGACTGGATCTGCAGAGCTGGGGATTTTTTTCCCCCGTTACTGGGTGCTTATGCGCGATGCCTGCAGGCTCATGCGACCTTTTGAAGAGGTGACAAATATGGTCAGTCGCACCGAAGGCACCATCAGCGACCTAATACCCTTCGCTTTCTTCCTGGAGCGTGCCGTGCGACGAGTGACAGATGAGGCTGTAGACCAGCGTGACGAGGAGCTGGAAGCGCACGATTTATGGTCGGAATCACCAGAACGAACCCAGGCACCTGCTGCAACGCAGGGAGAGGTGCCAGAAGTGGAGTCAGAGGAGGAAGGTGGCTTTGTGGAGGAGGAGGAGGAGGACCAACAGGAGCAGGCTTCCCAGGGGGCTAGTGGTGACCTTTTGGGGACCCCTGGTCTTGTACGTGGCTGGGGGGAGGAGACCGTGGATGATGCAGTCCTTGATAATGAGGAAGCGGAGATGGATAGCTCTGCATCCAACCTTGTGAGAATGGGGTCTTTCATGCTGTCATGCCTGTTGAAGGACCCCCGTATCAAGAGGCTTAAGGAGAAGGACCTGTACTGGGTCGCAACGCTACTAGACCCTCGGTACAAGCATAAAGTGGCAGAAATGTTACCAACATACCACAAGTCCGAAAAGATGCGGCATTTACAAACCAGCCTGCAAAACATGTTGTACAATGCTTTTAAGGGTGATGTCACTTCAGGAACTCATCAACATTCCAGGGGCAGAGGTGCCAGTAATCCTGCCACGAGCACACCTGCAAGGACAAAGCCCTTTGGCCGGTCTGTAACATCAGACATGCAAATGTTTTTCTGTCCAAGGCAGCGCCACAACCCTTCTGGATCCACCCTCAAAGAACGCCTCGACCGGCAGGTAGCGGACTACCTGGCATTAACTGCAGATATCGACACTCTGAGGAGCGATGAACCCCTGGACTACTGGGTGCGCAGGCTTGATCTGTGGCCAGAGCTGTCACAATTTGCCATGAACCTCTTGTCTTGCCCAGCCTCAAGTGTGCTCTCAGAAAGGACCTTCAGTGCAGCAGGAGGGATTGTAACTGAGAAGAGAACTCGCCTAGGTCACAAAAGTGTCGATTACCTGACCTTTATTAAAATGAATGAGGGGTGGATCTCGGAGGGTTACTGCACGCCGGAAGACTTGTTCTGACTTCTATGCAGCTGTCCTTCTCTTCAAGCCTCATGACTCCACACACAGCTGTCCTTTAGCGTCCTCCTCCCTCCGCCACCGTTACAAACTAGGGTGCAAACCCTACTGGTTTAATTTTTTCTGGCCTCTGTGCTTCAGTGGCTGCAACCAAAAAAACTGGGCAAACAATGTCTACAAGGTCAACGTATGGCGAAAAATGACTATTTTCAGCATTTATATGGCATATTTTTTCTGGCAACTGTGCTTCAGTGGCTGCGTCCAAAAAAATGCATATTTTCTGCATTTATATGGCATAATTTTTCTGGCCTCTGTGCTTCAGTGGCTGCAACCAAAAAAATGCATATTTTCTGCATTTATATGGCATAATTTTTCTGGCCTCTGTGCTTCAGTGGCTGCAACCAAAAAAATGCATATTTTCTGCATTTATATGGCATAATTTTTCTGGCCTCTGTGCTTCAGTGGCTGCAACCAAAAAAATGCATATTTTGTCCATTTATATGGCATAATTTTTCTAGCCTCTGTGCTTCAGTGGCTGCAACCAAAAAAATGCATATTTTCTCCATTTATATGGCATAATTTTTCTGGCCTCTGTGCTTCAGTGGCTGGAACCAAAAAAATTTATATTTTCAGCATTTATATGGCATAATTTTTCTGTCAACTGTGCTTCAGTGGCTGCGACCAAAAAAATGCATATTTTCTGCATTTATATGGCATAATTTTTCTGGCCTCTGTGCTTCAGTGGCTGCAACCAAAAAAATTTATATTTTCAGCATTTATATGGCATAATTTTTCTGGCAACTGTGCTTCAGTGGCTGCGACCAAAAAAATGACTATTTTCAGCATTTATATGGCATATTTTTTCTGGCCTCTGTGCTTCAGTGGCTGCGGCCAAAAAAACTGGGCAAACAATGCCTACAAGGTCAACGACGTTGACCTTGTAGGCATTGTTTGCCCAGTTTTTTTGGCCGCAGCCAATGAAGCACAGAGGCCAGAAAAAATATGCCACATAAATGCTGAAAATAGTCATTTTTTGCCATACGTTGACTCAACGTATATGGCAAAAAATGACTATTTTCAGCATTTATATGGCATATTTTTTCTGGCAACTGTGCTTCAGTGGCTGCAACCAAAAAAACTGGGCAAACAATGTCTACAAGGTCAACGTATGGCGAAAAATGACTATTTTCAGCATTTGTATGGCATATTTTTTCTGGCAACTGTGCTTCAGTGGCTGCGTCCAAAAAAACTGGGCAAACAATGCCTACAAGGTCAATGTATGGCAGTTGTTTAAAGAGAACAGTAGATTACTAGCCAGCAAAGCTACCTAAGCTAAAATGTCCCTCAAATCCCTGCAGACTTCTGTCCCTCCAATACAGAGCAGTATCAAGCAGATTACTAGCCAGCAAACTTACTATCATCTGTCCCTGAAATCACTAACAGCTCTCCCCCTACACTATCTCTTCCAAGCACACACAGGCAGATTTTTCAGATAAATTTTTGCCCTTGATCCCCCTCTGGCATGCCACTGTCCAGGTCGTTGCACCCTTTAAACAACTTTAAAATCATTTTTCTGGCCAGAAATGTCTTTTTTAGATGTTAAAGTTCGCCTTCCCATTGAAGTCTATGGGGTTCGCGAACCGTTCGCGAACCGCTCGCATTTTTGCGCAAGTTCGCGAATATGTTCGCGAACTTTTTTTCCGACGTTCGCTACATCCCTATACAGCGGTGCCACATAGGGTGATTTCCAAGTGTTTTTGCTAAACATACGACAAACTGCTGGGAATCGCTCCAAAAGCTGCCATGAAGTTGTATCGAAACTAAGCACTTGTGATAGCCTTTAAATTGTATAGACAAAATGCTTGTAAATTCTGTGTGTGCCATACAGGCACTGGTAAAGGCTGCCAACTTGGCCTGTCCAGACCAAGTTGGCAGCTTATTGTCCTGTGTATGGGGTTGTCCCAACATTTAGAAAATCCCATTGGACAAGGACTGCATCAGCTTATTATCAGCCCCTATTATGAGCTGATCATTGGCCTGATTTGGCCACCCTCTATACTAAATTGGCTATATAGACATTTGGCCAATTTAAAGGTGGCACGGGCCGGCCAACTGTGCTCTCTACCTGTCTGTCCCATAGGCAGATACACAGTATGGCCACTTTTCTGTTAAATCTACCCATCTCTGAACCAACCAATATCCTTGGTATATTTCGTTCAGCATCACATGACTACCATTCCCGTGCCAATAATAACATGAAGTTGGTTTTGCCAGATTTAGTGCTTGAGTATAAATAAGGCGGTGCACATGCTTTTAAAAGCTGCCAGCTTGTTAACCCTGCTTCTCTAGAAGTGTAGGTGGATTCCTCCTTATTTGTTCCATTGGACATTGCACACTGTTAATAATCCTCCTCTCTTGCCCTTCAGAGAGCCTCTGACCTCTAGTCTAGACACTCAAATGGGACCAGCAAGGGGTAAGAGAGTGCAGCAATTTTAGGTAGTAATGGAATAAAGGTCGAGCAGACAGTTATACACATGCACCACCTTAGGCTCTGTACCACTAGTTATATTTGCTTTCTGTATATGGGCCTCCAACTCATATAATCTCATATAAAGATTTGGTGCATTTGTATAATCTCATATAAAGATATGGTGCACCACAAGTAAGGACTAAAACTTGTTCTGGCAGCTGCAGGTTTACCGAATGCTTGCAGATATGTGATCCGTTATACAGAAAACCATTATCCAGAAAGCTCTGAATTACGGAAAGGCCATCTCCCATAGACACCATTTTATCTTAATAATCCAAGAGGTTTTCTTTTTTCTTTGTAATAATAAAACAGTACCTTGTACAGGTATGGGATCCGTTAATAATATAAATTTTTAAAAAAGGATTTCCCTTTTCTCTGTAATAATAAAACCGTACCTTTTACTCAATCCAATCTAAGATATAATTAATCCTTATTGGAAGCAAACCAGCCTATTGGGTATATTTAATATCTACATGATTTTCTAGTAGACCTAAGGTATGAAGATCCATTATCTGGAAAGCCCCAGGTCCCAGCATTCTGGATAACAGGTCCCATACCTGTACTTGATCCAAACTAAGATATAACGAATCCTTATTTTAAGCAAAATCAGCCGGTGATAGGTTTATTCAATGTTTATTGAACTTCAATGAACTATTACTTGCAGAAGCAGGCCTGACAGCGAAAAACCATCAACATGACCTATAAGTAATTTTAAATGCACATTAATTTTTTGAAGAGTAGTTCTTTAGTGTCCATGTCACTTTACAGGAAAGATCCATTATCCGGAAAAACCCCAGATCCCGAGCATTCTGGATAACCAGTCCTATACCTGTAAAATAGTGGTCTGTCTACCGTACGGTACATGAATAAAATGGTTAGAATACTACACTATACCTGCCATAAAGCAAGATAAAACTGCAGAAAAGAAGTAAAGACAGACAGTGTGTGATACAGTAATTGATGGTTTTATGGAAATCACTGCCAGACTCTGGACTAGAAAGAACTATGTGGGTGCAGGTAATACAAGGCTCCCCTGGCCGAAAGCACAGCCAAGACATCATGACCTTTCTTTTCCATGATTAGATGTGGTGACGGGTGCCTGAAGACACAGAGGACATTTGGGGGTGGTCAAAGAAGAGCTGAGGTTATTTGGGACGGCTGCCAGTCATTATTGGAGCTGAAGAGAATCAGGACAGTGAGGGAGGCCTGTGTGTAGAACATTAGGCTGCTATTATTGGCAAAATGCTGGATATCCAGTACCAGTTCAAACTTGGAGCTGCAAAGAAGCAGTGACAGGACGGCAGTTCCCAATAAAGCCCAATCTCATGCCTTACTATGAGTGTGACTACAGCTCCCAGCATCCCCCCCACAGCCGGAGATGAAGTTGCTGTCCAGAAGCCAGGGGCTGGGGTGTAACTAGGGTTGCCACCTGGACGGTATTTTACCGGCCTGGCCGGTAAAAATGGAGGTTGATCTCAATGTTATTAATTGGAAAAAAAGATAAATATATAGGAAGGTCGGTATTTTTTTCCATAAAAGGTGGCAACCCTAGGTGTAACGGAGCCATCCTCACTACAGAGCATGGCCGGCTCTGCGCAGTTCAGCATTGCGCTAATAAAAAGGCAGCAGAAACACCTGTGCATGTGTTCGGGGCAAATTCACTAACCTCTGAAAATTTGCCAGCGACGGCTTCACTCACAGCGCAACATTTCGCCAGGCGTAGATTCGACAGGACAACGCTAATTCATTAAAATCCAAATTTGCGTCCAGGGCGCCGAACGCTGACGAAGTTGCTCTATCGTTACGAAGTTGCGCTAGCGTTGGCTAATTTGCATACGGCGGGAAGTTAGAGTTCAATGGACCTATATGTTGCAGCAAATACATTACGCTACACAAGCCCGGGAAACCTTAATACAAGAAAATAAAGTTGTTTTATTGCCATACACATGAGCCCAGTGTATAGTTTATGTGTTGTATGTTAAGAAATGTAGGGGGGGAAGCCAGTTACCCCCAAAAAAAATTACGCTATTTTTCAGCCTATCACCCTGAAAAAGGAAGCTGTGGCTGTGGGATAGCAGGTATAGTAGGGAGAGATGGTGCCTATAGTAGTAGTGGGATAATAGTCTCTGGGAAGGGACTGTGGCTGTGGGAAGTCATTGCGATCTTCTACTACGTTAATGAACCAGCTTACGTTTGCAGTAATTTTAGCGAGTTGCGAATTTTCTGGCGAAAAATTTCGTTTTTGCGAATATTTATGCTATAAAATAGTCTTGTTTTATGGCGGTTATTATGGCAATTTTTACTGTGACATTTATGGGCAGAAATGCATCTTCAAAACTCTAAAACTTTATTGACTGATGATTATACCATTCAGCAACATTACCAGCGTGACACCAATCAAACATGTCTGCATCATATAAACCCTTCTGCCAATAGAATCATATGAACAAGAAATCATACCAGTCAATCTCCTTGCTTCATAGAAATGCACAGTTTAATGTAGCCAATCACAATAAAACCAAAAAAGCGTAGAGGCTGACGAATCTTTGACTGTGATGCCCACTGCCAATAATACACCTCTGAGCTGAACATGCTGCTGTTGCAACAGATAGAAGCAGAAGCCAAAACATCCTGCCAACAATAGCTACAGATCTCTCTCCTGTCAGCAAAGAACGATAGATAAAAAAAAACTGTATTATGGGATATTTCCTGCCACTTGAGAATTTTCTGGCGAAAAAAAATACTTTTACGCCACTACATAGGTGGCAATAAAAGTTTGCAAATATTCTGGCGTTAATTTTGTCTTTAGCACATTTCGCTGTTTAGTAAACCGGCCATTAATGTGTACGTAGCGTTAT
Organism: Xenopus petersii; assembly: GCA_038501925.1. NCBI lineage: Eukaryota > Metazoa > Chordata > Amphibia > Anura > Pipidae > Xenopus > Xenopus petersii. The sequence continues at coordinate 83,034,190 of CM076689.1, forward strand.
TTTCAGCAAATGCGATAACTGAGAAAGTAAAATTCACAAATGTATATTTATTGCAGGTTAGTAAACTGGCGATAACATATTTGGCGAAAATTCTGTCTATATATATATATATATATTGTGCGAATCTTTTTAACGCACTTTAGTAAACAGACCCCAAAGTCTGAAAGGAGATTTAAAGAGAGACGTCCAACTAGCCAGAGGTTGAGATGGAAAAGACCAGTAGCAATGAAAGAGTAAGCCATGTAGATTTCTGAGATATCTGAGTGATGACTAGGGCATGGTAGCCAAACGGAGGTACTTCTATGTATAAAGCAGGGGGGATATAGAAGTGGTTCTTGAAAAACCACAATCCATCCTTAAAGGGGTGGTTCACCTTAACGTTAACTTTTAGTATGTAGCAGAGCGGCCCGTTCTAAGCAACTTTTTATTTGCTCTTCATTATTATTTTTTTATTGTTTTAGAATTATGTGCCCTTTCCAGCTTTCAAATGGGGGTCACTGACCCCAACTAAAAACGAATGTATTTTTATTACTACTTTGTATTACTTTTTATTACTCCTCTTTCTATCCAGGGCCCTATTCATATTCCAGTCTCTTATTGTAATCACTGCATTGTTGCTAGGGTAATTTGGACCCTAGCAACCAGATTGCTGAAATTGCAAACTGGAGAGCTGCTGAATAAACAGCTAAATAACTCAAAAACTACAAATAATAAAAAATGAAAACCAATTGCAAATTCAGGAAATCTTCAGGAATCTACATCATACTAAAAGTTAATGTAAAGGTGTACAACCCCTTTTATTAACCTGGAGACATTCTGGATCATGGAGGTTTCTGATTCTTTGCAACTGTAGAAACAAGAGAAAATTACTGGATTGAAGAATTGTATACATTTTGTTTGTTTCTTAAGTAGTTGAAAAAAGCATTTGAGGGAGGGTGTCTGTTTCAGTGTGACTGGGGTACCTGGGGCCCACTTGGTACCCAACTGAAGGGCCCACCCAAGCTCCCACTTAGCCCCCAGCCAAAACCAATCCCACTCCGCTAATTTGCTGTTAAAAATTAAAGGTGGCTGTGCATTCTACAATGGCATTGGAGTGGGAGGTGGTGGTAGCTGGGGCGGTGCTCTCTTGCAAGCAGGTGGCAAGTCCCAACAGAATTTTTCCCATTATCCCAGTGGGCCAGTCCAACCCTGGTGTTCTTATATCCCAGTCTATACATGATGTGACATTCTAAGTTTGTCTTTTAATGGAGAGTAGGGATTCTAAATTCCTGTGATCAGTATAGATATGGATCAGATGTGGAGAACCTTCAAGAAGATGTTTGCATTTTTTATAGCTTGTTTGATCACCTGTCCCTAATATTATAGTTACATTTTTGTTGAGGAAGTTGCAGTTGCTTCTGAAGTTCATTGGGAGTTGGGAGTTCATTTAGATTAATGATGGACTTAATTAATAATAGCAGAAAAGTTTATGATGAATGTACACTGTTAACAAACGCCTTTCGGTGGTTTGGTGAAGGCCATTCAAGGACCGTGGCTAACTTTTTGGAATCAGGTGTATGTCTTAGGTGGAGATGTCAAGGCTAAATCCACACGAGGCTAAAGAGAATACATTTTTCTATCAACAAAGAAAATTCCAGCTCCAGCTATGGAGATAGGGGGTCTCAAGAAACCTTTCTGGAGATTCTCATCTATTATTTAACATTGTTGGATTGGGGGTCCAGGTCCCACTAGGGTGTCCACCTCAGGGGTCCCCCACACATCCCGTCTCCCAACCACAACCCCCCCTCTCATGGCCATCCACCTCAGTAGCAAGCCCCTCCACCAAGTCCCCCACGCGTACCTTGTCTTCTGGCAGACACAATCGGACCCAGTGGGGGACAGAAGAAAGCAGCTGCCAGGATCTCAGATGGGGAGTGGGCCTGGGTCAGAGGGGCCCACATTGGCCAAAGCCCAACACATATTTTTTCCGGTTGCTCCTTAAAGGAAAAACAACCCCTTATTAAAAAAACCCTACCCCACATAGACCCCCCTCCCTCCTCCCCTCGCCTAATGTTAGACATAAAATGAGAAGCCTGTCGAGTGACAAGGAACTGAATTCTCATCAAGCCATAACAAGTCCCAGTGAATGGAACTTGAACCCAAAGCCCCAACAGGGACGTAAACGATTGTCAGCTTTTGTTTTTATTATTGTATTTATGTGCAAAGTCATTACTTCTGTCATAATGTTTCTAAAGGCACAAGGCTGCAGGCTGAGTTATACAGGGAACTCTGAGTATCACTCATGTATTATAAGGGATAATGTATCCCTACTGTAAATTATAAGGATATTAGAAGTCGTTGAGGAGTTATGTGACCATATAAAGGCACAAGGCTGCAGGCTGAGCTATACAGCCTGTGCTCCTTCACCCCTGTCACTGATGAGGAAGTCTCGAAGCTTCTGGCCTCCTCTCACCTTAACACCTGCCCGCTTGATCCAATTCCCTCAAAACTTCTCCGCAATACCAATCCTTCTCTAATCAAAGCCTTAACTCGCCTATGTAATCTTTCGCTCTCAACTGGACGGTTTCCTTCTCAACTTAAACATGCTCTTGTCACCCCCATTCTGAAAAAACCCTCTCTTGATCCCTCCAATCTTGACAACCTCCGACCTATCTCTCTGCTACCTTTCATCTCTAAACTACTTGAGCGCCTAGTCTACAACCGACTAACCTCATTCCTCTCTGACAATAACCTGCTGGACCCCCTACAATCTGGTTTTATGGCACAACACTCCACAGAAACTGCCCTGACTCGACTAACTAATGACCTTTTAACCGCTAAAGCCAACAATCATTTCTCACTACTAATACTGCTTGATCTCTCAGCCGCATTTGACACTGTAGATCACCCTCTCCTCCTCCAGTCCCTCCAGTCGCTTGGCCTTCGTGACACAGCCCTGTCCTGGTTCTCTTCTTACATCACCAATCGTTCCTTCAGTGTCTCCTACAATGGAGTATCATCTTCTCCCCTACCTCTTTCTGTTGGAGTTCCTCAAGGCTCTGTCCTGGGACCATTACTATTCTCCCTCTATACTTCCTCCCTTGGCAAATTAATAAATTCGTATGGTTTCCACTACCACCTCTATGCTGACGATACTCAGATCTATCTCTCATCTCCTGATCTCAACCCAGAACTCCTAACTCGCGTCTCCTCCTGCCTGTCCGCTATCTCTAGCTGGATGTCGCAACGCTACCTTAAATTAAACCTCTCTAAAACTGAAATGGTTCTCTTTCCTCCAACTAACACCAGTAGCATCCCCGAAGTATCCATCATAGTTAACAATTCCACTATCACCCCCTCTCCCCAGGCCCGGTGCCTTGGGGTTATCTTAGATTCTGCCCTGTCATTCACTCCTCATATCCAGTCACTTATTAAATCATGTCACTTCCACCTAAGGAACATATCTAAAATACGATCATTTATCACCCAAGACGCTGCCAAAACTCTTATTCACTCTCTCATCATATCGCGTCTAGACTACTGTAACTCTCTCTTAATTGGCCTCCCCCTCCAGAGACTGTCACCTCTCCAGTCCATAATGAACACTGCTGCGAGGCTCATACACCTCAGCAACCGCTCCTCCTCTGCCTCGCCATTTTGTCAATCCCTGCACTGGCTTCCGTTACCTTTCATAATCAAATTCAAATTAATGACACTGACTTTCAAAGCACTTCATAACTCTGCCCCACCCTACATCTCTGAACTCATCTCTATATACTCACCCACTCGCTTACTACGGTCCTCTACTGACCTGCTACTCAACTCTTCTCTCATTAAATCCTCACATGCTCGCATTCAAGACTTTGCAAGGGCTGCACCCCTCCTCTGGAACGCGCTCCCACGGTCTGTCCGACTTTCTCCCAGCCTTTCTGCTTTCAAAAAATCTCTGAAAACTCACTTCTTTCGAGAAGCCTACCCTCACTCTGCTTAACTACCAAACGCAAGACCACATACAATACCACATTTGTCATCCACTTAATTCGATCTTGCCCACTCCCACACCTTGTGTATTACTCCCTTCCCTTTAGACTGTATGCCTATGCATAGGGCCTTCCTCACCTTTTTGTACCTGTATTGATTGTGATGTTTGTTACTCCATATATTCTATATATGTAATTCATGTGATGTAGTTGTATAATCACATTTACTTTACAGTGCTACGCAATATGTTGGCGCTCTATAAATACATGTTAATAATAATAATAATAATACAGGGAACTCTGAGTATCACTCATGTATTATAAGGGATTATGTATCCCAACTGTAAATTATAAGGATATTATAAGTCACTGATGAGTTCTGTGACCATATAAAGGCTGCAGGCTGAGTTATACAGGGAACTCTGAGAATCACAGTGCTCTAACAGGACATTATTGAATTAGAGAGGATCCAGAGAAGGGAAACTAAGCTGGTAAAATGTATGGAAAATCTTAGCTATGAGGAAAGACTGACCAAATTGGGGAGAAGAAGTGCTTAAGGGGTGAAATGATAACTATGTATACATGCATAAGGGGATCATATAATAATCTCTCTAATGCTTTATTTACCAGTAGGTCTTTCCAGCTGACGCAAGGTCACCCATTCCGATTAGAAGAAAGGTGCTTCCACCTAAATATTCGGAAGGGGTTTTTTACAGTGAGAGCTGTGAAGATGTGGAATTATCTCCCTGAATTAGTCGTACAGGCTGATACATTAAGATATATTATAGATCCTGGCTTGACGTCTGTTGGGCATTGATAAAATTAACTTTTCAGCAGAATGATGACACACACAAACATACTAATGACAGGTGCCTGAACTGCTGAATTTTTTTTTATTTTTCCAAAAATATGTATAGAAAGCTCAGTGCCCACCATTTGAATCAACAGTCATATCATCTGTATAACCATTCTAACCTATAATTAACCATGAAGAGCCCTTTAGTTATATCATTTGGCCAAAGATATCAGCAAGAACTACAGGACATGTAGCTGGTTAAGCAAATAACAAATACAGGGGGGAGGCTGCAGCCAAACCATCATCAGTATGGCATAAATATTAATAACCCAGTGGAATACTATAAAGAGCATCCAAATGGTAAGATATTGTAAAGATCGACCCACTCCAAGCAGAAATTTTGGAATTAGGGTCCAACTCACATAGTAAGTGAAAGACTAGGCAGGGCCTCACCAATACTAGTTAGTTCCTGCCTATACCTTTGGTACCATGGTGAGTTGGTTCCTCACTGACTATAACCAGAGTCTCTGTGAGTTGCCACAATGTGGTTTTGCTTAGTTTGGCCCAAGGATATCAAGCCTGCCACCACGTCAAGGTAGGCTCTGCGAGCAGGTCCCTAACCTATTTATCCTAATTAGATCTAATTTTATTCTACTGTTTATTATCAATTATATCAATTACATTATCATTAATATTATATTAGATTTTAATTATATCTTTATTATTTGCTATATAGTTTATGTTGCAAGTATATCCATATCTATGTTTATCTAATGTTTGCTCTATATTACCAATTTATTATTACATTCTACTCATATTTATGTTCTACTAATTTTTTAGCAACTCTTATTATTGACTAGCTTATTTATCTTCTAATATTATGACAGAATAACTTAATTGCTTATTCTATATTATTTATACTGTATACTTATTGTTTAATGTTTACTGTCCTGTTTATTTCTTCTATTCCTGTAGTTTTACTGTCTTATGTCATCTATTCTATGTTATCAATTTACATTAAGTCTTCTACTCTTATTATATTCTACTGTTTATTATCAATTAATTATATATACATTTTAATTATATCCTAATTATCTGCTATATACTTAATCTTGAAAGTCTATCCATTTCTAAGTTTATCTAGTTAATTTTTGTTGTATATTACCAATATATTATTACATTCTACTCTTTTTTCAAATGTTTTAGGAACTCTATCCTTATTATCGACTACCTTATTTATCTCTCAATATTATTATGACAGAATATCTACCTTAATTGCTCATTTTATCACTCATTTCTATTGTCTTTTAAACATAGTCTATCTAGTCTAGTCTATTAATAAAGTACATTTTTTCTATATTATTTATATACTAATTGTTTAATGTCTATTGTCCTGTTTATTTCTTCAATCCCTGTGGTCTTACTGTCTTATGTCATCTATTCTATGTTTGTCTCATTGCTGTTTATCTATTTACTTTACTTTTATTAGCTACAATCTTATTGACCTATTTCTTCTATCGTTATGTTCTACTGTTGTAACTATTTATTCTCTTTTAATTGACTATTTATTTACTAATTCCATCCTTAGTTTTTGTTGTCTGTATGTTCTTAATATCTTCTTATCTATCTATTTTATTGTCTATTCTGCCTAATTATATATATATCCTTGTGTTATTACTTATTATAATATTCTCTATTCTATATGTTTAAAATAATTGTATTCTTAATATCTATTATATTTCCTATATTTAATCTATCTTTATATGGATATGTATATGATATGCTATATCTTATTTTCTAGTGTATCCAGAGGAAGGCAAAAAAACCCCCATTGCTCCAGCCGGAGAATGGGGGAAAAAAATTCCTTCCTGACTCCAAATCTGGCAGTCGGACAAGTCCCTGGATGTGCTGATGTTTATTATAATATAAAGTATCTTATCCTTACTTTCTAAAATCAAACTTTAACTGAACATATAAACTATTTACAAATCTCTCTTCAGCCGAAGAGAGAGAGCAGGATCCAACAGGAGGGCTGGAGGTGGAGTGCTTGGCGATGTTGGTGACATTATGATGTTGCTTGTAGCTCCGTTTCGCTTGCAGTCGGTGGTTGAGCTGCTGATGGTATGGGCCTGATACAGATCCAGTAGAAGGACATGAATCTGAGCTGAAGGTAAGGCCAGGTGTTCGAAGTACATGACAACCAGCTGTTGCTCACATAGGAAAATTCTTGGAAGGCTTTTGATGACGCCTGAACTGATGTTGGGATTCAGTTCCTTCAAGAAGGACATTGACTCCTGATGCTGATGACTGAAAAGGGTAGCATTATTTTATTTGGATTGTAACATTTCAATGTTAGTAAAAAAAAATATAGGCAATAGTTATGCAGACAGGTGCTACATGGCTCATTAGCAGATATGTGCAGTGTATTGGCTAGTGGACTCAGGGACTGATATGTGCTTATTTGGTTTAAATGGATATAATGTAAGAATATGGAATTCTAAGCAAATTTCCATTATACATTACTGTTGATAATGATTGTCTCTTTTCTTCCTTTCCTTTATCTGACTTCAGTAGTCAGATCTCCTCCAGACAAGACTCAACTTCCCACAATATCTTGCATGTTTTGTAATTAACAGACCTGATTCTGGATGCAAAGCATGATCATTCGCATCCACTAGTGTGCAAAGTGCTAGTGCTGCATTAATAAATGGACCATATACATTTCCCTTTTTGTCTCGTGGATGATTTTCCTTTTGAAATCCTGCTACTGTGATTGGTTATTTTTATCTTGGCAATTTTAACAGACACTGAGATGCCCATTTTAGGCAAATTATTACTTACGGTTTATAACTTTTGGCTTTCCACTGCTGTCCAGTCGATGTTTCTGAACAGAGGATGCTCTCTGATGTTGCCATGGACCCCAAGACGCTTTTTAGGGTCCTTCTCTAGGAGCTATAAGGAAAGACATTAACAGTCATTTAAATTATTCACAAACATGCCCCCTCCGAGAGGTATAATGATGCATTTGTGCTATATGGCCAGGCCTGACAGCGGGAATATATAAATAAAGATATTCTGTGGAACAAGGGCAATGTGGAACATGATATCTTGCTCAAGGGCAGATGCAGTGGTTATAACCTTATAGAGACCTGCCCCCCACATACATTTTTTTCCAGGACACCTCCCCTCCACAAAATCATAAGTGACCTACAATTTTGTGTTCATAGAGTGAACCTGCTCCTGGGCCGCCTTTTACTCCTAGCAACCCCCACCCTACACACACACACTGTCGCTATAGTTATGCTACTGGACAGATAAGATATAATGCCTGAAAATACTGCTCCATATTCTAACACTGTATTTGCTGTGACACGGCCAGTATAATTATATTATAGCTAGAAAGTGCAGCATTGTACATTCAGTGGACATGTAAAAAAAACTTTACACCTTAAAACTAATATTGGGGGCCTGGGAGCTGCCTGTGACCCTCCAGAAGTTGCCATTACTTTATTTGAGCTCCTCTGTAAGTGCTCACACCCACCTTTTGCAGGAGATCCTTTAGTCTACTGTTCATACACATAGGAAAGGCTGGTGGGTCATGCAGGATGGAGTTGATCCGTTGTTCCTTATCAGCTCCACTATAAAATGGCATTCTGCAAGTGACCAATGAAAATAGTGTATGGCCTAAAGCCCACCAGTCCATCCCTGCATCGTAGGTCTTCTTCATCAGCACCTTACAAAGAAAGAAGAGATTAGTTGTCAAACATAAGCATTTCTCACTGACTTCCCATGTTCAATGGCCGTTCATCTGCAGGATCTAGGGGTGTTCCAGGGGACTCCTATGTGCCACCCACTTACTGACCATACTGTACAGGCAATGCCACTTAAAGAGTGAGGTGCAACTCTTTGCTTTTCCTTTCTAAGAGTGGAAATAGTTGCCTCACTGGATACAAATGCCTGGTCATGCACTTTGCACTGTGTCCAGGGATTTATAAAGGAGTCCAAACATCTTTGGATGTAAATCGATTACTCAATTTAATGTGATTGCAGGGAAACAATATTTTAGTAACCCATAGCAAGTTTAATCATCAGTTAGCTTGGGTTAGTCTATGGTGCATGCTGCCCCTATGTAATGAAATCATTCTCTATGTGTGCATGTTGCATACAAGGGTTTTGCTATATTTAGTTGTACATTTACCTACAACCTCCTGTAATAAAAGAAGAACTAGTTTCGGGTACAAGCCTGTAGCTTAGGTTACATTCATCAACCCCGGCTATTGGAAATTCTTTGATATTTTGCTGAATCCCTTACCTCTGGAGCCAAGTACAAATCAGTTCCATGTGAGCAAGAGGTGGTACTCTGTCCAAACAGGTTTTCAGCTGCGATGCCAAAGTCAATGATTTTGATATGGTCCTTTCCAGTCATAAGTACATTCACCGGTTTGATATCCCTGTAAATATAAGAAGGGGTAACGGGTTAATATCATTATATTGGTGATAATATTCCCTAAAGTAACAACAGAACTGAATAGGTTTCAGTGTTAACTATAACTACTTATAAAATACCTTGTACAACTGGTAAAGCCTGAGGCTCCAAGTCTTTGTTATGGCATTTAAAGTAGGGATGCACTGAAAGATTCGGCCGAATACCGAACCGAATCTGTTTTCCCCCGAAGGGGAAAACATTATTTACTTCCTTGTTTTCTGACAAAAAGCCACGCAATTTCCCTCCCGCTCCTAATTTGCATATGCGGATTCGGTTCGGCTGGGCAGAAGGATTCAGCCGAATCCTACTGTAAAAGGCCGAATCCCGAACCGAATCCTGGATTCGGTGCAACCCTAATTTAAAGGGATCTTAATATCAGTAGATGACCAAAAGCAGCTTCGCAATAAATTTGTTAAATCTTGAATTTTGGTTCTTAAGAGCAATTTTAAAACAGATAATGAAAGAAAAGAGTGGGAATAAAAATTAATGGAAACTTTCAATTCTCTGAAGAATGGACTAAACCTGGGCCTTGGATTTATGGCTAATTATGTGGACTAAGAAAGGACTGCACCAGGTCAGAACTACCAACATGTCTGGATATGGACTAAGAGATCATATGGAATTCCTTTGATTCTACACTCCAATAATTCAGCCCTAATTTATACTCAGCCTCTTTAACCCACATTATCTTGTACCTTATCTGCAGATCCCCTTGTAAATGACTTTGACACCTTACACATAGATTGATATTTCTTTTTGTTGGTCATTTGACCTATGAGCTGAATGTTGTATATATACCAGAGAACACCACAGCTTCAGTGTAGTCCACTTAAAAAAAGGAACTAAAATGTTCTGAAAGCTTGCTATGATTATATTAGTTAGCCAATAAAGGTATCACCTTTATACCACGTTTGCTATTTTTTTTATTTCGAAGGGGTTGCCCTGTAACATTAAATCAATGAATAAATGTATTGCCTGTCCCATAGAAGTTTTACTTACCGATGAATGATGCCCTTTGCATGAAGATGTTGCAGGCCGCATACCATCTCTGCTGCATAACAGCTGTTTAAGAGAAAAACATTGTAAATGTTATCAGACTGATTGAACACCATTTATTTTCTTACTCCCCTACTTATAAAAAGGATTTTCAAACATGATGCCTAGGGGGCGGTAGAGCCGATGCAGCCCCCCTTAACCCATGCACTTCCTCTTTCACATTTCAAATGCAGTGATAGTGGAGGGGCACATCATTAGCTCAGAGAGCACAATTCTGCACTAAAACGGCTATTTGCCTTTTGATCAATGTATTTCTTTAATCTCTTATGACACTCCAAACCCAGTCACTGCTCTCACAATGGCACTTACATGAGTGTGTCCATTCTCAAAGGACCTTTAGTAATAGCATCCAGCAGGCTTCCTCCACGTATGTGCTCCATGACCAGGAAAGCTTCCCGCTGGTTTAAATGACAAATAAGAAAATAATTAATCTCCTGAGCAATGACACAACAACAAAGATACAATGCAGGATAAAACAAGTATTTATATAAAAATAAGTACACAAAACAAAGCAGAAAATGTCCCGCCTGTACCCTACAGAGGCCTTTCCCTCTATTTAGAGATGTAGACATTCATAATTTCTAACTTTGAATAGACGAACACCTCTTCTTTCAGGCTATCAAAGCCACTCAACCCCCTCCCCCACTTAGTTTCTGCCATGAGACATATATAAAGTATGGGATCAGTATTATGTTGTACCTCTGTTTGGAAAGCTGCATGGAGTTGACACAGGTAAGGGCATCCTCTTGCTGCTTCCAGAACTCGGGCCTCTCTTTCAATCAATTCTTTATTCTGATCTTCTTTCTCGATGATTTTAATGGCCACACGCTCACTGCTGTCGGCTAATGATGCCAGCATTACCTGAGAAAGGCAGAGGGAAGAGATGAAAGATTAGAGCAGGCATGTCCAAAGTGAGGCCCGGGGGCCAATTGCAGCCCTTATTCAATTTTACACCGGCCCTCAGCCTCCATCATGAAATTAATAATAATGAGGCCCCCCCAGCACAGTGCGATCAGGAATCCCATAGCAGTAATATTAAGGCACATTAGTGAATTGATCTGGCACTGTTGAAGGTGTTAGCAATAGACATGTACTGGCACATAGAGATGCGCCGCTCTCGCATACTTCTTTAGGGCTGAAGGTGTCAATAGACGTACTGACGTGCCAATACAGTGAACTAAAGAAGTATGGCGTCACTACGTTCCAGTATGTGTCAATTACTAACACCTCTTCAGCACACAGGCAACAGTATAGACCAAGTGGCAGATCATTTCACTAATGTGCCCAAATATTACTGCTACGATTACTCGATTCCTGTAATTTAATGTTAATGGTTCAAAAAATGTCGGGCTGAATGGTCGGCCTACACACATTTTCACCTCACCAAATCTGGCCCTCGTTGCCAAAAGTTTGGGCACCCCTGGATTAGAGGATCTTGTACTGACACAGTCTCCAGATCATTCTGATAAGGCTGGAGGATGAGTGCTATGAGGGGATACACATAATATGAGGGTATCCTTCCAGGTCGATCACTCACCTTGCCATATCCTCCTTTCCCAAGTTCTTCATGGAGCCGGTAGCTGCTGATCTGCAGAGGAAAAGGTCTTGTACCTGCTACACGGGGTCTCTTTGCATCAGCTCCTCCTTCTATGAGAAAAGAAATAGAGGCAACATATTAGAAATGTAAATCATTTCTGCACATATTGATGGAAATACCTAGTAGTTGAGGTCCATCAAATCAATTTTTTTTCCATTTAAAGCTTATATTATATTTTGTCCTAAACACTTTGAGCATCATGGGACAAAAATGCTGCTGGTTCAGTAACTTGTAGTAACCAATAAGCTGGGAGTATTTACTGTTTAGCTATAAGCAAACATCTGACTGGTTGAAATGGTTTGCTGGACTTACCCTGCTAAATTCTAACCTTTAAAATATTTATTTTGGGGATAATATTTTAAAAGCTGTAAAGTTTGTACTTGGTGTAATAACACATAGCAACCAATGTGACAGGTGACAAGAAAGAGCAATGTGCTGACTGGTTGCTTTGGGTTTCTGGACCAGTTGTGACTTTTATCATATTAATCACATTAAATATTAAATTAATGATATTAAAATTACTTTTTCCCACATACTACTCCAAAATACATTAAATGCACTTGCATGCTTTGACTTCATACTAACGCAGGAAAACCAATTTCTCTGATTGAATCAGCTGTCACAACTGACTATGATTGGAGACCCAACAAGATCCCTGCAAACGGGATAAATGAGATGTGTACGGTGTAACACAGCTTCAGTGTTAAGTCCTGCTGTTAGCATTGGCAACCTTAAGACAGAGAGAATTTGCTATAATAGTTTTTTTCTTGAGAATCATTGATGTTATTGCTGTGTATGGTTTATAATCTCTCATCCATAAGTAAGAGCAAGATGATTAACCGTTTAACTGACATGTCATCTCCCAGACTGGTAAACACTGTGCAATACTTGTGGTGTAAATCAAACTGTATAAGGACCATACGCAGCATCATATCACATTCATTATCCAGCTGTAATGAACACTGATATGATGAACTTTAATGTGATGACAATTTACTTGTTATGGAGATAACTTAACCCTGTACAAATAATGCTGAAAGAAAAATCTTGACTTTTTGCAACATGTCTAATGGAAGGAGGGAGTTCAGGTCGGACTGGCCCACAGGGATACCAGGAAAAGTCCCGGTGGGCCAAGGTGTCAGGGGGCCCTCATGCTGCTAGACATTTGGCCTATTTCATGGCCATTCCCTATTTCTATGAGAACAAAGTGGCTAAATAAATGGAATAATAGATTATAGTGTGTAAAGAAAAGTAGAATAGATGAGTGAGGAAAGGAAGAATAATAGTACTAAGGGTGGGCCCCTGGTCTAAGATTAATTGGTGGGCCCCTAGTCAAAGGTTTTTGGGTGGGCCCCTGGTGTCCCAGTCCGACACTGATGGAGTTTACAATGAGAATAAGAAATTAATCTTCATGTACATAAATACAGACTCTCCTTACCTTCTGATGCTGCTGTCACTTTGCTGCTCTTGGAGATCTCATCTTCCTTCTTCTTCTCCTCTTCAGTATTACCTGTTTCAGGCACGTTCCTCCACTTTCTCTTCTTCACTCTTCCCTCCACTTTTATCTCCTCTCTGTTGAAGTTCCTGTGTATTTTTATGATCCTGGGGGCCACCGGGCCTCTCCCTCCCTCTTTATGGCTGCACTGGGCAGCGCTCTTCACTAAGGAAGTCTGAGGGATTTCATCTGTATTTCTCAATAATCCCCCATCCTTGACCAGGTCAAGGTGAGGTCTTCTCTCCATTCTTGATGGATTTATCCTGATCTTCTCTCGATTCTGATGTTTGTATCCAGAAAATGTGAGTTTTGCTCTAGAGTGCATCCAAGCTGCGTCTAACCTGACCAACTGCCAAAACTCTAACTGTCAAAGTGAAGGTCACATGGGCATGAGACTGTGCTGCTTCTGACCTGACCAACTGCCACTACTCCAACTGTCAAAATGAAGATCACATGGGGTATGCAACCAACAGCCATCTCCATACCTGCACTGTCTAACCTAGAAAGATCTCTCATAGGTGCCACACTGAGCTTGCCCATAATAGCATTCAAGCACTTCCCCAGTGAGAGATGCATTGGATATCAGATGGACAGACACGATTAAAGTTACTATAGACATAATCTCACTGAATTATCTAATAACTACTATTGCAGCTGTGACTAGCTATCACAGTAATGTAACTGGATTCTTGGGGAACAACATGAAGTGCACAGGATTCCATGTTAGAGAACCTTCCAGGTGTTCCGGGAAGGTTCATAGGAGATCATATACAGAGAGAAATGTCGCTGGTACATTTTACTAGGGTTCTAAGTGGTGTGCTACAGGTTCTATAATGGGTCCACTTGCCCAATAATGGGTTAATGACTTGAAGAAGGGCACGTGGGATGCGAACATATTGAGGTTATTTATACCTTAACGGGACAAACACAGATAAATCCTTAATGTAGAAGGATTTAGAGATACCTGTATAAAATAATATATATTTTAAAAGATGTAAAACATGGGAACTATGAAATGTTACATATACCCACTAACAAAGCCATGGACACTTATCCATTGTAAAACTCCTTTCTAAATTCTCCTGTTGTACCTCTCATTATTCTCTGTTTAAGATAAACGATTTGCAATTGTTATAAGTAAGATGTGTTTTTGGAAAACACAGACATGCCATGCAGAAGTCACTGAGGAGTTATGTGATTATATAAAGGCACAAAGCTGCAGGCTGAGTTATACAGGGAACTCTGAGTATCACTTATGTAGTGTATTAGGGATAATATACCCCCTACTGTAAATGATAAGGGTATAAGAAGTCACTGAGGGGTTCCATGACCATATAAAGACACAAGGCTGCAGGCTGAGTTATACAGGGATCTCTGAGTATCACTTATGCATTATAAGGGTTAATGTACCCCCTACTGTAAAATATAAGGATATTAGAAGTCACTGAGGGGTTCTGTGACCATATAAAGGCACAAGGCTGCAGGCTGAGTTATACAGGGAACTGTGAGCACATATAGTATAAGTATATATACCCAGACTGTACATGTATAGTAACACTTTAATAACAATGAAGGCAGAACAGTCCCCATTAGATTGACAAGACAAAGATTGGTTACAGTAGAGGCTAGAGCAATTTACAGCCAACGTGCGGTCATGGAAAGGTACTACAACTCCCAGCAGCCCATTGCCCACACAGGTTACGGGGCGTTGCTAGGTATTGTAGATCAGCAACAAAAACACGAGCAACCCTGCGCAAAGGCGAAATAGCTGTAGGGGTAACTAACTGCGCCAGTCACTAAGGCTTTACGGTTGCTAACAAATCACGTCTTCTCACTGTAGCCCCGCCTTACTGAGGGGTGATGTGACCATATAAAGACACAAGGCTGCAGGCTGAGTTATACAGGGAACTCTGAGTATCACTCATGTATTATAAGGGTTAATGTACCCCCTACTGTAAATTATAAGGATAGTAGAAGTCACTGAGGGGTTCTGTGACCATATAAAGACACAAGGCTGCAGGCTGAGTTATACAGGGAACTGTGAGCACATATAGTATAGGTATATAGACCCAGACTGTACATGTATAGTAACACTTTAATAATAATAACAATGAAGGCAGAACAATCCCCATTTGAAGACAAAGATTGGTTACAGTAGAGGCTAGAGCAATTTACAGCCAACGTGCGGTCATGGAAAGGTACTACAACTCCCAGCAGCCCATTGCCCACACAGGTTGAGGGCGTTGCTAGGTATTGTAGTTCAGCAACAAAAACAAGTGCAAACCTGTACAAAGGCGAAAAAACTGTAGGGGTAACTAACTGCGCCAGTCACTAAGGCTTTACGGTTGTTAACAAATCACGTCTTCTCACTGTAGCCCCGCCTTACGTGTATTTTGTCCTATGCGTTTTAAGGGCGGAACAGAACGCAAGGGAGGGGGCGTGGCTGAAGCTGTAGGTAATGGCGCGCATTTGGTAGAGGGATGTGGGGCGGAAGTTAGAGAGTATGGGAGGGGCTTTTTACCTTAGGGGCGTGGCTTGGGCGTGGCAGTACTGAGCGCTACGAGTGGTTTGCGTTGGCAGCGTATGTGGCCAGCAGGGGTCTCTCTGTTATTGTTGCCTATTCCCGATCCGCAGCTTGAACTCCTCCCGTTCCATTGCCTTGCAGCGGCATGAGAGTTAGCACGAGCTGAGTCGCTGCTCCCGCTGGGAATCGCTGCTTTTGTTGTTGGGGTTGGGGCCGATACAGAGACGGTGCCTGAGTTGGTGGAAAGACTAGAGATGGACACGAGTATAGAGCGGGAGTGTAGCGCCCTAGGGGGGCTTTTCCAGACCATCATCAACGACATGTAGGTGAGTAGAATGTGGGGCTGTGGCACCAGGGTGGGAAAACTCATTTGTAGGCGTTATGTACCCCCCACCCTTGTCTATAGACTTTGTGTGTCTCTGTGTGTCCCTTACAGTCTCTGTGTGGCCCTTACAGTCTCTGTGTGTCCCGGCTGCAGTCCCTGTGGCTGTTTATGGGCTTCAGTCGTCACTGGGGGTAAGTGTTCCTAGCTCTCCTACTTGCTCTGCCATATCACAGCCCGTGTACCACTCACAATTACAGACTATGTATCTGCTCCAAACTTCACTTGTGTAGTGTATGTGCTCCAGAAAACATTATGTGCCCTAGCCTTTTTACCTGCATACCCCTTAAATGAGATCTCTATGTAAAGTATAAGTTCCACAGGCTTTCTGTGCAGTATGGGGCTTGCTGGGGCACTTTATAGGGTACATAAAGCCTGTGTAACTCCAGAATTTGACGCTGCACACATGAAATTTAAGCCACACGAAGTTCATGCCCCCGGTCCTTGGGGAAAAAACAGGGCTTTACACTGGTTCCTGGGGCAAATAAAGTTGGTGACCGCTGATCTAAGGTTCCTCATTCACACAAACTAGGGGCCGTTTTATCCAGAGTTCGTTAACCAGCTGGTATTTCTTTAGAATGTGCTGGAGGAAATCTACACAGACACAGGGAGACCATACAAACTGCTTACAGATAGTGCCCAGGCTAACCATTACTCTGCTATGTAGATATGGTTTGGAAAGGGCATCTTTATAGCAAATTAAAGCTATGCATAATTAGATCCATTCTCTTGTGAGGTCATTAAACAAGCACATCATCTTGGGCCACCAACACACTGGGCTAAATGAGGATGAACCAATAGATTTCAAAATATCAGATAAAAAAGAGGCCCTCCTGCTCTGAAGATCTTACGACCTCCTATGGTTGGGCTAGTTTGTCTGCTTCTGCTGCCCTCTATATATTGTTGGACTGGTTCTAGAAGTCAGATCTCTACCAGTGCTCAAAGGCTGATTTATCCAGTCCCCCTGGATTGGAATGCATAAATTCAGTTTCCAGCCATCACAGAATTTCACTGTAGCTGATTGATGCACTCTAGTTTTGATCTCATAAATGCCCACTTGTTTGTGACTGGTGTGTTTAATATAGTCACACTGTCCAAGATGAGACCACACATCATAGTGACTCCTTTAACATTTCTTAGAATGGGCATCTGTATGATGAGTTGTTCTAATTTGTTTCTATCTGAAGTGTTGTAAATAATATTTTATTTGCATAAATAAAGGGGCACATTATTTTCCCATTGCTAGTAAGTCTGCCTTTGAGTAAGATGTAGGGGGCAGTCTTTGAATAGTTTGACTTATACAGCGGTGGCACATAGGGTGATTTCCAAATGTTTTTGCTGCACATACGACAAACTGCTGGGAATCGCTCCAAAAGCTGCCATGAAGTTGTATCGAAACTAAGCACTTGTGATAGCCTTTACATTGTATAGACAAAATGCTTGTAAATGCTGTGTGTGCCATACAGGCACTGGTAAAGGCTGCCAACTTGGCCTGTCCAGACCAAGTTGGCAGCTTATTGTCCTGTGTATGGGGTTGTCCCAACATTTAGAAAATCCCATTGGACAAGGACTGCATCAGCTTATTATCAGCCCCTATTATGAGCTGATCATTGGCCTGATTTGGCCACCCTCTATACTAAATTGGCTATATAGACATTTGGCCAATTTAAAGGTGGCACAGGCCGGCCAACTGTGCTCTCTACCTGTCTGTCCCATAGGCAGATACACAGTATGGCCACTTTTCTGTTAAATCTACCCATCTCTGAACCAACCAATATCCTTGGTATATTTCGTTCTGCATCACATGACTACCATTCCTGTACCAATAATAACATGAAGTTGGTTTTGCCAGATTTAGTGCTTGAGTACAAATAAGGCGGTGCACATGCTTTTAAAAGCTGCCAGCTTGTTAACCCTGCTTCTCTAGAAGTGTAGGTGGATTCCTCCTTATTTGTTCCATTGGACATTGCACACTGTTAATAATCCTCCTCTCTTGCCCTTCGGAGAGCCTCTGACCTCTAGTCTAGACACTCAAAAGGGACCAGCAAGGGGTAAGAGAGTGCAGCAATTTTAGGTAGTAATGGAATAAAGGTCGAGCAGACAGTTATACACATGCGCCACCTTAGGCTCTGTACCACTAGTTATATTTGCTCTCTGTATATGGGCCTCCAACTCACATATAATCTCATATAAAGATTTGGTGCATTTGTATAATCTCATATAAAGATATGGTGCACCACAAGTAAGGACTAAAACTTGTTCTGGCAGCTGCAGGTTTACCGAATGCTTGCAGATATGTGATCCGTTATACAGAAAACCATTATCCAGAAAGCTCTGAATTATGGAAAGGCCATCTCCCATAGACACCATTTTATCTTAATAATCCAAGAGGTTTTCTTTTTTCTTTGTAATAATAAAACAGTACCTTGTACAGGTATGGGATCCGTTATATGGAAACTCATTACCAGAAAACTCTGAAATTACATTAAGGCTGTGTCCCAAAAACTCCATTTTATTCAAATAATATAAATTTTTAAAAAAGGATTTCCCTTTTCTCTGTAATAATAAAACCGTACCTTTTACTCAATCCAATCTAAGATATAATTAATCCTTATTGGAAGCAAACCAGCCTATTGGGTATATTTAATATCTACATGATTTTCTAGTAGACCTAAGGTATGAAGATCCATTATCTGGAAAGCCCCAGGTCCCAGCATTCTGGATAACAGGTCCCATACCTGTACTTGATCCAAACTAAGATATAACGAATCCTTATTTTAAGCAAAATCAGCCGGTGATAGGTTTATTCAATGTTTATTGAACTTCAATGAACTATTACTTGCAGAAGCAGGCCTGACAGCGAAAAACCATCAACATGACCTATAAGTAATTTTAAATGCACATTAATTTTTTGAAGAGTAGTTCTTTAGTGTCCATGTCACTTTACAGGAAAGATCCATTATCCAGAAAAACACCAGATCCTGAGCATTCTGGATAACCAGTCCTATACCTGTAAAATAGTGGTCTGTCTACCGTACGGTACAAGAATAAAATGGTTAGAATACTACACTATACCTGCCATAAAGCAAGATAAAACTGCA
The DNA here is from genome assembly GCA_038501925.1 of Xenopus petersii. Taxonomy (NCBI): domain Eukaryota; kingdom Metazoa; phylum Chordata; class Amphibia; order Anura; family Pipidae; genus Xenopus; species Xenopus petersii. Next base: position 83,053,586 of record CM076689.1, read on the forward strand.
GAAAAGAAGCAAAGACAGACAGTGTGTGATACAGTAATTGATGGTTTTATGGAAATCACTGCCAGACTCTGGACTAGAAAGAACTATGTGGGTGCAGGTAATACAAGGCTCCCCTGGCCGAAAGCACAGCCAAGACATCATGACCTTTCTTTTCCATGATTAGATGTGGTGACAGGTGCCTGAAGACACAGAGGACATTTGGGGGTGGTCAAGGAAGAGCTGAGGTTATTTGGGACGGCTGCCAGTCTTTATTGGAGCTGAAGAGAATCAGGACAGTGAGGGAGGCCTGTGTATAGAACATTAGGCTGCTATTATTGGCAAAATGCTGGATATCCAGTACCAGTTCAAACTCGGAGCTGCAAAGAAGCAGTGACAGGACGGCAGTTCCCAATAAAGCCCAATCTCATGCCTTACTATGAGTGTGACTACAGCTCCCAGCATCCCCCCCACAGCCGGAGATGAAGTTGCTGTCCAGAAGCCAGGGGCTCGGGTGTAACTAGGGTTGCCACCTGGACGGTATTTTACCGGCCTGGCCGGTAAAAATGGAGGTTGATCTCAATGTTTTTAATTGGAAAAAAGATAAATATATAGGAAGGTCGGTATTTTTTTCCATAAAAGGTGGCAACCCTAGGTGTAACGGAGCCATCCTCACTACAGAGCATGGCCGGCTTTGCGCAGTTCAGCATTGCGCTAATAAAAAGGCAGCAGAAACACCTGTGCATGTGTTCGGGGCAAATTCACTAACCTCTGAAAATTTGCCAGCGACGGCTTCACTCACAGCGCAACATTTCGCCAGGCGTAGATTCGACAGTTCAACGCTAATTCATTAAAATCCAAAGTTGCGTCCAGGGCGCCGACCGCTGTCGAAGTTGCGCTATCGTTATGAAGTTGCGCTAGCGTTGGCTAATTTGCATACGGCGGGAAGTTAGAGTTCAATGGACCTATATGTTGCAGCAAATACATTACGCTACACAAGCCCTGGAAACCTTAATACAAGAAAATAAAGTTGTTTTATTGCCATACACATGAGCCCAGTGTATAGTTTATGTGTTGTATGTTAAGAAATGTAGGGGGGGAAGCCAGTTACCCCCCAAAAAAATTACGCTATTTTTCAGCCTATCACCCTGAAAAAGGAAGATACTTAGAAAAAAAAGGGGGACTTAGAAAAATGTTCAACTATTTTTTGAGGAACTCCTATCTACTCTATTGCACTTTGCCTGGGCTCAGCGGCGAAGGCAAGTCTGGCGCAAGAGGTAGTTAGGTCCATTCACCAGAGTGCAAATTCACCAGGCGTTAGGGAGCGAAGTAGGGAAGGGACTGTGGCTGTGGAATAACGGGGTATAATAGGGAGAGATGGTGTCTATAGTAACAGTGGGATAATAGTCTCTGAGAAGGGAGTGTGACTGTGGGATAGCAGGTATAGTAGGGAGAGATGGTGTCTATAGTAGCAGTGGGATAATAGTCTCTGGGAAGGGACTGTGACTGTGGGATAGCAGGTATAGTAGGGAGAGATGGTGCCTATAGTAGCAGTGGGATAATAGTCTCTGGGAAGGGAGTGTGACTGTGGGATAGCAGGTATAGTAGGGAGAGATGGTGCCTATAGTAGCAGTGGGATAATAGTCTCTGGGAAGGGACTGTGGCTGTGGGAAAGCAGGTATAGTAGGGAGAGATGGTGCCTGTAGTAGTGGGATAATAGTCTCTGGGAAGGGACTGTGGCTGTGGGATAGCAGGTACAGTAAGGAGAGATGGTGTCTATAGTAGCAGTGGGATAATAGCCTCTGGGAAGGGACTGTGGCTGTGGGATAGCAGGTATAGTAGGGAGTGATGGTGTCTATAGTAGCAGTGGGATAATAGCCTCTTGGAAGGGACTGTGGCTGTGGGATAGCAGGTATAGTAGGGAGAGATGTGCCTATAGTAGCAGTGGGATAATAGCCTCTGGGAAGGGACTGTGGCTGTGGGATAGCAGGTATAGTAGGGAGAGATGGTGCCTATAGTAACAGTGGGATAATAGCCTCTGGGAAGGGACTGTGGCTGTGGGAAAGCAGGTATAGTAGGGAGAGATGGTGCCTATAGTAGTAGTGGGATAATAGTCTCTGGGAAGGGACTGTGGCTGTGGGATAGCAGGTACAGTAGGGAGAGATGGTGTCTATAGTAGCAGTGGGATAATAGCCTCTGGGAAGGGACTGTGGCTGTGGGATAGCAGGTATAGTAGGGAGAGATGGTGCCTATAGTAGCAGTGGGATAATAGTCTCTGGGAAGGGACTGTGGCTGTGGGAAAGCAGGTATAGTAGGGAGAGATGGTGCCTATAGTAGCAGTGGGATATTAGTCTCTGGGAAGGGACTGTGGCTGTGGGATAGCAGGTACAGTAGGGAGAGATGGTGTCTATAGTAGTAGTGGGATAATAGTCTCTGGGAAGGGAGTGTGGCTGTGGGATAGCAGGTATAGTAGGGAGAGATGGTGCCTATAGTAACAGTGGGATAATAGCCTCTGGGAAGGGACTGTGGCTGTGGGATAGCAGGTATAGTAGGGAGAGATGGTGCCTATAGTAGTAGTGGGATAGTCTCTGGGAAGGGGCTGTGGGATAGGTATAGTAGGGAGAGATGGTGCCTATAGTAGTAGTGGGATAATAGTCTCTGGGAAGGGACTGTGGCTGTGGGAAGTCATTGCGATCTTCTACTATGTTAATGAACCAGCTTACGTTTGCGGTAATTTTAGCGAGTTGTGAATTTTCTGGTGAAAAATGTAGTTTTTGCGAATATTTATGCTATAAAATAGTCTTGTTTTATGGCGGTTATGCACAGTTTAATGTAGCCAATCACAATAAAACCAAAAAAAAGTAGAGGCTGACGAATCTTTGACTGTGATGCCCACTGCCAATAATACGCCTCTGAGCTGAACATGCTGCTGTTGCAACAGATAGAAGCAGAAGCCAAAACATCCTGCCAACAATAGCTACAGATCTCTCTCCTGTCAGCAAAGAATGATGGGTAAAAAACAGTATTATGGGATATTTCCTGCCACTTGAGAATTTTCTGGCGAAAAAAATACGTTTACGCCACTACATAGGTGGCAATAAAAGTTTGCAAATATTCTGGCGTTAATTTTGTCTTTAGCACATTTCGCTGTTTAGTAAACCGGCCGTTAATGTGTACGTAGCGTTATTTTCATCGAATGCGATAACTGAGAAAGTAAAATTCGCAAATGTATATTTATTGCAGGTTAGTAAACTGGCGATAACATATTTGGCGAAAATTCTGTCTATATATATTGTGCAAATCTTTTTAACGCACTTTAGTAAACGGACCCCAAAGTCTGAAAGGAGATCTAAAGAGAGACGTCCAACTAGCCAGAGGTTGAGATGGAAAAGACCAGTAGCAATGAAAGAGTAAGCCATGTAGATTTCTGAGATATCTGAGTGATGACTAGGGCATGGTAGCCAAACGGAGGTACTTCTATGTATAAAGCAGGGGGGATATAGAAGTGGTTCTTGAAAAACCACAATCCATCCTTAAAGGGGTGGTTCACCTTAACGTTAACTTTTAGTATGTAGCAGAGCGGCCCGTTCTAAGCAACTTTTTATTTGCTCTTCATTATTATTTTTTTATTGTTTTAGAATTATGTGCCCTTTCCAGCTTTCAAATGGGGGTCACTGACCCCAACTAAAAACGAATGTATTTTTATTACTACTTTGTATTACTTTTTATTACTCCTCTTTCTATCCAGGGCCCTATTCATATTCCAGTCTCTTATTGTAATCACTGCATTGTTGCTAGGGTAATTTGGACCCTAGCAACCAGATTGCTGAAATTGCAAACTGGAGAGCTGCTGAATAAACAGCTAAATAACTCAAAAACTACAAATAATAAAAAATGAAAACCAATTGCAAATTCAGGAAATCTTCAGGAATCTACATCATACTAAAAGTTAATGTAAAGGTGTACAACCCCTTTAATTAACCTGGAGACATTCTGGATCACGGAGGTTTCTGATTCTTTGCAACTGTAGAAACAAGAGAAAATTACTGGGTTGAAGAATTGTATACATTTTGTTTGTTTCTTAAGTAGTTGAAAAAAGCATTTGAGGAAGGGTGTCTGTTTCAGTGTGACTGGGGTAGCTGGGGCCCACTTGGTACCCAACTGAAGGGCCCACCCAAGCTCCCACTTAGCCCCCAGCCAAAACCAATCCCACTCCACTAATTTGCTGTTAAAAATTAAAGGTGGCTGTGCATTCTACAATGGCATTGGAGTGGGAGGTGGTGGTAGCTGGGGTGGTGCTCTCTTGCAAGCAGGTGGCAAGTCCCAACAGAATTTTTCCCATTATCCCAGTGGGCCAGTCCAACCCTGGTGTTCTTATATCCCAGTCTATACATGATGTGACATTCTAAGTTTGTCTTTTAATGGAGAGTAGGGATTCTAAATTCCTGTGATCAGTATAGATATGGATCAGATGTGGAGAACCTTCAAGAAGATGTTTGCATTTTTTATAGCTTGTTTGATCACCTGTCCCTAATATTATAGTTACATTTTTGTTGAGGAAGTTGCAGTAGCTTCTGAAGTTCATTGGGAGTTGGTAACTCTGTCATTTAGATTAATGATCGACTTAATTAATAATAGCAGAAAAGTTTCTGATGAATGTACAAGGTTAACAAATGCCTTTCGGTGGTTTGGTGAAGGCCATTCAAGGACCGTGGCTACCTTTTTGGAATCAGGTGTATTTCTTAGGTGGAGATGTCAAGGCTAAATCCACACGAGGCTAAAGAGAATTCATTTTTTTATCAACAAAGAAAATTCCAGCTCCAGCTATGGAAATAAAGGGTCTCAAGAAACCTTTCTGGAGATTCTCATCTAATATTTAACATTGTTGGATTGGGGGTCCAGGTCCCACTAGGGTGTCCACCTCAGGGGTCCCCCACACATCCCCTGTCTCCCAACCACAACCCCCCTCTCATGGCCATCCACCTCAGTAGCAAGCCCCTCCACCAAGTCCCCCACGCGTACCTTGTCTTCTGGCAGACACAATCGGACCCAGTGGGGGACAGAAGAAAGCAGCTGCCAGGATCTCAGATGGGGAGTGGGCCTGGGTCAGAGGGGCCCACATTGGCCAAAGCCCAACACATATTTTTTCCGGTTACTCCTTAAAGGAAAAACAACCCCTTATTAAAAAGACCCTACCCCACATAGACCCCCCTCCCTCCTCCCCTCGCCTAATGTTAGACATAAAATGAGAAGCCTGTCGAGTGACAAGGAACTGAATTCTCATCAAGCCATAACAAGTCCCAGTGAATGGAACTTGAACCCAAAGCCCCAACAGGGACGTAAATGATTGTCAGCTTTTGTTTTTATTATTGTATTTATGTGCAAAGTCATTACTTCTGTCATAATGTTTCTAAAGGCACAAGGCTACAGGGAACTCTGAGTATCACTGATGTATTATAAGGCATAATGTATCCCTACTGTAAATTATAAGGATATTAGAAGTCATTGAGGAGTTATGTGACCATATAAAGGCACAAGGCTGCAGGCTGAGCTATACAGCCTGTGCTCCTTCACCCCTGTCACTGATGAGGAAGTCTCGAAGCTTCTGGCCTCCTCTCACCTTAACACCTGCCCGCTTGATCCAATTCCCTCAAAACTTCTCCGCAATACCAATCCTTCTCTAATCAAAGCCTTAACTCGCCTATGTAATCTTTCGCTCTCAACTGGACGGTTTCCTTCTCAACTAAAACATGCTCTTGTCACCCCCATTCTGAAAAAACCCTCTCTTGATCCCTCCAATCTTGACAACCTCCAACCTATCTCTCTGCTACCTTTCATCTCTAAACTACTTGAGCGCCTAGTCTACAACCGACTAACCTCATTCCTCTCTGACAATAACCTGCTGGACCCCCTACAATCTGGTTTTAAGCCACAACACTCCACAGAAACTGCCCTGACTCGACTAACTAATGACCTTTTAACCGCTAAAGCCAACAATCATTTCTCACTACTAATACTGCTTGATCTCTCAGCCGCATTTGACACTGTAGATCACCCTCTCCTCCTCCAGTCGCTTGGCCCTGTCCTGGTTCTCTTCTTACATCACCAATCGTTCCTTCAGTGTCTCCTACAATGGAGTATCATCTTCTCCCCTACCTCTTTCTGTTGGAGTTCCTCAAGGCTCTGTCCTGGGACCATTACTATTCTCCCTCTATACTTCCTCCCTTGGCAAATTAATAAATTCGTATGGTTTCCACTACCACCTCTATGCTGACGATACTCAGATCTATGTCTCATCTCCTGATCTCAACCCAGAACTCCTAACTCGCGTCTCCTCCTGCCTGTCCGCTATCTCTACCTGGATGTTGCAACGCTATCTTAAATTAAACCTCTCTAAAACTGAAATGGTTCTCTTTCCTCCAACTAACACCAGTAGCATCCCCGAAGTATCCATCATAGTTAACAATTCCACTATCACCCCCTCTCCCCAAGCCCGGTGCCTTGGGGTTATCTTAGATTCTGCCCTGTCATTCACTCCTCATATCCAGTCACTTATTAAATCATGTCACTTCCACCTAAGGAACATATCTAAAATACGATCATTTATCACCCGACGCTGCCAAAATTCTTATTCACTCTCTCATCATATCGCGTCTAGACTACTGGTACCTCTCTTTTAATTGGCCTCCCCCTCGAGAGACTGTCACCTCTCCAGTCCATAATGAACACTGCTGCGAGGCTCATACACCTCAGCAACCGCTCCTCCTCTGCCTCGCCATTCTGTCAATCCCTGCACTGGCTTCCGTTACCTTTCAGAATCTAATTCAAATTAATGGCACTGACTTTCAAAGCACTTCATAACTCTGCCCCACCCTACATCTCTGAACTCATCTCTATATACTCACCCACTCGCTTACTACGCTCCTCTACTGACCTGCTACTCAACTCTTCTCTCATTACCTCCTCACATGCTCGCATTCAAGACTTTGCAAGGGCTGCACCCCTCCTCTGGAACGCTCTCCCACGGTCTGTCCGACTTTCTCCCAACCTTTCTGCTTTCAAGAAATCTCTCAAAACGCCCTTTTTTCGAGAAGCCTACCCTCACTCTGCTTAACTACCAAACGCAACACCACATACAGTACCACATTTGTCACCCACTTAAATTCAATCTTGCCCACTCCCACACCTTGTGTATTACTCCCTTCCCTTTAGACTGTATGTCTATGCATAGGGCCTTCCTCACCTTTTTGTACCTGTATTGATTGTGATGTTTGTTACTCCATATATTCTATATATGTAATTCATGTGATGTAGTTGTATAATCACATTTACTTTACAGTGCTACGCAATATGTTGGCGCTCTATAAATACATGTTAATAATAATAATAATACTAATAATAATACAGGGAACTCTGAGTATCACTCATGTATTATAAGGGATAATGTATCCCTACTGTAAATTATAAGGATATTATAAGTCACTGATGAGTTCTGTGACCATATAAAGGCTGCAGGCTGAGTTATATAGGGAACTCTGAGAATCACAGTGCTCTAACAGGACATTATTGAATTAGAGAGGATCCAGAGAAGGGAAACTAAGCTGGTAAAATGTATGGAAAATCTTAGCTATGAGGAAAGACTGACCAAATTGGGGAGAAGAAGTGCTTAAGGGGTGAAATGATAACTGTATACATGTATGTATGTATGTATACATGCATAAGGGGATCATATAATAATCTCTCTAATGCTTTATTTACCAGTAGGTCTTTCCAGCTGACGCAAGGTCACCCATTCCGATTAGAAGAAAGGTGCTTCCACCTAAATATTCGGAATGGGTTTTTTACAGTGAGAGCTGTGAAGATGTGGAATTCTCTCCCTGAATTAGTTGTACAGGCTGATACATTATATATAGTATAGATCCTGGCTTGACGTCTGTTGGGCATTGATAAAATTAACTTTTCGGCACAATGATGACACACAAACATACTAACACAGGTGCCTGAACTGCTGAATTTTTTTTTATTTTTCCAAAAATATGTATAGAAAGCTCAGTGCCCACCATTTGAATCAACAGTCATATCATCTGTATAACCATTCTAACCTATAATTAACCATAAAGAGCCCTTTAGTTATATCATTTGGCCAAAGATATCAGCAAGAACTACAGGACATGTAGCTGGTTAAGCAAATAACAAATACAGGGGGGAGGCTGCAGCCAAACCATCATCAGTATGGCATAAATATTAATAACCCAGTGGAATACTATAAAGAGCATCCAAATGGTAAGATATTGTAAAGATCGACCCACTCCAAGCAGAAATTTTGGAATTAGGGTCCAACTCACATAGTAAGTGAAAGACTAGGCAGGGCCTCACCAATACTAGTTAGTTCCTGCCTATACCTTTGGTACCATGGTGAGTTGGTTCCTCACTGACTATAACCAGAGTCTCTGTGAGTTGCCACAATGTGGTTTTGTGTGATACGTTTGGCCCAAGGATATCAAGCCTGCCACCACGTCAAGGTAGGCTCTACGAGCAGGTCCCTAACCTATTTATCCTAATTAGATCTAATTTAGTGCTATCTTCTATGGTTTATTCTATCCTTATCCTTATATGTCTAATTCATATTTTATATTCTATTTTATTAATTTACTCTAGTCTTCTACTCTTATTTTATTCTACTGCTTATTATCAATTATATCAATTACCTTATCATTAATATTAAATATAGATTTTAATTATATCTTTATTATTTGCTATATAGTTTATGTTGTAAGTATATCCATATCTATGTTTATCTATTTAATGTTTGCTCTATATTACCAATTTATTATTACATTCTACTCATATTTATGTTCTACTAATTTTTTAGCAACTCATTATTAACTAGCTTATTTATCTTCTAATATTATGACAGAATAACTTAATTGCTCATTCTATCACTAGTTTCTATTCTATATTATTTATACTGTATACTTATTGTTTAATGTTTACTGTCCTGTTTATTTCTTCTATTCCTGTAGTTTTACTGTCTTATGTCATCTATTCTATATTATCAATTTACATTGTCTTCTACTCTTATTATATTCTACTGTTTATTATCAATTATATATATTCTATTATCATTAATACTATATATACATTTTAATTATATCCTAATTATCTGCTATATACTTAATCTTGTAAGTCTATCCATTTCTAAGTTTATCTAGTTAATTTTTGTTGTATATTACCAATATATTATTACATTCTACTCTTTTTTCAAATTTTTTAGGAACTCTGTCCTTATTATCGACTACCTTATTTATCTCTCAATATTATTTTGACAGAATATCTACCTTAATTGCTCATTTTATCACTAATTTCTATTGTCTTTTAAACATAGTCTATCTATATTAATAAAGTAAATTTTTTCTATGTTATTTATATACTAATTGTTTAATGTCTATTGTCCTGTTTATTTCTTCAATCCCTGTGGTCTTATGTCATCTATTCTATGTTTGTCTCATTGCTGTTTATCTATTTACTTTACTGTTATTAGCTACAATCTTATTGACCTATTTCTTCTATCGTTATGTTCTACTGTTGTAACTATTTATTCTCTTTTAATTGACTATTTATTTACTAATTCCATGCTTAGTTTTTGTTGTCTGTATGTTCTTAATATCTTCTTATCTATCCATTTTATTGTCTATTCTGCCTAATTATATATATATCTTTGTGTTATTACGTATTATAATATTCTCTATTCTATATGTTTAAAATAATTGTATTCTTAATATCTATTATATTTCCTATATTTAATCTATCTTTATATGGATATGTATATGATATGCTATATCTTATTTTCTAGTGTATCCAGAGGAAGGCAAAAAAACCCCCATTGCTCCAGCCGGAGAATGGGGGAAAAAAATTCCTTCCTGACTCCAAATCTGGCAGTCGGACAAGTCCCTGGATGTGCTGATGTTTATTATAATATAAAGTATCTTATCCTTACTTTCTAAAATCGAACTTTAACTTAACATATAAACTATTTACAAATCTCTCTTCAGCCGAAGAGAGAGCGCAGGATCCAACAGGAGGGCTGGAGGTGGAGTGCTTGGCGATGTTGGTGACATGATGATGTTGCTTGTAGCTCCGTTTCGCTTGCAGTCGGTGGTTGAGCTGCTGATGGTATGGGCCTGATACAGATCCAGTAGAAGGACATGAATCTGAGCTGAAGGTAAGGCCAGGTGTTTGAAGTACATGACAACCAGCTGTTGCTCACATAGGAAAATTCTTGGAAGGCTTTTGATGATGCCTGAACTGATGTTGGGATTCAGTTCCTTCAAGAAGGACATTGACTCCTGATGCTGATGACTGAAAAGGGCAGCATTATTTTATTTGGATTGTAACATTTCAATGTTAGTAAAAAAAAAAACATAGGCAATAGTAATGCAGACAGGTGCTACATGGCTCATTAGCAGATATGTGCAATGTATTGGCTAGTGGACTCAGGGACTGATATGTGCTTATTTGGTTTAAATGGATATCCAGACAAACAATGAAAAACTTTTTTATATAATGTAAAAACATGGAATTCTAAGCAAATTTCCATTATACTTTACTGTTGATAATGATTGTCTTTTCTTCCTTTCCTTTATCTGACTTCAGTAGTCAGATCTCCTCCAGACAAGACTCAACTTCACACAATACCTTGCATGTTTTGTAATTAACAGACCTGATTCTGGGTGCAAGAGCATGATCATTTGCATCCACTAGTGTGCAAAGTACTAGTGCTGCATTAATAAATGGACCATATACATTTCCCTTTTTGTCTCGTGGATGATTTTCCTTTTGAAAACCTGCTACTGTGTTTGGTTATTTTTATCTTTGCAATTTAACAGACACTGAGATGCCCATTTTAGGCAAATTATTACTTACGGTTTATAACTTTTGGCTTTCCACTGCTGTCCAGTCGATGTTTCTGAACAGAGGATGCTCTCTGATGTTTCCATGGACCCCAAGACGCTTTTCAGAGTCCTTCTCTAGGAGCTATAAGGAAAGACATTAACAGTCACTTAAATTATTCACAAACATGCCCCCTCCTAGAGGTATAATGATGCATTTTTGCTATATGGCCAGGCCTGACAGCGGGATTATATAAATAAAGATATTCTGTGGAACATGGGCAATATGGAACATGATATCTTGCTCAAGGGCAGATGCAGTGGTTATAACCTTATAGAGACCTGCCCCCCACATACATTTTTTTCCAGGACACCTCCCCTCCACAAAATCAAAAGTGACCTACAATTTTGTGTTCATAGAGTGAACCTGCTCCTGGGCCGCCTTTTACTCCTAGCACCCCCCCCCCCTTACACACACACTGTCGCTTGATTTGTTACCTCTATAGTTGTGCTACTGGACAGATAAGATATAATGCCTGAAAATACTGCTCCATATTCTAACACTGTAATTGCTGTGACACGGCCAGTATAATTATATTATAGCTAGAAAAGTGCAGCATTGGACATTCAGTGGACATGTAAAAAAAACTTTACACCTTAAAACTAATATTGGGGGCCTGGGAGCTGCCTGTGACCCTCCAGAAGTTGCCATTACTTTATTTGAGCTCCTCTGTGTAAGTGCTCATACCCACCTTTTGCAGGAGATCCTTTAGTCTACTGTTCATACACATAGGAAAGGCTGGTGGGTCATGCAGGATGGAGTTGATCCGTTGTTCCTTATCAGCTCCACTATAAAATGGCATTCTGCAAGTGACCAATGAAAATAGTGTATGGCCTAAAGCCCACCAGTCCATCCCTGCATCATAGGTTTTCTTCATCAGCACCTTACAAAGAAAGAAGAGATTAGTTGACAAGCAAAAGCATTTCTCACTGACTTCCCATGTTCAATGGCCGTTCATCTGCAGGATCTAGGGGTGTTCCAGGGGACTCCTATGTGCCACCCACTTACTGACCATACTGTACAGGCAATGGCACTTAAAGAGTGAGGTGCAACTCTTTGCTTTTCCTTTCTAAGAGTGGAAATAGTTGCCCCACTAGATACAGGGATTTATAAAGGAGTCCAAACATCTTTGCATGTAAATGTGTTTCCAATTTAGTGTGATTGCGGGGAAACAATATTTTAGTAACCCATAGCAAGTTTAGTCATCAGTTAGCTTGGGTTAGTCTATGGTGCATGCTGCCCCTATGTAATGAAATCATTCTCTATGTGTGCATGTGGCATACAAGGGTTTTGCTGTATTTAGTTGTACATTTACCAAGAACCTCCTGTCTGTAATAAAGGAAGAACTAGTTTCAGGTACAAGCCTGTAGTTTTGGGTACATTCAGCAATCCGGCCATCGGAAATTCTTTGATATTTTGCTGAATCCCTTACCTCTGGAGCCAAGTACAAATCGGTTCCATGTGAGCAAGAGGTGGTACTCTGTCCAAACAGGTTTTCAGCTGCGATGCCAAAGTCAATGATTTTGATATGGTCCTTTCCAGTCATAAGTACATTCACCGGTTTGATATCCCTGTAAATATAAGAAGGGGTAAAGGGTTACTATCATTATATTGGTGATAATATTCCCTAAATTAACAACAGAACTGAATAGGTTTCAGTGTTAACCATAACTACTTATAAAATACCTTGTAGAACTGGTAAAGCCTGAGGCTCCAAGTCTTTGTTATGGCATTTAAAGTAGGGATGCACCGAAAGATTTGGCCGAATACCAAACCGAATCTGTTTTCCCCCGAAGGAGAAAACATTATTTACTTCCTTGTTTTCTGACAAAAAGCCACGCAATTTCCCTCCCGCTCCTAATTTGCATATGCAGATTCGGATTTTGGTTCGGCTGGGCAGAAGGATTCAGCCGAATCCGAATCCTACTGTAAAAGGCCGAATCCCGAACCAAATCCTGGATTCGGTGCATCCCTAATTTAAAGGGTTTTTAATATCAGTAGATGACCAAAAGCAGCTTCGCAATAAATGTGTTAAATCTTGAATTTTGGTTCATAAGGGCAATTTTAAAACAGATAATGAAAGAAAAGAGTGGGAATAAAAATGAATGGAAACTTTCAATTCTCTGAAGAATGGACTAAACCTGGGCCTTGGATTTATGGCTAATTATGTGGACTAAGAAAGGACTGCACCAGGTCAGAACTACCAACATGTCTGGATATGGACTAAGAGATCATATGGAATTCCTTTGATTCTACACTCCAATAATTCAGCCCTAATTTATACTCAGCCTCTTTAACCCACATTATCTTGTACCTTATCTGCAGATCCCCTTGTAAATGACTTTGACACCTTACACATAGATTGATATTTCTTTTTGTTGGTCATTTGACCTATGAGCTGAATGTTGTACATATACCAGGGAACACCACAGCTTCAGTGTAGTCCACTTAAAAAAAGGAACTAAAATGTTCTGAAAGCTTGCTATGATTATATTAGTTAGCCAATAAAGGTATCCCCTTTATACCATGTTTGTTATTTTTTATTTCGAAGGGGTTGCCCTGTAACATTAAATCAGTGAATGAATGTATTATTGCCTGTCCCATAGAAGTTTTACTTACCGATGAATGATGCCCTTTGCATGAAGATGTTGCAGGCCGCATACCATCTCTGCTGCATAACAGCTGTTTAAGAGAAAAGCATCATAAATGTTATCAGACTGATTGAACACCATTTATTTTCTTACTCCCCTACTTATAAAAAGGATTTTCAAACATGATGCCTAGGGGGGGGTAGAGCCGATGCAGCCCCCCTTAACCCATGCACTTCCTCTTTCACATTTCAAATGCAGTGATAGTGGAGGGGCACATCATTAGCTCAGAGAGCGCAATTCTGCACTAAAACGGCTATTTGCCTTTTGATCAATGTATTTCTTTAATCTCTTATGACACTCCAAACCCAGTCACTGCTCTCACAATGGCACTTACATGAGTGTGTCCATTCTCAAAGGACCTTTAGTAATAGCATCCAACAGGCTTCCTCCACGTATGTGCTCCATGACCAGGAAAGCTTCCCGCTGGTTTAAATGACAAATAAGAAAATAATTAATCTCCTGAGCAATGACACAACAACAAAGATACAATGCAGGATAAAACAAGTATTTATATAAAAATAAGTACACAAAACAAAGCAGAAAATGTCCCGCCTGTACCCTACAGAGGCCTTTCCCTCTATTTAGAGATGTAGACATTCATAATTTCTAACTTTGAATAGACGAACACCTTTTCTTTCAGGCTATCAAAGCCACTCAACCCCCTCCCCCACTTAGTTTCTGCCATGAGACATATATAAAGTATGGGATCAGTATTATGTTTTACCTCCGTTTGGAAAGCTGCATGGAGTTGACACAGGTAAGGGCATCCTCTTGCTGCTTCCAGAACTCGGGCCTCTCTTTCAATCAATTCTTTATTCTGATCTTCTTTCTCGATGATTTTAATGGCCACACGCTCACTGCTGTCGGCTAATGATGCCAGCATTACCTGAGAAAGGCAGAGGGAAGAGATGAAAGATTAGAGCAGGCATGTCCAAAGTGAGGCCCGGGGGCCAATAGCAGCCCTTATTCAATTTTACACCGGCCCTCAGCCTCCATCATGAAATTAATAATAATGAGGCCCCCCCAGCACAGTGCGATCAGGAATCCCATAGCAGTAATATTAAGGCACATTAGTGAATTGATCTGGCACTGTTGAAGGTGTTAGCAATAGACATGTACTGGCACATAGAGATGCGCCGCTCTCGCATACTTCTTTAGGGCTGAAGGTGTCAATAGACGTACTGACGTGCCAATACAGTGAACTAAAGAAGTATGGCGTCACTACGTTCCAGTATGTGTCAATTACTAACACCTCTTCAGCACACAGGCAGCAGTATAGACCAAGTGGCAGATCATTTCACTAATGTGCCCAAATATTACTGCTACGATTACTCGATTCCTGTAATTTAATGTTAATGGTTCAAAAAATGTCGGGCTGAATGGTCGGCCTACACACATTTTCACCTCACCAAATCTGGCCCTCGTTGCCAAAAGTTTGGGCACCCCTGGATTAGAGGATCTTGTACTGACACAGTCTCCAGATCATTCTGATAAGGCTGGAGGATGAGTGCTATGAGGGGATACACATAATATGAGGGTATCCTTCCAGGTCTATCACTCACCTTGCCATATCCTCCTTTCCCAAGTTCTTCATGGAGCCGGTAGCTGCTGATCTGCAGAGGAAAAGGTCTTGTACCTGCTACACGGGGTCTCTTTGCATCAGCTCCTCCTTCTATGAGAAAAGAAATAGAGGCAACATATTAGAAATGTAAATCATTTCTGCACATATTGATGCAAATACCTAGTAGTTGAGGTCCATCAAATCAATTTTTTTTCCATTTAAAGCTTATATTATATTTTGTCATAAATACTTTGAGGATCATGGGACAAAAATGCTGCTGGTTCAGTAACTTGTAGTAACCAATAAGCTGGGAGTATTTACTGTTTAGCTATAAGCAAACATCTGACTGGTTGAAATGGTTTGCTGGACTTACCCTGCTAAATTCTAACCTTTAAAATATTTATTTTGGGGATAATATTTTAAAAGCTGTAAAGTTTGTACTTGGTGTAATAACACATAGCAACCAATGTGACAGGTGACAAGAAAGAGCAATGTGCTGACTGGTTGATTTGGGTTCCTGGACCAGTTGTGACTTTTATCATATTAATCACATTAAATATTAAATTAATGATATTAAAATTACTTTTTCCCACATACTACTCCAAAATACATGAAATGCACTTGCATGCTTTGACTTCATACTAATGCAGCAAAACCAATTTTTCTGATTGAATCAGCTGTCACAACTGACTATGATTGGAGACCCAACAAGATCCCTGCAAACGGGATAAAATGTGTACTGTGTAACACAGCTTCAGTGTTAAGTCCTGCTGTTAGCATTGGCAACCTTAAGACAGAGAGAATTTGCTATAATAGTTTTTTTCTTGAGAATCATTGATGTTATTGCTGTGTATGGTTTATAATCTCTCATCCATAAGTAAGAGCAAGATGGTTGACAGTTTAACTGACATGTCATCTCCCAGATTGGTAAACACTGTGCAATACTTGTGGTGTAAATCAAACTGTATAAGGACCATACGCAGCATCTTATCACATTCATTATCCAGCTGTAATGAACACTGATATGATGAACTTTAATGTGATGACAATTTACTTGTTATGGAGATGACTTAACCCTGTACAAATAATGCTGAAAGAAAAATCTTTACTTTTTGCAACATGTCTAATGGAAGGAGGGAGTTCAGGTCGGACTGGCCCACAGGGATACCAGGAAAAGTCCCGGTGGGCCAAGGTGTCAGGGGGCCCTCATGCTGCTAGACATTTGGCCTATTTCATGGCCATTCCCTATTTCTATGAGAACAAAGTGGTTAAATAGATGGAATAATAGATTATAGTGTGTAAAGAAAAGTAGAATAGATGAGTGAGGAAAGGAAGAATAATAGTACTAAGGGTGGGCCCCTGGTCTAAGATTAATTGGTGGGCCCCTAGTCAAAGGTTTTTGGGTGGGCCCCTGGTGTCCCAGTCCGACACTGATGGAGTTTACAATGAGAATAAGAAATGAATGTTCATGTACATAAATACAGACTCTCCTTACCTTCTGATGCTGCTGTCACTTTGCTGCTCTTGGAGATCTCATCTTCCTTCTTCTTCTCCTCTTCAATATTACCTGTTTCAGGCACGTTCCTCCACTTTCTCTTCTTCACTCTTCCCTCCACTTTTATCTCCTCTCTGTTGAAGTTCCTGTGTATTTTTATGATCCTGGGGGCCACTGGGGCTCTCCCTCCCTCTTTATGGCTGCACTGGGCAGCGCTCTTCACTAAGGAAGTCTGAGGGATTTCATCCGTATTTCTCAATAATCCCCCATCCTTGACCAGGTCAAGGTGAGGTCTTCTCTCCATTCTTGATGGATTTATCCTGATCTTCTCTCGATTCTGATGTTTGTATCCAGAAAATGTGAGTTTTGCTCTAGAGTGCATCCAAGCTACGTCTAACCTGACCAACTGCCAAAACTCTAACTGTCAAAGTGAAGGTCACATGGGCATGAGACTGTGCTGCTTCTGACCTGACCAACTGCCACTACTCCAACTGTCAAAATGAAGATCACATGGGGTATGCAACCAACAGCCATCTCCATACCTGCACTGTCTAACCTAGAAAGATCTCTCATAGGTGCCACACTGAGCTTGCCCATAATAGCACTCAGGCACTTGGAGAGATGCATTGGATATCAGATGGACAGACACGATTAAAGTTACTATAGACATAATCTCACTGAATTATCTAATAACTACTATTGCAGCTGTGACTAGCTATCACAGTAATGTAACTGGATTCTTGGGGAACAACATGAAGTGCACAGGATTCCATGTTAGAGAACCTTCCAGGTGTTCCGGAAGGTTCATAGGAGATCATATATATCAGAGAGAAATGTCGTTGGTACATTTTACTAGGGTTCTAAGTGGTGTGCTACAGGTTCTATAATGGGTCCACTTGCCCAATAATGGGTTAATGACTTGAAGAAGGGCACGTGGGATGCGAACATATTGAGGTTATTTATACCTTAACGGGACAAACACAGATAAATCCTTAATGTAGAAGGATTTAGAGATACCTGTATAAAATAATATATATTTTAAAAGATGTAAAACATGGGAACTATGAAATGTTACATATACCCACTAACAAAGCCATGGACACTTATCCATTGTAAAACTCCTTTCTAAATTCTCCTGTTGTACCTCTCATTATTCTCTGTTTAAGATAAACGATTTGCAATTGTTATAAGTAAGATGTGTTTTTGGAAAACACAGACATGCCATGGAGAAGTCACTGAGGGGTTCTGTGATTATATAAAGGCACAAGGCTGCAGGCTGAGTTATACAGGGATCTCTGAGTATCACTTATGCATTATAAGGGTTAATGTACCCCCTACTGTAAATTATAAGGATATTAGAAGTCACTGAGGGGTTCCATGACCATATAAAGGCACAAGGCTGCAGGCTGAGTTATACAGGGAACTGTGAGCACATATAGTATAAGTATATAGACACAGACTGTACATGTATAGTAACACTTTAATAACAATGAAGGCAGAACAGTCCCCATTAGACAAGACAAAGATTGGTTACAGTAGAGGCTAGAGCAATTTACAGCCAACGTGCGGTCATGGAAAGGTACTACAACTCCCAGCAGCCCATGGCCCACACAGGTTACGGGGCGTTGCTAGGTATTGTAGATCAGCAACAAAAACACGAGCAACCCTGCGCAAAGGCGAAATAGCTGTAGGGGTAACTAACTGCGCCAGTCACTAAGGCTTTACGGTTGCTAACAAATCACGTCTTCTCACTGTAGCCCCGCCTTACTGAGGGGTGATGTGACCATATAAAGACACAAGGCTGCAGGCTGAGTTATACAGGGAACTCTGAGTATCACTCATGTATTATAAGGGTTAATGTACCCCCTACTGTAAATTATAAGGATAGTAGAAGTCACTGAGGGGTTCTGTGACCATATAAAGACACAAGGCTGCAGGCTGAGTTATACAGGGAACCGTGAGCACATATAGTATAAGTATATATACCCAGACTGTACATGTATAGTAACACTTTAATAATAATAACAATGAAGGCAGAACAATCCCCATTTGAAGACAAAGATTGGTTACAGTAGAGGCTAGAGCAATTTACAGCCAAAGTGCGGTCATGGAAAGGTACTACAAC
The DNA here is from genome assembly GCA_038501925.1 of Xenopus petersii. Lineage (NCBI taxonomy): Eukaryota > Metazoa > Chordata > Amphibia > Anura > Pipidae > Xenopus > Xenopus petersii. The sequence continues at coordinate 83,072,344 of CM076689.1, forward strand.
TCCCAGCAGCCCATTGCCCACACAGGTTGAGGGCGTTGCTAGGTATTGTAGTTCAGCAACAAAAACAAGTGCAAACCTGTACAAAGGCGAAAAAACTGTAGGGGTAACTAACTGCGCCAGTCACTAAGGCTTTACGGTTGTTAACAAATCACGTCTTCTCACTGTAGCCCCGCCTTACGTGTATTTTGTCCTATACGTTTTAAGGGCGGAACAGAACGCAAGGGAGGGGGCGTGGCTGAAGCTGTAGGTAATGGCGCGCATTTGGTAGAGGGATGTGGGGCGGAAGTTAGAGAGTATGGGAGGGGCTTTTTACCTTAGGGGCGTGGCTTGGGCGTGGCAGTACTGAGCGCTACGAGTGGTTTGCGTTGGCAGCGTATGTGGCCAGCAGGGGTCTCTCTGTTATTGTTGCCTATTCCCGATCCGCAGCTTGAACTCCTCCCGTTCCATTGCCTTGCAGCGGCATGAGAGTTAGCACGAGCTGAGTCGCTGCTCCCGCTGGGAATCGCTGCTTTTGTTGTTGGGGTTGGGGCCGGTACAGAGACGGTGCCTGAGTTGGTGGAAAGACTAGAGATGGACACGAGTATAGAGCGGGAGTGTAGCGCCCTAGGGGGGCTTTTCCAGACCATCATCAACGACATGAAGGTGAGTAGAATGTGGGGCTGTGGCACCAGGGTGGGAAAACTCATTTGTAGGCGTTATGTACCCCCCACCCTTGTCTATAGACTTTGTGTGTCCCTGTGTGTCCCTTACAGTCTCTGTGTGTCCCGGCTGCAGTCCCTGTGGCTGTTTATGGGCTTCAGTCGTCACTGGGGGTAAGTGTTCCTAGCTCTCCTACTTGCTCTGCCATATCACAGCCCGTGTACCACTCACAATTACAGACTATGTATCTGCTCCAAACTTCACTTGTGTAGTGTATGTGCTCCAGAAAACATTATGTGCCCTAGCCTTTTTACCTGCATACCCCTTAAATGAGATCTCTATGTAAAGTATAAGTTCCACAGGCTTTCTGTGCAGTATGGGGCTTGCTGGGGCACTTTATAGGGTACATAAAGCCTGTGTAACTCCAGAATTTGACGCTGCACACATGAAATTTAAGCCACACGAAGTTCATGCCCCCGGTCCTTGGGGAAAAAACAGGGCTTTACACTGGTTCCTGGGGCAAATAAAGTTGGTGACCGCTGATCTAAGGTTCCTCATTCACACAAACTAGGGGCCGTTTTATCCAGAGTTCGTTAACCAGCTGGTATTTCTTTAGAATGTGCTGGAGGAAATCTACACAGACACAGGGAGACCATACAAACTGCTTACAGATAGTGCCCAGGCTAACCATTACTCTGCTATGTAGATATGGTTTGGAAAGGGCATCTTTATAGCAAATTAAAGCTATGCATAATTAGATCCATTCTCTTGTGAGGTCATTAAACAAGCACATCATCTTGGGCCACCAACACACTGGTCTAAGTGAGGATGAACCAATAGATTTCAAAAGATCAGATAAAAAAGAGGCCCTCCTGCTCTGAAGATCTTACGACCTCCTATGGTTGGGCTAGTTTGTCTGCTTCTGCTGCCCTCTATATATTGTTGGACTGGTTCTAGAAGTCAGATCTCTACCAGTGCTCAAAGGCTGATTTATCCAGTCCCCCTGGATTGGAATGCATAAATTCAGTTTCCAGCCATCACAGAATTTCACTGTAGCCGATTGATGCACTCTAGTTTTGATCTCATAAAAGCCCACTTGTTTGTGACTGGTGTGTTTAATATAGTCACCCTGTCCAAGATGAGACCACACATCATAGTGACTCCTTTAACATTTCTTAGAATGGGCGTCTGTATGATGAGTTGTTCTAATTTGTTTCTATCTGAAGTGTTGTAAATAATATTTTATTTGCATAAATAAAGGGGCACATTATTTTCCCATTGCTAGTAAGTCTGCCTTTGAGTAAGATGTAGGGGGCAGTCTTTGAATAGTTTGACTTATACAGCGGTGGCACATAGGGTGATTTCCAAATGTTTTTGCTGCACATACGACAAACTGCTGGGAATCGCTCCAAAAGCTGCCATGAAGTTGTATCGAAACTAAGCACTTGTGATAGCCTTTACATTGTATAGACAAAATGCTTGTAAATGCTGTGTGTGCCATACAGGCACTGGTAAAGGCTGCCAACTTGGCCTGTCCAGACCAAGTTGGCAGCTTATTGTCCTGTGTATGGGGTTGTCCCAACATTTAGAAAATCCCATTGGACAAGGACTGCATCAGCTTATTATCAGCCCCTATTATGAGCTGATCATTGGCCTGATTTGGCCACCCTCTATACTAAATTGGCTATATAGACATTTGGCCAATTTAAAGGTGGCACAGGCCGGCCAACTGTGCTCTCTACCTGTCTGTCCCATAGGCAGATACACAGTATGGCCAATTTTCTGTTAAATCTACCCATCTCTGAACCAACCAATATCCTTGGTATATTTCGTTCTGCATCACATGACTACCATTCCTGTACCAATAATAACATGAAGTTGGTTTTGCCAGATTTAGTGCTTGAGTACAAATAAGGCGGTGCACATGCTTTTAAAAGCTGCCAGCTTGTTAACCCTGCTTCTCTAGAAGTGTAGGTGGATTCCTCCTTATTTGTTCCATTGGACATTGCACACTGTTAATAATCCTCCTCTCTTGCCCTTCGGAGAGCCTCTGACCTCTAGTCTAGACACTCAAAAGGGACCAGCAAGGGGTAAGAGAGTGCAGCAATTTTAGGTAGTAATGGAATAAAGGTCGAGCAGACAGTTATACACATGCGCCACCTTAGGCTCTGTACCACTAGTTATATTTGCTTTCTGTATATGGGCCTCCAACTCACATATAATCTCATATAAAGATTTGGTGCATTTGTATAATCTCATATAAAGATATGGTGCACCACAAGTAAGGACTAAAACTTGTTCTGGCAGCTGCAGGTTTACCCAATGCTTGCAGATATGTGATCCGTTATACAGAAAACCATTATCCAGAAAGCTCTGAATTACGGAAAGGCCATCTCCCATAGACACCATTTTATCTTAATAATCCAAGAGGTTTTCTTTTTTCTTTGTAATAATAAAACAGTACCTTGTACAGGTATGGGATCCGTTATATGGAAACTCATTACCAGAAAACTCTGAAATTACATTAAGGCTGTGTCCCAAAAACTCCATTTTATTCAAATAATGTAAATTTTTAAAAAAGGATTTCCCTTTTCTCTGTAATAATAAAACCGTACCTTTTACTCAATCCAATCTAAGATATAATTAATCCTTATTGGAAGCAAACCAGCCTATTGGGTATATTTAATATCTACATGATTTTCTAGTAGACCTAAGGTATGAAGATCCATTATCTGGAAAGCCCCAGGTCCCAGCATTCTGGATAACAGGTCCCATACCTGTACTTGATCCAAACTAAGATATAACGAATCCTTATTTTAAGCAAAATCAGCCGGTGATAGGTTTATTCAATGTTTATTGAACTTCAATGAACTATTACTTGCAGAAGCAGGCCTGACAGCGAAAAACCATCAACATGACCTATAAGTAATTTTAAATGCACATTAATTTTTTGAAGAGTAGTTCTTTAGTGTCCATGTCACTTTACAGGAAAGATCCATTATCCGGAAAAACCCCAGATCCCGAGCATTCTGGATAACCAGTCCTATACCTGTAAAATAGTGGTCTGTCTACCGTACGGTACATGAATAAAATGGTTAGAATACTACACTATACCTGCCATAAAGCAAGATAAAACTGCAGAAAAGAAGTAAAGACAGACAGTGTGTGATACAGTAATTGATGGTTTTATGGAAATCACTGCCAGACTCTGGACTAGAAAGAACTATATGGGTGCAGGTAATACAAGGCTCCCCTGGCCGAAAGCACAGCCAAGACATCATGACCTTTCTTTTCCATGATTAGATGTGGTGACGGGTGCCTGAAGACACAGAGGACATTTGGGGGTGGTCAAAGAAGAGCCAGTCATTATTGGAGCTGAAGAGAATCAGGACAGTGAGGGAGGCCTGTGTGTAGAACATTAGGCTGCTATTATTGGCAAAATGCTGGATATCCAGTACCAGTTCAAACTTGGAGCTGCAAAGAAGCAGTGACAGGACGGCAGTTCCCAATAAAGCCCAATCTCATGCCTTACTATGAGTGTGACTACAGCTCCCAGCATCCCCCAACAGCCGGAGCTGAAGTTGCTGTCCAGAAGCCAGGGGCTGGGGTGTAACTAGGGTTGCCACCTGGACGGTATTTTACCGGCCTGGCCGGTAAAAATGGAGGTTGATCTCAATGTTATTAATTGGAAAAAAAGATAAATATATAGGAAGGTCTGTATTTTTTTCCATAAAAGGTGGCAACCCTAGGTGTAACGGAGCCATCCTCACTACAGAGCATGGCCGGCACTGCGCAGTTCAGCATTGCGCTAATAAAAAGGCAGCAGAAACACCTGTGCATGTGTTCGGGGCAAATTCACTAACCTCTGAAAATTTGCCAGCGACGGCTTCACTCACAGCGCAACATTTCGCCAGGCGTAGATTCGACAGGACAACGCTAATTCATTAAAATCCAAATTTGCGTCCAGGGCGCCGAACGCTGACGAAGTTGCTCTATCGTTACGAAGTTGCGCTAGCGTTGGCTAATTTGCATACGGCGGGAAGTTAGAGTTCAATGGACCTATATGTTGCAGCAAATACATTACGCTACACAAGCCCGGGAAACCTTAATACAAGAAAATAAAGTTGTTTTATTGCCATACACATGAGCCCAGTGTATAGTTTATGTGTTGTATGTTAAGAAATGTAGGGGGGGAAGCCAGTTACCCCCAAAAAAAATTACGCTATTTTTCAGCCTATCACCCTGAAAAGGGAAGCTGTGGCTGTGGGATAGCAGGTATAGTAGGGAGAGATGGTGCCTATAGTAGTAGTGGGATAATAGTCTCTGGGAAGGGACTGTGGCTGTGGGAAGTCATTGCGATCTTCTACTACGTTAATGAACCAGCTTACGTTTGTAGTAATTTTAGCGAGTTGCGAATTTTCTGGCGAAAAATTTCGTTTTTGCGAATATTTATGCTATAAAATAGTCTTGTTTTATGGCGGTTATTATGGCAATTTTTACTGTGACATTTATGGGCAGAAATGCATCTGCAAAACTCTAAAACTTTATTGACTGATGATTAGACCATCCAGCAACATTACCAGCGTGACACCAATCAAACATGTCTGCATCATATAAACCCTTCTGCCAATAGAATCATATGAACAAGAAATCATACCAGTCAATCTCCTTGCTTCATAGAAATGCACAGTTTAATGTAGCCAATCACAATAAAACCAAAAAAGCGTAGAGGCTGACGAATCCTTGGACTGTGATGCCCACTGCCAATAATACACCTCTGAGCTGAACATGCTGCTGTTGCAACAGATAGAAGCAGAAGCCAAAACATCCTGCCAACAATAGCTACAGATCTCTCTCCTGTCAGCAAAGAATGATGGGTAAAAAACAGTATTATGGGATATTTCCTGCCACTTGAGAATTTTCTGGCGAAAAAAATACGTTTACGCCACTACATAGGTGGCAATAAAAGTTTGCAAATATTCTGGCGTTAATTTTGTCTTTAGCACATTTCGCTGTTTAGTAAACCGGCCATTAATGTGTACGTAGCGTTATTTTCAGCAAATGCGATAACTGAGAAAGTAAAATTCACAAATGTATATTTATCGCAGGTTAGTAAACTGGCGATAACATATTTGGCGAAAATTCTGTCTATATATATATATATATATTGTGCGAATCTTTTTAACGCACTTTAGTAAACAGACCCCAAAGTCTGAAAGGAGATTTAAAGAGAGACGTCCAACTAGCCAGAGGTTGAGATGGAAAAGACCAGTAGCAATGAAAGAGTAAGCCATGTAGATTTCTGAGATATCTGAGTGATGACTAGGGCATGGTAGCCAAACGGAGGTACTTCTATGTATAAAGCAGGGGGGATATAGAAGTGGTTCTTGAAAAACCACAATCCATCCTTAAAGGGGTGGTTCACCTTAACGTTAACTTTTAGTATGTAGCAGAGCGGCCCGTTCTAAGCAACTTTTTATTTGCTCTTCATTATTATTTTTTTATTGTTTTAGAATTATGTGCCCTTTCCAGCTTTCAAATGGGGGTCACTGACCCCAACTAAAAACGAATGTATTTTTATTACTCCTCTTTCTATCCAGGGCCCTATTCATATTCCAGTCTCTTATTGTAATCACTGCATTGTTGCTAGGGTAATTTGGACCCTAGCAACCAGATTGCTGAAATTGCAAACTGGAGAGCTGCTGAATAAACAGCTAAATAACTCAAAAACTACAAATAATAAAAAATGAAAACCAATTGCAAATTCAGGAAATCTTCAGGAATCTACATCATACTAAAAGTTAATGTAAAGGTGTACAACCCCTTTTATTAACCTGGAGACATTCTGGATCATGGAGGTTTTTGATTCTTTGCAACTGTAGAAACAAGAGAAAATTACTGGATTGAAGAATTGTATACATTTTGTTTGTTTCTTAAGTAGTTGAAAAAAGCATTTGAGGGAGGGTGTCTGTTTCAGTGTGACTGGGGTAGCTGGGGCCCACTTGGTACCCAACTGAAGGGCCCACCCAAGCTCCCACTTAGCCCCCAGCCAAAACCAATCCCACTCCGCTAATTTGCTGTTAAAAATTAAAGGTGGCTGTGCATTCTACAATGGCATTGGAGTGGGAGGTGGTGGTAGCTGGGGCGGTGCTCTCTTGCAAGCAGGTGGCAAGTCCCAACAGAATTTTTCCCATTATCCCAGTGGGCCAGTCCAACCCTGGTGTTCTTATATCCTAGTCTATACATGATGTGACATTCTAAGTTTGTCTTTTAATGGAGAGTAGGGATTCTAAATTCCTGTGATCAGTATAGATATGGATCAGATGTGGAGAACCTTCAAGAAGATGTTTGCATTTTTTATAGCTTGTTTGATCACCTGTCCCTAATATTATAGTTACATTTTTGTTGAGGAAGTTGCAGTTGCTTCTGAAGTTCGTTGGGAGTTCATTTAGATTAATGATGGACTTAATTAATAATAGCAGAAAAGTTTATGATGAATGTACACTGTTAACAAACGCCTTTCGGTGGTTTGGTGAAGGCCATTCAAGGACCGTGGCTAACTTTTTGGAATCAGGTGTATGTCTTAGGTGGAGATGTCAAGGCTAAATCCACACGAGGCTAAAGAGAATACATTTTTCTATCAACAAAGAAAATTCCAGCTCCAGCTATGGAGATAGGGGGTCTCAAGAAACCTTTCTGGAGATTCTCATCTATTATTTAACATTGTTGGATTGGGGGTCCAGGTCCCACTAGGGTGTCCACCTCAGGGGTCCCCCACACATCCCGTCTCCCAACCACAACCCCCCCTCTCATGGCCATCCACCTCAGTAGCAAGCCCCTCCACCAAGTCCCCCACGCGTACCTTGTCTTCTGGCAGACACAATCGGACCCAGTGGGGGACAGAAGAAAGCAGCTGCCAGGATCTCAGATGGGGAGTGGGCCTGGGTCAGAAGGGCCCACATTGGCCAAAGCCCAACACATATTTTTTCCGGTTGCTCCTTAAAGGAAAAACAACCCCTTATTAAAAAAACCCTACCCCACATAGACCCCCCTCCCTCCTCCCCTCGCCTAATGTTAGACATAAAATGAGAAGCCTGTCGAGTGACAAGGAACTGAATTCTCATCAAGCCATAACAAGTCCCAGTGAATGGAACTTGAACCCAAAGCCCCAACAGGGACGTAAACGATTGTCAGCTTTTGTTTTTATTATTGTATTTATGTGCAAAGTCATTACTTCTGTCATAATGTTTCTAAAGGCACAAGGCTGCAGGCTGAGTTATACAGGGAACTCTGAGTATCACTCATGTATTATAAGGGATAATGTATCCCTACTGTAAATTATAAGGATATTAGAAGTCGTTGAGGAGTTGTGTGACCATATAAAGGCACAAGGCTGCAGGCTGAGCTATACAGCCTGTGCTCCTTCACCCCTGTCACTGATGAGGAAGTCTCGAAGCTTCTGGCCTCCTCTCACCTTAACACCTGCCCGCTTGATCCAATTCCCTCAAAACTTCTCCGCAATACCAATCCTTCTCTAATCAAAGCCTTAACTCGCCTATGTAATCTTTCGCTCTCAACTGGACGGTTTCCTTCTCAACTTAAACATGCTCTTGTCACCCCCATTCTGAAAAAACCCTCTCTTGATCCCTCCAATCTTGACAACCTCCGACCTATCTCTCTGCTACCTTTCATCTCTAAACTACTTGAGCGCCTAGTCTACAACCGACTAACCTCATTCCTCTCTGACAATAACCTGCTGGACCCCCTACAATCTGGTTTTATGGCACAACACTCCACAGAAACTGCCCTGACTCGACTAACTAATGACCTTTTAACCGCTAAAGCCAACAATCATTTCTCACTACTAATACTGCTTGATCTCTCAGCCGCATTTGACACTGTAGATCACCCTCTCCTCCTCCAGTCCCTCCAGTCGCTTGGCCTTCGTGACACAGCCCTGTCCTGGTTCTCTTCTTACATCACCAATCGTTCCTTCAGTGTCTCCTACAATGGAGTATCATCTTCTCCCCTACCTCTTTCTGTTGGAGTTCCTCAAGGCTCTGTCCTGGGACCATTACTATTCTCCCTCTATACTTCCTCCCTTGGCAAATTAATAAATTCGTATGGTTTCCACTACCACCTCTATGCTGACGATACTCAGATCTATGTCTCATCTCCTGATCTCAACCCAGAACTCCTAACTCGCGTCTCCTCCTGCCTGTCCGCTATCTCTACCTGGATGTCGCAACGCTACCTTAAATTAAACCTCTCTAAAACTGAAATGGTTCTCTTTCCTCCAACTAACACCAGTAGCATCCCCGAAGTATCCATCATAGTTAACAATTCCACTATCACCCCCTCTCCCCAGGCCCGGTGCCTTGGGGTTATCTTAGATTCTGCCCTGTCATTCGCTCCTCATATCCAGTCACTTATTAAATCATGTCACTTCCACCTAAGGAACATATCTAAAATACGATCATTTATCACCCAAGACGCTGCCAAAATTCTTATTCACTCTCTCATCATATCGCGTCTAGACTACTGTAACTCTCTCTTAATTGGCCTCCCCCTCCAGAGACTGTCACCTCTCCAGTCCATAATGAACACTGCTGCGAGGCTCATACACCTCAGCAACCGCTCCTCCTCTGCCTCGCCATTCTGTCAATCCCTGCACTGGCTTCCGTTACCTTTCATAATCAAATTCAAATTAATGACACTGACTTTCAAAGCACTTCATAACTCTGCCCCACCCTACATCTCTGAACTCATCTCTATATACTCACCCACTCGCTTACTACGGTCCTCTACTGACCTGCTACTCAACTCTTCTCTCATTAAATCCTCACATGCTCGCATTCAAGACTTTGCAAGGGCTGCACCCCTCCTCTGGAACGCGCTCCCACGGTCTGTCCGACTTTCTCCCAGCCTTTCTGCTTTCAAAAAATCTCTGAAAACTCACTTCTTTCGAGAAGCCTACCCTCACTCTGCTTAACTACCAAACGCAACACCACATACAGTACCACATTTGTCACCCACTTAAATTCAATCTTGCCCACACCTTATGTATTACTCCCTTCCCTTTAGACTGTATGTCTATGCATAGGGCCTTCCTCACCTTTTGTACCGGTATTGATTGTGATGTTTGTTACTCCATATATTCTATATATGTAATTCATGTGATGTAGTTGTATAATCACATTTACTTTACAGTGCTACGCAATATGTTGGCGCTCTATAAATACATGTTAATAATAATAATAATAATAATAATACAGGGAACTCTGAGTATCACTCATGTATTATAAGGGATTATGTATCCCTACTGTAAATTATAAGGATATTATAAGTCACTGATGAGTTCTGTGACCATATGAAGGCTGCAGGCTGAGTTATACAGGGAACTCTGAGAATCACAGTGCTCTAACAGGACATTATTGAATTAGAGAGGATCCAGAGAAGGGAAACTAAGCTGGTAAAATGTATGGAAAATCTTAGCTATGAGGAAAGACTGACCAAATTGGGGAGAAGAAGTGCTTAAGGGGTGAAATGATAACTATGTATACATGCATAAGGGGATCATATAATAATCTCTCTAATGCTTTATTTACCAGTAGGTCTTTCCAGCTGACGCAAGGTCACCCATTCCGATTAGAAGAAAGGTGCTTCCACCTAAATATTCGGAAGGGGTTTTTTACAGTGAGAGCTGTGAAGATGTGGAATTCTCTCCCTGAATTAGTCGTACAGGCTGATACATTAAGATATATTATAGATCCTGGCTTGACGTCTGTTGGGCATTGATAAAATTAACTTTTCAGCAGAATGATGACACACAAACATACTAATCACAGGTGCCTGAACTGCTGAATTTTTTTTTATTTTTCCAAAAATATGTATAGAAAGCTCAGTGCCCACCATTTGAATCAACAGTCATATCATCTGTATAACCATTCTAACCTATAATTAACCATGAAGAGCCCTTTAGTTATATCATTTGGCCAAAGATATCAGCAAGAACTACAGGACATGTAGCTGGTTAAGCAAATAACAAATACAGGGGGGAGGCTGCAGCCAAACCATCATCAGTATGGCATAAATATTAATAACCCAGTGGAATACTATAAAGAGCATCCAAATGGTAAGATATTGTAAAGATCGACCCACTCCAAGCAGAAATTTTGGAATTAGGGTCCAACTCACATAGTAAGTGAAAGACTAGGCAGGGCCTCACCAATACTAGTTAGTTCCTGCCTATACCTTTGGTACCATGGTGAGTTGGTTCCTCACTGACTATAACCAGAGTCTCTGTGAGTTGCCACAATGTGGTTTTGCTTAGTTTGGCCCAAGGATATCAAGCCTGCCACCACGTCAAGGTAGGCTCTGCGAGCAGGTCCCTAACCTATTTATCCTAATTAGATCTAATTTTATTCTACTGTTTATTATCAATTATATCAATTACATTATCATTAATATTATATTAGATTTTAATTATATATGTATTATTTGCTATATAGTTTATGTTGCAAGTATATCCATATCTATGTTTATCTAATGTTTGCTCTATATTACCAATTTATTATTACATTCTACTCATATTTATGTTCTACTAATTTTTTAGCAACTCTTATTATTGACTAGCTTATTTATCTTCTAATATTATGACAGAATAACTTAATTGCTTATTCTATATTATTTATACTGTATACTTATTGTTTAATGTTTACTGTCCTGTTTATTTCTTCTATTCCTGTAGTTTTACTGTCTTATGTCATCTATTCTATGTTATCAATTTACATTAAGTCTTCTACTCTTATTATATTCTACTGTTTATTATCAATTAATTATATATACATTTTAATTATATCCTAATTATCTGCTATATACTTAATCTTGAAAGTCTATCCATTTCTAAGTTTATCTAGTTAATTTTTGTTGTATATTACCAATATATTATTACATTCTACTCTTTTTTCAAATGTTTTAGGAACTCTATCCTTATTATCGACTACCTTATTTATCTCTCAATATTATTATGACAGAATATCTACCTTAATTGCTCATTTTATCACTAATTTCTATTGTCTTTTAAACATAGTCTATCTAGTCTAGTCTATTAATAAAGTACATTTTTTCTATATTATTTATATACTAATTGTTTAATGTCTATTGTCCTGTTTATTTCTTCAATCCCTGTGGTTTTACTGTCTTATGTCATCTATTCTATGTTTGTCTCATTGCTGTTTATCTATTTACTTTACTTTTATTAGCTACAATCTTATTGACCTATTTCTTCTATCGTTATGTTCTACTGTTGTAACTATTTATTCTCTTTTAATTGACTATTTATTTACTAATTCCATCCTTAGTTTTTGTTGTCTGTATGTTCTTAATATCTTCTTATATATCTATTTTATTGTCTATTCTGCCTAATTATATATATATCCTTGTGTTATTACTTATTATAATATTCTCTATTCTATATGTTTAAAATAATTGTATTCTTAATATCTATTATATTTCCTATATTTAATCTATCTTTATATGGATATGTATATGATATGCTATATCTTATTTTCTAGTGTATCCAGAGGAAGGCAAAAAAACCCCCATTGCTCCAGCCGGAGAATGGGGGAAAAAAATTCCTTCCTGACTCCAAATCTGGCAGTCGGACAAGTCCCTGGATGTGCTGATGTTTATTATAATATAAAGTATCTTATCCTTACTTTCTAAAATCAAACTTTAACTGAACATATAAACTATTTACAAATCTCTCTTCAGCCGAAGAGAGAGAGCAGGATCCAACAGGAGGGCTGGAGGTGGAGTGCTTGGCGATGTTGGTGACATGATGATGTTGCTTGTAGCTCCGTTTCGCTTGCAGTCGGTGGTTGAGCTGCTGATGGTATGGGCCTGATACAGATCCAGTAGAAGGACATGAATCTGAGCTGAAGGTAAGGCCAGGTGTTGGAAGTACATGACAACCAGCTGTTGCTCACATAGGAAAATTCTTGGAAGGCTTTTGATGACGCCTGAACTGATGTTGGGATTCAGTTCCTTCAAGAAGGACATTGACTCCTGATGCTGATGACTGAAAAGGGTAGCATTATTTTATTTGGATTGTAACATTTCAATGTTAGTAAAAAAAAATATAGGCAATAGTTATGCAGACAGGTGCTCCATGGCTCATTAGCAGATATGTGCAGTGTATTGGCTAGTGGACTCAGGGACTGATATGTGCTTATTTGGTTTAAATGGATATAATGTAAGAATATGGAATTCTAAGCAAATTTCCATTATACATTACTGTTGATAATGATTGTCTCTTTTCTTCCTTTCCTTTATCTGACTTCAGTAGTCAGATCTCCACCAAACAAGACTCAACTTCCCACAATATCTTGCATGTTTTGTAATTAACAGACCTGATTCTGGATGCAAAGCATGATCATTCGCATCCACTTGTGTGCAAAGTGCTAGTGCTGCATTAATAAATGGACCATATACATTTCCCTTTTTGTCTCGTGGATGATTTTCCTTTTGAAATCCTGCTACTATGATTGGTTATTTTTATCTTGGCAATTTTAACAGACACTGAGATGCCCATTTTAGGCAAACTATTACTTACGGTTTATAACTTTTGGCTTTCCACTGCTGTCCAGTCGATGTTTCTGAACAGAGGATGCTCTCTGATGTTGCCATGGACCCCAAGACGCTTTTTAGGGTCCTTCTCTAGGAGCTATAAGGAAAGACATTAACAGTCATTTAAATTATTCACAAACATGCCCCCTCCGAGAGGTATAATGATGCATTTGTGCTATATGGCCAGGCCTGACAGCGGGATTATATAAATAAATAAATAAATATTCTGTGGAACAAGGGCAATGTGGAACATGATATCTTGCTCAAGGGCAGATGCAGTGGTTATAACCTTATAGAGACCTGCCCCCCACATACATTTTTTTCCAGGACACCTCCCCTCCACAAAATCATAAGTGTGTTCATAGAGTGAACCTGCTCCTGGGCCGCCTTTTACTCCTAGCACCCCCCCCCCTACACACACACACTGTCGCTATAGTTATGCTACTGGACAGATAAGATATAATGCCTTAAAATACTGCTCCATATTCTAACACTGTATTTGCTGTGACACGGCCAGTATAATTATATTATAGCTAGAAAGTGCAGCATTGTACATTCAGTGGACATGTAAAAAAAACTTTACACCTTAAAACTAATATTGGGGGCCTGGGAGCTGCCTGTGACCCTCCAGAAGTTGCCATTACTTTATTTGAGCTCCTCTGTAAGTGCTCACACCCACCTTTTGCAGGAGATCCTTTAGTCTACTGTTCATACACATAGGAAAGGCTGGTGGGTCATGCAGGATGGAGTTGATCCGTTGTTCCTTATCAGCTCCACTATAAAATGGCATTCTGCAAGTGACCAATGAAAATAGTGTATGGCCTAAAGCCCACCAGTCCATCCCTGCATCGTAGGTCTTCTTCATCAGCACCTTACAAAGAAAGAAGAGATTAGTTGTCAAACATAAGCATTTCTCACTGACTTCCCATGTTCAATGGCCGTTCATCTGCAGGATCTAGGGGTGTTCCAGGGGACTCCTATGTGCCACCCACTTACTGACCATACTGTACAGGCAATGCCACTTAAAGAGTGAGGTGCAACTCTTTGCTTTTCCTTTCTAAGAGTGGAAATAGTTGCCTCACTGGATACAAATGCCTGGTCATGCACTTTGCACTGTGTCCAGGGATTTATAAAGGAGTCCAAACATCTTTGGATGTAAATCGATTACTCAATTTAATGTGATTGCAGGGAAACAATATTTTAGTAACCCATAGCAAGTTTAATCATCAGTTAGCTTGGGTTAGTCTATGGTGCATGCTGCCCCTATGTAATGAAATCATTCTCTATGTGTGCATGTTGCATACAAGGGTTTTGCTATATTTAGTTGTACATTTACCTACAACCTCCTGTAATAAAAGAACTAGTTTCGGGTACAAGCCTGTAGCTTTGGTTACATTCATCAACCCCGGCTATTGGAAATTCTTTGATATTTTGCTGAATCCCTTACCTCTGGAGCCAAGTACAAATCAGTTCCATGTGAGCAAGAGGTGGTACTCTGTCCAAACAGGTTTTCAGCTGCGATGCCAAAGTCAATGATTTTGATATGGTCCTTTCCAGTCATAAGTACATTCACCGGTTTGATATCCCTGTAAATATAAGAAGGGGTAAAGGGTTAATATCATTATATTGGTGATAATATTCCCTAAAGTAACAACAGAACTGAATAGGTTTCAGTGTTAACTATAACTGCTTATAAAATACCTTGTACAACTGGTAAAGCCTGAGGCTCCAAGTCTTTGTTATGGCATTTAAAGTAGGGATGCACTGAAAGATTCAGCCGAATACCGAACCGAATCTGTTTTCCCCCGAAGGGGAAAACATTATTTACTTCCTTGTTTTCTGACAAAAAGCCATGCAATTTCCCTCCCGCTCCTAATTTGCATATGCGGATTCGGTTCGGCTGGGCAGAAGGATTCAGCCGAATCCCGAACCGAATCCTGGATTCGGTGCAACCCTAATTTAAAGGGATCTTAATATCAGTAGATGACCAAAAGCAGCTTCGCAATAAATTTGTTAAATCTTGAATTTTGGTTCTTAAGGGCAATTTTAAAACAGATAATGAAAGAAAAGAGTGGGAATAAAAATTAATGGAAACTTTCAATTCTCTGAAGAATGGACTAAACCTGGGCCTTGGATTTATGGCTAATTATGTGGACTAAGAAAGGACTGCACCAGGTCAGAACTACCAACATGTCTGGATATGGACTAAGAGATCATATGGAATTCCTTTGATTCTACACTCCAATAATTCAGCCCTAATTTATACTCAGCCTCTTTAACCCACATTATCTTGTACCTTATCTGCAGATCCCCTTGTAAATGACTTTGACACCTTACACATAGATTAAAATTTCTTTTTGTTGGTCATTTGACCTATGAGCTGAATGTTGTATATATACCAGAGAACACCACAGCTTCAGTGTAGTCCACTTAAAAAAGGAACTAAAATGTTCTGAAAGCTTGCTATGATTATATTAGTTAGCCAATAAAGGTATCACCTTTATACCACGTTTGTTATTTTTTTATTTCGAAGGGGTTGCCCTGTAACATTAAATCAATGAATGAATGTATTACCTGTCCCTTAGAAGTTTTACTTACCGATGAATGATGCCCTTTGCATGAAGATGTTGCAGGCCGCATACCATCTCTGCTGCATAACAGCTGTTTAAGAGAAAAGCATCATAAATGTTATCAGACTGATTGAACACCATTTATTTTCTTACTCCCCTACTTATAAAAAGGATTTTCAAACATGATGCCGAGGGGGCGGTAGAGCCGATGCAGCCCCCCTTAACCCATGCACTTCCTCTTTCACATTTCAAATGCAGTGATAGTGGAGGGGCACATCATTAGCTCAGAGAGCACAATTCTGCACTAAAACGGCTATTTGCCTTTTGATCAATGTATTTCTTTAATCTCTTATGACACTCCAAACCCAGTCACTGCTCTCACAATGGCACTTACATGAGTGTGTCCATTCTCAAAGGACCTTTAGTAATAGCATCCAGCAGGCTTCCTCCACGTATGTGCTCCATGACCAGGAAAGCTTCCCGCTGGTTTAAATGACAAATAAGAAAATAATTAATCTCCTGAGCAATGACACAACAACAAAGATACAATGCAGGATAAAACAAGTATTTATATAAAAATAAGTAAAGGGAGCCCAAAGAAAAGCAAAACACAAAACAAAGCAGAAAATGTCCCTCCTGTACCCTACAGAGGCCTTTCCCTCTATTTAGAGATGTAGATATTTCTAACTTTGAATAGACCCTTGTATGGGAATCAATGGCCCAACTATGATTCAGATGAACACCTCTTCTTTCAGGCTATCAAAGCCACTCAACCCCCTCCCCCGCGTGGTTTCTGCCATGAGACATATATAAAGTATGGGAACAGTATTATGTTGTACCTCAGTTTGGAAAGCTGCATGGAGTTGACACAGGTAAGGGCATCCTCTTGCTGCCTCCAGAACTCGGGCCTCTCTTTCAATCAATTCTTTATTCTGATCTTCTTTCTCGATGACTTTAATGGCCACACGCTCACTGCTGTCGGCTAATGATGCCAGCATTACCTGAGAAAGGCAGAGGGAAGAGATGAAAGATTAGAGCAGGCATGTCCAAAGTGAGGCCCGGGGGCCAATTGCGGCCCTTATTCAATTTTACACCGGCCCTCAGCCTCCATCATGAAATTAATAATAATGAGGCCCCCCCAGCACAGTGCGATCAGGAATCCCATAGCAGTAATATTAAGGCACATTAGTGAATTGATCTGGCACTGTTGAAGGTGTTAGCAATAGACATGTACTGGCACATAGAGATGCGCCGCTCTCGCATACTTCTGTAGGGCTGAAGGTGTCAATAGACGTACTGACGTGCCAATACAGTGAACTAAAGAAGTATGGCGTCACTACGTTCCAGTATGTGTCAATTACTAACACCTCTTCAGCACACAGGCAGCAGTATAGACCAAGTGGCAGATCATTTCACTAATGTGCCCAAATATTACTGCTACGATTACTCGATTCCTGTAATTTAATGTTAATGGTTCAAAAAATGTCCGGCTGAATGGTCGGCCCACACACATTTTCACCTCACCAAATCTGGCCCTCGTTGCCAAAAGTTTGGCCACCCCTGGATTAGAGGATCTTGTACTGACACAGTCTCCAGATCATTCTGATAAGGCTGGAGGATGAGTGCTATGAGGGGATACACATAATATGAGGGTATCCTTCCAGGTCTATCACTCACCTTGCCATATCCTCCTTTCCCAAGTTCTTCATGGAGCCGGTAGCTGCTGATCTGCAGAGGAAAAGGTCTTGTACCTGCTACACGGGGTCTCTTTGCATCAGCTCCTCCTTCTATGAGAAAAGAAATAGAGGCAACATATTAGAAAGGTAAATCATTTCTGCACATATTGATGCAAATACCTAGTAGTTGAGGTCCATCAAATCAATTTTTTTTCCATTTAAAGCTTATATTATATTTTGTCATAAATACTTTGAGGATCATGGGACAAAAATGCTGCTGGTTCAGTAACTTGTAGTAACCAATAAGCTGGGAGTATTTACTGTTTAGCTATAAGCAAACATCTGACTGGTTGAAATGGTTTGCTGGACTTACCCTGCTAAATTCTAACCTTTAAAATATTTATTTTGGGGATAATATTTTAAAAGCTGTAAAGTTTGTACTTGGTGTAATAACACATAGCAACCAATGTGACAGGTGACAAGAAAGAGCAATGTGCTGACTGGTTGATTTGGGTTCCTGGACCAGTTGTGACTTTTATCATATTAATCACATTAAATATTAAATTAATTATATTAAAATTACTTTTTCACACATACTACTCCAAAATACATGAAATGCACTTGCATGCTTTGACTTCATACTAATGCAGCAAAACCAATTTTTCTGATTGAATCAGCTGTCACAATAGACTATGATTGGAGACCCAACAAGATCCCTGCAAATGGGATAAAATGTGTACGGTGTAACACAGCTTCAGTGTTAAGTCCTGCTGTTAGCATTGGCAACCTTAAGTCAGAGAGAATTTGCAATAATAGTTTTTTTCTTGAGAATCATTGATGTTATTGCTGTGTATGGTTTATAATCTCTCATCCATAAGTAAGAGCAAGATGGTTGACAGTTTAACTGACATGTCATCTCCCAGACTGGTAAACACTGTGCAATACTTGTGGTGTAAATCAAACTGTATAAGGACCATACGCAGCATCTTATCACATTCATTATCCAGCTGTAATGAACACTGATATGATGAACTTTAATGTTATTACAATTTACTTATTATGGAGATGTCTTAACCCTGTACAAATAATGCTGAAAGAAAAATCATTTTTATAAATATTACTTTTTCCAACATGTCTAATGGAAGGATGGAGTTTACAATGAGAATAAGAGATGAATGTTCATGTACATAAATACAGACTCTCCTTACCTTCTGATGCTGCTGTCACTTTGCTGCTCTTGGAGATCTCTTCTTCCTTCTTCTTCTCCTCTTCTATATTACCTGTTTCAGGCACGTTCCTCCACTTTCTCTTCTTCACTCTTCCCTCCACTTTTATCTCCTCTCTGTTGAAATTCCTGCGTATTTTTATAATCCTGGGGGCCACCGGGCCTCTCCCTCCCTCTTTATGGCTGCACTGGGCAGCGCTCTTCACTAAGGAAGTCTGAGGGATTTTCTCCATATTCATCAATAATCCCCCATCCTTGACCAGGTCAAGGTGAGGTCTTCTCTCCATTCTTGATGGATTTATCCTGATCTCTCGATTCTGATGTTTGTATCGTGAAAATGTGAGTTTTGCTCTAGAGTGCATCCAAGCTGCGTCTAACCTGACCAACGGCCAAAACTCTAACTGTCAAACTGAAGGTCACATGGGCATGAGACTGTGCTGCTTCTGACCTGACCAACTGCCACTACTCCAACTGTCAAAGTGAAGGTCACATGGGCATGAGATCACATGTGCATGCGCAACCAACAGTCATCTCCATACCTGCACTGTCTAACCTGGAAAGATCTCTCATAGGTGCCACACTGAGCTTGCCCATAATAGCATTCAGGCACTTTCCCAGTGAGAAATGCATTAGATATCAGATGGATAGTCATGATTAAAGTTACTATAGACATAATCTCACTGAATTATCTAATAACTATTATGGCTGCTGTGACTGGGTATCACAGTAATGTAACTGGATTCTTGGGGAACAACATGAAGTGCACAGGATTCCATGTTAGAGAACCTTCCAGGTGTTCCGGAAGAATAGGAGATCATATACAAAGAGAAATGTCGCTGGTACATTTTACTAGGGTTCTAAGTGGTGTGCTACATGTTCTATAATGGATCCACTTGCCCAATAATGGGTTAATGACTTGAAGAAGGGCACGTGGGATGCGAACATATTGAGGTTACTTATACCTTAACGGGACAAACACAGAGAAATCCTTAATGTAGAAGGATTTAGAGAAACCTGTATAAAATAATATATATTTTTTAAAGATGTAAAACATGGGAACTATGAAATGTTACATATACCCACTAACAATGCCATGGACACTTATCCATTGTAAAACTCCTTTCTAAATTCTCCTGTTGTACCTCTCATTATTCTCTGTTCAAGATAAACGATTTGCAATTGTTACAATTAAGATGTGTTTTTGGAAAACACAGACATGCCATGCAGAAGGTGCCCAAATTGGCATTGAATTGAGGAGCCCAATGCTTCAAGGCCACAATACTACAACCCAGCCCCTGGACACCTCATTTGGTTTGTGGTGAATTCAGAGAATTCCTGAAGTTGGGCATAAACTGGTATATTAGCCACTTGGCCCTTCCAAAACAAGTTGCCAACTTACTGAGTGTGAATGGGGAAAACCACTACCTGCTCATCAGTCTTCTGCCAGGGTTTGGCCCATCACATAGGTGTCAGAATTTCAAGCAACTGAAGCTTAATGAAAGAAGTAGGGTAGAAATGTGGTACATTAAGTTTTGGGCTTCTGTACCAGCCCTTGGCAACCACAGCCCTTTAGCAGTGAAGATCTGTGCACCCAAATATACACTTATAGCCTTCATCTTCTTTTCTGCTGATTCACTGCACATTCTCTGTGCTGATGTCACTTATTGACCTTAGGGACCGACGCACAAGATACTGAATATATAAAACATAAACGTCACAATAAAAGGCAAAGCAAATTAATAATTCAGATTAGTGGTACATGGCAGCTAAGAAACCAGGACCGCCAGTATCAGAATCAGCCCTGTAGCATCAGCTTATAGTACAGACAAACCTAATTTGCTGCTTGATGATTTGCAATGATCCCGCCTAAGCTTTGCTTCTTAACAGCTGCTCAAAGCCCGTCTAACAAAATCCAAGATGGGAAACTCTGGTGACACATTTTTGTTTCAAGGCCTGGATCATTGCTACTATAGAGACTAAGGGGATCTGTGACCATATAAAAGTACAAGGCTGCAGGCTGAGTTATACAGGGAACTTGTGTATTATAAGGGATATTGTACCCCCTGCTGTAAATTATAAGGATAGTAGAAGTCACTGAGGGGGTCTGTGACCATATAAAGACACAAGGCTGCAGGCTGAGTTATACAGGGAACTCTGAGGATCACTCATGCATTATAAGGGTTAATGTACCCCCTACTGTAAATGATAAGGATAAGAGAAGTCACGGAGGGGTTCTGTGACCATATAAAGACACAAGGCTGCAGGCTGAGTTATACAGGGAACTGTGAGCACATATAGTATAGGTATATAGACCCAGACTGTACATGTATAGTAACACTTTAATAATAATAACAATGAAGGCAGAACAGTCCCCATTTGAAGACAAAGATTGGTTACAGTAGAGGCTAGAGCAATTTACAGCCAACGTGCGGTCATGGAAAGGTACTACAACTCCCAGCAGCCCATGGCCCACACAGGTTGAGGGCGTTGCTAGGTATTGTAGATCAGCAACAAAAACACGAGCAAACCTGTACAAAGGCGAAAAAACTGTAGGGGTAACTAACTGCGCCAGTCACTAAGGCTTTACGGATGATAACAAATCACGTCTTCTCACTGTAGCCCCGCCTTACGTGTATTTTGTCCTATACGTTTTAAGGGCGGAGCAGAACGCAAGGGGAGGGGGCGTGGCTGAAGCTGTAGGTAATGGCGCGCATTTGGTAGAGGGATGTGGGGCGGAAGTTAGAGAGTATGGGAGGGGCTTTTTACCTCAGGGGCGTGGCAGTACTGAGCGCTACGAGTGGTTTGCGCTGGCAAAGTATGTGGCCAGCAGGGGTCTCTCTGTTATTGTTGCCTATTCCCGATCCGCAGCTTGAACTCCTCCCGTTCCATTGCCTTGCAGCGGCATGAGAGTTAGCACGAGCTGAGTCGCTGCTCCCGCTGGGAATCGCTGCTTTTGTTGTTGGGGTTGGGGCCGGTACAGAGACGGTGCCTGAGTTGGTGGAAAAACTAGAGATGGACACGAGTATAGAGCGGGAGTGTAGCGCCCTAGGGGGGCTTTTCCAGACCATCATCAACGATATGAAGGTGAGTAGAATGTGGGGCTGTGGCACCTGGGTGGGAAAACTCATTTATAGGCGTTATGTACCCCCCACCCTTGTCTATAGACTTTGTGTGTCTCTGTGTGGCCCTTACAGTCTCTGTGTGGCCCTTACAGACTCTGTGTGGCCCTTACAGACTCTGTGTGGCCCTTACAGACTCTGTGTGGCCCTTACAGTCTCTGTGTGGCCCGGCTACAGTTCCTGTGGCTGTTTATGGGCTTCAGTCCTCACTGGGGGTAAGTGTTCCTAGCTCTCCTACTTGCTCTGCCATATCACAGCCCGTGTACCACTCACAATTACAGACTATGTATCTGCTCCAAACTTCACTTGTGTAGTGTATGTGCTCCAGAAAACATTATGTGCCCTAGCCTTTTTACCTGCATACCCCTTAAATGAGATCTCTATGTAAAGTATAAGTTCCACTGGCTTTCTGTGCAGTATGGGCAGCCCCAGATTTGTGGAAAGGCCACCTAGCCCCGGGCCTAGGATGGCAGGATTTTAGGGGGGGCGGCATGCTGCCCAACCACACCCACATTAGTTCAAAAACACTGGGGATGCGCTGGAGATACAATAATTTTTTTAATTTCCCATGCGCCAATCCCCATTGCTCCATTCCCCCTGGAGGGGACAGGGGTGACGAACGGTAGTGGGCCTAGAGACGCCCACTATGTGAATCCTGCCCTGAGTATGGGGCTTGCTGGGGCACTTTATAGGGTACATAAAGCCTGTGTAACTCCATAGTAATGTCTGACCGTTTATAAGCCCCCCACATGTAAAAGTGTAGAGCCTATATCCAACCTGTTGAATTTGTTGTCTGATCAGACAGTGCAATCTGCCTAAACGGGGAACCTGATGGCAGTGATTGGCAGGATTTTATAGCATAAGAAATGATGACAGTGTTGTGCCTAATGGTACTGTGGCTGCTGGATTGAGTTTTTATTGGTACTTGCTTTTGATTGTTCTGTTGCTTACTAGACTGACAGGCATTCCAATCTCATTTTGGGAGTGCAGTGCAGCTGCCCATCTGTTTTTTTCCTTTTTATGGCTTTCACATTCCTTACTCTTAACAGGTCATGTTGAAATTCCTTCTCTTTCTGATGCTTTACTTAAACCATAAGCTGGAGTCTTCTACAACCTGAGGTCACACAGCTGCCCCTTTCTGCCAGGAGTTGCTGGGAGTTGTAGTTTATAATTAACTGCAGAGTTTCAGATTTACTTATATCTAATTATAAGAATCTTTTTGCTCCCCTTTAAACAGATGAACTACTCGCCATTGGTACTGCTTTGCTTTGGTGCAGTTATTCATACCAACTAATTGGAGCTTTGCTTTCAGTTTATGGCAGTAGGCTGATGAAATCTACTTGCTGATTGGTTGCTGTGCAAGAGCAATGGTGCAGCATCTGGCACACGACATGGGATTTAGTTAGAGCAGTGACCCCCAACCAGTGGCACACGATCAACCTGTTGTTCACCAACTCCTTGGATGTTGCGCCCAGTGGCCTCAAAGCAGGAGCATAATTTTGAATTCTTGGCTTGGAGGCAAGTTTTGGTTGCCTAAAAACAAGGTGTACTTCCTAACAGAGCCTCTTATATGCTGCCAGTCCATATAAGGGGCTACTAAATAGCCAATCAAATCCCTTATTGGGCACTCACATGCTTGTGTTGCTCCTCAACTCTTATATTTTTTTGAATGTGGCTCATGGGTATAAAAGGTTGGGGACCCCTGAGTTAGAAATATAAGTGGCGGAGATGTCTGTGTTAAAATTCGTATTGAGACTGATAAGCCCTGGGCAGAATAAGTTACAGTATATGTTAAGGGGCTTGAGTCAACATAGTGTCTTGTGGAAATACTGGAGTTTGCTTTGAAGCTGAGTGGACTTTGGCACAGTAGGTTGCACAAAACAAATACATTTGCCGCTGCCAATTTGTTAATATTTTAGTGACAGTGTCCTGTTCTTATTTCTTGCTGCTTAGGCCTCCCCCTGTTACTGTGGTTTAGATGTAAACACTGGAAACGATGAG
Source organism: Xenopus petersii (assembly GCA_038501925.1). NCBI lineage: Eukaryota > Metazoa > Chordata > Amphibia > Anura > Pipidae > Xenopus > Xenopus petersii. Next base: position 83,096,204 of record CM076689.1, read on the forward strand.
CTTTTCTTGTCTAGAGGGTTGCGTATATCTAAAAGCAGATTAGAGTCTCCTTTTGGGTAACCCAGTTCCTAAAGTTTATGGTTTTTCGATGTGGGATCTGTAGTGCAGATCACAAATGAGCCATAAGATCTGGGGTCCCCAACGTTTTTTTTTACCCGTGAGTCACATTCAAATGTAAAAAGAGTTGAAGAGCAACACAATTATGAAAAAAGTCCCTGGGGTGTCAAATAAGGGCTAGTAGCCCCTATGTGGACTGGCAGCATAGAGGAGGCTCTGTTTGGCAGTACACATGGTTTTTATGTAACCAAACCTACCTTCAGGCCTGGAATTCAAAAATAAGCACCTGCTTTAAGGCCACTGAGAGCAACATCCAAGGGGTTGTTGGGGATCACTGCATTAGATGGTAAGTTTTCATTCTCAGCCTCAATTTAAACCATTTACAGAGCAGAGACCAAACTTATGATAAGGCGGCAGTTGCAGGTGACATGAATCACAGGAACGAGTTCATAAGACGAGCGACCATCTGGCACAGCCCGAGTTGTTCTGGTGTCAGCAGAAAACGAGTGTCAATCTGGAATGGCATGAAGGACAAACAGCGAGGGTCGGTCTTTGGGAACTACTTTCTTAAGTAGGAAAGTGTGACCCTTGGTGTCCTTCTGACTTTCTCCTCCGTCATCGACCTTGATTGATTAGTGAGCTACCGCAGATTTTGCTAATTCCATATTGAGTTACAGACCTTATACATAATTCCTATTAGTCCCTGTAACAGTGGAGCTTACAATCTAAGGCAGGGTTCCCCAACCACCGGGCTGCGGCCTGCTGAGCCAAGACCAAATTTGATTGCGGTGCACACAAAATTTGACACTGGCATGTCAGAATTTGACGCTGCACACATGAAATTTAAGCCACACAAAGTTCACAGCCCCCCGGTCCTTGGGGAAAAAAACAGGGCTTTACACTGGTTCCTGGGGCAAATAAAGTTGGTGACCGCTGATCTAAGGTTCCTATCACATTCACACAAACCAGGGGCAGTTTTATCCAGAGTTCGTTAACCTGCTGTTATTTCTCTAGAATGTGCTGGAGGAAATCTACACAGACACAGGGAGACCATACAAACTGCTTACAGATAGTGCCCAGGCTAACCATTACTCCGCTATGTAGATATGGCTTGGGAAGGGCATCTTTATAGCAAATTAAAGCTATGCATACTAAGATCCATTCTCTTGTGAGGTCATTAAACAAGCACATCATCTTGGGCCACCAACACACTGGTCTAAGTGAGGATGAACCAATTGATTTCAAAATATCAGATAAAGAAAGAGGCCCTCCTGCTCTGAAGATCTTATGACCTATGGTTGGGCTAGTTTGTCTGCTGCCCTCTATATATTGTTGTACTGGTTCTAGAAGTCAGATCTCTACCAGTGCTCAAAGGCTGATTTATCCAGTCCCCCTGGATTGGAATGCATAAATTCAGTTTCCAGCCATCACAGAATTTCACTGTAGCCGATTGATGCACTCTAGTTTTGATCTCATAAAAGCCCACTTGTTTGTGACTGGTGTGTTTAATAGAGTCACCCTGTCCAAGAAGAGACCACATATTAAAGTGACTCCTTTAACATTTCTTAGAATGGGCGTCTGTATGATGAGTTGTTCTAATTTGTTTCCATCTGAAGTGTTGTAAATAATATTTTATTTGCATATGAGTAAATAAAGGGGGCACATTACTTTCCCATTTCTAGTAAGTCTGCCTTTGAGTAAGATGTAGGGGGAAGTCTTTGAATAGTTTGACTTATACAGCGGTGCCACATAGGGTGATTTCCAAATGTTTTTGCTGCACACACGACAAACTGCTGGGAATCGCTCCAAAAGCTGCCATGAAGCTGTATCGAAACTAAGCACTTGTGATAGCCTTTAAATTGTATAGACAAAATGCTTGTAAATGCTGTGTGTGCCATACAGGCACTGGTAAAAGCTGCCAACTTGGCCTGTCCAGACCAAGTTGGCAGCTTATTGTCCTGTGTATGGGGTTGTCCCAACATTTAGAAAATCCCATTGGACAAGGACTGCATCAGCTTATTATCAGCCCCTATTATGAGCTGATCATTGGCCTGATTTGGCCACCCTTTATACTAAATTGGCTATATAGACATTTGGCCAATTTAAAGGTGGCATGGCACGGGCCGGCCAACTGTGCTCTCTACCTGTCTGTCCCATAGGCAGATACACAGTATGGCCAATTTTCTGTTAAATCTACCCATCTCTGAACCAACCAATATCCTTGGTATATTTCATTCAGCATCACATGACTACCATTCCCGTACCAATAATAACATGTAGTTGGTTATGCCAGATTTAGTGCCTGAGTACAAATAAGGCGGTGCACATGATTTTAAAAGCTGCCAGCTTGTAAACCCTGCTTCTCTAGAAGTGTAGGTGTAGTTATATTTGCTTTGTGTATATGGGCCTCCAACTCTCATATAATCTCATATAAAGATTTGGTGCACTCGTATAATCTCATATAAAGATATGGTGCACCACAGTGCTGCAAGTAAGGCCTGAAACTTGTTCTGGCAGCTGTAGGTTCACCGACTGCTTGCATGTACAGATATGTGATCCGTTATACAGAAAACCATTATCCAGAAAGCTCTAAATTACGGAAAGGCCATCTCCCATAGACACCATTTTATCTTAATAATCCAAGAGGTTTTCTTTTTTCTTTGTAATAATAAAACAGTACCTTGTACAGGTATGGGATCCGTTATCCGGAAACCCATTACCAGAAAGCTCTGAAATTACAGTAAGGCTGTGTCCCAAAGACTCCATTTTATCCAAATAATCTACGTTTTCAAAAAAGGATTTCCTTTTTCTCTGGAATAATAAAACTGTACCTTTTACTCAATCCCAACTAAGATATGATTAATCCTTATTGGAAGCAAAACCAGCCTATTGGGTTTATTTGATATCTACATGATTTTCTAGTAGACCTAAGGTACAGTATGAAGATCCAAATTAGGGAAAGATCAGTTATCTGGAAAGCCCCAGGTCCCAGCATTCTGGATAACAGGTCCCATACCTGTACTTGAGCCAAACTGAGATATAACGAATCCTTATTTTAAGCAAAATCAGCCGGTGATAGTTTTATTCAATGTTTATTGAACTTCAATTAACTATTACTTGCAAAAGCCAGCCTGACCGCGAAAAACCATCAACATGAGTAACTTTAAATGCAGATTAATATTTTGAAGAGTAGTTCTTTAGTGTCCATGTCACTTTACAGTATGAAGATCCAAATTAAGGAAAGATCCATTATCCAGACAACCCCAGATCCCGAGCATTCTGGATAACCAGTCCCATACTTGTATGATAATTTGCAAGTGATTACCCAGAGCTGGGGTTTCACCATAGCTGCAGCCAGGCCTGCAGTGCAGATACTCTTTTATCGGCCCACATGTCTGTCTGTGTTCTGTCCCTGCTTCTTGTCCTTGCTGTGTGAAACAGAGGGCAGAACTGGAAAAGAGCTGTATTCCTATTTCAGGCAGATAAGAGTGATTTATGGACTGATAGGCCCAGGGTGGGGGTTTATGGGGTAGATGGCTCTGTGCCACCCATGCTTTCATCTGTAAAGCCTGTTAATAAGTTTCCAAAAAGACAACTAAATAAACTCCTGATATGGTTGTGTCTGCAAATGTTACTGGCATAGACAGTGCTGAGTGCCCCACTTTACATATCTTAATTGTCTGTGTTCTGCTCCACTAAACGTTTCTCAAGAAGGAAGATCTATTATTTTGTTTAGGCCGGGGTTCTCTGCAGTGATGGGGTTGCTGAATCAGCTGGTTCTTACTTTTGAAACAGTGCAGCAGAGGATAGCTCTCCCATGCTTCTTTACAGGTCTGTTTAGGTTTGCTACATTTTTCAGTAGTCAGAAGCAGCAGTGCAACTAACTGCAGCAAATATGTGCAATCTAGGGGGGTGTAACTACAGCTCCCAGACAAGTAATACCAATTTTGCCTTTTTTAGAAGGTCTATGTAAATAGCAGGATTACAGCCAGTGCCACATGTGTGATTAAATCACCTTGGAACTGCAGGTTCTCCATAACTGATTTATGTAGTGTGGTTACCCCAGTACAGCAAATGACCCATGGCTGACCTTCTTATGTCCTTGTGCTATCTGTGTGAGCTAAACTACGGAGAGAGGCTCTTCCACACTCAAGTGCCTTTTAAAATATGGCAGTGCTTCATCGGGTGTCTCTTAAAGTAAAAGAGCTACTTTATTTGGCATCAGGCTGCCCACGTGCCTCTTTGTGTCCATCGTTACACTGTAAAGATTTTTCAGCTTATTAAAATGATCCAAGGCTGGGATGAAGTCTCATTGGTTGAGGTCAGGGCTGTCCAGACTTTACCTGGCCCCCATCAGTTCTACCTTGATAAAAATAGTGGTCTCTCTACCGTACGGTACAAGAATAAAATGGTTAGAATACTACACTATACCTGCCATAAAGCAAGATAAAACTGCAGAAAAGAAGCAAAGACAGACAGTGTGTGATACAGTGATTGATGGTTTTATGGAAATCACTGCCAGACTCTGGACTAGAAAGAACTATGTGGGTGCAGGTAATACAAGGCTCCCCTGGCCGAAAGCACAGCCAAGACATCATGACCTTTCTTTTCCATGATAAGATGTGAACAGGTGCCTGAAGACACAGAGGACATTTGGGGGCGGTCAAAGAAGAGCTGAGGTTATTTGGGACGGCTGCCAGTCATTATTGGAGCTGAAGAGAATCAGGACAGTGAGGGAGGCCTGTGTATAGAACATTAGGCTGCTATTATTGGCAAAATGCTGGATATGCACTGTTTCAGAATTGCCTGCCCATGTACAGAGACCAGTACCAGCCACTTCAAACTCTGAGCTGCAAAGAAGCAGTGACAGGACGGCAGTTCCCAATAAAGCCCAATCTCATGCCTTACTATGAGTGTGACTACAGCTCCCAGCATCCCCCAACAGCCGGAGCTGAAGTTGCTGTCCAGAAGCCAGGGGCTGGGGTGTAACTAGGGTTGCCACCTGGCCGGTATTTTACCGGCCTGGCCTTTAAAAATGGAGGTTGATCGCAATGTTATTAATTGGAAAAAAAGATAAATATATAGGAAGGGCGTTATTTTTTTCCATAAAAGGTGGCAACCCTAGGTGTAACGGAGCCATCCTCACTACAGAGCATGGCCGGCTCTGCGCAGTTCAGCATTGCGCTAATAAAAAGGCAGCAGAAACACCTGTGCATGTGTTCGGGGCAAATTCACTAACCTCCGAAAATTTGCCAGCGACGGCTTCACTCACAGCGCAACATTTTGCCAGGCGTAGATTCGCTAGGACAGCGCTAATTCACTAAAAGCCAGAGTTGCGTCCAGGGCGCCGGACGCTGGTGAAGTTGCGCTAGCGTTACTAAGCGTTACTGGCTAATTTGCATACGACAGGAAGTTAAATTTCAATGGACGTATATGTTGCAGCAAATACATTACACTACACAAGCCCGGGAAACCTTAATAAAATAAAGTTGTTATATTGCCCTACACATGAGCCCAGTGTATAGTTTATGTGCTGTATGTTACGAAATGAAGGGGGGGAAGCCAGTTACCCCAAAAACAATTATGCTATTTTTCAGCCTATCACCCTGAAAAGGGAAAAGATGCTAGCATTTTTTTCAACTATTTTTTGAGGTACTCCTATCTACTCTATTGCACTTTGCCTGGGCTCAGTGGGGAAGGCCAGTCTGGCGCAAGAGGTAACGTTCAGTAAAATCCGCATTTCAGTGAATTTGCATAGTTAGGTCCATTCACCAGAGTGCAAATTCGCCAGGCGTTAGGGAATGAAGTACTGCTAGAGTCTATCTCCTTCTCTAGCGAAGTTACGCCAGCGATCGTTTGTAAATCGGCAAACTTTGCCCTTTAGTTAATTTACCCCTTTGTGTCTAACTATGGCTCTGCCTCCCGAGCTGCCCCTTTTCATGGGCTGAGGCTGACACTAGTGCCAGATAGGGCTTCTATTTACAGCCAGTCTTTTCTATTAGTTCCCTAATCTCCACAGAGTGAGAATCTGATAATCCTTTAGCAGATGCCCGAGAAGCCAATCTAGTGCCCGGGAGAAGCTGAGCTTGTGCTCCTCCTGTGAAGTAATCTGAGGGCATGTGAGTGGCGGAACTGTTACTGCTCCCTATACTATATCCAGTCCAGGAAGCCGAGGCGTCCATCATCACTAAGGGACCATGGGTTCCACAGTGGAACCCACTGCCTTCACCAGCAGCAGGAGGGGCTCTTCAAGATTCTTCCACGTTCCCTCCTCTCTGTTCAGGCAGCTGGCAGGTCACGATCGACGTCCTGGGCACCCCTGGTTTAGGTAATCCCCTAGTAAGTCCAGTTCTGCAGGAGCAACCCCATGTTTGCTCATAGCCTGTACAGAGAGTCACTGTCTAATAGCAATTGAAGTCCTTAGCCCTGTGTATGTGTGCAGAAGGGCACATTATGTAATAGAAGAATTAGGGCTGTGTTTAAATATTAATATCGAGGACATATGTTCACACTTGCGTTCATGTCAGAGCTTTGAACACCCTATTCACTCCTGCTGGGCACACTGGAAGACCAGGGGGTGTGATTTGGGATCAGGGTGAAGCATCTTGGCACAATGTCTAGTAATGGGGGGCAAAGCATGCTCTGTAATTCATGGCAGCCAATCGGCAGCAAGCTTGAACTGGTTTGGAGTTGGTATCATAAAAGCTAGGTTGTGGGAACACTACCATTGCCAAATTACTTCTTAACTTTGTGTTCCATTCAAGACAGTTGATTGGTGGGTCCAAACACAGTGGTTTGGGTGGATTTCCCAGGGATGTTGGGCAGTTGCATTATAGTGACTGGAGATAACACAATGTTATAGTTTTACTCATAGCAACAGTTTGCTTGGGGTTGGATTGGCCTGTAGCAGTGATCTCCAAAAAGGCACAGCCACAATTAGAATAGAATAGCTGCAGCTAAGGATAGCATTGTGAGATTGTCTATATAGGGGCCATGTTTGTGCCCATCACCTGTGCCTATTTTTACTTCTACCTTATTTCTTTCTCTACGCTTGCCCGTTACATTTTGTTTTCTGTGTTTTTAATACACATGGCTGTTGCTTTGCTTTTTCTTTTGGAAGCATACATTTCAGTGTGACCCAGTGCTACTTGCCCCTCAGCCAATCACCCCAAGGCTTTTTAGCCATAAATAAATAAATATTATCCTTACTGTACTGATGGGGACCCTTTAAAAGTGTTAACGCCCTGCTGATTGTATCCTGAGCCGGTGATTGTTCCTGTTCATTGTTTGTGCTATTGTGGGCTGTGCAGTCGGATTCAGCAAGCTGTGTTTGTGTTTTGCTCCATCCTGACAAACCTGCTCCAGCCCTGTGGCCTTCCCTCGGCCTGCTCAGTAATCACAGTCCCAACGCCTACTTCAAAGATAAAGGGACAGGGAGGCTTTTTGTTAGCCAACCTTTTGTATCAGGGAAGTGCTTTATTACTTGCTGGGTCTTATATCAACTCTTCTGGAATAGGGGGGGGTGTAACAGATATGCACATTTAACCTGTAAAACATTGTTTACATGTTCTTTGTGCTTAAAGGAAAATAATAAATAGTAAAAATGTTGTGCTGCCCTGCCCTGGTACAACCAGTGTGTTTGCTTCAGAAACTCTACAATAGTATATATAAAAACGCTGCTGTGTTGTCACGGGGGCAGCCATGCTCTGTAGCATACAATGGGATTCTTCGGAACTTATTTATCTACTGTGTATCCTGTGCTTGAATGGCTGCCCCCAAGGCTATACAGCAGCTTGTTTATATAAATTATAGTAGAGTTTCTGAATCAAACACACCAGTTTTACCAGTTCAGTGCAACTACTTTATATTGTCATTCCTTTTAAACATGATCATTTTTTGGTGTTACTGTTCCTTTAAAATGCTGCAGAGTTTACAGTATCCTGTGCCTTTTCTCCTTTTTCAGCTTTCAATGGCTGCCCCCATGGCTACACAGCAGCTTGTTTGTATAAACTATAGTAGTGTTTCTGAAGCAAACACACGAGCTATACTAGTGCAGTGCAATCTGCACATTGTTTTCATTACTTTATTACACTTTAATTTGTTAGCATTACTGTTTCTTTATAGGGGTAGTTACTGTTGTTGTTGCCCTCGTGTGTCGGTTGTTTGGCCGTTTCATGAAAACAATAATTATACTTGAGCATGATACTTTTCCTTTGATTTTATTACTGAACTGTTTCCTAGCACGTTGGTTGAGAGTTGTAGTTCAGTAGCAACAGCTGGAGGGATAGTTGTTGCCACACTGCTTGTCTACAGCCTATGCAGTCCTATGGTGTTCACAGCTTAGCACTGCACGGAGTTCCAGCTCATGGGTGAGTGTTGGAATGTTAGCAAAAAAAGAGAATCCGCCAGGCATCCTCCAGATAACGAGATTCTTCTCTTCAGTAAAGAGGAAGCTTTCTTGTTGTGTAGGCGATATACTGGCAAAGTGACTGCAGAACAGTTGTATTAGTCTGTTTAAACCCAGTGATCAGTCTTTATTCATTGTTGGGGCCTTGCCATGTTTATTTAGCTAAAACATGTGCTTCACACATCAGCACCAATGTAAACGCGTGCAACAACAGATGGGCATTGGCTGAATTAAATATTAAGCATTGAATTGAATTGTGGTTAATACAGGGGAATAATACCTATACTGACACTGGGGTATGCTGTCTTGGCTATGAGCAAACCTACTGTGCTTAGTACAGGGGAAGAGCTTATTTCCATAGTTAAGTCACACTTGGTGTTTCTCAAGTGTTTGATAGTAATTGTGCTTATCTGAGGAAATGGGCCTTGTTAGTGGCCCAGAGCTACACTATACAGTACATTTGTTTTCTAGATCCATCTTTCTTTTATTGTTCTCTGTGTTTCCTCTCTCTCATTCGGGCACATGAAAGTGCAGCTTTGTCATATCACTCGAACTGTGCTCTTCCTTGGCTTGTGCCCCCAAACGAACCCCCAGAATGCTGAGAATGGGTCAAATTAGAGAGGATTTTTAATGGCTCCCTAAAACCGGCCCTGGTGTGACGTTCAGCATGGCAGTCACTTTCTGACTGGAATTACTGGATGAATGAATAGATTTTATTTGCAGAGAGTTTCTGAAGAATCTCCCAGGCTTTAAAGGCCAATAAGCAAATCGTTTGAGTACACACAAACTGCCAGTTTCTGGAAATAGAGATGAGTGTATGGGAGTTCTTAACGCAGTAGGGCCTGGACTACTTGTTCAGCCTTAATGACCCATTCATTCGTTTGGCCAGGTTCATGAAGAAGCTGGTATATTTTAAGGACATGTGAGCTGAATGGCAGTTAAAAGGGCCTTTTATTAAACACATTTAAATGTCACCTTTAAAGTGAGGAATGGAATGTGCTGAGACCCTGACAGGCCGCACCCTGGTGCTTAGGGTATGGTACCACCCAGCCTTGGAAGCAGGTCCGGACTGAGAATCAAAATAGGCCCTGGCATTTCAGGTACACAGAGGCCCAGGTATTGTTATGCATTCTGGTACCAGTGCTATACCTTTAAACCAACTTCCCTCCATACCCAACTGCTGTTCCATTGGAATCCACCCCAAAGAAAGCTCAGCCTTTGGGGTTGATCTGTCCAGTAACATATGGCTGACAGACAGCTGGATATGTCTTTGATCATATCCCTGCCATATAAAATCTCCTTGCATAGCGCCCCTTTAACTCTCCGAGTGTACTGCCCAGGAATTTACAGGTGAATGACGAGACAGGATCAAAGGATAAAGACGTTCCAATCATTCATTAGCAGATTGGGCCCTCGCACGTACATTTGCCCTTTCTCTGGGCCCACAGAGGAGCTGCTGTTGGGCTACAGTGCAAAATCGCCTGCTCTAATGCACACACGTCTATGGCCAGCTTTTAGTTCCACTCTGTACTGCAGGGTTTAGGACAGGCAGGTCAGGAGTTTGCCACAACCAGCAGCCCCCCCTTGTTCTTTGAAGTGAGGCAGAGCACAAGTGGAATTCCTAGAATACTGCACTTCACAGTGAGGCTTCCCAACTGCTGCTCCTGGCTTCTCTCTCCCTCTGGCAAAAGGCACTGGGTTATCTGGCTTGAAAGGGAGGCAATTTGTCCTCCTTTATCAGTGTGTGTTAAAGGGGAGATCTTCCTTGTTCAGAAGTGCAAAATAGAGATTCTGTGCACAAAAGCTGACTCTTTTTATACTGTCCTGCCCTATGGGAATATATATGGCAGCTCCCACCCCTGTGTATAAATTAAAATCTGTCTGTTGCAGGAATGATCTATGCATGCAGTAACCTCTGCCCCCTGTTATGTGTAATAGCAAAATAACTGGAATGTAAAGATGCTGATTAAACAACAATTTACTGGCTGCTCTTCTCCAAATAGAACTTGTTCTCCTTTAGAGTGATCGGCCCTTGAGTGCCTCCCATATGCACAGCCAGAGATCATATTTAAACTTTTTCATGCATTTTTTCTGATTTAAGCATAGTAGAAATCATGTTGATAGCTTTTTGCTGGGGTCACTGGAAAGTTTCCCCCTAGGGATTACTCCTCCTGTGCATCATAACATAGGTCAGCACAGTGCATCAGTGGGTTTGGGGCTCAATGGGAAGTTCTGGTAGCTGGAAGGATGTGGGGACAGGAAACATTGAGATTACAAAACAAATAACATTCCCTGCTGTAAGCCACATTGGGTCACTGACTGTTGGGCTGATAATGGGCTTTCTTGCCTTATCTTCATTATCTATTGCAGCTAGCTGAGGAGTCTGGGAGAGTAGTGTAGTTTACAAGCTGAATATATTAAGAGCAAACTCACATGGGGAGTTTTTTAGCTTGTGTTTTTCTTTCCCCAGCATATACTTCTGTTTTTTTCCCTCATTCCCCACATTTTTTTATTAAACTTTTGTGGAAAAAAAAAAAAGTGGAAAGGCAATTTACATGCAAAATGTAGCCAGACCGATTGTTAATACGCAAAGTAATTACGTCACCAGCAGACACTGTCGCAAATATGGATATACGCAAACCATCTTGCGAGGTTTGGCCGCCAAAATATGTGGCATATTTCAGCGAAATGTATTTCCAAATCTTAGAGCTCAGTAATATGGTGTTTCTTTGGCTTATTAGCGTTTCTGCTGAAAAACTAAAATACTGGTGTCTCGTGGTGGATGTTGGCTTGCACCCTATAGGAATTGCTATACTGTGTATTCCATTATTTTCAGTAGGGCTTCATTTCATGCTTATTTATGCTTGGTCACGTGTTTTTAAAAACGCAACGTAAAAACACCCTGTGTGACCTCGCCCTGAAGCAGATGGACACAATGTTTGGTTTCTAAATGCAATTTACAACATCTTGCAAAAAAAAAAAAGGCTGTGGCTATAGGATATCAGTTATAGTAGGGATGCACCGAATCCACTTTTTTGGATTCGGCCGAACCCGCGAATCCTTTGTGAAATATTCGAAAATAATCCGAAGCGTGAGGGGTGGGGGAAAAGAGAGCCGCACACGAAGGATATGGCCGAATCTGAATCCTGGCCGAATACTGAACCAAATCCTGGAATCTGTGCATCCCTTAGTTATAGTAGGGAGTGATAGTTCCTAAAGTAGCAGTGGGCATAATAGTCTCTGTGAAGGGAGTGTGACTGTGGGATAGCAGGTATAGTAGGGAGAGATGGTGCCTATAGTAACAGTGGGATAATAGTCTCTGGGAAGGGACTGTGGCTGTGGGATAGCAGGTATAGTAAGGAGAGATGGTGCCTATAGTAACAGTGGGATAATAGTCTCTGGGAAGGGACTGTAGCTGTGGGATAGCAGGTATAGTAGGGAGATGGTGCCTATAGTAGCAGTGGGGATACAAGTCTCTGGGAAGCTATTGTGGCTGTGGAATAACGGGGTATAGTAGGGAGAGATGGTGCCTATAGTAGCAGTGGGATAATAGTCTCTGGGAAGGGGCTGTGGGGTGGCAGGTATAGTAGGAAGAGATGGCGAATATAGTAACAGTAGGATAATAGTCTCTGGGAAGGGAGTGTGGCTGTGGGATAGCAGGTATAGTAGGGAGAGATGGTGCCTATAGTAGCAGTGGGATAATAGCCTCTGGGAAGGGACTGTGGCTATGAAATAGCAGGTATAGTACGGAGAGATGGTACCTATAGTAGCAGTGGGATAATAGCCTACTAGAAGGGACTGTGGCTGTGGGATAGTAGGGAGAGATGGTGGCTATAGTAGCGGTGGGATAACAGTCTTTATTGGGAATTAGTGACAGAAGTATGTGACATAGGCCTTGACTTACTTATATTGACAATACGTAGTTTAACTTCCCTTTAAAGTAGAAACAAACCCTTTATTTAAAAAAAAAAAAAAAAACCATACCTTCCCTTCACATAGACCCTCCACAGTCTAGCTGCGACCCCGGGCAAATGCCCCTAACTTTTTACTTAACCCTTGGTGCAGATTCAGGGATTGGAGTTCACGGCAGCCATCTTCTGGGTCTTTGGTAATCTAAAAATGAGACCGGCGGAGCGGCGCATGCGCAGTTGGAGCAATTTCCCGGTTTGCGACAATGGACGGAAATTGCCGAAGCATAGGAGGAAGTCACGAATACCCGGAAGATGGCTGCCGTGAACTCCGATCCCTGAATCTACACCGTGGGGTAAGTAAAAAGTTAGTGGCATTTGCCCGGGGTAGCAGCTAGGCTGCGGGTGAAGAGGGAGGGTGGTCTATGTGGCGTAGGGGGGGTTAATAAGGGGTTTGTTTCTACTTTAAGATGTATATACTGGTAGCCTATAGGACTTTGAACCCATGCCCTAGTCCCTTGCATTCCTCTGTTTGCTCTTAATGCTGCTTATTTTCAATAAATTGTTCTCCGTGGACAGGAACGCAGTGTCCAACCCTGGACAGTGCCAGATCTAATTGCTTCCCCAGTCCTCCTAGACAGTTTGGCTTGGGTCGGTATCTGTCGCGCTTCTTGGGTTCGAACAGACAAATTATTTTTCCAGCAGAGCAACCAGAGACTGTGCGCACGCCTCCTCATGGGTCCATTAAAGGGATATTGCCTACCAGAAAGCAGAGTCTTTGCTTAGACAAACCAATGTGGAATATTTAGTAAACGGCAATTGTTTTGCTTACAGTTTGTTTGCTGGCGCTGGTTTATATTAGTGTGTCTCTGCTTCTTGGCAAGTATATGTATTCCAAGAGCAGAACAAGTGGCTCACAAACATTTATCTGAATGGTCACATCCTACAGCACTGCTGGCTGCAGAGTACTGAGTCGCATTTACAGCAAATTGGACATAGGCCTCTTCAGACAACAGAATACAGTATATAACCGAATGTGCTGAATATTTTATTTCCCCCTAGAGGTGACTATATATTGACCAATACTCTTTGGTACCGACCCTAGATAATGTTGTGTGTGATTGGTGGGATTCTGTGTGTCCTTGATGTTGCTGGGGAAAAACACTTGCCTTTTCTTTACATACCAAGAAGTTGTAACCGGAGCATTGCAGCTTGTGTCCAACTGCCCCCATTCACTTTCTCTTTTGTTCAGGTTACACAGTGAAATCTGCATTTGCAACCTCCCCTCCTCCCTTTCTGTATAGCTATCTGCTCTGCCGGGGTTGGACTCTCATAGAAATATAAGGCACTGGGGAAATATAAAAAGTGTTCATATCCCTTTAATAGATGCAGAAAATCAAAGTGCAGAATGGTTTTTGCCCCTAGTGCAATGTGTGGCACCAGCTCAAGATATATGAAAAAGTCCTTCCTATGTATTTTATCTTTTTTTCCCTATTAATAACATTGGGCTCAAGCATCATTTTTACCGATCAAGCCGGTAAAATACCGGCCAGGGTGGTAACCCTATCTGGATGGCAGTCTGTATTTACAGAGCCCATGCTGTGCTATAGGCTTGTAGAGAAACTGACACTTTTTAAATTTTATTTTGATTTCTTTTTTTCTAAACTTGCACTTCCCCATATAGAATGTGCTTTCTGCTCTGTCGGGTGTCAAGGGTGGGACTTCCTGTGATGTACAGGCTGACTGGCAGATGCATCCTCCTATGCTATTACTGTATGTGAAATCATCATCATCATCATTTATATAGCGCAGACAAGATACGCAGTGCTTAAAATGTTAATACTATATAAAGCCCCACAGTGGTATAACCAACGTAAATACCCCCAGTTACACTTAGGTGCATGTATATGCTATGGGGCGAGTTGAGAAACTTTCCTCAGACAGCAGCACCCTACTGGTTACCAGAGGCAGCAAAAATGCCACTCCTGATACCTTGAAGAGGAAAATACGTTTTGAAAATAAATTCTGCTCTTTCAGCACAGAGCTGGGGGGCAGGGGGATGGTAGCAGCAAGCTGCAAAGTGGCCCGGATCACCCTTGTGTATGCTGTGTGCCATTTTGTTTGCCTCTGTAATGTACTTCCTGTTTGTCTGTTTTCCAGTAGCAGTGGAACTGGGGCCTGATAATCTTATTGCCACCTCATAAGTTTTTTTGCTTTGGGAATAGGAACAGGTCTTCTAAGGCAAAAGTACAGCATCCCAGTACGACTGAGCACGTGCAGTGCCACAGACACTGGTTATGGGGCTGATCATGAGTGGAAAGATGGGGAGCTTTGGAGGCCTTGATCTTCACTGTCCGTGCATGCCATGTCTCTGCACTGCTGCTGTAAGTTCTTAGGATAAAGGTGACCATAGACGTAGAGATCCAAACATTGGCAAACGAGCGGATCTCTGACCGATATGCCCACATTGAAGTGGGTGATATTGGGCTATCGGACTCGGTCTGTCTGCAGCTTTTATCAGCAGTGTATGGGGGCCTTAAGGGTCTGCATTTATCGTGGTTAGTTCTCCTTTAACATTCAGGACACCGCACTTTTGCAGACATTGATACAGCCAGCAGCTGGACCGGTAACCCCTAACCAGAATATCTATCTTTCTCTTGTATAAAGCAAGTTGTCAGGCTGGATTTATATTTGGAAATCTGTGGCACAATTCCCAGGAATTTGGTTAGGTATTACATATGAGAAGAAAAATCCATGCAGGTGCAGCCTTCGCCTTGATTGCAAAGCCTGCGTTATTCATGAACTGGGATTTGCACCCCACCTCTGGACTGCAACTCCCAGCGTGCAGCTTTCCTCCTGTTTAAGCATTGCAGCTGCAGCAGGAGATTGAGAATCATTCACTTGCCGGTGATATAACGCCGCAGGGTAACCACACATACGCACAAGAGATTTGTTGCCAAGGTTGCCATAGCAACTGGGCAAAATGTCTGTGCCAACACTCCTGTGATTAAATGTGCGGTTAGGGATACAGAATTTATCATGAGCCCCGTGCTCTGACTCATTACAGACTGAACTTCGCTGTTTGCTCTCAGATAAGCATGAATCATGTGGTTAAGCAGCATGGCCCCACCCGACTTCAAGACTTTTCCCTTGCCTTTTCTGCTCGCTTATTATACGTTGTCATAAATAGCCTAGCAAAGGGATAAGTGCTGTTAACACGCTTCATCCCAAACAGTCCATAGGCATCTGCATACCTCCCAACATTTTGGAAGTAAAAAGAGGGGCAAAATTTTTTTGTTGCACGTAGCGTGGCGACATTTTTGGACCATGCCCCTATCTGTGGCCACACCCCCTAATTACCATGTTCATTTTGCAGGTTATGAAAGTTTGAAAATATTTCTCCTTATCTAAACTGTTTTTTTGTGTCTCAAAATTGTTACAAAGTACCGTATCTTATTTGCACCTGTTACCTGTTCTGGGCTCTCTGCTAAAAGCCAATTAAGTTAGAATCTTTGTTTCTTTTTCTGGCTGTTCAGTGCAGAGAAAATAGGGACTTTCCAGTATAAATGAGGGACTGCAGGTTGAGCTGTCAAAAGAGGGACTGTCCCTCCGAAAAACGGACAGTTGGGAGGTATGCATCTGTGGTAATATCCCAGGGGCTGGGAAATGCATATTGTCACAGAACTTGTACACGACTATAGATATGTGATAGGAGCACTTTGGTCCAAAAATACATATTTATAGCTGAAAATCTGCTAGATATTTAGTTATTTTGGTTAATTGCATCAGCTCACTAAAATTGTTATTAGGCTAAGGAGAGTTAATTATCATCATATAATATACAAAAGCCATGAGTATCTTGTAAATTATATCTATATAAACTGTGAGTTCTGATGTCATTTCTGTCACATGACTTACTGAAATTTGTGTATTATAATACAGTAAATAAAGTATCCCCAGTTGCAAAATATGAGTATATGAGAAGTTACCTCTGAGTTCCATGACCTGTATAAAAACATTCGGCCTCGTGTTTTTATATGGTCAGGAGACTCCTCGGTAACTTATAATATCCTTATAATTTACAAGAGGGGCTACTTTATTCACTATATATTTATTTATAAGTAGGGATGCACTGAATCCAGGATTCATTTCGGGATTCGGTCAGTATTTGGCCTTTTTCAGAAGGATTTGGCCAAATCCTTGTGCCTGGCTGAACCAAATCCTAATTTGCATATGTAAGTTAATGGTGGGAAGGGAAATCATGTGACTTTTTCATCACAAAACTAGGAAGTAAAAAGAGTTTTTCCCCACTTTTTTCCTTTACCGCCCCTAATTCGCATAAGCAAATTATGATTCGTGTTCAGTATTCGGCTGAATCTTTCACGAAGGATTCGGCCGAATCCCAAGTAGTGGATTTGGTGCATTTATAAGGCTGCAGGCTTTCCTTATAAAAGACCAAAGGAGTTTCAGAAATTGACTATATAAGGGGAACAGCACTTTGTGTCCTTTTAAGTGTCCTGAAACCATATGTTTTGGCTGAGAGCTCTCCTTGTATGCACAGTACATCAATTACTTGCGGCATTTCCTGTTTCTCCTATAGGAAAGAGTAATTTGTAATTTAAAGTATAATTTACAATGTCTGTGGAACCCTTACTTTATATCTATATGCTGCTTTTTGTTTTGCGTGGCCTTTGTACATGAGTGTCTATACGACAGCCTTTTGGCACAGGAGATAGGGTGGAACTCCCCGGACGATTTCGATCAGATGTGCTGTGCAAAAACGCAGGTGTCAAGTCGGATGCAACGGAAATAAGTTAAGCAACAGGAACAACGGATGGTGTCGCATCGTTCTTCCGACGCGACACGACTGTCAGGTGCAGACGCTGCGTCTGCATCTAACAGTTGTGACACTTAGGACGAACGCTTCAATTTCATACGACATTTCCATCTCTTACCTAATTTCCGTCGCATCCGACTTGACACCTGCGTTTTTGCGCAGAGCGTTATTGGGTGGGTGGTTGCCAAAATAAGGTATAAGCGGATGGAGCAAACTGCTAAGAATGTGGCGCTTACTACTTAACAACAAGTATATGTTCTTATGTACAGTTATTAGGATAACTGTATGTTTGCAGTGTAAGTGAGTCAGGATGTGCAAGGTACAGCTCCCAGGATTCTCTGTAAACCTTCTAGCTGTGCTCCCTGGGACTTCTGACTGAGCTGTTTAACCTTTTCTCTGGGACTGCTTGCCCTACTGGTGACTTTTATTCTAGATGCTGGCCTGCTTGCTAGGGGCTTGTCTCACTAATGATTTTTGTTAGGTAAATAAGCCTGACTTTTCCCCAGGAAGGAAGTGTTGTCTTTATGAAAGTTTGGTGTCCGCACTGAAAAGCAGTTAAATCTGGTGCCGAATTAAAACTCCCGCAATCCAAGCACTGGAACCTGGGGAGTAGATACAGACATTTAAATAAAGTAGGGGGCAGTTATAAATAATGATGTAAGGCTCCGGGGCCCATCAGGAGCCCTTGGATGTTCCAATGTGCTGATAATAAAGGAGGGGTGTCAATGCCACTAAGGAATGTGGTGGAACTGCCTGTACAGGTATATCACTAATATAACTCGCACACATCTGAACATAAAGGTGTGGACCCAAAACCTCCCTAATTTGGGTGCAGTTTGGGCAGGTAAAGTGGCAGGAAATCTCTTAGATAACAGTCTGATGCTGTACTGCATGATTCACTTGTCTCCATGCTTGATGCATGGGTATTCCTCTGTACTAGCCTCCTAAGGTTGCTCATAGTCACAGAGAGGTCAGATGGCCTTCTTATTTGCTCACAGTTGTGCAGGAAAGTAAGTAGGCTGGTTTTTAAGGGGAAATTTACCTTTCAGCAAAACCTTGATTAGTGGAGCAAAGGGTGGCTCCTGGGATATCCTCTGGACATGACTTTCTTTACACCTCTAAGGCCAATGTGCCTGAACTTTTTTTTTTTAAATTTTTTATAATAATCTATTGCCTAGGGACCACTTGCTCTTTTGCTTTACTTCCTGCTTAATCTCTCCTTTGATTGCCACTGATGTTCTGCTCATCTGGATAAATTCCAGGTCCTCTCCAAAAAAAATGAACACTTGCCTATTCTTTCTAGTTAAAAACACACAAGCAACAAAAAAGAAAATCTTCAATTTGGAGGCCTGACCCACGGTTTCTAGCTAACTGTGGCCGAGCTGTTGGGATTTTTTGCGCTCAGGGCATGAAATAAATCCAAGTTTCCATTTTTAGCTCAGACTTAAGTCTTCATTAGAGCAGAGGAAATGACTGCTGGAAACTTTTTCCCCCCCTTTTACAGGCAGGAATGTACAGCAGCTGCACATGCATCTTTGGCTGCTCCTGCTTATAGGCCTGAGAAGAAGAGGAGAAGTAGACTTGCTGAGGCGACTAACAATATTGTCTGCAAGAGTCTTTTATCTCCTGGTTGGATTTTTGTTCTATGTATGGAGAGGGGGTATATAAATGTGCATATGACTTGTAGCACCTTCTACATGTGATGCTTAGCAAACACTCAACATAATGTGTAGAAAATGTAACTGTGCCAGTCTGTTTCCTCTTAACCATCTCTTTTTCTCTTCCCACTAGGCCAGCTACCCGACTTGGGAAGACTTCGTCAGCAAAGCGATCAAGCTGCAGTCCCATCTCAAGTGAGTAACGTTGTTTGTTTCTTCACAAGTCTGGCTTCTGCTTCAATATTTTGAGACCCGCCAGAGTAGGGAATATATAAAAAGTCAGATTTATTTTTAATTAAGCAAAACGGTACTTTTAGGTTGACATCCCCTTTGAGGTTTACTATTTGCATTATCAAATTCCCTATCAGCTCTTTGCTTGCTGTTCATGGCCTCCGGCTGTAAAGCTGTTGTAAACCCCCAGGCGGGTGAAGTCATACGGGCAAAGGAAATACATATTTGTGGCTATGACATAGTAGGCTATAAATATTTTTTGGTTTAAGGGTGGTATTGCCAGCATCAGATCAAAGTATGCAGTCATTTGATGCCTCATGGCATTGGCTTTGGGCTGCTCCCTGGATTAGTAGAAATGCCAAGCCTGCACGGCCCATATAAAAAGACTATTGATATCCACCCTAATGTTTCCTTTAAATAAGGGCTGTCAATTCCAGTGGGCAGTAAAATTAGCTGTCAGAACAATTTGGCTAATTACAGACTGGCATTTAAAGTTGAAAATAGCTTTGCCAGAATGCGCTGGATAGATATGGCCGCTCATAGATTAGTTGGTGTAAGTGGACTTCCTGGACTTAAGGTGGGGCCCTAGGAATCCCAGTCTTACACTGTTTGGGGGGAACCATATATGTTAGGGATGCCAGGTTTCTGTTGGATTGTTCTTTAAACATATCTTGCTATAATTGGGGGGGGGGCATCAGAAATCTCAGTCCATAGCAGAGCAACCACTGGCAGGGTTGGAGAAGGGGCTGTGGAGGCTAATGAGGGAGGCAGGTTTGTTACAGTCAAAAGGGGAAGTAGGGGACAGAAGAGTAGGGGGCTGGTCCAAAGCTTGTTCAAAGCAACAGATTTGCCATTTTGGCTGAAGAGGACAGCTCTGGCATGTATGGAGCAGGCTGATTAGGGATATTCATGTGTGGCTAAGAGGTTGGTGTAGGGAGGGCTACAGGCTCTTTGCCGGGGATGGGCTGCACCTTAATGATGATGGGGGAGAAGATGGATAGAGGGTTGGAGGGTTGCCAGTAAAGGATTACGTGGCAGACGGTTTAGATGAGGTAGTAGACATAGGAAGGGAAAATGAGGCAGCAGATTTGGTTGAGGGAGGGAGGACCACGTCATATGTTCAATATGGCACCAGTATTAAATGCATATTTGCAAATGCAAGAAGTCTGACTGGCAAATAAAATGGGAGAGCTGGAGGTGCTGACGCTGGAGGGAAAATATGATGAGCCAAAAACATGTGGCCAAAACATGGCTTAATGAGTCATATGACTGGGTCAGTGGCTATACTTTGTTTCGGAGGGACAGAGGCAATAGAAAAGGAGGAGGGGTATGTCTGTTTGTTAGGCAGGATTTAAAATATAATATAAAGGACGAAAATGAGCAGGCTAAAGTCTTATGGGTGGAGCTCTTCACTAATTGTAAGAGTCCAGAAAATGCATTGTAGGTGTATGCTAAAAACAGGGGCGGAACTACCAGGGGAGCAGGGGGTGCGAGCGGGCCAGGGCCCGCACCCCCTCAGGGTAGTCCGCGTGCCGCGCATATCCTGGCCAGTTCCGGGTTTACGGAGGGGCCCGCCCCCCTCTTGTTCCGTTTCTGGCTATAAACCCCCTAATGTAAGTAAGGAGGAGGAGGCTATGCTCCCGATGCAAATAGAAAAGGCTGCTAGTTTGGGGAAAGTATTGATAATGGCTGATTTTTAATTACCCAGATATTGACTGAATCAGTTGTACAGGCTGATACTTTAGATAACTTTAAGAAGGGGTTGGATGGTGTTTAGCAAGTGAGGCAATACAGGGTTATGGGAGATAGCTCATAGTACAAGTTGATCCAGGGACTGGTCCGATTGTCATCTTGGGGTCAGAAAGAATGTTTCCCCCTCTTAGGCAAATTGGAGAGGCTTCAAATGTGTATTTTTTGCCTTTCTCTTGATCAGCTATGCAGGTTAAAATAGATTAAAAAGGCTGAACTTTATGAATGTGTGTCTTTTTTAACCTAACTTACTAGGACCCACTCATGTCCCATGATCTCTATTCCTTACCCCCAGCACTCACATGTAGCTCTGGTGTAGGGAGGAATAGGACATACATTTGTAGGTAATGGGGTTCCAGATTTCCTGTATGCCCTTTAATATAAGATATAATGATAAGGAGTGTAATTGTTAGGTTTAACATTAACGACTGGGTCTCCAATCCCATTGATCTTGCATTAACTCGTGACAGGCTCTCATGAGTCATGTCTGACTGCTTAGCTGGTGGGGGAAGTCACCAAAAATCATGTTGCCGTTGGGAAATAATTTTAGAAGTACTAGCTTTTTAAAATGATTTTCGAAGTGTAACATCCCCCTTGCTGGCATACACACAGCTTGACTCATTATATCACTCCTATTCAGGCACAAAATGTGTGTCCAGAGACCTTCCCCTGTGTGCTGGGATTATGTGGTCCAACAGGTTTGTAAAGCTGCCATGTTGTATAGTGAATATTTTCATAAGGTCTTTCTCCCATACAGTGACAGGTGCATGTTTTGTTTTGCTCATGCCTTTCCCTCCTTTGTCTTAGTCACTGTTCCATGTAAGGCAAGCAGCTATTCTGTTGTGTTCCTGAACATTCCTTCTCTATCTGTTATTTATACACAGGTGGCAGCTGCCATATTGTTTTCTTTAGGCATCACAGAATGTGGATCTAGCTTGTGGGAAAGCAGAATTCTTTCTCTGTATATTTACACACATGGGAACCAATCTTTGTCAGTTTCTGTGAAAAGCCTATGGGGTAAATTTATCAAAGAGTGAAGTTCCACCACTAGAGTGAAATTCCGCAGCTCTCAATTCATTTCTATGGGATTTTGAAAGGCATATTTATCAATGGGTGAAAGTGAAAGTTCACCCTTTGATAAATACGCCTATAAAAATCCCATAGAAATGAATGGAGAGTGGCGGAATTTCACTCTAGTGGCGGAACTTCAATATTAACTTCACTCTTTGATAAATATACCCCTATGCATTTTGCAGCACAAGAGTTGCCACCACGTATTAACCCATGTAGACTCTAAAAGAACACACAAACTCCCTGCAGATAATGCTATGTTAACTTTTTGGTAGACACAAAACTATAATCCTCACATGACTTTCAGTGGTGCTAACAGATTAAAAGAGTTAGCGGTGTTTATTAGACGGAGCAGCTTCCTTAAGTGGATCGGGAATCATTCACACCAAAACCCCCAAATCCCTCACTGCCTGCAGCGCCTGTCTGAGATTAACTAAAGAATGGAAAAAACATTTGGGACGACGCAAAGTGTTTTTCATTCAGGTTAAACTGTTCTTTGCAGAATTCTACTTTTATGTATAAAGGAGCAGTGGCACAATAACGAAGGGGACGTACGTCATAAGACCTAATGCTCACCCCCTGCAATATATAATGTGCGCTATAGGTTGCGCTGCAGTTCACTATTTTGGCACATTGGTGGAAAGAGAATATGAAGCACTTCCTGCATGGAGTATAAACTTCTTTTTAGTACTCACTCCCCAGTGACTCCCATCAGAATTGAATATGTAGCTGAGAATGCTGCAATAGTTTGCTCTTGCCTTATAAGCCCTAAGGGTCAGTCCACACAAGCAGATTTGTAAGGATTTAGTCATCTGTCGACTAATCGCCTCTTCTTCTGGGCAACAAACCCCCCCGAACTGCCTTTGCATGTCTTCCCGTCTGCTATAGTTCCGAAGTTGCCTGAAGTTTCCTCGTAACTTCGGGCGACTTCGGAAAACGAAGCGCCACGTGTGCTTTAACAAAAATGTTTAGTTGCTGTTATTGCGGCACAAGGAGGTCACACCAAATACCGAGAGCACGATACACATGTTTTTGCCACACGCAGATGTTATTGGATCATTTTTTCAATAAATACATGACCAAATATAATTAGTTTTATTTATTTTCTAATTTTATTACTTGTTTGAAAATCCGATGATTTAGTTCTCATTCATATAAAAATATAGAAAATGTCAAAGGTCTCTTTCCTGTGTTCAGCAGTTAAGGGAAGTTGTGCAGAATCCACAGCCCATCACTAGAATGTCCAGAGTGACCTACCAGTTATTGTCCTTCTGGGCACATTGCCACCCAGAGTTCACATTGGTTTGGCAGGCTGATTAGCATGTAGCACATGGAGAAGTCAGATTCCTGTTTAAATGAAATCCCGGCTCTAGATAATTGAATGTGTTGATCCCTCGTGCAGGAGACCTGCATTACTGCCATTCCTGGCCAGTGGCCAGCACCGTTCTCGCATGTTCTGCTGCTCATTTACAAATGATTCCAAAAATCTCACAAATGAAAACGGCTTCAAACCCAGCACTTAAAGGGGAAGAATTCCACAGGATAACTGGGATTATATTAGAACACCAGCAAAACTGGACCCATTGCTCTGATGCTGGCCATATATGGGCAGAGTTTTTGGATAAGTAGGTGTTGGACGTACCAAATGTTACCTGTATGGATATGGTCTAGACATCACTGGACTGCCATGTGACTGATTTTGGCAGAGCAACTTGGGGCCCCAAAAGTCACATTGAGTACCCAGATTTAGTACTGATTTCAGGGGGTTATGCAAGGATTCCACCATAACTTTTGTTCCTACATACATCACTTCCTGGCTGAGTCTCTCCCTACTCACTCATAGCTCTGGGCTTAGATTACCGCAGGGTAGGGGGAGAGCTGAGCGAACTGAGCATGCTCAAGCCCTAGCCCTGGATGTTTATGCTGAAAACAGGAAGTCTGATACAGAAGTCCACGTATACACAATAGAAGGAAAGAAAGGCAGTGTTTCTTTTGACAGAGCAACATTACTTTGAGGGTTTACTGGTGTATTTATATAGACCTTTCTGATCAAGCTTACCTCCCAACATAACAAAAGGATCTGGCCACCACAAAAAAAAGCTTCACCACGCCCGTTTTCTGCCCCTAACTGCCGCGTCCATTTTCCAAAATTTGGCAGGTTATGAAAGTTTGAACACAGTTCTGGGAGTTTTAAAACCATTTTTTATGTGTTATTTGAGTATGAAGGTCAAATTGCCCTTTAAGCTGCGAGTCTCGGTTCTCCCAAGAGACTTGCTTATCGTAAATAGTTACAATTGTATCTTTGCTTTTTTTTTTTTTTTAAATTGTTAAAAATGTATGTAAAAAGTCCAGGTGCCGAGTGTTCTGGGCTTTTTGATGAAATGCCTTTTTCTTTTTTAAAAAAAAAATAAGTTTCAGAAACTGTATCTTTTTCTGGCGTCACTTCAGTAAGAAACCCAGGACTGCGGGCTGAGTTGTCAAAATAAAGAAACTGTCCCGCAGAAAAAAACGGGTTATTTGGGAGGTGACCAATAAGGCTTCGCCACAGCCAATCACAGGGAAGCATTTTAACTTAGGGTTCTCTACTTTGTCATCCAGATGATATAAATACTAAGAATATGACTTGTGTGTATTGGTTTAGGTGTTGGGGAGGGACTGGGGAAAGATAGGAAGTTCTTGTTAAGAAGGAACATTTAATTTGTAGCCATTGTAAGTCAGCAGAGTACAGCAAAGCCAGGAGTAGGAGAAAAAATAACAAACACAACGCATCTTGGGAAATAGCTGGCTTGTGGAACCCCCATTCCCTTGCTTGCTTTGAATCAAATATTTGCGGTTTGCCGACATTTCTACGTCTGGATTCTGCACTTTCTGGCAAGAAAAGAGGACATTTATATAACATCCTTTATTTCAGCCTAATTGGCCTTTAGCAAGTGCTTGGGGGGGCTGTCCTGTCATTAAAACCCACGTGTAGCAGCACTTTCTCATTGATTTCTAAGTTAAACTTTTAGCACGCTGCTATTTTGTTCAAAAGAACTCCCTGTAGGACATAGCATATTTCCCAGCCTGCCAACAACTTCTGGCAAATTTCCTGTAAATCAGCAACTTCTTCCCCGTCACCCTGCAAACCTGTACAGTATGTTCCCTGTATTTATTGGGTGCTGTGTGCAAGGTTACACCATAGAGCTGCCCTTTTGGGGTGGTACATCTGCCTTTATGGCTGTCTCTCTAGTAATTACCTGCTTCAGGGCAAGTCCAGAACGCTTGCAGTTTACCCAGCCTGATGGGACATGGCTTGGAGGTATCTGATCTGTGCCACTGTGACAGAATGTTCGGTTATAAATATAGCTAGAATCTTGGCCATAAAGCAGGGCAGGACTGCTGCTTACAATGGCGATCAGATAGGATATGAGTCAATGTGATGGAATGTTCTGTTATAAAGACAACTAGAATCTCAGCCATAAAGCAGGGCAGGACTACTGCTTACAATGGGTATCAGTTTGGATCTGTGCCATTGTGACAGAATGCTCTGTTATAAAGATAGCTAGAGTCTCAGCCATAAAGCAGGGCAAGACTGCTGCTTACAATGGTTATCAGAAAGGCTCTGTGCCACTGTGATATCTTTTTTTGTATGATTGTTTTCCGTTAAAGGGCTTCAGCTTTTGCAGAGGTTCTGCATGTAACATTGATATTGTTTTGACTTGAGACAGTTATGAGCGTGTCACAGGAGCTTACAATCTGAGTACAAACAGTAATAAGTGGATGATTTGACTCACCACACTTCTTTCTGTTTCGTGTTCTGTTTCCCTTTTATGGCCACAAAGCCTCAGGTAGTTGCCTCACATAATGATTTATATCCGGGATGTGTGTGTGTGGTTTTTCTTTTTTCGTTTTTTTTTTTTTTTTTTTATAGAGATATCTGCTAGGGAGTTTCCATAGCAACACAACATTATATATACAGCAGTGGCTACCCAGGCCAAGTGCAGAGAGAGAGAGTCCAGATACTTTGTGTTGCACAAGGAGCCTATAACTTATCCCCTGCAACCTCTGGGCCCCCTGTAACCTGCCACTTATTGGAATAAATACAGTGAAACCTCAAGTTTACATCCCCTCATTTGAAGTTTTCCCTCATTTTACATCAAGCCTGCACCCTTATTTTATTAGTCACCCATGCAGCCTCCATCTTTAGTAATAGCTGAGGCTTACACAAGACACCTCATTCACATCTTGCCCTCAGCTGTTGTCTCTGGCTCTACATATGTATAGATGAAAATTTGGTAGGGATGCACTGAATCCAGGATTCAGTTTGGGATTCAGCCTTTTTCAGCAGGATTATGATTCGGCCGAATCCTTATGCCCGGCCGAACCGAATCCTAATTTGGCATATGCAAAAATTAGGGGCAGGGAGGGAATTTTTGTGACTTTTTGTCACAAAACAAGGAAGTAAAAAATGGTTTCCCCTTTCCTCCCCTAATTTGCATATGCAAATTAGGATTTGGTTCGATATTCGACCAAATCTCTCGCAAAGGATTCGGGGGTTCAGCCAAATCCAAAATAGTGTATTCGGTGCAGCCCTAAAATTTGGGCAGTTTAAGTGTTTTTTATATTTATTTTAAAATGACTGTGATACATCTTTCAGTATACAGCAGCCATATGCAGCTCGATTAACTTCCCAGTATTAACCCTTTGTCCTGTCTTTCTCTCATTAGGTCTATGATCATTGTGACCGGTTCCTTCTTGGATGCCTTTCAGAAGATAGCAGATATGGCTATTAACACAAGAGGTAAGTGCCTTTTTGTCACATGATGCTCATACCTGGCTGGATAGAAATGTTTTTGATAGGCAGGGATCCATAAAGTGATTATCACCTGCCCAAAGACGCTTATTTATCATCAGAAATAGCTGATGATGATCAGTTTCCCTTAGAGAGGGAGCAGTGAAGCAGGAGCAGTGCGAGGTCGACATGAACCCGCGGGTCCCACGGTTATCGGGTCGGCCCGCACATAACTATTGGGCAGCTCTGACGGAGGGATTCCATTGGGCAGACTTGCTCAATGTGAGGGCAGGTTTATTACTGGAAGGCAATAAAGTTGTCCATTTGATCTCCAGGGGGAGGAGGTCAGATAACCAATGTACTGGCTGTCTGTTCTCCCATGATGGGACCTCCGAGTATCCCATATATATTTTGCTGTACACTGTGATTGGGAACTGTCATGGCGCTCATGCTTGCAGTGTACCCAGAATGGCAAGTCTCTGTCACTCAGCACCGTCACATGACTTGCAGCCGAAAAGGTGACTTTATTGTCCTCCATAGGTGTCATTACAAGCCAATGCCTGCTTGTTACTCCCAATGGAGATAGGGGTGGGCGAATTTGACCCGTTCTGCTTTGCCAAAAATTCACAGAAATGCATTTAAGTCTATGGGCGACAATTTTTTTTTTGACACACAAGATTTTTTTCTCCCACTGGAGTCTATGGAGGTCATTTCCACAGCAAAACTCGGCAAAAAAAATCTCTCATCCCTAGAGATAATCGATCCGGGTCGGTGTGCATTTTTGATTTTGACTTTTGATGGAATTGTCAGGGTTGGGGCCCAAGGTCAAGAGACAGAGTTATGAATGACCTCAATCTGCCAGCCTGTCATAGGTGAGTGCCTTCTGTTTAATTAATGCTTGGTGCTTTACTCCATAGGCCACACCTTACCCATAATATATAAGAAGGAACCCTGAGCATCAAAGCATATACAGTAGAACTCCAATTTTATGTCCCTGGCCATGTTTTTCTGGAAATGACGCTGTATTGTTGCAGTCCCGCCCAGGCAACCTATGTTTTTTCTTTCCCATATTGAATGATGTACCAGAATTTATGATGTCTCCTGGCTGCCAATACAAGTCTTGTTTGACTAACTCGGGCCTTTTCCGCTGCTTTGAATAGCGGCACCCATTGCCATGTAATTGTTCCCGTGGGAGCCTTCAGCTGAATTGAAAGTGTGAGACTGTTGCTCGGTCTCCTTGACTCCTGACCAGACAGTTAAATAGAGCCAGGCTGGCACATGCCAGTGTCATGATGATGAATGGCCATGCTACAAGTTCCATGCATGCCTCAGCCTGACCCTTCCGACCCTGAATATCTCCAGCACCTGCTTCAGGTTGCCAGGCTACAGGCCAGTAGAGGGCAGAGCACTGACCCAAACAAGACTTTTTCCGGGAGACATAGTAATACAGTTGGTGCCATGTTATGTTGTTTTTCCCCAGTGTGCAACTAAAATTCCCAACATCCTCCAAAAGGCTGCCTATAGGGCTGGATGGAAATGTCTGTGTGTGCCATGGCAGAGCATATAAGGAGATATTTGGCATGCCAAGTTGGAACGTGTTGGATTAGATATTGGGGGTGAAATGTATGAAAAATCTTTACCGTATCATGGAAGGAGTAGAGGCCTGTAGGGACCTGTCCCACTGCAGATGGCGGAGTTCAGCTCGGGTTTTGTGATACAGGAGGTTGGTATTATTATTTTCTGCATCTGATCTGCCCTGGGCCATCCTGAACCATACAGCTTTTGTAAGCATGGGGAGCAATGTTCATAGAGTTGAAAGCAAATCTGTATAGCTCTGACATCTAACAAGGCCACGTATTCTCCTCCAGGCTGGGGCTGTTCCTGCTGATTTGTACTTACAGGGAAATGCTGGTATTACTCTCTGATAGGGATGCACCGAATGCTCTATTTTGGATTCGGCCTAACCCTCGAATCCTTAAAGGGATACTGTCATGGGGAAAAAAATCTTTTCAAAATGAATCAGTAAATAGCGCTGCTCCAGCAGAATTATACACTGAAATCCATTTCTCAAAAGAGCAAACTGATTTTTTTGTATTCAATTTTGAAATCTGACATGGGGCTAGACATATTGTCAATTTCCCAGCTGCCCCGAGTCATGTGACTTGTGCTCTGATAAACTTCAATCACTCTTTACTGCTGTACTGCATGTTGGAGTGATATCACCCCCTCCCCCATTGCATTGCACCTGAGGAAGGGGTTTTCACCCCGAAAGCTTGTGCACTCAATAAATCTGCATATGAATTAAGGCATTGCCTGGACATTTTGGTGTGCTCCTTCCCACTTCACATATCTGTACAATATTTGGCTCGGAGGCTGCCAGGGATACGGATGCACCCAGCAAGCAAGTAAGTGGTGTGCGGCTAAACACTATTGTTGAATCACCCCCTCCCCCCCCAGTAGCCAAACAAAAGAACAATGGGAAGGTAACCAGGTAGCAGCTCCCTAACACAAGATAACAGCTGCCTGATAGATCTAAGAACAGCTCTCCTAAAGTGCAGGCACAAGTCACATGACCAGGGGCAGCTGGGAAATTGACAAAATGTCTAGCCCCATGTCAGATTTCAAAATTGAATATAAAAAATCTGTTTGCTCTTTTGAGAAATGGATTTAGGTGCAGAATTCTGCTGGAGTATCACTATTAACTGATGCGTTTTGAAAAAAACATGCTTTCCGATGACAGGATCCCTTTAATGAAAGATTCGACTAAATCCGAATTTCCATATGCAAATTAGTTGTGGGAAGGGGAAAACATTTTTTTGTTACTCGATTTCCCTCCCCGCCCCTAATTTGCAAATGCTGATTCGGTTCAGCCTGGCAGAAGGATTCGGCCGAATCCTGCTGAAAAAGGCAGAATCCTGGATTCGGTGCATCCCTACTCTCTGATTTCTTTCTGTAAAGGTTATGAGCAAACTTAGTGGCTGTTTCTGCTGAATAGTGCTTAGTACAGGGAAATACCCACACTGACATAGTGTTACAAAAACTGTAAGCTCCTATGAGCAGGACATGTGTAACAGAAGCACAATGCAAAGGCTCCCCCTGGTTACTGCCGGCTGTTTGTACATTTACTAGACTCAACCAGGGAATCCTATGAATAACATTGACTCCCCACTGCAGGCTCCATAACCCAGTTCATATGACCCAAGCCCAATGCTACTGGTTCCTCTGTATGGGGAGGGGGGGGGGGTTGTTTTTTGTGTTCCAATGCAAAACAGAAATTGCCCTGGGCAGTCCCCCATGTGACATTCATGTGATCACATGTCTTGGCAGCTCTCTCAGCAGGGCTGATCAAAGTCAGCTGGCTGGGGGAATTAACCCTTTCCCTGCCAAAGCAGCCAGCAGAAACCTATAGCCCAGGCCAAATGTGGGCAATGTGGGACCCATTAACCTTGGAAACCGCATAATCTTGCTTGTCTGTCTGCAGTTTATGGGTATTTGTAGAAGCCATATTGAGGAAGCCTTTGCTTGTTGTACTGTATGTTAAAGGGGAAATTATATATATATATATATATATATATATATATATATATATATATATATATATATATATATATATATATATATATCCGAACCGTCAGTCTCCTGCTTTTTAATAAAGCAGCTTTTTCAGAAGTCCTGAGAGTGCGGATTTGGAATATATATATATATATATATATATATATATATATATATATATATATATGCACCGAATCCAGGATTTGGTTCGGGATTCGGCCAGGATTTGTCCTTTTTCAGCAGGATTCAGGCGAATCCTTCTGCCCGGCTAAACTGAATCCTAATTTTCACATGAAAATTAAGGGTGAGGGGGGAAATCGCATGACTTTTTGACACAAAACAAGGAAGTAAAAAATGTTTACCCCTTCCATATGCAAATTAGGATTCGGTTCGGTATTCGGCCAAATCTTTTCCGAAGGATTCTGGGTTCAGCCGAATCCGAAATAGTGGATTCGGTGCATCCCTAAAATAGAAGTTACAGACTGACTTCTCGGCCTGGTCCCAGGCCTTTCTCAAAGTAACAATTCAATATTGAAAATGCATTTTATACACATGATAAGGCGGGAAAACAACAGTCTGATTCATGTGACGTAATTGTCAGCATTTAGCGACTGCCAATCTTATCCCATTATAGGGAACCAAAAAGGCTACTTTTAAATAACAGTTTAAAACAAAGTTAAAAACAAACCACAGTGTTGCAATGTTACTTGTTGAAATTATTATAATAAAATTGTAACAATCAAAGTGTTGCTACTGTGTATAATACACGAGGATCTAATAAGACATGGACAATGTGTTCTATCACTGGGCCATATTATACCTTAACTCCATAAAACGTATATTTTTCATATATCATTATAATAAATTATGTAAATGTCCCTCTCACTGACTCTATATAACAGTAGTTTAATGAACTCACATGTTGGTTAGCTCACACTACATAGAAGCACACCCATCTATATACCTCAGAACTTTTAAAATATGCACAGGTGATTACCCTAGTCTCTACGCCCACCTACTATTTTGAAACCCAATAGAATGTGTCATAAATATAAATAATACATAATAAAAGGTTATATGTTCTGATGTGTATCCAAGTCACTACGTGTCCTAAAAGGAATCAAACCTGTTAATACATATATCTAAATAAATAAATTCAAATTCCCCACGTATAACTTCAAAGTAAACTACCCATACAGTACATTATGTATCACACCGATCTCAAAAAGGGCTTCATTTACCCTTGATTGTGTAAATGCTATTTGGTTTAAATAAACACTAAAGTGCTACCCAGCAAATGACAAATGCACAAATAGAAAAAATTTGAAAAATATATAAAAAAAAAATAAAGTGTAAAAGCAAAAAATGGGGAAGACAAAAGTAAAAAAAATCGATTGCATAACACACACACACGAGACTGGCAGCTTCAGACAGGCCACATATAATTTTTGCTAGGCAGCTGAGGAACATTTGTTTGGTGATGGAGGAGAAGGGTTCATGTTTCAGCATTAGGAATTGGTAGATATTTTGCCAGTCAATGGAGGGAACATATTTGCCCTATTGCTCATGATGTATCAGCCGCAGGCTCTACCAAAAGGAAATACCTGTATTTTTTTTTTTAATATTCCTTACATATGAAAATGGTTTGTGTTTCCAGTGGGAGGGAAATAAGCAGCCAACGGGTACAGCAAGATCCCCATTTTATATTTAACTGACTGTATTAGTCAGATGAGAATTTCCATCCTAATTTGGATATATATTTTTTAAGCACTGTAGCCGTAGTCTGTTCTCTTTCTGTGCCCTTTAAAGGGGACTTGTCACCTTAACAAATTATTCCAAATCCTATTTTATGACATTAGTCAAGCAAAATAAACTTCACATTATGGGGCTGATTTACTAAGGTTCTGATGGTAAATTCAAATTTGAGAAAAAAAAATATTTTTTTGGTCAAAACTCCAAAATTCGCAAAATTTTAAACCACCAACTCGAATTTGAATGTGAGATTTATGACACCTCGACCCTGGAAACCGTTCTAATTCGACTACTCGCGACTATTCCTCCATTGGATGAAAATTCAATTTGAAATTTCGGTTTGGGACTATAATATTGAATTTTAGACATTCACATTTTTTCATAAATAACATACCATTTGAATTGTGAATAAAATCTAATTTATCAGAGTTTAAAAAAATTTACATTATTCTAAAATCGACCATTGATAAATATCCCCCTATAGGTGATTTAAATCTTTTAGTCTTGGAATTGACAATCACAGTAAGCAGGCAGGCACCATTATGTGGGCACTGTTATTAAGGCAAGCTTTACATTATGCCACAATTTTGTTTATGCACCAGAATGTGGCACCTGATGCCCATGCACTGCATAATGCAATGCAATTAGATGGTGAGGGGGATGTTGGGAGGGCACTGACATCTAGAAGGGGCAGAATGGAAAGTGAAATGAATTGTCTGCCCCATCTCTATGCCTAAGGCAATATATGATTGACTGCTGAGTTGGGATTGTTGAATTATTTTGCCTTGTTTCACGGCAAAAATGTCGCCCATAGACTTGTATGGCCTTGTGTGTCAAAAAAAAAAAAAAAGACGCGCGTCAAAAATTTGCCCATAGACTTTAATGGGCGTCGGCGAAATTTTGCCGAAACGAAATGGGTACAATTTCACCCATCCCTACTGCTGAGGGATTTAAACAAGTCCTGGATGTTTTCATAAAAAAAAAAAAAGTTGGGTTTTGTGGGTTCATGTTTTTTTTTTTAAAGGTAAGTTTTATTTCCTTTTGAACACAAACATACAGACACACAGTACAAACAGTTGAGCAAACTGACACAAGGAAGGTACATAGTAGAAGTAGAAAACCAAAGTTGACTCTATGCATAATAGGGAGGTAGTACTCCTAGAAAGAGATGTAAAATAGTTACAACACAATGGCTAAGGCCTTCGCCTGGCAGGCCAGGGCTAGGGAGTGGGTTCATGTTTAATTTGAAATACTTTTATAATACAGGTATGGGATCCATTATCCAGAAACCCGATATCCAGAAAGTTCCCAATTACAGAATAAACATCTCCCATAGACTCCATTATAATCAAATAATCCAAATTGTTTAAAATGATTTCCTTTTTCTGTGTAATAATAAAACAGTAGCTTGTACTTGACCCAAACTAAGATTATTAATCCTTATTGGAAGCAGAACCAGCCTATTGGGTTTATTTCATGTTTACATGTTTTCCTAGTAAACAAGTTATGATGATCCAAATTATGGAAAGATCTGTTATCCGGAAAACCCCAGGTCCCGAGCATTCTGGACAACAAGTCCCATGCCTGTATAGCCTTTTATCTCTGAATATCTATCTTTATCTTTAATTAGATGTCTTTTGCTTCATTATTTAAGAAGTCACAAGAAGAAACATCAGTGTGCAGAATATAAACACAGATACTGCTTTGGGTAGCAGTTAAAGTTACAAACAACTTTGAAAAAAAAACAATGAATAGTATATATAGTTTTTCTGTCCTTATGTAGATATCAGTTGGGTGGCGTTCCCCTTTATTATGGGAGGCAAAGCTAAATATAGCCTGCCTGGAAGAGCCGCGCCCAAATTATAATCTGTACCCACCACAAAAATGATGCTTGGTTAAATGTCTGGGAGTGTGGTTTACTTAGTATATCTATCGTATAGCTCTAGATTACAACTTTATGCATGTTTTAATGCAACAGCAGGGCGGGTCTGGGTCCAGGTTTCAAAAATTGATTCTGTGAAGGACTCACAATATATGAAGATTATGAGCATATTCCATATAGGGATGCACCAAATCCACTGTTTTGGATTCGGCCAAACCCCTGAATAATTTGCGAAAGATTCGGCCGAATACGGAACCAAATCCTAATTTGCATATGCAAAGTAGGGGTGGGAAGAGGAAAACATTTTTTACTTCCTTGTTTTGTGATGAAAAGTCACGTGATTTCCCTCCCTGCCCCTAATTTGGATTCGGTTCAGCTGGGCAGAAGGATTCGGTCAAATCCAAAGCCTGCTGAAAATGGTCTGAATCCCGAACTGAATAGTGGATTCCGTTCATCCCTAATTCCATAGCTAAATGGACATTTTGGGCAGGAGTGCTTTAGGCCCCAGACACACGTGCAGATTTACCAAGCGTTTTCGGCACGGTTCGCGGTGCAGGTTTTCTTTAAAAAAATAATAATAATATTAATCCGATACGCTAGCAGTTTAAGCTTAGGCAATGGCACAATAACACTAACGTATACGAGGCGGTCAGTGCCATAGTGCGTACCACGCCAAAAAACTATTGGTAAATACGCATGTGTGTTTGGGGCCTCACCATGCTGTATTCCTAGCCCTTCTTTATTCATCCAATAACAGCAGGCACTTGAAACAATCCCTGACATTTTATTGGTT
The DNA here is from genome assembly GCA_038501925.1 of Xenopus petersii. Classification (NCBI taxonomy): domain Eukaryota; kingdom Metazoa; phylum Chordata; class Amphibia; order Anura; family Pipidae; genus Xenopus; species Xenopus petersii. The sequence goes on from CM076689.1 coordinate 83,130,872, forward strand.
CATTATAGATTCCAATTAATTGTTCCATTTCCTTTCCATCCTAGGGGCAACCAAAGAAATTGGATCAGCGCTCACAAGGATGTGTATGAGGCACCGAAACATAGAGTCCAGACTGAAGCATCTGACTGTGTAAGTTTACAGGGATTGATTAAATTCTTATGCTAGTCCCTCAATGACACCAGTTATGTTTACTGCTTTATATGTGTTTGTCTGTATGTGTCACAACAGCAGTCCTGCCCTGCTTTATGGCTAAGATCCAAGCTATCTTTATAACAGGGCATTCTGTCACAGTGGCACAGATCCTATCTGATACCCATAGTAAGCAGCAGTCCTGCCCTGCTTTATGGCTGAGATTCTAGCTATCTTTATAACAGAGCATTCTGTCACAGTGGCACAGATCCTATCTGATACCCATAGTAAGCAGCAGTCCTGCCCTGCTTTATGGCTGAGATTCTAGCTATCTTTATAACAAAACATTCCGTCACAGTGGCACAGATCTGATACCCATTGTAAGCAGCTGTTACGGGCCCTTTAACAGTCTGTATCAGTGGTTATGTCTCACCCTGTAAGTATGCTCTGGCTCAGACCCTCAGGATCGAGCTGACTGTAAGCACTCGGCAAATTAAATGTGAGCTTCTAAATGTGAATTTCTCATTGTCAGGAAATTCCATATATATGTGTATAGAGTATATGGTATATGTTATGCACATTCAGACACACACCCACACACACTATTTGGACATCATATGGAGAGCTCATGAATTTTATATTTTGGGTTTATCTGGCAAATCTGAGATTTTATCCGTGTGTGGATGAGGCCATGCATCTCAGGCTAATGTTCCACAGGGGCCTATTTATTGGTTCCAGATGTGGGATACCCCTGGGTATTCTGGTCTGTCAAATGTCCAACTGGCTACTTTTAACTCACATTGCTGCAGCCACTGACTTGCAGAGTACCCATACCATCTCTAGTGACATACACATTTGCCCAGTTTGGGCATTCTAACTGTACTGCTTCCATAGCTTGACACCCTATGGAGCAGCTTGAGCAGGACACTTGACCTTGTTGCATTAAAACACATTAATGGCAATGGAATATCCAACGGATTAGGCCTTTGATTGGATTCAGGCAGTGAAATACTTTACCCCTTCTTTCCCTGTATAGAATGTGTGAAAGTTTCATGTGCTTTGATTGTAAAGGATTGCAGTAAAGGTAGTGTGTGGGAATTGGCCATGTGTAGCAGTGCATTATCTGGCATCTGCTGCCTAAGGCTGGCTGTGCCCAGGCAGGTCTGTGGGTATGTGCCAACCTTTAAAGATCCTGCTGCTACATGCCACTACCTAAAGGATCTCCGAAGTATAACAGAATCCCTTGGTGGGACCCAATAGGTTCTAATTCTCGTATCTCTCTGGCCTTGTGCCCTGTGTCCTGGACTGAGAACAAGTGTGTCTGTATGTACGTGTCCAGGGCAGGGTCCAAAAGCCTTGAGTGCTGATCCGGCAAGCCTTGTTCTGAACAGGTAACTAACCTAGGGAGAGAAAATATGGCTTGGAAAACTCATTTGCACTATGGAGTGTCTCAGTGTAACTCACATCCTCTAACTTCCTGAGATTCAGAGATAATTAAGACCCCTTCATAAAAACTGCAAAATGTGGGGATGACACAGATCTGATTCCCACTGCTCTGTTATCTCAGCCGTAAAGCAGGACAGGACTGTTGCTTACAATGGGCATCAGATAGGATCTGTGCCACTGTGACAGAATGTTCTGTTATAAAGATAGCTAGAATCTCAGCCATAAAGCAGGACAGGACTGCTGCATAAATGGGTATCAGATAGGATCTGTGCCACTGTGACAGAATGTTCTGTTATAAAGATAGCTAGAATCTCAGCCATAAAGCAGGACAGGACTGCTGCATAAATGGGTATCAGATAGGATCTGTGCTACTAAGACAGAATGCTCTGTTATAAAGATAGCTAAAATCTCAGCCATAAAGCAGGACAGGACTGCTGCTTACAAATGGTATCAGATAGGATCTGTGTCACTATGACAGAATGCTCTGTTATAAAGATAGCTAGAATCTCAGCCATAAAGCAGGGCAGGACTGCTGCTTACAATAGGGATCAGAGCTTTCTGTCACATTGTCACAGATCATATCTGATACCCATTGTAAGCAGCAGTTTCTAGCTATCTTTATCACACAGCAGTCAGTCGCCAGCACAGATGATGTGCCTTTGACAAGATAAAATAGCAGATTGATGGCGATAAGAAAGGTAAGGGCAAAGGTAACAACTGACTGTAGGTGGTGCTTAGCGTGTGCTGCCATGCTTCTTGTGTAGTTATTGGATCACTTGGGAACAGAACACAACACTGCTTATGTCTTATTTAGGGATGCACCGAATCCACTTTTTTGGATTCGGCCGAACCCCCGAATACCGAACCAAATCCTGATTTGCATAGCCAATTAGGGGTGGGAAGGGGAAAACATTTTTTACTTCCTTTTTTTTTTTTTTTTTTACGTGATTTACCTCCGATTCCCTAATTTGCATATGCAAATTAGGATTTGGTTCGGCCCGGCAGAACGATTTGGCCGAATCCTGCTGAAAAAGGCAGAATCCTGGATTCGGTGCATCCCTAATCTTGTTCACAAGACTGCAGGGAACAGTGTTATTTAAGTTAGCATTAAAACTCAGATACATACTGACCCCACCAGGCCCACCTTACACGTTTCGCAGCCTCTGGCGCTTAGTCATAGGTGCCGGAGGGTGCGAAACGTGTAAGGTGGGCCTGGTGGGGTCAGTATGTATCTTAGTTTTAACGCTAACTTAAATAACACTGTTCCCTGCAGCCTTGTGAACAAGATTAGGGATGCACCGAATCTAAGATTCTGCCTTTTTCAGCAGGATTCGGCCAAATCGTTCTGCCGGGCCGAACCAAATCCTAATTCAAATTAGGGAATCGGAGGTAAAAAAAATTTATATTTTTTTTACTGAAAAAAGCCTCGGGGCAGTTATCTTTTTTTTTTTTGGAATCTTTTGCATATGATTGCCTGTGAACTGGGGCGAGTCCCTTAGCCTTAACTAAGGTGGAAATAAGATGTGGACTCCCAATTGATGAATATTGCAGGGAACAGTGCACACGTTATTAGCAAAACAGGTCAGTGCTTCTTCCTCTGCCTAAACAGACGCCCCTGAGTAGGCAGAACTTTAACCCAAAATCTCCAATAAGCCATTCATTGTCCTTGTAGCCTTGTGAATACGGTGCCCCTTGCACTCATGTAAAGATGTGTAAAGAAGCATTGCGTTCAAATTCTTCTATTATACCCAGTGACTTCTTGTCACGCACAGAATATCCCGTCACTGTTCGTTTGCGTATTGATGGGTGGGAGCTGCCATTGTGAGCTATAGTTTGTTTACTTCTCCATACAAATGTGTTCTTTATGCCGAGAAGCTAAAAAATTGCTTGCCAAGCTAAGCTGAGGCACATACATATACTATTGTAAATGGCCAATATGATAGACCGAGGAACAAGGCTGCCGCCAGGCAAGCGGTATGACAGTTCTGTAGAGATGATTTCCAAACAAGATGCGAGTAAGTATAAACAGATGTACAGCACATTCCTCTTCTGTTGGGATAATTATACATGCATGTTCAGTGATGTGCTGGCCCGCTTATTCCTCCTAACCGCTCTCTTGTGGGCTGGAAACCCTGCCAGGTATATGGGCTTATGCTATTTCTGGTAATATTGTACTCTGTCCTTAAAGGAGAAGTAAAGCCTAACTAAAGAAGTAGCTAGAAATGTTGTACATTATGTTTTGGGCTTTTGTGCCAGCCCAAGGCAACCACAGTCCTTTAGCAGTAAAGATCTGTGTCTCCAAAGATGCCCCAGTAGCTCCTCATCTTCTTTTCTGCTAATTCACTGCACATGCTCTGTGCTGCTGTCACTTACTGAACTTAGGGACCCACTCACAATATACAGTGTACACAGAATAGAAATGTCACAATATAAGGATGATTAGTAATTAATACAGATAATTACTACATGGCAGCACAGAAACCAGTGCGATTAGCATCAGAATTTAATAATCAGCCCTGAAGCATCAGCTTATATTACAGGTCAACCTCATTTTCTGCTTTATAAGTACTGACGACCCCTAAGCTTAGCTTCTCAACAGCTGCTCACAGCCCACTGAGCACTTTCCAAGATGGTGACCCCCTGTGACAAGTTTGAAGTCCTGGATCATTGCTGCTATTGACAAGCTGAAACTTTAGGCTTGTGCAATAAATTCAGTATATAAAATATACCGTTGTCAGAAGTATCGACCGAACAATCATTCTGTGCCATCTTCTGACCTGCCGCTAACCATTCAGATCACATAAAGTAGTAAAAGAGCAGATCAGCCAATGTTCTGCCCCTGACAGCAATCGTAGGAAAGTTATGTCTGACAACTTTTAGTGACAAGCTCCCTTTTATATTGTCAGATCGGCAATACATGCAGCGATATTATAGTTAGCCAACAGAAATCTTTTAACCTGTCTGATCGACCAAACGACTGACCTCCATGGTATGAGAAATGTTGGGACTCTCCACACACTGTCCGAAAATCATACAAAGCTTCCTTCTATCTGCACGTCTGTGGCCACCTTTACTCTTGATCAATAGTGGCATGTATATGGAGGGTTAAAGGTCAGTAAGGCATACATGAGGATGACTGTGATGTTTCAGGAAAGCAGCACTTGCCCTTTAAACATGTTCAATTGTAGGCATTTCCTTCCCCCATATAAAGCCCAGCACAGGCTTACATGTCCTTATCTAAGGAGCCGTGGCCCCAAGATGGTCTCTTCTGGATAACCATCACTGAAACAGATCTCCATAAAAACAGGAAAGCAGAGGCCGGCATCAGAATGCACAGGGCAGGCAGCTATATTTAGTCGAGAGTCGCATCGTGAGCCAACAATGAAGTCTTTGGGTTGTGCAACCACATGAAACACTTGCAGTTCAGTGCAGGTCCCGCAGCCATTGTTATGGGTCTGTGGCTTCAAGCACAGCGTAACCACTTCACTGCCATGGGGAACCCTTTTAACATCTCACAGGCGGTATTTATAGCCAGTCTCTCTCGCATTCAATATAGGAACTGATCCAGTATTAGCTCAGCCCCTGTAACGATGCAGAACTCATATTGTATGTGATTGGTTGTCTGGCCCCTCACATATATTAGGGTCTGTTCCATTTAGGGATGCACTGAATCCAGGATTCGGTTCGGGATTCGGCCAGGATTCTGACTTTTTCAGCAGGATTCGGCCGATTCCTTCTTCCCGGCCGACCTGAATCCGAATCCTGATTTGCATAGGGCAGGGAGGGAAATTGTGTGCATTTTTGTCGCAAAAAAAGGACGTCTAAGATGTTTTTCCCTTCCCACCCCTAATTTGCATATGGATTATGCATAGGATTCGGATTGGTATTCAGCCGAATTTTTCACGAAGGATTCAGGATTTCGGCTGAATCCAAAATAGTGGATTCGGTGCATCCCTGGTTCCATTCATACAAATAGATGTGGGGCAGGGATGACCTGGCAGCTGCCTCGTTGGTATGTCGGAACAAGACCTGGATATCCACCCTTGAGTCTAGCGTGCAAACACAGATTCCATTTAGCCAGGGATCCCTGACACAGTGCTTGTACCCAAATCAGGTGGAGCTGTAGATGAATGGACTGAATAGACTCCCCATTCACATGACTGGCTTTAAAGGAGAACTAAAGCCTAACTACAGTAGTAGTTTAGAAATGTTATACATTATGTTTTGAGCTTCTGTACAAGCCCAAGGCAACCACAACCCTTTAGCAGGGAAGATCTGTGTCTCCAAAGATGCCCCAGTAGCTCCCCATTTTCTATTCTGCTGATTCACTGCACATGCTCTGTGCTGCTGTCACTTACTGAGCTTAGGGACCCACTCACAATATTCAGTACACATTGAATAGAAATGTCACAATATAAGGCTAATTAGTAATTAATACATGGCAGCACAGAAACCAGTGCAACTAGGATGAGAATTTAATAATCAGTCCTGTAGCATCAGCTTATATTACAGACCAACCTCATTTTCTGCTTGATAATAAGTGACGACCCCTAAGCTTAGCTACTCAACAGCTGCTCAGAGCCCACTGAGTATGTGAGTGTCACAGACACATTCCAAGATGGTGACCCCTGTGACAAGTTTTTAAGTCCTGGATCATTGCTGCTATTGACAAGCTGAAACTTTAGGCTGGTGCAATCAGTTTAGTACTATATACAATATGGCATTTTAAACCATATACATTTTTAGGGGTTAGTTCTCCTTTAATAACCATTTGTCTATTGAGGCGATGACCAGCTACCTTTATATACACACATTGAGTATAACTTCAAGAGAAGAGCACTGTATATGTGTGACCACTAGGAGTGCTATCACGATAGTGATGTCCAAGAGGGCTAGTGGGCCTAGAGAAGACTAGTGCAGGGAGCACAGGCTATCCATAGCCCGACCAAACCGACCTGAGCCAGAAATATTTGCCCAACTTGTTCACCTCTTTAAACTGTGACCTTGTACCCTTTCAAGCACCTTGGCTGCTTAATTCACTGTTTCATATCAGTGATCAGACATACAGTTCAATGAGCCTCCAGGCCAGTTCTGCGGGGCCTTTATTAAGTGATGAGGTTCCACACATGGTGTTGCCGTTAACTGCTAATGAATTCAATGCGCTGCAGCTCCATTACCCTAAACTCTGGTCTTTTTGCAGAGCATTGACAGACAGCTTGATTAACCCTTTGGAAGGCAAGATTGAGGAGTGGAAGAAGGTAGCCAACCAGCTTGATAAAGACCATGCCAAAGGTAAGGACGGGAAACTCTGCAATACCCTAAACCGCGGCCAATGGCTTATTCCACAGCCTAGCCCTGCTCAGTGGGACCTTGTGCTCTTCAATCAGTAGTAGATTGAGTTGACTGAGCTGTTTGCTCTGTTCTATAAACCCATGCAGAGGGCAAAAGGGCAGCAAGATTATTCCTGAGGTATATCTCTGCTTTCAACAGAATTCTATAGGATGGGTATGAGCTGCCATACTGTTCCCCTGACACGATGTAATATATAAGCACATCCCTGCTCTGTATATTTGCTGCCATATTGTTTCCCCTCACACAGGACAGTGTACGGAAGACTATCCCCTTGGTGTATAAGTCGGTTTCCTAGATTTATTTTGGTGTCTGTTCTCTTTAAGATGAGGGGGGAGCCCTGTGGAATCCATTATGTTATAATTGATAGTTGAGTGAGGGTAATGAGGGGGCTGAATGCTGACAGTGCATCCCGCAAGCACGATCCCCCACGCTTCAGCTCCAATGGCAGGGCCAGCCCAATTCATTTACTCTGTGCTTGGAAATCTAGGCCTGAATATTTATAAAATATAATATATATGCTCACGCTTCTGTGTCTGCTTGCAGAGTACAAAAAGGCTCGTGCTAACATCAAGAAGAAATCCTCTGACACCATCAAGCTACAGAAGAAGGTGAAAAAAGGTATGGTCCCTACAGTATTGAGAGTATTGCTTATTGTGTGCATTTGTTCTCTGCATGTTTTTTATATGTATGTATGTATGCATGCTAGCCGCCATATTGTTTCCTGTGCGGTGGGCCAGCTATCCTCTATTTCACGTTTGTGGGGCCACATGGTAAATAATAAAGAACAATAAGTAAGGCTTAAGTTCTCCTTTAAAGGACCTTCTCCTACCTGCAGTCTGCCATGAAGGTTCCCAGGCCAGCAGAAGCCATTGTTTCTATCCATCTCAGTGGATAGGAGCTCAGGCCTGGTTCGGAGAGTATTCCTGGGAGTTAGACCCCAGAATTAAACTTCCTGCTATGAAGATGAATTCATCTGTTTTTTGGGGGGAAGGAAGGGGTGGAGTGAATTGCAGGAAACCCACTCTTCTCTATGCAGTTGTAAGGTTAACCTGACACCCCCACCTCGTCTCTCGTATACAGGGAAACTAGACCCTATATACAGATGTGCCTAACACTGAGGGTAAATGTTTCTGTTTTTCCCTATATTCCTTTACATATGAGAGGGAAATGCCATATTGCTTGCCTCCATGACAAAAGCCTTAAAATTATCAATAGACTTCAGCCACACCATTTATAAACCGCATACACTAAGGTAGAGCTGGCCATATATGGACTGATATTAGCCTGGCAATGCCCATGCACAGAGGCAGCTCAATGGCCTGCCCAACCTCTATCTGCCTAAAAATCACCACTTCTGTGGACTAATATAATATTGATATTTTCAGGACTGCGTCCAGGCATTCTTTTCCCTATTTTTTCGTGGCAGGGGGTAGGGTAGTGTTCAAGCCAGCAGCTGGTTGGATAGTCCAGGGGTTTCCCTGGGCTTTTCTCTCTAGTGGAGATGGATTTGTGGAACGTGCTGGCAGTGATGCCTGGGGCTGAGCTCATGGCTTCCTATGCTGAATGAGGCTTTTGTCAATGCCCTGGATTTTCCTTGCCATTCCCGTGCCTCCTGCCAACTAGTACAAGGGTGGGCTTCAGTACTTGCATAAAGATTTATGTGTTTCCCATTTCAATAAAGGGGTGGTTAGAGGGGGAGAAACCATCTGACAGAATTCCCCTGTTTGTGTCTGAAAGCAAATCCCTGTAAACACAGCTACCTTGGCTGTCTTTCTCTGCCCATGAATGTACGGCCTGTTATCCTCCAGGGCTGCTCCAGCCAACCAGTAGCCACTTCCTGTCCAGTCCTCCTTCCCAACAGTGCAGCCAGGCGAGCCCTTCAGTGCTCAATGAGATCAATACCAGACACTTTCCCTCCCTCCTGACTCACGTCTTCCCTAAATACATCCATTCCCCCAGCATTCTGGGGCTATATACAGTCGCTCATGCATCTCCATGTAAAGCATCCTTCCACAATTATATCTTTCTTGATAAAGGAGCAGAACTGTGTCTTCCATTAGTCTAATCGGCATCACGCTGCTTTGTGCTATTTTGGAGGATTTAATAGAGAATATACTGTTAGGGCAGAGACACACTCTCAGATTCAGGGAGATTTTGTTTCCCGAAGATAAATCTCCTCTTCTTCGGGGCGACTATACTCCCCGAACTGCCTCCCGCCTGCTAGAATCTAAATCGGCGGTGGGATGGCACTCGGATCGCTTCGTTTTCCGAAGTCGCCCCAACGTTTCCTCGTCAGGCAAATTAAGGCGACTTCGGAAAACAAAGCGCACTGGTTGCCATCCCGGTGGTGATTTACATTCTAGTCGACGTGAAGCAGCTCAGAGAGATTAGTCGCCCCGATGAAGAACAGATTTGTCGCTCAGCGACTAATCTCCCCGAATCTGAGCATGTGTCTCTGCCCTTATTAGTAAGGCTAAGCTGCTATCTGAGGCATTAGACTGACCCAAGTGGAGAGGGTTCTTATCCACAAATGTTTGGCATCTAGTCCATGTTTCACAGTAAAGGAGCGCTCACTTCCTCATATCAGAACCCAGCCCGGAACTGTCACATTTCCTAGGGTAGCATTGTGTATGAGTCGCTTCCTTTCACGCCATGGCCAAGATAAACCCCAAAATTAGTCACCAGGAAGCAGCCGATGTGCCAAAGCCAAATTGCTTTATATCTTTATCAATAATCTGCTTTTCTGCCGCAATGGAAATAAAGGCAGTTGCACAAGAACTTTGCCAATGAGCAATTCCAATCATGGCCAACTCCCAGGCTTTCTCTAGTTTTTACCCTGTGCCTGGTCTCTTCATATTTGGCTTTATACAGTATTTGGGAGCTGCCATGCTGATTGCCTCAAAGACATGGTCAGAAGAAGACTGCAGTCTATAAAGAATGCTTCAGCAAAATCAGCTAACGTGGCAGCTCCCACTCTTGTGTGGGGTATAATGTTGCATGGGCACAGTATTCATAGTAATATGTTACAGGGGTCTTCCTGGCATTCTAAGGGTGTGATATTAATGGGGGCTGCAAGTTGTTAAAGGAACATTTCAGTGTAAAAATAAAAACTGGGTAAATAGATGTTTTTGAAAAATGTTTTTCGAATATAGTTAGTTAGCCAAAAATGGAATGTATAAAGGCTGGAATGACTGGATGGCGAACAGAACAGAACACTACTTCCTGCTTTTCAGCTCTCTAACTCTGAGTTAGTCAGCGACTTTAAAGGGGGCCACATGGGACATAACTGTTCAGTGAGTTTGCAATTGACCCTCAGCATTCAGTTCAGATTCAAAAGCAACAGATATGACCCATGTGACCCCCCTTAAGTCTCTGATTGGTTACTGCCTGGTAACCAATAAGTGGAAACCAAGAGAGCTGCAAAGCAGTAAGTAGTGGCTATTATGTTACACATCCAGTCACTACAGCCTTTATACATTACATTTTTGGCCTAACTAACTATATTAGAAACATGTTTTATTTTGCACAGCCTATTTATTTACCCAGTTTTTATATTGAACAATTCCTTTAAGCATTGGACCTTGAGGTGCCCTGCGGCTGACAGAGTCTGACCCATTCCCTTGTGTGCAGGTAAAGACGATGCCCGGGTGCAGCTGGACAGTGCCCTTCAGGATGTCAGTGACAAGTATGTGCTTCTGGAGGAGACGGAGAAGAAGGCAGTGTACAGGGCACTTGTGGAGGAGCGGGGTCGATTCTGTATGTTTGTGTCCTTCCTCAAACCTGTTCTGGTATGTTATTAACCTACATCCTGGTAACGCTGCCATACTGCAGCCATATTCTCATCAGTGTCTTGCTGAATTGTGCTTAGACAGGCATGGAACCTGTTATCTGGAATGCTCAGGACCTGGGGCTTTCCAGATAACGGACCTTTCTGTAATTTGGAACTTCACACCTTAAGTCTACTAGAAAATCATGTAAACATTAAATTAACCCAATAAGTTGGTTTTGCTTCCAATAAGGATTAATTATATCTTAGTTTGGATCAAGTACAAGCTACTGTTTTATTATTACAGAGAAAAAGGAAATCGTTTTTAAAAATTTGGATTATTTGTTTATAATGAAGTCTATGGGTTTTTCTTAACCCACACATTGGTAGAAAGTACCTGTACTGCCATAGTTTTATTATAGCATCTCTCTATACAGGGTATGAACAAACTTAAGGGCCTGTTCCTGCTGAATTGTGCTTTGTACAGGGAAATATCTGTGCTGGAATACATTTTTTATATGTGGGTGTCAGATGTACAACAGTCCATTCCAGCTCAGCATGTGTTTTCTTGTTGGTATTCCTAAGCTCTTCAGCCAATCGGCACAAGGGAGGCGCCGATTGAATCTCCTTGCTAACAAGCTCACAAACATGGCACCTGAGGGAGCTAGCACACGGACAGATTCAGGGAGATTTAATCGCCTGGCGACTAATCCGCTCTTTTGCAGGGAGACAATCTCCCCAAACTGCCTTCCCTGTGCCTGCCGCCTGCTATAATGCCAAAACGCCAGCGACAATACAAGGAAACTTCGGGCGACTTCGGAAATCTAAGCCCCGCGAGTGCATTGGAGCTCGCGTTTTGTCATTATAGCAGGCGGCAGGGAAGGCAGTTCATGGAGATTGTTGCCCTGCAGAAGAGCCGATTAGTTGCCAGGCGACTAAATCTCCCCAAATCTGCCTGTGTGCTTAAACCCTAACACTGTCCCAAGACTGAGCAGTCATTGTTTGTGCAGGCGACCCCATCTCTCAGCATGTGGATAGGGAGGTCTGGCTGGTGGTTCCCAGTGGCTGCTGGTTCTACCAAATCACGAGGCATCTTTTATGTGTGATTGCTCTTATTTTCCCACATTGCTCATTTATTGGCTGTTTCCCCCTCATGCCTATTTCTTTTGATATATATTTACAGTATCGTTTCCCTTAGACTGTACAGTATGAGGGTACAACATTTGCTGTTTTGATTGGTGACTGTTGGGCCGACCTGTTCTGCTTCTTTTCCTGACAGGACGAGGAGATTGGGATGCTGGGGGAAATCACACACCTACAGACCATCCTGGAAGACCTGAGCAGTCTGACTGTAGAACCCAGCAAGCTGCCTCCTATGAGTGAACAGGTGGGTATCAAACCAGATTTGGCTTGTGGTTAACACCTTATCTGCTTCCAGTAAATATATAAATGTGCCATTCACTTTGGGAAAGGGGCAACTATTCCTGTGCACCTTGTTAGCCCATTTGTGGATATTGTGTGCCGGCTGTTGGCTAGAAGGATGCAGGTTTGGTAGCCAGCCTGTGTCCTACCATAACCCAAGAACCGTGGGAAGGGACTGAGCCTCTGTGATTGTCTCTGTGCAGGTGATACACGATCTCAAGAACTCTGATTACAATTTCACCTACACGACCCCGCCCGGCTCACCGAGTGGAACACTGTCACGGAAAGCCAGCACCAACAGGTAAGCACCCCCATGCCCTGGGGTATTTATATGCTGCCATGAGGTCTTCTACTCACTGGCGTTCATTTGCCCATGGGCAGTAATAGTCCATAGCAACCAATCAGTGCTTGGCCTTTTTTATAGGAAGCTGCAGGTAGAACAATGAATGCAACAATTTGATTGGTTGACATGGGTAAACGCCCACAGGCAAATTTGCCCAGTGTTGATAATTGACCCCCACTGTGTTCAGTAACACAGAAACATTACATAGTAGAAAGCAGGATTTGTTTTTGACTAGGGCAGCAGGGAAATGGATTCCAGGCCCCCATCATTGCATGTTCTCCCTGGGGCCCTCCAGCATCCCATAGGCTGAGCGTTTGTAGTATTTGTTGCTCATTGTTCATGTTCCAGTGTATAAGCTTCCTATAGTGGCTTCTGCAGTCCTAGCTGGCATTGCACAGAGCAGCTATTTGAGAGTGCTGCATGGATTTCTGTGATTCTAGGATGCAATCTACTGAGTGCTGGCCAGAGAGGGAATAAAATAAGAGAAGACTTCCACCTAGTGGACATTTATCATTCCAGCAATGGCAGGGCAGGATTTCCAGCACTATCCACTGTTTGCCAGCCCCAATTGTCACAGGATCAAGTTACATTAGTGCTGCCCTTGCACAAAGCTGCCATTTAGTATTATGAAAGTCTTTCTCCCCCTACCCTCCACCCCATTCTGCTCAGAGATCCCCTACTCTCTACAAATTGCCCAATCAAAGGAAGGTAACTGCAGTCAGCATTGTTGGTGCACAAGTGTTTGCTATCTGGTTACTTTGTTCCCATTGGTGGTGGGCTGTTGTCTCTTTCCTGTGTCATTTCCATCCTTCCAGGGAAAAACTTTATATAACATATTAATGAAATCCCAAATGTTTAAAGGTCAAGTAATAGCACATACTCCCAAACAACTACAGATACAATATTTCTTAGGACTAGACTTATTTTGCATTACAAAGGGCACTAGCAGCTTGGGCATTTGGGATTTCTGACTCCCTTTAACCCTCTCCCACGGGGTATTGTGTGTAATACTCATAGGTCAGTAAGACCCTGGCAACCAGATATGCAGGGTTAAAGCTTGTACAGATAAAACAAATATATAACCGTTCCCATTCCATTGGCTGCAGCTATCTGCATGGATCCATGCGCCACGTTCCCTCTATGGACTCCATCTCAAGCTCTATGGAAGCACTGCACGTTCGCCCCCCCTCTACCTTAATGCTTGAATGCATGTTCCAGGTATGTACTACTCCAATTAGCTTGCTGGAAGTTTCCTTATGGTGCCACCCAGGAAATGTACAATAATTGCCTGTTTTCTAGGATCCAAGGCTGAACAACAGCCAGCAGCCACCAACCCCTAGTGGACCTAGCGGGGAGAACGGGACCATGAAACTCATAATCAGCCATACTACAGATGGAGCTCGATCTTTGGGGTCAAATAGCATGATCAAGGTAAGGTTCTAGCTGGCAGCAATTATTCATGACCAAACATTGACCTCATATAATATATAAAATAGCAGTGTATCTTGTTAATGCTTACCTTTACTATTTTTCATTTTAAAAAAACCAACAAAAGTAAAAGTATATATTTAGTAAATAAAACGACGTGATATTTGTTTCCTTGCAGCCCATGTCTCCTCGGGATCAACTGGCCTTGGCTTTGAGTCAGGGCCTCAGCTCAGAAATGCTGCTCAGCAGAGACTCCTTGCACTGCTCCAGTGGGTACAGCACACAGACCACCACCCCATCTTGTTCTGATGACACCATTCCCTTTCACAGTAAGTAGCAAATGTGCCCCGCCTCCTGCTTGTAGACACAGCATGTCAATCAAATGTTCCGATTGACCCTAAATTTCTTGCTATGTAGCCTTCAGGCTGGGCCTCCCGCCCCTCTCCACTGCTTTGGGTCAGTGTTGCAGTTTGGGAACCTTTGCTCTGGGTCAGCTATCCTTGTTTTATGTGGTTTGGCTAATTGTACTAGTCGCTTTGTCGCATTTTTCTCTTCCTTACTGCCTCTCCTTGGTTACTTATGTCTCCTTAGACATAAGGTGGGATGGGATTGACTGGCTTCATGCTGTAGCCCCAAAACAACCAGGTTAACAGACTGTTAAGGGGAAGGGTTGAATGGGAAAAAAAACACCGTAATTATAAAGTGAAGCAAAGGTTTGGAGTAATGGTAGACTGGGAGATTTGTCACCCATGATCCGGATGACAAATCTCCCAAAAATACTTTCCCACGGGCAATACTGTAAATCATCGGTGGGAAAACATATGCAATGCTTCATTCTCTGAAGTCACTTGCATTATGGAGCTTCTAAAGTGCTATAAGTTTCAGAAACAGATAATTTCAATTAGAGGTTGCAGTGAGTGGGTAAGCCATTGCTGTTTGGTGCAGGGGTACAAGGTAGCTCTAGGAGTTACTCTATCTCTGTCATGTAGTGGTTTGTAGGAGCAAAGGGAAACCACTGAGAACACGCTTGTTTGGCTTTCTCTATAGGAGATATGACTTGTAAAGGGGAAGTTCACGCCTCTCAGTATGTTGTAGACCAGGAATATAAACTTTGTAACTCTCCAGCTGCTCAATTACAACGTCCAGATTCCCCTAATGTGCATGGATTGCATGGGATGCTGAAGTTGCAGTACATGTAGAGCACACTCTCAAATTGAAAGAAAGGTTTAAATGCTGGCAAAACACTTGCTGGCTGCTAGGAATTAGTTACCATATACTGGAATGAATGTGTATGTTAACTTCCCCTTTAAGTATTAAGACAACCCTGTAGAATACTGCTTCCGCTTTCCTTAGTCCCTTGTGTGCTGCTCATGTGTAGCCACTAAGAGATGAGGCTTGTGTATCCGGGAGTGGGCTTCCTCTCATCCAGTTCTTTCTCAACCAATTTATGTACATTCTTTCCACAGCCATAAAGATGGAGCCATCTGTTTTTGGTAAGGATTTGCTTGTAGCGCTCAGCCTATTCTGTGCCCAGCACTTTGCTCTGCTATACACAAATCCACCAGCCCAGGAAAGGGAAAACCTTTATTAATCATTAGTTCCCCTTTGCATTTGTCCAAGAGAAATTTTAAAGGGGACCCGTCACCAAAAAAAATAATTCCAAATCCTATTTTAGCATGGTAGACAAGCAAAATGAACTTTAATTACACTGTAAACATTATTTGTATCTTGTTTCCTTCCATCTGGGAATAAATAATTATAACAAGCAGGCAGGAGCCATTTTGTGGACACTGTTATTAAGGCAAGCCTTGTATCCTGTCAAAATCTTGTTTGTGCACCAGAATGGGGGACCTGATGTCCATCCCCATGCCCTGGCTACACAATTAAATGGCGGAGAACTGGGGGGGGGAGGGATGTGGGGAAAACAGTTACATCAAGGAAGTGCTTAATGGAAAGTAATTGCCTGCTCCACCTCTATGCCTAAGGCATAGAGGAGGGGCAGGCAATATTTGATTGACAGCTGAGATTTTGAAGTTTACAACAGCTATGAATGCTTTAATAAAAAATAAAAAAATAGTTTGAGTTTCATGTATAATTTGAAAAGGACTTTTATTATACAGCTTTGTATTTCTTGGTGACGAGTCCGCTTTAAGGTGTCCTGAAACACTGCAAATCAAAACATGAAGAAACATTTCTCAAATCTGTTTTATTCCTTTACAGAAAGTGAAGAAAAGGGAATATTAGGCTGTTCCAAAAAAATAGCAATGTCTGCATTCTTCTTTACAAACTCAAACATTCACTGTATAAACTTAAAAATGTTTCAAGATTTTGCTTTCCTTTGAATCACTGAACTAATATTTAGTTGTATAACTTAGTTGTATGTCTCCACACAAGTTCTCTATTGGATAAAGGTCCAGGGATTGGGCCTCTCCATAACGTCAATCTTGTTGGTCTGGAACCAAGATGTTGCTCATTTACTGGTGTATTTGGGGTCATTGTCTTGTTGAAACCCCCATTTCAAGACAATTTCCTCTTCAGCATAAGGCAACATAATCTCTTCTAAAACTGCTCCATGATCCCTGGTATGTGATAAATAGACTGATCACCATAGTACGAGACACATCCCCATATCATGATGCTTGTGCCACCATGTTTCACTGGCTTCACATTGTACTGTCACTTGAATTCAGTGTTTGGGGGTCGGCTGACAAACTGTGGCCCCTAGACCCAAAAAGAACAATCTTGCTTTCATCAGTCCACAAAATGTTGCACCATTTCTCTTTAGGCCAGTCAATGTGCTCAAATTGTAAGCTCTTCAGCACGTCTTTTTTTCAACAATGGGACTTTGTGGGGGCTTCTTGCCGATAGCTTGGCTTCACATAGTCGTCTTCTAATTGTAACAGTATCACAGGTAACTTTACTCCTTCTTTGATCTTCCTGGAGCTGATCATTGGCTCAGTCTTTGCCATTTTGGCTATTCTTCTATCCATTCAAATGATAGTTTTTATTTTCATCCACATCTTTCAGGTTTTGGTTGCCATTTTAAAGTATTCAAGATCATTTTAGCTGAGCAGTCTATCGTTTTCTGCACTTCTTTATATGTTTTCCCCTCTCCTCAATCAAATACCCTGTTCTTCTGAACAATGTCTAGAACGAGCCATTTTACTCAGATTATCAGAGAGAAATACACTATAACCAACATGCACAACATTTGCTCCTTCCTCCCTTAATAAGGGCTGGAATTGACACCTGTTTTATCACAGAATGAATGACCTCACTAATTAAACCCCACACTGTTATTATTTGGAACAAGCCTCAATTAATGATTCAATTACACAGAATCAGCAGCATGTCCTCGCTGTTCGGTCCGTTGGTTTTCTATTACTCTACTACACTCATTAATTGGCATGTAGAAATAGTATATCTTCTAAAAACAGTTATAGATCAGGTTAGTGGACATTTGTGAACCCCAACAGAGTGAGCAGACCTTGATTTCCCTTCATGGGTGTGGGGCCTGCTTTGTCTGTAGTTAACAGAGTTCTGTATTTGAGTGGGAATGAAGGGAACATTCGTAGCTGGTGTAACAGCAGCATAGATTAGCACTATATACTAGTGATTTCTCTGGAATTAGTATCCTTGTGGAATGAATTTTGGTGCCACTGTAGCGTTACCCAGCACCAGTTGTATCTGCAGTCGATGCTTTAATGCCTTCTTGTTTTACATAAATGTTTAATGTGCCCTTTACTTTGTGTTTAACCACGCCTCTTCCCTTCAGTTGCAGACTATGATTATCTCTCTCTGCACGGGGAGCAGGAAGAGCCGGAACAATTGGAGTTCGACAAGTCGTCCACCATTCCGCGCAACAGCGACATCAGTCTGAACTACAGGAGAATGTTCCAGGCCAAGCGGCCGGCGTCCACGGTCAGTCTATTAGCCGACTCCGAACTCCGCTCTCCCTATGTAGCCACCATCAAGAGGACGCCTTCCAACAAGCCTCCATTAAGGCGAGGTACAGTCAGCGGGGCGCCTATCCCCATCCGACCTCCAGTGGTTCCGTTGAAGGCCACAAACTACTCAGAAGTAGCCATCAGTCCTTACGGAGAGAGCTCAAACAGCCAAGAGTTTGCTTATTTCTCTGATGGAAGAGCAGACTTTCCCCAAATGAAGCCTGGCCTGTGTAACTCCGCCCAAAGCCTCAACACCATACAGACACCATGTTGTGCCTATATCCCCAAGCAATCTTACTCCTACTCACAGTGTATCAGCCAGCAGCCCCCCAGCCCACACACAGTATTTACTGTTAATTCTGCCTCCCACTTCTCTGCAGCAAGTATGGTACAGAATGTGCAGAGCCAAGAGAGCAGTGGCAGTCCAGGGGGCAGTCCTCAGGAGGAGCACCAAGGAGATATGTTATCCATGATCCGGAGAGGCGTGAAGCTTCGGAAAACAATCAGCAACGATAGGTCGGCCCCGCTGATCAAGTGAGGCACAGCAGTTGCCTTTTGTTAAAGACTTTCTATTTTAATGTTATTATTTAGACTTGAAGTTCAGAACGACCTATAATTCCTCGCGCATCTTCTGTATTGCTGGATATTTTATTCTGTGCTGTAGCCGGCGGCTCATTCTGTAAGTGTCTCGGGCCAGCTCAGCCGATAACTGCCTTTTATCTGGGTTTTATAACGTCTGCTTTGGATTTTAGGAAATCAGGTCGTTTTAAGTTTCTATATTATACAATGTTTAGTAGGGATGCACCGAATCCAGGATTCAGTTCAGGATTCGGCCTTTTTCAGCAGGTTTCGGATTCAACCGAATCCTTCTGCCAGGCTGAATCCGTATCCTAATTTGCATATTTGCAAATTAGGGGCTGGGAGAGAAATTGCGTGACTTGTCAGAAAACAAGGAAGTAAAAAATGTTTTCCTCTTCCCATTCCTAATTTGCATATGCAAATTTGGTTCGGTATTCGGCCGAATCCAAAATAGTGGATTCGGTGCATCCTTAATGTTTAGTACGTGTTGGGCAGCACTAGCCATGTGTCCTACCCGCATCGAGCAGCGCAGTGTACATAGTTTTATAGTTTTATACCGCGACGGTGCATTTTATTGGTTAAGGTCTAACCCACTGGTTCTTCTTAGGGGGCGGGATATGTCCCTTCCTTCAGTTCATTTAGTATGAGCATCTCTTTGTGTTTCCAGGAGTGGAAGCTGCCATATTGCTTGTTGCTGAAGACTGATGTTAAATTGCACAAGTCCCATAACAGTAAGCTACACATTGCTATTGGCCCTTGTACAACTTGCTATTTCTGTTCATGAATCCGCCCCAGGACCATCCCCTTCAATCACCTTGGCAGCTGCCAATAATAAGATTGGGGCCCTAATGAAAAAAAAAAAAAAATACAGCCTCCCGGTACTTGTGGCTTTTCAGCAGAAGGTGCACTTGGTGGCCCTTGTCTGTTCTGTAGGAATACTGCCCCCTCCTGGCTAAATGTCATTGCTGTTCTTAAAGGGGTTGTTCACCTTTGTAACAAATTGACAAATCTAACAGTTCACATGAATAGAACAAACTTTTTCATAGAAATAGTTAACAGAAAAAGTACAGTTCAAGAGATATTCACCTCAGAAGTGTCCCTGTACAAATCCTTCAGTTCCACACAGACCCTGTGCTGGGAGGGGGTCACTGACCCCCAAAGACACTACAGTGTTCACTTCCTCTTCCTTATATGACATCACACATTGTACTGGCAGCTAACTTAACTCCTATTGGCTATGTCTGCTGTCAATCTGCCACTGCTTCCTGTGCTGGGGAATTTGAGCAGCATTCAGGTACGGAAGAGAAACTGTTACAAGTTTGTGAGAGGGAGGGGGAGTGTGGGCTGTGTGCTGCAGAGACTTCAACTGTGCAGATGGGGGGATCAAGGTGCTTGGGACCAGGAGTTTTCTGGATAATGAATCTTTCCATAATTTGGATCTTCATACCTTAAGTCTACTAGAAAATCATGTAAACATTAAATAAACCCGATAGGCTGGTTTTGCTTCCAATAAGGATTAATTATATCTTAGTTGGGATCAAGTACAACTTAGGTACAGGTATGGCATCTGTTATACAGAATGCTTGTGACCTGGGGTCTTCCGGATAGCAGATCTTTCTGTAATTTGGATCTTGGTACTAGAAAATGGTGTAAACACTAAATAAAGCCAATAGGCTGGTTTTGCTTCCAATAAGGATTAATTATATCTTAGTTGGGATCAAGTACAAGCTACTGTTTTATTATTACACAGGAAAAAGAAATCATTTTTAAAAATTTGAATTATTGGATTATAATGGCTACTATGGGAGATGACACGTACTTCCCCCCCCCCCCCGGGAGAGCGCACAAAATGTTCAAAAAACGTACCTGCCCTCATCACTGCTCTGCCTGTCACTTAGGGCTGCCACCTCACCCTTTTAAAACCAAACACATATGAAATCCACAGCCTGCATGGCTAATTAGCAATTCATTTAGATGCATGATACATGGCTGCACAGAAATCAGTTCAGTCTGCAGCATCTAAATGAGTTGATAATTAGCCATGCAGCCTGTGGATTTCATATGTGTTTGGTTTTAAAAGGGTGAGGTGGAAACCCTACTGTCCCTGCTAGATGTGTAAGTTACATACATTTCTAAGCAAGTCAGTGCTGGTTTTGTTGCAATTTTGTAAATAACTGACATTATGCTTAATGCCAAAGGTTGCCAAACAATGTTGCTCCTTCCTTTTCTGCAGTATTTGTCTGCATGGCTGTGTGATTGTTTGTTGCAAGGCAGGTTTGTTTATATGCTGCGTCTGTTAACCTCTGCCATTACAACTGAGTAATCAACCAAAGACCATTCAAATTATGTGACTGGTTACAGTTCACAAGCACCCAATAAATTACTAGGAGGAGGGCAGTATCAACATCCAATAGGAAACAAGTAAGGGCAAAGTCTGGGCATGATGATGTCATCATATAGGAAGTTCTTGGTGTGTCAGGTTCAAAATAGGCCACTCCCATCACTTCAGAAAACTGGTCAGAGAGACAGGAGAAGGGCTGAGTTAATAGGTATAAAAATTAGCTTTTACAATGGCATTTTTACTTTTTGTTATGGAAAATGTTTTTTCTAACACATTGAGAGCATTGTTAGTGGTTTCATAAGATTTGTACATTGAAGGTGAACAACCCCTTTAAAGTTATACAGTGATAGTTGTCCTGCAACCGAGACAATGGCAGCTCCCACTCCCATGCACAGTGCAAACATGCACAAATTAGATGTCCTGATTCTTTATACTTTAAAGGATAACTATTGCGAAAATGCAAAATTAATAAAAGCTTCAGCATACTGAAATAAGAAACTTTCTAAATACAATCAATTAAAAATTCTGCATTTTTTCTGAAATAATCAAGTTTATCTTCACTATTCCCATCTCAGCATCTGTTTTTCTTCATTCTTTCTTCATGCAGCAGTTGGGTGTCAGATATTCATTGACAGTTAGATCCAATATATCTTATAGGGGGCTCATTTTGCCTAGAAGATGTATCAGAGCTCACTCTATTAAAATCACCTGACATCATGTCTCTCTACATGCAGGATTTGTGCAAAAGGCAGTTAGTTATTTTGTTAGATTTTGTTTTGGAAAGAGAGCCCCCCTATAAGATACATTGGATCTAAAGCTGACCACAGATGTAAAGATTTCGTTATCGTGAGATGACGATTATCTCAAAACGATTGTTTAAAGGATAAGGAAACCTTAAAAATAAGTGAATTTAAAATGAATGAGGGTGATATTCTGAGCACTTTTGCCATTTACATTTATTATTTATTTTGTTTTTATTCCAAGATATGAAGGGATACATGTACTGTTAATATGAATAAGTTTTGTTACAACAGTGCCACCTGCTGGTCAGTTTCCCACCAGTCTGACCACCAAGTAGTCAAGGAAGTTGATAGGAGAAAGAAAGAGGCTGCTCTGATGTTCTTCTGCTTAGGAAATTTTTTTTAGAAACCTTTCTCACATCTTTCCTAAGCAGAAGAACATCAGAGCAGCCTCTTTCTTTCTCCTATCAACTTCCTTGACTACTTGGTGGTCAGACTGGTGGGAAACTGACCAGCAGGTGGCGCTGTTGTAATAAATTCATTCATATTAACACTACACGTAACCCTTAATCTCTTAGAATTAAAAACAAAATAAATAATGAATATACATTGCAAAATTTCTTAGAATAGCACCCTCATCAATTTTAAATTCACTTATTTTAAAGGTTTACTTATCCTTTAAATGTACGATTTGTCAACTAAAAAGACCATTTCAGGCGATATTGCCAGGAAAACAAAGGGGAGCTGCCTGCTTGGCCCTGCAGACATAGATACATTGCACTGGGACCGATAAAAATGTTTTAACCTGGCCGATCAATTTTCTGACAGATGACCAAAAAATCGTAAGATGTACAATCGTTCGATTCCCACTAACCGCACGATAATTTGACAGATTGGTCGGATTGCACTGTAATAGATCGTTCACCAACGAAAGATCTTTGCGTCTATGAGGATCTTTACTGTCAATGAATATCTGACACCCAACTGCTGCATGAAGAGGGAATGAAGAGAAACAGAGGCTGAGAGAGGGAGAGTGAAGCTAAACTTAATTATTTCAGAAACAATGCAGAATATTTAATGGACTGTATTTAGAGAGTTACTTATTTCAGTATGATGAAGCTTTTATCCTTTTTTTGTTTTCGCAATAGTTCCCCTTTAAGGGCAAATAAATTGGCCGTGCCACATCTTATAAAAACGTGGCCCTTCAAGCAAGTTCCAAGTCAGCGCAACCACCATGCATTCTTGTGATAGACCAATGTGCCTCTTATTAAGCGAAAGAGCAGATTTCTCCCCAAAACATGGGGAATCTAGACGTGCCGTACTATCACCCCATTCCTTATACAATATCGGCTTCACTGTCCTAGAGGTGCTACATCCTATTTACTAATGCAGCGTGGCAACCCCACTAACCAGCGCTATGTGTGCGCCAACCACTTTCATTAATTTGTTCCCTATAACCGTAATACGTTGCTTAGCAACAGACATTTGCACTCATAATTATTCTTAATGGCTGGCATAATCAGGAGGCAGGGCTTTTATCATGGGGGGGGGGGTTGTGTTTGTTATATTTAAATACAATGGAGATTTGTATGATTTTGGGCAGGAATTCTGCGCTGAAAATGTTTTGCTTTTGTGCAATATTTGGATTGGGCAGTATCTGCAGAATCCTATGGTAATAAAGGGATTGTTCACCTTTGAGTTAACTTTTAGTATGATGTAGAGAGTGATATTCTGAAACTATTTTTTAGTTCAGTTTTTTTATGCAGCAGCTTGGAGAGTTTGCCGTTTCAGAAATCTGGTTGCTAGTGTTCAAAGTAATCTAGCAACCATGCATTGATTTGAATAAGAGGCTGGAAAATGAATAGGAGAGGGCCTGTATAGAAAGATGCATGATAACAAGTAGCAAAAACAATACATTTGTAGCCTTAGGGCAGAGACAGATTTGGGGAGATTAGTCGCCCAGCAACAAATCGCCTCTTCTTCGGGCGACTAACCTCCCTGAACTGCCTTCCCACTGGCTAGAATCTAAATCGCCGGCAGGATGGCACTCGGAGTGCTTTGTTTTCCAAAGCTGCCTCGCAAGGAAACTTCGGGCGACTTCCGAAAACGAAGCTCTCCAAGTGCTATCCCACCGGCGATTTAGATTCTGCCCAGTGGGAAGGCAGTTCAGAGAGATTAGTCCGCAGTTCAGGGAGATTAGTCGCCCGAAGAAGAGGCGATTTGTCAATGGGCGACTAATCTCCCCAAATCTCCACGTGTGTCTCTCGCCGACGGGAAGGCATTGCGAGGAGATTAGTCGCCCGAAGAAGAAGATTTGTTGCCGGGTGACGAATCTCCACGTGTTTTTTTTTTAAATGGGGTCAGTGACCCCCATTTGAATGCTGGAAAGTGTCAGTAGCAGAAGGCAAATAATTCAGAAACCATACAAAATAGATAATGAAGAACAATTAAAGTTACTTAGAATTAGCCATTCTATAACATGCTAAAAGTCAACATAAAGTTAACTCGCAGTAGACTGTTAACAGCAGGAAACCAAAAAGAACTTTTTTTTTTTTTTTTTTTTTGGAGTGGGGGCAATTTAATACAAAAGTTGTCAAATTATTCCTCGCAGACCATAGTGGCGGTTTTTGAACAATTTCCAACTAAGCATTATTTTATTTGCCTTTTCTAGTACAGTTGCTGTTAAACTTTTTTTTTTTTTTTTTTTTTTTAAATCTCATTTTTTTCCCCCCTTTGGTGTTCACTGAATGTAAGTGGATGGTAACAAAAACAGGAATTTGTAAATGTTTTTGTGTTTTCTTTTGCAGTTTTATGTTGGAGTAAAATAATGATGGGCTCAGCGGGTCTGGGTGTCCAGCCGGAATATTCCTCTGTATCTGAGCGCTGTCTGAATGTGTATATTAAAGGCTCCTTACTTATATATATTGTATATAAATATCACATGCTGGAAAGCGCTTGCCAAAAAGCACAGGGTTTAGAAAAAAAAATGGCAGGACTTGCGAGAGCCAGAGAGAGGATGCGATTAATGACGGAGATCTGTACTTGGAAGGCACAATCACTATTGACCATAAGGTTTCATTGGACTTGTAAAATTAAGTCAATTTAGTGTAATTTTTTTTTTTTAATATATAAATATTGTTTGAAGCTAAAATGCTCAAGCCTTAAATTAAAGTGTTAAAAAGAGAAATTGTCCGTGTGTCCTTCATGCGTTTCATTGCTTCTCCCTCGTATAATGTGCGCCAACACAAAGCTCATATACTGGGCCATTAAATGGCTTTTATTCAGCCAGCTGCAGATTGAGCGCTGAAATCAGTCACTTTATTGGTTACTGGCCAGGGGTTTATAAATGAGCCCTGCTTTGTTATTGGTTGGGCTCTGGCAATTGCTCAAACTAGAGACCTGCTCTGGCCCAGTCCATTGGCCCATCTAACACAGACTTTATCTGTAGCCCATTATGAATCCAATAGCGGTGCCTATCCAAAAATCAGGAACAGTATTTACTATTATGCACCACTCACCATCCTCCACCCCTCCGACATCTTTACCTACCCAACCCCCCCCTATATCCATATTCTGTGCAGATACCCCACCGCCTTCTGAGTTCTTTCTCAAAGTTATCGTTTTGTAGGATTATGCAGAAATATAAAGTGTAAGAAGAAGAAGGTGTAAATTAGGGATGCAATGATTCCACTTTTTGGGATCCGGCCGTATACCGATTCGACATATGCAAATTAGGGAAGGGAAAGGAAAACGTTACAATTTTTTTCACTTGTTTTGTGACAATCACGTGATTTCCCTCCCTACCCCTAATTTACATGTGCAAATTCGGTTCGGCCAGGCGAAATGATTCGACCGAATCCTTGCCTAAAAAGATCGAATCCCAAACTGAATCATGGATTCATTTAATCCCTAGTGTAAATGCAAAAGTCTGAATAACTACACATAGAGGTAAATTTACTAACCTGCGAAAATTCACCAGTGAAGGCTTCACACCCATCGCTACACTTAGCCAGATGAAAATTCGCTAAAATTTTAATGAAATGCAAAATTGCTTCAAGGGCGCCGAATGCTGGCGAATTTTCGCTAGCGTTACTTCGGCAATCAAAGCAAAGATGCGCTAGCGTTCAATTATGCCTAGCGCAACTTCGTGAGAGGTCTTCGCTCAGGCTAATTTCCATACAGTGTATATGTTGCAGCAAATACATTACATTACACAAGTCACTATTTCATAGTCCATTCCCAGACCCGGATTTCTGGGAAGGCCCAGACCTAGGGCAGCATGTTGCTTTGCCACACCTAAACGGATTATAAAACACTGGGTACATGCAAGTCATATGATTTTTTTTTTTTTAAAATCCCCTAATCACCTATGCGCCAATCCCAGTGCTCAGTACCAAACACGAAAATACACATTGGTGGTATGTGTGTGGGGGGGGGGTGTTATCCCACAGCCACACTCCCTTCCCAGAGACTACTATCCCACTGCAACTATAGACACCATCTCTCCCTACTATACCTGCTATCCCACAGCCACAGTCCCTTCCCAGAGACTATTATCCCACTGTTACTATCGGCACCATCTCTCCCTACTATACCTGCTATCCCACAGTCACACTCCCTTCCCAGAGACTATTATCCCACTGTTACTATAGGCACCATCTCTCCCTACTATACCTGCTATCCCACAGCCACAGTCCCTTCCCAGAGACTACTATCCCACTGCTACTATAGGCACCATCTCTCCCTACTATACCTGCTATCCCACAGTCCCTTCCCAGAGACTATTATCCCACTGTTACTATCGGCACCATCTCTCCCTACTATACCTGCTATCCCACAGTCACACTCCCTTCCCAGAGACTATTATCCCACTGTTACTATAGGCACCATCTCTCCCTACTATACCTGCTATCCCACATCCACACTCCCTTCCCAGAGACTATTATCCTAATTATGTGAGCTGGCTGCTGATTTATTTTAGTTTTTGTTTGGGGGGGGGGGGCTGGAAAACAATGTCTTTATTTTTACTGGTGGGTGGGCCTAGCATATTTTGTCGTACGGGGCCACACAAATTCTGATGACAGCCGTGTCCTCCTGGATACAGCTTCTTATGATTTTCTACTCCAAACTACAAAGCTCTGCTGAAGTCAGCAGTTTTAACATGATTCTGAAAATTGGCTGAAAGCTACAGTTGCCACCTCACCTCTTTAATACAGGCCACATCTTGAATCCACATCTTGCATTTCATTTCATGCATGGCTTCACATAAATCATTTCAGTCTACAGCATGCATCTAAGTTAATTGCTAACTAGCCATGCAGGATATGCATTCAATATGTGGTTGTTACTAAAAGGACAAAGTGGCAGCTCTACTCCAAACATGTATTTTACAGTATCATACGGGCCACAAGTTCTAGGATTGAAAGGTAAGTCATTATAAATCTTAATACAAAATCAAAATATAATGATTGCACACTGAGGCACATGAACTAATTTCCAGCAATGCAGAACTGCAAAGCCAACAGAATTTCTAAAAATGCAATTAAATCACAGAAATGAAGCAATTGCACAGAGTAAGTAACACTGACAGCAGTTAAACAAGGGGATATAGAGGAATTAAGCACAAACCTTACCTTGGTCAGTCCTTGGTGCTGTTACTCCAGGAAGCTCAGGGCAGGGAGTGGGGAACGTTCCCCTTAATCACATTCACAGGTATCACAATAGCAAGTGTTGCTCGGTGTCTCACTAGGCAGAGTAATCCAGTCAGTGTCAGTGCCCCTGGCAGAAAACCATCCTGATTATATCTCTGCACTGTGAATCTGCACCCAGAAAAGTGGGTTCCAACACCCAATCCAGAAAAAAATGGATACAGACCAACAGAAAAGAATGAAATCAATTAATACTTGCTGGGCCATGAGCAATCTGAAAACCAGGCAGAAATGCAGCCACTCAAACTCAAGGGCAGTAACCCCAGGGGCGCTGAGCCAATGAGGCGAGTAGGTTACCGGGGAGGAAAAAAAAAAAACCTGCTCCTGGTACCAGAAATTTGGTTTTTGCCTCTGGGGGCTCCAGGTGCAGAATCGATGCTGAGTAACCCCATCCATGATGTGATAACCCTGCTCAATATCCCGCTCCATATGTCACTGCACCAGCCTCCAATATTATTGGCAAGTCCCTTTGCCTGGTTTTAACTATGGAGGCAACCCTAGGTAAATCTTTTCAGGTCAGCCATGGGGGGGGGGCTTAGAGGGGACAGTCGTCCAGGGCCCGGTGTATAAGTGCTAAGGGGGTCCAGGGAGCCATCAAAAGGAACCAGAGTTGAAGGCAAAGAAGAAAACAGTAGCAAAAATAAAAAATAAATAAGTAGCAATAGCAATACATTTGTAGCCTTACAGAGAATTTGTTTTTTAGATGGGGTCAGTGACCCTCATTTGAAAGCTGGTCAGAAGAAGAAGGCAAATAATTAAAAAACTATCAAATAAAAACTAGTGAAGACCAATTGAAAAGTTGCTTAGAATTAGCCATTCTATAACATGAAAGTTAACTGACTGTGAACCACCCCTTTACGGTGACCACACATAGGCCAATAAATGTAAGTATGAAAAACTTTATTTGTAAAGCGCTGTTAAGGAGCCGCAGCACTGTACAGTATATAAAAGTACAAAATATATAAAAGTATACATGGGGGAGACAAATCACATAATAAATATATACAGAATCGTATGACAAAGGGCTTAAGTGCTATGTAGTAAGAGACATAGTGGGAAGGAGGTCCCTGCCCCATAGAGCTTACAGTCTAAGTGGATGGGAGGCTAACATACAGGTACAAATTGGAGATAAAAAGTGCACAAGGTAAGGCATAGTCAGTAGGGACAGGACTAGGTTAATGTTCTAGTCGTGCAAAAGGCAGACTTAAGGTGGCCATACATTGATAGATCCGCTCGTTTGGCGATGTCGCCAAACGAGCGGATCTCCCTCCGATATGCCCACCTTGAGGTGGGCAATATCGGGCAGATCCGATTGTGGGCCCTAGGGCCCAACGATCGGATCCTAGCATTCGCAAATGGGCGGTCAGATCGCGGGACCGCATCAACGAACAGATGCGCCCGCGATCCGACAGGGTTTTTAAACCCATCCGATCGAGATCTGGCCGACTTTCGGACAGATCTCGATCAGGGAAGCCCGTCGGGGACCCCCATACACGGGCCAATAAGCTGCCGACACAATCTGTCGGCAGCTTTTATCGGCCCATGTATGGCCACCTTTAGTTTTTTCTTGAGGGGATTAAGAGATTACAGAGGAATTCAGGGATGGAATTCTAGAGGTAAGGAGCAGCAAGATAGAAGGGTTTGAGACGAGAGGTGGCAGTGGATGTGGATGGTGTGAGGAGAAGGTGGCTCTGAGAAGAGCGGAGAAGACGTCCAGGAATGTATAGTGAGACGAGAAGAAATGTAGTGAGGAGCAGAGGAGTGAAGGGCTTTGAATGTTAGTAGAAGGGTTTTATATGCTATACTTTGCTTAACAGGCAGCCACGCTAAGGATTTTAGTTGGGGTTGAGCAGTTCCCTTTTTAGGAGAGAGCAGAAGGATCCTGGTAGCAGAGTTTAAGATTGATTGGAGGGGAGAGAGATGGAAGTCAGGAAGACCAGTTAGGAGGAGATTGCAATAGTCTAAACGGGATAAGATAAGGGCATGGATTAGTGTTTTGGCTGTTGCTTGTGAAAGAAACGGGCGTATCTTGGCTATATTGCAGAGAAAGAAACGACAGGTTTTGGCAGTATTTTTAATATGATTAGAGAGGGACTGGCCAAAGATGACCCCTAAGCAGCGTGCTGAGTTAACCAGGTTAATAGTCATGCCATCAATAGTAATAGTGAAAGAAAGAGATGGGCTCGGTTTGGGTGGAAACACCATGAGCTCAGTCTTGGCCAAGTTGAGCTTGAGGTGGTGTTGGTTCATCCAGGAAGAGATAACTACTAGGCAGTCTGCTATCTGGGTTTGAACGTCAGAGGTTAGTGAGGGAGTGTCTAAATATATCTGAATGTCACCGGCATAGAGGGGATATTTAAGGCCAAATGAAGATATAAGGTCTCCTAAAGAAAGAGTGTACAAGAAGAACAACAGAGGACCAAATACAGAACCCTGAGGCACCCCCACATTAAGATGAACAGGAGGAGAGGATTTGTTTGCGAAAGTAACAGAGAAGGAGCGATCAGAAAGGTAGGAAGAGAACCAGGATGCAGCTTGATCATGGATACCAATTGAATGGAGAACTTGCATTAGAACATAATGCATAAATGATGTCAGTTGTGCAGCTTATTGGCCCTTGTATGTGCCCCCCCCCCCTTCTAAACCAAGTCAGCAGCTTATTGGCCAGCTCATTAGGTTGCCTGACAGATGTGCCTGACTGATATGTGGCAAAATTCATTCAGATTTCATTCAGGTTTGAAAATCCCATAAAACAATGAGTTCATTGTTCCTCCACAGGCCCCAGTGGCCAAACTGGGACCAGACCCACTCATATTATGGCCTCACCAAACAAGCAGATCTGGCAGTTTATGTCCTCCTTTATCCTGCATATAAAATATAATTTCTAGAAATCATATTTCTATGTAAAAATCTGTAGTTCTGTTTTGTAGGGCTCCTCACGGAGAAACTAACCACCAGGGAACTGATTTGGGCCTTACCCATGACATGCCCGACCATGACTGTAACTCACAGATACAGATAAACACACACACTGCAATAATAATAATAAAAAAAACAGGACTTTTGTTCCAAACAAACATAAAATATGTTACATTTACAGGACATAAATAACTGTTAATATTTTATTTGCTTGGTGCTACTGGTCCTTTTAGGCAGCACCTAGTGTTGTGTTAAGAGGAGAATATGAAGAGAATGCAATGAGTTTGTTCTGCACAGAATGTGAAATGCTTTATGGTAATTCCAGCTGCATGTAATGTGTAATACACTCATAGATTCATGTCCATGGACCATCTAAAGGATTGACACTGAGGGGTTTCATCATAAGGCTTATTATTTCCCAGTATAGCAAACACCACGTTACATGGGATACTAATAGGGTTGCAACCGTTTCTAGTAAAAAATACCGGCCTTCCTATATATTTATCTTTTTTCCCCTATTAATAACATTGGGATCAGCCATCATTTTTACCGGCCAGGCCTGTTAAATACCAGCCAGGTGGCAACCCTAGATACTTAAGATATAGGGATATATAGATACAAGGAGTTTCTTATATACCTTACATGTACAGCATGTTAGAGCATACCTCCCAACTGTCCCTTTTTCGGAGGGACAGTCCCTCTTTTGACAGCTCAACCTGCAGTCCCTCATTTGTACTGGAAAGTCCCTATTTTCTCTGCACTGAACAGCCAGAAAAAGAAACAGAGCGCACAGAGAGCACAGAACACCTAACAGGTGCAAATAAGAGAGACATAAATGAGATGAGACACAAAAAAAAACAGTTTAGATAAGGAGAAATATTTTCAAACTCTCATAACCTGCCAAATTTTGTAAAAAAAAAAAGGTAATTAGGGGGTGTGGCCACATAAAGGGGCGTGGTCAAAATTTCACTGTGGTACATGCAAAAAAGAATTTTGTCCCTCTTTTTACTTCCAAAAATGTTGGGAGGTATGTGTTAGAGTCCTGCATGGATCTGTGTTAGTGGACCAGCACCCAGACCCACCCTCAAGTGTCTCCCTACCTGAACCCCCACCAATAGGGTTTCCATTGTTGACCTGCAACCACCACTGGGTCTTTAAAATCTGGATATGATGTCAATAATGGGGGAAGGAAGAGCAGGAGAACTGAAGTGATGTCACTACTTGGTCGGGAGACTGGAAGTGACATCACTAACTGGCGGTGCAGTGATTGCCTGGAAGTTTTCTTGTTTCTTCACAATAATTTACAGACTGAGAAAACCTACCCACACAAAACCTGCACAGTCTGCATTTCATACAATGGTAGGGTTGCCACCTTTTCTGGTAAAAAATACTGTCCTTCCTATATATTTATCTTTTTTATCTATTGATAACATTGGCTGATCCCAATGTTATCTACTGATAACATTGGGATCAGCCATAATTTTTACCCACCAGGCTGGTAAAATATTGGCCAGGTAGCAACCCTATATAGTAGAGATTCCACAGCTACCTCACCTGATGTAGGACTCGTTCCACCACTTACCCAGAATTCTGTTTGAAGAGGGATAAAACCGCTTAGTTAGCAGGGCATGGGTTATTCATCCACCATTCACATAGACTCCCTGGGTGCTTACAGTAGGCTTGCCATCACAATCCCCATCACCCACCCCCTCTCCACATGCCAGTCTTCCCCTTCAAAAGTGTTACAGCCTACTCCTTGTTCCAGTACTGTAACTACATAGAATGAGGCTCTACTGGAAAATAAAACTAGAATGTGCACCTGGTCACTCCCCAATCTGCCCAGAACACACATCATTATTTCTAAAACATGCCCTGCCCACATTGAGCTTTGCAAATTGGACCTTTGTGTCTCTTGAAGAGCCTTTTGCTGCATTACCCCACTCTCACTGATGGTGGCCCTGATGAGCTCCTCCTGGCCCTGTCCTCTTACCCATCATTCTATCTCAAAGTGTCAAATGGTATCACCCATTTCAGGGAAGGCAAAATAAACCTACATATAAGGAACCCCTCATATAAACAAACTGTTACAGGTCCCTCCCACCTACCCATCAGTCTACTCGAATGCATCACATGGTATAACTCAGACAGTGAAGGCCAAACACACTGGGATAAGAGGACTGCCTCATATAAACGGCATGTGTTTTTTTTTTTAGTACCATCAATTCATAGGTTTGACATCCTGCAAAGGCCGGGCCGGTATTACAAATTTGCCGGCAATGTAGTTGCCGGTAAATTTGTAATACCCTTAACAAAAGCACTTGGTCCCCCACTCAAAACGTAACTTTTCTCCGCCTTCTGGCCATCGCGTAATGTGGCCCCACCCCCTTGTGTCACAATCTGCCCCTTTATGTCACAGCCCACCCTTTTGTTCCCGCCCCCCACAACAGGCTGGTAGAAATTTTATGAAAAGATGGCAACCCTATCAATGGAGTGTGCCCTCCCCCCACTAATACAGCCAGATAAATGCACACTGTTTACGCATGGATTTTCTGGTGCGCCACAAGATGGGAACTGTGGGTAAAGTTCTTCCCACATTTTAAGCAGACGTAGGGCTTCTCTCCTGAGTGTCCCCTCTGGTGAATTACCAGGTTGGAGCGGTGGGTGAAGCTTTTGCCACAGTCAGAGCACCCATAGGGTTTTTCTCCGGTGTGCACCCGCTGGTGAGTGACCAGGTTGGAGCTGATGCTGAAACTCTTGCCGCACTCCTCGCAGCTGTACGGCCTCTCTCCCGTGTGTACTCTCTGGTGCGTGACGGCATTGGAGCTGGTACTGAAGCTCCTGCCACATTCCTTGCACACGTATGGCCTGGATCCCGTGTGCACCCTCATGTGCGTCATAAGGTTGGATTTCTGAGCAAATCTCTTTTGACAAGCTGCACAGGAAAAACGCTTATTCTTTGAGTCTTTCCCTTCATTGTCTTTATAAAAGGCCTTTTCGTCCACCTTCTTTCCAACGCTGTATGGAAACTTTTTCTCTTGGACAATCTGTTGAACCTTTAACGGCCGGGGACTCTTGTTAGCTGTAGGAGGCAGGGCTTGTGGTGACCCATTGCATATGGGAACTATATGGTTATTTTCATGGGCTGCTTTGAGATTTTGATCTGATTTTCCCACATTTAATATATTTTTAGCAATATGAGTTTGTTTCTTTATGGCTTTAGATAATTTCCACACGGTTTTCCCTATCTTCTTTTGAGAATCAGTTTCATGATCTTCCATGGTTTCTCCTGCTGAGACACAAACATGGCAAATAAGACACATATTATGGACTTCTGTACAATGAATGGCAACCACCCAGTCTGCAATCCTATTTCTAGACTGGAATAGAACTACGCAGTCTGAAGTCTCTCCAGTGACTATGGGAATTGCAGGGGTAATGGCTACAGGGGATATTAGGTTTTTGATTTTTAATTTTCCTGTCCCTTTAAACTACAGATTTTAAAGGGAAACTCAATGCAAAATAGAAAAATAAACCATAAGCACATTCTGCTTCCATATGATATGATATTGATACATATACATACAGATAGATAGACATAGAAAGACAGACACAGATATATATAAACAGGTATATATGGATAGATATAGATATTGTATATAGATATAACACACAGGTATATTGAAAGACAGGCAGGTACAGTATATAGACATAGACATATAGATTGTAGATACAAAAAGATAGATAGATGATAGATAGATAGATAGATAGACAGACAGACAGACAGACAGACAGACAGACAGACAGACAGATAGATAGACAGATAGATAGATAATAGATAGATAGATAGATAGATAATAGATAGATAGATAGATAGATAGATAGATAGATAGATAGATAGATAGATAGATAGACAGATAGATAGATAATAGATAGATAGACAGATAGATAGATAATAGATAGATAGATAGATAGATAGATAGATAGATAGATAGATAGATAGACAGATAGATAGATAATAGATAGATAGATAGATAGATAGATAGATAGATAGATAGATAGATAGATAGATAGATAGATATTATAGATACAGATAGACCGAGGTAGAAGTACATCGCTAGCTAGAGAGATAGCTAAAACTTTTTGTTTCCGATTTTTAGAGAGATTCAGATAGTTGTATATGAATATACAGATTTACAGACAGATGATAGCAATTCCTAGGCTATAAATGTAGTCCAGGGCCTGATTAGTATATCCATGCTGTTTGGGAGAAGAGGCACAAAGCAATTAAGAATAATGAAGACTGGATGCAGCATGAGTGCCTCCCATAACCACCCTGTCCTGGGCTCTTCTATAAAGACAGTATGTGGCTGAGCTCCTACTAGTGCCCTAGAGACAATCTCCTTACCTGCTCCAGTTGATGCCTATTGTGAGTGTGCCAAGGTAAGAGAATGCTTTAAATGACCAACTGAATGTTGATTTTTGGGATGTGTAGTCTGGGTAGACTCCAGCACAAAAGCCAGCAGCCTGCAGCAAAACTACAAGTCCCAAGAGACTCTGATAATGATGAAGGGGATTGGCTAGAAGGGACCAATCAGGGAAGAGAGCTGGGAATGTTTCTGTTCTTTTTCTACATTCCATTCTGCTCATTCATGGTAGGGGCAGGGTTAGAAAGGCAGGCAATGTATTATCTGACAATGTACATTTCTCTATACAAACACACTGAGACTTGGCTTTCCTCTTGTACTGTACAAACATTTATACTGAAATATACACACACACACGCAATTTGGACACATCCACACTATGAAATTCATACTGACTGGGGATGGAGCAGGCTAAGAAAAACTGGTCTGTTGAGTGTAGCCGACAGCTATGCAGCACCATTCTCTGGCTAGAGATGGTATTGCACTCATTCACAATTACAGTGAAAACTCAGTTTTAAATGTATTTGAAGGTTTCCCACATTTTACATTTTTTATTTGTGGTCCCACCTATTTATAATGCATTTCAATGGATGTATTTCCCTGATCCAAATGCCAAAAAATCGGAAAAATCTAGTTTTTTTAAAAATCTTAAAATCTGAATTTTTAGTGGGGAAAAAAACTTTTCGAGATTTATTAGAACCCAAGGATGGAAATCGTCTGAATCCGAAAATCCAGCATCTCAGACCTACCGAGGTTGTATATTCGTCAAAGGGAGAGGTCCCTATCCTTTTTGGAAGTTTCTGTGGTCAGCTCTGGAATTAGCCAGAAAATTGGAATATTTCATGCAAAAATCTGAAAAATTTGGCAAGACAATTTAGGAAAAAACTCGGGAACAATTGTACAATTGTACAATTCTGATTTCTCGATTGATTTTTCCCGATCCGATTGTGCTTTTTTATTAATAAATAAGGTCCAATCGTGGTCAGTCTTTTTTTTAGTAAAATACTTAAAAAAAATGGATTTTGATGAATATCTACCTAAGTGATGTTTTCCCTGATTTTACATTAAAATCTTGTTTTGATGTTCCCAAAAAATGCTGTTTGTCCTCTGTGAATATTACTATTGGTGAAATAAAGAGGTTTAACATATTAAACAGATGTATCTTTTGCCATGACTTTGCCTGTAAATAGTCAATTCCAATGACTCTGCACCTCATACAGTTCTGCACAGATCACTCATTGGTTTCGGTTGTGTATGTGACTGACAGAGAGGTCTTGCACATGTCCCCATATACTAATATTAGTGATAAAATGTTTAACCCTTGTTATTACCTAGTAAATATTGTATTTCAAAGTAAAACTGACTCCTGTGTTTATCTCTTTTCAGTACTTTTTTGTTTCAACAAATTTCCCTGATTTAACATTTTCGATGATTTTACATAATTTTTACTGGTCCCCTGAACAACGGGAAATGGGGGTTCTACTGTATATGACATATTGAAGGCAATCGCTTTACAGGCGTATATTGTTCAAAATCGTCCCTGCTCCAGAAAAACTTACAATATAAGGATCCTATCACACACACTTAAGTTAATTAAAGGGAATGTAAAGTCAAATAAAATGCAATTTTTACTTCATTTAATGAAAAATAAATCTATCTCCAATAAACTTCAATTAAAAAATGTGTACTGTTTTTATAAGAAACCTGTCTGTATGCAGTGAAATTCCCCCTTTGTTTTACTTGCTCTGACTGCTGTGTATAAGAAACTTCAGATGGTCCCTAACTGCTCTGTAGGGAAACAATCATATTTTCAAGTGGCCCCCCACCTTACTTCCCAGAACCTGAGCAGCTTTGTTTGTTTCTCTGTAGAGCAGCCGGCGATCGTTTAGAGATTTGTATCCGTAGACCCAGTGCATTCTGCATATTCTGATTATTAGTCAGTCTTGCTGTGTTGGCTTCTATGGCAGAAATTTTGACTTGCGCTGTTTTGATCATAAGCTTAGCCTCCCAACTGAAGCCCAGACACACTGCAAGAGGACCGGGATCAGAGTGCGCCAGGCCCCTCTGAAGATTTTTTTGTAGGGGGGCCCGGCGCATTCTAGTTACACCACTGGAGGGAACCTTGACAGAGAGAATATTCAGACTCCCTGCAGGTTGGAACTGAATTCTGGAGCCCACCTCGATGCTGCAAGTTAACAGTGTTAAACTGGATAGACATGGAAAGGCCCACAGCCAAACAAGTGGATCTTTACCCTGTTTGGCCACCCACATGCCGAGCCAATTCATGTTAGGAAAAGACCACCTCAATATACCAAATACACAATATAAATCGGACGGGACCCACACCCCAAAGGACCCCATACACAGGCAGCTTGTGTCAAACCTGTATGACCAGTCTGGGCATTCATGTTTTTCATATTTAATTCAAATATTGTTGTTCTGCAAATGAATATAAAATGGGTCAGGCAATGCAATTATTTAAGGTCCATCATATTAGAAATGCAGAAATTTCCTATAGATAATTATTAGTGTTACATAGAACAAGTGTGTCAAACCACAACTGAAAGCAGCATTTGTAAATGGGAGTTGATCTCTCTTAATGTTACTCCTGTTTGAATTCGTTGAAATATTGGGACATATACAGTACCTATCATACACGGTGCTCTTTATTGTTTAGCTGAGGAACAACCCCCAAAACATTGTGCAGGATAACCCGTAATTAACATGAATAAAGAATCTGCTATAAAGTTGTACCAGCCATTCACAAGTATTTAAAGGCCAAAAAAGAATCCCTACGAACAAATGGTACATGTAGCTTGTCATTAAGTTTCGAGCTGGTTGTTAACGTTACATGTTTCCACCAATGTTCCCTCTAATTCCTTCTCTGTGTGCAAAAAAAATATATGTGCAAATGTTTAACTTGCGTGCACAGTTTTCACATAAAAATACTTTGTTTTCACCACTATTTGTTTGAGGGGGTATGAGCGCACACCTTAGGGGGAACATTGGTTTCCACTACAAATCTATTCACAATCCAGTTCTGCAGCACTGTAGATGGGCCAATGGTCTGCAGGACATTTTCCCCGCTGGCAGAGAAGGGTCTTGGGCAAGAGAGATGATAAAATAATTCAGGTGAAGGCCCAGACCTCCAGACTGTGTATGTGGAACTGCTCATGGGTAGACAGAATCTGATTCTCAAAGGTTTTACAACACTGGCTCCTTCCGTTGTACAGATCTCCATCGAGCCATAGGCCGATACTTCCACTAAAAAATAAACAAGGACATATGAGAGAGAGAGCAGAACGTGTGAGGACCATTAAATGTGCAAGTTATACAGGTACCCACCACTTTCCTCCTCCAAATGTTAAGGATTCTGCATCACCTCTTACAAAGAACACATTTTCACCTGTCGATCGGAACACCTGTGTACAAAATACAAAATATAAATCAAAATATTACTGGGATTAACAAAGGGATTATGGTTACTTAAATATGCCTATAATCAGAACGCAGCCATTTTCAGAGGTATTTTTGAGTTGCTCCATGGTCTGAAATAAAGCATTTGTTCAGTTTTGCCTTTACTCATAGCAAAGTTACATATATTTATACTGTAGGGCAGCAAATAAGGGCTCACTAAAAACCTCACCTTTATTGGCCTTTGGGCTGTGTTCTACTCTAGTACATAACAAGGTTACAGATATATAGAAACATTGGGGTAACAGTCACCCTGCTGTAGTTCCAGGGGTACCCAGGGCACAAAAAAGCATCACCCCAAATCTCACTCTAACTGGCCTTCAGGCTGGGCCCCTTAGCTCATAACAAGGTTACAGATATATAGACACATTGGGTAACAGTCACCCTGCTATAGTTTCAGGGGTACCCAGGACACATATAAGCGTCACCCCAAACAGCGTTGGACTGGGCCGGCAGGACACCTGGTACAAACCCGGTGGTCCCCAGCCCTCATGGGCCCGACCCAGCACCCCTTCCCCTGATCTCCGGGTCCCCCAAATTAAAGAAATGTAAGCACCGGTAGCGCATGCGCACCGGCGATTGCGCACACACCAACGATCGTGCATTTGGCGGCGATCGTGCATGCGGAGTGTGCGCCAATGATTGCACATGCACCCAGGAACACATGTTGCAATGCATGCCAACCTTTGTGAATTCGCACAGAGGGCCCCGAGGTTAGTACCCCGGTGGGGCCCCCATGTCCAGTCTGACCCTGACCCCAAATGTCACCCTAACCTGCACTAGAAATCTTTTATAGATCTATTGCGAAACTGAAAATGTAATATACGCTTCAACACACTAAAATAAGACGCTTTCTAAATATAATCAATGAAAAGCTCTGTACTGTTTATGAAATAATCAAGTTACTCTTCACTATTCCCCTCTTAGCAACCTGTGTCTCTTCATTCTATCTTCATACAGAAGTCGGGGTCAGATTTTGGTTGAAGGTAGGTCTCATGCCTCTTTTAGGGGGGTTCCCTTCCCTAGCAGATGTGTTGGAACGAGTCAAATAACTGATATACCCCCCATGCAAAGG
Source organism: Xenopus petersii (assembly GCA_038501925.1). Classification (NCBI taxonomy): domain Eukaryota; kingdom Metazoa; phylum Chordata; class Amphibia; order Anura; family Pipidae; genus Xenopus; species Xenopus petersii. Next base: position 83,169,965 of record CM076689.1, read on the forward strand.
AAAAGGATTTCAATCAGAGCCAGTTAATTTGAAAGAGTGAGCGTTCATTTATCTTTTTGGCAATCCCCCCAAATTTATTTATTAGACCAAACTGTCAATCAAATCTGACACCTCCTCCTGCATGAAGACAGAATGAGGAGAGACAGGTTGGCAGGAGGGGGAGAATGAAGAGTTACTTGATTATCTCATGAATGGTACCACATTTGAATTGATTATATTTAGGAAGTTTCTGGTGTGTCAAATGCATTGAAGAGAAGAATAAGAGAGATATATTTAATATATTTAGCAGCAGGGGTGTAACTACAGAGGAAGCAAACCTCTGGATATGTTGGGGGCTCTAAGATAAATTAGCTGTGGGGCCCTGTAACATCTAGTTACACCACTGTTTACAAGCGCCATTTCTGGCTACATTTTTTTATATAAGAACTGCTAAATAGAATAGACACAGATCATAATTATATGGTATTGGGGGTTTCCATTTACATTCAATACACAGATGATACATTAGTCGCCCCAGCGACAAATCTCCTCCTCTTCGGGGCGACAATCTCCCTGAACTGCCTTACCCCTGCCCTCCGCCGGCTTAAATAAAAATCACCTGGGGGAATGCACACGCACTTCATTTTCCGAAGTTGCCTAACAAGGAGACTTCGGGCAACTTCATAGAAAGGTATTTTCTGGCATTTGGAGCCGTGACAAGTAGCTGCTACTAAGTAGCTCCATGTGTCTTCACCCTTACGGTCAGTCCACACAAGCAGATTCGGACAGATTAGTTGCCCTGAAGAAGACGCAATTTGTCTCTGGGGCGACTAATTTCCCCGAATCTGCTTGTGTGGATTGACCCTTAATGTTTCCCAGGTATTAATGCTGGCAAAATTGTTTGATATCTCTCTGTGTAGTTCTGTAGCTTTGTATGTCAGGTCATTTCCTGGCACTACTTCAAGATACATACTTTCTTATCTCACTCTGCTTTCAAAGTCTGTAGTTAACACAACAGTTTTGACCAATATGAAGGTATCAGCAAGAAATGAATTGGACAAAATGTTCTTCCCTGTCTTCTTACCTGTCTGATGCCAAATGATATTCAAATTAATGGGGAGATCACTGATTGGTAACATCGGGGCGATAAAGAAGTATGTAGCAAACAGCTAGAAAACAGTAGGCCCCTTCCCAGAGGCCATCAACCCCACTGCTACTATAGGCAACATCTCTCCCTACTATAGCTGCTATCCCACAGTCACACTCCCTTCCCAGAGACTATTATCCCACTGTTACTATAGGCACCATCTCTCCCTACTATACCTGCTATCCCACAGTCCCTTCCCAGAGACTATTATCCACTGTTACTATAGGCAACATCTCTCCCTACTATACCTGCTATCCCACAGTCACAGTCCCTTCCCATAGACTATTATCCCACTGTTACTATAGGCACCATCTCTCCCTACTATACCTGCTATCCCACAGTCCCTTCCCAGAGACTATTATCCACTGTTACTATAGGCAACATCTCTCCCTACTATACCTGCTATCCCACAGTCACAGTCCCTTCCCATAGACTATTATCCCACTGTTACTATAGGCACCATCTCTCCCTACTATACCTGCTATCCCACAGCCACATTCCCTTCCCAGAGACTGTTATCCCACTGTTACTATAGGCTCCATCTCTCCCTACTATACCTGCTATCCCACAGTCACACTCCCTTCCCATAGACTATTATCCCCACTGCTACTATAGGCACCATCTCTCCCTACTATACCTGCTATCCCACAGCCACAGTCCCTTCCCAGAGACTATTATCCCACTGTTACTATAGGCAACATCTCTCCCTACTATACCTGCTATCCCACAGCCACAGTCCCTTCCCAGAGACTATTATCCCACTGTTACTATAGGCACCATCTCTCCCTACTATACCTGCTATCCCACAGCCACAGTCCCTTCCCAGAGACTATTATCCCACTGTTACTATAGGCACCATCTCTCCCTACTATACCTGCTATCCCACAGCCACAGTACCTTCCCAGAGACTATTATCCCACTGTTACTATAGGCACCATCTCTCCCTACTATACCTGCTATTCCACAGCCACAGTCTATTCCAAGAAGCAATTCATACCCTTGTAGTTTTATAGGCCACAGTCACAGTGGCTTTAGTCAGATACCTTAATGTCGATTACTGTTTTGCACTATGAGTGACAGTTGTTTCAATGCACTAGCAATATCTAATTTTTACCTTTAGTTCTGGTGAGTAGCTGAACAGGAAAGTTTCGCCTGTACCATAGAAATTACTGCTGATGCGGAGTTCGATTGTAGAGTAGGCTCCAAACACCTGCAATGGATTGACTAGGGTTAGTGATATAAAAACTCATTTTTATTTACACATTTGAAGCAGTAAAGCTTCCATAGCTTCTGATTAATCTCTGCCCCTGTAATTAAGCTTCTAGTGTTACAAATGCCTGTTTCTGTAGGGGGAAAAAAATCAGATCAAACAGTGAGGTGACAACCCTAACTCACACATTCACTGACATAGACTAGTCCACTTGCTTGCACTCAAACACTCACACTTACATTGACATAGTCACTTACACATTCACACATAAACTCACAGACTCACACATTTACACACACACACACACTCATATACTCATATGTACTTTTGTTCCTCCCTGTTGCCTGTTTTGCAAAGACTTTTATTTCTCCTCACTGCACACTGCAAGTACTTGCTGCTGCTGCCAATAGCTCATCCCTGCAACGAACACCTTTCTCCATACAGATGCAATGCTTGGAAGATGATTGGCTGGGGGCTTATTTAAAGGGGACAGCAGTGATGCGTGAGTAGCTCAATTAGCGAGATCATTAGCATAGGGACAGCAGCGCTCCTGGACCATGTGCAAAAGAATCCAATTTTGGCCATGGCACTCTAGAGAAAGCTAGAGGAAAAATCAATGATGTCATTGGGGGGCCTTGCTGCCCTGAGGAGCCTTTCTGATGCTGCCCCCCACAACCCCCCACCACCACCAGGTGCTTGCTGTTCTGAGCGCCGGAGCAATCCTAGGGGTGCAGAGAGTGCACACTAGCAGAGCTGAAATTCTGATTTAAAAACTGAATTTTGGCTCTTAAAGTGATACTGACACTAAAAAAATACTTTTTTAAAATATGAATGTACATTAAAAGTTACCTATAGGTCATGCTGATTTTTTGCCGCCCCTGGTTACTTGCAGGCTGAGGAGAGTTTTTCAACTCGTCTCATGGCAGTGTGTCTCCTACTGCTAGACACGAGGGACACCAGATTAACTCAGCTCTGTAGGGTCAGGGCACACAGGCAGATTCGAGGAGATTAGTTGCCCGGCGACAAATCTCCTCTTCTTCGGGGCAACTAATCTCCCCAAACTGCCTTCCCCTGCTTACCATCGGCTATAATGAAAATTGCTGATGGGAAGGCACTCGGATTGCTTCGTTTTGCGATGTTGCCTCAGGATTTTCCTTAGTCTGGTAGCCTTATCATACAGCTTTATTTTTTACCTTTCATTGTCCTTTAATGACAGGAATTAAGCAGTCAACCGGCAGTTTACAGATTTGTTGGGATTCTGAGCAATCATTTTGGCCATCGTTAGCACAGAATGTTCTTGTTTTGATTTAGAATTGATTGCTTAAAGGCGGCCATACACAGGGAGATCCGCCAAACACCCTGATATGCCCACATTGAGGTTAGGGTAGGATCAGAATGGAAGTCATACGGGCGTTCAGATTGCGGGACCGCATGAACGAACAGATGCAGCCGCTATCTAACAGGATTTTTTTACCTTGCGCGATCGACATCTGCCCGACTTTGCGGCCAGATATCGATCGGGGAAGCCCGTCGGAGGGCCCCACACATAGGCCAATAAACTGCCGTCTTGGTCTGTCGGCAGCTTTTATCCAGGGGCGATTCTAGCCATTATGCCGCCTAAGGAGGCCTTCTTTTGACACCCCCATGGGCGGTCCATGTCACAATTGCGCTCTCTGCACTAGAAGAGCCGAATTTTGAAAACTGGAAATTTAGCTCTTAGTTACCAGGAGCGGCATTTTTGCCGCCCCTGACCACCAGGGGGGGCGCTGCCGCCTGAGGCGAGTAGCTCAACTCACCTCATTGGTGGAGCGCCCCTGCTTTTATCGGCCTGTGTATGGGGGCCTTAACACTGCATAAACTCCCTACTGCATTGTACTGTACAATATATAACAAAAGAGTCTAATTTGTTTATTTCTGGTCTGCAAACCCCAAGTAAGTCGGACAAGCAAACTATATGGCAACGTAAGTCTGTGCCAGAAGCAAAAATAATAACCCCATGGAGATACTGCTGCTCAAATGCAATCACCCACAATCCTCTCTGACCCCTTAATACACATCATCTGCAGTAATGGCATAACCCTTTACCACTATGCAAGTGTGTGGGATTGTATAGACCAATGATATAATTACCTGCCCCTCATTATCCTTGACAATCAGTAGCACGGGAGAGCTGACAGAGTTCATGGTCCGATACATGGTCCTCAGGCTGAAGCCATGTTTCTCTGTGCTATACAGCAGCTTCCAGCTGTATCCCAGAACCCTCGGGGGCAGATGCTGGCCAATCTTTAATAGAAGGAAAACTGTTTCATTTTAAGCTCATTGTGGAAAATATTTTATTAAAGTAGAGTATTAAACAATGGATCACAAGTAGGGTTGCCACCTTTTCTGGAAAAAAATACCGGCCTTCCTATATTTTGCCGTTTTTTCCTATTAATAACATTGGCATCAAGAATCATTTTTACCGGCCAGGACAGTAAAATACCGGCCAAGTGGCAACCCTAATCACAATGTATATTACATAATGTTATATTTCTATCACATGCAAAAAGCAAATATCATTATTCTTTTTACTTTATTATAATAAAAAAAGTGTATTAAAAAAATAAAGGTATAATAAAAAATAGGTGGTACATTTTGGCCCTTTGCAGGGTTCAGCGAGGAGCAAGGAGGAGGCTGAGCTGGTAATTTTGAAATTTGCCTCAAATACCACCCCAACCTACCTACGACCCACATACAGTACATGCTGTAAAAGTAAAAATACATTATTATTATTATATTTTCATTGTCCTTTTACATGCATATGAACAATTATATATGCCTGCTGCAGGCTGCATTGGTTCTGTAGAGCCATGCAGTCTGCATCTGTATTATTTGAGCCATTCAGCTTTCAGATTTTATAGGTGTCAAGTTTTTAGGAGGTATGGTAGCAAACATAATATCCCTTTTTCAATAAACAAGATAAACTTTCACTCACCTGCCTGATGTTATCCAGCCCTAAGAGCTGGCTCTTGCCAATCAACACTGGGTCGTACTCTTCTTTAGCTTTTACTTTAGTTTCTGTTGGTTTTGGCACTTCTGATTCGTGAATGTATTCAAAATCCGAGTCATCGCTGGAAACTGCCTCATCAAGGTTATTCTGAAAAATACAGTAGTGTTGACACCTTTGCACATGTACAACCCAAACAGTAAAACAACCCAGGGCTTATTCTCCCCCTGGAGTTTTTTTTCCTGGTGAAAAATTGTCCAAATCCTGCAATTAGTTTTAAAGGGAACCACATATTACCAATGGCTGGTAGTCAAAATGACTTACAAAGACATAATAAAAAAAAACTCTTTATAGGATATTTACAAACATGGTTTATGGACATGGTATTTCATTTGGCCAACAGGCATAACCTGTTTGTATTAACCAAGTCATCAAGTCATCTGATCATCTATTGATTTATACAGACCCCAGTTATCTTCTTCTTTTTTTTGCATACTGTTTGTATGTGCTTGCTTTCTACCTATAGAAGGGTTCATAGGCCATATTTCATCCGCCATTATACAGATAAAGATTATATACGCAGTAATTCAGGTTAAAAAACAAACACACATCCATAAAGTTCAACCTGTCTGTCTCTCTAGGTGAAACCTGTGTCATTGTAAGTTGATCCAGCCCCCCATTGTAAGTTGTCATTGTAAGTTGATCCAGTTGATCTCCAATTTGCCTTTGAGGTGAAAAAATCCTTCCAGACTCCAATTGGATCAGCTTCTAGAAAGTTAATTATGATGTAAATTTATTTATATCTGTCATTTAAAGTCAACATTTCTTTTCCTTTCTCTTTCTTTGGTAAAATCAGAGAATTATGAGTGTCTAAGAGCTTCATGGAGTGATATGCAGCTATGGTATCACTTGTGGCACCAACATCAAGATGGAGATAATTTGCTGTGGGGCCCAGTAATATCTAGTTACACCACTGGATACCTCTGGTGAGATCTTAAGGTGCAAGAAACTGACAGTGCCTTGTACCAGTAATTTTTTGTGCCACATGAAAATTTTCCAGCATCAGCCTGGTGATACATTTCCCATAATATATTGGAAGATGAGATGAAGGCACAATTTGAAGGTGCAAGTATCATAACCATACATAGTAAAGCATTTTGCTCCATAAAACTTAATCATCAGACCATCACAATCCCTTCCCTCTAAGAAATAAATACTGGCACTTACTGCTGTGATGTGCAAAGGAATCAGATGAAATTTTGGCAAACAGGTTAATTTTTGGCTCAAATTGATTGAACTTAAGATATTAGATCCTACGTTTTTACAGAATATGCCAGAATTAAAGAAGTACCTGCCACTGAAAAGAACTCCCCATGGGCCAGTAAAGAAACTGCTTATTATTGGGACAGGTATTGGTGTAGGGGTTCTGGTTCGCATTGGTATCTGGGTGTTGTTACTGCACTTTTGTAGAACTAAACCTCAGCAGCCTGTGTTAAATTAAGTCAGTGTTGCCCAGCTCATGGTTAAACACCTTAGGGCCCCTAACAACTATTTCCAAATGCTAGCAAACCCCAAAACAAACTCCTACCAGGCTTTTGTCCCACAGAAAAGGTAGAGCAGTCTGAGTAGGGTGCACACTGCCAGGTTGGATTACAAAGGGAGCATAGGGCAGGCAGAGTAAGGCACACACACAGGAAGCATAGGGCAGGCAGAATATGGCACACCCAAGGAGCACAGGGCAAGGCATAGTACAGCATGCATAGGGAGTATTGGGCAGGCGGAGTATGGCACACACAGAAAGCATAGGGCAGACAGAGTATGACACACCTAGGGAGCATAGTGTAGTCAGAGTAAGGTGCACAAACACAGGGAGCATAGGGCAGGCAGAGCAGGATCGGAACTAGGGTAGGTAGAAGAGGCACCTGCCTAGCGCACCTCAAAGGGGGGGGTGCTGTGAAGGTACCTTTCGAAGAGTTTTCTGCCTACCCCTAGTCCAGTGTCACTTGCTCCCTCTGCTCAACTCTCCCTTCTTCTTAATGCAGCCCCCTCCAGTGCGACATCATGGCGCATGCGCATGCACACCAATGTGTTTGGGATTTAGGTGGCCACCCGGGCTGCCTAGGGCTTGGCCTGCCCCTGACGCAGAGTGAGGCACACCCAGGGAGCATGGGGCAGGCAATGTATGGCACACACAGGGAGCACAGAGAAGACGGAGTATGGCACACACAGGGAGCACAGCACAGGGCAGGCAATGTATGGCACACACTGGGAGAATAGGGAAGGCAATATATGGCACACACAGGGATCACAGAGAAGACAGAGTATGGCACATACAGGAAGCATAGAGAAGGCAGAATAGAGCATGAGGCAGTGAATCTTGTCAGAACCTAAGATAAACAATTCACACTGTACATACAGTGTATACAGTGACAGAATGCTGGTGCCCCTCCAGCAGTTTTTATGAGGTGTAAATAGGTGAACAAAGTGGGGAGTTTCAATCTGGGTCTGAGGTTGAACAAGGGCTTTACAGGTGTGAACAATAGAGGTGTTGCAAGTGAGAACTATAGACAAAATATGACTAGCTCTCGCACACCTCAATTCAATTGGATATCTGGTGCTCAGTGGTAGAGGTTCGGCAACCTCACAATCTGTTAGAAGTACAAAGTATCCACGGCACACAGCTTAGTGTAAGCAAGGGTCTCCTTGCACGTTTATTGCGGTAGTGAGCAACGTTTCGGGGTCACGCCCCTTTCTCAAGCCTGAGAAAGGGGCGTGACCCCGAAACGTTGCTCACTACCGCAATAAACGTGCAAGGAGACCCTTGCTTACACTAAGCTGTGTGCCGTGGATACTTTGTACTTCTAGCAAGTGAGAACTATGCCATACCTCCCAACTGTCCCTTTTTCGGAGGGACAAAAAGGTAAGTATTCACAGCAGCCAGACTTTTTTTGTGGGAGACCACACAAAGGGGAAGGGGGGGGGTTGTCACAGGCACCAATTGGACAGCAATGGTTTATTTAAAGAGATGGCATTTGTAGTTCTAGTTTTAGGGTTTAGTTCTCGTTTAAACCTCAAGCAGGTTTTAGGTATTTTTTCCACTGACACAAAAATGCCACCACATGAGCCTAGAAGGCCAATGATATTTGGGAAACCCCTCTAACCAATAATGTACACTCACAAAAAATGCAGCATTCTTACACTGGCAGGATCAGTTATATTAATGACATATTACTGCATTCTCTTCTGGGAGTAGAATATTCACCATGTCTCTGCTCAGCCTGTGGAACTCCCAAATAGAAAACTTCCTATAGCTATTTCCATGTGTAGAGACCCTGAGGTTTAGGTATGTTTTACTCCTTTCCCCTGTATTTGGACACCTAAGTGGTCCTCTGATTCACCCAAGCAGCTATGTCCCTTTTCTGGGTTTTCAAGGTTTTGCCCTGTAGGTGGCAGTATTTAAAAGGGAGAACACACGTGCTCAGGGCTCTCTTCCTGGATCCCACCTTGTGGGGAGGTGGGTACAGGAGAGGTCTGGCTAGGGAAGGTTTATTTAGCAGCAGAAGTTTATATAATAGTCACTCTAGGAGCAAGAGTTAGAGGCAGGTATTTAGTGAGAAAGAGAGTACCGTAGTTGGGGGTTAGTACCCTTGCGGCGATCAAGCCGCCAGACAGGGATACGAGTGGGTGAGCTCAGGATTAGGGAAAGTGCCAAGGAGCAAGATACCCCATGGGATCTCTAGTTAGGGTTGCCACCTTTTCTGGAAAAAATACCGGCCTTCCTATTCATTTATCTTTTTTCCATATTAATAACATTAGGATCAACCATCATTTTTACCGGGCAGGCTGGTAAAATACCGGCCAGGTGGCAACCCTATCTCTAGTGCTGGGGAAAATCACCAAGATAGACTGCACTACCCACTAAAGAGGGATCTACTTGCAATGAAGGTTTCCGCTGATTGCTGTGTAGGTACTGGAAGAGCTGTATTGCCTGATTGCTGTGAACAGTTCCACTGCCTGCCTGTTCAAAAAGAGTTTATCTGTTTAAAGCAACCCCTGGCCTCCTTGATCTGTGCACCAGAAGACATCCAGAATCCACCTGAGGGTAAGGTGCTTAAAGGGGCCACTACACACTGCTGGGAGTTGCAGGGAGTTGCCCATAGCCTCAGGGTGCTCAGGATACACTGTCAGCAAGTCCCGCTATTTCCACACATCTCAGGCTCACCCACGTGTGTTATTCACATGGTAGGGTGCACCTCTGACACCCCAGACTTTGAGACTGCAATATAAAGGCTACTGATTCTGAGTTCTCTACACCAGTGAGAAAATATTGACTCTCCCCATGAAATTATTACAGTATGATTCCCCTGCACCCCAAATTTCAGGATGAAAAACGTAATACAAAATGTTGATTAGCAAATGCATAAATATTGGAATTTCACAGAGAAATGTGGCTAAACCCTAGTTAATCTTTAGGGTTGCCACCTGGGCGGTGTTGGTTGACAATGATGTTTGTTCCCAGTGTTATTAATGGGGAAAAACATAAATATATAGGAAGGCTGGTATTTTTTTTCCAGGAAAGGTGGCAACCCTACTTAAACCCCATGTAGGAAACAGGCTCCTAAAATATCTATAACTGTGCTATATAGCAGGGACAGCATTGAGTACTGGGACTGTACGTAAGCACCAAGTTGTTTTGTTATTTTACAGCTGCAGTTCCAACTATTTCAGTTAGGGTTCTCTCCTGTACAGGATGTGCCTTTCTTGCTTCCTGTTGCTTGCTCTCTATGGTTTTATCTCTACTTCCTGTTTCTTACTGCACCAAATTACATGTGACAGTCTCTAGTCAATGACTTCTTCAGTCATTGCCATTAAATCCTGCACAACCTGCACAGCGAGGAATCACTACAGTAATGACCAAATATTAAGGGGCCCAATTATCATTCTGTGTAAAAAAACAACACAGCCAAATACACCACCCATCACCAGGCATCACAGTGTAAAAAAACAATGTACTTATTAAGCTGTGAAAATGGTATGTCAAAATAAAACACATATCCATTTTTACAGAGCAACTTGTATGAATTACGCAAGGTCTGTAGTGGCGTAAAACAATGTCAAATTCATCAATCAGTCAGCTTAAATTAAAGCACACCTTGATAAAACTTTATCTGAATTGGGATAGAGTGAGTTAATATTTTTAAATCAATGTGTTACCATTATCATTCTATAGAGAATCCCTCTAAATGGTGCTAGAATAAATAATGGTCCGATGGTTTGGTGCTTAGTGTTCCTCCTTAGCAAAAGCTGTACGTCAGTAAAAGAGAAAACCGTGAGGGTAACTTTCAGGTTCTGAAGCGAAAGTGCGAAAGATGGCAGTTTTGATGTTGTATCAGTACAATTTTAAGCTGCTAAAATCTTGAAATCTAGAAACAAAATTATTAATTTAAATTGCAAAAGAACTGCACTATAAGCATAATTACATTCATTTGTTTTGAGAGCTTACATTTTCTTTAAGAGCCCATAAATAACTATTGTTTTGGCTAAAAGCCAATAAAATCCTGTTTGGTGATATACAGTCTGACATACATTCCAGGCCAAGGTGGTCTGTACTACTCTTGTTGGGGATGTGGAGGGTAGACAAATACTTTGCTACTATAGGCACGATCTCTCCTTACTATACCTGCAATCCCACAGTCACACTCCCTTCCCAGAGACTATTATCCCACTGTTACTATAGGCACCATCTCTCCCTACTATACCCGCTATCCCACAGCCACACTCCCTTCCCAGCGACTACTATACCACTGCTACTATAAGCACCATCTCTCCTTACTATACCTCCTATACTACAGCCACAATCCCTTCCCAGAGTCTTTTATCCTGACTGCTATTATAGGTACAATTTCTCCCTACTATTCCTGCTATTCCACAGACACAGTCCCTTCCCAGGAGCTGTTATCCCCATTGCTACATCATGAATCATCTTCCCTCTATAGCTGTTATATCACAACCACAGTCAATTGCCAGATGTTGTCATCCCTACTGGTTGCTGTATTGTCTCCCAGGCCCTCTCCTACATTAAACTTCACTGCCACCCTCACTCATAAAAAGGCTAAAGATAAATATATATCTATATATAGAAACATTGGGGTAACAGTCATCCTGCTATAGTTCCAGGTATTCCCAGGGTGGCAAATAAGCATCACCCCAAATTTCACCCTAACTGGCCTACAGGCTGGGCCCCCTTAGCTCATAACAAGATTACAGATACTGAATAGAAACATTGGGTTAACAGTCACCCTGTTATTGTTTTAAGGGTACTCTTAGACTCATCCCAAAACCTATGCACTGTTGGCTGTTGGCTAAGCAATATTACAAACCAATTCCATGTTACTGTAACCAACTCTGACTGCAGACAAAATGAATCCCAGGTTCCATAATGACATTTCTTTCATGACAAACGAATATACCTTTTAGTTGCAGTGTGACAGTTGTCACTGGGAGTCATTGACAGGGACAGCCTTTGATTATTTGAAGCTAATTATTTACTTATGCCGGGTGGCTCTTTCAGTTTCAGTGACAGTGTGGCCTTTTGGATTGTTGATATATACGCACCTTTTGGATAACCTGATGTTGCCTAAACATGTAAAAGTCATGTTATATAAACAGCTGCTCTGCTAGATAATGTCTGTTTCAGCAAATATTGCATAAACTAAGGATCCACTTACAAGATCGGGGCCAATCTCAAGTATTGTTGCTTGTCCCAACAGGAAATATGGCCTATTAGTAGCCAATGCTATTACTGAGAAGGGCACACAAGGCATCTGACCTGGCTTCTATTGTCGTGTTAACATACTTGCGCAATTAGAATTTACATATTATAACACTGTGTAATAAATTATATATTTTTAATCTTTATCAGGTAGGTCCAGGGACACTGGAGATGCAGGCAAAATGGTGTTGGAGGTGTGTGCAGTGGTGCAACATGTAGCACTCTAGATGTAGTTGAAATATAAGAACCTTTGAGCTGTTAAGAGGTAATGCCAGGAAACCATACAGAATAGTATGCATAAACAAAGCATTAATAAGTATAAAATGCAATTTATCCCAGAAATGGGCAAACTGTAAATTATATAGTGAATAAAGTGCCCCATTCAAATTTATAAGGATATTAGAAGTATAAAGGCACAAGTTATACAGGGAACTCTAAGTATCACTCATGTATTATAATGTTGATGTACCCCCTACTGTAAATTATAAGGATATTAGAAGTCACTGAGGGGTTCTGTGACCATATAAAGGCACAAAGCTGTAGGCTGAGTTATACAAGGAACGTTAAGGGGCAGATTTACTAAATTCGAGTGAAGGGTTCGAATTAAAAAAACTTCGAATTTCGAAGTGTTTTTTGGGCTACTTCGACCATCGAATGGGCTACTTCGACCTTCGACTACGACTATCGAACGATTCGAACTAAAAATCGTTTGACTATTCGACCATTCGGTAGTCGAAGTACTGTCTCTTTAAAAAAAACTGCGACCCCCTAGTTCGGCAGATAAAAGCTACCGAACACAATGTTAGCCTATGGGGAAGGTCCCCATAGGCTTGCCCAAGTTTTTTTGATCGAATGATATTCATTCGATCGTTGGATTAAAATCCTTCGAATCGTTTGATTCGAAGGATTTAATCGTTTGATCGAATGAATAATCCTTCGATCGTTCGATCAAATTTGCTGCGCTAAATCCTTCGACTTCGATATTCGAAGTCGAAGGATTTCAATTCCTAGTCGAATATCGAGGGTTAATTAACCCTCGATATTCGACCCATAGTAAATCTGCCCCTTAGTATCATTCAAGTGTTAATTGTACTGTAACTTATAAGGATATTATAAGTATCTGAGGTGTTCCATGATTTTATAAATGGACAAGGCTGAAGGCTGAGTGCTTTTATACAGGTATTGAAACTCCGAGGTGACTTTTAATAACGTCATGTTTTACAGTTGGGTACAGTATTTATTATAACATATTATAACACAAGTTTCATTGAATCATGTGACAGAAATTATATTGCTAAGCGAATGATGACATTACTACGTACCTTTTATAAGGGTAGAATTTACAGTATATTCATGACTCTTGTTTATTATATAGTGTATATCCCCTACTGTAATTTATAATGATATTATGTCACCAAGAAGTTATGTGACCATATAAAAGAACAAGGCTGCAGGCTGAGTTATACAGGTCATGTAACTCCTTGCTCTCTTATAGTAAATGAGCCATAGACTTCCATTGCTTTCCTGTGTTATCAGACAGATAAGCACAAGGAGAACAGTAGGGCATGACAGCACTGTATTCAAATGTAATCAACTGCACATTATTAATAAGCATTATAAAACATAATAATAAGCCAATAAATTATTAGGCAAGCATTAATTGAAATAAGACACAAGCACACATCTCCCGAGGCCATGGTACATACCAGCTGAATATAGGAGCAGCGCACAGTTCTCATGTTCACCGGGCTGTCAGCAACTGATGTGACGAGGAGCATGGAGCTTGTTACCTGTGTGGGGAGATTATTTCCTGTGCCGAACACACCCTAAGCATTGCTATTACTCTCACTCTGGCAGTAAAAACACATACCCTTGCTCTCGGATCGTACCATAGGTCACATGAATTTACACAATACACATTCTGCTATGAACTGCTCTCTGCACCACAAAAATATTATTACTTAAAGGAGATACAACAAACATATAAGCTACCTGTATGCATTTGGAAACATATAGATGAATCCACCAAAAACAGCTTAAAAAAAATAAACAAATATTTTACGGTGCTGTTCTTAGAAATAAGGTGAACTAATATCCACTGGACCTGTCACTTCCTGTTCTGTATAATCTCATTGTCCTATGTGGTGCTTTCTGGGTGTCAACTATAGAGGTCTGAGACGAGCACCAGATGATCTGATGGTGGGCCCTGTGCAAGGACATTTTATTGGCTCTTTATTATTTCCAGAGCCGGGCCAAAAAATCTGGGTGTCCAAGGCCTCCAATCTCTAGTGAGACCTGGATATTAGGTTCTCTGTAGGGACCTAAGAGGCCCAGTTTGACATTGCACACAGCTAGTTCTTTGGAGAACACTCTGCTTTTTTTTTTTCTTGCCAGCTTTATCTACTGCTGTTTCTTATTACAATTATGGGATCCGTTATGCGAAAAGCCATTATCCAGAAAGCTCCGAATTATTGAAAAGTTTTCTCCCATAGACTCCATTTTATCCAAATAATCTAAATTTAAAAAATTATTTCCTTTTTCTCTGTAATAATAAAACAGTTCATTTTACTTGATCCAAACTAAGATACAATGAATCCTTACTGGAAGTAAAACCAGCCTATTGGGTTTATTTCATGTTTACATGTCTAGTAGACTTTAAGGGAAAGTCAACCCCCAAAATAAAAATTTGCCTAATAAAAGAATACATAATTTTAGGCAACTTTCCAAAATAGGGCTTTTTTTTTTAGGGCTTTTAAAGTTACTGTATTTGTAAAAAAAATTGCTATTGAAAGCAGCATTGGCTTTATTTCCAGTTGTTACTTTTTAAACAATGTTACAAAAGTCTTGGTTCCCCAGAAAGGACAGGTCTGTTAATCAGCTGCCTTGTCTTACATTGTATCAACAGTCTTAGACATCAGGGCAGAGAATAGAAAGGGACAAACACTGCTTTCAATAGCAATACATATACAAATAACTTAAAAAACATAGAAAATGTATAATGAATGTGTATTGCAAAGTTGCTTAGAATAATATTTTCTTTGATTAGGCAAATTTTTATTTTGGGGTTGACTTGCCCTTTAAGGTATGAAGATCCAAATTACAGAAAGATCCGTTATCCAGGAAACCCCAGGTCCCAAGCCTTTCAGACATGATTTAACAGCACAAGAATGGAATAGACGCATCGATAGTAATAGCTGAGTAAGCAAGTAGGAGGAAACCACAAATGAAGTAGATCCAACCTGTAGGTAAAAATAATAAAGCAACACTTGACATAGGACCTACAGGTGCCCGTAACTATTGACTTTAAAAGGAGGGGTTACAAATGTTTCAACCTACTTTGAGCCTGATACTCAAGGCTAGTGCCTCATGACTTTAAGGATTTTTATACATACACCTAGAGAGGTCTCTTGACACCGAAGATTCACAGGTACCTGTAAGGAGAATACCTGGTGGTCTAGCGATGGGAAAGCCTCGTTCTTTTCATCCTCTGTGTGCCAATGCGTGTTCCTTCACATCTGAATAGTAAAGGTGTGCGTCCTCTGCCACCTCCGGGTTTGAGTGCCACAGCATATGACACCAACGCACCAGCAGGAAATTCAACTATCAATAAATGGAGGGTTGCATTTGAAACGGACAAAAAAAGTCTGAGTTGTGTTAAAGGGGTTGTTCACCTTTGAGATAACTTTTAGTATAATGCAGAGAGTGATATTCTGAGACAATTTGCTATTGGTTTTCATTTTTTATTATTTGTGGTTTTTGAGTCATTTAGATTTTTATTCAGCCGCTCTCCAGTGTGCAATTTCAGCCATCTGGTTGCTAGGGTCCAAATTACCCTAGCAAACATGCATTGATTTGATTAAGAGACATGAATATAAATAGGGGGAGGCCTGAATAGAAAGGTGAGTGATGAAAAGTAGCTCATTTTAGCACTTTCTATTTTCAGATGATTGCGGCATTTTTGTATTTCCATCTCAATGAGACACTGCTTCTGTTCTGCGAGAGAAAGCCAGGATCTCCCAATAAATCTTTCACCCTTGAAGACAATTTGTCGATTGTTTTTTTGTCTATACAGAAACAAACCTGCCCTGAAATAACTAACCAACTAACCCAGTGTCAGTTCAAAGGTAACAGTGAAGACTAAGGCAAAACAAACAGGGTTCTTGTCTGCAGCAGGTACGTCATAGTTGTGATTTGGCACATTGGCTGCATCTCTTATTAGTAGGGATGCACCGAATCCACTTTTTTGGATTCGGCCGAACCCCCGAATCCTTCACGAAGGATTCGGCCGAATACCGAACCGAATCCGAACCCTAATTTGCATATGCAAATTAGGGGTGGGAAGGGGAAAACATTTTTTACTTCCTTGTTTTCTGACAAAAAGTCACGCGATTTCCCTCCCTGCCCCTAATTTGCATATGCAAATTAGGATTCGGATTCGGTTCGGCCAGGCAGAAGGATTCGGCCGAACCTGAATCCTGCTGAAAAAGGCCGAATCCTGGCCGAATCCCGAACCGAATCCTGGATTCGGTGCATCCCTACTTATTAGTGGGCAGTCGGGTTATACAGTAATAATTATGAGTGAAGGTGGGTTCCCTCTGTAATGTATAGAAAGAAACCCTCTGGAGTCACTGGAAAAGAGGTTTTGGGGTAAAGCCTTTATGTAGTGTAGTAAACCTATCTATATAATGCTGCATATGTTATGGAACAAGAGGAAATGGGAATCAAGTATGGTCTAGTCTAATTGTGTCTAATTGTGCTTATCAGGGCCATCCAGCATGAGACCACCACCCGGGCTCTCCACCCCAGACCAGTCTAATTGCACTCAACAGGGCCAGCTGAAGTATGGGACCCAAACAGCAAAGCATAACTGCTCTTGATTTTTAGTGCCTACATTGTATTTAGAAAAGAGGACAAATGTCACCCTTAAATGAGCTACTGTCTCTATATCCCTTGGTTTTAAGTCAGACATTTTAGATTATTTACAATTATAAGTGGGAAGTGTTGCATTTTGCATTTTATGTGAATAAAGGTTTATGTGGTTATGTTCACAATAAAGTTTACTGTGAAGCTCCCCTGAGGCATAACATTATGGAACACAGGGGAGTGCAGAACTAAACGCATCTGATTCTGCCTTATGGCACTCATGGCAACTAAGAGACAAACGCTGGTGGAACTCAGCAGTTTTTATTTTTACACTGAACAATTCCTTTAAGATGCTTCAAAGTAAGCTTTGTTAAATGTCCCTCTAGAACTTAAATCTAGGGCAAAATTCAGCAGACACACTACCATCTATCGAGGAGCTTATTATAATTCATAACCTCCCAAACTTCCAGAATTTTAGATATCTAATAGACTACATAGTTTATCTACCTAATTGGACTGCTTCTCAGACAGAAACGGACCACAAACCTCTAACTTCGTGCTAGCTGCCACAATCAGTGGGGTAGGAGGCCCACACTTTCATAGGAGCTGGCTTGTGTTGGTGGGGCTCACAAGGGCTTGGGCCGAGGGCCGTCATCAGAAATCGCAGGGCCCCAAAGGAAAAAAAACATGTTGGCTATGGTTCCCACATGTTAATAAAAAAATAAAAAAATATTGGTGGTCAGGGCCCCCCCCCATTGAAAAATACATTTGTGTTCAGGGCCCCCCATTAAAAAATATTGGTGGCTAGGACCCCACATGGGAAAATAATTGGTGGCCAGGGCCCTCCCACCCGTGTAAAAATACTTTCCCCCCCCCAGAAGTTTAAAAAAATGTTGGTGCCCAGGACCAGACCACACAACAGGGACCACAAAGGGTTACCTTTAGGGGGGCCCTGCCATGTTGCACTTACTTCATTAGTGTGGCCCACCTGCTGTCAGTGAGCTTCCAACTACAGAAGGGAGGAGGGGAGCACTGGTGGCTGCATCTTCTTCCAGTGTCAGCATTTTCTTCCACTATTGGTTACAGACTTTCAAGTCCTGGTAAAGCTGCATGGTGATTGGATGAGCTGGAGGAGAAGTTCAAACCTCAGCTATCCAATCCCTGAGCAGCTCAACCGGGACTTAAACTCAGTGACCAATAAGGGGGAGTAATGGACAGAAGCTACCTCCCCTTGTGCTCCCACCCTGCCTTCCCGAAGTCAGCAGTTCTCAGAAAGCAGGGGGCCCAGCTAATCAAGAAAGTGCGGCGTGGCCGGGTCCCCCTTACCATCGGGGCCCCCCTTACCTTCGGGGCCCCCTATAACTCTCCCCCTGTCCCCCACGATGGCTGCCCTGCTTGGGCCCACTGGGATTTGGCCCACTGTCCAATTGGATAAGTCTAAATATAAATGAGTCTCAATCCTTGACCTGTCCCAAAACAAGACAAAGTCCAAATACAGCTACAGGATGGCTTGAGAGAGGGTTCCCAAAACTTGACTGACATGATAATTGGCATTAAATATGGGATGAGGCACGCATAGGTGGAGGGTGATATTTTTGTTTGGAAAGGCTAAAGGTACCATATGTTGGATTACCAAATGATGGGCCTAAAGTCTGAAAGCTTAAAGATGGGTTTTAAATACAAAACACATTTTTTTCCAGTAAATTTGCAGCAAGGGTTGCTAAACTTGTCAGAGAATCTTTTTTTTTAATTATTTGGGCATGTTTGGGGAGGTTAATTAAAGAAAATCCACCCATGTAGGTAGGAATAGTAGGAGTGGGATATTAGTCTCTGGGAAGGGAATGTGGATGTGGGATAGCAGGTATAGTAGGGAAAGATGGTGCCTATAGTAACAGTGGGATAATAGTCTCTGGGAAGGGATTGTGGCTGTGGGATAGTAGGGAGAGATGGTGCATATAGTAACAGTGGGATAATAGTCTCTGGGAAGGGACTGTGACTGTGGGATAGCAGGTATAGTAGGGAGAGATGGTGCCTATAGTAACAGTGGGATAATAGTCTCTGGGAAGGGACTGTGACTGTGGGATAGCAGGTATAGTAGGGAGAGATGGTGTCTATAGTAGCAGTGGGATAATGGCCTCTCGGAAGGGACTGTGGCTGTGTGAATAGCAGGTATATTAGGAGAGATGGTGCCTATAGTAGCAGTGGGATAGTAGTCTCTGAGAAGGGAGTGTGGATGTGAGATAGCTGGTATAGTATGGAGAGATTGTGCCTATAGTAGCAGTGGGATAATAGTCTCTGGGAAGGGACTGTGGCTGTGAGATAGCAGGTATAGTAGGGAGAGATGGTGCCTATAGTAACAGTGGGATAATAGTCTCTGGGAAGGGACTGTGACTGTGAGATAGCAGGTATAGTAGGGAGAGATGGTGCCTATAGTAACAGTGGGATAATAGTCTCTGGGAAGGGAGTGTGACTGTGGGATAGCAGGTATAGTAGGGAGAGATGGTGTCTATAGTAGCAGTGGGATAATGGCCTCTCGGAAGGGACTGTGGCTGTGTGAATAGCAGGTATATTAGGAGAGATGGTGCCTATAGTAGCAGTGGGATAGTAGTCTCTAGTAAAAAAAAAGGAGGGGTGAATAGTGCATACATTACAACAATCCGATTTAATAACAAGAATAGTTTGTTTCATCCTAATATTCCTGCATCATCATATATTTAGAAAAAGCTTATTATTTCAGTACATATATACATATTTATATGGAGTGCTGCTAACGTGACTACATAAATCCAGTTTTAAAAATCCCATTTGCATTAATTTCCTTTATAATTAGATACGATTATGCATCATATAGTTATGGCTGCTGTGTTTTGGAAACATATTTATATTTGAATACATTCTCTTCTCATCAGAGCAAGGCAGTATTAAATCAATAAATAGAGTATACCCAGTGATGAAAAAAGATATTTAAGAGGAGTAGTTGCCTCTGTGGGTTGCAAAGCTGTAGTGAAAAATATTGTTTTCTTCCCTGAACCACTTGAATTACATAATTGTGTGAAAATATTCTCTTTTATTTTATTACTACTCAATTCAAGTGGTTTGGAAAAGGCAGGCTGCTGCTTACAATGGGTATCAGATAGGATTTATGCCACTGTGACAGAATGTTCTGTTATAAAGATAGTTAAAAAGTCATAAAGCAGGACAGGACTGCTGCTTACAATTGGTATCAGATAGAATAGCTACACTATCAGCCATAAGATAAAGTTGTGTAGGGTCCACTTCTCTCTGCCTGCATTTTGTAGGTAGGATAATAGAGAGGCATATCCGGTCCTATATTCTTCTAAAAAATATTGATGGGGGTGGGGGACAGGATCATGGATTTATGGTGCTGTGTCTGTCCTATGTATTCAGAAGGATCCAAGACATTTAGCTGCATTACCTTATTTAAGGGGGGGTGGACTATGCCCTGAGTGCTGACCCCAGAATTCTTCTGCCAAAGGCTGTATCCTGAAAGGCTGCCATATCTCCCATATCCAACTTATAGAACTTGGCAAAGGTGTGAAGTCTAGACCACATAGTAGCTCTACAGATTTCCACAAATTACCTCTCTGTCCTAGAGGTACAAACTGCTCTTGTAGAGTGTGCTCTTAAAGATGGGAAGATGTTTCCCAGCCAACTCATAGGCTGTTGAGATAGCAATCTTCACCCAAACTGCAACCATAGCTTTTGATAATGTCAAACCTTTCCAAAAAAAGATTCTTCGACTGCCCAACTGACTTTGATCTTTCAATGTACATGGAGAGACATCTGTGAATATCCAAAAAATTTGAATTTTCTTCTTAACCCTTTGGTAAACCCCTACTGTAGAAATGGAAGAATCTGAGCTGTAGAACAACTCTTCTGATTAAAGACATTTTCAGCGCACCACTCCTGGAAGACAAAAGTGTTTGAACTACTTTCACCGACAACCCCATGCCAAACAACAATTCTCTGTCAGGATTCAAAGTTCCAGATTCAATAAAGATGGATTCAGATGCTTCCACTGCCCCTGAAGGAGGAGATCTTCCCTGATCGGGAGCTTCCAAAATGGACCCTTGGACAGTTGTTTACCATGAGATTGGAGAACCAAGTTCTCCTTGGCCAGAAGGGAACAATTATGATAAGTGAGGCCTTCTCCATCCTGATCTTAAGCAAAAAGCTCTGAATCATAGGTAGAGGGGGAAAGATGTACCCCAGGGCAATGGATCATTGAACTGACATGGCATCCAGGTAAGATGGATTGTAATTTTCTTCAGTGAGCAAAACAGTGGCACTTTCCTGTTCTGACAGGTAGCCATAAGGCCATGTTATGAACAGCCCTCAATAGAAACAGATTGTTCTCTGCCCAGATTATAATTCTTTGGCATTCTTTCATCAACAAGGTAGCTCTGGTGCCATCTTGACAGTTCAGCTAAGTAACTGTAACCACATTGTCCTGATCATCACCTCCCGGTTCCTTATCAAACTCTTAAATCTCATCAGATCCATCCAAACTGGATCTGATGAGGATTTTGAGCTGCTTTCTATTCAGCAGCTCTCCAGTTTGCAATTTCAGAATTCTGGTTGCTAGGGTCCATATTACCCTAGCAACCCTGCATTGATTTTAATAAAAGACTGGATTATGAAGAGATGTCCTGAATAGAAAGATAAGTAATAGAATGGAACCTTAATTATAAGGGGGTATTTACTAAAGTTTTAAAGGGTTATAAAACATTTTTCAAAATGTATTAAACCCTGAAGTCAGAATCTGAAACGACTCCATCTCAAATCTGCCATAGTCATGTAGAAGTCAAAGGCAGATGTCCATTTAAACTGGAAGATATCATAATCTGTGATGGGTTTCGTACAATAATCTGAAAAAATCTCCAGAGATAATCCAAAAAACTCATACGATTTCCATGATGTTATCAAGTCTTTTCCCACACCAGATATTTTCGAGTTAATTTATAGAAAAATAAGGTACAAATATTAATGGGAGTTTGGTCCAAGTGGCTTTGCTAAAATAATTAGAATTTTTCAGATTATGTAAATAACCACCTAAATGTGTAGTTATGCATTTGTTTATAGATGGGGTCAGTGACCCCCATTGCAAAAAGTCAGAATACGAAGAAAAAAAGACAATTTGAAAAGTTGCTTAGAATTGGCTATTCTATAACAAACTAAAAGTTACCTTAAAAGTGAACCACCCCTTTAAGGTTATAAGAAGCCTCAATATGTTTGCATCCCATGTGACCTCCTTCAAGTCATTAACCCATAATTGGGCAAAAGGACCCATTATAGAACCTGTATTACACCACTAAGAACCCTAGTAAAATGTACCAGGGACATTTCTCTCTGTATATGATCTCCTATTCTTCCTATAGGAACAACAGTTACATTACTGTGATACCCAGTCACAGCAGCCATCATACTAATTAGATGAGAGATCTTTCCAGGTTAGACAGTGCAGGTATGGAGATGACGGTTGGTTGCGCATGCACATGTGATCTCATGCCCATGTGACCTTCACTTTGACTGTTGGAGTAGTGGCAGTTGGTCAGGTCAGAAGCAGCACAGTCTCATGCCCATGTGACCTTCACTTTGGCACTTAGAGCTGTGGCAGTTGGTCAGGTTAGACGCAGCTTGGATGCACTCTAGCAAAACTCACTTCTGGATACAAATATCGGAATCAGAGAAGATCAGGATAAATTCATCAAGAATGGAGAGAAGACCCCACCTTGACCTGGTCAAGGATGGTGGATTATTAAGAAATACGGAGGAAATCCCTCAGACTTCCTTAGTGAAGAGCGCTGCCCAGTGCAGCCATAAAGAGGGAGGGAGAGGCCCGGTGGCCCCCAGGATCATAAAAATACGCAGGAATTTCAACAGAGAGGAGATAAAAGTGGAGAGAAGAGTGAAGAAGAGAAAGTGGAGGAACGTGCCTGAAACAGGTAATATAGAAGAGGAGAAGAAGAAGGAAGACGAGATCTCCAAGAGCAGCAAAGTGACAGCAGCATCAGAAGGTAAGGAGAGTCTGTATTTATGTACATGAACATTCATCTCTTATTCTCATTGTAAACTCCATCCTTCCATTAGACATGTTGCAAAAAGTAAAGATTTTTCTTTGAGCGTTACTTGAATGTGATAAGATGCTGCGTATGGTCCTTATACAGTTTGATTTACACCACAAGTATTGCACAGTGTTTACCAGTCTGGGAGATGACATGTCAGTTAAACTGTCAACCATCTTGCTCTTACTTATGGATGAGAGATTATAAACCATACACAGCAATAACATCAATGATTATCAAGAGAAAAGCAATTATTCCAAGTTGACTTCATCTGTCTGCATTTCGGGCAGTTGTTTGTCCATGTTTTGCATTTTTAAAAGGAATTTCTGGTGGAAGATGTTTATTGTGGAACAGATTAAGAAACATTTTCCTACGCTAGAGGATAGGGTATAGCAAAGCCTCTGTATGCTTTTTATAACCAGTCCAGATAGCAGTCACAGCCAGGTGAAGGTGTTTGCCTCGGAAAATCACTATTAGTGGACAGAAGGAAGCAGTGCTGGATTGTAACATGGTGTGACTTGGCTATGTCATTGGCAAACTAAACAACACCATGCTGAGCTGTGGGAATATGTTACTGACTATATTAAGGCTGAGATTTATAGACAATGTTGTTCAGAGACTTTCCTTCTCTAAATAGTGTTTTAATCCTACACACAGTTGAACTATCTATCTCTTGCCCAACTTTTGCTTACCTTACCCAGCCTCCACAAGTCATATTAAAAGAAAGTCACCGTTACTTGTCTCAGGCTGATCCATTTGTGCTTATATGTCAAACAGCAGGGGAACTTCTTGGTGTGCAATTCACTTTCCTTTAGCATCTATCATTCACTACTGGTCTGCATTGGCTTCCACAAAGACTGTATCTCCGTATCTGTCAAGTCCTTTTCTCCCTTCCACATTATGCCCACTCTGTTTCATTATGCAAGAAAGCTCTCTCTCTCTCTCTCTCTCTCTCTCTCTCTCTCTCTCTCTCTATATATATATATATATATTGGGCTGCATTTTCCACAAGATCTTTCCTTTGCACAGCATATATACCAACAATAGGCAGTGCCCCCCCTGAAAGCTAAATTTATGTCTGGATCAGCGTGGCTGAACTAAAATAATAACATCTTTATGGTGACAGAAATGCAACAAAAATGACCAATTTAGTAAACAAAGCTGTTTTTATACATGTAGAGACTAAGGGGGGAATCCAGATCCAGGGACACTAAAGTACAATGGACGTATATGTAGCAGCAAATACATTACACTACACAAGCCTGGGAAAGCTTCATAAAATAAAATAGAGTTGTTATATTGCCCTACACATGTGCCCACTGTATAGTTTAGGTGCCATATGTTAGGAAATGTAGGGGGGAAGGAGGGTACCCCCAAAACAATTTATGATATTTTTCAGTCTATCAACCTTAAAAAAGGAAAAGACGCCAGTGTTTTTTTGGGACTTAGAAAAAATTTTAACTTTTTGTGAAGCAATCCCTATCCACTCTATTGCACTTCGCCTGGTCTGATGTGGCGAAGGCAAGTCTGGTGTAAGAGGTAACGCTCAGTAAAATGCGCAATTAGTGAATTAGCGTAATTATGTCCCTTCGGCATAGCGCAACTTCGCCTGGCGTAAGGGTGCGAAGTTGCGCTAGAATAGGTCCACTTCGCTAGCGAATTTACGCCAGCGACCGTTAAATAGGCGAATTTGCGCTAGCGTTAGCTGCTTTGCCCCCTAGGGTGGTTGTTAGGAATTATACAGGTATAAGGGTTATTAATCAAGTGTAAGGGTGAATGCACTAACAAGAGGTATTTATTCATAAAGTTGTTATGCTATCAACAAAGTGTATTTTAATTACACAAAGGTGTGATTAACAAAAGTATATATATATATATATATATATATATATATATATATATATATATATATATATATATATATATATATGTACTGAATGTATATGAGGTTATTATGGGTGCATATATATGGGTTGCTAATCTATTGTAATTATGAATGTTTTAATAAGAGAGACCTTTGTACTTATTCATATCTTTTTAAGTCAATAAGGTATATTTGGTGAACTTTGGTGAAACTAAGGCCTAAGTTTGTGTATTTTAGAAATCATTTATTCACTTTTTGCACATTTATTATGCTGATAGTTTATGCTGATAGTAGGGTATGGCTGGAGTGAGCAGGGGTGCTTCGCCAATGAGGCGAGTTGAGGCTGTCGCCTCAGGCGGCAGCGCCCCACTAGGTACCAGGGGCAGCAAAAATGCTGCTCCTGGTACTTTAAGAGTGAATTTCCGGGGGAGGGGGGCAGCAGCAACTGCTGCTGCCTCAGGCAGTGGAGGGGCCAGGTTCGCCCCTGGGAGTGAGCCACAGGTACTAGTCATGTGTGAGTTGAGAAAAATTTGACCCGCACAAAACCCTAACCCACCCCTCCACCACCCGCACCCCACTCTAACCCGTTGCACCTCCAAAATTATAGATTCGCACCTACCCTGCAATGACGTCACGGACATTGTGGGGACCACGCAGGTGCGAATCTATAAGAATCTATAAGAACTACTCACCAGAGGCAGAAGCCGGCACAATATTTGCTGGAAACGGGTCGGCCCCCACATCACTAGCGGGTACCTTTAATAGGAACGTAAAGATTAGTTCTTGCCTTCAAATGAGTGGAAATGTATATTTATGTTTTTATACTGGTATTTTATTAAAGTTATGTTGTGTTACAAAAAAGGCTTTCTCACATTAAAAATTTGTGTTTTAGCTTTTAGACTGTGGTTTAATTAGATTGGCTAGAAATGTCCCTGTTTTGTTTCCGCACCTATAGAACTTGTATTTGGGAAACTCTAATTTTGTTTTGGCCTGGGTTAGTACATAGGTCCTGAGCAATTGTTTCGTTTCCATGTATTTTTCTTTTGACGCAATGTCCTGTTCACTGGTGTAAGTTTGTTGTGCCTGTTTAACGTTCATTAGTTGTTGAAATTTGTGTTTCAACCCTTTTTTGTGTTTCTTCCCTTTTTCTTTTGGATACACAAGTTATGTGTCCTCACATTTCTGCTTTTGAGGTTCTCATTGGGTCATTCCAGTGTTCTATATTATTAGTGGTATTTTGCCAGTAGTTTTCTAGGGAGCTGCAAAAAGGTTTAAACTGATTTAAATGGGTGGGGAAAAAATGTAAAATAATTTTACAGACATGGGATGAGGGGCAGGTCTACAAGGGGATTGCTGTGATATCAGTGGGCAGAACTATGATTTCACAGGGGGCAGGCTATGGAGTTCAGTGGTCAGAGTTCTAAAGTGAATCTGGATTGGCAGCAGATTGGGGGCCGGATTAGAGGCGGCCAGGGCCAGATTAAGTAGTTTAGGTTTTCCTGCATTAGTATGAAGTCAAAGCATGCAAGTGCATTTCATGTATCTTGGAGTAGTTTATGAAAAAAAGTGATTTTAATATAAATTCATTTATTATTTAATGTGATTAATATGATAAAAGTCCCAACTGGACCAGTAACACAATAAAACCCGTCAGCACATTGCTCTTTCTTGTCACCTGTCGCATTGGTTGCTATGTGTTATTATTACACCAAGTACAAACTTTACAACTTTTATTACATTATCCCCAAAGTAACAACAGTTGATTTTTTATAACATATTTTTAAGGTTAGAATTAGCAGGGTAAGTCCAGAAAACCATTTCAACCAGTCAGATGTTTTCTTATAGCTAAACATTAAATGCTCCCAGCTTATTGGTTACTACAAGTTACTGAACCAGTAGCATTTTTTGTATCCCCAAAGTATTTATGACAAAATGTCATAAGGATCTCTGTGTAATTTGGATCTTTATACCTAAGTCTACTAGAAAATAGGGATGCACCGAATCCAGGATTCGGTTCGGGATTCGGCCTTTTTCAGCAGGATTCGGATTCGGCCGAATCATTCTACCCAGCCGAACTGAATCCGAATCCTAAATTGCATATGCAAATTAGGGGTGGGGGGGGCATTTGCGTGACTTTTTGTCAGAAAACAAGGAAGAAAAAATGTTTCCCCTTCCCACCCCTAATTTGCATATGCAAATTAGGGTTTGGATTTGGTTCGGTATTCGGCCGAATCTTTTGCTAAGGATTCGGGGGTTTGGCCGAATCCAAAAAAGTGGATTCGGTGCATCCCTACTAGAAAATCATGTAAACATTAAATAAACCCAATAGGCTGGTTTTGCTTCCAATAAGGATTAATTATATCTTAGTACTGTTCTATTATTACAGAGAAAAAGGAAATCATTTTTTAAAATTTGAATTATTTGATATCACAGACAGCCTTTCCGTAAATTGGCACTTTCTGGATAATGGGTTTCCGAATAATGGATCTCATACCCATAGAAGCTTTAAATGGACAAAAATGTATTTGATGGACCTCAGCTACTAGGTATTTGCATCAATAAGTGCAGAAATTGTTCATATTTCTAATATGTTGCCTCTATTTCTTTTCTCATAGAAGGAGGAGCTGATGCAAAGAGACCCCGTGTAGCAGGTACAAGATCTTTTCCTCTGCAGATCAGCAGCTACCGGCTCCATGAAGAACTTGGGAAAGGAGCATATGGCAAGGTGAGTGATAGACCTGGAAGGATACCCTCATATTATGTGTATCCCCTCATAGCACTCATCCTCCAGCCTTATCAGAATGATCTGGAGACTGTGTCAGTACAAGATCCTCTAATCTTTCATCTCTTCCCTCTGCCTTTCTCAGGTAATGCTGGCATCATTAGCCGACAGCAGTGAGCGTGTGGCCATTAAAATCATGCAGAAAGAAGATCAGCCAAAAGAATTAATTGAAAGAGAGGCCCGAGTTCTGGAGGCAGTGAGAGGATGCCCTTACCTGTGCCAACTCCATGCAGCTTTCCAAACAGAGGTACAACATTATACTGATCCCATACTTTATATATGTCTCATGGCAGAAACAGTGAGGGGAGGGGGTTGAGTGGTTTTGGAAGCCTGAAAGAAGAGGTATTCAGCTGAATCATAGTTGGGCCATTGATTCCCATACAAGGGTCTATTCAAGGAATGTCTTTATCTCTAAATAGAGGGGAGAGGCCTCTGTAGGGTACAGGAGGGACATTTTCTGCTTGTGTTTTGCTTTTCTTTGGGGCTCATTTACTTTTTTACAGTGGAACCTCAATTTTACATCCCCTGATTTTAAGTTTTCCCTCATTTTATATTGTTTTTTTATGGCCCCACCTATATATCATACATAAAACATTTCCCTGATTTTACATTTTCCTGGATTTTACGCTATTTTTTTCTGATCCCCTGAAAAACTTAATTCTACTGTATATAGAAATACTTGTTTTATCCTGTATTGATTGTGTTGTCTGTCAGATGATTTATTCTTTTCTTTTTTGTCATTTAAACCAGCGGGAAGCTTTCCTGGTCATGGAGCACATCATTGGAGGAAGCCTGCTGGAAGTTATTACTAAAGGTCCTTTGAGAATGGATGCGCTCATGTAAGTGCCATTGTAAGAGCAGTGACTGGGTTTGGAGTGTCATAGGATATTAAAGAAATATATTAATCAAAAGACAAATAGCTATTTTAGTGCAGAATTGCACTCTCTGAGCTAATGATATGCCCGTCCCCATTACCGCATTAGAAATGCAAAAAGGAAGTGCATGGGTTAAGGGGGGGCTGTATTGGTTCTGCTGCCTCAAGTGACAGCAGACTCAGAATAACTTTTAAGCATTGTGTCTGAAAATCCTTATCATAAGTAGGGGAGAGGGAAAATAAATGGTGTTCAATCAGTCTGATAACATTTATGATGCTTTTCTCTTAAACAGCTGTTATGCAGCAGAGATGGTATGCGGCCTGCAACATCTTCATGCAAAGGGCATCATTCATCGGTAAGTAAAACTTCTATGGGACAGGCAATACATTCATTCATTTAACAAATCTACTGTGAAGCTGCTTTTGGTCATCTACTGATATTAAGATACCTTTAAAAGCCATAACAAAGACTTGGAGCCTCAGGCTTTACCAGTTGTACAAGGTATTTTATAAGCAGCTTTAGTTAACACTGAAACCTATTCAGTTCTGTTGTTACTTTAGGGAATATTATCACCAATATAATGATAGTAACCCTTTACCCGTTCTTATATTTACAGGGATATTAAACCGGTGAATATACTTCTGAATGAAAAGGACCATATCAAAATCATTGATTTTGGCATCGCAGCTGAAAACCTGTTTGGACAGAGTACCACCTCTTGCTCACATGGAACCGATTTGTACTTGGCTCCAGAGGTAAGGGATTCAGCAAAATATCAAAGAATTTCCATTAGCTGGGGTTGATGAATGTAACCAAAGCTACAGGCTTGTACCTGAAACTAGTTCTTCTTTTATTACAGGAGGTTGTAGGTAAATGTACAACTAAATACAGCAAAACCCTTGTATGCCACATGCACACATAGATAATGATTTCATTACATAGGGGCAGCATGCACCATAGACTAACCCAAGCTAACTGATCATTAGTTGCTATGGGTTACTGAAATTTGGTTTTCTGCAATCACACTAAATTGCAAACACATTTACATGCAAAGATGTTTGGACTACTTTATAAATCCCTGGGCACAGTGGAAAGTGCATGACCAGGCATTTGTATCTAGTGAGGCAACTATTTCCACTCTTAGAAAGGAAAAGCAAAGAGTTGCACCTCACTCTTTAAGTGCCATTGCCTGTACAGTATGGTCAGTAAGTGGGTGGCACATAGGAGTCCCCTGGAACACCCCTAGATCCTGCAGATGAACGGCCATTGAACATGGGAAATCTAATCTCTTCTTTCTTTGTAAGGTGCTGATGAAGAAGACCTACGATGCAGGGATGGACTGGTGGGCTTTAGGCCATACACTATTTTCATTGGTCACTTGCAGAATGCCATTTTATAGTGGAGCTGATAAGGAACAACGGATCAACTCCATCCTGCATGACCCACCAGCCTTTCCTATGTGTATGAACAGTAGAATAAAGGATCTCCTTGAAAAGGTGGGTGTGAGCACTTACACAGAGGAGCTCAAATAAAGTAATGGCAACTTCGGGAGGGTCACAGGCAGCTCCCAGGCCCCCAATAATAGTTTTAAGGTGTAAAGTTTTTTGAAAATTTGAAAGGTCCTAGCTAGCTATATATAATTATACTGGTGGTGTCAGAGCAATTACAAGGTTAGAATATGGAGGTGTATTTACCGGCATTATTTCTTGTGTGTCCAGTAGCATAACTATAGAGAGAGAACAAATCCAGTGACATTAGGGGGGGGGTGCTAGGAGTAAAAGGAGGCCCAGGAGCAGGTTCACTCCATGAACACAAAATTGTAGGTCACTCATGATTTGTGGAGGGGTGTGCAGTGGAAAAAATGTATGTGGAGCGCAGGTTGAAAATATCTTGTGAACAAGAAAATAGCCCATGCAACATTGCCCTTGTTCCATAGAATATCTTAATTTATATAATCTCACCGTCAGGCTTGGCCATATAACCCAGATGCATAATTTTATCTCTGGGAGGGGTGCATGTTTGTGAATTATTGAAATGACCATTAATGTCTTTCCTTATAGCTCCTAGAGAAGGACCCTGAGAAGCGTCTTGGGGTCCATGGCAACATCAGAGAGCATCCTCTGTTCAAAAACATCGACTGGGCAGCAGTGGAGAGCCAAAAGTTAAAATCTCCTCTACAGTCTACTTACCGTAAGTAATAATTTGTCTAAAAGGGGCATCTCTATTAAAATTGGCAAGCTAAAAATAACCAATCACAGTAGCAGGATTTCAAAATGAATATCCTCTATGAGAGTAATATATATGGGGCATTTATGAATGCAGCACTAACACTCTGTACACTAGTGGGTGCAAATGATCATGCATTATGCCCTTGCACCCAGAATCAGATCTGTTAATTACAAAACATGCAAGGTATTGTGGGAAGTTGAGTCTTGTCTGGAGGAGATCTGACTACTGATACAATAATACGGTGGTGTGAGAAGTCAGATAAAGAAGAGGAAGAAAAGAGACAATCATTATCAGCAGTGATGTATATTGGAAATTTGCTTAGAATTCTATGTTCTTACATTATATGAAAAAAGTTTTTCATTGTTTGTCTGGATATCCCTCTAAACCAAATAAGCACATATCAGTCCATGAGTCCACTAGCCAATACACTGCACATATCTGCTAATGAGCCATGTAGCACCTGTCTGCATTACTATTGCCTATATTTTTACTAACATTGAAATGTTACAATCCAACTAAAATAATGTTGTCGTTTTTCAGTCATCAGCACCAAAATGAAGAGTCAATGTCCTTCTTGATGGAACTGAATCCCAGAATCGGTTCAGACATCATCAAAAGCCTTCAAGAATTTTCCTATGTGAGCAACAGCTGGTTGGACCATCCATCATTGTAATAAGAATTTTTACCATCATGTACTTCAAACACCTGGCTGTACCTTCAGCTCAGATTCATGCCCTTCTACTGGATCTGTATCAGGCCCATACCATCAGCAGCTCAACCACCGACTGCAAGCGAAACGGAGCTACAAGCAACATCATCATGTCACCAACATCGCCAAGCACTCCACCTCCAGCCCTCCTGTTGGATCCTGCGCTCTCTCTTCGGCTGAAGAGAGATTTGTAAATAGTTTATATGTTAAGATAAAGTTTGTTAAGATAAAGTTCGATTTTAGAAAGTAAGGATAAGATACTTTAGTCTATAATAAACATCAGCACATCCAGGGACTTGTCCGACTGCCAGATTTGGAGTCAGGAAGGAATTTTTTCCCCCCATTCTCCGGCTGGAGCAATGGGGGTTTTTTTGCCTTCCTCTGGATACACTAGAAAATAAGATATAGCATATCATATACATATCCATATAAAGATAGATTAAATATATAAAATAAAGTTGAATAGTATAATAAGTAACAACAACACAAGGAAGCAGTATATATAATTTGACATAACAGACAATTAAATGGATAGATAGGTAGACATTAAGGACATACAGACAACAAGACAAACAACAAAAACGAAGCCGATAAATAGTCAATTATAAGCGAATAAAGTTACAGCAGTAGAATATAATGATAGATGAAATAGGTCAATAAAATTGTAACTAATAACAGTAAAGTAAATAGATAACAAGCAAAGAGACAAACATAGAATAGATGACAAAAGACAGTAAAACCACAGGGATAGAAGAAATAAACAGGACAATAGACATTAAACTATTTTTATTTTAGTATATAAATAGTGTAGAATAAAATTTACTTTTATCAATATGGATAGACTTAGAATAAAAAGACAATAGAAACTAGTAATAGAATGAGCAATTAAGTTACATATTCTGCCATAATTTTAGGAGATAAATAAGCTAGTCAATAATAAGGATACAGTTGCTAGAAAATGTGTAGAATATAAACATAATAAGAGTAGAATGTAACAATAAATTGGTAATATAGAAACACAAGTTACACAGAAATGGATAGACTTACAGGATTTAGTATATAGCAGATAATAATATAATTAAAATATATATATAAAATGAATGATAATAGAATTGATATAATTGATAATAAACAGAAGAATATAACAAGAGTAGAAGACTAGAGTAAATTGATAATATAGAATAGTTGACATAAGACAGTAAAACTACAGGGATAGAAGAAATAAACAGGACAATAAACAATTAGTATATAAATAATATGGAATAAAAATGTACTTTATTAATTTGGATAGACAGAATAAAAAGACAATAGAATCTAGTCATAATATTAAGAAATAAATAAGGTAGTCAATAATTAGGATAAAGTTGATAGAAAATAGTATACATAAATATAATAAGAGTAGAATGTAATAATAAATTGGTAATATAGAACAAAAATTAACTAGATAAATATAGACTTACAACATAAAGTATATAGCAGAAAATAAGGATATAATTAAAATATATATATTAATGATAATGTAATTAATATAATTGATAATAATAAAATATGAATTAGACATATAATGATAAGGATAGAATAAACCATAGAAGATAGCACTAAATTAGATCTAATTAGGATAAATAGGTTAGGGACCTGCTCGCAGAGCCTACCTTGACGTGGTGGCAGGCTTGATATCCTTGGGCCAAACTAAGCAAAACCACATTGTGGCAACTCACAGAGACTCTGGTTATAGTTAGTGAGGAACCAACTCACCATGGTACCAAAGGTATAGGCAGGAACTAACTAGTATTGGTGAGGCCCTGCTTAGTCTTTCACTTACTATGTGAGTTGGACCCTAATTCCAAAATTTCTGCTTGGAGTGGGTCGATCTTTACAATATCTTACCATTTGGATGCTCTTTATAGTATTCCACTGGGTTATTAATATTTATGCCATACTGATGATGGTTTGGCTGCAGCCTCCCCCCTGTATTTGTTATTTGCTTAACCAGCTACATGTCCTGTAGTTCTTGTTGATATCTTTGGCCAAAGGATATAACTAAAGGGCTCTTTATGGTTAATTATAGGTTACAATTGTAATGGTGGCCATAGACACACAGATCCGATCGTACGAATCGAGGATTCGTACGATTTTCGGATCGTGTGTGGCATGTGCCGACTTATTTCGTCCGGCGGAGATCGGTCGTTTGGTCGATCGGTCAGGTTTGATTTTGACCCGACCGATCCCGCCGGAGCTCATGGCACATCGTAATCTGATCGTTCGGCCGTACGGCCGAACGATCAGATTACCCCCGATATAGCCATGCCTGTTAATGGCATATCGGGGAAAGATCCGCTCGTTTGGCAACATCGCCAAACGAGCGGATCTTTGCATCTGTGGCCACCTTTATATGGATGATATGACTGTTCATTCCAATGGTGGGCACTGAGCTTTCTATACATATTTTTAGAAAATAAAACAAATCTCAGCAGTTCAGGCACCTGTGATTAGTATGTTTCTGTATGTCATATGTATCATTGTGCCGAAAAGTTTAATTCATCAAATGCCCAACAGAGATGTCAAGCCAGGATCTATAATTTCCAATAAACAGAAGCAGCTGATTGGCTGGAAGAGAATTCAACAACAAAGTTACAGTTAGCATCATTGCATTAAGGAACAGAATGCCGCTACCTACAGTACCTAAGTATAGAACCAGAGCAGCAAGGGGAAAGGGACCCACTGCTTTAAGTAAAATGCTATAAAAGCCTGAATTTTTATATTCTGTATTTCATTATATTACTTAATAAATATATCCATAAGTATTGCTTATTGGTGTAATATGTTAAAAGAACATACTGCACCCTCTGTAATAAAATCTGAGGATAGCAATGGCCTTTTATACAGGTATAGAACTCCTTGGTGATTGCTAGTACAGATATCCTCAGCTTTTATAATACAATTGAAAAGTGCCATAAACATTTAGTTTCTTATAAACCTCTTTTGAAAGAGGATTTTCCTGGGCTCTTTCCGGAATTTGGAACACCAGACCTTAAGTGTGCTAAAACCATTAATAAAAACCCAATACAATTCTTTTTGGTCCAATAAGGATTAAATATAATTTAGGTGGGATTAAGTTCAAGGTACTGTTTTATTTTTACAGAGAAACAGAAAATCATTTTTAAAGAAATGTGAATTATTTTGATTAAAATGTAGTGGGAAATGGTCTTCTAATAATAATCCTGTAATTTGGAGCTTTCTGGATAACTAGTTTCCAGATAATGGATCCCATATCTGTACCACAGCAGTATGCTCAGTTTGATTCCCCCTTCTGTAGGTATTAGGGATGCACCGAATCCAGGATTCTGTTTGGGATTCGGGCTTTTTCAGCAGGATACGGATTCGGGCGAATCCTTCTGCAAGGCCGAACCGAATCCGAATCCTAATTTGCATATGCTTATTAGGGACGGGAGCGAAATCGCGTAACTTTTTGTCACAAAACAAGGAAGTAATTTTTTTTGTATTTCCCACCCCTAATTTGCATATGCAAATTAGGGTTTGGATTCCATTCGGTATTCAGCCAAATCTTTTGCATAGGATTCGGGGGTTCGGCCGAATCCAAAATAGTGGATTCGGTGCATCCCTAGTTGGTATTATGGTTGATTCATTTGTCATTTGTTACTGCTCGGGACCTGGGGCTTTCTGAAAAACATATATTTCCGTCATGTGAATCTTCATTCCTTAAGGATGGTGGCACACAGGGAGATCAGTTGCCATGTCAAATATTTGCTACTGCGGGCGACTAATCTCCAAGAAATGCCTTCCGCACACAAGAATGTGAATTGCCAGCAGCATGCCATACATATCGCTTTGGTTTTCCGAAGTTGCCTCACTAGGAAACTTCTGAAAATGAAGCAATACAAATGCTATCCCGTTGGTGATTTACATTCTCTGCCGGCGGGAAGGCATTTGGGGACATTAGTCTCCCGCAGTACAGAAGATTTGGCGCTGGGCGACTTATCTCCCCATGTGCCACCACTCTTAGTCTACTAGAAAATCAATAAACATTAAATAAACCCAATAGGTGAGTTTTATCTCCAATAGCGATAATTACATTTTAGTCGGGATAAAGTACAAAACATAAATTTAGATTTACATGAATATGTTCAGTTTCATTAGTCAGAAGGCAGCACACACCTTTGGGTTATATTCCTAGATCCAGCAATGATAGGACAAAAAGCAACACCCATTAACAGGGGCGTAACTATAGAGGAAGCAGACCCTGCGGTTGCAGGGGGGCCCAGGAGTGTAGGGGGCCCAGTGAGACCCTAATTAATTAGCAATTTTAATATATCTTGGTAAAATAGGAATGAATTTGCTATGGGGCCCAGTAACAACTAGTTACGCCACTGCCCATTAAGCCAAAAAACACACCAATAGGGATAAGTAGCCAACCCACCCCCCTCAGTGTTAATTTTCCAGCTAACCCAAAAGAGACAGTAAAATACACAATGATTCAAGAATTTTATTTGGGGAAGGAATAATTGTGCTGCCTTCAGACTAAAGAAAATTAAAATTTCAGGTAAGTCTACATTTGTTTTTCCTTTATGTCCTACAGGCAGCACACACCATTGGGAGTTCGGAAGCTAATAATCAATAGAAAGCACAATGAGAAATACCAGTTTAATCTTTATGCATTATCCGTGCAGTTATGGTGCAGCTCTCCCTCCTGCTGGTTTACTGTAGGGTGGATTATAATGCAGGTAGTTTGGAGCATTAGGTCCCCCACCAGAGCTAAGGTCTCTCTCTATACAGTATATATTATATATCTATCTATATAGATGCATTTTTTGAATATTAGATATATGTATCTGGGCAAACAGAAGCTGAAGCAGAGGGAGTAGTTGTACATTGAAATGGAAGCTAGAAGGAGCCATTGTACCTTGAGAAATGTCCTTTATGAGTGAGAGCAGTGACTGCAGTATTTAGTGTGGCAGACTGTGAATCAGCAGAAGCTTCCTGCTATGTCAGACACATATATATATATCCCATTCTCAGTATCTGCTCCAGAGGTTAAACAGCAAAGCTACATGGTCTCAAGGGAATTCTGCTCTCTGTTCACACAGCAACTCCGCACAAAGGGAAAGTTCAGCCCCAGCTGAAATAAAGTTTCACAAAAATGTTCTCTGATCATTGAGAGACAATCATTTAGAGCCAAAACATGATCACATCTTTTGCAAGTTTTGCAATTGCATCATTTGAAACTGCACTTTCCCATATATTTTCGCCTAACACTGAAATAAAAAACACATAATCTCCTAATCTGTAGTGTCTAAAGTTGGCCATGCACTACAAATGTGCTCCAGGGAGCAGATCTTTCCCCCATACACCCACCAAAGGCCGTCAATAGAGCTAATCAAAATAGGTGCCGTCTGGCAAGGACTAATCAACCTGCCGATCAACCAGTCAATGCGGTCCTCAATCCAACAGGAAAACCAAATCTGCCTGATTGACATCTGGTTTATCTTTGATCAGATATTGGTCTGGGAGGCCATCAGAAGGCTCATACGCAGGCAGATAATCTGTCAATTCAGTCTACATGACTCAAATCTGCAGTTTTATATCTCCCTGTGTATGGCCACCTTAAAGGAATTGTTCAGTATGAAAATAAAAAACTGGTTAAATAAATAGGCTGTGCAAAATAAAGAAATGTTTCTAATATAGTTAGTTAGCCAAAATGTAATGTACAAAGCCTGGAGTGACTGGATGTCATATACAGTATATAGAATATTTTGTA
This sequence comes from Xenopus petersii, assembly GCA_038501925.1. Classification (NCBI taxonomy): domain Eukaryota; kingdom Metazoa; phylum Chordata; class Amphibia; order Anura; family Pipidae; genus Xenopus; species Xenopus petersii. The sequence goes on from CM076689.1 coordinate 83,207,243, forward strand.
CAGCCTATTTACCCAGTTTTTATCTTTACACTGAACTGTACCTTTAAGGGAATTAAAATAACACCTCCTACCCCATGCATACATACATATAAAGAGTAAGAATGTTCTGGGCACACAAATAAGCCAAACCCCAGGTTTGACTCCAGTGGTGCTGGGCCCTAGGAAAAAAAAAAGTCCTACTGGAACCATTCCATTCAGTAGCCACCGACAGCCTTGCTTTTTATCACATGCCAAATGAGCAGATTTAGGTTTAATCTGACCATTCTCATTCTGGTCAACTCAGCCTGATCCAATTGTTTGCCCTAGAACCAGTGATCACATGGTATGACGAGGCCTACAGAGACCCAGTGGTCAAGGACATCATCAGTGCGTTGTCCAGGGAGAGTTTCAATAAAGCCCAATTGATATCTTTGCCAGATATTGTTTGAGCAGGCCCAACATCAGACCCCCCCCCGGGTCCTCCTCCCCTGCCATAAAGCCCCTCCCCTACCCGAGCTGCAACCCCCTCTGGCACCCCCACACCAACCTTCTCCTTCTTGTAGGTGCATCAAGAGCCAGGGAGGGAGGCTGGAAGCGGCACTAGTAGGGAGAGAGTCTGGGCAGGCGGGGCCCACTGCGTTTTTTCCCGGGTCCTGCTGGCCCAGTCTGACCCTGGGTGGGCCCCATACATGGGTCAATAAACTGCCTACTAGGTCTGTAGGGACCAAGTGGGCAGCTTTTATTAGCCAGTCAAACACGTCTATATCAAGTACACAAAAGGCACAATCCTATTTTGGCCAGTATTTACAAGCTACAGTTTCCACCTTTATTTATAGTTCTGCATATTAAATCCCTACGTTAAATAGCCAATAAATCATAGCAGTGACATCAGTCTGGGTGCACAAGGGCCAAAGAGACATTGTGCTGATCTCAAGCATCTGTCCAGTTTTATACTGACCAATCCTCAGTGGTATCCGGCCAATCAGACAGAAAGAGTCAATGCATCACAGGGCCCCACAATATGTATTTATCACAATCCCTCATTTAAGGGGTACTCCACCCAAATTCAAAGAAATATCATTTCAAGCAAGTTTCCAATATATCTTTATTGAAATATTTGTAAAGTTACCAGCAAATGACTATGGAAAGCAGTGTCTGTCTGTCTGATTATATTCTGTGTTCCACTGGCTTTGATTACTGAATCCGTGTAGCAGAAGGCAGCTGATCAACAAACCTGGAGAAGAAGCGACTTCTGTTACTTTGTACAACACGGGATGTTGGAAACATACTGAGAATCTTGGGTGTAAATGACCTTGAAGCTTGCAGTGTGGGCTGAATGTTGTAGTTGGCTGAGCAGGGTGAATGCAGGGAGATGTAGTTGGCTGAGCAGGGTGAATTCTGGGAGTTGTAGTTGGCTGAGCAGGTGAATGCTGGGAGTTGTAGTTGGCTTAGCATGGTGAATGCAGGGAGATGTAGTTGGCTGAGCAGGGTGAATGCTGGGAGTTGTAGTTGGCTAAGCAGGGTGAATGCTGGGAGTTGTAGTTGGCTGAACAGGGTGAATGCTGGGAGTTGTAGTTGGCTGAGCAGGGTGAATGCTGAGAGTTGTAGTTGGCTGAGCAGGGTGAATGCTGGGAGTTGTAGTTGGCTGAACAGGGTGAATGCTGGGAGTTGTAGTTGGCTGAGCAGGGTGAATGCTGGGAGTTGTAGTTGGCTGAGCAGGGTAAAAGCTGGGAGTTGTAGTTGGCTGAGCAGGGTGAATGCTGCGAGTTGTAGTTGGCTGAGCAGGGTGAATGCTGGGAGTTGTAGTTGGCTGAACAGGGTGAATGCTGGGAGTTGTAGTTGGCTGAGCAGGGTGAATGCTGGGAGTTGTAGTTGGCTGAGCAGGGTAAAAGCTGGGAGTTGTAGTTGGCTGAGCAGGTGAATGCTGGGAGTTGTAGTTGGCTGAACAGGGTGAATGCTGGGAGTTGTAGTTGGCTGAGCAGGGTGAATGTTGTGAGTTGTAGTTGGCTGAGCAGGGTGAATGCTGGGAGTTGTAGTTGGCTGAACAGGGTAAAAGATGGGAGTTGTAGTTGGCTGAGTGTGAATGCTGAGAGTTGTAGTTGGCTGAGCAGGGTGAATGCTGGGAGTTGTAGTTGGCTGAACAGGGTGAATGTTGGGAGTTGTAGTTGGCTGAGCAGGGTGAATGCTGGGCGTTGTAGTTGGCTGAACAGGGTGAATGCTGGGAGTTGTAGTTGGCTGAGCAGGATGAATGCTGGGAGTTGTAGTTGGCTGAATAGGGTGAATGCTGGGAGTTGTAGTTGGCTGAGCAGGATGAATGCTGGGAGTTGTAGTTGGCTGAACAGGGTGAATGCTGGGAGTTGTAGTTGGATGAGCAGGGTGAATGGTGGGAGTTGTAGTTGGCTGAACAGGGTGAATGCTGGGAGTTGCAGTTGGCTGAGCAGGGTGAATGCTGGGAGTTGTAGTTGGCTGAGCAGGTGAATGCTGGGAGTTGTAGTTGGCTGAGCAGGGTGAATGCTGGGAGTTGCAGTTGGCTGAGCAGGGTGAATGCTGGGAGTTGCAGTTGACTGAGCAGGGTGAATGCTGGGAGTTGCAGTTGGCAGAGCAGGGTGAATGCTGGGAGTTGTAGTTGGCTGAGCAGGTGAATGCTGGGAGTTGTAGTTGGCTTAGCATGGTGAATGCAGGGAGATGTAGTTGGCTGAGCAGGGTGAATGCTGGGAGTTGTAGTTGGCTAAGCAGGGTGAATGCTGGGAGTTGTAGTTGGCTGAACAGGGTGAATGCTGGGAGTTGTAGTTGGCTGAACAGGGTGAATGCTGGGAGTTGTAGTTGGCTGAGCAGGGTGAATGCTGAGAGTTGTAGTCGGCTGAGCAGGGTGAATGCTGGGAGTTGTAGTTGGCTGAACAGGGTGAATGCTGGGAGTTGTAGTTGGCTGAGCAGGATGAATGCTGGGAGTTGTAGTTGGCTGAGCAGGGTAAAAGCTGGGAGTTGTAGTTGGCTGAGCAGGGTGAATGCTGCGAGTTGTAGTTGGCTGAGCAGGGTGAATGCTGGGAGTTGTAGTTGGCTGAACAGGGTGAATGCTGCGAGTTGTAGTTGGCTGAGCAGGGTGAATGCTGGGAGTTGTAGTTGGCTGAGCAGGGTAAAAGCTGGGAGTTGTAGTTGGCTGAGCAGGTGAATGCTGGGAGTTGTAGTTGGCTGAACAGGGTGAATGCTGGGAGTTGTAGTTGGCTGAGCAGGGTGAATGTTGTGAGTTGTAGTTGGCTGAGCAGGGTGAATGCTGGGAGTTGTAGTTGGCTGAACAGGGTAAAAGATGGGAGTTGTAGTTGGCTGAGTGTGAATGCTGAGAGTTGTAGTTGGCTGAGCAGGGTGAATGCTGGGAGTTGTAGTTGGCTGAACAGGGTGAATGTTGGGAGTTGTAGTTGGCTGAGCAGGGTGAATGCTGGGCGTTGTAGTTGGCTGAACAGGGTGAATGCTGGGAGTTGTAGCTGGCTGAGCAGGATGAATGCTGGGAGTTGTAGTTGGCTGAATAGGGTGAATGCTGGGAGTTGTAGTTGGCTGAGCAGGATGAATGCTGGGAGTTGTAGTTGGCTGAACAGGGTGAATGCTGGGAGTTGTAGTTGGATGAGCAGGGTGAATGGTGGGAGTTGTAGTTGGCTGAACAGGGTGAATGCTGGGAGTTGTAGTTGGATGAGCAGGGTGAATGGTGGGAGTTGTAGTTGGCTGAGCAGGATGAATGCTGGGAGTTGCAGTTGGCTGAGCAGGGTGAATGCTGGGAGTTGTAGTTGGCTGAGCAGGTGAATGCTGGGAGTTGTAGTTGGCTGAGCAGGGTGAATGCTGGGAGTTGCAGTTGGCTGAGCAGGGTGAATGCTGGGAGTTGTAGTTGGCTGAGCAGGGTGAATGCTGGGAGTTGTAGTTGGCTGAGCAGGTGAATGCTGGGAGTTGCAGTTGGCTGAGCAGGGTGAATGCTGGGAGTTGTAGTTGGCTGAATAGGGTGAATGCTGGGAGTTGTAGTTGGCTGAGCAGGATGAATGCTGGGAGTTGTAGTTGGCTGAACAGGGTGAATGCTGGGAGTTGTAGTTGGATGAGCAGGGTGAATGGTGGGAGTTGTAGTTGGCTGAACAGGGTGAATGCTGGGAGTTGCAGTTGGCTGAGCAGGGTGAATGCTGGGAGTTGTAGTTGGCTGAGCAGGTGAATGCTGGGAGTTGTAGTTGGCTGAGCAGGGTGAATGCTGGGAGTTGTAGTTGGCTGAGCAGGGTGAATGCTGGGAGTTGTAGTTGGCTGAACAGGGTGAATGCTGCGAGTTGTAGTTGGCTGAGCAGGGTGAATGCTGGGAGTTGTAGTTGGCTGAGCAGGGTAAAAGCTGGGAGTTGTAGTTGGCTGAGCAGGTGAATGCTGGGAGTTGTAGTTGGCTGAACAGGGTGAATGCTGGGAGTTGTAGTAGGCTGAGCAGGGTGAATGTTGTGAGTTGTAGTTGGCTGAGCAGGGTGAATGCTGGGAGTTGTAGTTGGCTGAACAGGGTAAAAGATGGGAGTTGTAGTTGGCTGAGTGTGAATGCTGAGAGTTGTAGTTGGCTGAGCAGGGTGAATGCTGGGAGTTGTAGTTGGCTGAACAGGGTGAATGTTGGGAGTTGTAGTTGGCTGAGCAGGGTGAATGCTGGGCGTTGTAGTTGGCTGAACAGGGTGAATGCTGGGAGTTGTAGTTGGCTGAGCAGGATGAATGCTGGGAGTTGTAGTTGGCTGAATAGGGTGAATGCTGGGAGTTGTAGTTGGCTGAGCAGGATGAATGCTGGGAGTTGTAGTTGGCTGAACAGGGTGAATGCTGGGAGTTGTAGTTGGATGAGCAGGGTGAATGGTGGGAGTTGTAGTTGGCTGAACAGGGTGAATGCTGGGAGTTGCAGTTGGCTGAGCAGGGTGAATGCTGGGAGTTGTAGTTGGCTGAGCAGGTGAATGCTGGGAGTTGTAGTTGGCTGAGCAGGGTGAATGCTGGGAGTTGCAGTTGGCTGAGCAGGGTGAATGCTGGGAGTTGCAGTTGGCTGAGCAGGGTGAATGCTGGGAGTTGTAGTTGGCTAAGCAGGGTGAATGCTGTGAGTTGTAGTTGGCTGAACAGGGTGAATGCTGGGAGTTGTAGTTGGCTGAACAGGGTAAAAGATGGGAGTTGTAGTTGGCTGAGTGTGAATGCTGAGAGTTGTAGTTGGCTGAGCAGGGTGAATGCTGGGAGTTGTAGTTGGCTGAACAGGGTGAATGTTGGGAGTTGTAGTTGGCTGAGCAGGGTGAATGCTGGGCGTTGTAGTTGGCTGAACAGGGTGAATGCTGGGAGTTGTAGCTGGCTGAGCAGGATGAATGCTGGGAGTTGTAGTTGGCTGAATAGGGTGAATGCTGGGAGTTGTAGTTGGCTGAGCAGGATGAATGCTGGGAGTTGTAGTTGGCTGAACAGGGTGAATGCTGGGAGTTGTAGTTGGATGAGCAGGGTGAATGGTGGGAGTTGTAGTTTGCTGAGCAGGTGAATGCTGGGAGTTGTAGTTGGCTGAGCAGGGTGAATGCTGGGAGTTGCAGTTGGCTGAGCAGGGTAAAAGCTGGGAGTTGTAGTTGGCTGAGCAGGTGAATGCTGGGAGTTGTAGTTGGCTGAACAGGGTGAATGCTGGGAGTTGTAGTTGGCTGAGCAGGGTGAATGTTGTGAGTTGTAGTTGGCTGAGCAGGGTGAATGCTGGGAGTTGTAGTTGGCTGAACAGGGTAAAAGATGGGAGTTGTAGTTGGCTGAGTGTGAATGCTGAGAGTTGTAGTTGGCTGAGCAGGGTGAATGCTGGGAGTTGTAGTTGGCTGAACAGGGTGAATGTTGGGAGTTGTAGTTGGCTGAGCAGGGTGAATGCTGGGCGTTGTAGTTGGCTGAACAGGGTGAATGCTGGGAGTTGTAGTTGGCTGAGCAGGATGAATGCTGGGAGTTGTAGTTGGCTGAATAGGGTGAATGCTGGGAGTTGTAGTTGGCTGAGCAGGATGAATGCTGGGAGTTGTAGTTGGCTGAACAGGGTGAATGCTGGGAGTTGTAGTTGGATGAGCAGGGTGAATGGTGGGAGTTGTAGTTGGCTGAACAGGGTGAATGCTGGGAGTTGCAGTTGGCTGAGCAGGGTGAATGCTGGGAGTTGTAGTTGGCTGAGCAGGTGAATGCTGGGAGTTGTAGTTGGCTGAGCAGGGTGAATGCTGGGAGTTGCAGTTGGCTGAGCAGGGTGAATGCTGGGAGTTGCAGTTGACTGAGCAGGGTGAATGCTGGGAGTTGCAGTTGGCTGAGCAGGGTGAATGCTGGGAGTTGTAGTTGGCTAAGCAGGGTGAATGCTGTGAGTTGTAGTTGGCTGAACAGGGTGAATGCTGGGAGTTGTAGTTGGCTGAACAGGGTAAAAGATGGGAGTTGTAGTTGGCTGAGTGTGAATGCTGAGAGTTGTAGTTGGCTGAGCAGGGTGAATGCTGGGAGTTGTAGTTGGCTGAACAGGGTGAATGTTGGGAGTTGTAGTTGGCTGAGCAGGGTGAATGCTGGGCGTTGTAGTTGGCTGAACAGGGTGAATGCTGGGAGTTGTAGCTGGCTGAGCAGGATGAATGCTGGGAGTTGTAGTTGGCTGAATAGGGTGAATGCTGGGAGTTGTAGTTGGCTGAGCAGGATGAATGCTGGGAGTTGTAGTTGGCTGAACAGGGTGAATGCTGGGAGTTGTAGTTGGATGAGCAGGGTGAATGGTGGGAGTTGTAGTTTGCTGAGCAGGTGAATGCTGGGAGTTGTAGTTGGCTGAGCAGGGTGAATGCTGGGAGTTGCAGTTGGCTGAGCAGGGTAAAAGCTGGGAGTTGTAGTTGGCTGAGCAGGTGAATGCTGGGAGTTGTAGTTGGCTGAACAGGGTGAATGCTGGGAGTTGTAGTTGGCTGAGCAGGGTGAATGTTGTGAGTTGTAGTTGGCTGAGCAGGGTGAATGCTGGGAGTTGTAGTTGGCTGAACAGGGTAAAAGATGGGAGTTGTAGTTGGCTGAGTGTGAATGCTGAGAGTTGTAGTTGGCTGAGCAGGGTGAATGCTGGGAGTTGTAGTTGGCTGAACAGGGTGAATGTTGGGAGTTGTAGTTGGCTGAGCAGGGTGAATGCTGGGCGTTGTAGTTGGCTGAACAGGGTGAATGCTGGGAGTTGTAGCTGGCTGAGCAGGATGAATGCTGGGAGTTGTAGTTGGCTGAATAGGGTGAATGCTGGGAGTTGTAGTTGGCTGAGCAGGATGAATGCTGGGAGTTGTAGTTGGCTGAACAGGGTGAATGCTGGGAGTTGTAGTTGGATGAGCAGGGTGAATGGTGGGAGTTGTAGTTGGCTGAACAGGGTGAATGCTGGGAGTTGTAGTTGGATGAGCAGGGTGAATGGTGGGAGTTGTAGTTGGCTGAGCAGGATGAATGCTGGGAGTTGCAGTTGGCTGAGCAGGGTGAATGCTGGGAGTTGTAGTTGGCTGAGCAGGTGAATGCTGGGAGTTGTAGTTGGCTGAGCAGGGTGAATGCTGGGAGTTGCAGTTGGCTGAGCAGGGTGAATGCTGGGAGTTGTAGTTGGCTGAGCAGGGTGAATGCTGGGAGTTGTAGTTGGCTGAGCAGGTGAATGCTGGGAGTTGCAGTTGGCTGAGCAGGGTGAATGCTGGGAGTTGTAGTTGGCTGAATAGGGTGAATGCTGGGAGTTGTAGTTGGCTGAGCAGGATGAATGCTGGGAGTTGTAGTTGGCTGAACAGGGTGAATGCTGGGAGTTGTAGTTGGATGAGCAGGGTGAATGGTGGGAGTTGTAGTTGGCTGAACAGGGTGAATGCTGGGAGTTGCAGTTGGCTGAGCAGGGTGAATGCTGGGAGTTGTAGTTGGCTGAGCAGGTGAATGCTGGGAGTTGTAGTTGGCTGAGCAGGGTGAATGCTGGGAGTTGTAGTTGGCTGAGCAGGGTGAATGCTGGGAGTTGTAGTTGGCTGAACAGGGTGAATGCTGCGAGTTGTAGTTGGCTGAGCAGGGTGAATGCTGGGAGTTGTAGTTGGCTGAGCAGGGTAAAAGCTGGGAGTTGTAGTTGGCTGAGCAGGTGAATGCTGGGAGTTGTAGTTGGCTGAACAGGGTGAATGCTGGGAGTTGTAGTAGGCTGAGCAGGGTGAATGTTGTGAGTTGTAGTTGGCTGAGCAGGGTGAATGCTGGGAGTTGTAGTTGGCTGAACAGGGTAAAAGATGGGAGTTGTAGTTGGCTGAGTGTGAATGTTGTGAGTTGTAGTTGGCTGAGCAGGGTGAATGCTGGGAGTTGCAGTTGGCTGAGCAGGGTGAATGCTGGGAGTTGTAGTTGGCTGAGCAGGTGAATGCTGGGAGTTGTAGTTGGCTGAGCAGGGTGAATGCTGGGAGTTGCAGTTGGCTGAGCAGGGTGAATGCTGGGAGTTGCAGTTGACTGAGCAGGGTGAATGCTGGGAGTTGCAGTTGGCTGAGCAGGGTGAATGCTGGGAGTTGTAGTTGGCTAAGCAGGGTGAATGCTGTGAGTTGTAGTTGGCTGAACAGGGTGAATGCTGGGAGTTGTAGTTGGCTGAACAGGGTAAAAGATGGGAGTTGTAGTTGGCTGAGTGTGAATGCTGAGAGTTGTAGTTGGCTGAGCAGGGTGAATGCTGGGAGTTGTAGTTGGCTGAACAGGGTGAATGTTGGGAGTTGTAGTTGGCTGAGCAGGGTGAATGCTGGGCGTTGTAGTTGGCTGAACAGGGTGAATGCTGGGAGTTGTAGCTGGCTGAGCAGGATGAATGCTGGGAGTTGTAGTTGGCTGAATAGGGTGAATGCTGGGAGTTGTAGTTGGCTGAGCAGGATGAATGCTGGGAGTTGTAGTTGGCTGAACAGGGTGAATGCTGGGAGTTGTAGTTGGATGAGCAGGGTGAATGGTGGGAGTTGTAGTTGGCTGAACAGGGTGAATGCTGGGAGTTGTAGTTGGATGAGCAGGGTGAATGGTGGGAGTTGTAGTTGGCTGAGCAGGATGAATGCTGGGAGTTGCAGTTGGCTGAGCAGGGTGAATGCTGGGAGTTGTAGTTGGCTGAGCAGGTGAATGCTGGGAGTTGTAGTTGGCTGAGCAGGGTGAATGCTGGGAGTTGCAGTTGGCTGAGCAGGGTGAATGCTGGGAGTTGTAGTTGGCTGAGCAGGGTGAATGCTGGGAGTTGTAGTTGGCTGAGCAGGTGAATGCTGGGAGTTGCAGTTGGCTGAGCAGGGTGAATGCTGGGAGTTGTAGTTGGCTGAATAGGGTGAATGCTGGGAGTTGTAGTTGGCTGAGCAGGATGAATGCTGGGAGTTGTAGTTGGCTGAACAGGGTGAATGCTGGGAGTTGTAGTTGGATGAGCAGGGTGAATGGTGGGAGTTGTAGTTGGCTGAACAGGGTGAATGCTGGGAGTTGCAGTTGGCTGAGCAGGGTGAATGCTGGGAGTTGTAGTTGGCTGAGCAGGTGAATGCTGGGAGTTGTAGTTGGCTGAGCAGGGTGAATGCTGGGAGTTGTAGTTGGCTGAGCAGGGTGAATGCTGGGAGTTGTAGTTGGCTGAACAGGGTGAATGCTGCGAGTTGTAGTTGGCTGAGCAGGGTGAATGCTGGGAGTTGTAGTTGGCTGAGCAGGGTAAAAGCTGGGAGTTGTAGTTGGCTGAGCAGGTGAATGCTGGGAGTTGTAGTTGGCTGAACAGGGTGAATGCTGGGAGTTGTAGTAGGCTGAGCAGGGTGAATGTTGTGAGTTGTAGTTGGCTGAGCAGGGTGAATGCTGGGAGTTGTAGTTGGCTGAACAGGGTAAAAGATGGGAGTTGTAGTTGGCTGAGTGTGAATGTTGTGAGTTGTAGTTGGCTGAGCAGGGTGAATGCTGGGAGTTGCAGTTGGCTGAGCAGGGTGAATGCTGGGAGTTGTAGTTGGCTGAGCAGGTGAATGCTGGGAGTTGTAGTTGGCTGAGCAGGGTGAATGCTGGGAGTTGCAGTTGGCTGAGCAGGGTGAATGCTGGGAGTTGCAGTTGACTGAGCAGGGTGAATGCTGGGAGTTGCAGTTGGCTGAGCAGGGTGAATGCTGGGAGTTGTAGTTGGCTAAGCAGGGTGAATGCTGTGAGTTGTAGTTGGCTGAACAGGGTGAATGCTGGGAGTTGTAGTTGGCTGAACAGGGTAAAAGATGGGAGTTGTAGTTGGCTGAGTGTGAATGCTGAGAGTTGTAGTTGGCTGAGCAGGGTGAATGCTGGGAGTTGTAGTTGGCTGAACAGGGTGAATGTTGGGAGTTGTAGTTGGCTGAGCAGGGTGAATGCTGGGCGTTGTAGTTGGCTGAACAGGGTGAATGCTGGGAGTTGTAGCTGGCTGAGCAGGATGAATGCTGGGAGTTGTAGTTGGCTGAATAGGGTGAATGCTGGGAGTTGTAGTTGGCTGAGCAGGATGAATGCTGGGAGTTGTAGTTGGCTGAACAGGGTGAATGCTGGGAGTTGTAGTTGGATGAGCAGGGTGAATGGTGGGAGTTGTAGTTTGCTGAGCAGGTGAATGCTGGGAGTTGTAGTTGGCTGAGCAGGGTGAATGCTGGGAGTTGCAGTTGGCTGAGCAGGGTGAATGCTGGGAGTTGTAGTTGGCTGAGCAGGGTGAATGCTGGGAGTTGTAGTTGGCTGAGCAGGGTGAATGCTGGGAGTTGCAGTTGGCTGAGCAGGGTGAATGCTGGGAGTTGCAGTTGGCTGAGCAGGGTGAATGCTGGGAGTTGCAGTTGGCTGAGCAGGTGAATGCTGGGAGTTGTAGTTGGCTGAGCAGGGTGAATGCTGGAAGTTGTAGTTGGCTGACTGATGGGCAGAGAGACAGTTCATCCTTAATTCCCCTCCCAGACCCGCCCCCTGTCTCTCCTCCCTCCCCGCGGCAGATGAAGCTGATGCAGAGAGCAGACACGTCCCCGGCCGTTACAGGGAGTCGGAGAGCCGCTGCTGGAGCTACACGGAGACTGTATCACGGGAGAGGCCTCCTACATTTCCTACTGCCGCGATGGAGCCGGGAGGGCCCTCAGGGGACACCACCCCTCCCCCGGCTCGGGAGAAAAAGAGGATGAACCGGGCTCCCTCCCCGGCCCGACCCAAGGAGCTGAGCGGATGGTCTATATCTAAGAGCCGCAGAAGCGCCCCAGCCTCCCTGTGTGTTGTCCCCCCGGGGCCCCGCCGCGCGCTCCCATCTCCGGCCAACAAGAAACAATCGGGGCCACGAGCGGGGGGCAAATCAAAATGTCAAGGGGCTCCGGGGCCCCGGACTGACAGCAGCTCAGAGGGCTCGTGTGCTACTGAAGAGAGCAGCGGGGGCAGCCGGGGAGCGAGTAGCGAGGAGGGAACGTGTAGTCGGATGCAATGCAGCACCTCCATGGCCTTCTCTGACCTCACCGACGATTTACTGGAAGGGGGCACTGACGGGCTCCTCCGGGACATGGACGAGCTGCGCTCCGAAAATGATTATCTGAAGGTGAGAACGCGGGGGCGGGGCGAGAGCCGCATGGGCGGGATTTCTCGGGGACAGGGGCTCATACGCTGGACATGTTATTATTTGGGGGATATATATTTTTTACATGATATATAATCAATAGAACAAATGAAAGTGGCACAATGCAAAAAGGGGCCCTTCAAGCTTACTGGATAACGTTCTATTGGTAAATACTTGAGCTACAGCTGGGTGTTTTCTGTTGCCACTAGCCAATGTGCAAAGATCAATAAATCCCTCTACTATGTGAGCTAAATGAATGGGCTACTCTGCTGGGAGAGATGTTTCAGCCTTGGTGCCCAGTGTTACTGTACAATGTCACGTGGCTCCAGTACAAATAGGGTCTAAGGAAAGGCCCAGATGAACATTTTGGTGCATCTTAGGAAGCTCGTTTTTAGAAATTGATGTAATCCTAGTGCAGGGGATCCTGTCAGGGCTGCAGCTAACTCCTCGCCATTACAGGCACTTGGGAAAATACAGTGTGCAGCATTGTGTAGAAACCTAACAGTCCTTATAGTCAATATTTAGTCGGGAATCCATATCTGATTTCCGTATATCCATCAAGCCAAAGGGACTGACCCCACATGGCCCACCTTTTGCGTTTTGTACCCTCCGGCACTTAGTCATAGGTGCCAGAGGATACGAAACGTGTAAGGTGGGCCATGTGCGGTCAGTATGTATCATAATTTAAATGCAACTAAGATAAATATTTTATTTTGACTCATGAAAAGCCTTGGGACATATATCTTTGGATATAATTTATTGCTAGTCCTTATAGTCACTCAGCTATAGTTTCTAAAGGCATGAGTCAGCGGTGGTGTACAAGTTGTGGCGGATGATTGTGTCCGTAACTTTGCCTTAATCCAATTCATGGCTGGAGTAAATGGCTCATTATACAGTTTTATGTTTTTCAGGGGACCCCAAAAAAATGGTGTAAAATCAGGGACATGTATTATGTATTATATATAGGTGAGACCACACAACAACAATGTAAAATGAGGGAAAACTTAAAATTAGGGGATGTAAAATTGATGTTCCACCGCAATTTATAAATTGATTTACTCCGCACAAGAGGCTGATTGATTCTTGATTGGGCAGAGGGGAGGTTGATAAGGCTTTCAAGTGTTAACCCTATAGTAAAAGCAACAGTAACATCAACAAATTAAAGTGTTTTTGAGTAATGAATAAATGATGTAGTGTTGGCCTGCACTGGTAAAACGTGGGTGTTTGATTCAGAAAGATTAGTATAGTTTATATTAACAAACTGCTGTGTAGCCACGGGGACAGCCATTCAAACACAATTCAAATATTGTATAACTGATAAGCTATGTAGAATCGCATTGTATACTACAGAGCTTATCTGTTATCAGCTGTGTATCATGTGACTTTTCTCCTTTTTTTCAGCCCTGAATGGCTGCCCCATGGCTACACAGCAGCTTGTTTATATAAACTATAGTAGAGTTGCTGAAGCAAACGCACCATTTTTACCAGTGCAGGCCAACAGTGCATTATATTTTAATTAATTTAATACACTTTCATTTGTTGGTGTTAATGTTCCTTTAATTAATCTTATAGATGAATGTAAATATTGGGGTACCAGCAGGCTCACTATGTGGATAGGGGCTGTGCAGCAGGAGTGTTGGTTTTGCTTCTATTAACCCCAGAATCATACAGGCACAATGTTATTATATTGCAGGATCTGGAAGGGACTGCATGGCTGGTGGGATGTCTTTGTGGCGGCTCCTATAGGTTTCACACAATGTGGTGACTTCATGGCTCACTGCTTTGTATCCCTGCCTAGTAGATTGTTTTTGTCTTCTGTTATGTCCGCTTTGTATACGGGGACCGTGCATCCTTACTATGTCTCTCCATATCCTGAAACATCAGCCTCTAACACTACATTTCCCAGCATCCCTAGAGGGATTAACAACCTGCTACTGTTGCAGCATCTCTGGAGGAATTTCAGTAGTAGTCTTTAGTAACCTTCATTCCCAGCATCCTCATAGTTTCCTTTTTGCAAATCTGCAGCTTTTAGGAGTGGCAGGTCCTAAAGTTTTTAATTCCAGCATTAAAATGTAATATTATCTCTGCTTTTAGATCCTGAAATCTGGGGAATATAGGAACACCTACTGCTAATTGTCTGCAGGGTTATAATTGGAACATCTTTGTAAGAAAAAGAGAAGACATTCTGTATTCTGAGCCTTTCTTATTGGCTCTTAGGGGAGCTAGTAACATCCTCTGACCAATCAGCTGCCAAGCTCTGCAACCTGTGTTCTTTAGAATTCCCGCTGCTTAATTTCAAATAGAACGGATTGGTTTCTCTGGCTGCTCTGATTGGCTGCATACAGAGGGGTATATTTATATACACACACGCACACACACATAAATGGCACACCGGATGTTGCACCCCCTCCCCTCTTTACTAAGGAGTAATGACTTCCAGATGATCTCTGATTGCTGGGACACTGACTGGCTCAGAATTCCCATACAGTCACCCTTGGCCTTGCTACTTGCTGGATTAGCTCACCGGATATCAAATGCATCTTTGCACTGGGTGCTATAAATAATAGATCTTTCATTTAACAGCATATACTTCATTTGGTAATTCAGTGCTGCCTGATGTTTCTCATCTGCCGCTGTTTGTTTTCCCTACCAGAAAATAATACTTTTGCTAAAATCCAAAAAAAAATAAAAATAGTAGTCCCCTTATATTGCTCAAACCTGTATAGTGAGGTACTATAAAACTAAATCAGCATAGGCATTCCCTTGTACTCAGCCCCTTAAAGTACAGTAGTTGTTCACCTTTAACTTCTAGTATGACGTAGAGACATTTTGCAATTGGTTTTCATTTTTTATTATTTGTGGTTTTTGAGTTATTTAGCTTTTTATTCAGCAGCTCTCCAGTTTGCAATCTTAGCAGTCTGGTTGCTTAGGTCCAAGTTAACGTAGCAACCATGCATTAATTTGAATAAGAGACTGGAATATGAATAGCAGTGGGCCTAAAAAGAGAGAGAGGTAATAAACATAGCATTTGAAAGCTGGAAAGAGTTTGAAGAAGAAGACTACAAATAATTAAAAAATTAAACAAAATAAAAAATGGAAGACCAATTGAAAAGTTGCTTATAATTTGCATTTCTATAAGGCTAGGGCCACACGGGAAGATTCAGGGAGATTGGTCGTCTGGCGACTAATCTCTGCGTTTTTGAGGCGACTAATCTCCCTGAATGGCTTGCTGGTATCTCGCACCCGTTATCGCTAAAGTTGCCTGCGCCTATTCACACGCGGCTATACGTTTTTCAAAGTCACTCGAAATTGCCTCACGAAGCAGGCGACTAATCTCCCTGAAATCTTCCCGTGTGGCCTAGCCCTAACATACTAAAAGTAACTTTAAGGCGAACCACTCATTCAAGTTTGCGCATAGCCCGTGCAGAGAAATACCATAAACTATAACGGCATAGTGTAACTCCTTTTAACGGAAGATGTGTATGTTCATGTTCGGAAAGAACATGCCAGGGGGAGTAACCCTTGGAGAGCACGCCGGGAATATTGCACATACAAGGATTATCGTAGCAGTGTAGGGTGTCTTGCGGCTCATTGTTGCAGTGGAGCCTCGGGATCAGAACAAGGCACCGCATGCTCATTATGATTGTCGTGTCCCAGTTTTGCTTCCTCTGTGAAACCAGACACCTCATTTGAGGCCAGAGATTGAAAAGAAAATGTTTATTTGGAATGTGGACCTTGTGGCACTACAGTACTTGTGTTACACAGGGGCCATGAGGACTCAGAGGCGAGTGTCTAACATGGGCAGAAGGGGTATCACATTGTTAGGCTGGCAGGCGCCCAGATTTGGTGCGATCCTATAAACCAGGAAATACCCTCCCCTGGTCGCTGGATTACAAATAGAAGTGAAAACAAACTACACAAATATGGAGATACAAATACACCTGCTACATTTCAGAAACATTTTAAAAGCAACCAGGCCTTTCCGATGTTGAGTTACAACTCCCAGCATCCCTAAATTGAAGATGCTGTGGGTTGTGGTATGTCTGGAGAAATGTAGTTTGGCCCAGATTTTCTTTACTCTGTTTTACGTAAAAGTAATTTGATAAATGTGGGTGCCATTGCAATTTTCCTGGCACAAACATATATATTACATTTTTAATTCTTAGGCTACACCACACCAAGGCAGATTCTAGGCCTGTGTTTATCCGCAGGCCCTTGCACTTCTATCAATTTTCTGATGTGCCATCACCCAGAGACACTGTGTCTGTCAAAATGGCTGATTTTGCATGCCAAAAATTGGCCCGATGTGCCAGTAGCCTAATGTCACTCTAAAGCTGGTTGTCTTGGATACACGCTCATGTGTAGAACTAAGGTTTATTGTATCCGTAAGAAGGAGAAACTGTATGAAAGGGGGTGGTCTCTCTGATTCCCTTTTACTGCTTCCCTGGAAATCTTGTTTATTCCAGGGCATCCAGTGTGCGCAGGGCAGTGCATGTGATGTTACTTGTTCACATATAAAACTAAGCAATGCACTTGGCTAAAGCCTTCTGAATATCAAAATCTACACTAGTATTCACCTGTTATTGATGGAGGCAACTTACCGTATGTATAATCAGGAGCACCAGAAGCTCTCAATATTTGTCCCTCAATAGCAACATGCAGGTTGGAAATATCCAGAATCCCTCCCAACCTGATGAACCTCCAACCATTATTCAGTTTTATAGTCTGGATTTGATCCAATGACATCACCAGAGGGATGGGACAAAGTAATTATGTCATCAAAGAGACAGGGCTGCACAGTGATGTCACTAATGGGAATGACCCACCCGCTGCCTGAACCTGCAGGTTTTAACTGGCCCGCACAGCATATTGGTTATTTCTATCTGGTACCTGTAATTATGTCTTTTTAGAAGCAGAAGCGCAGGACAAGGGAATACACACAAGCACCTAGGGCATATTTAGTTTTGATATGACTTGTTCTTTAATGATTGTAGTTGGCTTGTGAACCAGTCCATTCCGAGGGGGGGGGGGCTTTTGTAAGACCCTCAGTGTCTCTCATGTCTGGGAAGGCAGAATTACTCTGCTTACTTTCTGTATTTATTCACAGGTAAGGCATGTTACTTTTTGAAACTCAAACAAATTTCATATCCTTGAAACATAGCCATGATTGGAGGATAAAGCCATCCATAACTGCCCGTTTTACACAGTCTTTACCTGAAACATTATCGGTGACTAATGCCACACATGACTGAAATTCAGCCCCTACGCTGGCATTAGCCTCCTGTCCTGCCTGCCCCAGAACAATGGTGTCAGGCCAGGTACAGGCTTACGCAGCTGAAATCGGCATGATAATGCAAAATCTCCCTGCTCCTGTCCCAATCCAAGGCTATTGTGATACTAAACTCTATAGTTAGTATAGGTATGGGTATAAAGAATTTTAATTAAAAGTAGGGAGGGGTGTGTGTATGGATGATGGGTTTTCATTTTGAGGGGTTGAACTTGATGGACTTTGTCTTTTTTCAACCCAATTTAACTATGTAACTATGTAACACAATTGTTCCTGGTTCAGGCAGGACAGGGGGCTAATGGCAGCATAGTGACTGATTTTAATTGTGATTTTTAGCCCTGTCTGGCATTAGCATTATGTATAACTTGTACATACTGTATGTGTTCCACTTGTTTGATCTTTCCCCATAGTGTATGATAAGAGCCACGGAGAACTGCTATTGTTCCCTTTCATACAAAGCTGCTTACACAACCACATGTACACGATACAGGGATGTAAAATGTAACAATATTGTTATTTTACCTATCTGAGCCCTTGCTGCTCCAAGTATCAACTAATCCTGCAAACACACAGATAATCACAAGAGCTGTTTTAAAAGGCTTGCACCATTTAACTGTTTTGGAGCCACAGAGTCATCTTAATCCATTGGTTTCATGTTCAAATTGTGAATTCCCAAAATATTGTCTGTGGCTAAACCAGATAAAATGCTGCTGTTTGTGCCCAGTTATATGGTATATTGCTCTCGGTAATACATATCTTCTGTTATTTTTTTAGGCTCTTGAAAGAGGGACAGAATGCTCAGTTATATATAGGAAAGATAGAATCTCAGCCATAAAGCAGGAAAGGACTGCTGCTTACAATGGGTATCGGATAGGATCTGTACAACTATAAGAGAATACTCTGTTATAAAGGTAGCTAGAATCTCAGCCATAAAGCGGGACATGACTCTTGCTTACAATGGGTATCAGGATCTTTGTCACTGTTACAGAATGCTCTGTTATAAAGATAGCTAGAATTTCAGCCATAAAGCATGGCAGGACTGCTGCTTACAATAGGTATCTGGATCTGTGACACTGACAGAATGCTCTGTAATGGGGCCACTCCCCTATTCAAACACCATGCACACAGCTAAATATTACACACTGCTTACTGAAACTAAAATCATTTGTAGTCATATTATTGTTCTCAGTGGTTTTTAGACTCACTGGCCTTAGTTAACCTGTCTCTTCACTGATATAATTTACTATGTTTTAGGGTCTCGCCACATGGGCAGATTCGGAGAGATTAATCGTCAGTCAACAAATCTCTTTTTCGCGTCGACTAATCTCCCTGATCTGCCTTTCGTCGGCTAAAATGTAAATCGCCTGGGGGCAGGCACACGGAACACTTCATTTTTCAAAGTTGCCCGTAATTGCCTCACAAGGAAACTTTGGGCGACTTCGGGAAATGAAGCACTCCGTGTGACTGCCCCCAGGCGATTTACATTTTAGCTGGTGGAAGGCAGGGGAAGTCAGATCGGGGAGATTAGTTGCCACGAAGAAGAGGAGATTTGTCACATGGCTTGAGGCAACTTCGGGCGACTACGGAAAACTAAATGCCGCCTGTGCTTTAGTGCTGGCGGATTTTCATTAAAGAGGATGGGAAGACACACGAAGGCAGTTCGGGAAGATTGTCGCCCAGAAGAAGAGCCGATTAATTAAAGGAAAACTATACCCCCAAAATGAAAACTTAAGCAACAGATAGTTCATATCATATTAAGTGGCATATTAAAGAATCTTACCAAACTGGAATATATATTTAAGTAAATATTGCCCTTGCATCTCTTGCCTTGAACCACCATTTTGTGATGGTCTGTGTGCTGCCTCAGAGATCACCTGACCAGAAATACTTCAACTCTAACTGTAACAGGAAGAAGTGTTCAAGCAAAAGACACAACTCTGCCTGTTAATTGGCTCATGTGACCTAACATGTATGGTTTGTTG
The DNA here is from genome assembly GCA_038501925.1 of Xenopus petersii. Taxonomy (NCBI): domain Eukaryota; kingdom Metazoa; phylum Chordata; class Amphibia; order Anura; family Pipidae; genus Xenopus; species Xenopus petersii. Next base: position 83,225,934 of record CM076689.1, read on the forward strand.
GTATGTTTGTGAGTACAGTGAATCCTACGATCCCAGGAGGCGGCCCTTATTTTTTAAAATGGCAATTTTCTATTTATGATTACCCAATGGCACATACTACTAGAAAAGTATATTATTATGAAAATGCTTTATTTACATGAAGCAGGATTTTACATATGAGCTGTTTTATGCAATATCTTTTTATAGAGACCTACATTGTTTGGGGGGTATAGTTTTCCTTTAAATCTCCCCGAATTAAATTAAATCTCCCCGAATCTCCTCAGGTGGACTAAAGGTGGCCATAGATGCAAAGATCCGCTCGTTTGGCAACATCGCCAAATGAGCGGATCTTTCCCTGATATGCCATAAACAAACATGGCTATATCGGGTGTAATCTGATTGTTCGGCCGTATGGCAGAACGATCCGATAACGATGTGCCCTGGGTTCTGGCAGGATCGGTGGGGTCAAAATCAAACCTGACCAAACGACCGATCTCCGCCGGACGAAAGATGTCGGCACATGCCACACACGATCCGAAAATCGTACAAATCCTCGATTCGTACGATAGGATCTGTGTGTCTATGGCCACCTTAACCCTTAGGGTTTTGTACTTCAGTGGGACAAACCGCTGTCAATATTGACTAAACAAACTGATATCCGTTCAGTGAGAATTCCTTGTTCTTTTAAATCTGGATGTTTCCCCTCTGGAGATAACAGTGCTGATATATTGTATCTGTGTTTATTTACTTTATTTGCTCCTTTGTCTGAGTCTGTTAGCAGACCGCTTCTACCTAAAATAGTCACCTGTATAGAACAGAATATTAATAATCTTCCCACAGAGGCAGATGCTGGTGCATAGGGTTACCACCTCACCCCTTAATACTGGCTTCATATGAAATGCTTATGCTACATTCCATTAGTAATAGGTGCATTTTGTATGGCTGCTTGGAAACTGTGGAGTCTGCAGGATGCATTTTTAGCTTAACTAAGCAATCATACTCCTCACATATGTGCTTCGTAAAGGTATGAGGTGGCAGCACTGCATCTACAAGGGCATGTTCTTAAACACATATCTAGGAAAGAAAAAGGCATCCAGCCCTTTCTTAAAACTGTCTATTGTATGTGCCAGTGCAGAGAGCTATTGGACTTCCTGTATATTCTGTACTGTTTTTCTCCTCATTAAGAGCAGTGTCCAGAATTATCTCATGTTATTTGTTTTGCACATTTTTATTTCTTGCGTTATGCACAAGATATCCGTGTTTCATAGGGTGTTGGTGTCATACAGGGTAGAATCATCCTCCATGTGATGAAATGCTTTGGCCAAGCTGAGCAATGAGCTTTTGTAATACTCTCCTCTCCTCGACATTCCCCATGACGCCTCGAGCTGCCTAACAGTACAGTACGGTTACCTAAGGTCAGTCTCATTTAGCTGCGAAATCCATCCAAACAAAGTGCGGGTGTCTCTGACTCTGTTATGGTTAGCCTGTGAGTTGACCGTAATGGGCTGGGCTACTTCATTCTTTATGCACTGGCGCCAGTACTCTATGTATTGCTTTATTTGTGCTGGAGAAGAGTAAATATATATAAATAATACCCTAGGATTAGCACAGTCCAAGATGGCTTGTTACAGGCATGTGATTCCTAATTTTGTGTGTGTAGGTACCCCATTCTGTACAGTAGCTAAACACTGATATGTTGATAAAAAGGGGCCTGTATAAAGCAGTGCCAGCCATTGGCAAACAAGTCTATTTTTGCCCTAATATAAACCTTCTGATAAATAAATGTACGTATTTGAGTTTATTACTATAATGGCATGCCATACTAATTGTATATTTCAATGGAAAAAGTTCCCTGTGGTTATATTATTTTATACATATTTTTAGCAATATACTGTCCCAAATAATATGAACTGTGCAGTTGCTTCCTTGTGACTATAAATGAGTTAAATCTTCTTGCACCTGAAATTCACAGTGGGATGGGACGCACTGGCACAGTATGTTGCAGATTATTCCAGCATGGTAACTCATTCGGGTTTATTTTTACCCGTTGTTGCTGGGTGGACTCTTGTGTTTTTCAAGACAAATTCAGAGCTGTAAGCCGCAACTGAGTTCTATGATCTATCTCTCTCTAATCTCTCTCCATCTTTAACCTATTGTGGCTCCATGTGGCACCTCCTATGGCACATTTGGTATAGTAGTAACCCTCTCGAATATGGTAGTGGCATGTACAGGAATGGGATTTGGGGTCACACAGGTTTTTTATTGTAATGGCATATGCAAGTCTCATTATATAGTAAATGAGATAAAAACAAAAACAAATTAAGTTTAGTATCCTTGTATTTTCTCACTTTCTAAAAAAACAAAACAAAAACCTTTTCCTTGAAGCTATCTAATGTATCTCCCATAACAGCTGTTATAGAGAATATGTTGAAGAATTTTTTACATGCCTTAAGTCCTATTATACACAGTGGCGTAACTATAGAGGAAGCAGACCCCACATGGTATCATGGGACACGGGGGGGGGGGTACATCGCCTTCCTCTATAGTCGCTTCAATAATTGAAAATCTGCAGACCCACTTCCTGGGTGTAAGCAATGCAGGTAGATCACAGTGCACGCCAGGCACCTCCAAAGATTTTTGCAGGGAGCCCTGGAGGCTTATCGTTATTCCGCTGATCATACATGTAGAGATTTTTGTTTTGCCAGCCAAAAGCCTGAAAAAGCCTGGTCATTTTGCCGTCATGTTTTATGTGGGAAAAAGCCTGAGTGAGAATCATTCGTTTCCCTGGACGTACTCCATATCAGTACTCTCTGAGCTATCCCGCCCCCATGCCCCATCAGAAGGACCCTCCCTAAAGCTTTAGAAACCACTCCCACCACCATGGCATCGAAACATGGTTGCCTTAATGTGTCATACAGCCCAAATTAGGGACTGTTGGTTTAGATATTGATGTGCTTGTATAAGGAAGCTTCCTGAAAATAGGTTACCCACAGGCATTTTGACCTTGAGTAAGGTTACCTTTCAGCATGATAGTAACCTTTTAGGGGGCCCTGGCAGGATAGTGTACTGTGAGTGGTCAAGAGGCTAGCATAAGCACATATTGGCCACTTGAATGTTGGACAGGTCTGTTTAGGTTCTCTGCCTACAGTATTTCTTTGTGAGGCAGTATTCTGTTGCGTTTGGGTTCTTCTATCGTACTGTATTGCTACCCAACTGATATGTTATTAGGTTGTTTATGTTCTCAATAAACAGTTGTTATGGTATTCTTAGCACAGAACAGTGCTAAGAACTAATGGTGCTTGTGGCCAAGATGAGCAACACTGCTAAATGATAATTGTGTCCAAGTTCATTAATAACAGCACAAATGTGCAGTATGTATTATCGGCAATTACCTTCAGGGCAGTGGCACACAGAGTGATCCCCGGCTATTTGCCAACCACAAGATTTCCAGCCCAGTGAGAATGCTTCAAAACACTTGCAAATGACTGGACCCTGCTGGTGCACTTACTGGTCAAGCAATTAACAATAAGAATCTCTCTGAAAGGGGTATAGTTAATCCCCCTCGTATGTACATATGTTGTACCATATTTTGCTATTGGCTATGTAGTTGCGTAAATTCAGCCTAGATCTGAATGTTTCTTTGTGGCCCTGCATGTAGATATTTGCATCCATAACTCACTTGTTGAACTTCCCCATAGCTACTTGCTGGGAATTTGACTGCACGTTCATTGTGATCATCCCATCTGCTGATCTATGGGCCTCTGCTTGAACCCATTCATACCAGATATAGATCAGAAATTCTAGGGCCTATGGCACACTGGATACTTATTGAATGTGTTGATCACCAAGTGTTGGAACTTTCATATATGAATCCCACTTTTGAAGGTTGCAGAAGGGATGTTTTCAGTTGTTTTAACACACCTCCTTCCATTAGTCTATGAAGTCCTATTAACTCATATCACAGCACAACCTTCTGCTTTATAGTTCTGGCAGTGTAGGAGATCACATGTCCTTATGATGGCCCCCCCCCAGCCCTAGGGTCTGTGCACCTTATGGTTATATCACTGCTTTGTATCCTAACAATCTGCCATGTAATGTTTCTCTTGTCCTTCTTAACAACTTCTCCATTCTTACTGAAACTCATGCCTCAATTATATTGGATTTGCATCTTGGCAGAGCTGGAATTTTGTTTAGAGTTTTGTTTAGGAAAAAACATACTTTTATTATATCAGGATCAAAATAAATCTATATGTAATTTATTTAGTGATTTTTAATTTACATACTAATATCCAAGCCCAGTTAATACCCAGGTGTCCAAAATAAAGCTCCCACAGGGCATCTTTAATGGTTGTATATGTAATACTGTTCTTCCTCTTGGCACTTTTCCAGTATCCCACAAGTATATGTGATAATATCTTGGTGACCTCTCTTAGTTGCTGACTGATTTGAGCCTTTTTTTTCGAACCCATTGTCTCCAGATCCATCCAAATCATTGTCCTGCATATTTTTTCACAATTTAACATTAAGTATAAATGTAAAATGCAACACCAGCTCCCCAGATACACACTGATTTAGGCTATCCTAGCTTAAATACAATAAATGATTAAATATGGAAATGCATGACCATTACTGTCTGTAGTGATTTTGGGAGGATTTCCTGCTCTGAAATAACACACAATAGGAAGCTGTGCTTACAGTGTGAAAGTAAAATTAAAAGGATGACGTAATTTGTAAATATGAATATAAACACTGCGTAATGGGGAGAATTATTGGGCTACATTCTAGTTGTACATATTTATATATGTTTGGGTACCTGTTCCACCCATGGAAAAGCTTATTTTCTGGTGTACAGAATGCAGAATCAGTGTCTTTCACTTTTTATTCTCAAGTTGACGTTCCCTCTTTTATAGGAACAGCTTATTATTAAAATGCAGTTCTGTTTGTGTGAAAGCAATATTCCAGCCATGTTTTACCCTGTAGTGGTTCCGGGCCCAGTCCATCCTTTGTTCAGGGCCCTCCTTAGGTCAGAACAAGGTTACAGATATAGGAAAATATTGGTTAATCGTCCAAAGCACACAGATTATCAGGGGCAGAAAACAAGTTTTCACTCACCCTAACTGACCTCAGTCAGAGCTTTCAGGTCTGTTTTGGAAAGAAAATGGGCATTCTCCTGAAATGTTTTTTAGGCTTCCGCCATTTGCATCTTGGGGCCCAGTCCCATGGTTTGGAAACCATTGTTGTAGGTACTTTGCCTACAATAAGGATTAATTATATCTTAGTTGGCATCAAGTACCTAGGTACTGTTTTATTTTTACAGAGAAAAATGAAACCATTCATTCTGTTTTCATGCCAAAACATGCACAGACTGACTTTCTGAGTGTAACATCTTTCCAGCTTTTCTGAGTTTGTGTTTTTAGCAGTTTACAGCATCAGTAACACTTTCATAGCTTCCCCCATGTGGAGGTCTGAAAGAAAAAAGCCACACGAGTGACTGTTTATACCTTGCCCTGTATTTTTTATTTATTTTTTTTTGTGCCACAATGCCACATCGTCTCCAGTGTTCTTATGCTACTTCCTCAAGTTGCTAGTATGATATAAGGTGCATTTATTTTTAAAAAGCTGTTGGGCATGTATAATGAAATATTATGATCAGACATGGAATCTGAAGCCAAATTCTCCTTATTTGCATTAATGCTTATGGCACGATTGAGTGGTGCTGTCACTGTGTCAGGATTAAGGAAAACTGGTAGTATTGCTTTCACCCACCATGGTACAGCTGACTGGCCGCCTTCTCAAGCTGTCCCCCCTCCTCCTTTTTGGTCATTCCTGAACTGTCAGGCATAACGAACCCCACCACCAGCTTTGATGTTTATACGTGTGTTTTATTAGCTAACAGAAAAAAAATCATAGAGAGTGAATGTTTGTAACAGTTGGGCTTCCTTAAACAATCCTAAGTGTGCAAAAGGTCATGTATGCCATCTGTATTCGTTGAAAAACAAAAATCGGGAGAGACTTAATGTTTAGTGAAAACGGAGCCAAAGTAATGTATAAAAATGATAAAAAGGGTGGGCACTGTATTTGTTCCCCAAGTTTGCTTTTTTATATATATATATATATATATATATATATATATATATATATATATATATATATATATATATATATATATATATATATATATATATATATATATATATATATATATATATATATATATATATATATATATATATATATATAGACACACACACACACACACACACACACACACACACAGAACAATTTGGCAGGAACAGCCTCTAAGTTTTCTACTACCCAGGGGAGAATGACAAAAGACAGTCTTACACAGAAAGCTCTTTGCCCCACTTGGGACCACACTCTGGGCCTATCCATGTTCATAATATGGGTCTGTGTATTTCGTCAGGAGAAAACTTCCTGGGCAGGCTCTCATAAATGGGCCAGTAAGCTGACAAATCAGTCTGTAATTACTTGCCTGTACTAGCTCTCTAACTGCACTGATCGCTGCCAGAGAGACGGAGATGATCTATGGCTAAAGATCCACTATCTTTAGCCTTAGATCCAGCCCCAGCCCCACTATGCTGTGAAAAAATGAAGATTGCACACTCCGGGTCAAAATAAAAAATCTTTTATTACATCAAAAAAAATGTATTACAAAAGTGGCCCCAAAGCATAGGCCCTACGCGTTTCGACCATTAAGGTCATCATCATGGGCAAAAGAGAAATAAACAAAAAAAGATAATAAAAGATTTTTTATTTTGACCCTGAGTGTGCAATCTTCGTTTTTCACGTGATATTGTTGAAACCTTGGTGACTCTGCTGGGGAGTCCCGTAAGTATTGCACCTCAAATTTATACTTTGGTTGTGCGCCTTCTAATTTTCTTTGTTTGATCCAGCCGCACTATGCAAATGTGCAGGTAGGGAGCCATTCAAGAACCGAACACCCCCATCCCTCACTCTATGTGGAAGGACAGGTGGCCCTGTTCAGGGGCATTTTTGGTTTAAAAATCAAATATGGGCTGATCTAGTTCTCTAAATATTTTCTTTGTCTGTTACCCAGAGAACTTTGATCATTTTATGTTTATATTGCAGCAGTAAATATGTGATGATAAGATAAGATGACAGATGAAGTTTAGTGAATGTTGAAGGATGCTGTTCTAAAATAATCTGGAAGTGAACAAACTGACAGAATCAGGCTTTCTAACCTAACTGTTCACCTAAGTGGCCTTTAAGCTGGGCTTGATATCTTTCTCCCCAAATCTCACCCTAATTAGCATTCAGGTTTGGCCTACCAGCCAAAAATTAATGTTCTTCCAGGGGAGACAGCCCCACAGTTTGGGAACCAAAAATCTAGGGTGGGTTGTGTGAGGGGGTGCATGAAAAATTGTTTGTGTCCTTTACTAGTGTTTGGTTGTTTTCCATGTTTTCATTGTATTTCTCTATTTTCCTATAGGATGAAATAGAGGAACTGAGATCAGAAATGCTTGAGATGAGGGACGTCTACATGGAGGAAGATGTTTACCAGCTACAGGAGCTCCGACAGCAGTTAGAGCAGGTCCACAAGACTTGCCGCATCCTCCAGTACAGGCTGAAGAAAGCAGAGCGTAGAGGGCTGAGAGTGGCACAGACAGGACAGGTGGACAGCGAGCTAATCTCCACTTTAGAGCAAGATGTGAAGGTAAGACATGGAAGCCTGGGTAGATAATGTGAGTTATATAGCATTGTGTATAAGAACATAAACAGTGGGTCGTTTTTCTTGCAGTTAAAAGGAATGATCCTTTTTCTTTATACAGCTGTGTTTATATTGAGGATGGGTGAATACTTTTGAAAACCTATTTATCGGTTAAAGAGAGGGCAGGGCAAATTCCATCCTGTGACTCCTTATCTTTCCATCCGGGCTAAATATTTAGAATTTGTAATATAATATTGTGTTCATAATCTCCTTGCATTGGTTTGAAACAGTTGTTTATAAATAATTTATAGCAATGATACACAAGCAGATTAGTTGCCTACAACAGTTCTCCTCTTCTGTTGACTAATCTCCAAATGCTTTCCTACTCGCGATAAAGTGAATTGCCAGTGGTAAAACATATGTGGCTCTTCGTCCGAAGCCTCAAGAGCAGCAACTTCTTAAAAACAAATTGCCTCTTAAGGTGGCCATACACGGTATAAGCTGCCGACAGACCGAGTCGGCAGCTTATTGGCCCGTGTATGGGGGCCCCCGACGGGCTTCCCCGATCGAGGTCTGGACGAAAGTCGGCCAGATCTCGATCGGATGGGACTAAAAATCCCATCGGATCGCGGCCGCATCTGTTCGTTAATGCAGTCCCGCGATCCGACCGCCCGTCTGCGTTCGCTAGGATCCGATCGTTGGGCCCTAGGGCCCACGATCGGATCAGCCCGATATTGCCCACGTCAAGGTGGGCATATCGGAGGGAGATCCGCTCGTTTGGCGACATCGCCAAACGAGCGGATCTCTCCATGTATGGCCACCTTTAGTTGCTGTAGAAGAGGAGATTTGTTGGGGGTTGCACCATTGTCCTTGTCACTATCCTCGTCCTTTATCCCATTACAATTCTTTTCTTAGTTAAAAACATCAAGAGGAGCAAATATTAGCTGATCTGACTGTGAGAATGTAAAAACCTGACATAACAGTGTTACATACAAGGCAACCAATAACTCTAATGAGAATTGAAGTGGGCCCTGCCCAAAAGAGCTTACAGTCTAAAAATCCTTCAGTTAATACTATGGCATGATTGGCTGTAAGAACTTTTTAAAAGGAGAATAAAAAATGAAAACACAGGGGCGCTAATATGTTGGGCTCTTGGCAGTGATGCCCTATTTCTGCAAGTGGCAGTGGATTGAATCTCTCCTTATGTAGGAAAGTTTGGTGCCATGTTTGCTCACCAGAGAAGCCCTGCTCTTCTGTGCTAGGCCTGTGAATGATGTTTATGCCATGTGAGTGACAGATAAACCCATAGACCAAGGCTTATACCAGCACAGACTATTTTTTTGCAGTCTCCTGGCTACTGTAGGTAAAGTGTTGCAGAACAGCAGTCTCCAGTGTATTGCAGGAAGCTGGGGCTCTTCCCCTGTTGCCTGGCAACGCCAGAACAGGCTCTGGCCTGTGTTTATATTCCTGACTCCAGCCTTCCTATTCTACACAGCTTAATTTTCCATTAGGGCACTGCCTCTGCTATGCTGCTCACTTCCTCTTTCAAACAAAGACACACAGTGCTTGGAAGCCAGCGACTGCTAATATTTTGGTTGTACGAACCCTAGAAAAAGGGGCCTTCAAGATGGAAAATACAGTTGTATTGTTATTTCAGAGAGGAGGGTTATAACCCATTTTATTGTTGCATATATATAAAAAGGGCAGAAAAGGGGAAGCCAGCCTGTAAATGAACTTTTAGTATGCTGCAGATGGAAGCAATATAAGTAGCTATTAGAATTGGGATTTTTTATTTTCTTTCTTTTTACAAAGTGAAAATTTGACTCCAGAAAAAAGAACAATTATTATTTATGTGGAACTAGATCCATTATCCATTAATTATCATTTAAGCATTTTTGCACTGGTTGCCATAAGCAGCAGGAGCAATGGCTCTTTTTCCAGATACTTCTTACAATCTCCCCACCAAAAATGCCTGGTTCTGTAAGACTGAATGCAGCATCATGCACACTGGAAGCCCAGGTAGTATTGGCTTCTAGCGTGCATGCTTCTGTTCAGCAATCCGCAACAAAGCAGAGGTAAAACAGCCAATTATAATTTACAGCTCTGTCTTAGGATGGTTGCTAGTCTTAACTAGTTACTAGTTAAGAATAGATATTTTTGTTTTTTTCCTTTCTGAACCAAGTTCTAACTTGGGTGTATCTCCTCTACGTGGCATGCTTTTTGGCAAGAGCCTGGCACTGCTTAATTTACATTTGTACTGTCCATAAGCTTCGCAAAAGGTTTAACTGAAACAGGGCAAACAGAAGACTGGACATTGTTGTTGTTAGTTTTTTTTTTTTTTTTGACCCCATCTAAAAAACAAAGCCTCTATGACAACAAATGCATTGTTATTGCTACTTTCTATTACTCCTCTTTCTATTCAGGCTCTCCTATTCATTTTCCAGTCCTAATCCAAATCAATGCATGGTTGCTAGGGTAATTTGGACCCTAGCAACCAGATTGCTGAAATTGCAAACTGGAGAGCTGCTGAATAAAAAGCTAAATAACTAATGAAAACCAATTGCAGATTGTCTCAGCATATCACTCTCTTCGTCATGCTAAAGTTAAAAGTAAACTCAATGGTGGACATCCCCTTTAATATGTCAGTATAACTTTAAATGAAGTTCCAGGATGAATGCGCCACTGTATTTGCTAAAGCACTTTTTTTTCTATAAGTGTGTTTCGGTATTACCATTTATTATAGAGTAGCTGTGTCAGCACTAATGCTGTAAAGATTTATCCCATTGTATCAGGCCTGCAAGGCTATTATTCTGTGATACTATGTAACCATACAGTGATCATTTTTATTTCACTGTATGTTTGTTTTCATTGACCGGATTTAAAAACAACGGGGAAAAAAGATCTGATCCGCAAGCAGAAATAGCTCTGACAAAGGCTTTTTCTTCTTTGATGTCTCTAAGCAAATTATGCAGCCATCTTTATTCAAAGAGGTTAAGGGGAAAAGCTAATTTGTGTCTGATTAAATTTGATCGAAGTGCATCCCATAGGATTTCTATATTATACCCAAACCCCCAACAATGTTAAGAGTGTGTATGAGCTATAACTGGCCTGTCATTAAACCGCTTAGTTGGACAGTAATTTGGCAACGTTCATAAAGTAAGTACAGAATAAAACGTCTGTGAAGTTGATAAACTGTGCCTTGATAAACGTTAATTATATTGATAACTGTGCTTAATAATCCTGTTCATTAGCAGATACAGAATGTTGCAATGATAGTTACAGTTTGCTTTAGATAAGTATGTGACCTTTGTCATATAATTTTTTTTTATAGACAACTAGAATCTCAGAAATAAAGCTAAACAGTACTTGCAGTGAGAATCCGATTGAATGCATGGCCTCTGTGACAGAATTTGCTGTTAGACCGATATCTTGAATCTCAGCCATAAAGCATGGCAGGATTGCTGCTTACACTGATCATCAGAAACGATCTGTGCCACTTTATTATCTTCTTAATTTAATTACAATGTGATTATTTAATAGCATCTCTTTAAATACTGCAAAAAGCCTTCTATTTATAGCCAACCTGAACTTCAACAAAACCCCAAATCTTTTTTCGTCACATAGATCTAAAAAAAAAAAAGAACCCAAGTCATATTTTAGGCTTTATTTACAGAAAGGTTATGGTATCGCAGATGTGTTCTCGCCTCTACGGCCCAGCTGTGTGTGCTGGGAACGGTTTATGATGATTATTTCAGCAACTGGATCCATGGGATTGCAGTGTATTTCATCATCCTCTGCATTACCAGCCAGAAGCAAAGTAAAGGACTTGTAAAACAGCACAAAGGCATTTGTAACACAGAACAGACCCTCACACACTGTAGCCTTTGTGCCATGTTGGAGCTTCGGGCCTACATTCCTGTGGAGTGGATTGTTGGTCACCTCCCTAAAGTTTTTTAATGAGCGTTATTTCCCTGCCAGGCTCTTTCACTCCTTATATGTAAAAAGAGCTGCAGTGTTCTCAAGTATAATAACATAGAGGGACACAAATGCTTGCATACATCTCTCTCACTGGTCTGAGAAATAACAATTTCTGACATAGGCACATGCTGTTCATATATGTATTTTGGAAGAGTGGAGAAAAGAGTTAACCTTGTTCTCCCTACTTCCTCTAAACGGTTGCCATAGTCATGCAGGAAGTGAGCCAGAAAGATGGAATGTATAGAAAAAATGGTTTCCTTAAAATTTGGTAAATGTGGTTTTACCCATCTTGGGGAACACGCTTGATTTTCTTCTCTGTTTTTATGGGCCCATTACAAAATTTACACTGTAGCTGTCAGAAGGACCAACTGATTTCCATCTCTTCATTAATATGTTTGACACATTGCTGTATATATTTAACAATGAATTTATGTACAGACAGGCCCAAAGTTTACCCCCCTGTCTTGCAATTAGTCACTGCATTCATTATTCTAACTGTAGTAAACCCGAAAAAGTTGACTGTTTTTTGGATGTTGGAAGGAAATTTTATTCTCGCCCCATGTCTTCATGGGTTACCTTTGAACATATGGTTTCCTCTCAGACTTCAAAGATATACAGGTCAATTGGCTCCTGAAAAAATTGTGATCCTAGTTTGTAAAGGTGATGGGACCCTAAATGTAAATAATGTGTAATCTCTGTAAAGCGCTATGGGGTTTTATATAAATAAAGAATAATAATAATAAATGTTTTGTTGCAGTGTGTGCACTTCTGGATGGCTTGAGAGCTGTGTATATATAAACGCTTTATATACTGTAAATTATAAGGATATTAAGTCACTGATGGGTTATGTGACCATATAAAGACACATGGCTGCAGGGAACTTGTAGTATTGATCATTTATTATAAGGGATACTGTACGCCCTACTTTAAATTATAAGAATATTGGAAGTCACTGAGGAGTTCTATGACCATATAAAGGTGCAAGGCTGCAGATTGAGTTATATTGGGAACTTGTAGTATTGCCCATGAATTGTAAGGCATAATGTACCCCCTACTTTAAATTATAAGGATATTGGAGGTTCTGTGCAGTAACGTAACTAGAGGGGGGCGGGCCCTGATGCAGAACGTGCAGCCGGGCCTGGAAATTGGCAGGGTGCAAGCTGCCGGGGGGGGGGCATGAGGGGGTGCGGGCCCTGGCCCAATTGCACCCCCTGCTCCCCCGGTAGTTCCGGTTTTGTGACAGAAACGGAACAAGGCTGCATGCCAAGTTTTTGAGGTCCATTTTACAGTTCAGGGAGCTTTGTACTGATTTATTCTTAGTTTCTTAGGAGCAGAAGATGCATGCTTCCTTATAATAATAATGGTGATTCACGTGATCTAAAGAAAACTTTTATTTGTCAGGGTGACAGTTTAAATTGTCAGACAGGGTGGATTTAGCAAAGCGATTCCAGCCTTTTTATATCTGGAACTCTTCCCAAGCTGCCCTTTTTACCATCACTTCAAACAGAAAACAGACTATAAATATTTGGGGTGTTTTAGGAAATATGTTGAGATAGAACCAGCATCACCTTGTTTTGGTCAGACTGATAATGTAAAGCCATCATGAGCTTTATTTGAACTTTGCTAAAAATATAAAACTATTGTCCCAGGATATGTTTCAGCAAATTTGGAGTAGGAAACGGAGTTCTGATTCAGTAGGGCTTCATGTTCCACTGATTCCATGTTTTCTTTTTTTTTTCTTTCTTGGTTGTTCTGTTTGTTATGCACAGTAGGTGGAGATATAGTGAGGGTAGCATCAGAAATTTGACGTGGAAAGATTTTTTTATGATATTTAGGCCTGGTGCATTATATCTGTAATTGGTAGCAGTGGGATTAAAGCTGATCCTCTTAATATAAGTGTCTGTTTAATCTTGAGCTATTACTTAGTGGTGACTTACTTAATTGTAAATGGTCCATAAGCCTGACAGGTTGTGCCCATTATACCCTGCTATTTAAGCCCTACTTTGTTGCTTTAGTGGTTTCAAGAAAGTTGTATATGTATTTCTAAGGATTTCATATATAACATCTGTTTCCAAGTCTAATACCATTTTTAGAAATTGCTAGTGCAATGTTTTTCAAGCACGCAGCATTCCAGCCCATGAGACCCAACAATGTATTTGTAGGTGCAGGTGCACAGGGGGATAAAGTTTCCTTTTTTGTGAAGTGCTGACATGGTAATTGAGCCTGGATTGTCTTTCTCAGACATAAAATAATCTTTAGAATAAATCATGTAAAGGCCTGTTTCTGTATCTGGATTTGCCAGCTTGCTTCGTTATTTAATTTATTTTGTGTAAAGAATAGAGTGGGAGCTATAGGGGGCATATTCTATGGAACAGATCTTCATTTGTAAGGTCACACTGGGCGTTTCGGGGAGATTTAGTCGCCTATTGACTAATCGCCTTGTCTTTGCGGCAACCAATCTCCCCAACTGCCTCCCCCAGGATTCGGTTCGGGATTCGGCCAGGATTCTGCCTTTTTCAGCAGGATTCAGATTCAGCCGAATCCTTCTGCCCGTCCGAACCGAATCCCAATTTGCATATGCAAATTATGGGCGGGGAGGGAAATTGCGTGACTTTTTGTCAGAAAACAAGTAAAAAAAATGTTTTCCCTTCCCACCCCTTATTTTCATATGCAAATTAGGGTTCGGATTCGGTTCGGTATTCGGCCGAATCTTTCGTGAAGATGAAATGAAAAATCGCCGGCGCTAAGCACACGCGGCGATTCGTTTTCCAAAGTTGCCAGACAACTTCGGGTGACTTCGGAAAACGAATCGCTGTGTGTGCTTAGCGCCAGCGATTTTTCATTTTAGCCAGCGCAAGAGTGAGGGAAGGCGTTCGGGGATATTGGTCGCCGCAAAATTGAGGCTATTAGTCGCCAGGCCACTAAATCTCCCCGAAACGCCCTGTTGGCCTTGAGCTGCAAAAGAAGTCTGTAAATAAGGTACAGCATTTCTAGCCTAATTGGTTTATTGGTTTAGTTCTCCTTTTACCAGGAGTCCCTGACCTTCTTTACCCGTGAACCACATTCAAATGTAAAAAAAAGCTGGAGAGCAACACAAGCATGCAAAAAGTTCCTGGGGGTGCCAAGTAAGGGCTGTGATTGGCTATTTGGTAACCCCTTTGTGGACTGGCAGCCTACAGAAGGCGATGTTTGGCAGTATAGCTGGTTATGCAACCAAAACTTGTCTCCAAGCCAGGATTTCAGAAATAAGCACCTGCTTTGAGGCAACTGGGAGCAACATCCAAGGGGTAGCTGAGCAGCATGTTGCCCACCGGTTGGGGATCACTACCTCCAACGTTTAACATGCCTCCAAGTGCCCAGTTCTCTTCCTTCTTTTCTTGCCATACATCATCCTTTATTGACAAGGGATGCCTGCCACATTTGGAGGAAAAATGTTAGTATGATTCAGAAAGTTTTTCTGCCACAAGTGCTGAGAAATGACTTTATGATAATGCTTTAATTGACATTGACTATTTAGAGATCTATACATGATTTGCAGAGATTTTAAGTAAGTCTGATTTAATTTATTTTAACAAATTAGTATTCTTCAGGTAGTAAATAAGGTAAGCCATATCTGCTATGAAATCATATGTTTGTGACCCAAATGCCATTTTTTTTTAATGAAATGGTCTTGAAATTGTGTCGATGCCAGCAAATGGCATTTATACAATATAAATCTCAGATACAGTTACTGTAGCCAGAAAACCTGTTCCTCATTGAAGAGTTTTACTTGTTCTATAATGATGTATTCTTATACATAGCCGCTATTAAAAAATGTTTTTTTTGATGTTTTAGCCAATAGAATGCTTTCTTCTTTATTAAAGAAACAGTAACACCAAAAAACTGGTCTTTTAAAGTAATGAAACCATAATGTACTGTTGTACTGCACTGGTAGAACTGATATAGTTGCTTCAGAAAGACTACGATAGTTTATATAAACAAGCTGCTGTGTAGACATGGGGGTAGCCATGAAAAATGAGAAAAGGCACAGGATACACAGCAGATAACAGATAAGCTCTGTAGAATAGAATTTGCGTATCCTGTGCTTGAATGGCTGCCCCCATGGCCACACAACAGCTTGTTTATACAAACTATAGTTGTATTGTAGTAGCAAACACACCGTTTTACCAGTGCAGGGCAACAGTACATTGTGTTGTCATTCCTTTAAAACACTTATGGTGGCCATACACCGAGAGATCCGCACGGATCTCTCCCCAATATGCCCACATTGAGGTGGCCCAACGATCGGATCAGAATGGAAGCCATACAGGCGGTCAGATCATGGGACCACATCAACGAACAGATCCAACTGAATTTTTTTTACCCTGCCTGATCGACAACTTACCGACTTTCAGCCAGATATCAATCATGGAAGCCCCTCAGAGGGCCCCACACACGGGCCAATAAGCTGCTGACTCTGGTCTGTCAGCAGCTTTAATCGGCCCGTGTATGGGGCCCTTTACATGTTTTGGTATTACTGTTCCTTTAACAAAAAACCATGAGTTGGAAGTTTTGAGTACACAAAACTAGAGTAGTGTTTGAGGAAGAAAGATGAGCTTATTGCATTTCGCTTTTATTGTCCATTGTTAGGTGGCTAAAGACGTCTCTGTGCGACTCCACAGTGAGCTGGAAGTAGTGGAGAAAAAGAGAATAAAGCTGGAGGAAGAGAACGAGGAGTTGCGCCAACGTCTCATAGAGACAGACTTGGCCAAACAAGTTCTACAGAACGAGATGGAGAAGATGAAGGAGGTAAGTTTATCGGATAAAGTATAATGTTTATAGTTGCAAAAGCCAAATGAGTTTGATGGTGATGGCCTCATTTATTTTGTGTTCATACTCATTACTGTGATTGGTGGTGTAAAAGCTCCACTTGGAAGTTCTTCTATGGCACTGTGTTCAGTAAATAGTTCATATAATATAGTCATGGGGAGAGGAGAACTTAGGGGTCAATTTCTATACATTTTGTATCCAGTGACTTTCATTTATGAGCCTATTAGTCCTTTCTACTGGCAAGTACTGTAGGGTTGTTGAGCACCATCTGGTGCTGCTTCTGGTCCTCTTCTCTACCATCTTCTGGCAGGAGTATGTGTAAGGTATGCCAATGTAGACTTCAACTAAACATGCTCAGCGTTTGTAGTCACTGATAAGAGGACCTGAAGCAGCACAATATATAGCACCCTTGAACTCCCCATGGGATACTCTGGTTTTCAGATACAGGTATGGGATCTGTTATCCGGAAACCTGTTATCCAGAAAGTTCTGAATTACAGAAAGTCTGTCTCCTATAGACTCCATTTTAGCCAAATAATCTAAATTTGTAAAAATGATTTCCTTTTTCTCTGTAACAGGGCAACCCTTTTGGAATAAAAAAAATAACAAAAGTGGTATAAAGCCGATACCTTTACTGTACCTTGTACTTGATCTGACAAAGATATAATCAATCCTCAATGTAAGCAAAACCAGCCTGTTTGGTTTATTTACTGTTGACATGATTTTCTAGTAGACCTAATGTATGAACATCCAAATTACAGAAACGATCCCCCAGGTGCCAAGCATTCTGGATAACGGGTTCCATACCTGTACTGCAGAATGTCCCTTTTAGGGGGTCCCCAGTCGTGCTGTTCAGGAGGCTTGGAGTGCTCTGGAGGGGGGCCCAGTTATTGTTTTGCCTTCCCCAATATTAAGCCTTGGGAAAGGCAATCTGCTTTGCATACATATATTTAATAATGCCCATTAACCAGGATCTGTACTCTCTATCTTATCTCGCTACTGGGTATACTGTTACTTTTATGTTATGCCTCTGGTTGTTTCCGAAGTCGCCCGATTTGTTTTCCAAAGCTGCCTCATGAGGAAACTTCGGGCGTCATCGGAAAACGAACCGCTCAAAGTGCCATCCCGCCGGCGTTTTTCATTCTAGCTGATGGGAAGGCAGGGGAGGCAGTTCGGGGAGATATGTGGCCGGGGGCGACTAATCTCCCTGAATTGCAGCATGTGTCTCTGCCCTTAGTGGAAGCTGTTAGGGTAAGGGCAGACCTGGACATTCAGGGAGATTTAGTCGCCCGGCGACTAATCGCCTCTTCTTTGGGGCGACTAATCTCCCTGAACTGCGTCCCTGTGTCTTCCGTCTGCTTCAATGAAAAAACGCCTGCGTCAATGCACTCACGGCGCTTTGATTTCCGAAGTCGCCCGAAGTTTACTCGTGAGGAGGCGTTTTTTCATTAAAGCAGACGGAAGACGCAGGAAGCAGTACGGGGAGATTAGTCGCGCCAAAGAAGAGGCGATTAGTCGCCGGTCTGCCCTTACCCATAGGGGAGGTAATGCGCAAGGAGCTTTTTATGAGGCAACTGTACAAAGCTGGTCTCAATAAGAATGAAGAAATGGAGAGAATTGCATTTTGTAGTTGACATGAAGGTCACAAAATGGTTGTACAAACAAGCGTAAGACCATCATTATACAATGCAATTCCATGTTGTGACGTATTTAGAGAAATCGTTTCTGTGCAGCTGTGCTTTTGTCATGAGCCTTGCAGGCTTCCATCTATGCTTGACATTGAATTCCAATGTAAATCCTGTGCAAATAGCGGCAGTTTGAGGTGAGGCCCAAATCAATCTTTATTGATCTCCTGAACAAAGGCTCTGTATTTCTAGGTCTGTGCAGCACTATCCTCAAAATACAGATGTGTTATTTGTGCCTAAAGATGTGATGTGTTATTTGTGCCATACCCTTTCTGTAGGGTTAAGGAAGGCTGTGTGGTGGGGGTGGGAAATAGCCACTGAATTTAATATGAGATCAAATTTTACCAATGTCAAATTTATTTTTAAAGGAAGATGAAATAAATACATTATCAGTGTTCACTGATAAGCTCGTTGGTTTTCTTCTTGGTATTTTGATGAGCCAGCACCTTTCTTTTGCAAAGGGACCGAAATGATTTATGGAGGGGTCTGTTTTGTTGACAGCAGATCTATTGTGATGTTGCAGGGATCAGGGTAGGCTTATTGATGTTCTGGTGTTCTGAGTAATTACATCTCGCCTCGATGAGTGTTGTTCATTAATTATTTATATTATATAATCTTTGCAATATTTTGAGGGGCCAAGTCTGAAGGCCTTTTGGAGTGAGTGCTTATTTGTGCCCTGGGTTCTCCTGTAACTATAGCAGGGTGACTGTTACCCCAATGTTTCTATATATATCTGTAACCTTTTTATGAGCTAAGGGTCCCAGCCTGAAGGCTAATTAGGATGAGATTTGGGGTGAGTGATCATTTGTGCCCTGGGTACCCCTAAACTATAGCAGGGTAACTGTTACCCCAATGTTTCTATATTACTGTAACCTTGTTATGAGCTAAGGAGCCCAGCCTGAAGGCCAATTAGGGTGAGATTTAAGGTGATGCTTATTTGTGCCCCTGGAACTATAGCAGTGTGACTGTTACACAAATGTTTCTATATATCTGTAACCTTATTATGAGCTAAGGGGGCCCAGCCTGAAGGCCAGTTAGGGTGAGATTTGGGGTGATGCTTATTTGTGCCCTGGGTACCCCTGGAACTATAGCAGGGTGACTGTAACCCCAATGTTTCTATATTATTGTAACCTTCTTATGAGCAAAGAGGGGCTAACCTGAAGGCGATTTGGGGTGAGTGCTTTTTTGTGCCCTGGGTACCCCTGGAACTATAGCAGAAAAGAAGGACTATCACATTTTATTCCACAATGGGCCTTTTTCAGAGCACCAACTGCAATTACTTGACACAGATTAAAATTCATTTACAGGGTGGGATCTATTTTCTGCAGTGCATTGGACCTGGATCTTTCTGTAATGTCAAGCACCTTGTCTTAAAGGAGAAGTAAACCCAAAAGTTAAAAAAAACCAATCCCCCTACCCTATATAGACCCTCCTCCCCCAGCCTAAGTGTTACCCTGGGCAAATGCCCCTAACGTTTTACTTACCCCTCGGTGCAGATTCAGGGAGTTCACGGGCACCATCTTCTTCTCTTCGGTAATCTTCATAATGAGATTGGCGGCGCATGCGCAGTTGGAGCAATTTTGTGTTGTGCGACAACTGCGCATGCACTGAAACTCACGAAAATTGCCGAAGCTCCAAAGATTACAGAAGCGGCTAAAGATGGCTCCTGTGAACTCCGATCACTGAATCTGCACCGAGGGGTAAGTAAAAAGTTAGGGGCATTTGCAAGGGTTAACACTTAGGCTGGGGGGGGAGGAAGGGGGGTCTGTGTAGGGTAGGGGGTAGGGTTTTTTTTTTTAACTTTTGCTTCTCCTTTAAGGCTATGTAGGCATTTAAATACCCCAATATAATTTTTTATTATATGCACTTAGTACCACTTTCGTTATTTAACATCAGGTATAAGGTATTATTACAGAGAAAAACAAATCTGTGGTGTTATTTTTTAATAGGATGCAATTGGAACAAGCCTTTCTGTATAATATGTGCATTGGGTGTATTTTTGTCCTATTCCGACTTTTCTACCCTTAAACATTTTAGTTTTAATAGAAAGGCCAAACTTTTAACTGTTTATTTAGCTTAGTTATAGGAAGTAAAATCTGTTCGTTAGCAGTTTACAAATCGCTGATTCATTTGGCTCAGTAAGAAGAAAAATATAGGCAGTGGGGGAAAAAGCAGAAACATTAGATCATAACCAGCTGGAAGAAGTCTTCAGTCATTCTTGTTTAAAAAAAATTTAAATAAGTTGATGTTCGTAGTTCAAATACAAACAAAGCGCACATTTAAAAACTGCCTCTAATTTGTAATGCGGCTGAATTCTTGGTTGTGGTTTGCTGTGTTTCTTAAAGGCCCATTGCTAGTTTTGCCATTTTCAGGCCTCACACTGGGAGGGAGGCCTTTAAATATGTCTCTGCTATTACTATATTTGGGTCTTAAATGGACTGAGCTCTTAATAAAGGGACAGTAACAGCAAAATATTAAATTGCTTTAAAGAAAAGGCAATATAATGCACTGGTGCCCTGCACTGGCACAACTGGTTCAGAAAAACAATTTTAGTTTATATAAAGAAGCTGCTGTGTAGCAATGGGGGCACACGATACACAATAAGATCACAGATAAGTTCTGAAGAATCCCATTGTATACCACAGAGCTTATCTGTTTTCTGCTATGTAACCTATGCCTTTTCTACTTTTTCAGTGTTGAATGGCTGCCCTTGTTGCTTTACAGTAGCTTGTTTATATAAACTGTAGTAGGGTTTCTATAGCAAAACACACCAGTTTTACCAGTGCAGCACAATAGTACATTATATTTTCATGACTTTAGGACGTTGATGTTCCTTTTCCTAGGATGGACTGAGCCCTGCCATTAGTACACACTGAGCCTAGGAGGGACTGAGCACTTAAAGGAGAACTAAAGCCTAACTAAAGTATTGCAGACATGTTGTCCACAATGTTTTGGTCTTCTGTACCAGCCCAAGGCAACCACAGGCCTTTAGCAGGGAAGATCTGTGTCTCCAAAGATGCCCCAGTAGCTCCACGTCGTCTTTTTTTTTTTTTGCTGATTCACTGCACATACTCTGTGCTACTGCCACTTACTGAGCTTAGGGACCCACTCACAATATACAGTACACATAGAATATAAATGTCACAATATTTGGCTGATTACTAATTAATACAGATACTTACTACATGGCAGCCCAGTAACCAGTGCAAAAGAAAGCAGTGGCATAACTAGAGTACGCCAGGCCCCCACTGCAAAAAAAGCATCAGAGAGGCCCGGTGCACTCCGATCCCCATCCTCCCACCCTGCCATCGCCCACGTCCCACCTCTGCCCCCCAGGCCCGGTTTTGTGGAAAGGCCACCAAGGCCCGGCCCTAGGGCAGCAGGATTTTAGGGGCGGTATGCTGCTCAACCACACCCACATTGCTAAGGTCCCAATAATGAACGTTTGCGCTAATAAAAGTGATGGGACGGGGGTGACGAACAGCAGCCGGCCTAGGGGCACCCGCTATATAAATCCGGCCCTGGCCCCACCCACATGCAGCCTCTGCCCCACCCACTCCCGCCCAACTATGTCCCCCTTTCTCAAAGCGAATGGGGAGGAGGATTTTCGTATTAGACCCCACAGTGCAGGCCCGCTGTTTCCCAGCCCCCCCCTGTGACTGCAGGGTCTGCCTCCTCTATAGTTACGCCACTGGACTAAATGATTTATTTTATGCTAGGATCCATATTTAACCCAATAACACTTATATTTATTGTTGCCTAATAAAGAAGCTAATGTATGGTCTGCACCAGACAAGAATGTAGTTTGTTTGTAACAGTTTATCATGAAGTGAAACAGTAACCTACTTTACATTTTGAAAAGCATGTTTATTAGAACAAATGCTGCTTTCTCTTTTTGTGAAGACATAGTATAGTCACATTACTCTATGTGCCAATTTGACATGTATAGGAGCAGTGATGTGTTAGCCAGCAGGCAGATCAGGGGTCTCGTGCTTAGACAGAGCTGTGGAGAGCAGATGGTGGCATTGTGGGGGTTTAATGCAAACCAGTAAGATCATTGGCAGCACCTATTGTACATTCTATGGATCCTAACTCCAATAGTAGCCGCTTCTCTGGTGTCCGATCACTGCTATTGCAAATGCAGTCCATGTGGCCGGCAGAATTTTCCCAGCTTGATTACATAAAAATAAAGCATCAATTCCCTTGTCCCCTCTGCGCTTGACATTTTATAGGCAACAATATTGGGTGTGCCTGTACTCTGATCTGGCAGATTGGGATTATTTTTATATTCACAGCTGGTCCTAGCACCAGCTGCGATAAAACTCCCCACAGTTTCTAACCTGCCAAACATACAGTTAAGTCTTTGTGTGGGTGGTTAGAAGTTTAGAGTGGAGCTAATTCATAAATCAGTCTTATAATTTATTGATATAAGAAACCCATAATAAAGGAAATTTACTATGTGAACAGAACATTTTTTCTATTTGTATTTATACAATTAAGGCGCTGCCTTATTGCTCTCCTCAGACAGTAGAGGATGAGGGTTATGGGGTTTTTTTTCTCTAGAAATCTCCTTTTTTTCTTCTACTACTACTAATACTACTACTACTACTACTACTACTACTACTACTGCAGGAACATCAAGGGTTTTCATGAAGCCATAAGTGAGACATTTCCTATTCCTGACTGTCCACACTTTGTGTTGGTAATGATACCACCTTATTAATGTCACACATTCAAACAGAAGAATGATGGGTCTGTATTGGTTATATCTGTAGATGTGAGGAACACCTCCTCTAAACTATGTTTTACCTTTTGCCAATTACGTTCTACCACATGTCATGTCGTTTAATAGTGGTAACAGCCCATTTGTTGAGATCAAATAGTCAGCTGGACCCAAAAAAACAATTAAAATGACATGGTTTATTTTGTAATTGGCAGAACTCGCTGAAAAAGAGGCGGTCGTCTGGGAGGATTGACAAGAAGCCATCTTTGCAGGTATGTTTTGTGCTAGTTACTATTGTATGCAGCAAATATGGACAACCCATACCCTCTTAAAATAAACTTCCTGCACCCCTGACAGCCTGCGTCTGTTAAAGAGATTCTGGGTATTGTAGCATAAAGTGC